>CM056049.1:52564266-53851766 GCA_029574335.1 Rana kukunoris
GATTCTTTTCAAAACTCACACTCTAAAAGGTCACATGACACACTCTAAGCCAGCTCCATAGACACGCAGTGTAATTCGATAAAATTTTCTGAAAAAATCACTAAACGTAAATTGCTTTTTCACAAAAACTATAAAAGATTTCAATCTGAAAAGTCATAGCCGGATAGCTGAATATTTTGTGACCGTGGTAAAGTTTGTTTGGTGTCTGTCAGTGAAAGTATGAAGGAGGAGTTACATTTTGAATCACAACGTTTTTTTTAAGCAGGAATAAGCATGTTTCTCATTGACTTCAATGTTAAAAAAAAGCGACTAAAAGCTTAATATTTTAAAAAATATAAATGCACAAAAAACTTGAAGAAGTCCCATCTTTAGCTGAATGAGATGAACATTTTAAAAGTTGAATGTCTCAATCGCTGAAAGTATGGCGAAGTTACGCAGAGCCAAAAAACGTACGGAATAAAATTAAGACATAATATAGTAATAATAAAAAACGAACGAATAACAATACTGGAATGCTTATTAAAGCATTCCCACTAATAAGAATAATAAAAAACGAATAACAATACTGGGAATGCTTATTAAAGCATTCCCACTAATAAAAAATGAATAACAATACTGGGAATGCTTATTAAAGCATTCCCACTAATTAAAACTAGAAAATGCATTTCCTGAGGAAAATACGTGGGAATCCTGAATAGCTGAATTGCTAAGCCCGCACAAATCCTATTCACCATAACCACTATACTATCTTTAGGACATACAAGCAGTGTTCCTTCAGTACTTATAAAGCCTCTCTTTAATCATTAAAGGTGTTGTAAAGGTAAAATCATTTTCCCTAAATAACTTCCTTTACCTAGTGCAGTCCTCCTACTTACCTCATCCTTTGTTTTTGCTTTTAAATGTCCTTATTTCTTCTGAGAAATCCTCACTTCCTGTTCTTCTGTCTGTAACTCCACACAGTAGTGCAAGGCTTTTCCTGGTGTGGAGAAAGCCTCTTGAGGGGGGAGGGGTGGAGCAGGACGCCCACTAACACACAGCTCCTTTCTCTATCTGCAAAGTACAGAGCCGTCCTGACTTCCTGGGTCGCCCCTCCCCCCTCAAGAGGTTTTCTCCCTCCCAGGTGTGTGAGGGGGATAATTGCACTGAGGTAAAGGAAGCTATTTAGGGAAAGAATTACCATTACAAATGCTTTTTATCTAACACACAAAATAGTGAAATTAACCCTTCAAACAAACCTTAATAAAATCCACATCACGTACATGCGATCGATAAGCGACTTCACCGTTTGAAAGACAAGACTCTGTGAACGCATCGATATGAAATTTATGTTGATAAACTTAAAAATGTTGCCATGTCAGCGATTTAGAAAAGAGTATCTTTGTGTGTCTTACTAAAAAATTTTTAAAAGCGCGTTATAATGAAGGCCTATGGTGATAAAATTTGTAACTCTTGTCCTTTAGAAGCTCCAGCAACGAAAAGTAAAATGCGCATTCACAAAAATGATCACATTGCCTGAAAGCAGACAAAAATACCATCCATTTGATATATAAATTGTGTATGACAAGTAGATCTTGTGGGCGTGAGAGCAATTTGTTCCCCTTTTTTATAGATAATCCGAGTTTTTTTCAAAACTCACACTGTAAAGGTCACATGACTCACTCTGAGCCATGTCCATAGGAAGACTGTTTAATCGATAAAATTTTCTGAAAAAATCACTAAACGTAAATTGCTTTTTCACAAAAACTATAAAAGATTTCAATCTGAAAAGTCATAGCCGGATAGCTGAATAT
The DNA here is from genome assembly GCA_029574335.1 of Rana kukunoris. Taxonomy (NCBI): domain Eukaryota; kingdom Metazoa; phylum Chordata; class Amphibia; order Anura; family Ranidae; genus Rana; species Rana kukunoris. The sequence goes on from CM056049.1 coordinate 52,566,057, forward strand.
TTTGTGACCGTGGTAAAGTTGTTTGGTGTCTGTCAGTGAAAGTATGAAGGAGGAGATACATTTTGTACGGCATGAGTTTGAAGCAGGAGAAAGCATGTTCTCATTGACTTCAATGTTAAAAAAAGCGACTAAAAAGCTTAATATTTAAAAAAATATAAATAGCACAAAAAAACTTGAAGAAGTCCCATCGTTAGCTGAATGAGATGAACATTTTAAAAGTTGAATGGTCTCCATCGCTGAAAGTATGGCGAAGTTACGCAGAAGAGCCAAAAAACTTACGGAATAAAATTTAAAACTAGAAAATGCATTTCCGAGGAAAATACGTGGGAATGCTGAATAGCTGAATTGCTAAGCCCGCACAAATCCCATTCACCATAACCGCTATATACTACTCTTTTAGGACATACAAGCAGTGTTCCTTCAGTACTTATAAAGCCTCTCTTTAATCATTAAAGGTGTTGTAAAGGTAAAATCATTTTCCCTAAATAACTTCCTTTACCTTAGTGCAGTCCTCCTTTACTTACCTCATCCTTTGATTTTGCTTTTCAATGTCCTTATTTCTTCTGAGAAATCCTCACTTCGTGTTCTTCTGTCTGTAACTCCACACCAGTAATGCAAGGCTTTTTCCTGGTGTGGAGAAAGCCTCTTGAGGGGGGGGGGGGGTGAGCAGGATGCCCACTAACACACAGCTCCTTTCTCTATTCTGCAAAGTACAGAGCGTCCTGACTTCCTGGGTCGCCCCTCCCCCCTCAAGAGGTTTTCTCCCCTCCCAGGTGAGGAGAGGGGATAATTGCATGAGGTAAAGGAAGCTATTTAGGGAAAGAATTACCATTACAAACGCTTTTTATCTACACACAAAATAAGTGAAATAACCCTTCAAACAAACCTTAATAAATCCACAACCGTACATGCGATCGATACAGCGACTTCACCGTATAAAAGACAAGACTCTTGTGAACGCATCGATATGAAATTTATGTTGATAAACTTAAAAATGTGGCCATGTCAGCGATTTAGAAAAGAGTATCTTTGTGTGTCTTACTAACAAATTTTAAAAGCGCGTTATAATGAAGGCCTATGGTGAAAAATTTGTAACTCTTGTCCTTTAGAAGCTCCAGCAACGAAAAGTAAAATGCGCATCACAAAACTGATCACATTGCCTGAAAGCAAACAAAAATACCATCCATTTGATATATAAATTGTGTATGACAAGTAGATCTTGTGGGCGTGAGAGCAATTTGTTCCCCCTTTTTTATAGATAATCCGAGTTTTTTCAAAACTCACACTGTAAAGGTCACATGACTCACTCTGAGCCATGTCCATAGGAAGACTGTTTAATCGATAAAATTTTCTGAAAAAATCACTAAACGTAAATTGCTTTTTCACAAAAACTATAAAAGATTTCAATCTGAAAAGTCATAGCCGGATAGCTGAATATTTTGTTGACCGTGGTAAAGTTTGTTTGGTGTCTGTCAGTGAAAGTATGAAGGAGGAGATACATTTTGAACGGCATGAGTTTTGAAGCAGGAAAAAGCATGTTCTCATTGACTTCAATGTTAAAAAAAAAGCGACTAAAAGCTTATATATTTTTAAAAAGTATAAATAGCACAAAAAAACTTGAAGAAGTCCCATCGTTAGCTAAATGAGATGAACATTTTAAAAGTTGAATGGTCTCAATCGCTGAAAAGTATGGCGAAGTTACGCAGCAGAGCAAAAAAACGTACGGAATAAAGGATAAAATTAAGAACTAGAAAATGCATTTCCTGAGGGAAAATACGTGGGAATGCTGAATAGCTGAATTGCTAAGCCCGCACAAATCCCATTCACTATACTATCTTTAGGACATACAAGCAGTGTTCCTTCAGTACTTATAAAGCCTCTCTTTAATCATTAAAGGTGTTGTAAAGGTAAAATCATTTTCCCTAAATAACTTCCTTTACCTTAGTGCAGTCCTCCTTTACTTACCTCATCCTTTGATTTTGCTTTTAAATGTCCTTATTTCTTCTGAGAAATCCTCACTTCCTGTTCTTCTGTCTGTAACTCCACACAGTAGTGCAAGGCTTTTTCCCTGGTGTGGAGAAAGCCTCTTGAGGGGGGAGGGGGTGAGCAGGACGCCCCACTAACACACAGCTCCTTTCTCTATCTGCAAAGTACAGAGCGCGTCCTGATTTCCTGGTCGCCCCTCCCCCCTCAAGAGGTTTTCTCCCCTCCCCCAGGTGAGTGAGGGGATAATTGCACTGAGGTAAAGGAAGCTATTTAGGGAAAGAATTACCATTACAAACGCTTTTTATCTACACACAAAATAAGTGAAATAACCCTTCAAACAAACCTTAATAAATCCACAACCGTACATGCGATCGATACAGCAACTTCACCGTTTGAAAGATAAGACTCTTGTGAACGCATCGATATGAAATTTATGTTGATAAACTTAAAAATGTGGCCATGTCAGCGATTTAGAAAAGAGTATCTTTGTGTGTCTTACTAACAAATTTTAAAAGCGCGTTATAATGAAGGCCTATGGGGAAAAATTTGGAACTCTTGTCCTTTAGAAGCTCCAGCAATGAAAAGTAAAATGCGCATCACAAAACTGATCACATTGCTTGAAAGCAGACAAAAATACCTTCCATTTGATATATAAATTGTGTATGACAAGTAGATCTTGTGGGCGTGAGAGCAATTTGTTCCCCCTTTTTTATAGATAATCCGAGTTTTTTCAAAACTCACACTCTAAAGGTCACATGACTCACTCTAGCAGCTTTCCATAGACAAGCAGTGTAATCGATAAAAATTTCTGAAAAAATCACTAAACGTAAATTGCTTTTTCACAAAAACTATAAAAGATTTCAATCTGAAAAGTCATAGCCGGATAGCTGAATATTTTGTGACCGTGGTAAAGTTTGTTGGTGTCTGTCAGTGAAAGTATGAAGGAGGAGATACATTTTGTACGGCATGAGTTTTGAAGCAGGAGAAAGCATGTTCTCATTGACTTCAATGTTAAAAAAATGCGACTAAAAGCTTAATATTTTAAAAAATATAAATAGCACAAAAAAACTTGAAGAAGTCCCATCGTTAGCTGAATGAGATGAACATTTTTAAAAGTTGAATGGTCTCAATGCTGAAAGTATGGCGAAGTTACGCAGAGCCAAAAAACGTACGGAATAAAATTAATAAGAACTAGAAATGCATTTCCTGAGGAAAATACGTGGGAATGCTGAATAGCTGAATTGCTAAGCCCGCACAAATCCCATTCACCATAAACCGCTATACTATCTTTAGGACATACAAGCAGTGTTCCTTCAGTACTTATAAAGCCTCTCTTTAATCATTAAAGGTGTTGTAAAGGTAAAATCATTTTCCCTAAATAACTTCCTTTACCTTTGTGCAGTCCTCCTTTACTTACCTCATCCTTTGATTTTGCTTTTAAATTGTCCTTATTTCTTCTGAGAAACCCTCACTTCCTGTTCTTCTGTCTGTAACTCCACACAGTTTATGCAGGCTTTTTCCCTGGTGTGGAGAAAGCCTCTTGAGGGGTGAGCAGGACGCCCACTATAACACACGCTCCTTTCTCTATCTGCAAAGTACAGAGCGTCCTGACTTCTGGTCGCCCCTCCCCCTCAAGAGGTTTTCTCCCCTCCCCAGGTGTGTGTGAGGGGGATAATTGCACTGAGGTAAAGGAAGCTATTTAGGGAAAGAATTACATTACAAACGCTTTTTATCTACACACAAAATAAGTGAAATAACCCTTCAAACAAACCTTAATAAATCCACAACCGTACATGCGATCGATACAGCGACTTCACCGTATAAAAGACAAGACTCTTGTGAAACGCATCGATATGAAATTTATGTTGATAAACTTAAAAATGTGGCCATGTCAGCGATTTAGAAAAGAGTATCTTTGTGTGTCTTACTAACAAATTTTAAAAAGTCGGTTATAATGAAGGTCTATGGGGAAAAATGTGGAACTCTTGTCCTTTAGAAGCTCAGCAACGAAAAGTAAAATGCGCATCACAAAATGATCACATTGCCTGAAAGCAGACAAAAATACCTTCCATTTGATATATAAATTGTGTATGACAAGTAGATCTTGTGGGCGTTGAGAGCAATTTGTTCCCCTTTTTTATAGATAATCCGATTCTTTTCAAAACTCACACTGTAAGAGGTCACATGACTCACTCTGAGCCATGTCCATAGGAAAGACTGTTTAATCGATAAAATTTTCTGAAAAAATCACTAAACGTAAATTGCTTTTTCACAAAAACTATAAAAGATTTCGATCTGAAAAGTCATAGCCGGATAGCTGAAATATTTTGTGACCGTGGTAAAGTTTGTTTGGTGTCTGTCAGTGAAAGTATGAAGGAGGAGATACATTTTGAACGGCATGAGTTTTGAAGCAGGAAAAAGCATGTTCTCATTGACTTCAATGTTAAAAAAAGCGACTAAAAGCTTAATATTTTTAAAATGTATAAAATAGCACAAAAAACTTGAAGAAGTCCCATCGTTAGCTAAATGAGATGAAAACATTTTAAAAGTTGAATGGTCTCAATCGCTGAAAGTATGGCGTCGAAGTTACGCGAGCCAAAAAACGTACGGAATAAAGGATAAAATTAAAATTAATTTAAGAATAATATAAAAAACGAATAACAATACTGGGAATGCTTATTAAAGCATTCCCACTAACTAGAAAATTGCATTTCCTGAGGAAAATACGTGGGAATGCTGAATAGCTGAATTGCTAAGCCCGCACAAATCCATTCACCATAACCACTATACTATCTTTAGGACATACAAGCAGTGTTCCTTCAGTACTTATAAAGCCTCTCTTTAATCATTAAAGGTGTTGTAAAGGTAAAAATCATTTTCCCTAAATAACTTCCTTTACCTTAGTGCAGTCCTCCTTTACTTACCTCATCCTTTGATTTTGCTTTTAAATGTCCTTATTTCTTCTGAGAAATCCTCACTTCTGTTCTTCTGTCTGTAAACTCACACCAGTAGTGCAAGGCTTTTTCCTGGTGTGGAGAAAGCCTCTTGAGGGGGGAGTGGGGGTGAGCAGGGACGCCCACTAACACACAGCTCCTTTCTCTATCTGCAAAGTACAGAGCGTCTGACTTCCTGGTCGCCCCTCCCCCATCAGAGGTTTTCTCCCCTCCCCGGGTGAGTGAGGGGGATAATTGCACTGAGGTAAAGGAAGGTATTTAGGGGAAAGAATTACCATTACAAATGCTTTTTATCTACACACAAAATAAGTGAAATAACCCTTCAAACAAACCTTAATAAATCCACAACCGTACATGCGATCGATACAGCGACTTCACGTTTGAAAGACAAGACTCTTGTGAACGCATCGATATGAAATTTATGTTGATAAACTTAAAATTGTGGCCATGTCAGCAATTTAGAAAAAGAGTATCTTTGTGTGTCTTACTAACAAATTTTAAAAGCGCGTTATAATGAAGGCCTATGGGGAAAAAATGTGGAACTCTTGTCCTTTAGAAGCTCCAGCAACGAAAAGTAAAATGCGCATCACAAAACTGATCACATTGCCTGAAAGCAGACAAAAATACCTTCCATTTGATATATAAATTGTGTATGACAAGTAGATCTTGTGGGCGTGAGAGCAATTTGTTCCCCCTTTTTTATAGATAATCCGATTTTTTTCAAAACTCACACTGTAGAGGTCACATGACTCACTCTGAGCCATGTCCATAGGAAAGACTGTTTAATCGATAACATTTTCTGAAAAAATCACTAAACGTAAATTGCTTTTTCACAAAAACTATAAAAGATTTCGATCTGAAAAGTCATAGCCGGATAGCTGAATATATTTGTGACCGTGGTAAAGTTTGTTTTGGGTGTCAGTCAGTGAAAGTATGAAGGAGGAGATACATTTTGAACGGCATGAGTTTTGAAGCAGGGAAAAGCATGTTCTCATTGACTTCAATGTTAAAAAAAGCGACTAAAAGCTTAATATTTAAAAAATATAATAGCACAAAAAAACTTGAAGAAGTCCCATCGTTAGCTGAATGAGATGAACATTTTAAAAGTTGAATGGTCTCAATCGCTGAAAGTATGGCGAAGTTACGCAGAGCCAAAAAACGTACGGAATAAAATTAATAAGAACTAGAAATTGCATTTCCTGAGGAAAATACGTGGGAATGCTGAATAGCTGAATTGCTAAGCCCGCACAAATGCCATTCACCATAACCACTATACTATCTTTAGGACATACAAGCAGTGTTCCTTCAGTACTTATAAAGCCTCTCTTTAATCATTAAAGGTGTTGTAAAGGTAAAATCATTTTCCCTAAATAACTTCCTTTACCTTAGTGCAGTCCTCCTTTACTTACCTCATCCTTTGATTTTGCTTTTAAATGTCCTTATTTCTTCTGAGAAATCCCCACTTCCTGTTCTTCTGTCTGTAACTCCACACAGTAGTGCAAGGCTTTTTCCCTGGTGTGGAGAAAGCCTCTTGAGGGGGGAGGGGGTGAGCAGGACGCCCACTAACACACAGCTCCTTTCTCTATCTGCAAAGTACAGAGCGTCCTGACTTCCTGGTCGCCCCTCCCCCCTCAAGAGGTTTTCTCCCCTCCCCCATGTGAGTGAGGGGGATAATTGCACTGAGGTAAAGGAAGGTATTTAGGGAAAGAATTACCATTACAAATGCTTTTTATCTACACACAAAATAAGTGAAATAACCCTTCAAACAAACCTTAATAAATCCACAACCGTACATGCGATCGATACAGCGACTTCACCGTTTGAAAGACAAGACTCTTGTGAACGCATCGATATGAAATTTATGTTGATAAACTTAAAAATGTGGCCATGTCAGCAATTTAGAAAAGAGTATCTTTGTGTGTCTTACTAACAAATTTTAAAAGCGCGTTATAATGAAGGCCTATGGGGAAAAATTTGGAACTCTTGTCCTTTAGAAGCTCCAGCAACGAAAAGTAAAATGCGTATTACAAAACTGATCACATTGCCTGAAAGCAGACAAAAATACCTTCCATTTGATATATAAATTGTGTATGACAAGTAGATCTTGTGGGCGTGAGAGCAATGTGTTCCCCCTTTTTTATAGATAATCCGAGTTTTTTCAAAACTCACACTGTAAAGGTCACATGACTCACTCTGAGCCATGTCCATAGGAAGACTGTTTAATCGATAAAATTTTCTGAAAAAATCACTAAACATAAATTGCTTTTTCACAAAAACTATAAAAGATTTCAATCTGAAAAGTCATAGCCGGATAGCTGAATATTTTGTGACCGTGGTAAAGTTTGTTTGGTGTCTGTCAGTGAAAGTATGAAGGAGGAGATACATTTTGAACGGCATGAGTTTTGAAGCAGGGAAAAGCATGTTCTCATTGACTTCAATGTTAAAAAAAAGCGACTAAAAGCTTAATATTTTAAAAAGTTATAAATAGCACAAAAAACTTGAAGAAGTCCCATCGTTAGCTGAATGAGATGAACATTTTAAAAGTTGAATGGTCTCAATCGCTGAAAGTATGGCGAAGTTACGCAGAGCCAAAAAACGTACTACTAGAATAAAAAAATTAATAAGAACTAGAAAATGCATTTCCAGAGGAAAATACGTGGAATGCTGAATAGCTGAATTGCTAAGCCGCACAAATCCCATTCGCCATAACCGCTATACTATCTTTAGGACATACAAGCAGTGTTCCTTCAGTACTTATAAAGCCTCTCTTTAATCATTAAAGGTGTTGTAAAGGTAAAATCGTTTTCCCTAAAATAACTTCCTTTACCTTTGTGCAGTCCTCCTTTACTTACCTCATCCTTTGGATTTTGCTTTTAAATGTCCTTATTTCTTCTGAGAAATCCTCACTTCCTGTTCTTCTGTCTGTAACTCCACACAGTAGTGCAAGGCTTTTTCTCTGGTGTGGAGAAAGCCTCTTGAGGGGGGAGGGGGAGTGAGCAGACGCCCACTAACACACAGCTCCTTTCTCTATCTGCAAAGTACAGAGCGTCCTGACTTCCTGGTCACCCTCCCCCCTCAAGAGGTTTTTCTCCCCTCCCCCAGGTGTGTGAGGGGGATATTGCACTGAGGTAAAGGAAGCTATTTAGGGAAAGAATTACCATTACAAATGCTTTTTATCTACACACAAAATAAGTGAAATAACCCTTCAAACAAACCTTAATAAATCCACAACGTACATGCGATCGATACAGCGACTTCACCGTATAAAAGCCAAGACCCTTGTGAACGCATCGATATGAAATTTATGTTGATAAACTTAAAAATGTGGCATGTCAGCGATTTAGAAAAGAGTGTCGTTGTGCATTTTATTGGCAAAAATTAAATGACGTTTATAATGAAGGCCTATGGGGAGAAATGTTGGAACTCTTGTCTTTAGAAGCTCCCAGCAACGAAAAGTAAAATGCGCATCACAAAACTGATCACATTGCCTGAAAGCAGACAAAAATACCTTCCATTTGATATATAAATTGTGTATGACAAGTAGATCTTGTGGCGTGAGAGCAATTTGTTCCCCTTTTTTATAGATAATCCGATTCTTTTCAAAACTCACACTGTAAAGGTCACATGACACACTCTAAGCCAGCTCCATAGGAAGACTGTTTAATCGATAAAATTTTCTGAAAAAATCACTAAACGTAAATTGCTTTTTCACAAAAACTATAAAAGATTTCAATCTGAAAAGTCATAGCCGGATAGCTGAATATTTTGTGACCGTGGTAAAGTTTGTTTGGTGTCGGTCAGTGAAAGTATGAAGGAGGAGATACATTTTGAATCGGGTACGTTTTGAAGCAGGAATAAGCATGTTCTCATTGACTTCAATGTTAAAAAAAAGCGAATAAAAGCTTAATATTTTAAAAAGTATAAATAGCACAAAAAAACTTGAAGAAGTCCCATCGTTAGCTGAATGAGATGAACATTTTAAAATTTGAATGGTCTCAATCGCTGAAAGTATGGCGAAGTTACGCAGAGCCAAAAAACGTACGGAATAAAGGATAAAATTAATAAGAATAACTAGAAAATGCATTTCCTGAGGAAAATACGTGGGAATGCTGAATAGCTGAATTGCTAAGCCCGCACAAATCCCATTCACCATAACCGCTATACTATCTTTAGGACATACAAGCAGTGTTCCTTCAGTACTTCTAAAGCCTCTCTTTAATCATTAAAGGTGTTGTAAAGGTAAAATCATTTTCCCTAAATAACTTCCTTTACCTTTGTGCAGTCCTCCTTTACTTACCTCATCCTTTGATTTTGCTTTTAAATGTTGTGACGGTATGCGAGGTGAGATACTTGACACATAGATATATATTTCACACGCATACGTTCTATTTTGAGAAGCTGAACCGGAATCCGGGCCGGGTTTTACGGCCTCTTGTGTTCCGGTCGGATATTTGGGTCCACTGGAGTTCAATGTCAGGTGGACCTTAAAAACAACCAGGAATAGATCAGACGGGGGCTCTCTGGTTTTGGGACACTGAGGAGGGAACCTGAGTGTGAGGAGCTCTCTAAAGACATTGCAAGAAAAAGGTTTGCGTTGTTGTTTATTTTGTGGGTGGTGGAGACCAGCCCCACACTGTATAGATAGGAGACCCTATCGAAGTTAAGACCAATGTAAGGAGCATTCTTCCACTGAACACCAATGTAAGGGACATTCTTCCCACTGACCCCCAATGTAAGGGACATTCTTCCCACTGACCCCAATGTAAGGGACATTCTTCCCACTGACCACCAATGTAAGGGACATTCTTCCCACTGACCACCATGTAAGGGACATTCTTCCCACTGACCCCCAATGTAAGGGACATTCTTCCACTGACCCCAATGTAAGGGACATTCTTCACTGAATACCAATGTAAGGGACATTCTTCACACTGAATTCCAATATAAGGAACATTCTTCCCACTGACCATCAATGTAAGGGACTTTCTTCCCACTGAATTCCAATATAAGGAACATTCTTCCCACTGACCACCAATGTAAGGCACATTATTCCCACTGACCACCAATGTAAGGCACATTATTCCCACTGACACCAATGTAAGGGACATTTTTCTCACTGACCACCAATGTAAGGGACATTCTTCCCACTGACCACCAATGTAAAGGGACATTCTTCCCACTGACCACCAATGTAAGGGACAATCTTCTCACTACTGACCACATATGTAAGGGACATTCTTCCCACTGATCACCAATGTAAGGGACATTCTTCCACTGACCACCAATGTAAGGGACATTCTTCACTGATCACCAATGCAAGGGACATTTTCTCACTGACCACATATGTAAAGGGACATTCTTCTCACTGATCACCAATGTAAGGGACATTCTTCCCACAGATCACCAATGTAAAGATACATTCTTCCCACTGATCTCCAATGTAAAGGACATTCTTCCCACTGACCACCAATGTAAGGGACTTCTTCCCATTGACCACCAATGTAAGGGACATTCTTCCCCACTGACCCACCAATGTAAGGGACATTCTTCCCACTGACCACCAATGTAAGGAACATCCGTCCACTGACCACCAATGTTAGGAGCATTCGTCCCACTGACCACCAATGTAAGGGAGATTCTTCTCACTGACACCAATGTAAGGGAGATCCTTCCCACTGACCACCAATGTAAGGGAGATCCTTCCCATGACCACATGTAAGGGACATTCTTCCCACTAATCACTAATGTAAGGGACATTCTTCTCACTGACCACCAATGTAAGGGACATTCTTCCCACTGACCACCAATGTAAAGGGACATTCTTCCCACTGACCACCAATGTAAGGGACATTCTTCCACTGACCACCAATGTAAGGGACATTCTTCCCACTGACCACCAATGTAAGGGACATTCTTCCCACTGACCACCAATGTAAGGGGACATTCTTCTCACTGATCACCAATGCAAGGGACATTTTTCTCACTGACCACATATGTAAGGGACATTCTTCTCACTGATCACCAATGTAAGGGACATTCTTCCCACAGATCACCAATGTAAGATACATTCTTCCCACTGATCTCCAATGTAAGGGACATTCTTCCCACTGACCACCAATGTAAGGGACATTCTTCCCACTGACCACCAATGTAAGGGACATTCTTCCCACTGACCACCAATGTAAGGGACATTCTTCCACTAATCACTAATGTAAGGGGACATTCTCTCACTGACCACCAATGTAAGGGACATTTCTTCCCACTGATCACCAATGTAAAGGGACATTCTTCCCACTGACCACCAATGTAAGGGACATTTTCCCACTGACCACCAATGTAAGGGACATTCTTCCCACTGACCACCAATGTAAGGGACATTTCTTCCCACTGACACCAATGTAAGGAACATCCGTCCCACTGACCACCAATGTTAGGAGCATACGTCCACTGACCACCAATGTAAGGGAGATTCTTCTCACTGACCACCAATGTAAGGAGATTCTTCCACTGACACCAATGTAAGGAACATTCTTCCACTGACCACCAATGTAAGGGAAATTCTTCTCACTGACCACCATGTAAGGGACATTCTTCCCACTGATTATGTGTTTCATATTTTTTTTTTTTTTACTTTTTTTAGTCCTTTAAAGTAGTTACTGAGGTAGAATAGAATATGGACTGAGAGATGTTTAATAGATCCAGAAGGAAGGCTGAGGAGAATCCAAAGGCGAGTCCAGACCTGACCTTATATGACTGCCCAGTGACAGGAGAGGGTGGTGGAGAAAGCCTCTTGACGGGGGAGGGGGAGGGGGGTGAGCAGGACGCCCACTAACACACAGCTCCTTTCTCTTATCTGCAAGTAGAGAGTGTCCTGGTCGCCCCTCCCCCCTCAAGAGGTTTTCTCCCTCCCCCTCAAGACGTTTTCTCCCCACCCCCAGGTGTGTGAGGGGGATAATTGCACTGAGGTGAAGGAAGCTATTTAGGGAAAGAATTACCATGACAAACACCTGTATTCACAGACCAAATGAGTTACCTAACCCTTCAAACAAACCTTAATAAATCCACAACCGTACATGCGATCGATACAGCGACTTCACCGTATAAAAGACAGGACCCTTGTGAACGCATCGATATGAAATTTATGTTGATAAACTTAAAAATGTGGCCATGTCAGCGATTTAGCAAAGAGTATCTTTGTGTGTCTTACTAACAAATTTTAAAAGTCGGTTATAATGAAGGTCTATGGGGAAAAATTTGGAACTCTTGTCCTTTAGAAGCTCCAGCAACGAAAAGTAAAATGCGCATCACAAAACTGATCACATTGCCTGAAAGCAGACAAAAATACCTTCCATTTGATATATATAAATTGTGTATGACAAGTAGATCTTTAGGCGTGAGAGCAAGTTGTTCCCTCTTTTTTATAGATAATACGATTCTTTTCAAAACTCACACTCTAAAGGTCACATGACTCACTCTAGCAGCCTTTCATAGACACGCAGTGTAATCGATAAAATTTTCTGAAAAAATCACTAAACGTAAATTGCTTTTTCACAAAAAAACTATAAAAGATTTCAATCTGAAAAGTCATAGCCGGATAGCTGAATATTTTGTGACCGTGGTAAAGTTTGTTGTGGTGTCTGTCAGTGAAAGTATGAAGGAGGAGTTACATTTTGAATCACGTACGTTTTTAAGCAGGAATAATCATGTTCTCATTGACTTCAATGTTAAAAAAAGCGACTAAAAGCTTAATATTTTAAAAAATATAAATAGCACAAAAAAACTTGAGAAGTCCCATCTTTTTAGCTGAATGAGATGAACATTTTAAAAGTTGAATGGTCTCAATCGCTGAAAGTATGGCGAAGTTACGCAGAGCAAAAAAAACGTACGGAATAAAGGATAAAATTAATAAGAATAATAAAAAAACGAATAAACAATACTGGGATGCTTATTAAAGCATTCCCACTAATAAAAAACGAATAACAATACTGGGAATGCTTATTAAAGCATTCCACTAACTAGAAAATGCATTTCCTGAGGAAAATACGTGGGAATGCTGAATTGCTAAGCCGCTCAAATGCCATTTCACCTATAACCACTACACTATCTTTAGGACATACAAGCAGTGTTCCTTCAGTACTTATTAAAGCCTCTCTGATCATTAAAGGTGTTGTAAGGTAAAATAATTTTCCCTAAATAGCTTCCTTTACCTTAGTGCAGTCCTCCTTTACTTATCTCATCCTTTGATTTTGCTTTTAAATGTCCTTATTTTTTCTCTGAAAAACCCTCACTTCCTGTTCTTCTGTCTGTAACTCCACACAGTAGTGCAAGGCTTTTTCCCTGGTGTGAAGAAAGCTCTTGAGGGGGTGGAGCAGGACGCCCACTAACCCACAGCTCCTTTATCTGCAAAGTAGAGAGTGTCCTGGTCGCCCCTCCCCCTCAAGAGGTTTTCTCCCCTCCCCCAGGTGTGTGAGGGGAATTTGACTGAGGTAAAGGAAGCTATTTAGGGAAAGAATTACCTATTACAAACGCTTTTTATCTACACACAAAATAAGTGAAATAACCCTTCAAACAAACCTTAATAAATCCACAACCGTACATGCGATCGATACAGCGACTTCACCGTAGAAAAGACAAGACCTTGTGAACGCATCGATATGAAATTTTGTTGATAAACTTAAAAATGTGGCCATGTCAGCGATTTAGAAAAGAGTGTCGTTGTGCATTTTATTGGCAAAAATTAAATGACGTTTATAATGAAGGCCCTATGGGAGAAATGTTGGAACTCTTGTCCTTTCGAAGCTCCAGCAACGAAAAGTAAAATGCGCATCACAAAACTGATCACATTGCCTGAAAGCAGACAAAAATACCTTCCATTTGATATATAAATTGTTGTATGACAAGTAGATCTTGTGGGCGTGAGAGCAATTTGTTCCCCCTTTTTTATAGATAATACGATTCTTTTCAAAACTCACACTCTTAAAGGTCACATGACTCACTCTAGCAGCTTTCCATAGGACAAGCAGTGTAATCGATAAAAATTTCTGAAAAAATCACTAAACGTAAATTGCTTTTTCACAAAAAACTATAAAAGATTTCAATCTGAAAAGTCATAGCCGGATAGCTGAATATTTTGTGACCGTGGTAAAGTTTGTTTGGTGTCTGTCAGTGAAAGTATGAAGGAGGAGATACATTTTGTACGGCATGAGTTTTGAAGCAGGAGAAAGAAGCATGTTCTCATTGACTTCAATGTTAAAAAAAGCGACTAAAAGCTTAATATTTTTAAAAATATAAATAGCACCAAAAAACTTGAAGAAGTCCCATCGTTAGCTGAATGAGATGAACATTTTAAAAGTTGAATGGTCTCAATCGCTGAAAGTATGGCGAAGTTACGCAGAGCCAAAAAACGTACGGGAATAAAATTAATAAGAATAGAATTTGCATTTCCTGAGGAAAATACGTGGGAATGCTGAATAGCTGAATTGCTAAGCCCGCACAAATGCCATTCACCATAACCACTATTACTATCTTTAGGACATACAAGCAGTGTCCTTCAGTACTTATAAAGCCTCTCTTTAATCATTAAAGGTGTTGTAAAGGTAAAATCATTTTCCCTAAATAACTTCCTTTACCTTAGTGCAGTCCTCCTTTACTTACCTCATCCTTTGATTTTGCTTTATAAATGTCCTTATTTCTTCTGAGAAATCCCCACTTCCTGTTCTTCTGTCTGTAACTCCACACAGTAGTGCAAGGCTCTTTTCCCTGGTGTGGAGAAAGCCTCTTGAGGGGGGAGGGGGGTGAGCAGGACGCCCACTAACACACAGCTCCTTTCTCTATCTGCAAAGTACAGAGCGTCTGACTTCCTGGTCGCCCTCCCCCCTCAAGAGGTTTTCTCCCCTCCCCCCAGGTGAGTGAGGGGGATAATTGCACTGAGGTAAAGGAAGGTATTTAGGGAAAGAATTACCATTACAAATGCTTTTTATCTACACACAAAATAAGTGAAATAACCCTTCAAAACAAACCTTAATAAATCCACAACCGTACATGCGATCGATACAGCGACTTCACCGTTTGAAAGACAAGACTCTTGTGAACGCATCGATAGGAAATTTATGTTGATAAACTTAAAAAATGTGGCCATGTCAGCAATTTAGAAAAGAGTATCTTTGTGTGTCTTACTAAAAATTTTAAAAGCGCGTTATATGAAGGCCTATGGGGAAAAATTTGGAACTCTTGTCCTTTAGAAGCTCCAGCAACGAAAAGTAAAATGCGCATCACAAAACTGATCACATTGCCTGAAAGCAGACAAAATACCTTCCATTTGATATATAAATTGTGTGTATGACAAGTAGATCTTGTGGGCGTGAGAGCAATGTGTTCCCCCTTTTTTATAGATAATCCGAGTTTTTTCAAAACTCACACTGTAAAGGTCACATGACTCACTCTGAGCCATGTCCATAGGAAGACTGTTTAATCGATAAAATTTTCTGAAAAAATCACTAAACGTAAATTGCTTTTTCACAAAAAACTATAAAAGATTTCAATCTGAAAAGTCATAGCCGGATAGCTGAATGTTTTGTGACCGTGGTAAAGTTTGTTTGGTGTCTGTCAGTGAAAGTATGAAGGAGGAGATACATTTTGAACGGCATGAGTTTGAAGCAGGGAGAAAGCATGATTTCTCATTGACTTCAATGTTAAAAAAAGCGACTAACTAAAAGCTTAATATTTTAAAAATTATAAATAGCACAAAAAAACTTGAAGAAGTCCCATCGTTAGCAGAAATGAGATGATCATTTAAAAGTTGAATGGTCTCAATCGCTGAAAGTATGGCGAAGTTACGCAGAGCCAAAAAACGTACGGAATAAAATTAATAAGAACTAGAAAATGCATTTCCTGAGGAAAATACGTGGGAATGTGAATAGCTGAAATTGCTAAGCCCGCACAAATCCCATTCGCCATAACCGCTATACTATCTTTAGGACATACAAGCAGTGTTCCTTCAGTACTTCTAAAGCTCTCTTTAATCATTAAAGGTGTTGTAAAGGTAAAATCGTTTTCCCTAAATAACTTCCTTTACCTTTTTGCAGTCCTCCTTTACTTCCCTCATCCTTTGATTTTGCTTTTAAATGTCCTTATTTCTTCTGAGAAATCCTCACTTCCTGTTCTTCTGTCTGTTACTCCACACAGTAGTGCAAGGCTTTTTCCCTGGTGTGGAGAAAGCCTCTTGAGGGGGGGAGGGGGTGAGCAGGACGCCCACTAACACACAGCTCCTTTCTCTATCTGCAAAGTACAGAGCGTCCTGACTTCCTGGTCGCCCCTCCCCCCTCAAGAGGTTTTCTCCCTCCCCCCCAGGTGTGTGAGGGGGAATATTGCACTGAGGTAAAGGAAGCTATTTAGGGAAAGAATTACCATTACAAAACGCTTTTTTATCTACACACAAAATAAGTGAAATAACCCTTCAAACAAACCTTAATAAATCCACAACCGTACATGCGATCGATACAGCGACTCACCGTTTGAAAGACAAGACTCCTTGTGAACGCATCGATATGAAATTTATGTTGATAAACTTAAAAATGTGGCCATGTCAGCGATTTAGAAAAGAGTATCTTTGTGTGTCTTACTAACAAATTTTAAAAGTTGGTTATAATGAAGGTCTATGGGGAAAAATTTGGAACTCTTGTCCTTTAGAAGCTCAGCAACGAAAAGTAAAATGCGCATCACAAAACTGATCACATTGCCTGAAAGCAGACAAAAATACCTTCCATTTGATATATTAATTTGTGTATGACAAGTAGATCTTTGTGGGCGTGAGAGCAATTTGTTCCCCCTTTTTTATAGATAATCCGATTCTTTTCAAAAACTCACACATGTAAAGGTCACATGACTCACTCTGAGCCATGTCCATAGGAAGACTGTTTAATCGATAAAATTTTCTGAAAAAAATTCACTAAACGTAAATTGCTTTTTTCACAAAAACTATAAAGATTTCAATCTGAAAAGTCATAGCCGGATAGCTGAATATTTTGTGACCGTGGTAAAGTTTGTTTGGTGTCTGTCAGTGAAAGTATGAAGAGGAGATACTTTTGTACGGCATGAGTTTTGAAGCAGGAGAAAGCATGTTCTCATTGACTTCAATGTTAAAAAAAAGCGACTAAAAGCTTAATATTTTAAAAAAGTATAAATAGCACAAAAAACTTGAAGAAGTCCCATCGTTAGCTGAATGAGATGAACATTTTAAAAAGTTGAATGGTCTCAATCGCTGAAAGTATGGCGAAGTTACGCAGAGCCAAAAAAACGTACGGAAAATAGGATAAAATTAAAATTAAAAATTAATAAGAACTAGAAAATGCATTTCCTGAGGAAAATACGTGGGAATGCTGAATAGCTGAATTGCTAAGCCCGCACAAATCCCATTCACCATAACCGCTATACTATCTTTAGGACATACAAGCAGTGTTCCTTCAGTACTTCTAAAAGCCTCTCTTTAATCATTAAAGGTGTTGTAAAGGTTAAAATCATTTTCCCTAAATAACTTCCTTTACCTTTGTGCAGTCCTCCTTTACTTACCTCATCCTTTGATTTTGTTTTAAATGTTGTGACGGTATGCGAGGTGAGATACTTGACCATAGATATATTTCACCACGCATACGTTCTATTTTGAGAAGCTGAACCGGAATCCGGGCCGGGTTTTACGGCCTCTTGTGTTCCGGTCCGGATATTTGGGTCCACTGGAGTTCAATGTCAGGTGGACCTTAAAAACAACCAGCTGAATAGATCAGACGGGGGCTCTCTGGTTTTGGGACACTGAGGAGGGGAAACTGAGTGTGAGGAGCTCTCTAAAGACATTGCAAGAAAAAGGTTTGCGTTGTTGTTTATTTTGTGGGTGGTGGAGACCAGACCCACACTGTATAGATAGGAGCCCTATCGAAGTTAAGACCAATGTAAGGAGCATTCTTCCCACTGAACACCAATGTAAGGGACATTCTTCCCACTGACCCCCAATGTAAGGGACATTCTTCCCACTGACCCCCAATGTAAGGGACATTCTTCCCACTGACCACCAATGTAAGGGACATTCTTCCCACTGACCCCCAATGTAAGGGACATTCTTCCCACTGACCCCCAATGTAAGGGACATTCTTCCCACTGAATACCAATGTAAGGGACATTCTTTCCACTGAATTCCAATATAAGGAACATTCTTCCCACTGACCATCAATGTAAGGGACTTTCTTCCCACTGAATTCCAATATAAGGAACATTCTTCCCACTGACCACCAATGTAAGGGCACATTTTCCCACTGACCACCAATGTAAGGCACATATATTCCCACTGACCACCACATGTAAGGGACATTTTTCTCACTGACCACCAATGTAAGGGACATTCTCTCCCACTGACCACCAATGTAAAGGGACATTCTTCCCACTGACCACCAATGTAAGGGACATTCTTCTCACTGACCACATATGTAAGGGACATTCTTCCCACTGATCACCAATGTAAGGGACATTCTTCCCACTGACCACCAATGTAAGGGACATTCTTCTCACTGATCACCAATGCAAGGGACATTTTCTCACTCTGACCACATATGTAAGGGACATTCTTCTCACTGATCACCAATGTAAGGGACATTCTTCCCACAGATCACCAATGTAAGATACATTCTTCCCACTGATCTCCAATGTAAGGGACATTATTCCACTGACCACCAATGTAAGGGACATTCTTCCCATTGACCACCAATGTAAGGGACATTCTTCCCACTGACCACCAATGTAAGGGACATTCTTCCCACTGACCATCAATGTAAGGGAACATCCGTCCACTGACCACCAATGTTAGGAGCATTCGTCCCACTGACCACCAAGTTAAGGGAGATTCTTCTCACTGACCACCAATGTAAGGGAGATCCTTCCCACTGACCACCAATGTAAGGGAGATCCTTCCCACTGACCACCAATGTAAGGGATTCTTCCACTAATCACTAATGTAAGGGACATTCTTCTCACTGACCACCAATGTAAGGGACATTCTTCCCACTGACCACCAATGTAAAGGGACATTCTTCCCACTGACCACCAATGTAAGGGACATTCTTCCCACTGACCACCAATGTAAGGGACATTCTTCCCACTGACCACCAATGTAAGGGACATTCTTCCCACTGACCACCATGTAAGGGACATTCTTCTCACTGATCACCAATGCAAGGGACATTCTTCTCACTGACCACATATGTAAGGGGACATTCTTCTCACTGATCACCAATGTAAGGGGACATTCTTCCCACAGATCACCAATGTAAGATACATTCTTCCCACTGATCTCCAATGTAAGGGACATTCTTCCCACTGACCACCAATGTAAGGGACATTCTTCCCCACTGACCACCAATGTAAGGACATTCTTCCCACTGACCACCAATGTAAGGGACATTCTTCCACTGACCACCAATGTAAGGGACATTCCCACTTGTAAGGGACCTTCACTGACCACCAATGTAAGGGACATTCTTCCACTGACCACCAATGTAAGGGACATTCTTCCCACTGACCACCAATGTAAGGGACATTCTTCCCACTGACCACCAATGTAAGGAACATGACCACCAATGTCATCCGTCCCACTGACCACCAATGTTAGGATTATTCGTCCCACTGACCACCAATGTAAGGGAGATTCTTCCTCATGACCACCAATGTAAGGGAGATTCTTCCCACTGACCACCAATGTAAGGAACATTCTTTCCCACTGACCACCAATGTAAGGGAAATTCTTCTCACTGACCACCAATGTAAGGGAATTCTTCCCACTGATTATGTGTTTCATTTTTTTTTTTTTTTTACTTTTTTTTAGTCCTTTAAAGTAGTTACTGAGGTAGAATAGAATATGGACTGAGAGAAGTTTAATAGATCCAGAAGGAAGGGCTGAGGAGAATCCAAAGGGCGAGTCCAGACCTGACCTTATATGACTGCCCAGTGACAGGAGGAGGTGGTGTGGAGAAAGCCTCTTGAGGGGGGAGGGGGTGAGCAGGACGCCCACTAACACACAGCTCCTTTCTCTATCTGCAAAGTACAGAGCGTCCTGACTTCCTGGTCGCCCCTCCCCCCTCAAGAGGTTTTCTCCCCTCCCCCCAGGTGTGTGAGGGGATAATTGCACTGAGGTAAAGGAAGCTATTTAGGGAAAGAATTACCATTTCAAACGCTTTTTATCTACACACAAAATAAAGTGAAATAACCCTTCAAACAAACCTTAATAAATCCACAACCGTACATGCGATCGATACAGCGACTTCACCGTATAAAAGACAAGACCCTTGTGAACGCATCGATATGAAATTTATGTTGATAAACTTAAAAATGTGGCCATGTCAGCGATTTAGAAAAGAGTATCTTTGTGTGTCTTACTAACAAAATTTTAAAAGCACGTTATAATGAAGGTCTATGGGGAAAAATTTGGAACTCTTGTCCTTTAGAAGCTCTAGCAACGAAAAGTAAAAATGCGCATCACAAAAACTGATCACATCGCCTGAAAGCAGACAAAAATACCTTCCATTTGATATATAAATTGTGTATGACAAGTAGATCTTGTGGGCGTGAGAGCAATTTGTTCCCCTTTTTTTAGATATCCGAGTTTTTTCAAAACTCACACTGTAAAGGTCACATGACTCACTCTGAGCCATGTCCATAGGGAAGACTGTTTAATCGATAACATTTTCTGAAAAAAATCACCTAAACGTAAATTGCTTTTTCACAAAAACTATAAAAGATTTCGATCTGAAAAGTCAATAGCGGATAGCTGAATATTTTGTGACCGTGGTAAAGTTTGTTTGGTGTCTGTCAGTGAAAGTATGAAGGAGGAGAGATACATTTTGTACGGCATGAGTTTTGAAGCAGGAAAAAGCATGTTCTCATTGACTTCAATGTTAAAAAAAAGCGACTCTAAAAGCTTAATATTTTAAAAAGTATAAATAGCACAAAAAAAACTTGAAGAAGTCCCATCGTTAGCTAAATGAGATGAACATTTTAAAAGTTGAATGGTCTCAATCGCTGAAAGTATGGCGAAGTTACGCAGAGCCAAAAACGTACGGAATAAAATTAAAACTAGAAAAATGCATTTCCAGAGGAAAATACGTGGGAATGCTGAATAGCTGAATTGCTAAGCCCGCACAAATCCCATTCGCCATAACCGCTATACTATCTTTAGGACATACAAGCAGTGTTCCTTCAGTACTTATAAAGCCTCTCTTTAATCATTAAAGGTGTTGTAAAGGTAAAATCATTTTCCCTAAATAACTTCCTTTACCTTAGTGCAGTCCTCTTTACTTACCTCATCCTTTGATTTTGCTTTTAAATGTCCTTATTTCTTCTGAGAAATCCTCACTTCCTGTTCTTCTGTCTGTAACTCCACACAGTAGTGCAAGGGCTTTTTCCCTGGTGTGGAGAAAGCCTCTTGAGGGGGGGAGGGGGTGAGAGCAGGACGCCCACTAACACACAGCTCCTTTCTCTATCTGCAAAGTACAGAGCGTCCTGACTTCCTGGTCGCCCCTCCCCCCTCAAGAGGTTTTCTCCCTCCCCCAGGTGTGTGAGGGGGATAATTGCACTGAGGTAAAGGAAGCTATTTAGGGAAAGAATTACCATTACAAATGCTTTTTATCTCACACAAAATAAGTGAAATAACCCTTCAATCAAGCCTTAATAAATCCACAACCGTACATGCGATCTATACAGCGACTTCACCGTATAAAAGACAAGACCCCTTGTGAACGCATCGATATGAAATTTATGTGATAAACTTAAAAATGTGGCCATGTCAGCGATTTAGAAAAGAGTATCTTTGTGTGTTGTCTTACTAACAAATTTTTTAAAAAGCGCGTTATATATGAAGGCCTATGGGGAAAAATTTGGAACTCTTGTCCTTTAGAAGCTCCAGCAACGAAAAGTAAAAATGCGCATCACAAACTGATCACATTGCCTGAAAGCAGACAAAAATACCTTCCATTTGATATATAAATTGTGTATGACAAGTAGATCTTGTGGGCGTGAGAGCAATTTGTTCCCCCTTTTTTATAGATAATCCGAGTTTTTTCAAAACTCACACTCTAAAGGTCACATGACTCACTCTAACAGGTCTCCATAGGAATGTGGTAGTGTAGCGCTCAGAGTACCAAAATGTAACTATAAAGCTATACATATAAGTGGTGTGTAAAACACAAAGAGTGATCTGTGCGTCAACATAAAAATAATATCATAACTCATAAAATTGAAATAAAGTTCATGAAATAAAGTTCATAAATTCCAGTGACACAAATGATGCTTGATGTTCAGAAGTGAAAAAGAAAAAATCCCACCACCGGTGAGATGCAGGCTTACCAGATGAAATGGACTCTAAGAAAATTATATTTCTAGAGTCGGTCAGGCTTGGTATATGCTCAGATCTTGATATAAAGGTGTCTCCTCAGGGAAGGGATCAGCAGATATCTGTGATGTAGATTCCAATGGCCCCCGAGATTGGTTAGAGGTCTCTCGTTCACGGAAAAAATATTGGTCATCCGTCTCAAAGATGGCATATATAAAATGGAAAGGAGAAGAGGGGACGCCATAGTGTAACACCGTAAGGTCAATATAAAAATTTATTAAAATTGCACTTACATATACAGATGAAAGTATGGCGCATGTCAATAGAATGGTGGCAACGATGGAGTCATCCCTGACGCGTTTCGTGTCATTACACGTTATCAAAGGGTGTCCCTCTCATGGTGCCAACACAAATATTTATAGTAAAAGGTCCAAAAAGAAATTGGACTCACCGTCTGCAAGCAATCACAAAGCACATGCATTTCCAGGGTCTAAAGAAAATGGCGTCCAGGCGTGCGCTCCACGCCTCGTATTGAATCACGGAAGTGTTTCTAATTCAGACACTTCCGGAATACGATTTCGAATATTAACAGCGTGCGCTGCACGCCTCGTTTTCGACGTGTGATCGAAACGTACGCCTCACTTTCGAAATGACATCGAATCCCGTTATCCGTCTCAAAATGCGACGCACAAAATGAGACGCTCACTTGTGTGAAGTCGCTCCACGCCTCGTATTGAATCACGGGAGTGTTCTAATTCAGACACTTCCGGAATACGATCGAATATTAACAGCGTGCGCTGCACGCCTCGTTTTCGACGTGTGATCGAAAAGTACGCCTCACTTTCGAAATGACATCGAATCCCGATATCCCGATATCCGTCTCAAAATGCGACGCACAAAATTTGCATACATTGCAGTATTGTGTGACTTACATTATGCATTTCCGTGTCCCGGGCAATGCATTTCTGTATGAGTCCAATTATTAATATATTTATTTTTTTGGCAGTACAATTCTGTACTAGCCATATATTTAAATTATTATTATCCACTTTTGCTTTAATGTCCCATAATATTGAATACCATTTTTGAACTGATTCATTTCATGTTCGTTCTATTTTGATCGCCACATGCGGACTCATTTTGCAGGTGTCGATTTACAGTTTGGTATTCTTTTCTATTCATTTTGGAACGCAAACGGCCCCCATAATGAGGGCTGGATTGCACTTCCTTCTGCTATGTCCGCCCACTTTTTCGCCGTCCCCACGAATATCCGTGACGCCTTTTTTCGACGTCCGACTTCACACACAAGTGAGCGTCTCTCTTTTGTGCGTCGCATTTTGAGACGGATATCGGGATTCGATGTCATTTCGAAAGTGAGGCGTACTTTTCGATCACACGTCGAAAACGAGGCGTGCAGCGCACGCGTGTTAATATTCGATCGTATTCCGGAAGTGTCTGAATTAGAACACTCCCGTGATTCAATACGAGGCGTGGAGCGACTTCACACAAGTGAGCGTCTCATTTTGTGCGTCGCATTTTGAGACGGATAACGGGATTCGATGTCATTTCGAAAGTGAGGCGTACGTTTCGATCACACGTCGAAAACGAGGCGTGCAGCGCACGCTGTTAATATTCGATCGTATTCCGGAAGTGTCTGAATTAGAACACTTCCGTGATTCAATACGAGGCGTGGAGCGCACGCCTGGACGCCATTTTCTTTAGACCTGGAAATGCATGTGCTTTGTGATTGCTTGCAGACGGTGAGTCCAATTTTCTTTTGGGACCTTTTACTATAAATATTTGTGTTGGCACCATGAGAGGGACACCCTTTGATAACGTGTAATGACACGAAACGCGTCAGGGATGACTCCATCGTTGCCACCATTCTATTGACATGCGCCATACTTTCATCTGTATATGTAAGTGCATTTTTAATAAATTTTTATATTGACCTTACGGTGTTACACTATGGCGTCCCCTCTTCTCCTTTCCATTTATATATGCCATCTTTGAGACGGGGATGACCAATATTTTTTCCGTGAACGAGAGACCTCTAACCAATCTCGGGGCCATTGGAATCTACATCACAGATATCTGCTGATCCCTTCCCTGAGGGACACCTTATATCAAGATCTGAGCATATACCAAGCCTGACCGACTCTAGAAATATAATTTTCTTAGAGTCCATTTCATCTGGTAAGCCTGCATCTTCACCGGTGGTGGGATTTTTTCTTTTTCACTTCTGAACATCAAGCATCATTTGTGTCACTGGAATTTATGAACTTTATTTCATGAACTTTATTTCAATTTTATGAGTTATGATATTATTTTTATGTTGACGCACAGATCACTCTTTGTGTTTTACACACCACTTATATGTATAGCTTTATAGTTACATTTTGGTACTCTGAGCGCTACACTACCACGTTCCTATTTTGTTTTTTGCTTCTTGTTTTTCAGTAGCCGTGTTTAGCAGCCAAATGTATTCATTTTTAGCAGCGCAGTTTTACACACCACCCCCAGGTCTCCATAGGAAGACTGTTTAATCGATAACATTTTCTGAAAAAATCACTAAACGTAAATTGCTTTTTCACAAAAACTATAAAAGATTTCAATCTGAAAAGTCATAGCCGGATAGCTGAATATTTTGTGACCGTGGTAAAGTTTGTTTGGTGTCTGTCAGTGAAAGTATGAAGGAGGAGATACATTTTGAATCACGTACGTTTTTAAGCAGGAATAAGCATGTTTTCATTGACTTCAATGTTAAAAAAAAGCGACTAAAAGCTTAATATTTTAAAAAGTATAAATGGCACAAAAAAACTTGAAGAAGTCCCATCGTTAGCTAAATGAGATGAACATTTTAAAAGTTGAATGGTCTCAATCGCTGAAAGTATGGCGAAGTTACGCAGAGCCAAAAAACGTACGGAATAAAGGATAAAATTAAGAACTAGAAAATGCATTTCCTGAGGAAAATACGTGGGAATGCTGAATAGCTGAATTGCTGATCCCACACCAATCCCATTCACCATAACCACTATACTATCTTTAGGACATACAAGCAGTGTTCCTTCAGTACTTCTAAAGCCTCTCTTTAACCTTGTTGTAAAGGTAAAATCATTTTCCCTAAATAACTTCCTTTACCTTTGTGCAGTCCTCCTTTACTTACCTCATCCTTTGATTTTGCTTTTAAATGTCCTTATTTCTTCTGAGAAATCCTCACTTCCTGTTCTTCTGTCTGTAACTCCACACAGTAATGCAAGGCTTTTTCCCTGGTGTGGAGAAAGCCTCTTGAGGGGGGAGGGGGTGAGCAGGACGCCCACTAACACACAGCTCCTTTCTCTATCTGCAAAGTACAGAGCGTCCTGGCTTCCTGGTCGCCCCTCCCCCTCAAGAGGTTTTCTCCCCTCCCCCAGGTGTGTGAGGGGAATATTGCACTAAAGTAAAGAAAGCTATTTAGGGAAAGAATTACCATTACAAACGCTTTTTATCTACACACAAAATAAGTGAAATAACCCTTCAAACAAACCTTAATAAATCCACAACCGTACATGCGATCGATACAGCGACTTCACCGTATAAAAGACAAGACCCTTGTGAACGCATCGATATGAAATCTATGTTGATAAACTTAAAAATGTGGCCATGTCAGCGATTTAGAAAAGAGTATCTTTGTGTGTCTTACTAACAAATTTTAAAAGCGCGTTATAATGAAGGCCTATGGGGAAAAATTTGGAACTCTTGTCCTTTAGAAGCTCCAGCAACAAAAAGTAAAATGCGCATCACAAAACTGATCACATTGCCTGAAAGCAGACAAAAATACCTTCCATTTGATATATAAATTGTGTATGACAAGTAGATCTTGTGGGGGCGTGAGAGCAATTTGTTCCCCTTTTTTTATAGATAATCCGAGTTTTTTCAAAACTCACACTCTCTAAAGGTCACATGACTCACTCTAACAGGTCTCCATAGAAAGACTGTTAAATCGATAACATTTTCTGAAAAAATCACTAAACGTAAATTGCTTTTTCACAAAAACTATAAAAGATTTCAATCTGAAAAGTCATAGCCGGATAGCTGAATATTTTGTGACCGTGGTAAAGTTTGTTTGGTGTCTGTCAGTGAAAGTATGAGGGAGGAGATACATTTTGTACGGCATTAAATTTTGAAGCAGGAAAAAGCATGTTCTCATTGACTTCAATGTTAAAAAAAAGCGACTAAAAGCTTAATATTTAAAAAAGTATAAATACTACATAAAAACTTGAAGAAGTCCCATCGTTAGCTAAATGAGATGAACATTTTAAAAGTTGAATGGTCTCAATCGCTGAAAGTATGGCGAAGTTACGCAGAGCCAAAAAACGTACGGAATAAAGGATAAAATTAAAATTAAAATTAAGAATAATAAAAAACGAATAACAATACTGGGAATGCTTATTAAAGCATTCCCACTAATAATAAAAAACGAATAACAATACTGGGAATGCTTATTAAAGCATTCCCACTAATAATAAAAAACGAATAACAATACTGGGAATGCTTATTAAAGCATTCCCACTAATAAAAAACGAATAACAATACTGGGAATGCTTATTAAAGCATTCCCACTAAATAGGAAATAAATATGTTTTTGCCTTACAAGGGTTGTAAAGGTAAAAGTTTTTTTACCTTAATGCATCTTATGCATTAAGGTAAAAAAAATCTGACAGCACCGGACCCCCCCAAGCCCCCGTTTTACTTACCTGACCGTTCGAAATTCCCGGGCGCGTCCTTGTCATCCTGTTCGGTTTCCAGCCTGGCCGTTCATTGGCTAAGCTGGGCGGATTGATAGCAGTGCAGCCATTGGCTGGCTCTGCTGTCAATCACATCAGATGACGCGGCGCGCCGGGGGGAAGGGACGAGTGATACAGTCGGCGGCTATGGCCGCCGCTGTATCACGGGAGCGTGCTCTCAAAAGTATTCCACCAAGCTCGCTCGCATGGCGGTAGAAAGCTTTTGCGAGGAGGAGCCGAGACAGACGCCGAGGGACCCCAGAAGACACGGATCGGAGACAGTGGAGGTTAGTATAACATAACATGTTTGTTGTTTAAAAAAAAAAAATCCTGACTTTAGTGTTCCTTTAATATCTACCCTAAATATACTTTGCTACTTCCATATTGTAACTTGTTTGTAGCCTAAATACTGAAATGTGCACTTAAAACTGTAATTTTGTAACTTTTGCATATGCCAGGAAATTTTGGGTGTCGTGTCAGTAAATTTCAATCTAGTAGGTTGGCAACACTGATTTAAGTGACTTTGAACGTGGCATGGTTGTTGGTGCCAGACAAGCTGGCTCCAACAACCAGACGACTGGTCTGAGTATTTCAAAAACTGCTGATCTCCTGGGATTTTCACACACAATCATCTCTCGGGTTTAAAGAGAATGGTCCGAAAAAGAGAAAATATCCAGTGAGCGTCAGTTGTGTGGACAAAAATACCTTGTTGATGTCAGAGGAGAATGTGCAGACTGATTCGAGATGATAGAAAGGCAACAGTAATCCAAATAACCACTTGTTACAACCAAGGTATGCAGAATACCATCTCTGAATGCACAACACATCAAACCTTGAAGGAGATGGGCTACAGCAGCAGAAGGCCCCACCTTGTGCCACTCCTGTCAGCTAAGAACAGGAAAGAAGACTACAATTCGCACAAGATCACCAAAATCGGACAATAGAAGATTGGAAATGTTTCCTGGTCTGACGAGTCTCCATTTCAGCTGCGACATTCAGATGGTAGGATAAGAATTTGATGTTAAACAACCTAAAAGCATGGATCCATCCTGCCTTGTATCAGTGGTGGTGTAATGGTGAGCGATATATTTTCTTGGCACACTTTGGGCCTCTTAGTACCAATTGAGCATCATTTAAATGCCACTGCCTACCTGATTATTGTTGCTGACCATGTCCATCCCTTTATGACTACAGTGTCCCCATCTTCTTCTGATGGCTCCTTCCAGCAGGATAATGCACCATGTCAGAAAGATCCAATCATCTCATCTCTGTATAATGAGGTCACTGAACTCCAATGGCCTTCACAGTCACCAGATCTCATCAAATAGAGCAACTTTGAGATGTGATGGAACGGGAGATTCACATCATGGATGTGCAGCCGACAAATCTGCAACAACTGCGTGATGTTATCATGTCACTATGGACCAAAATTTGAGGAATGTTTCCAACACCTTGTGTTATGCTACAAAGAATTAAGGCAGTTCTGAAGGCAAAAGGGCGTCCAACCCGGTACTAGCAAGGTGTACCTAATAAAGTGGCTGGTGAGTGTATATATACTGTATATGCAGCAGGTAAAATAAGTATTGAACTATTTAAGGGGCCCATTAGTTCCAGTGAAGGGAACTCCTAAGGTGTCAGCATACCAAGACATTTTGGACAATTAATGCTCCCAACTTTGTGGAAACAGTTTGGGGATGGTCTCTTCCTGTTTCAATATGACTGCACACCAGTGCACAAAGCAAGGTCCATAAGGACATAGATGAGCGAGCTTGGGGTGGAGGAACTTGACTGGCCTGCACAGAGTCCTGACCTCAACCCGATAGAACATCTTTGGGATGAATTAGAGTGGAGACTGAGAGCCAGGTCTTCTTGCCCAACATCCGTGTCTGACCTCACAAATGCGCTTCTGGAAGAATGGTCAAACATTCCCATAGACAAACTCCTAAACCTTGTGGACAGCCTTCCCAGAAGAGTTGAAGCTGTTACAGCTGCAAAGGGTGGGCCAACTCAATATTGAACCCTACAGATTAAGACTAATGCCGCGTACACAAGACAATTTTTCATGTCATGGAAACAACAAAGTTTTTCTCAACATGATTTTTGTCAAGCCTGCCTTGCATACACACGATTGTTCCATTAGAATTGCGCCACCCTTTGGGCTGATTATGCAAATTTCCCTTCTCATAACTTGCTTCTGAGCATGCACGTTTTTTTCCCCGACGTTAAAGTGTACACACGACCGTTTTTCACGACGAGAAAAAATAGAGCAGGTTCTAAATTTTTAATGGACATTTTTTAAGACTTACCATTAAAGTTCATTTGAATGTAAAGGCAGGTGTCCCAATACTTTTGCCAATATAGTGTATGTATGTATGTGTGTGTATATATAGATATACAGTACAGACCAAAAGTTTGGACACACCTTCTCATTCCAAGAGTTTTCTTTATTTTCATGACTATGAAAATTGTAGATTTACACTGAAGGCATTAAAACTATGAATAAACACATGTGGAATTATATACATAACAAAAAAGTGTGAAACAACTGAAAATATGTCATATTCTAGGTTCTTCAAAGTAGCCACCTTTTGCTTTGATTACTGCTTTGCACACTCTTGGCATTCTCTTGATGAGCTTCAAGAGGTAGTCACCTGAAATGGTCTTCCAACAGTCTTGAAGGAGTTCCCAGAGATGCTTAGCACTTGTTGGCCCTTTTGCCTTCACTCTGCGGTCCAGCTCACCCCAAACCATCTCGATTGGGTTCAGGTCCGGTGACTGTGGAGGCCAGGTCATCTGGCGCAGCACCCCATCACTCTCCTTCTTGGTCAAATAGCCCTTACACAGCCTGGAGGTGTGTTTGGGGTCATTGTCCTGTTGAAAAATAAATGATGGTCCAACTAAAAGCAAACCGGATGGAATAGCATGCCGCTGCAAGATGCTGTGGTAGCCATGCTGGTTCAGTATGCCTTCAATTTTGAATAAATCCCCAACAGTGTCACCAGCAAAGCACCCCCACACCATCACACCTCCTCCTCCATGCTTCACAGTGGGAACCATGCATGTAGAGTCCATCCGTTCACCTTTTCTGCGTCGCACAAAGACACAGTGGTTGGAACCAAAGATCTCAAATTTGGACTCATCAGACCAAAGCACAGATTTCCACTGGTCTAATGTCCATTCCTTGTGTTCTTTAGCCCAAACAAGTCTCTTCTGCTTGTTGCCTTTCTTTAGCAGTGGTTTCCTAGCAGATATTCTACCATGAAGGCCTGATTCACACAGTCTCCTCTTAGCAGTTGTTCTGCTGCAAAAGGTGGCTACTTTGAAGAACCTAGAATATGACATATATTTTCAGTTGTTTCACAATTTTTTGTTATGTATATAATTCCACATGTGTTAATTCATAGTTGTGATGCCTTCAGTGTGACTCTACAATTTTCATAGTCATGAAAATAAAGAAAATTCTTGGAAGGTGTGTCCAAACTTTTGGTCTGTACTGTATATATATATTTATATACGCACACTGTACTGTACATGAATATACTCTCTCTCTATATATATATATATATACACACACTGTATAGTAGTATGTATCTGTTCCCATTCCCAAATGGTCTAATCTTTCTGTAATGTACTTTTTTTTTTTTTTGGCAGTTTAAGAGAAAATCACACCAGATTATGTACCGATCTTTTTTACTCAATGTCTGGCGCTAATACATGACACTTACGAGAACATGTCCATGTAGCT
The DNA here is from genome assembly GCA_029574335.1 of Rana kukunoris. Taxonomy (NCBI): domain Eukaryota; kingdom Metazoa; phylum Chordata; class Amphibia; order Anura; family Ranidae; genus Rana; species Rana kukunoris. The sequence goes on from CM056049.1 coordinate 52,596,873, forward strand.
GCTGACAAGCCCTCCAAACCTTTTACAGCCACAAATACCTCTTTACAGGCAATGTTTCAGCTGTGGGGGGTCCTTGAAGAGAGGCGCAGTTGAGAAGCGTCACCTTGTCATCACTTCTGTTTTTTGACCACTAAAACGTCTGTGATGATACAGGTTGTGCGTGTGCCTGGGTATCGCCTTCCAGTGAGGTAATTCTGCAATTAAATGTCTGCTGGGAAATAGTGGTGCTTGTCTGCTTTGTAGTTCAGATTTGTTATTTTATTTCCTCTCGTATATATTCTCAATTTTATACTGTGAGGCCAGTCTGCTCTGGCTTTAAAAAAAAAAATGGGCACATACCTTATTTAAATCACAAGTTTTGCACAAGTTTTCTGCCCATAATCTATTTCATGTACATGCTTCTTTTTTTTTCTGTAGCCAAATACAAAAATGCTCCTAAATGCAATATCGTTGCATATATATATATATATATATACACACACACACACACACGTGTAGCACCGTCTATTGTGCTACCGTGTTTTTCCAGGAGGGCTGCAATATAAGCCCTACCCTGTAAACACAGAGATCCATGTCCTGTCAGAGAGAGCATACCGATGGTGTGTCCCTTGTACATAGGGACACCGATCGGCCATATCCCCCAGTCAGTCCCCTCCCCCCACAGTTAGAATCACTCCCTAGGGAACACATTTTGTGATTGGACACCTGATAGAGAGGACGGGAGAAGACATCGAGGAGCGTAGATATGGAGGACGCCACCGTGGCCCGCTGCGATGCACACTGGCAGCATTTGATGGGGCACAGTAGCGACAATTGATGGACACAATGGCAGCAATTGATGGGCACAGTGGCAACAATTAATGGGCACACCGGCAGCAATTGATGGGACAGTAGCTGTGTTTAATGGCACAGTGGCGGCAATTTATGGGTACAGTGGCTGCATTTTATGGCACAGTGGCTGCATTTGATGGCACAGTGGCTGCGTTTGATGGACACAGTGGCTGTGTTTGATAGACACAGTGGCAGGAATTGATGGGCACAGTGGCTGCAATTAATGTGGTTTTTTTTTCAGTTTGTTTGTGCTCCAAAATTTGGAGCACCAGCCACCACTGATGTGGACCGAAAATTTTGGGGACCATGGATGCTGGTAAAGCTGGACTGAAGATTGTGGGGCCAGCCTGGAATGTAAGCCTGGGAACTGAGCTCTGTTTGTGGTGCTTTTTAAATCTTAGTGTACTTAGTGTTAGTTTGCCGCAATGCGCTCTTCGGGTCCAGACCTGTGGCACAGCCTGTGATATGACTGAGTATGCCAAGGAACATTCATTCGTACCATGTGGCAACTTGAGCCAGCTGCCTCAGATGGCACTCATGCATGGAGAGGGGCTAAGGCCGGTGTGTTGCCATATTCTGCTCCCTATCGCAGAATGCTACGGAAGTCACGTGGCGGCCAACTGCACATGCGCTATGCGTTACGACCGCAAGTGCGATGCGTTCCAATAGATTTACGACAGTACACACCAGTGAACCCGGCATTCAGGGAAACTTGGAATTTGAGGAAAGTGGCCAGTCGGCCTCACGTCCTCGCTTCGCTCGGACGGCTCGCTCCGCACTCTCGGCCTCCTGGCTCTTTTTTTAACATCCTCCAATCCACGGGGATGTTAAGGAATGAGCCTGGATGCCGACTGAGGTTTCACTGGTGCGTACTGTCGTAAATCCATTGGAACGCATCGCACTTGCGGTTGGAACGCATCACGCATGCGCAGTTGGCCGCCATGTGACTTCCGTAGCATTCTGCGATAGGGAGCCGAATATGACAGCTCACCGGCCAGAGTGTTCATATGGTCTCATTGCTGACCAATAAGGCTGAGCATGGTAAATCACAGATTCAATGTTACTAAGCTTCCTAGCCAGATGCTGCACCTGTCACACATGAAACCGAGGCTTTTTAGTGCAGGCTCAGTGTGTGTGTTACCTCCAATTGAGCTGACCATTTTTTCAGGGGGGATATCAGGGTGGGGCATGTGGGTGAGCCAGGAAAATTGGGAGACACAGGTGTTAAAAACGGCTGTCTCGGGCAGCATCCACTTATGGAATTCTCCTGAAGAGGCCCTGAAACTACTCGCTAAACCCATCTCTGATAGACTGCAATGCTACATCCCGCCGAGACTCACCAAGTGGGCTTTGTTTCCTTTCACAGAATAATTCTATCCAAACCATCTCCCTTATGGATTATGCCATAAAACACAATCAACATCTATTTCAATTAGAGACAAGAAGGCATTTGATAGCCTTGGCTGGGGATTTTTATCCACCACTCTACAGAAGAGTGGCCTACTGTCTGACCTATCACCATCAGCGATGGAAAATGACGCGGATGCTCATTCTCCCCATACCACTATATTTTAACCATGAAACATTATAGTGAAGGGCTTTTTGGTGAGAAACCAACATCATAAACCGGGTCTATGCACTGATGACATGGCACTACTGTATATATTTTCTAACCGTAGGCCTGCTTATGGTATGATATTTTAGTCTAAGCAGACAAACTGGAACCTAACCCCACTTATATCTCTGCTACAAGTGTGCGCAGTGCTAGGACAAGGCCATTTGGTGCCCAAGGCGAAGATGACAAACAAACGCCCCCCCCCCCCCCGTTTTTAAGAAAGAATTAATGTTGTTTTAAAACAGGAATATACTTAAAACAATACAAATTCAATTATAGCCGGTTCACACAGGTGGCATAACTTTGGGGGCGACTCGGCCAGGAGATCTCAAGACGACTTGAGAGGCAACTTGCAGAATGACTTCTGTATTGAAGTCAATGCGAGTCACCCCCAAAGTCGTACAAGAACCTTTTTCTAAGTCAGAGCGATTTGCGTCGCTCCTATTAGAACGGTTCCATTGAATAGAGGAGACTGCGACTTGTCAGGGGACTGAGTCGCCTGACAGGTTGCCCCTATGTGAACCGGCTCCTAGGTTTTTTTTTCCAAATAACAATTTTTATTTTCATAAAAGGTCAGTGCAAAACATAGCAGCAGTTCAAGTGCATTAGATAAGTAGGTGTACAAAATTCCAGCTAGCTGGGCTTACACAGTGGCTTCGTATCTATTTATGCTATCAGTAACATGTAACACAATTGGAGATCAAAAAAAAAGAGGGGAGATATAAAAAGGGGATGGGGTGAAAAGAGGGAGACAGGGAGGAGGGGGAGGCGAGAAAGAAAAGGAGAAGAGGGGAGAGGACAGGAGAGAGGGGGAAGGGGGGGCAGGCAGGAATATCGGGAGGAGTAGTGTACCTTGGTGACCTGTTGTCGGCTCACGGCGGGTCCTCCACCACGTGCCACCTCTCCCAGACCAGGTCGTGGTCCTCCAACCTATCCCGGATCCTAGCCATCATTCTTTCCATAAGTTCTACATCTTTGACCCTAGCATAAAGGGCTTCTTGGGATGGGGGGATTGGTTTCTTCCAATGAAGCGCTATCAGGCACCTCGCAGCTGTGGTTATGTGTCTCAGCAGTTTCTTGTAGGGTTTAGCTATGCGAGGTTGGGATAGGCCCAGCAAAAACAGCTCCGGGGAGAGGGGTATGGGTGCCTCCAGGAGGCGGGATAGGAGCTCTTGTGTTTGAGTCCAGAATGGGACAATCAGGGGGCACGTCCAGTAGAGGTGGAACAATGTGCCCTTGGCTTGGTTGCAATGCCAGCATCGGTCAGAGGCGGAGGGGTAAATCTTGTGCAGGACGTCCGGGGTCAGGTACCAAAAGAACAGCACTTTATACGTATTTTCCTTATAAAGGGTGCAGATCGAACTTTTGGCCGCCTGCCTCTAAACCGCCTTCCACTCGTCCTCCGAGAGCACCTCCCCCAACTCCCTCTCCCATCGGAGCATATATGCATGTTTACCTTTGGTTTGTAAGAGGTATTCATTGAGGATTTGGTAAATATCTGATATGAGGCCCCTTCGGGCTGTGCCCTCGAGTATGATTCGCTCAAATGGCGTCGGTTTTGAGAAAAGGAGCCGGGGGGCAATTGTATGGGCATAGTGCCTGATCTGTAGGTAGCTGAAAAAAGCTTGTCGTGGAATGTCATGTTTGGCTTGGAGATCAGTGCGGGATCTGGGGTCTACTAGATGACCAAAGTGAAATAGGTTTCGCGAGGCCCAGGGCCAAGACATCTGGTGGGTGAGACTGGTCGGTACTTTAGGGTTGTAGAGGAAGGAGGTCAGCAGGGAGCTATCGGACTTAAGTCGATCGTCTTGGGCTAGCCTCCTCCAGGTACTTTGAAGCTGCCGCATGGAGCCCAGTAAACGTCCGGGCTCCACTGCCGCATTCGCGTTCCACAGGAGGTTGTTGGGGTGTATTGGAGCCAACCAGATCTTTTCCACCTCCGAGGCTCCTAGGTTTAATGCGATAGAAACAGAGTTCATTCACACATTTTAATTATATGTATTTTTATTAAAGGCACTTTGAAATAATAATGAAAAAATTGTCGCTCTTTTTTTGTTTATAACGTAAAAAATAAAAACCGCAGAGGCGATCAATTACCATCAAAAGAAAGCTCTACTTGTGGGAACAAAGTGACATAAATGTATTTAATATTTGCGTACAGTGTCGCACGACCACGTAATTGTCAGTTAAAGCAGCGCGGTATCGCAAAAAAAAATGGCCTGATCATTAAAGGGGTAAAACCTTCTGGAGCTGAAGTGGTTAACACATACCAAAAAACCCTCTCTTACTACTCTGGGGTGCTGACCATGAGTTAACCCAAAAGATATTTTGAAAGACTGACTGGAGATCAGCTTGAAAACTTATGGCTGGGAAGGTGTCCACTATTTTAATAATTCACTTGGTTAGTTAGACATAATAGCAGAATTTAAACAAAGTATTACATAAATACAGCAATGTATTCTGAATGTGAACGAAGACTGTAACTCAGGGCTCAAAATTTCAAGTCCAGAGCTACTAGCCAGGCCTCAAGAGTTACTCGCCACCAGTTGCCCCACCTAATTCATACACTGCCCTGCACCTAATTGCACCCGTAAACATGTCCTCGTAGATTATCTCATGGAATGACACTGTTAAATGTTTTATGCAGAATTAGGTTACAAAATTAAATATTACCAACAACAAGTTTAACAAAATAGGACAGGTCACTGGGGGGCAGACCAGAGGGACAGGGCACTGGGGGCAGACCAGAGGGACAGGGCACTAGAACTGGGTCTCTTCCCCATTCTCTTGCTGTCTCCTCTCCCTCTCCTATTCATCTCATCATCAGGAGCCTGTGTGTGCGGCTCCAGGCTTGAATGTCCCCACTTCCCCCTTTTATTCAGGCTGGCAGTGAGGAGAGGAGGTTCCATGGCTTAATGAGAATTGTAAGGAGAGCACCTACTTTTCCCGAGCATGCACCTTTCCTCTTCGACCGCCAATCTAAGTGTAGGCACAGATTGAAGGGAGATTGGTCATGCAGCCCTGTCATCACTCGCCCCCAGCTTAAATCCACTCGCCAAATGCTAGTAGGCAAGTGGAAATTTTGAGGGCTGCTGTAACTGAAATACTTTCAGAGGTAATATTATCCATTAGATAGAGAGTCAGAATATAGTGTTGAGCGGAATACACCATATTCGATTTCGCGATATTTCACGAATATATAGAAGAATATTCATGAAATGTTCGTTAATATCGAATATTCGTGATATTTTATCAAAAAAAAAAAATGTTGCGAAATTTTGCTAATGCGAAATTGATTGCGAAATTCTCGTCCGCGCATGCGCATGCGCGCGAACAACACGCGAAAACGGAGATCATTTCCTGGATTACTAAACTAATATGCACTAAACACTAACTCTACTTACACAAACTTATATGACTAAACTAAAGCTACATTTTTTTTTATTTTTTTATACACAAAACACAGAGACTAAACACACACTAAACTAAGCTACCTTAAAGAAATATACACTTACACTAACTACACAGAAATCTATCTAACACTAAGCTACACTAACCTGGACAAAACAACACAAATCTGAGCTTTTAGAAATACTGCTGGGAGTGATCTTATATAATGGTCGTGCAGGCAGGTTCCTATTGGTTGCTATGGAGGTTGCTAAGCATTGACAACTGTGGTAGGAGAACTCTGATTGGCTCTGATGCAAAAGAAGCGCAGAGAAAGTATTCGCGAATATTCGTAATACGAATATTCGCATTGCGAATAGTCGGCAACATAAAAGGATCGCCTCAGCTACTCGGCCCAGGGTCTCTAATCATACCAGCAATGCTTTTAGACGTTGATGGAGATCACTAGAATGTGATCTGTTTTAAAAATAAATTTGAAAAAATAGCAATAGCGAATATTCACCGCGATATTCGAGTTATTCGCGAATACTCGAATATGCAATATTCGTAACGAATATTCGCAATGCGAATATTCTTGAGCAACACTAGTCAGAAAACTAAATGTTCTATGTTCTAATTAGAATCCTCCTCTCAGCTAGCCAGACACCCTGCCAGCACCACCACAACCCCCACCAAACAAACCCTGCCCCCCTCAACCCCGAAACGAAGTATTTGATTTACTAATATGTATTAATACTAGTATGGGCTTACTTGGGAGATCTTGAACGTTGCACAACTTAGTCCCCCCTCCTCGGCTCCTCTAGGCTGCGGCTCAAGCTGCGCTCGCCACTCCTCCCATTACACTGCGCTCTCTACCCCTCCCATCACGCTGGGCTCTCTGCTCCTCCCATCCTGGTGGGAGGTCTAATCTCCTGCTCCTCTGCACCTCCTCCCATCACGCTGCGCTCTCTGCTCCTCTTATCCTGGTGGTGGTCTGATCACCTGCTCCTCTGCGCTTCCTCCCATCACGCTGGCTCTTTGCTCCTCCCATCCTGGTGGGAGGTCTGACTGGTGGGAGGTCTGATCTCCTGCTCCTCTGCGCCTCCTCCCATCATGCTGTGCTCTTTGCTCCTCCCATCCTGGTGGGAGGTCTGATCTCCTGCTCCTCTGCGCCTCCTGCCATCATGCTGCGCTCTCTGCTCCTCCCATCATAGTGGGAGGTCTGATCTCCTGTCTTCCATCACGGTGAGAGGAGATCTGCTTATCCCAGCTGGTGACCTCACACCGGGTCGGGACTACAGTACAGAGTGCCTGTCAGGGGGAGAATCTCCACTGACAGAGTGCAGGGCAAATGAAAAGCTTTTCTATGTAGGCTTATGTCGGGTGTGCAGGACTCAGCGCACTCTTCACATCGTTACAAGTGCAGGCTATAGCGGCTGGAGCCTCCGAGCAATCACTCCAGTCCAGCCACCTTTTAGAAGGACACTTCACTGTGCCCCCCCACCCCCAATAAATTGTACTGCCAAGGGCATCCGTCCCTGGCCCCCCCCCCCCCCTGTACCGGCTCTGAGTGTGCGTTTCTGACAACTAAAGCAGATTGGATATTCCATATTGAAGATTAACTGGGGGTGGTTAAACTTGAAGCCCACATAACATCTCTTCCTCTAACCTCCTTACACTGGATTTAATGCCATGACAGTCCTTACTCCTCTACCCCCCAGTCTGTGTTCTGCCTCTCTAGCAGAGTTTTTATATTTGGGCCCCTGATACAAATACTGGGAAATGCAGCTTTCCCTCCGGGTCTTCACATATCTACCTTCCCCTGCTGCTCGGGTTGGGATCCTTCCCCAATAGTCATAGTACTGCAAGATGACCGACTGGGCTCTGTTAACACACCAACTGCAGAGCTACATCCCCATCCCAGTGAAAAGCTCTACCGTTTTTTATCTGTGTGACTTTAACCACCTTTGTGGCCTTGCTTTTACCCTAAGGAACCTCTTACCGATTAAAACCTTATGCTCCAAACATCAAAATCCACCCACCTTTTTTGCCAATTTCTTGCCATTCTCGTGAAGCAAGTGTACACTACTACCTCTTACTATATCTCCCCCTAGGAAAAACAACTGAACCACCAATACCCCAAGGACAACCTTCATAAAATGTTTGTCTTGTCACACAAACTAAATATTGCAAGCATAGTCTGGAAGAGAAGATTTGAGATCTCGACATGGTGGTATAAATGCCTTTACACTAGGGTTGTCCCGATACCACTTTTTTAGGACCGAGTACAAGTACCAATACTTTTTTTCAAGTAGTCGCCGATACCGAATACCGATACTTTTTTTAAACGTGTCCCCATATGCAGCCATGTCCCCCACAGATTGCTGCCATGTCCCCCCACATATTGCTGCCATGTCCCCCCACATATTGCTGCCATGTCCCCCACATATTGCTGCCATGTCCCCCCACATATTGCTGCCATGACCCCCACATATTGCTGCCATGTCCCCCCACATATTGCTGCCATGTCCCCCCACATATTGCTGCCATGTCCCCCACATATTGCTGCCATGTCCCCCCACATATTGCTGCCATATTCTATTTGGGTATCGGGGGTATTTGCGGGAGTACAAGTACTCCCGCAAATACTCGGAATCGGTCCCGATACCGATACTGGTATCGGTATCTGGACAACCCTACTTTACACCATAAAAAAATACTCTTCCCTAGTAAACACTATTCCACACATATGGTGGACATGCCTCTCGATAACAATCTTATGGAAAGAAATCTTAGGTCATAGATCTTAGCGTCCCGATGACACTGGAAATCACATTCCTCTGATGTTATTTTTTTCTACTAGCATCCAGAACACTGATCTGGAGGCATTGGAAATCCATCCCCCCCTTCCCATTCATAGATGGATCACTAAAGTAACTTAAAGGGGTTGTAAAGAAAATATTTTGGTCCCCGAAATAGCTTCCTTTACCTCAGTGCAGTCCTCCTTCACTTACCTCATCCTTCCATTTTGCTTTTAAATGTCCTTATTTCTTCTGGGAAATCCTCACTTCCTGTTCTTCTGTCTGTAACTCCACACAGTAATGTGAGGCTTTCTCCCTGGTGTGGAGTGTCATGCTCGCCCCCTCCCTTGGACTGCAGGAGAGTCAGGACGCTCTCTACGTTGCAGATAGAGAAAGGAGGTGTGTGTTAGTGGGCGTCCTGACTCTCCTGTAGTCCAACGGAGGGGGCGAGCATGACACTCCACACCAGGGAGAAAGCCTCGCATTACGGTGTGCAGTTACAGAAAGAAGAACAGGAAGTGAGCATTTCTCAGAAGAAATAAGGACATTTAAAAGCAAAATGGAAGAATGAGGTAAGTGAAGGAGGACTGCACTGAGGTAAAGGAAGCTATTTTGGGGACCAAAACATAGAACATAAATATAGAAAGATAAGAAAAAGAGAAAAAGCAAAACATCAGTGCCTGACCTCACAAATGCACTTCTGGAAAAATGATCAAACATTCCCATAGACACACTCCTAAACCTTGTGGACAGCCTTTCCAGAAGAGTTGAAGCTGTTATAGCTGCAAAGGGTGGGCCAACTCAATATTGAACCCTACGGACTACGAATGGGATGCCATTAACGTTCATGTGTGTGTAAAGGCGGGTGTCCCAATACTTTTGACAATATAGTGTGTGTATATATATATATATATATATATATTTATTTATTTATGGATTTTAAGAAAGCTGTGTTGTGTTATATTTTACAGTGTCTCTGGAGTGAAGAGCTTTTGGGTTCCCTTTGGCCAACCTCACTATAACCCGAAAGCTTTTCCAAACACATATTAAAGAAAACTTAAGGCCAATTGCAGCCAAATAGCTAAATGCACAGTTGGAATGCATACTAAACATAAGAACTGTTTTACCCTATAAAAAATGTAATGCACACACCCATCTGATCTACCTATCTGTTGTATTTTAGTTTTATACACAGTTAAAATAAGCATTAAATTATGGCAAATAGATTTTTTATTTTGTCAGTAACATACATTTTAAGTGTTAATATAGATCATTTTAAAAAGTTACTTCTAAAAATTGCTATAAGCGATCACACTTTACACTTAGCATTTTGCTGCTTGCACCATTTAAAGCTAAATACATAGATAACTGATGTATATGTATAGGCAGGGTGCCCATTTTCCATACATGTGACCAGCACATGCAGTTGTGCATCCTTACCTGCAAACAGAGCTTCAGCTGATTGGTTTCTATGCCAAGCTCACACCTTGTCCATATGTATGGATGCAGGCCAAAGGCCTCTCTGCCTCATCCTCTTGGATCTCAATCCTGTTAACCATTTATGCCCAGAGCAGTCACAGGACTGTGTTTTCCAAGGTGCTCAGGGAATCCATCCGAATACTCAGGACCCATGAGGTTTAAATGGGGAAAGTGATTCCTATGAGCTGGGAGCAGGGCCGTTTGAAGGAATTTGGGGGCCCCAAGCAAAATGGACAACAACATTTGTTTTCACGTTGAGAAGCGAGAGGGTTATTTTCAAGAGTTGAGAAGTGGGGGGGCTGCTGAGTTTTTCCAGTTGAGAAGCAGGAGGGTTAATTTAAGTATTCAATTTGAGAAGCGGGGGTGTTGTGCTGCTGAGCTTATTCAATTTGAAAAGTGGGGGCAGGGTCCTTCCTCCTCCCATGCATCGAGTGGAGAGGTGGGGCCCCAGACCAGCTCGGGGCCCCAAGCAGTTGCTTGGTTTGCCTGTCTTGTCGCAACGGGCCTGGCTGGGAGCCAGTGGATAATAACTAGAGATCTGTGTCTCATGAAACCTGGATGCTGCTGAAATAGATCATAAGCCTGTATTGACCTCCTTTAAAGGGGTTGTAAACTAGGGGGACCAGACATCCCCGGTTTTAGGGGACAGTCCCCGAATTGAGGACACTGTCCCCGGGCCAAGTCTGTCCCCAGTTTTTTCCCCGGATTGGATTTGAACAGGGGCTGGGGCAATTTCAAAGACAGTCAATGCTCCTACTAGCTTAGGGGGTGGATGTTTTTCCATTATCTGTGCCCCTTTCTAATGATCGTGTGCTGGTCGGAGCGGAGAGAATATTTTTGCAGCTTTGGGTGCATGCCCATTCCACTCCGCTCCCATGTGCTTCTGCCGTGGCTCAACTCCCGGCCAGCCGCCTGCCTGCTTATCTTCTTGCTTTACCTGGCAGAGTGATCTTCCTACGCTCCCCACCCAGTAGTAGCCAGGGCTCCGGAGAGAAAGACTTGATAGGCTGTGAGGCAGGCGGCGACGTTCAGAGAGTCACTGATTGCCGCCATTACTAGTAAAAAAAAAAAATATGTCCCCGGATTTCATTTTAAAAATTTGGTCACCTTATTGTAAACCCTTGTTTTTTTTTCTAATGTAGCAAGGTCCCGGGACTCCTTTGATCTAATGAGAACCTCCAGGGCCAGGGACAGCTGACATCCTTTTGTATATGGTGGGTTGTGAGTAGAGCTGCAACTAACGATTATTTTCATAATCGATTAATCGGCCGATTATTTTTTCGATTAATCGATTAATCGGATAAAATCATTAAAAAAACGTAATGTGGAATTTTTTCGTTTATTTAACAGTAATAATGAAAAAACATGTTACACTCAAACGGCAGATTAAAAAACGTTTAACATTAACATTACACAACTTTGCAGCAGTACTATTCCTACCCGGGAAAACAAATGCTGGGGCACTATTCCTCCCGGGAACACCAATGCTGGGGCACTATTCCTCCCGGGAACACCAATGCTGGGGCACTATTCCTCCCGGGAACACCAATGCTGGGGCACTATTCCTCCCAGGAACAACAATGCTGGGGCACTATTCCTCCCGGGAACACCAATGCTGGGGCACTATTCCTCCCGGGAACACCAATGCTGGGGCACTATTCCTCCCGGGAACACCAATGCTGGGGCACTATTCCTCCCGGGAACACCAATGCTGGGGCACTATTCCTCCCGGGAACACCAATGCTGGGGCACTATTCCTCCCGGGAACACCAATGCTGGGGCACTATCCCTCACGGCAGGGCTTGACAAATTTGCTTGGAATCTAGGAGCCAGCTAAAAAAGTTAGGAGCCAGAAAATGCGCCCCGTCCCGACGAGCTTGCGCGCAGAAGCGAACACATACGCGTGAGGTATCACCGCGATTGTTGGAGCGAGAGCAATAATTCTAGCTCTAGACCTCCTCTGTAACTCAAAACATGCAACTTGTATTTTTTTTAAACGTCACCTATGGAGATTTTAAAGGGTAAAAGTTTGACGCCATTCCACGAGCAGGCGCAATTTTGAAGCGTGACATGTTGGGTATCAATTTACTCGGCGTAACATTATCTTTCACAATCTAAAAAAAAATTGGGATAACTTTACTGTTTTATTTTTTAATTTAAAAAAAAAAAAAATCCAAAAAAAGTGCGCTTGTAAGACCGCTGCGCAAATATGGCGTGACACAAAGTATTGCAACGATCGCCATTTTATTCTCTAGGGTGTTAGAATAAAAAATATATATAATGTTTGGGGGTTCTAATTATATGGAAGGAGATGGCAGTAAAAAATAATGTAATGTCAAACGGCCACCACCAGATGGCGCCAGCTCACAGAAGGATGAGCTTGGGACTTCACAAGGCCGCAAAGCCGCGGCCTCAATTAGCGTTTGCCGCGGACTCGCGGCGATCGCGCGGCGGAGGTGGTGGGGGCGCACGGAGACACAGGATCCTGTGCCTCCGTGCTCCCCCACCTCCCCCGCTGCTCGTTCGCGGCAGGCCCGCGGCAAACGGTAATTGAGGCCGCGGCTTTGAATGAGCGGAAGGGCGGACCGATTAATCGATAATGAAAATCGTTGACAACGATTTTCATTATCGAATATTATCGATAATATCGATTAATCGTTTCAGCTCTAGTTGTGAGGCATGGTGGGTGCAGAGTAGTTAAAGTTATCGGGTGCCAGACACTTCTTGAATGCAAAAAAAAGTTTATTACTCTTAACCTCCCTGACGATATGATTATGTCTGGATTTTTTATACTGTAGGCCTGCAGTTCTTAGGAATAACTCACTTAAAATCTGTCCAAACAAGAGTCTCGTAGACATCTCGGGTATGATAAAGTTTGAAAAACAAAATTATAATATAATAAATAACTATAAATAATTATAACAAATAATAATGTAATTATAATAAAAATTATTCAATAATGTAATCAAATCAAAAACACTGAAATTTGCTCAGTTGCAGAATTGTCGCTGTCATTACTTTTATATTTTTATAACGAATTTCCCCCCCACAAATCGATATTGCTCTTTTCTGCAAGTGATTCTAATTTATTATCGCTGTTTTTTGGCTGCTCTAAAACCACTTTTTGCTCTAAAACCACTTTTGCGTAGAGCCTGCGCACCCGCGCAGGCTCTACGCAACGCACATACGTTTTCTGTCCGGCGTAAAGTTATTCCCCATAAAGGAGGTGTAAGTCAGCACCAGACATGCAAAGGACTACACCAGGGAACTCAAGCCTACGTATTTTACGTAGGACGTGGATCTGGCTGGGCGTAGATTACGTTAACGGCGTACACAGTGATCGGGCGTATCTTAGGCAGTTGTTCCAATGTGGTTGTGAGCATGCGCATGGGGATACGTCCACGCCTCGACTCATGCGCAGTTCGTTTTAAGTACTTGTCTGGTGCCCGGCTCATCATTTGCATGGGGTTACGCTTCATTAGCATGGATCACGCCAGGGCTGGACTGGGACAAAAACTTGGCCCTGGACTTCATCCAGACTGGCCCACTTTGACAGGTCTCTCCCATGGCGTCCAGACAACTCGCGCCCCGGCCACCCGAGCCCCCTCTCCCCCTTCACTTGTCACTAGCCATTCTACTTTATTAGAGTAGAACGGCTGGTACTTGTACTCTTATAGGCAGTACCAGTGGGGAAGCTAGACATTATTTCACCCGGGGCAAAGAATCAGTTTGTTGCCCCCATTATGGGACAAGATTAGACAGAAGTGAGAAACTTCCGGGCCATAGCTGTTTAGTTAGCTGTCTGTCCCCTCCCCGATGCTCCTCTGTCGCCCCCCCTGCTCCTCTGGTCCTCCCCCTGCTTCTCTGTTCCCCCCCAGGTGAGCGCTACGGGAAGGGAGAGACAGATGAGCAGAGGGGGGCGGTGGTCTGCTGTTACTGAAGCCGGCCCACTGAGCCATCGGCCCACCGGGGAAACTCCCTGTAGTCACAATGGCCAGTCCATCCCTGGATCACGCCCACTTCCAGCCTACTTCCACTTACGCCAGCCTGCGCCTTCGAAATGTACGGGAGCAATAGCTTGCTGAATTCAGTGCATGCCACTCCGCACTGCGCAGTAGCGGACTATGTGTAAATATGTGCCCATCTCTGTGAATCCAGGCCTATAACTTTTGTGTAAACAAATCAATATACGCTTATTGCGATTTTTTTTTTTTTACCAAAAATATGTAGAAGAGTATATATCTGTTTAAGCACTTCCATACAGGGCACTTATACACCTTCCCGCCCAGACCAATTTTTCAGACTGACACCCTGCAACAACGATCGCCGCGATGCGCGCCCCCAGGGGCGCGCAGCGGCTCAATATCCTGAGGGTGTCATATGACGTCCACTCAGGATATTGAAACCATTTTGCCGACGTTAATCTGTCATTGTCGGGCGGCAAGTGGTTAAATTGATGAAGATTTTTTTTATTTTTTTGGGGGGGGATATTTATTATAGCAAAAAGTATAAAAAAAAATCGCTTTTTTTGTTTAATAGCACAAAAAATAAAAACCGCAGAGGTGATCAAATACCAGCAAAAGAAAGCTCTATTTGTGGGGGGAAAAAGGACATACATTTTGTTTGGGTGCAACATCGCATGACCGAGCAATTGTCAGATAAAGCCACACAGTGCTGTATCGCAAAAAATGGCCTGATCATTAAGGGGGGAAAATCTTCCGGGGATGAAGTGTTTAATACCGCTTTAAGGTCACTAATGTTTTGTAGGCACTGATGTATATTTATTTTGGTATTGGTTATTTTTGTGTATGATATGTAGTGATATATATAGCATTAATAATAATTATTAAGGGATTTAAACACTCCACATATTTATTTTATATACTCACCTCTATGCTGCACCTGTCACTACCCACTGGAATAATGTGCTGAAACACTTACACCTCCCCATTGGCATAATGGTATTTAAGATTTGGGACTCTTCGGCCACGTACACACGAGGAGACATGTCTGCTGAAACTGTCCGATTGTGTGTATGGCCTAGCCATGGGCGTCCGCTCATAGGAGTAAGGGGGGGCCAGTGACCCCCCCTGGAATCGGCAAGGGTCTGCCATGCTCGCATCTGTAGCTGTGCTGACTCTGTGTTTGTGCGAGTTGGCTCCACAGCTGTTGCAAGATCAGTGTCACTGAGTTACAGAGCTCTTTACTGCCACTTCTGGCTGCTTCCTGTATGTGCACCCTCGTGTTTGCTTTGCTGCCTGTAATGTATTTTCAAAGGGACATGTGGAAACAGGACTTGGGAGAGGGAAGACCACCGTGACCTTACAAGTGGGGACTGTGAGTACAAGTTAAGGGAGAAGGCTTTATGGGATAATGACTAAGCCCCTGCCCTTCATGACATTGTCAAAGAAGCGGAGCATAGGTGACTGTAAAATTATGCCCCCCCCTGGAAAAAGTTCAGCGGACGCCCATGGGCCTAGCGGACAGGTTTCCAGCGGACAAACGTTTCTAAGCATGCTTAGAAACTTGTCCGCTGGAAACCTGTCCGTCGGACATGTCCAATGGTTAGTACGCCCAACCATCGGACAGAAATCCCACGCATGCGTCGAATTGATTCGACTCATGCGTGGAAGCATTGAACTTCCTTGTTTGAGCACGTCAGTGTCTTCTACGTCACCGCGTTCTCTGTCCGCGGGGATTTTGGTCTGATGGTGTGTACACACATCAGACCAAAATATCCCTGGAGACATGTCCGATAAAAACGGTCCGCGGACCGTTTTCATCGGACATGTCTCCTCGTGTGTACAGGGCCTTCCAATATTGGGGCCACAGTAGCAGTTGTACACCCTATACTCACCTATGTTCTACCAATTATGAAAAAGGCAATTTTGAGTAACCCAACACTGATATTTCAGTATTTGGAAGATGTTGGTGAGTTAAAACACCTGACCAATTCATATATCTTTAGGGAGCTCTACTAGTCAGAAATCTATACTTGAGTTCTTGAGTCTGTACACCAGCGGTATTTAATATGAGGGATTCTTCTTGTAGATTTTTTTTTAATGTTATATATTATGAAGAATTTAACAGGAGGAACATACCAAAACAGAGGCCATGTCAAAACAGGAACAGAGACGTACGGGTTATATTGGGGGAATGGCACAGCTTCACCTTAAATGACAGGAGCCAGAGCCATTTGGGGTACAGCTTTTTTAACACAGAATTTCAGCCAATTAAGGAAGAGTTTAAAAATCCAAGTATAAATATCTTTACAGAGTTACGTTTGTCCAACCATGACCAATGTAACTTTGCATAGACCATGCTTGTGAAACCACAGGGCAGCTGCTTGACACAGGACCTGGACACAGGACCCGAAAGCAAGTGGACACAAGCCCACAACCAAGTGGAGATAACTGAAGTAGTGGTGACTACCACAGGGGTTTTCTAGTTTCTAGAGGGATCCCATAGGTATGGTATATGCATGATAATATTGGTCCAAGCTGGACCAGTGTAATTATGTAAAATATCTATACATGAAATTCTTTTTTAAGTTAGCCATAATGGAAGTGCCCAAACTCTTCTAGCACGTGTGTAGTCTTCCATGCCAAGAATTCTTCTTTAAGTTGGCCATAATGGAAGAGCCCAAACTCTAGCATGTATGTAGTCTTCCATGCCTGGAATTCTTCTTTACGTTGGTCATAATGGAAGCTCCCAAAACTCTTCTAGCATGTGTGTAGTTTTCTGTGCCTAGAAACCTTCTTTTAGTTGGCCTAATGGAAGTGCTCACTCTCTTCTAGCACATGTGTAACCTTCCATACCTGGAATTCTTCTTTAAGTTGGGCATAATGGAAGTGCCCAAACTCTTCTAACGCGTGTGTAGTCTTCCAAACCTGAAATTCTTCTTTAAGTTGGCCTAATGGAAGTGCTCAGACTCTTCTAACATGTGTGTAGTCTTCCATGCCTAGAATTCTTCTTTAAGTTGGCCTAATGGACATGCACAGACTCTTCTAGCACATGTGTAGCCTTCCATACCTGGAATTCTTCTTTAAGTTGGGCATAATGGAAGTGCCCAAACTCTTCTAACGTGTGTGTAGTCTTCCATGCCTGAAATTATTCTTTAAGTTGGCCTAATGGAAGTGCTCAGACTCTTCTAGCATGTTTACTTGGTGTTCGTCCATCCCCACACGTGGGGAGGGGTATGCCCGTACTGCTCCCGCTTTCTGTTGTGCTGTCTGTCCGTGGCTCTGCACGCCCTAACTGCAGCCATTTGCTAATTGCCTCATAGCCAGGGGGGGATGGGGAGTATAGAGCACCTACTCAGCACGTCCACCCATCCAGTGATTTCTAGTTTTAAAAGGGATCCCATGGGTATGGTATATGCATGATAATATTGGTTCAAGCTGGACCAGTGTAATTATGTAAAATATCTATACCTGAATTTCTTCTTTAAGTTGGCCATAATGGAAGAGCCCAAACTCTTCTAGCATTTATGTAGTCTTCCATGCCTGGAATTCTTCTTTAAGTTGACCATAATGGAAGAGCCCAAACTATTTAGGCATGTATGTAGTCTTCCATGCCAGGAATTCTTCTTTAAGTTGACCATAATGGAAGAGCCCAATCTCTTCTAGCATGTATGTAGTCTTCCATGCCTGGAATTCTTCTTTAAGTTGACCATAATGGAAGAGCCCAAACTATTTAGGCATGTATGTAGTCTTCCATGCCAGGAATTCTTCTTTAAGTTGACCATAATGGAAGAGCCCAATCTCTTCTAGCATGTATGTAGTCTTCCATGCCTGGAATTCTTCCTTACGTTGGGCATAATGGAAGCGCCCCAAACCTTTCTGGCATGTGTGTAGTTTTCTGTGCCTGGAAACCTTCTTTAAGTTGGCCTAATGGAAGTGCTCACTCTCTTCTAGCACATGTGTAGCCATCCATACCTGGAATTCTTCATTAAGTTGGGCATAATGGAAGTGCCCAAACTCTTCTAACGTGTGTGCAGTCTTCTATACCTGGAATTCTTCTTTAAGTTGGCCATAATGGAAAGCCCCAAACTCTTCTAGAACTAGTCTTAGGGGGTTTAAAATGATAACACTGCAGCTCTGCACAACATATGGAGTGATGGAGCTTGCCCACTTTCTTTGATGCATAATGTGATAATCTCACTTCAAAGCAGCAGTTGTGTTTGCTGTGAGGTTTTATTGGTTAATAAGTTAAAGCCCACATGAACATTACCGCCTTTCTTGTTCTGTTTTCACAGCTGTATCTCTATGACCATTTTATAAATATGATGTGACAAAATGGTAACAGAGCATTGCAGCCAAACCACCAGCATACAAATCCCCTGACTGGCCTGCTAGAGAAATATTATTATTTTTTTGCTATTGCTACTCAGATGACTACAAACCTTAGTATCTTAGAATGACTTAATTGAGACTATACTGTTGTACCCTTAACCACTTAAGACCCGGACCAACATGCAGGTAAAGGACCTTGCCCCTTTTTGCGATTCGGCACTGCGTCGTTTTAACTGACAATTGCGCGATCGTGCGACGTGGCTCCCAAACAAAATTGGCGTCCTTTTTTCCCCACAAATAGAGCTTTCTTTTGGTGGTATTTGATCACCACTGCGGTTTTTATTTTTTGCGCTATAAACAAGAGCGACAATTTAAAAAAAAATGCAATATTTTTTACTTTTTGCTATAATAAATATCCCCCAAAAATATATAAAAAAAAATTTTTTTTCCTCAGTTTAGGCCGATACGTATTCTTCTACATATTTTTGTTAAAAAAAATTGCAATAAGCGTTTATCGGTTGGTTTTCGCAAAATGTATAGCGTTTACAAAATAAGAGATGGTTTTATTGCATTTTTATTAATTATTTTTTTTTTACTACTAATAGCGGCGATCAGCCATATTTTTTCGTGACTGCGACAATATGGCGGACACTTCGGACAATTTTGACACATTTTTGGGACAATTGTCATTTTCACAGCAAAAAATGCATTTAAATTGCATTGTTTACTGTGGAAATGACAGTTGCAGTTTGGGAGTTAACCACAGGTGGCGCTGTAACTTTCGCTGTGACTGTGTGTGTGTTTACAACTGTAGAGGGGACGTCATCGATCGCATCCCCCTATTACAGGGATGACGCAATCGATGCTGCGGCCACAGAGAAGCACGGGGAAGCCGTGTTTACACATGGCTCTCCCCGTTCTTCCGTTCCAGGGACGGATCGCCGCACTGCAGCGGCGATCGGGTCCGCGAGTCCCGCGGTCCCGGTCCTGGAGCTTCGGACCGGGTCACGGGAGCGCGCCGCTGGCGCGCGCCCGTGACCCGCGGCTGGGTACTAAAATCAACGTATATATACATTGATGTGCCCAGCCGTGCCATTCTGCCGACGTAAATGTGCAGTAGGCGGTCCTTAAGTGGTTAAAGGAACTTTGACAACTGACCATCATGAACACAGATTGTTGCTCCACAGAGATGTGCAGAGTGATTTTGGCTAAATCAATTTTGACGTTGGCCAAATTTTGACAAAACAGATGTGCTCCATTTCGTTCATTGAGAAAAAAAAATCAATATATTTTTTTTTATTTAGAGGGTTTTTGGAAGGGTGGGGGAAGTTTTTTTTATTTTTTACTGTAATATAATTGATATTGATTATTGTTCTTTGTGGTTTTATTTTTTTATTTTTTGTTTGTTGGAATAAATGGGTATGAATGCTTTATATTTTTTAGTTAATGTTTTTAAAAGTTTGTCTGTTATTTTTCTTTCTGCGAAAAAAGAAAACATAAAAATAATCAGGGGCAATTTTTTCTCTCAGTAGCTATTTACACACGGCTCTCCCCGTTCTCCCCGTTCTTCCGTTCCAGGGACGGATCGCCGCACTGCAGCGGCGATCGGGTCCGCGAGTCCGCGCATCCACTACTGCTCACCCTATAACACACAGAGGATTGCTGCTCTACACCTAAAAAGACAGATTACTTTTGTGCCTATTCATTGTATTCCTCCACAAAGAACCCCCGTATATACCCCAGATGACATTCATGAGAACGAAACGCATCAGAGCGCAACATTGACCTACTTTTTGAATGGTTTTATACGCTTATTATGTTCATCTAAATTCTGTTTGGGAAGACTATAATTATCCCTAGGTTCATCTGACCGGTGCATATACGGTCTATCTTTGTGGTAAGGAGCCAACCTTATTCACTGGGTGTCGTTTGGTGGAAGAAGATTTTATGTTCAATCTCACATATTATGGACTTTAATCACTTTTGAAATTTTTCTTTTTATAATCACACCACTCCCACTTTATTCACAACCTTTTATTTGTTTTCATTTTCACATTTGTCATGATTTTTTTAGCGCTGTACCTATAGTTTTTTGTATTTTCGTGAATTGCTTTGGTTTAAGTAATTGGTACTGGCAGCTTGTTTATTTAACATATTTTTCATTTTTTTACGTTAGCGCAGTGTTTCTCTCCCTTAGGGGGGATTTTTTATGTATTTTGTTATCAGAATATGGAAACCCCCTTTAACAAGGTGGTCCCCAGATTGTGGTCCCCTCCCATGTGAATGAGTATGGACAATATATGACATTGTGGTTTTGAGGTTTAATACAGCTAGAGTTCATCCAGAGTGGAGGGACTCTAATACAGGAGGTGTGTTAATGGCCAGATCACAAGGGGAAAATAGAGGGATAAAAGCCCCCCAAAAAAGAAAACAAAAGTGAAGCCCGGAGTGACAAAACAGAGGAGGATAACGCAGGGCTGGCATGACTGGGGTGGAATCAGGGGCAAGAAGGGTTAAAGAAGGAGGAGGTGCCTTCAGGGGAGTGGCTGTAGGATTAGCCAGGAGAAGGGGAGGAGTGCCATATATGGGGGGGGCGGAGTCGGCGCCAAAAGCTCAGGCAGAAGTGAGGGAGACACAAGGAAGCAGTTTTTCCTCTGCTCCCTGAAGTTAGACCATGGACATTGATACGCTTTTGGCGCGGCTGCGGGCCGCGGCGGCGAATCGGGAACCAGGATGGCTGGAGGAACAGGTGGGGGGCCTGATCGAGGATGTGGCGGGGGGGTCTCGGGAGGGATCGCGGACACCACGCGCTCGACGGTCGCACCCGCCGGAGCGTTATTCGCCGACCCCCACCGCCAGGGCCCAGCGGCACAGTCGGAGCCCACAAGGGGACCCGTCGCCCCCCCCGGCCAAGCGAACGCATGCTTTGGCTGGGGGTGATGGTGGACGGCATCCGCCGCCCAGCCTGGGCCCAGTGGGCGGGGCTTCGGGCAGCAATGGCGCCCGGACCCCAGCCACGCGTCGGAGCAGCATGGAGCAGCCGATCCCCCCCCAGAGCGTGGGGACGGCGGGGGGGGGGATCCCAGCGCACAAAACGCGGGGCAACAGCCGGAGGGTCCTCCAGGATCGGGGCCGCCGGTTCCCAGGCAGGGGGGAGGCCGGAGTCCCCAGAGCGGAGGCCCAGTCGGGGCTGCAGAGCAGCTGAGACACCCACGGCCGGGACCAAGGGTAGAGGACGATCCGCCGGTAGGCTGGGATCCACGGCCTCCAGGCCTCCTGCGCCTGGGAGGCAGACGTCGCCAGTGTCGCCGGCCTCGGAAGATCCATCCGGGGATGAGGGATCAGAAGCGGAGGAAGTGTCGCCCACGGTGGAGCTGCCGGTATCGGCTGTGAGGGACGTGCCCGGCCAGCCTGGTAAGACACCTTTCAATTCTAATAATGAATTTGCTACTGCTTTGTGTGCACTGTTAGGGGTTGGGGGTGGGGGTCCTTCTGGGTTGCCAGTTAATGTTTTACCCACTGTGAGGTCGCCGACCGGGGGCCCCGGGGTGGCGGGGGTTTCGCCTGCTGCCCAGGGTTCCCCTGGTGGGATGCAGGATTTGTTGGGTGGGTTGCAGGACCTGTTGCACCGTTTCGTTGGGGGGGGTACTCCGCCGCAGGCGGCACCATGGGTGGGAGGCCCAGCTGGGGGGGGGGGCCCTGTAGATGGGGGGGCGCATGCCCCGGCTGGGGTGTCACCGGATGGTGGGGCTAGCAGTGACGCAGGGGGTGAGAAAACGGGGGGGGTCAGGACAGACGTGGTAAGGATGGATGATTCTGCAAAAGGTGAGGTATACGTTTGCTATGAGGGGCCGCTGGGGGCCCACCTGAAGCAGGAGGTCAGGGATAAGATCGAAAAAGGTGAGTACGTGGAGATTTTTTCCCTGTTGCCATTAGAAAAATTTAATTTAGATAGGGTGAAGCCGGATAGTTCAAAAAAGGATGATGAGGAGAGGAGGCGATACAGGTTGATTCCCCGGACGTTCAGCAATTGGTTGCAGGCATTTGCTATCATGGCCAGCGTTATAGGTGAAAAAAGCCCGGAACACTGTTCTGCGCTTTTTGGTTATATGGACGCCATTGGGGAAGCTTATCGGGTTTATGGGGGGACGGGGTGGTTGAGGTACGACGAGCAATTCCGCCAGCGGCGGGCTGTGCGTCCTACATTGCGATGGGATCACAAGGACATCGTCCTGTGGATGCGGATGATGTCCGCGCCCCGGACGAGTACTCCGTTTTTTCAGGGCGGGGCCGGGGGTACACCCACCTCTGGATCGCCGGCCGGAAAGAGATGGGGTGTGTGTTGGCAGTACAACGAAAGTTCCTGCAAATTCGGGGGTACATGTCGTTTTAAACACGAATGCTCCGGATGCGGGGGGAATCACCCCCTGTCCCGCTGCTTCAAAAAAGGTAAACGGACGGGGGATGCTGCTAAAAAAGGGGACAACGCCGGTGAAGGGGGAAAGGATGGAGCCTTTTCTAAGTAGGTACCCTGACAGGGCCGCGGCGCGGCTGCTCGCGGCCGGGTTTTCCGAGGGTTTTGTCATTCCCTGTTCTTTGTCGAAGGTGCCTCCCTTGGCTAGGAATCTGCGGTCTGCCTTGGAGAACCCGGACGTGGTGTCGGCAAAATTGGCAAAGGAGGTTGAGTTGGGTAGAATGGCGGGTCCGTTCACAGAGATGCCATTGCCGGATTTGGTGGTGTCGCCTCTGGGGGTGGTTCCCAAGAAGGAGCCAAACAAGTTTCGCCTCATTCACCACCTGTCCTTTCCAAGAGGGGGGTCGGTGAACGATGCAATCGATCCGGAGGCATGCACGGTATCCTACACGTCATTTGACGCGGCGGTGCGGTGGGTGCGTCGGTACGGAAAAGGGGCTTTGATGGCAAAAGCGGACATCGAGGCTGCGTTCCGTCTGCTACCAGTACACCCTGACAGTTTCCGACTGTTGGGCTGTCGGTGGCAAGAGGGGTTCTACGTGGATCGCTGCTTGCCAATGGGCTGCTCGATCTCGTGCGCACTGTTCGAGACATTTAGTTCCTTCTTGGAGTGGGTGGTCAGGGATGTGTCTGGCTCAGACTCCGTCATTCATTACCTGGATGACTTCCTGTGCGTGGGCCCTCCGTCATCCAGGGTGTGCGCAATTTTGCTGGCAACATTGCAGCACATGGCTGATAGGTTCGGGGTGCCTCTGGCGGCCGACAAGACGGAGGGCCCAGTCACAGCATTGAGTTTCTTGGGAATCATGATTGATTCCGAGGCGATGGAGTGCAGGCTACCGGTGGATAAGGTGGAGAACCTTCGGCTGGAGATTCGGGAGATGCAGGGGCGGGACAAGGTTCAGCTACGGGCCTTGCAGTCTTTGCTGGGCAAGCTGAATTTTGCTTGCCGCATCATTCCCATGGGCAGGGTTTTCTGCCGACGGCTGTCGGCAGCTACAGCAGGTGTTAGAGCTCCAAAGCATTACATCCGTATAACAAGGGAAATGAAGGCTGATTTGCAGGTGTGGCATACGTTTCTAGAAACGTACAATGGGAGGGCTATGTGGATGTCTGGGCCCGTCAGCAACTTTGACTTGGACTTGGCCACGGATGCGGCCGGGTCCACGGGCTATGGGGCTTTCTTTAAAGGAAGATGGAGCGCGGAAGCGTGGCCAGAGTCCTGGGTGTCAGCAGGTTTTGTTAGGAACCTTGTGCTGCTTGAACTATACCCGGTAGTGGTGGCGATAGAGTTGTGGGGGGCGGAATGCAGAAATCTGAAGATCAGGTTGAACTGTGACAACATGGGTGTGGTGGAGGTCATCAATCGGGTTTCCGGCTCCTCATTGCCGGTGATACGACTGCTGCGCCACCTCGTGTTGCGCTGTTTACAGTGGAACATATTTCTGTACGCAGTGCACATACCGGGGGTAGAGAACGGACTCGCTGATGCTTTGTCTCGATTCCAGTGGGACAGGTTCAGGGAGCTGGCCCCAGGGGCGGATGCAGTCGGGGTCCCTTGCCCGGGGTGGATGTGGGGACTTGCGTTGGAGTAGCAGCAAATTGGATCAGGAAGTCGGTGAGTGGGCAGACATGGACCGCATATTCTAAGGTATGGGAAGAATGGGATGGTTTTAGACGGCTGGCGGACGCTGGGCTGGGGGAGAAGGAACTGGGCTGGTTGGTAATGTACTTTGTGGTGAGGCATATGGAGAAGGGCGTGTCGGTGTCGTCCTTGGAGAAAAAATTAGCGGCCTTGGCATTTTTGTTCAAACTAGAGGGGCGGGAAGATTTCACAAAAATGTTCTGGGTAAAACAGGCGGTTAAGGGATACAAAAAAGGGCGACAGTGCAGGGATGCGCGGAGACCAGTGTCGTTTTCTATTCTTTGTAGGATTTTTGAAGTGGTGGGGGAGGTTTGTTCATCGCGGTACGAAATACAGCTGTTTCGGGCGGTTTTTTCGGTCGCATTTTTTGGGGCGTTTCGGGTGGGGGAAATAGTCAGTCCTTCAAAGCGGATGGCCGGGGGCCTTTTGAGGGAGGACGTCAAGTTGGCAGAGGACAAGGTGAGTTTTCGGCTGCGGCGGTCTAAGACAGACCAAAGAGGTAGAGGTGTAGACGTAGTGCTATATCCGCTGCCGGGTTCTGAAGTGTGCCCGGTGCGGGTGGTAAGGGAATTTCTGAAAGGACGGCCAGCGGGTGGTGGGCCGTGCTGGATACATGAGGATGGTTCTTTTCTGTCACGTTTTCAATTTATAGCGGTATTTAGAAAATGTCTGCAGAAGGCGGGGTTGGACGAGGGATTGTTTGCCTCGCACTCCTTCCGTATCGGGGCGGCGACTGAGGCGGCCCGGTGCGGGTTGGATGAGGCGGCAGTGAGAAGGATTGGGAGATGGGAATCGAGGAGATTCCGTTCTTATGTGCGCCCGCATATGGTGGTGGAATAACAGGGTTGGGGGGTGCATTGACTGACATTCCAAAATGGGATTGTGGGGGGATGAATGTGGTTAGTCATGCTTGCTGTTTTGTTTTTCAGATGGAGAGCAGGCGTGCCTCGTGTGGATTATGGGGCATTCATACGTTTGTAGGGGGGCCCGTAGAGCGGATGCCAGGCCGGGGGGACGGCAGTTGGGCATTTCTAGGCGGGAGGCGACGATCAGGTGGTTGGGCATCCCTGGGATGGGTTGGCGCAGGGTGCTGCCGGAAGTGCAGCGCTACGCTCAGCTCGACAGACCTCCGGATGTGCTACTGTTACACGTCGGGGGGAACGACCTGGGGATTCGGCCCATAGGGGACTTGATGTCCGCAGTCAAGGCGGACGTATTGACATTGCGGGCATCTTTCCCAAAGATGCTGATTGTCTGGTCTGACATTGTTGCGCGAACCACGTGGCGCATGGCACGGTCAGTCGACAGGGTTAATAAGGGGAGGGTGAAAGTGAACAAGGTTTTGGGGAGGTTTGTGGCTCAGCACGGGGGTTTGGTGGTGCGGCACAGGGAATTGGAGATTAACGTGGGTATGTACCTACTCGGTGATGGTGTTCACCTAACTGATGTAGGTACAGATTTGTGGGTGCTAGGCCTGCAGGAAGGGATTCAGAGGGCCCTGCGGGTGTGGAGGGGCCTGTAAGGAAAAGGGAATTTTCCTTCCGGGCTGTGGCGGTGTTCTTGGTCTTGATGGTGAAAGTTAACGGAAAATGGAAATGATTGGGAGGCTCATCGGTGGGATGGGCTCCTTATGGGGTTATTGTGGTGGAACGGTGTCCGCTACAATACGGTGACGGTGCACTGCGGTGTTAAAAGGGGTGTCTCAGAGCTGGAGTCGGCTGGAGGCCTGGGTATGGTGATGGTACGCAGTGCTGGTGGTGAAGAAAAGGTTAATGGGGGATTACCGTCAAGACCAAGTAGGACTGGTGTTAAAAAATTAATAAAATGTTGGGTATTTATATTGTTAATAAGTATAGTGGAATTGTTGGAAATTCCTAGCACCAAAAAGTGTGGTAAAAGTTTTGGTTAATTATTTAATTTTTGGTTACAAAATAAATGGCTGTTGTGGCCAATTTTATTCCAATTCTACTGTGTCGGTCTCGTTTACTGGGTTAGGGGGCTTAAGGGGGGGGGGGGGGAAAGGGGGGGGGTGGTTTAAAAGGTATGGATATGGGGGGTAGGTTTAAAGTATGGATATGGGGGTGGAGTAGGTTTAAAGTGATGGGAGCCCATTGAAACTACGCTAGTCAAGTGAAGCCCGGAGTGACAAAACAGAGGAGGATAACGCAGGGCTGGCATGACTGGGGTGGAATCAGGGGCAAGAAGGGTTAAAGAAGGAGGAGGTGCCTTCAGGGGAGTGGCTGTAGGATTAGCCAGGAGAAGGGGAGGAGTGCCATATATGGGGGGGGCGGAGTCGGCGCCAAAAGCTCAGGCAGAAGTGAGGGAGACACAAGGAAGCAGTTTTCCCACCCACCCTCCCTTGTTTTGTTCGATGTGGTGTTGTGCGTTTGTTTTCTTTCTTTCAGATCGGTAGAGAGATGTCACGACAGCAGAGGCGGTGTTCTTGGTCTTGATGGTGAAAGTTAACGGAAAATGGAAATGATTGGGAGGCTCATCGGTGGGATGGGCTCCTTATGGGGTTATTGTGGTGGAACGGTGTCCGCTACAATACGGTGACGGTGCACTGCGGTGTTAAAAGGGGTGTCTCAGAGCTGGAGTCGGCTGGAGGCCTGGGTATGGTGATGGTACGCAGTGCTGGTGGTGAAGAAAAGGTTAATGGGGGATTACCGTCAAGACCAAGTAGGACTGGTGTTAAAAAATTAATAAAATGTTGGGTATTTATATTGTTAATAAGTATAGTGGAATTGTTGGAAATTCCTAGCACCAAAAAGTGTGGTAAAAGTTTTGGTTAATTATTTAATTTTTGGTTACAAAATAAATGGCTGTTGTGGCCAATTTTATTCCAATTCTACTGTGTCGGTCTCGTTTACTGGGTTAGGGGGCTTAAGGGGGGGGGGGGGAAAGGGGGGGGGTGGTTTAAAAGGTATGGATATGGGGGGTAGGTTTAAAGTATGGATATGGGGGTGGAGTAGGTTTAAAGTGATGGGAGCCCATTGAAACTACGCTAGTCATGCAGTCACCACATTTAATGAATGGTAAGCTGCACTATATTACATTGTTTATCCCTTTAAGGATACATATTTGGAACAGAGTTTTCTCTTTTCCTAAACCAGTGTTTAGTTTCACTTTAACTGCTTCCAAAAAATGAATTCCTACAGAGCATTAGATCATACAGAAAAGGAGGGAAAATACATCCATAACATAATCCTATATTTAATGTAATCCTTATATATTAAAAGTGTCCTTTTTTACAATGTACTTCTACCCCCATAGGAGCAGCTGGATAGGATGTTCTTTGTTCTTTGTTCTTTGCCTCGACCTTCTCAAGAACCTCAGCCCCTCTGACACACCAGATTGAGTGTACAACAATATATAATATAACAGGAATTCAATGTAATACTAAGTCCCAATAGAAGTTCTATATATATATATATATATATAAAAAAAAAAAAGGCACCAAACCAGGTAGAAAATGCAAATTGAATACAGTATATCGTCAACCAATATGGTTGGCAACTAGGTAAGCATGAAAAACGTCATATGTGATGTCATCCCTGGTTTGGACTTAATATAAAGTCTCCCTGGTTTGGTGAGTAGCTGTGGAGCTGTAGAAGTTGGAATTAAGAATTACTGAAGAAAGAACTAAGGTTAATAACAGATAACTGCTCTGTGGACGTAAGTTTTAATTGTTGCAAACTGTGAACTGAAAAACGCTCTAAAACCGCTTTAAAAATATCTGCGTTTGTTTATAGACTGTTCTGATGAAAACAGGAACTTATGTAAGAACACAGAGGGTGATGACCTTATGCGTATTAATACACAGAGCATTTAAAGTTCACCTGCATGCAATCTCACCCGCAACCATAGAAAATTGAACAGCAAAATCTAGTGAACCCAATGAACTGTTGATCGGTTGAAACCGGTCTAATAGTGGTATACGGTTAACAGCGGATAATTGTTCTGTGGTCATATGTTCTAACCAAGGTAAACTGTGAACTGAAAAATGCTTTAAAAACATCAGTAATTGCCTGTAAAGTAGTAAAAGGGAGACTCCTGCTTGTGCTGTTCTGGTGTTAACAGGACGCATATAAAAACGCAGAAAGCAATTATTCCATGTACATTGATACACATAATATCTAAGATATGTCCTAACTGCTGTAGACTGTGAACTGTAAAAGCTCTTAACCATCAGCAGGTGTTTGTAAACTGGTAAGGGGGAGTCTCTGTTGTGTTACACAGTGGCGATAATAGGAAGTATATAAAAACACAGGAAGAGATTACCCTCGGTGGAGACAAGTTTTACTAATCAGGCAACTCTATCTCCTTGGATGTGGTACACAATAAAAATACCTTCACCAAACTTAGTAACAAGAATAGTCTAATAAAACTATTTTTAGGATATGTCTGTGGGCCTCACAGGAATTTAGAAGTGCTTAGTATCCTAGAGTATCTTTCACTAGAAACAACATCTTATTTGGGTAAAGGATTAAAACCCTTTAGTTATACGGTAAATAACCATAGCTGAGGGTTTTTTTTTTTTTTTTTTTTTTTTTAATAAACCAAAATAGTGTACGAAAAAGGGTAATTATAGGACATCAGGACGCCAGACAAGGATGAGAGGTAGGACACTAAGAGGTGCATCCGCAAATCCATCTAGAATAAGTGACAGTCCTAGTACAATTAAAAAATACCTGATAAAAAACCAAGCTAAAGATAGCCCAGATAAAATGGCAACAACAAGGAGAAAAGGTGCGGAAAAGGTTCAGAAAACAGGAGTGAGAAGACAATCAGAACCATTAGAAAGAGCTGGGACTTTAACAATAGCAGACGAAGAGGACGAAGATCTGGATGAACTGGAAGAAGACCAACTCCCTACTAAGGGAGAAATTGCCAAAATGTTTGCCAGAATGGAATTGGTCATGAATAAAATGGAAACTTCTCTTAAGGGGGAAATAGAATCATTACACGAAGATATGAACCATATTTTGAGAAGAGTAGAAGAAACGGAATAAAAAATAAATTCACAAGCTGCAGAAGTCAATGAAATAAAAGAACAGATGAAAGAGTTATTAAAAGAACAAAGAGATTTGAAATACAAGATGGAAGACCAGAAAAATCGAAACAGACGGAAGAATTTGAAGATCAGAGGTCTCCCGGAGGAACAAGTAGAGGACCTCCAAGGAAAAATTTACAAAATATTCGGGCAGATGTTAGGCAAAACTGAAACGGAGAAAATTAAGTTAGAACGAGTTCACAGGATAAGAAAACCCACAGGAATATCTGAGACTCTTCCAAGAGACGTAATCGTGCGATTCCATAATTTTCAGGATAAGGAGCAGATTCGAATATATTTGAAAAAAAAGGGTCCGGCTAAATTGGAGGAATCCACGCTGCAGATCTTCCCAGATTTGGCAGCTTAGACTTTAGCCAGGAAAAGAATATTAAAACCACTAACGGAGCAGCTAAAACGACATGATATTCAATATTTCTGGGGCTTTCCATCTTGTTTAGTTGGGAGAAAAGACGGACGATCCGCCACCCTGAGATTTCCTGAAAATACAGTGAGCCTCCCGTAAGGGGGGCGGGTTGCTCACCAACTACCCATACTGACCCCAACCTCAAGGGGACAGAACCGTAGGGCCAGATGGAGGAGGGCCACGGATCTATAGGCCTGGTGGAGGCCATTAGCCCCAAATATAGGGGGGAAGGGAGGTGGGAGGATTGGGGGAGGGAGGAGGGAAGAAGGGGTGGGGAAGGGGAGGGTTGGGAGGAGGTGGGGGAGGGATGGGGAAGGGAGGGGGATGGACATGGGGAGAAGGCCTCTAAAAGCACCTATAAGAAAGCCTTAAATAAAAAAAATAAAAAAATACTCAATAGCACCTGATGGCAAAAGTTAAAATAATTTCTTACAATGTTCGTGGTATAAACAACTCCATCAAAACTGCTAATATACTCAGAGAGTTGGCTTTTTTAAAGACGGATGTCATATTCTTACAAGAAACACATTTGACTTTGAGTACATGCTGTAGAATTACTACAGATGAGTTTCCTCTATGGTTTTACGTGGATTCCCCAATCCCACGAGCTAAAGGAGTGGCTATAGGGTTCGCCAGGGGCACTCGGTTTATATTGACTGAAAGAAAGGTAGACCCTGACGGTCGCTTCTTATTCCTTAATGGAAGCTTAAACGGTTATGAGATTTCTTTGGCGAACATCTATTGCCCGAATAAGAAACCAGCCCAATATTTAATAAAAGTAATAGAGGACTTTATGAGTTTTAAGAAAGGGGAAGCTGTGATGGGAGGAGATATAAATTTCTGCCTGGACCCCAAAGTGGATAGTACGTCTCAGGCACGGATGAGAGAAATGAGTCAGAAAAAAAAACTAAAAAAGAAGATGCACCAACATCAGCTGGTAGACGTATGGTGAATAAAACATATGAACCAAAGAGACTATACATTTTTCTCGCCCGTGCATGGGACGTACACCAGAATTGACTATTTTCTGACAGAACACAGGCTGCTCGAGCGAGTAGAGGATACAAAGATTGAAAATATAACTTTTTCAGATCATGCCCCTATTTCATTATAACTTAGATTAGGAGAGCAAGACAATCCAAAAGCAAACTGGCGATTAAACGAAGAACTGCTATTAGATAACGAAATAGAAAAGAAAAAAAGGGGGGACTTATTACAATTTTTTAGAGAGAATAGTACTGAGGGTATGTCGGAAGCCATAATCTGGGAGACCCATAAGGTTTTTGTTCGAGGAATTTTGATAAAAGAAGAATCTAGAATAACATAAAAAAACAAAGAAAAAAAAAATAATTTAATTAAAGAAATATCAGAATTTGAACACTTACATAAAGAAACAGGCCAAAGATATATTCTTCAGAAACTTTATAATAAAAGAGAAGAGTTTAGAGAACTTATAGAACAGGAATCCCGGGTGGAATTCAACATTATTAAGAAAGAACGATATCAATGGGGTAACAAGACAGGAAAATACTTAGCGAGCCTCCTTAAAAAGAAAAAATCCAGGAATTTTATAGAGAAAATTAAAACTAAAACGGGAGAAATAAGATTCAAAACCTCAGAGATTATAGACAACTTTCAAAAATTCTATGAAGACCTCTATTCAATTAATAAGGAAAACACTAAAGGGGAAGTAAAGTCAAGAGAAGAAAAAACGAAAACATATTTGAGAAATTTGGAGTTAAATAGCATACCAGAACATAAACTTAAGACTTTAGAAATGCCCATAACAGAGGAAGAAATTATAAAAATTATTCGAGAATTACCTAATTGTAAAAGTCCTGGGCCTGATGGATTTACAACTTTATATTATAAAGTATTGTCCGATATACTAACTCCAAAATGATGTAGCTACTATAATGGAATTGGAGAAAAATGGGAGATGAGGAAGGAAAGTCTAGAATCGTTAATAACGGTAATACCTAAAGAAGGCAAAGATAATAGTCTATGTTCCAGCTATAGACCGATCTCGCTTCTCAACATAGATCTTAAAATTTTTTCTAAAATCCTTGCGAACAGGATGAAAAATATTATGTCAGACGTAATCCACACTGATCAAGTTGGGTTTATTACAGGAAGAGAAGGGAGAGATAACGGAATTAGATCGCTTTTGATTATGGACGAAATTAAAAGAAGTAGAGCCCCAGGTCTGTTAATGTCTATTGACGCAGAAAAGGCTTTTGATCGCGTTGACTGGGGCTTTATGCAGAATACCCTAGAAGCATTAGAAATTGGACCCAGAATGAGGCAATGGATAGGAGCCCTGTATAACAAACCAACTGCAAGAATCAAAATTAATGGGAAGATATCGGATCCCTTTGAATTAAGAAATGGGACTCGACAGGGATGTCCATTGTCCCCGCTGCTATTCACATTGACATTAGAACCCCTTCTGAAGGAGATAAGGCGAAATGTGGATATCAGGGGGATAATGTTGGGAGGGGAGGAACATAAACTGGCAGCATATGCCGATGACATCCTATTCTACATATCAAATCCTAGGACAAGCCTGCTTAATATAATTAAAACAATAAAAGAATATGGTATGTTGTCTAACTTTAAAATAAACCCAACTAAATCAGAAATACTGAATATCACTCTTACTAAAAAAGAGGGGAAGGCTTTGCAGAAAGATTTTCCTTTTTGCTGGAAAAAAGATCTAAGCTACCTTGGAATTAGATTGGGGAATTCTAGAGAGAATATATAAAACTAATTTTATACCATTATTAAACGAAATCAAAGAAGACCTTAATAGAATTGCACCAGGACAACTAACATGGACCGGGAGGATAAACATTTTTAAAATGGTAATACTACCAAAAATTATCTATAAAATTCAGATGCTTCCAATAAGAATCCTGCAAGCCTTTTTCAAAAAATTGCAAACAATGTTTCTTAAATTTATTTGGAGGGGGAAAAAAACACAAATTAAATTATCACTTTTGACAAAAGATAAGACACAAGGGGGGTTGGGGGCACCGGATTTAAAAAAATATTATTACTCAATCATTATATCACGAGTTATAGAATGGGCAAAAAACAATGTAGAAAAAAGATGGGTAGCTATGGAAAATAAATTAAGTAAAACTGCACTTGGGAAGATAATCTGGATCCCACCACAATACAGAAAACTAAGCCCTGAGGTTCACGATATTACAAAACACGCCCTAGCACTTTGGGACCAGATTCATAGAAAAGAAGGATGGAGTTTTAATTCACCACTTACAGTGTGGAAAATAAGTATTTGAACACCCTGCTATTTTGCAAGTTCTCCCACTTGGAAATCATGGAGGGGTCTGAAATTGTCATCGTAGGTGCATGTCCACTGTGAGAGACATAATCAAAAAAAAAATTCCAGAAATCACAATTTATGAATTTTTAACTATTTATTTGTATGATACAGCTGCAAAGAAGTATTTGAACACCTGTCTATCAGCTAGAATTCTGACCCTCAAAGACCTGTTAGTCTGCCTTTAAAATGTCCACCTCCACTCCATTTATTATCCTAAATTAGATGCACCTGTTTGAGGTCATTAGCTGCATAAAGACACCTGTCCACCCCATACAATCAGTAAGAATCCAACTACTAACATGGCCAAGACCAAAGAGCTGTCCAAAGACACTAGAGACAAAATTTTACACCTCCACAAGGCTGGAAAGGGCTACGGGGAAATTGCCAAGCAGCTTGGTGAAAAAAGGTCCACTGTTGGAGCAATCATTAGAAAATGGAAGAAGCTAAACATGACTGTCAATCTCCCTCGGACTGGGGCTCCATGCAAAATCTCACCTCGTGGGGTCTCAATGATCCTAAGAAAGGTGAGAAATCAGCCCAGGACTACACGGGAGGAGCTGGTCAATGACCTGAAAAGAGCTGGGACCACCGTTTCCAAGGTTACTGTTGGTAATACACTAAGACGTCATGGTTTGAAATCATGCATGGCACGGAAGGTTCCCCTGCTTAAACCAGCACATGTCAAGGCCCGTCTTAAGTTTGCCAATGACCATTTGGATGATCCAGAGGAGTCATGGGAGAAAGTCATGTGGTCAGATGAGACCAAAATAGAACTTTTTGGTCATAATTCCACTAACCGTGTTTGGAGGAAGAAGAATGATGAGGACCATCCCAAGAACACCATCCCTACTGTGAAGCATGGGGGTGGTAGCATCATGCTTTGGGGGTGTTTTTCTGCACATGGGACAGGGCGACTGCACTGTATTAAGGAGAGGATGACCGGGGCCATGTATTGCGAGATTTTGGGCAACAACCTCCTTCCCTCAGTTGGAGCTTTGAAGATGGGTCGAGGCTGGGTCTTCTAACATGACAATGACCCGAAGCACACAGCCAGGATAACCAAGGAGTGGCTCTGTAAGAAGCATATCAAGGTTCTGGCGTGGCCTAGCCAGTCTCCAGACCTAAACCCAATAGAGAATCTTTGGAGGGAGCTCAAACTCCGTGTTTCTCAGCGACAGCCCAGAAACCTGACTGATCTAGAGAAGATCTGTGTGGAGGAGTGGGCCAAAATCCCTCCTCCAGTGTGTGCAAACCTGGTGAAAAACTACAAGAAACGTTTGACCTCTGTAATTGCAAACAAAGGCTACTGTACCAAATATTAACATTGATTTTCTCAGGTGTTCAAATACTTATTTGCAGCTGTATCATACAAATAAATAGTTAAAAAAAATCATACATTGTGATTTCTGGAATTTTTTTTTTTTGATTATGTCTCTCACAGTGGACATGCACCTACGATGACAATTTCAGACCCCTCCATGATTTCCAAGTGGGAGAACTTGCAAAATAGCAGGGTGTTCAAATACTTATTTTCTGCACTGTATACCCCTAAAAAATACTCACTTTTTTCCTCCGGGAGAAAAAAAAAACTTTGGTAACTGGATTAGGAGAGATGACATCCAATTAAAAGATCTTATGGAACAAAATAGATTATCATCATTGCAGGAATTGGAAGAGAAGAGAGATCTCGTGTGGATTGATGAATGGAGATATGCTCAAATAAGACATTTCTTTGAAAATCTCCCACAGCCGATAAGATCCGAAACGAATCTACGGCCACTTGAAAGACTTTGTATAGGGAAAATCAACAAGGGAATAATCTCGAGGTTATATGAAATTTTGAATGTTTCGGGGAAACAGAGCATACCTCCATTCATCAAAAAATGGGAAGAAGAAACGGGCTCATTAATAAACAAATTTGAAACGAAACAGATAATAAATAGGGTCCATGTTACCTCTATAAATAATAAAGTAATGGAACAGAATTATAAATGTTTAGTACGATGGTACCTCACACCAGACAAAATATACCCATCCTTAGGAATTGAGTCGCATTTTTGTTGGAGAGGCTGTAAAGAGGTAGGCACAATGACCCATATCTGGTGGTCTTGTCCTAAAGTTAAACATTTTTGGTAAAAAATTAGACAAAAAATTAAAGAAATAATAAATATGAATATACCTGAGGACTTCTGGGTCTGTGTTTTGCATGGGTCTCGAATGCCAACCAAAAAATACTTAAAGACACTAATCCCAGATTTCCTCAACGCAGCAAAAAGCCAAATCTCGAGTAACTGGCAACAAGAAGAGAGCCCTACACTAAGAGGATGGGGGAAAAAACTTGACGAAATATATTACAACGAATATTTAAGATATAGGGAGGAGGAAAATTGGGTAGATTTTGAAGACAAATGGGATGCTTGGAAAAAATTTAAGTATAAGATGGAATATGCAGAAATGATGGAGGCTTAGGTAATAATAAGGGGAGGAAACTATTGAAATAGGAGAGAAGGTGGAGGCCTGGGGGGGGGATTGGGAGGAGGTCGGGGGGGGGGAGGGAGACGGGTATGGGGACGGAGGGAGACAGAGATGAGAGAAGGGAAGGAATAAAGATATATATATAAACAATAATAAAAGGGGGGGGGGGGGGGGAAAAAACACAATTATTATATATATTTATATATTTTCCATACATGATGCAAAACCTAAGTCGAGACATAATCATTGAATATAACCATGAGCAGGTCTCAAGTTATGGTTAAGTCTGAAGTGGAAAAAATAAATAAAAAAATATGTGATGTCATCCTGTGACGTCATCCGGGGCACTAGGTAAGCATAAAATAGATTAACAATAGTAATAACACAATTTAGTACATAAAGTAATTAGCAGTAAGGCTTAAAGGGGTTGTAAAGGTAAACAATGTTTTTCCTAAATAGCTATTGAGGGGGCGAGCAGGAGGGTCAGGACGCTACTGCAGATAGAGAAAGGAGCTGTGTGTTAGTGGGCGTCCTGACACTCCTGCTGCTCACCCCCTCCCCCATCAAGAGGCTTTCTCCACACCAGGGAGAAAGCCTTGCATTACTGTGTGTAGTTACAGACAGATGAACAGGAAGTGAGGATTTCTCAGAGAAATAAGGACATGTAAAAGCAAAATGGAAAAATTAGGTAAGTGAAGGAGGACTGCACTAAGATAAAGGAAGCTATTTAGGGAAAAAATGTTTTACCTTTACAACCCCTTTAAGTTGACATTTGCCATCCAGATCAGCTTAAACAGTAGCAAGGTCACCTCAAGTGCAGCAGTGAGCAGTAGTAACGTTTATTCTACCAATTGCTGGAACTATAATGCTAGAGCACATTTATGGAGGCGATGCTAGTCCTAGACGGGCAGGGTATGAGCTGCCCAAAAGAAAAAGAGGATGTAGCGGAGGTGGCAGGGAATAAAGGGGACTTGCAGAATAATTATTATGGGAGGGGAAGTCCTTTTAGATGTTCTTCTGCCGGCTATCATTGGGGCCTTTTAAGAGCATTGGTGCATTTTAGAACAGTCTCAGTTAACCTATATGCAGTATAGGTCCAGTATAAGTACAGTATAGTCTTGGCACAGGTACAAGGTAGATGGTAGATGCGCTAAAGGTTCAGTACAATGTGGTAAAGAGTTTATATAGGTGCCGTCTAGGTTTAGAATAAGTGTAGAATAATGTGCAGGATGGGTGCGGTATTGATTGGGTACACTTGGTGTCCTGTTTTCTGTAGCTCTGTCCTTGATAACAGTATCAACAATAGGCAAATAGCTCTCTTACCAGTCCATGGGACGCTTATTGTAGAAGGGGAGCCCCCCTTGGTCTCTGTACCAAAGCCTCCGGTAATCAGTGGTGGGAAGCAGAGGGTGGGTAGATGCTTCAGTCTCCCTGCAGAAGAGGTGCAGGTGCTGTGATGTGGGCACTACTGCACTGCCCCGGGTGTTCTCACTCCCAGTCTCAGGCCATCTCTCTCCCAGTGGAGGTGCACAGCAAATGTCATTATGTTTATTTATTGTGGATTTTCTCATTGCGCAGTGGAGAAACTTCTGCTGACTATTTATTAACGTTTACTGAAATGTATATTAATTGGATGAAATAGCGCTGTTTATTTTTTTTAAAAAACATTTTATTCCAGATCTCATACAATTACAATTATGGAAAAACTCGGCTGCATATTGTAACAGTTAACTAAAGCAGAATGTCGTTTTTCATACCAACTCGAAGATTTGGCATTCTGCTTAAAAAGCTCCGGTGTTCAGCTGAGAATGGGTAAAACACATGCCTATAACATAACAAGATCTGGTTTAATACTCTTCACCTTCCTCCTCACCCTCGCCTTCCACAGACTCTACACCAACTTCCTCATAATCCTTCTCCAGGGCAGCCATGTCTTCACGGGCCTCAGAGAACTCTCCCTCCTCCATACCCTCACCCATATACCAATGCACAAAGGCACGCTTGGCATACATAAGATCAAACTTATGATCCAATCGAGCCCAGGCCTCTGAAATAGCAGTGGTGTTGCTCAGCATGCAGACAGCACGCTGTACCTTGGCCAGATCACAACCTGGTACCACAGTTGGTGGTTGATAGTTAATACCAACCTTGAAACCAGTAGGACACCAGTCCACAAACTTGATACTATGCTTAGTTTTGATTGTGGCAATAGCAGCATTAACATCTTTGGGCACCACATCTCCACGGTATAACAGGCAGCAAGCCATGTATTTACCATGACGTGGGTCACATTTCACCTTCTGGTTAGCTGGCTCAAAGCAAGCATTAGTGATCTCAGCTACAGAGAGCTGCTCATGGTAGGCTTTCTCAGCTGAGATAACTGGGGCATAAGTGGCAAGAGGGAAGTGGATACGAGGGTAGGGCACCAAGTTGGTCTGGAATTCTGTCAGATCTACATTCAATGCTCCATCAAATCGGAGAGAAGCTGTAATAGATGACACAATCTGACTAATAAGGCGATTCAAGTTAGTGTAGGTGGGGCGCTCAATATCTAAATTTCTACGGCAGATGTCATATATAGCCTCATTGTCCATCATGAAAGCACAGTCAGAGTGCTCCAGGGTTGTGTGAGTGGTAAGGATGGAGTTGTTTATTTATTGCACATTATAAATGTCAATGACTGTGCACCAGCACACGAAAGGTGTGTGAGTTTCAGTGATCCTTAAAGCTGAACTTCGGGCAAAAAAACATTAATTCAAATATATTTTTTAATACCCTGTAGTCACAAAGGAGATAAACCAACTTTAAGTGCACCAAATGCCTTTCGCTGCCAGAACCGTTTTTTGTATATTTTTGCACACATGTTCAACTGCTTGCCGCCCACCCGCCACAGTTATATTGCGGCACGGTGGCTTGGCTGCGCGAATCGCCTTAGGTATACGTCGGTCTCGTGCAGCGGCGTGTGTGTGCCGATTGGCCAATGGGGGAGCCAATCAGCGGGTCCGACGAACTTAATGTCCGTCAACCGCCCACGATTTTTCCCCGCAGAAGCAGAACGGGGATCTGCCGAAGTAAACAAGGCAGGTCTCTGTTCTGACAGGGGATTACACTTGTCTTGTCTTTCTGCTATCTCTGTGTTATCCCAGGCAGCCCATCCCCCATACAGTTAGAAAGCACCTGCGGGGGACACAATTAACCCCTTGATCGCCCCTGATGTTAACCACTTAACTGCCAGTGTCATTAGTACAGATTCTCGCCCGGCCGTCGAAACCGTCGACCAAGCCGTCGGGAAAGGCGTCGAGCCATGGTTCTCGATGAGCCATCGAGCAAATAGAGAACCTGCTCTCTATTTTGGCTCGACAGCTTTCTCGACGGGACGCTCGGCGAAAACGTACACACGACCGAGTATCTCGGCAGAATATGGATCCCAGCGAGCTTCTCGCTGGATTCTGCCGAGGTTCTCGGCCGTGTGTACGGGGCCTCAGTGCATATTTTTTGCAATGATCACTGTAATATGTCACTGGTTGCCATAAAAGTGTCAAAAATATCAGTTAGGTGTCTGATCTGTCCGCCGCAATGTCGCAGTCCTGCTAAAAATTTGTTGATCACCGCCGTTACTAGTAAAAAATAATAATAGTAAAAATGCCATAATTCTATCCCCTATTTTGTAGACGCTATAGCTTTTGCACAAACCTGTTGTGCTTTCTTAAGGTCCTTTTTAACCCGCACAGTAAATTATTTTGAATTCTTTAATAACGAAGATATCTTTAAATACAAGTCAATCTATATGACATAGTCTATAATATGAAACGTATTCACGGAGACGTATAATCATATGAAATAGCTAATTGATTGGTAGACAAAATATGAATATTTACATGAAATTAGAATACCAGTTGCGTTACATGAATGACTTGAAAATCAATAAAATACCCCAAAAATGGGCATACAATACCTTTGATCTGTGTGTCATGGTAAGTTCTCAAAATAACTTTATATAATTGACAATGAAACAAAAGCGTCTATTTCATATATCAACCATTACTATGCTGCAGGTAAGTAAATGGTTAACAATGTGAAATATATTGGACGTTTGTTTTGTCAGTAAAATTGGAACTATGTAAAAATAAAAAGATAATAAAACTTGTACTCTTTAAGGAAAAACCTACCAGTTATTGGTTATGAGAACAGACCATGATTACAAGATATTCAATACTTCAATATTTCAACATTTCTAGAAGACAACAATAGATTTCAGATAAAAATGGCATAATTACCGATTCCAAGATGGATATTTGCAAATGACCAAAGTTAAAATGCAGTGGCTTTCTATGGTCCCTCATGATATAACAATATGTCTTCATGCATCGTCCTAGCATGCCCCTCCCTATCGGAGTCAGTTCTGAGTCATCCCTGCATCTCTTTTCTCCTGGGGTCCCCCTTTGGATGGGGTTTTCTTCCTTCTTCAGTTAATTGAGGCCGATGCATTTATTGATCCATCTTTCTCTTTATTCATCCTCTCTTATGGGCTCGCCCTCTTTATGTATCGATCAGAACAATAGGACTATAAAGATTATACTTATTTCTGCCCATCTGACAACTGTCCTTAACTCATAGGCCCCTGGTCTATCTGGGAATTCCTGTCCAGACATGTCTGGTTCCTATTGGCTGACAGCTTAATCATTGACTGTTCCCTAGGCTCTGTTGATCCTCAAGTAATATCACTTTCAACCACTAGGTGTCTCACCTTTATTGTGAGATTATCTATACATTAATATTTATATCATTGGGGACTAGGGAGACTTATATTATTATTAGCTTATTATTATTGGTAACTTCTATATATATCTCTGGTAACTTTATATTTCATAAGATCCAATTAGTATATCTTTGATTCCTACAGAACATGCTTCTATATTTCTTTATAAACGTATATTCCCCAAAAACATTCTTCTAAGCATGCATAGGTTTATATCTCTTAAGCAATGCAAAATAATTATCAATGTGGATACATGAATCATTTTGATATGTGTTTGATGAATCTGCTTTACAGGTTCATTCACATTTTTATGATCACAATTTGATATCTTTCATAACACTTCTATATTAAAATTACATTTCTCATATAATTCTTTCTTCTAACAAAGTTCTAAATTAGCGGATGCGATGGTTATATATTTCCCTCGGTCCTAAGATGTCATTGATAATCTACACATTTATTTTCATGTCAAGGTATATTCTTTTAATACCATGTGTATTTATAATGCGAGTCAAATTTGAACATTGGTTTGTAAAGATAGGACTTTAAACTGTCTCTTCTATGAAGACAGTTTAATAGCTCAGCTGTGTAAATATTCTCTTCTCAGGAAATCTCGTTGGCCAACACAAGCCATTGTTTTAGGATGGCTAAAGTCAACTTTCTTGTCCACGAAAGCTACCCTACAATGGGGTTATCTCTTCACTTGAAACCAGTTCAACCATCTTGTTTGGTGAGAAAGCTGTTATCATTGTTCCAGACTTTTGAGAGCTCAAAACACCACTCTCCTATTTTTGATACCATTGTTCAGATCATTATGAGTACATATCAGGCCTGGCATTTTGTTTATATCTTGTACGCCTGGCACACATGGGCTTAGATGTGTTTTTTTTCTTCTTCATTTCTGAAAAGCAGGAAAGAAGCAATGTTTCACCTCAAATGAGGCCTAATAGACTTTCATTATTCCGCTAGTAAATATAAAAATATTATATGCGACATAATGCACGACAAACCAATCAATATGAGCTTATTGTTTGTTTTGTTTTACCAAATATGTGTAGCAGAATACATATTGGCCTAAATGGATAAAGGTACAAAAAAAGTGGCCACTGCCTTACCTATAACTGGTCTTTGTAGCAAGGAGCACTGAAAGTGCAAACGCATGTCAAATAAAACCAAAGAATTTCCAAGTTTAACTTACCAACCAGCCTGCGACCAACCAAATTAACCTGTCTAATAATATGTGTTAAAAGCAGGGGTTTAATTGCACCCATTTGCAAATACATGCATAAGCTGCAGGCCCCACCAAGGCACACTGTTACCTGTAGTCCCCAACTACTGAAAGTCCATCTTGGAAGCACATGCATTTATAATGGATAGGTAAGGGACAGGTGAGCCTGGAAGGAACCACCACTCCTTAAAGTAGTGGTTCTCAACCTTGCTAGTGCCGTGACCCCTTGATAAGATTTCCCAAGTTGTGGGGACCACTAACAGTAAAACATTTTGTAGTGTGGGTTGTCAACGCCCAAGGCAAAACAAGTAATTTGCCCCCCTAACCATTACATTTGTGAATTATTAATTATTAACCACTTAAGACCCGGACCAATACGCTGGTAAATGACCCAAGGTGTTTTTGCGATTCGGCACTGCGTCGCTTTAACAGACAATTGCGCGGTCGTGCGACGTGGCTCCCAAACAAAATTTGCGTCCTTTTCTTCCCACAAATAGAGCTTTCTTTTGGTGGTATTTGATCACCTCTGCGATTTTTATTTTTTGCGCTATATACAAAAATAGAGCGACATTTTTGAAAAAAAAACACTATTTTTTACTTTTTGTTAAAAAAAAAATCAAATAAACTAAATTTTAGTCAAACATTTAGGCCAAAATTTATTTAGCCACATGTCTTTAGTAAAAAAAAAATCGCAATAAAAAAAAATAGCTACCTAGCGGGAACAGCGGCACTAATACAGCGAACAGAAAAATGATCGCTTAGTGACGCTGGCAATAGGGAGTGAAAGGGTTAACTAGGGCGGTGATCAGGGGGTTAAAACTTTATTAGGGGGGGTGGGGGGGCTATCCTGAACCTAACACTAACTGTTTTTTACACTGCCTGTCACACTGACACTAAATGCAGTGATTAAATCACTGCATTCAGTGACACTGTGACAGGGGGGTGGGGGGGGGGGGCGATCACAAGGGGTTAATATGCCTATGTGAGTGTGTGTCAGTGTTGTGTTGGTGCACACTTACTTGTGATGTCTTCTCTCATCAGCAGCGCTGGGAAACAGCGCTGCGATGAGAGAATACATCATTTCCTCCTTCCTGTGTAAACACAGGAGGAGGAAGTGACAGGCTGGGAGCGCGCTCCCATTGGCTGGGAGCGATCGCGGGGGGGGGGCGGATATCACGGACATCCGCCCGCAGATCCCGGATCGCTCCCAGAGGTAGGGGGACCCCCGCACGCCGCGGAGGGGGTCCCGATGGGACCCCCGAACCGCACTCAGGCGGGGACGTAAATTTACGCCCTTGTGCCTGTACGAGCCATTCTGTGGCCGTATATGTGCGTGCGGGGGTCCTTAAGTGGTTAAAACCCCTATAGTATGTACCACTCTTTGATCTCCTTTCTTTCCCTTTTTATCTCTCTATTCTAATTTCTTATTTTTTTTTGTTTTTTCCCCCTCAATCTAGCCATTTTTCTTGCTCTTTCTCTTAATCTTTCTGAGTGATTGAATAACTCATATAGCGCTACAAATGCAAACTGAAATCTTTCTGAGTGATTGAATAACTCGTATAGCGCTACAAATGCAAACTGAAATCGCCTCTTGTTCCCCCTCTTTTTCTTTCCACGTATTCTCTATTTTTATTCCTTTCCTTACTCCTTGGGGGTTGGGAGTTGGGATGAGTGGCAGTGCTGGTGGGAAGGTTGGGATCAGTGGCAGTGCTGGTGGGAGAGTTGGGATCAGTGGCAGTGCTGGTGGGAGAGTTGGGATCAGTGACAGTGCTGGTGGGAGAGTTGGGATGAGTGGCAGTGCTGGTGGGAGAGTTGGGATGAGTGGCAGTGCTGGTGGGAGAGTTGGGATGAGTGACAGTGCTGGTGGGAGAGTTGGGATGAGTGGCAGTGCTGGTGGGAGAGTTCGGATGAGTGGCAGTGCTGGTGGGAGAATTGGGATGAGTGGCAGTGCTGGTGGGAGAGTTGGGATGAGTGGCAGTGCTGGTGGGAGAGTTGGGATCAGTGCCAGTGCTGGTGGGAGAGTTGGGATCAGCGGCAGTGCTGGTGGGAGAGTTGGGATGAGTGGCAGTGCTAGTGGGAGAGTTGGGATGAGTGGCAGTGCTGGTGGGAGAGTTGGGATGAGTGGCAGTGCTGGTGGGAGAGTTGGGATGAGTGGCAGTGCTGGTGGGAGAATTGGGATGAGTGGCAGTGCTGGTGGGAGAGTTGGGATGAGTGGCAGTGCTGGTGGGAGAATTGGGATGAGTGGCAG
Source organism: Rana kukunoris (assembly GCA_029574335.1). NCBI lineage: Eukaryota > Metazoa > Chordata > Amphibia > Anura > Ranidae > Rana > Rana kukunoris. The sequence goes on from CM056049.1 coordinate 52,640,935, forward strand.
TGCTGGTGGGAGAGTTGGGATCAGTGACAGTGCATGTGGGAGAGTTGGGATGAGTGGCAGTGCTGGTGGGAGAGTTGGGATGAGTGGCAGTGCTGGTGGGAGAGTTGGGATGAGTGGCAGTGCTGGTGGGAGAGTTGGGATGAGTGGCAGTGCTGGTGGGGGAGTTCTGATCAGCCAACAAAGGTGCTCTTGATCAAGGTAATTTGCTGATCTGAGAACTGTAGTGGGCACTTTTAATGGGAACTATAAATCACAGGTTGTGTTACTCACTATGTCTCCCACTTCACATTTCTCACCAGTCAGCTGACCTAGAGTCTCTGCCCCCCCCCCCCCCAGCCATGTTGTGAACTGAATGGGCGGCTGCCAAGAGGCTGAGTGGGTGGCTGTGGGCTCTAGGGACAGCCCTGCTGGGTGGCTGCAAAAGAGGTGCGGGCTTCAGGAATAGCCCAGGATTCGGTGACCCCTGGCAAATCAGATTTTGACCCCAGAGGGGGGGACTAATATTTTCAAGGTACAAAAAAGTGGCCACTGCCCCCACCTATAACAGTTTTTTATAGCAAGGAGCACTATAATGGCAACATATGTCAAACCAACTGAACTGACCTGTCTAACAAAATGCGTCAAGAACATAAATTGATGAAGAAATTATATTTTATTTTTTATTGGATATGTTTTAAAGCAAACATTTTTAAATATGGTTTGTTTTCAAAATTAAACGCTCTTTTTTTGTTTATAGCGCAAAAAAACCTGCAGAGGTGATCAAAAACCAGCAAAAGAAAGCGCTATCTGTGTGAAAAAAAGGACATCAATTTTATTTGGGTACAGGGTCGCACGTCCGCTCAATTGTTACAGTTAAAGTAACGCAGTACCGCATCGCAAAAAAAACACTTCAATACCAGGCACTTATGCCCCTTCCTGCCCAGGACAATTTTCAGCTTTCAGCGCTGTCACACTTTTAATGACAATTGCGTGCTCATTCAACACTGTACCCAAACTAATTTTTTATAATTTTCTTCCCAGAAATAGAGGTTTCTTTTGGTGGTATTTGATCACCTGTCATAAAATGTTGTTTTCTCCTTCACTGATGGCCACTGATGAGTTGGCACTGATGGGCACTGATGAGTTGGCACTGATAAAGTGGCACTGATGGGCACTCATGAGTAGGCAATGATAAGTAGAATTGATGGGCACAGACAGGTGGCACTGATGGGCACAGACAGGCGGCACTGATGGGCACAGACAGGCGGCACAGGCACTGATAGGCGGTACTGATTGGCACTGACAGGTGGCACTGATGGGCAGCACTGATGATGAGGCACTGAAAGGTGTTACTGCTGGGCAGGGATTGGCAATGTGGTGGGCAGGGATTGGAAATGTGATGGACAGGGATTGGCAATGTGGTGGGCAGGGATTGGCAATGTGATGGGCAGGGATTGGCAATGTGGTGGGCACTTGCAGCTATTATTATCAGGCCACTGCTGGGCACTGGTTTGCAGGTGATTGGTACATTTGGGGGGCTGTGCTGATAATCAATGTGCTGATTATGAGCACAGACCCCCCCCCCCTAATTGGCTCTCCCTGTCAGCGTGAACCGAGAAATGCCATTTACTGGAACTTCCTGGTTCACGCGATGATCAGATGTGATTGGTCAGTTGTGATTGGTCACAGCTGATCATTTGGTAAAAAGCCACTGACAGAGGCTTCTTATCACGATCGGAAATATGGGGTTTCAGACTGACACGCCGCACTCGCGATCACCGTGATGTCAATAGACGTTCAGTCAGGATAACAGAACCACTTCCCGGACGTCAATATGCTATTGACTGGGCGGGAAGTGGTTAAGGGGGTAAATCCTTCTGGTCCTTAAGTGGTTAAAAAATAATTTTAGCCCTAAAGATTACATAAAACTCCAAAACATATATTTTATGAAAGCAGACACCCAGGAGAATAAAATAGTGGTAGTTCAAATTTTTTATGTTACACGATATTAGCGCACTAAATTACACTAAAAACTGCCCAAATGCTTCCATTTGACAGGCAGGAGTCTGCTTGTCAGATTTACACACAATACTGGTGGGTGTACTGACGTACTGAGCTGGCAGCAAAAGAGTTTAAGTAGTGATGACATTATCACTGTGCTGTACATTAGGGTGACCAGACATCCCCGGTTTCCGGAGACAGTCCCTGGATAGAGGACACTGTCCCTGGACCAAATCTGTCCCCGGTTTTGTCCCCGGACTGGATTTGAACAGGGGCTGGGGCAATTTCAAAGACTGTGCAGAATTAAAAAAAAAAAATCTGAATTGCACACCCACCGCTCCTACCAGCTTATGGTGGTGTATTTTTTTTCCATTATTTGTGCCCCTTTCTGATGATCATGTGCTGGTCGGAGCAGAGGGAATATTTCTTCAGGTTCAGGTGCATGCCCATTCAGCTCCACTCGCATGTTCTTCTGCCTTGGCTCAAGTCCCGGCCAGCGGCTTGCCTGCTTATCTCCTTGCCTTCCCTTGCGGAGTGATCGTCCTCCGCTCCCCTCCAAGTAGTACCCGGGGCCCGGAGAGTAAGACTGGATAGGCTGTGAGGCGGGCGGCGACGGGCAGAGTCACTGATTGGCGCCATTACTAGTAAAAAAAAAAAAATATGTCCCCGGATTTCGTTTTAAAAATCTGGTCACCTTACTGTACATGGCCTATGCAGAGAGCAAAGCTGTGAGAGGGGCCCAGCAGGCTCCACCTACTACAGGCTGCTTATAGTCAACTACAGAAGAGGGTGTAGAGAAGACCAGTCAACCTACACAAGGATAGAGAGTAGTAAGTAGTGTGCGGTCTTTATAACAGGAAGTTCCTGTACAGAGGGATAGGTTCACAGTGGATTACTGCACAGATCTGGAAGAAATACAGAAAGCACGCTGAGACTAAGGGCTCTTTCACACGAAGCGTCCGTTCAGATCCGCCTGCCAGTTTTTTTTGTGGACCTGAACGGACGCTCCGTGCTCCTCTATGGAGCCGCGGATGTCAGCGGAGACATGTCCGCTGACATCCGACCCGCTCCGATCCGCCAAAGTATGACGGAGGAAAAACCTACTTTTCCTTCCGTCTGGCGGATCGGATCAGATGAACATGGACAGACGGTTCGTGTTCATCCGATCCCCCCATAGGGGAGAGCGGAGAAAATACAGGGCGGTCCCTGCACAGTGTGCGGGGACCGCCCTGTCATCCGGCAGCTCAGCGGAGATCAACGGAGCGATCCCCGCTGAGCAAACGGAGGTGCACGGGGCGGTTCATTACTGATCCGCCCCGTGTGAAAGAGCCCTAAGGGTCCTTTCACACGTGCGGACCGTTTTTTAGGTCCGTTTTTTTTCATCAGTTGATCCGTTTTTTCGTTCGTTTTTTATCCATTTTTCGTCCGTTTTTCATCAGTTGTCATCCGTTTTTCATCCGTTTTTCATCAGTTTATTTTTTGTTAGAACTTTATTTTTATTACATATTTTGATGAAAAACGGATGTTAGCGGATCAGATGTTAAACGAATCGTCCGTTTATCGTCCGTTCCGTTTTTTTGACGGAAGAAAAATAGGGTTTTCTTCCGTTCAAAAAAACTGAGCTTAACGGAGACGGATGTAAACGGACATTAGCGGATGCTCATCCGCTAACGTCCGCTATCCCATAGGAATGCATTGCGGTCCGTTTTTCATCCGTAAAAAACGGACGAACGGTCTGCACGTGTGAAAGGGCCCTTAAGAAAGAATACACATCACTGACACCATATGGGGTTGATTTATTAACCACTTCCATACCGGGCCTATTTTGGCACTTCTCTCCTACATGCATAAATCATAATTTTTTTGTTAGAAAATTACTCAGAACCCCCAAACACTATATATGTTTTTAGCAGACACCCTAGGGAATAAAATGCCGGCCATTGCAACGTTTTTTCTCGCACGGTATTTGCGCAATAATTTTTCAAATGCCTTTTTTTTGGGAAAAAAAACGGTTTTGTGAATTAAAAAAAATAACAAAACAGTAAAGTTAGCCCAATTTTTTTGTATAATGTGAAAGATGAAGTTACGCCGAGTAAATAGATACCTAACATGTCATGCTTAAAAATTGCGCACACTCATGGAATGGCGCCAAACGCCAGTACTTAAAAATCTCCATAGGCGTCGCTTATTTTTTTTTACAAGTTACGAGGAGGAGGTCTAGTGCTAGAATTGTTGCTGGCTCTCTAACGCACGCGGCGATACCTCACATGTGTGGTTTGAACGGCGCGAGCTACCGGGGATAGGGGCGTTTACATTTTTATTTTTAATTATTTTTTTATTTTTTTACTCAATTTCTTTTATTTTTATACTTTTTTTGAAAAAAAACATTTTTTTATCACTTTTATTCCTATTACAAGGAATGTAAACATCCCTTGTAATAGGAAATGTGTGTGACAGGTACTCTTTATGGAGAGATGCGGGGTCAATAAGACCCCACATCTCTCCTCTAGGCTGGAAAGCATTCGATTGTGAAAAAAAATTTCACAGATCTAATGCTTTTAGCTGCGATAGTGGCTGTGTTTACATTCCAGGACCCGGGCGTGACGTCATAACATCGCGCCCGAGCCTCCGACGATCATAGAGATGACTGGTGACCATCTGGTCATCAGTCTACTCTATGCTTTCCATCCGACGCCGGCGGATCGTTTCTCCGGGTCTCCGATGGCAAAGGAGAGCCAGGAGAAGCACCGGATGGCGGCGGGAGGGGGGACGTCCCCTCCCGCCGCCTATAAGAAAGATCAAGCCGTGTAACCACCGCTATGATCATTCTTATGGTGCACAGAATCACCGGCTGAAGAGCTGCAGGCATCATTCAGATATCCCCACTGAAAGTCCAGGACGTCATATGACGTCCTTGGGTGGGAGGGGGTTAAAGGCAAATATACTTTACACTCTGCAAAAGCAGTTGCTTCAGAGCTTAGTAAATGAGCAGAAGCTCTTCCGACTTTCATCATCCAATCATGTGCAAGAAAAAAGTTAGGGCTGTGGAAATGAACTATTAATTCCTCGATTAATCGTTCATTTTTTTGATCGATCAAAATTCTTTTGATCGGTACTAGTGGTGCAACGGATTGTAAATGATCCGAATGGGTCACCATATGTGGATCGACACACCACATAATCCGCGGAGCTCCGCTGCTGCCTCGGCCATAGGAAAGGCCGCGGCTTTGGCCTAGCTCCCGGAGCGGTGGCCATCTAGGTCCACCTGGCAATGGCCTAGGTGAGCCTAGAGCGGCGCGCTGACGTCATCACCCGGCCTCAACTGCTCATGTTTGGCCGGCTTCTCTGGTAAGCAAGCACTAATCTTCCTATACAGTGGGGTGAGATGTCTGTGGATATTACAGTGGGGAGATGTCTGTGGATATTACAGTGGGGGGAGATGTCTGTGGATGTTACAGTGGGGGGAGATGTCTGTGGATATTACATTGGGGAGATGTGTGTGGATATTACAGTGGGGAGATGTCTGTGGATATTACAGTGGGGGAGATGTCTGTGGATATTACAGTGGGGGGAGATGTCTGTGGATATTACAGTGGGGGGAGATGTCTGTGGATATTACATTGGGGAGATGTGTGTGGATATTACAGTGGGGAGATGTCTGTGGATATTACAGTGGGGGAGATGTCTGTGGATATTACAGTGGGGGGAGATGTCTGTGGATATTACAGTGGGGGGAGATGTGTGTGGATATTACATTGGGGAGATGTGTGTGGATATTACAGTGGGGAGATGTCTGTGGATATTACAGTGGGGGAGATGTCTGTGGATATTACAGTGGGGTGAGATGTCTGTGAATGTTACAGTGGGGGAGATGTCTATGGATATTACAGTGGGGGAGATGTCTGTGGATATTACAGTGGGGGAGATGTCTGTGGATATTACAGTGGGGGAGATGTCTGTGGATATTACAGTAGGGAGATGTCTGTGGATACCTGCCACTGTTTTCCTAGAATTTACTCAGCTTTTCAAAATTGAAAACACATCTAAGCTTTTACCTTTTCTTTTCATTGTTTCTTTGTATTTCTTCTAGTTCAAATATTTAAGAAAGAAAAAGATGGCTGTATACTTTTTGAGTACCAAAAAATAGTTTCTTATTATTGTGAATCCTTGAAGTTCCTCTAGGTGGCGCCATTGTTCTGGGGAATGATCAGCTATGGGTACGCTCAGTAATTCCATGAAGCTCCCTGTAAATAGATACATGCATTTATTTAATACCTTCATGATCAGTTACATTTTGATAAATTGTAGCTGTTATATTTTTTAAAGTGACACAAAACTGTAATTAAATATATATATATATATTTAACCACTTGCCAACCAGGCCAATTCTGGCACTTCTCTCCTATATTTAAAAATCATATTTTTCTTGCTAGAAAATTACATAGAACCCTCAAACTTTAAAAATATTTTTTTTTTATTTTTAGCAGAGACCCTAGAGAATACAATGGCGGTCATTACAACTTTTTATCTTGCACGGTATTTGCACAGCAATTTTTCGAACACATTTTTTTGGGAAAAAAAAAAACAATTTCATGGTTAAAAAAAAAATAAAAATAGTAAAGTTAGCCCATTTTTTTGCAAAGGGTAGGCTGTTTTAAAACAACTTACAACCGGATGACAAGTATATATAAACCAAGAAACAAACAAGGTTTAATGGGATTTACTAAATGCAAATAGGCTGTTCATTTTACAAGGAGAGTTGCACTTTTTAAGCAAATGTTTCCCAAAGCTCAGTGAATGTGGTGAAATTTCACTGTGCAAAAAATACCCAATCACATGCAAGAAAACAAAAAGCATTTTTGCTTTGGATGATTAAAGTCAGCAGAACTTCTCCACATTCACTAAGCTCTGGGTAATATTCTCTTGCAAAGTGAACAGTCTTTTTATCTTTAGTAAATCAACCCCAATGTGCAGTGTACTAGCCTTTAGATGTGACAGTTAGGGTGATAACAATTACTTCTCCACTCTATCTATAGAGAGAGCCAAGCTTGTTACTCAGATTGGACCACAAACATGTCTACATTTGTTCATCTCTATTTCCTAGGGGATAGGCAGATTAGCAGTTTACAAAAGAATTATACAATAGTTTGTGCTTTCTTTTCATCTCACTCATTGTCAGTGGCGGATGGTGCTCCAAGTTTTTTTGGGGGAGCAAACAAACTGAAAAAAAAAAAAATATATATAAATTGCAGCCACTGTGCCTATCAAGTGCAGCCATTGTGCCCATCAAGCGGAGCCACTGTGCCCATCAAATGCAGCCACTGTACCCATAAACTGCCACCACTGTGCCATCAAATGCAGCTACTGTACCCATCAATTGCTGCCACTGTAACCATCAATTTCCGCCACTATGCCCATTAATTGCCGCCAGTGTGCCCATTATTTGCCGCCAATGTGCCCATCATTCGCCACCAATGTGCCCATCAATTGCAGCCACTATGCCCATCAATTTCCACCAGTGTGCCCATCAATTGCTGCCAGTGTGCCCCATAATTTGCCGCTACTGTGCCCCATCGAATGCTACCAGTGTGCGTCCCCCGCTTGCCTCATACCTGTCTCCGGTCATGGCGCTGTCTTCCAAGCTCCAAGTCCTCGATGTCTTCTCCCGTCCTCTTCCCGTGCTCTGCTATGATTGGACGCCTCAGGTGACAGGTAACCAGACCCGAGAATCTGATTGGCTGAGAGGCAGGTCAGTGTTAGGAAAGCGATCAATTTGCTTCGCTAACACTGAGTAAACAGCGAACACACAGCATTGCGCCCGGTGTTTACCAATCAGGACGCCTAATTGAGCCTATGGCTCTAATCAGGTGCTTAAAAAAACTACAAACGCAGCTGTAAATCAGATGCAAGGGGCAAGACACTTGAATATGGGGTGGCAGTGGCGACAATAGATAGATTCATGCAATCTATCTATTGGTGATAGACAGGTGCAGGAGAGAGAAGGCGGCGTTCCTGCGCCCTTTATGGACGCACTGCCACAGATCATTGTCAAGAACTTAGCATTTCTGGAAAGATCAACAGGCATTTCTGTACTTTCCAAAAATGTTTTTAGCCAGAAAAAAAGAAAACAAATGTAGCCACCACATCTAAGGACTGGTACACCGCTATATAACATATTTTTGTTTTTAGATTTATGTATCCTTTTAAAGATGAAATAAGATATCCTGTTTGCTTTGGGCGATTATAAGAATACACAGAAGCCAGTGACAGCGTCTGAGGAATTTGCAGCATATGACCCAGGGTGTGTGCCAGTATTTCATGGTGTCCAAGGTCATAAAAGCTATGGATGAGTTACCCACTGCGACCTGGGAAAGGACCGAAGTGTTCAGATGCCTCACGGAAAACACCTCACACTGCAAAGATAGAACTCAGGCACCACTATGGAAGCAGCCGGCATAACTTTCTCTTACATGGAGGTCTGGCGCACAGAGCCTTTCGCTTGGTGTTACTGTCAGACAGGCTTCTCTGGTTTCATTCTTCCAGGCTGATGAACAGAAGAGCTGGGGATTCTGGGATTACTGGAATGTGTCGCAAGGAGACTCCATTAACACCACGTCCAGCAAACACTGAATTAAATAATAACTTACCATGCACTTCATTCATACCGCTATTTCTAGCTCTGTTTATATCATGGCTGACGGTTCAAACCTTCTACAGAACAATAGCGGTGGTCTAAGTGGAGTTTGCACTGAAATTAGTTGCTTATTATACCTTCAGTGCATTTTTATTAAAAGTACTGTCCATTTTTTTATTCTTTAAAACATTTTTTTTATGGGATCCTTGTGTCTCTAACTGTCATATGCAGTGGCGTAGCGTGGGTTGTCAGTGCCCGGGCCAGGGCAAGAGATTTGCGCCCCTAACCCGCAAATACATTTTTAGCACTCTCTAAGTCCCTTCCACTAGTACAGTAGTACTGACCATGGACAATTGGAAAGAAACTGCGCTAAATACTAAACAAACAAGGAAGAAAGAAAGAAAAACTGCAATGAAATGACAGTCTATTCAATCCGAGAGCTGCGATTACCATGTAAACAATAGATACAAAAAAAAAAAAAAACAGTGAGAAAAATATAAATCTACCTACAAACCATGTGAAACAAATGTTTGAATCACAAAACACACACAACTATGTGATATATATTGATATAAATCATAAACTATGTGGTATATGATGGTATATATAAATCACTAATATACCAAACATAAAATAAAAAATAAATAAAAAACACAAGAGAGGTTGATAGCCACTAGAGGGCACTATATAGCACTCTCAAGTCCCTCAATAACAGTGAAATAATGATAATTTTGATAATGAACATCAAAAAAATGTTGGATCATATCATTAGATCCATAAATATTAACCAAATAAAAAAAAATATATAGACATATAAATAAAACAAATATTGTAGCAATAAAGTCCATAAATGTTTAACACATGAAATGCCAGACACCCGTGCCCTGTGCCAAGTCCCAAAATCAGTTGAAAATGTGTCCAAAGCAAAGTGATGAATCCTCCACCAAACTATAGATTGGCTCCTTACCAAATCGCCATGATCCCTTATGACATGGGATCATGAATAGCATATAATAGGTAGTCATTCCCAGTCTTGCAGTTCTGGCATTTCATGTGTTAAACATTTATGGACTTTATTGCTACAATATTTGTTTTATTTATATGTCTATATATATTTTTATTTGGTTAATATTTATTGATCTAATGATATGATTCATTTTTTTTTTATGTTCATTATCAATATTATCACTGTTTCACTGTTACTGAGGGACTTGAGAGTGCTATATAGTGCCCTCTAGCGGCTATCAACCTCTCTTGTGTGTTTTTTTTTGGTATATCGGTAGTACTGACCAACCTGACTCCTACACCGACCTACCTGATCACTATACTAACCCACCTGATTCCTACACTGACCACTAAACTGACACATCTGGTTGCTATACTGCCCACTACACTGACCTACCTGATTCCTATACTGACCTGCCCTCCTCCTCCCCCCCCCCCCAGTCTCCGCACAGTCACAATCCCTGGGATCATCATGGATGGTCTTCAGTGTACATTTACTCACTGCTGTGTCAGTGTCACCGCTAGAGCCTAAGCTGGGACTGCACCGCAACTTCTTTATAATAGTGAAGCAGAAGAGCTCACAGTCCCCTAGACAGCACAGCACAGGAGAAAAGCTGCAGGTAAACTTCCGCTGCACCCCTCAAAATTTTGCGCCTGGGGGAACCCCCCCATTGGCTCCCCCCACGCTACGCCACTGGTCATATGCATGTCATTATCATTAGTGATGAAAATAAGGACATGTGCATTTGACTATGGGCAGGCTGCTGGAACCTGGGGGAACGCAGTTCCGGCACCTCCAGAACTGAATGTGTGTAAAAGCAATGGACCCCGGGGTGTGCTGGAGGGTCTATTGATTCTGTGGAATCTATTGTTGTAGGGGATCTATTTTTTGGGGAGGAAGAGGGTCTATTATTGCTGGGGATGTCTTCTGTTGCTTGTGGGGATCTATTATGGCTGGGGTGGGTCTTATGTTGCTGGGGGGGGCAGTCGTTGCGGGGAGGAATCTACTGTTGAGGAAGGGATCTTTGTTTCTGACTGCTTCAGGGTCTATTGATGCTGGCTGCTGGGGAATCTATTTTTGCAGTGGGGTCTATTGTTGCTGGTGGAGGATCTACTGTTGCTGGGGGTGGGTCTTATGTTGCAGGGGGTCAATCAGTGCTGGAAGGGATCTACTGTTGAGGTTAGGGTCTAATGTTCCTGGCTATTAGAGGATTCATTGATGCTGGCTTTTGGGATTCCATTGTTACTAGGGTGGATCTATTGTCGCTGGGGTGTCTATTGTTGCTAGATTTATTTTACTGCTTTTCTTGTTATCATTAACAAATTGCATACAAAATACTTAGCACCACAAAATTATACTTGGTTCTGTATTAAATAAAGGGATAAGGGGTGGACAAAGGAATGGTTGCTTGGAGGTGGGTAGGGGCGGAGTCAAGGGGTGACTCAGAAGGGGAGAAGTTCCTGCACCTATTTTCTGAGAAAAAATAGCCCTGGGCAGGCCTCATTCTTAGCATGTCATGCCAAAAAAAGAGCACTGCTCTAATGATTAGTGTTGCTCACGAATATTCGCATTGCGAATATTCGTTACGAATATTGCATATTCGAGTATTCGCGAATAAATCGAATATCGCGGTGAATATTTGCTATTGCGAATATTCGTATTTTTTCAAATTTATTTTTAAAACAGATCACATCCTAGTGATCTCCATCGACGTCTAACAGCATTGCTGGTATGATTAGAGACCCTGGGCCGAGTAGCTGAGGCGATCCTTTTATGTTGCCGAATATTTGCAATGCGAATATTCGTATTACGAATATTCGCGAATACTTTCTCTGCCCTTCTGTGTTTTGTGTATAAAAAAAAAAAAAAAAAAAAAATTAGCTTTAGTTTAGTCATATAAGTTTGTGTAAGTAGAGTTAGTGTTTAGTGCATATTAGTTTAGTAATCCAGGAAATGATCTCCGTTTTCGCGTGTTGATGAGAATTTAGCAATCAATTTTGCAAAAATTTTTTTTTGATAAAATATCACGAATATTCGATATTAACGAATATTTCATTCTTCTATATATTCGTGAAATATCGCGAAATCGAATATGGCGTATTCCGCTCAACACTGCTAATGATCCAGTAGGAGTTTTCCTCCAGTTTTTGGGAGTTCAATTATTGGGGGTGGATGTATACAGATGCAGTACAATTCATGAAAGTGTATTTTTCCCAAAAAGTTGTGTTTAAAACACTGCTGCACAAATACCGTGTGACGTAAAATATTGCAACAATGTCTATTTTATTCTCTGCAAAAAAATAAAATAAAATTATATATATATATAGCCAGATTCAGGTAGCTTAGCGTATGTTTAGGCGGGCGTAGCGGATCGAATATACCGCAACTTAGAGAGGCAAGTGCTGTATTCTCAAAGCGTAAATTGGCCGGCGTAAGCCTAATTCAAAGCCTAATTCAAAGTAGGAAGGAGGTGGGCATCATCTATTTAAATTTAGCGTGACCCCATGTATATGAATGGTCGGTCGAACTGGGCATGCGTGCACATGCTCAGAATCACGTCGCATAAACTCCCTAAGGCCGCGTACACACGATCGGTCCAACCCGATGAGAATGGTCCGATGGACCGTTTTCATCGGTTCACCGCTGAAGTGGCCTGATGGTCTGATGTGCGTACACACCATCAGTCCAAAATCCGATCGGGTCAGAACGCGGTGACGTAGAACACAACGACGTGCGGAAAAAACGAAGTTCAATGCTTCTAGGCATGCGTCGACTTGATACTGAGCAAAAATAAAAAATATACAGCAAAATGTCACAAAATGTCACACTCCAATCCAAAAAATTATGGGCCAGATTCACGTATTCCAGAGCATCTTTGCTCTGGAGTAACGCTTCTGATTTGCGTTGCGCTGCCGAAATTTTAGGAGCAAGTGCTGTCATTCACGAAGCACTTGCTCCTAAAGTTGCGGCAGCGCATCACAAATGAGCCGGCGGAATTCAAATGTCGCGGGTACGGGGCGTGTAGTATGCTAACTACGCGCGATCCCGCCGCCAACGTACTGCGCATGCGTCGAGTGTCAAAACATCCCCATGCGCATGCTCCAAAATCTGTGAATGAACGTCAATGACGTCACATTCCCATTCATGACCGTTTTACGCAAGCGACGTTTTTTTTTTTTTTTTCGACGCGATGACGACGCCTATACCTAACATAGGATACTCCAGCCCCATGTAGGTATATGTATGCGCCGCGTATCCCGTCCGGAAACGTCGTATCGTCATTGCGTCGCGCCGGATTTCGATCGTGAATTGCCGATTTCCGCTCATTAACATATTTTTTGAGCGTAAATCGGCGGGAACGCCCCCGGCGCCATTTTTAAGTTGAAGTAACGATGCGATGGCGAAACTCAGTTACGCTGCTCGCATCGGAACTTCAACCCGGCGTTTCTTGTTTTCTGGTTACAGAAAACAGAAACGCCGGCTCAAAGCCACAGTTAGGCTGGCGGATCACTCGATCCGCCAGCGTAACCTTTGCTGAATCTGGCCCTATAAGTATAAATTGGTCCCTATGGGAAACCACATCACAGAAAGCAATGCACTTTTAACTCCACCACCTTAAATAGATGGGAGTATAACAAAAAATGTGCAAAAGGTTGGGAATGACCCCAGCGTACCCAGGGTACGCTGGGGTCATTCCCAACCTTTTGCACATTTTTTGTTATACTCCTATCTATTTAAGGTGGTGGAGTTAAAAGTGCATTGCTTTCTGTGATGTGGTTTCCCATAGGGACCAATTTATACTTATAATTTTTTGGATTGGAGTGTGACATTTTGTGACATTTTGCTGTATATTTTTTATTTTGGTTTTAATAAATTTTTATACATTTTCACACTATGAGAATTTTTTCTCCTTTTTTGGGTGTGAATATCCATTGATTGATCACACCATTCTCGATGTATGGAGTCATATCTTTATATTCTTGATCGTGATCATCATCTTCAAACACCGGAGACCCTCTGGATCCTGCCATTTCCCTGATGACATCACGGAGAGGACAAAGAGGATACAGCCACGGATTGATCCATGCTTTATAGACCCTCCACCGTACGGTGAGTTACGGGTCCACAGAATCCGGTAAGAGTACCTCATTATTCCTACATTACCACACTTTTGGATATCAGCTTCTGAAGTGCTTGAACCTGTTTACATCTACCGTGGGAGGAACGTTTTTTTGCTCTTAAATTCCATGGAGTGGGTGGACTCACCTTTCCAGTTTTGAGACTTTCTCCAGGACCCAGGGTTGAAGCCCGGTGGAGACTTTGTTTAGGCTCAGGAACTCCTTCCATAGATGGTGTTTGATCATACCAATCTAGTATATTCATTACCCTTTTTTCACTTGAGGGTGCACATTGTTTTAGAAGTGTCACTGTGATTACCATTACAGATTTACATTTTTGGTCTCAGGGTTGATACTTGGGGCCTTTGTTTACACTATTTGTGCAGCACGGTTTCCTTATTATCACTTGTAAAAGTTTTGTTTTTTGTGTGGTTTTATATCCATGATAAGGCAGATCACGGCCATACTTATATATCATTTATTTCTCCCACTTGTGAGATTTAACCATCACTTAAGGAAGAGATACCCCTAACACGGGTGGAAATAAGGATTGGAGGTTCTGTCTCCATTTTTTCACTTCACAAGTGGAATTTTTCTTTTTGGCGCTACACTTATTTTTCAATACGATTATGAGCATAATCCATTCCAGGAGAATGCTCGATATCCCAAGCACTCGCATATCAAAGCGAGTTTCCCCATAGAAGTCAATGGAAATGAAAATAATTTAAATTCAATGGCATGCAATACCGCATGTGGCCAGAGGTGGGGGGGTCCGAAGAGCCTTGGAAATACTTGGAAAACCTCGGAAAGGTATTTCAGAGTTTTTCTGAGCATTTCCAAATGGCTCCGGCGCCCCCGTACCTCTGGCCAAATGTGGTATTGCACACCGTTTTGGCTTGAATCCTGCTCATTTTGCAAGACAACAATCACAAACCGAGTCAGGATTAAAAAAAAAAAAGTAGATAGTATTGTGTAGGGATGTATTGTGTAGGCACCAATACTGAGCATTCGCTCTGATGCCTAATCCGATACCTGGGCAGGCAAGGGAGTTGCTGTCTTTCCCCCTGCTCCATGCTGTCTTTCCCCATGCCGTCTTTTCCCCTGCTGAGTGCCTGTCTCTCCCCCCATGCAGTCTTCTCTCCCCCGTGCAGTCCTCTCTCCCCCGTCCATGCCGCTCTCCCCCGTCCATGCCACTCTCCCCCGGTCCATGCCGCTCTCCCCGGTCCATGCCGCTCTCCCCGTGCAGTCCACTCTCCCCCCGTGCAGTCCGCTCTCCCCCCCGTGCAGTCCGCTCTCCCCCCGTGCAGTCCGCTCTCCCCCCGTGCAGTCCACTCTTCCCCGGTGCTGACGGCTCTCCCCCCCGTCCATGCCGCTCTGCCCAGTGCAGTGCGCTCTTCCCCCCTCCATGCTGCTCTCCCCCCCGTCCATGCCGCTCTGCCCAGTGCAGTGCGCTCTTCCCCCCTCCATGCTGCTCTCCCCCCTCAATCTGTCAGGGGGGAGAGCTAAACCCGGCTCCTACCTTTTCCAAATGAACGGAGTCAGTGATCACTGACTCCATCCATTCATATAACTGAGCACCGTAACCTGTGATTACGATGCTTAAGTTTATGAATGGAGAGGAGCCTTTCAGCTGAGGCTGCTGAGAAAGGGACTGGGGAATCTGTGTCCCTAGTCCCTTTCTCTGTCTTAAAGGGGAGATGTCAGGAGTCTGTTAAGAGACCCCTGACATCTCTCCAAAGACCCCCAACAGGGCTGTTTAAAAAAAAAAAATTGCAATAAATGTTTTTAATTTTTTTTTTGATAAAATGTAAATAATAAGAAAAAAAACACACACTAAGGCTGCATTCACACCTAGGTGACAAAACGCTCGACGCCTGACGCTCGATACGCTGGAGGGGCGAATTTACATTGCTGTCTATGAGATGGTTCACATCTCACGCCGAACGCCGAAACGCCGTACGCCTGCCGCCTGAAAAAAAGTCCCGGACCCTTTTTTTCAGGCGACATTGGCGTTCGGCCATAGACAGCAATGTAAAGAATTTGTTAAAAAAAAAAAAAAAAAAAAGTTAATCGAATCGCGGCAAAGTAAGCCGCGGTGTCGGCGTTACTTGTCGCGTAGGTGTGAATGCAGCCTAAGGCTTCATTTCCACTGGCGTTTTTACAGCCACTTTTTTGAGCGTTTTTTACAGCTTAAAAACGCCAGTCCATGTTTATTTTAGAAAAAAAAATTTTTTTTAATTTTTTTCGGAACTGGAGCTTTAAAAACGCTGCACCCGCGTTTTTGAGCGTTTTTGCACGTTTTTGAGCATTTTTTAATGTCTTGCGTTTTTACAGCTCTATTGCTGGAGCTTCAGAACGCACTGGTCCCGCATTTTTTTTTGCAGCTTAAAAACGTCTCACCCATCTACAGCTCAAAAACGTCATGGTGGGCATGAGGCCATAGACTAACATGGACAGGCGTTTTTAAGCTGCAAAAAACGCCCAGAAAAGTGGCTGTAAAAACGCCAGTGGAAATGAGCCCTAACAATCCACCCTGCCCCCCTAACAAAAAAAAAAAAATCACTGTAAAAGTAAAAAAAAAAAAAAAAAAATACTGCCACTGTCACATGACATTAAAAAAAAGTATCGGTAATCAGTATCGGTGAGTACTTGAAAAAAAAGTATCGGTACTTGTACTCGGTCTCAAAAAAGTGGTATCCGGACAACCCTAGTATTGTGAAACACTCATTAACCGCGTTACTCGCGATCCGAGGTTTCACTGTATATACCGGTACTTTTTATATTTGCCTCCTTGTGATATGATCACACTTAAAATGCCACCTTGGAGCGATAATAGTTTTCATTTTGTTGGATTTTCATTCTGCGGCCTGCATTCATTTGAAATATTTCAGCTGTCACCAAGGTTTCACCCGGGTGTATCTGCCTTTGAAGGTGTTTTTAATGTATTTATACAGAGAACTAATCTTTCTTGTGTATACTTCGTAGTACCACCTTGAAGTTTGCGAGTAAATGTTTAAATTGGCTCCTCCATATCAAAAATGTTGCTTCTTGGATGTGAAGATTGTGTGACTTCATCAGTAACAGAACAGGCTTGTTATTTTATATTCTACAGCTTAGAAAACCCAATTTTACGGGTACACCACTATTTGGCTCCGGAAGTCCATTGCAGAAGTTTGCACTAAAAACTAGTAAAAATTAAATACCTTTCCCGGGTATAGCTAGTAGTAGTTAGTCAAATTTACCCGGACTGTAATATTGAAGATGTTTCTTAAACTTTTAGTTCAAAATTAATTTTTAGGAACATTTATATTCACAGGAGACACCATGAATGAGCCTTTTTTAACAAAGGTTCCATAGAACTCCAGAGGTTCTCAGGCCTCGTACACACGAGTAAATCTGTCTGCTGGAAACGGTCTGCTAGACCGTTTCAGCAGACAGATTCGATCTTGTGTACGGGCAAACAGACGGATTTGGCCACCCGACAGATTTCAAAGCATGCTTTGAAATCTGTCGGCTGGGAACCCGTCCGCCCGACATGTCTGCTGGTTAGTATGCTAACCAGCAGACATGTCTTCTCGCACACGCGCCGAATGATTTCAACGCATGCGCGGAAGTGTTTTACTTCCTGGTGCGGTGACGTGGCGGCGTCAACGTCACCGCCACGTCACCGACACGTCAGCGCGCTGTCTGCTGGTGGGGATTTTGGTTTGCTCGTGTGTACACACGAGCAAACCAAAATCCAAGCAGACAGATCTGTTCAAATCGGTCGGTCCGACCGATTTGAACAGATAGATTGCCTCGTGTGTACGAGGCCTTAGGGGTTCCCTGAGCAATAAGAAATTTCTGCCTCTCAGGTTAGTTACCAAGACACCAATAATCTTTTTAGATGATCTGTAAAGAGGCATTCTTCCTCCTGGTCACCAATTAAGGGTTTTCACTGACCACTGCACTATGAGTTGTGGATATAGGCCTGGATTCACATACATCGGCGTATATATATATGCCGCCTTAGCGTATGTCTTTTGTGGTTTTTATTTTTTTGCTATAATAAATATCCAAAAAAAAAAAATGAATCAGTTTAGGCCAATATGTATTCTTCTACATATTTTTGGTAAAAAAATAATAATAATTAATTGGTTTGCGCAAAAGTTATAGGGCCAGATCCACAAAGGAATTTCGCCGGTGTATCTATAGATACACCGGCGTAATTCGAATTTCCCGCCGGCGTGTCATTGTTTTCTATCCAGAAAACAAGATACGCCGGACTTACGCTAAGATACGACTTGCGTAAGTTTCTTACACCGTCGTATCTTAGATGCATATTTACGCTGGACGCTAGGGGCGCGTCCGTGTTAAATATGCAAATGAGGTAGATACGGTGATCCACGAACGTACGTACGCCCGGCGCAGTGTGTTTACGTCGTTTGCGTAAGCGCCTGTACGGCGTAAAGATAAAGCTGCTATAGTGAGGCGCAGCCAAGTATGGACGTCGGCACCGTGTCGTATTGGACGTCGTTTACGTAACTCGTTCGCAAATAGGGAATTGCTGATATTATGTACACAACGTTTTCATTGACTATTTTCGACGTGATTTCACGCATGCGCACTAGGGTACGTCCACGCCCGGCGTTGTAAAAAAAGCGTTGTTTGCGGCAGGTCATTCATAATTATACTAAACCACGCCCCCCACTAGTTAATTTGAATTACACCCGCGTACACCGGCCCATTTACGCTACGCCGCCGTAAGCTACAGTGGAATTTCATTGAGGATTCGTAATACGCCGCTGTGGCTTACAGCGGCATAGTGTAAATGGGATATGCCGTGCGGGCGTCCCATCTTTGTGGATCTGGCCCATAGTGTCTACAAAATAGGGGATAGACTTATGGATTTTTTTTTTACTAGTAATGGCGGCGATCTGCGATTTTTAGCCGGACTGTGACATTGTGGTGGACAGATCTGACACTTTTGGCAAATTTTTGGGACCATTGACATTTATACAGCGATCAGTGGTAAAAAAATGCACTGATCACTGTGTAAATGTTACTGGCAGGGACGATGTTAACACTAGGGGTGATCAAGGGGTTAAATGTGTTCCCTGGGAGGTGTTTCTAACTATGGGGGAGGGGACTGACTGGAAGAGGAGAGATATCGCTGTTCCTAATCATTAAGAACAGCAGATCTGTCTCTCCTCCCCTGACAGAACGGGGATATGTCTGTTTACATTGACAGATCCCCATTTTGGATCTCTGTGGAGCGATTGCGGATGGCCAGCGGACGCCCCCTAGAGCTCTTAAAGCGGCCGACGTACAACTACGGCGATTCGCCCAGGAGAGTCAACCTGCCGCAGTTGGTCTTAAAGTGGTTTCCTGTTTCAGGGTGGCTCCTTTTTCTTTCAGTATCCAATGGAGTCAACTATGCATGCAGGGACTAGAGTAGTGTTTCCCTACACTGTGTTTATCAATAGAAACACACATTGGCCTAAATTGATAAAGAAATTCGATTTTAAATTTTTTAGAGCAGAAAATAAAAAAAAATGTTTTTTTTTTTATCAAAATGTCGCTCTTTTTTTGTTTATAGTGCAAAAAATAAAAACCACAGAGGTGATCAAATACCACCAAAATAAATCTCTATTTGTGGGGGGGAAGGACATCAATTTTATTTGGGTACAGTGTCACACAACCATGCAAATGTCAGTTGAAACAGCGCAGTGCAGTATCGCAAAAAATGGTGTGGTCATGAAGGGGGTAAAACCTTCCAGAGCTGAAGTGGCTAGGATGGCAAGGCACTCCCCTGCTCCATTATGTCCCCCCCCCCCCAAGCTGACAGACTGGCTGTTGACCACACTGTCAACTCTTTACTGTAAAGACTGGAATGTTTTCTATTTTGTTCTTACAGCTAATACAAGCTGAAGCTATGGACTTTCTTTTATAAGCAGCAGACTCAATGACTACAAATGTAAGGACCATTCTTCTCAGTGACCCGGGGTCTCGCGGTCAGTCTGTTGGTCATCCAGCACGTACTCCATCTAGGTTCTGGACGGGCAGCGCTCTTACGGGCGACTGCTGGGTGACTTCTCCTTCTTTTGTAGATGCCTAAGGTGGAAAGCCTCACTTGTGTCATTCACTGCATGCTCTGCTAGTAATACGGAGTCAAGTCAGAGCTTTTTAAGTTTCAAAGAGGGAAAATTTTGGTGCATGCTTAGTTGACAACTGACAAAATAAACATTGTGCAAGATTTTGACCCAGATTTTTGCATGAAAAGTGATATTAGATTCCATTATTCAGCATCCAAAACTTACATTTGTCAATTCCCAGTAGAATCCGGCCGTCTTAGATGCCTAAGGTTGTATAGAGATTTAATGTCATATGATACACTTAGAAAAAAAAGCCTATTTGAATACATATTATATGATTATTTTCTGCGGCTCCATTGGGGAGCCATGGTCCAACACCATATTCGGTAACGATTTAATTATTTTATCATACTTGGTACATCCCTGGGAATAAGATATACATCCCTGGGAATTACAGACCAGTTAGCCTAACATCAATAGTATGCAAGTACTTGGAGGGGATGATAAGGGACTATATACAAGATTTTAATAATGACAACGGTATCATTAGCAGTAATCAGCATGGATTCAAGAAGAATCGTTCTTTTTCGTTCTATTAACCTTCTATGAGGAGGTGAGTTGCCATCTAGATAAAGTAAGGACCGTAGACATGGTGTATCTGGATTTTGTAAAAGCATTTGATACAGTTCCCCATAAACGTTTACTGTAAAATTAAGGTCCGTTGGCATGGACCATAGGGTAAGTACATGTATTGAAAACTGTCTAGAAGGGCGAGTTCAGAGGGTGGTGATAAATGGGGAGTACTCGAATTGGTCCGGGGTGGAAAGTGGGGTCACCATAGGGTGAGTACATGGATTAAAAACTGGCTACAAGGGCGAGTTCAGAGGGTGGTGATAAATGGGGAGTACTCGGATTGGTCCGGGGTGGAAAGTGGGGTTCTGTCCTGGGACCAATACTATTTAATTTATTCATAAATGATCTGGAGCATGGGTGTCACGATGAGTTGCAGGACTACCACCGACCAGCAGGCAGTCACCCTGGCAGATGACACAGGCTCACCTGAGGTGCGGAGTCTAAGTACCAGGCGGTGTTCACCAGAGCTCCTGATTGTGGAGATGGATTTAGCTGCGTGCTAGTACCAGGCGTGGTACTCAGGTTTTCGCCACAAGGGTGTGAGCGAGTAGTGGATGAGCAGATAAGAATCAAACGGCTGCGTGGTCAGTAAACAAGCCAAAAGGTCAGTAACGAGTAGTCAAGGAACAAGCCAAGGGTCGATCTCGAGTGGTAGCAATACAGACAGCAGCAGGGAAGACAAGAGCACGGCACTGGCTGAGAAGGCACAATAACCTGGCAAAGAGGAAGTGCTTAGACAAGGCTTATATAGGAAGTTTATGGGAGGAGCAAGGAGTTCAAGGGTCAACAGCAATCAAGACACAAGGCAGGGTTGTCCAATGGATCAGATAGGATTGTCCAATAGATCAGGCAAGAAGCTGTCCGGCATCCCAGATAGCTCAGTGGGAAAAGTCAACGCCAGACACAGAAAAGGTCCCAGATTCAAGCCCAGTTCCTGACAATGGGATTAAACAGCTCAATCTCAGTATTTGCAGATGATATGAAGCCAAGCAGGGCAATAACTTCTCTGTAGGATGTGGAAACCTTGCAAAAAGAACCTAACAAGTTAATGGGGTGGGCAACTACATGGCAAATTAGGGTTTATGTAATGCATTTGGGTTACAAAAATAGGAATGCAGTCTATACACTGGGGTGGGGGGGAAATCTAGGGTGGAAAATGACCTGGGGGTCCTAGTAGATGGCATGCAATGCCAAGCTGCTGCAAGCAAAGAATATTGGCATGTATTAAAAAGGGGATAACCTCCACAGATAAAATGATAATTCTTCCGCTCTACAAGACTCTGGTCCGGCCACACCTGGAGTATGCTGTCCTGTTCTGGTCACCAGTCCTCAGGAAGGATGTGCTAGAACTGGAGAGAGTCCAAAGACTCAAAACGAATAAAGGGATATGATTTCAATGTACAAATACAATACTGGTGACCCCACAATAGGGATAAAACCTTTCCTGCGAAAGGAAATTTAATAAGAAATGGACTTGATAGACTTCTGTTATTTTTCAACCTCACCTACTATGTAACTATGTTAAAATATTTAAATATGTGTTACATTTTGTTCAACCCCTGTAAGTTTATATAGTAGAAGGGTGCAGACCTGAATTATCCAGTGCTCCTACAGTTAGATAGATAGATACTATGGGCCAGATTCAGGTAGCTTTGCTAGGGTGACCAGACATCCCCGGTTTCAGGGGACAGTCCCCTGATTGAGCACACTGTCCCCGGACCAAGTCTGTCCCTGGTTTTGTCCCCAGATTGGATTTAATAGGGGCAGGGGCAATTTCAAAGACTATCAGTGGAGAATTAAAAAGAAAAATTAGAATTGTACACCCCCGCTCCACCATGCCTACTAGCATAGGGGGGTTGTATTTTTCCCATTACCTGTGCCCCCTTCTGATGATCAATTGCTGGTCGGAGCAGAGGGAATATTTTTTCAGTTTCGGGCGCATGCCAAATTCAGATCCACTCACATGTTCTTCTGCCTTGGCTCAAATCCTGGGCAGCCACCTGCCTATCTCCTTGCCTTCCCTGGTGGAGTGATCCTTCTCCCCTCCCCATCCAGTAGTAGCCGGGGGCCAGAGAGTAAGACCTGAGAGGCTGTGAGGCAATTTTAAAAATCTGGTCACCTTAAGCTTTGCGCATCTTTAGGCGGGCGTAGCGTATCGAGTATATGCTACGCCGACGTAACTTAGAGAGGCAAGTGCAGTATTCACAAAGCACTTGCTCCGTAAGTTGCGGTGGCGTGGCGTAAATTGGCCGGCTTAAGCCCGCCTAATTCAAAGTAGGAAAGAGGTGGGCGTCATCTATTTTTTTTTTTTTAAGTGTATTTTGTGCATGAACTCGAGAAAGAGGAGCCACACTGCAGGAGTTGGGAGTAGGCAGACCCTCCCCCCAGAGGCAATCTGCCATCCTTCTCCATGCCCCCGGGTGGCAATGGCGGGTGTGAGGGGGGGCCTCCCACTCACCCCGCCCTACCTGCTCCACTTGGGAGCCCAACGGGACCCCCAACGGGGCAGAGGGCCTCCCCCAATGAGAAAGTGAGGGGGTCTAGCCCTCCCTGCCAGCCCCGTAGGTCCTTCGCCTCTCTTTTTTAGGAGACCGCATGGCCAAAATGCATGCGTGTTAAACCAATTTCGTGTGCGTGCAAGTGTGGTGGTTTTTGTGGGGGGGGGGGGCGTACCTTGCATAGCACACCCACCGGGAGTCGGGCTGAGACCACCAAACTCAATTCACATGTAGCCGAGACCGGGAACCGAACCCTTGGCTGCAGAGGTGAACGGCTTGTCAGCGCAGTGTCAATCACGTTGAGCCACCACAGCTCCCAATGCATCATCTATTTAAATTAAGCCTGACCCCATGCAAATGAATGGCCGATTAAACGGCGCATGCGTGCGCATGCTCAGAATCACGTCGCATATACTCCTTTAGATACGTTGGCTCAATGCCTACGACGTGAACGTAACCTACGCCATGCCCTATTCATGTAGTACTACGTAAACAACGTAAAAGACGCCAGCTGTTCATACCTTTGAATGGGTTGCGCCACCTATATGGTGGAATAACTTTGCGCCGGATGTACGCCTTACGTAAATGGCGTATATTACAGCGACGGGCGCAAAGTACGTTCGTAAATCGGCGTATCTCGGTCATCTGCATATTCGACGCATAAATCAATGGAAGCGCCCCTTGCGGCCAGTGTAAATATGTGCCCACGATACGCCGGCGTAGGCAAGTTACGTCGGGCGTAGGAAGCCTATTTTTTCGACGTATCTAGCGTTGGGAATCGCCGTAAATATAGAACAGCACACATTTGGACTTACTTCGGCGTATCTCGAGATACTTTGGCGTAAGTCCTACCTGAATCTGGCTCTGTCTGTCTGTCTGTCTGTCTGTCAGCTCTTTATTTAGATGTCTATCTCTCTCTTCGAATTTGCACGAATGCCATAGAATATGATGCGATTATTGACCTCTCCATTACTTATTCTAATTTTGGTTTTATCCGCTGACAGTGCTGAGGGATTCCTGGTGTGAATCCGTGCTGGAGGTGAACATGAAACTCTATCGTCAGGAATCCTGTTTGCCTACAATTTGCTGAAACAATGAAAAGTATGTCTATCATGGTTGTTGCCGAAACCTATACTCCCAGCAGCCCTTGTGGACTTGTGGCCAGGACCGTTCCATTTCATCCAATTATCAAAAATGCTGACAATATAGCTGGGGAATTTTAAAACATCATTTTAGCAGCAGAATGAAATGCTTCAATCCTCACGTGATTTTTGTGTATTTTACACTGAGTTTGATTTCAGCAGCTCCACATCTCCATGCAGATGTAAGTCATTTTTATTGTTTTTTCCCCTCTTGTCTTGTAACAGATATTTCCTGGATGCTTCTTGTTTATGTTTTCCTATTTCCTTTCGAGATTATGCTCAAAACATCTGCTGCTGTCTCTTCTGACAATCTGTTGAATCTTGGACATAAGTGAGCCTCGGGATTTTAATTACAATCTCCGGTGCAAGATTAAAGCGACTCTTTCGCTGGGTACAAAAAAAGTCACAAAGTAGGTCCTGCAGAGGACAAGTTTTGTTGTCTCTTGTCCTGCCACCTGTTCCTCTGATCTTCGCTCAGTTCTATAGCTAAGGCTGCCTGGAGGACCTTTCCATTTGACACTTTTGTGTTCCCTTCTCCTGACCCATATGTCACTACTGTGTTACGGGGCGACAAAGGAAGCACAGAGCACAGAGGGGTTTAAGCTTTCGGCATGCCTGGAAATGTGTAGGAAATTAATTTGCCTTAATTTGCCTAAAATTAATGTCTGCAAGGCGTTCTAGTTTCTGTTCTCATATTCACTTCCTGGTTTGCGGTCCTTGTTCATGTAAGAACTACATTTCCCAGTATGCATTGCGGCACGCCCAGTAATTCACACCTCCTTGAAGTCTCTAACACGTAGAGAGCATCCTGCCGCACAGATGTAGTTCCCAGGAGGGGGCGAGCATGTTACTGACCACCGCAGTAAAGCCTCCCTTCACAGTGGTGAGTAACAATCAAACAAGCAGGAAAAGAACAGAAGAATTGGGTATCTTTAAGCATAAATTGGCTGTAAATCCTCCTGCATAATCTGTAACTGTTTATCTGCGGTCTTCTCTTCTTTACATCCATTCAAAGTGCTGAATTTTAAAGCTTGTCTGAGGCCGCGTACACACGATCGAATTTGTCCGCTGAAACTGGTCCGACGGACCAGTTCAGCAGACAAATCCGATCGTGTGTATGGGCTAGCGGACATGTCTGACCGGCGGACAAATTTTAAAGCATGCTTTAAAATTTCTCTGCCGGCGACATGTCCGTCGGATATGTCCGCTGGTTAGTACACTAACCAGCGGACATATCTGCCCACACAAGCGTCGTATAGATGCGACGCATGTGTGGAAGTTTTTTACTTCGTGGTGCGGTGACGTGGCGGCGTCAACGTCACTGCCACGTCACCGCGCTGTCTGCCGGCGGGGATTTTGATCCGATGGTGTGTACACACCGCCGGAGGAAAATCCAGAGGAGACATGGCCGATGAAAACGGTCCGAGGACCGTTTCCATCGGATATGTCCCTCCGTGTGTACGCGGCCTGAGAGTTCAGAAAAAAGAGGGCAGAGAGCTGAAGTTACATTCTGCAGAGCTCAGTAAGGAGAGCTCTAACAGCTAATTGGAGGGAGGAGTCACACCCCTTTCACACAGCACACAAGGACAGAGCTGAGGCTGTTGATCAGCTGGAGCTCCCTCCTCAGTCACAATTTTTTTCTTGGTGTCAGTAAAACTTGTCAGAAGTGATAGCAGAGGAACGAAGAATAATAAAAAAAGTAGATGTAAACCTGATTTATGAAATTTGACCTACGCACATATATCTGAATTGTTTTCTTATCTCTTTCCAAAGTACTAAGTCCTGTGTCTTTCTGATGCTCCCTTCTTCTGTTGTCAGCATTATAACTTCGGATAAGTTCTCCGACAACCAAGATAAAACCAGCCTGAAATTTGTGTCAGGGTGGATGATATAAATAGATTAGCAGAGAGCTGGTCTACTTACAGCACATTCCTTCCTCTGCCTATGTGGAGAGGTGTGCCTTTCCTCCAATCAGCTCTCACACAGTTTGTGCCAAGACTTCACTTCCAGTGCTGAACAGGAAGAGAACATTTCTAACAATATGTGCACTTTCTAAAGAATATATAAAGCTAAAGACAACAGATATACATGTAAAAGGTATGTTGGGAGTTTTGCCTAATCTCTGTGTATCATGTAAAGGCTGTTCACTTCACTGGGTATAGGAGAATGCTTCCTTCATATACCACTTCCTCCAGTCTGAATATAGATATTATAGGCGTATATTACAACCAAGAACTAGGCAGGACTCATTTGGCTGCAAAGCTAGAACACTTTATTTGAACAAGAATACAAGCTTTTATACACTTGAGAAGGAGGGCACTCACCACATTAACGATGACCCAAATATTTACCCAAAACATTACACAAGGGTTTAGCTAACAAGGTCATGGCTAATCCCATCACAGAGGATCCTTAATTAACCACCTAAATGACTCCGATGTCTCATTGCAGGTCAGACTTGCTGGCTCCAAGCTCAGAAAGTACTATACACATTTTCATATGTATAAACACAGAACACCTTCAGACAAGAGGTGAGTTAATTAGCACAAATAACAGGGGGTGAAAAACCCTTCGGAGGTACACTAGACCGACTTATCTGCTATGAGTGCCACAGTGTGAAGCAGTCCTTGCTGGACATGTGGCATATAAGCCCTTAACGTGGATCCCAGAGTCTGTATGTCTTGGGGAGACATGGACTTTAATCCAAAGGAACATTACTCCAAGGTTCCCCAGGCATACACCTCACAAAGAGTAGTGTTCCCTTAACCACTTTAGCCCCGGACCATATTGCTGTCCAAAGACCAGAGCACTTTTTGTGATTCGGCACTGCGTCGCTTTAACTGACAATTGCGCGGTCGTGCGACGTGGCTCTTGGAAAATTGGCGTCCTTTTTTTCCCACAAATAGAGCTTTCTTTTGGTGGTATTTGATCATCTCTGCGTTTTTTATTTTTTGCGCTATAAACAAAAATAGAGCGACTATTTTGAAAAAAATGCAATATTTTTTACATTTTGCTATAATAAATATCCCCCAAAAAGATATAAAAAAAACATTTTTTTTCCTCAGTTTAGGCCGATACGCATTCTTTTACATATTTTTCGGAAAAAAAAAATCACAATTAGCGTTTATTGATTGGTTAGCGCAAAATTTATAGCGTTTACAAAAAAGGGGGTAGTTTTATGGCATTTTTATTAATATTTTTTTTTTTACTAGTAATGGCGGCGATCAGCGGTTTTTTTCGGTACTACGATATTATGGCGGACAGATCGGACACTTTTGACACATTTTTGGGACCATTGGCATTTTTATAGTGATCAATGCTATAAAAATGCATTGGATTACTATAAAAATGCCATTGGCAGTGAAGGGGTTAACACTAGGGGGCAGGGAAGGGGTTAAGTGTGTTCCTATTTGTGTTCTAACTGTATGGGGGGGTGGCCTTACTAAGGGAAATCACTGATCTTCTGTTCATACATTGTATGAACAGAAAATCAGCGTTTCCCCCGCTGACAGGAACGAGAGGTATGTGTTTACACACATACCTCCCGTTCCCCGCTCTGTAACGAGCAATCGCGGGTGCCCAGCGGCGATCGTACCCGCCGGGCACGCGTGCGGGACTCGGGGGCGTGCTGGGGGGCGCGCGCCGGCCGGCGGCGGCGGCGCGCGCGCCCCCTAGTGGCCAAAAATGAGAGGACGTAGAGATACGTGCTCTCGCGAATCAGTGCCACCGTCCCGCAGTAATATGACTGCGGGCGGTCGGCAAGCAGTTAAAAGCAAGGGCCCATAATCAGTAGGCAAGAGGATAGCATTCAGCCCCCTCCAAAAGCCTCTTTCCCGGGTGAGTCTGTCATATTTACATGCACTTTAATAGTTTTAATTGAGACAAGTACACACTATACAGGGATATGCTTTGTTCATATTTCATGTCTGAGGTTTACGACTTGAACCTTAACCAAATAAACCTTGACACTTTTATCACAGCAAAAATAATGATCATGTTAAAAACTTCATTAGGCTGATAAATATTCATATAAACCTCAGCACTGAAGTGCAATGTGCCAAATGCCCAAACCTCCAGTGCCCATACTATTTGGCTCCACGCTACCAATCCCAATCTGGATGCACAGTTTGTCACTGAGGCCAAGCTCATTGGAACAAGACAGGCAAAACAAGCAACTGCTTGGGGCCTCTGAGCTGGCCTGGGGCCCCAGCAGGGCGGCCCCTCGCCGCGCCGCTGCTTCCTATAAATGTTGCAGCCTGTAGCGGCGTGGCCAAGCTCTTCTTCCTAGTTCCTCCTACAGTCCGGCCGGGTACAGTAACTGTGCGGCCTAGGAGATTCAGTCTGCTGTTCTGCTTAGACTGACAGGAAGTGCACACACTTAGTGCTCACTTGAAACTCAGCAACACCTCGCCGCTTGCTTGCTTGGGGCCCCCAAATCCCTTCAAATGGCCCTGACTGAGGAATTGCATGGCTCTGCCACCATTATTACATAAGGTCTAAACCTTTTTTTAAAAGCAGCTTTTACTAGGAGGATTTAGTGATGGAATAGAATCAATGGCCCAGATTCAGGTACATCTGCGCATTATTGGACCGGCGTAGCGCACCGCCTTTACGTTAGACTTGCGCAATTTTGCCGCGTAACCACCCTATTCTCGTAGCTTTTGCGCAGGAAATTGCGCATGGTAACGTTTTTTCAGAGGCGTAAGGAGGAGTAATACAAATTGGGAAGGACGTGGGCATGTTACATTGAAATGAGCCGTGACCCCATGCAAATAAAGGGCCGGCCGGCTCGCGCATGCGCGCTTGAAGCAGACCATGTCAGCTCCGCTGTGCGCATGCTCACAACTCGGGAGCGGCGCAATCAGTGAAATTGGAAATGGACTAGGGCAACGTTGTGAACTACGCAAACAGCATAAATAGACACACACAAACGCACTTGCATTGCAAAAGTACATCCCTTTGTCCCTTCCCATTTAACCAAGTGCTTTTGTCCTGTTGTTCGTTGCGGTGTGTTTTGTAGTTGTCAGATTAGTGTTCTGTGTTTAAGTGTTTGTTAGTAGATTTTTGAAAGTGTTTTTTGATATGTGTTTGAGAGACTGTTTGTTTGATTGATATATTTGTGTTTGTTTGTTTTCTTGCTGTTTTTTTGTTTTGTTTTTTTGTGACTGTTTATTGCTGAGTAGTTTTCTCTCTGTGTGTGTTTTTGCGTGATTGGTTGTGCTTGTTTTTGTGAGTGAATTTTGTTGACAAGAGTGAGTTTTTTTGGAAGGATGACAGAGAGAAAACGAAAGCTCAATTTTACAGTTGTGGAAAAACAAATTCTTGCCCGGGCCATTAGCGAGTATGGGCGTTTCCTCCACGGCCCGGACAGTGCCAACACCACCCCGGCCAGGAGGAGGGAGATTTTGGATAGGATCACTGAGCAGGTCAATTCAGCGGGGCAGGGGGAGACACGGACCCGGTCTGGGATTGACAAAAAAATCAATGACCTCCGGCGTCTGGTCAAACAGAAGCTGGCCAGAATGCATGCCCATGCCAGGGGCACATGAGGGGGCCCACCATGCCGTATTAGGCTGACAGCGGAGGAGCGTGCGGTGGCCCTGACCTTTCATCGGCATGAAGTTGAGGGCCTGCCCGGCTTTGACTCAAGTCCGGAGCCCGTGGTGCCAGGTAAGTATTTTTTTTAATATCAGGTGTGTAGCATGTGTGGGGGAGGGGGTGAAAGGGAATATGTGGCAAGTGTGTGGATCCTCCAACCTGTGAATGTTTTGTGTCATCCACAGATGTGCAGGAGGGTGCAGGGCCATCTGGCCTGACCGCACCAACCCCAGGACAGCAGCCTAATGAGGCCCCCCCAACAAGGCTGGAGTCCGCGGAGGAGGTTCAAGAGGAGCAGGAGAATCATGAGGAGGAGGAGAATCATGAGGAGGAGGAGTCCATGTCAGGCACTGGACGTTTGGTTTTTGAGGACTCTTCCCCTCTTCCCCTAAGGGGGAGCCCCCCCCCTCCTCCCCCAACATGGCTCCCCTCACAAGGGCCTCCCCTTCTCCCCGGCCACAAGCATCAGCTGGAGGCAGGATTTCATCCCAGACCACCAGGGGGTTGGCCGATCTCCTGCCCGCCACTCTGAGAAGGGACCAGTTCCTCCAGACCCGCCATCTGGGACAGGTCAGCCAGACATTGGTGCGGATGGAGGAGAGCCTGTCCTCCATCAAGGATACGCTGGGGAACCTGGACTCCCACTCCCGGGCTTTCACAACCTGCCTAAACGAACTGCAGACGACATCAGCAGGCGTTGGGCAGGATGTGAGGGCCCTTACCCTGGCTATCCAGGCCAACACGGCAACACTTGGTGCTGCCCTGGACAGAATAGCCGCGGCCTTGGAGGGCAGGCCACCAGGTGGGCAGAGATCAGGGGCTGCTCCTCCTTCCCCGGTTTTACCCCTCCCCATGAGTCTCCCCTGAGAAGCCGGGGTCGTGGCAGGGGGCGACCCAGGCGTGGCTCACGCAAAGGGCATTAATTTGTTTTTCCCCTTTTTTTTTTTTTTGCTGGAAATTTTTTGCTTTTGCAGGTAATTTTTTTTTTTTTGGGTTGTGAATGCTGTGTGAATGTGGGGGTGACATTCCTGCCGGAAAAGGGGTGTCACCCTCAATTTTGGTGGAGAAGGGTTCCCCAGGACCAGGGAGAAGTGATCCCCAGGTCCGTGTGAATGGTGTATGAATGTACAGTGACATAATTGGAGCCTTGGCGTGGCGTTGCTGCTCACAAGTCCTGCATGGTGGACTGGTGCTAACCCAATTTGATGTGGATGTGGGGTGTGTGTGCTAGGGACCACAGTGGTGTGCATGCATGCATTCTCATTGTGCCATGATTAATGTGTATGTTTAATGTGCAAAGATGCCCAATGTGAGCTGTCTCCTGGCTGCTCTTCCCTCAGAAGACGGGGTAGCCTCGGTTAGGGGGGGATTGTCTGGTTCAGGGGTCAGGTCATCACGTAGGTCAATCTGCAGGCCCTTTCTTACTGCGAAGTTGTGCAGCATGCAACATGCACCGATGATCTGGCACACGAAATTTGGGGAATACAAGAGGGTACCCCCAGACTTATCCAGGCATCGGAAACGTGACTTCAGGAGGCCAAAGGTGTGCTCCACCACTGCTCGTGTTTGGGCATGTGCTTGATTGTATCTTTCCTCTCCTGGGGTTTGGGGGTTCCGGATAGGAGTCATGAGATGGGGTCCCAGTGGATATGCAGAGTCACCTGTAGGGGAAAAGACAGGAGGATGTTAGTCATGCATGTGCCCCTTGTGATGTGTGCATCATGGGAGGGGATAGTCATGCCTGACTCCCATGTCACTCACCAACCAGCCAGGTGTCCCCATACACGTTCTGATCGAATTCCATTCGGATGTGGCATTGATTGTATATGTAGCTGTCATGGCTGGACCCTGGGTGTTTGGCACGGACGTGCCATATGAGGCCTTGGGCATCGACTATCACCTGTACGTTGATGGAATGCCAATGCTTCCGATTGCGGTACATGTGCTCTGTCTCCTAGGGGGGCTGGAGTGCCACATGTGTGCAATCAATGGCCCCCCCAGTGCGTGGGAATCTGGCAATTCTGTAGAAATCTGTCATTGCCTTCAGCCGCAGGTCCTCAGTGGTGGGTTTGATGATTTGGTTGGCCATGCGTCTGAGGATTGCAGGGACAACCTGGTGCACACATCTGCTCATGGAGGATTGTGACATCCCAGCCACCACTCCACTTGTACGCTGAAAAGAGCCACTGGCAAGGACATGGAGTGTTGCCAGTACCTTGACCAGTGGCTGCACTGCATGTGAGCGGTGTGTTGGGCTGGTGATGTCCTCCTGCAGGGTTGTGGTTAATTCCAGGATGACATGAGGGGTGAATCTGAAGATGCGAAACACCTCAGAATCACTCATGCCAAACAGGTGCGGTATATCCTCTCCCGTGCCATCCTCCGTGCCATCCTCCGTGCCCTCATCCTTCTTTGTTCATCTAAAGTCAGTAGTATAGCTATGTGCGACGATGCCCCTGGCATGTTGGCATACAGATTGTTGTGCAACACGTGTGACTGCTGAGCTCCTCACTAACAGTGTTGCTTTATCTAACAAGTAGACTTTTTTTCTCTTTTTAGACCAGCTTTTATATGGTCTAATTTTAGACAGGTCATTTTGCTGTTGCGCACACTGCGTCGCCTGCGCTGCCCCAATGTTGTTTTGTGGGTCCCCGTAAGTCCCTCATTAGCATATTTGACTAGCAAATCAATGGTCTGTCTAGCGCACTTTTGCGCGGACGGATGCGCCAGTCTAACGAAATTACGCAGAACAAAAAAAGTAGATTTTTTGCGTATCTCGTTCTGGGGATGCCGTGCATCGAAACGCACGCGCACATTTCGACTTACGCACGCGCATCTCCTGTTGCGCAGGCGTAATCGCACTGTGAATCTGGGCCAATGTGCGTAATTGGATACAATTGAAAGTTGTTTAGTTTTGACCTCATATTATGTGGATTTTAGTGAATCTAAAGGAAAATTGTACTTGAAAGTTGAACATGTATGGCCAGTTTAATCCTAATGGCTATAGAGTTGTTCTTTATACAGTAGTACTTTGGTTTACGATAATAATTAGTTCCAGAAGCATGCTTGTAATCCAAAGCACTTGTATATCAAAGCGAGTTTCCCTATATGAATCAATGGAAACTCAGATAATTAGTTCCAGTGTTACTGCTAGTGTATGCAGTACCACATGTTGCCAGAAGTTGGCGGGGGCACTGGAGACACTCGGAGATGCTCAGAGACCACTCAGAGATGCTTG
The DNA here is from genome assembly GCA_029574335.1 of Rana kukunoris. Taxonomy (NCBI): domain Eukaryota; kingdom Metazoa; phylum Chordata; class Amphibia; order Anura; family Ranidae; genus Rana; species Rana kukunoris. The sequence goes on from CM056049.1 coordinate 52,673,856, forward strand.
AAGACACTCGGAGATGTTTAGAGACACTTGGAGACGCTAGGAGACACTCTGGAACTGAACATCTCAGAGCATCTCTCTGAGCCACTTTGAGTGTCTCTGAAAGTCTCCGAGACCCAGAGGCTTGAATCCTGCTTGTCTTTCGAAACAACGCTCGCAAATTGAGTCAGGATTTAAAATACAAAAAAGCAGAATGCTCGTAAATCGCGATACTCACAATCCAAGGTTTTACTGTACAGAGAAGCAAGACCTTTCCTAAGGCTATCTTTGTTTCCTGATAGACTCCCACAATTTGGAATGGTATTACCATCACCTACCTGTACAATCAGAAACACAAAACAGACAAAGGCAGTCTGTTCTACACATTGCACATATACTACTAACATTTTGCTTCGTCTGGAGGTTTGCTTTAAAGAATGTAATTTTTTGCATGTTTATCCATACTATAAATATAGCTTATTTGTTTCAGATATTAAATAGTTGCCTTGCCCTTGGACAGCTCAGCTTCCTGAGATATGAGAAGCGGGATGGGATTTAACATACATATAGGATTATCTCATCAGAACATATTATTGGAGGACCACTAATTCCTCTTTTATTGTAGAGGGAACTTAACACCAACAATAACTACGTCATACTTACATTAATGTATAATAACTGGCAGCAATACAAAACAAATACATTTACTGGCTGATATACATGAAACTGCCATATAAAAAGCCTATATTTCTTCTTTTTTTTTTTTTAAGAAAAAGAAAAAACCTTCTAAAACTGCTAGTTTTTTAAATCTTTATCTATGCTTTCTCTAATTTGACATAGACTTATATAAATCCAAGCAAAGGTCACCCCCACAATCTTTGAAGGGGTAAAGTTTAGTCCATGAAACTTAACAAATAATTGCCTGTTAATTGCCTAGTTATTTAATTTGTAGCTGCCATGCATCAGTTCATTTCAGTGTTTTTCATCCAAGGTTCTATTGAACCTTTGGGTTCCTTCAGACTTTGGTAGGGATTCCTTGATCATTGAGCAGTGACAGACTGATCTATTGCCTGATGTTGCCTGTATAACTCTGGCACCAACTTCACTTGATGTGTACGCCGGCCATACCTCTAGTGCAGGAGTAGGCAACCTCGGCCCTCCAGCTGTTTTGAAACTACAAATCCCATGAGACATTGCAAGACCCTGACAATAACAGGCATGAATCCTAGAGGCAGAGGACAGACGGATTTGTAGTTTCACCACAGCTGGAGGGCCAAGGTTGCCTACCCCTGCTCTAGTCTTAAGCCGCGTACATACGACCGGTTTCCTCGGCAGAATCCATCAAGAAACTTGATGGGAGACGTATTCTGCCGAGGAAACCGGTCGTGTGTACATTTTTCTAAGAGGAAACTGTCGAGAAACACGTCGAGCCAAAACGAGAGCATGTCTTCTTTTTCCTCGACGGGAATGGGAAAATTGCCTCGACGAGTTCCTCGACAACCGAACGAGAAACTCGACGGGGAAAACGATGTGTTACGCCCGTCGAGTTCCTCGGTCGTGTGTACGCGGCCTCACACTACTTACGGTCATTCTTTCCCACTGCCAACTAGTGTAAGAGGGCAACCTTTTAATTTACTACCAATGTAAGGAGACCCTTCTCCCACTGACCCCCAATGGAAGGTGGTCCTTCACCAATCTAAAGGGGCCCAATTATACTGCCACTAAAGTAAGGGGATCTTCTATACTGTTTACTAAGGTAATGGGACTTTTTTCACTGACTCAAAATGTAAGGTGGTTCTTCTCCACTGATCACTATTGTAAAGGGGCCTCCTCCACTGACCACTCATGTAGGGGGCTGCCTTTCCTACTGACTACAAATGTTAGGAAAGGAGGCCCTTCTTTTCTTCCTACTAAGGTAAAGTGGACTTTAACTACTTAACTAAAGTAGATTGACCTCCACCAAAGTCTATAGAGAAAAGGCTTCACATACTCTTAAAGTGGATGTAAACCCCCCAAAAAATGTGTTTGATGTCACAATGTAGAGTATAAGATTTCCTATCATCTGTGCCCAGTCTTGCCACACAGAGTTAATCCAGCCCTGAGTAATCCTCTTTTAAAGTTGTCTTTCCAGTAATATTTAAAGAGGTGGTTCACCCTAAATATAAGCCCTCCCATGTGATCCAGCATACTGGCGTCAGCGCCAGTATGCTGTTTTTTTTTTTTTTTAAATCCATCACTTACTGTATTATGGTGAACTTTAATCTCTTACCCCCGTGGTGGACGGCGCCAGTATAGCGCGTCACATCTTACGAAAATACCCGATAAGGACTCGGGTAATCTCGGCGAAAATGCGGCGCCTGCGCACAGACCTAGGAGCTGACTGCACAGGCGCCGTATTTCTCTGAGTCCTACGGCTATGGCGCGTCACGCCCTCCGAAAAACGCCGAAATAGGACTCGGAGAAATACGGCGCCTGCGCAGTCAGCTCCTAGGTCTGTGCGCAGGCGCCGCATTTTCGCCGAGATTACCCGAGTCCTTATCAGGTATTTTCGTAAGATGTGACGCGCTATACTAGAGCCGTCCACCGCGGGGGAAAGAAATTAAAATTCACCATAATACAGTAAGTGATGGATTTAAAAAAAAAAACAGCATACTGGCGCTGACGCCAGTATGCTGGATCACATGGGAGAGCTTATATTTAGGGTGAACCTCCGCTTTAAGTAATATTTTTCTTCTGAGAAAGCAATTTGTTAGCCGATTTAAAAAAATGAGAAGCTCTGAGGTTAAATCAGTAAGTCATGGACACCATCTATATCTTATTGCCCAAGCTCTACCTTAGCAGAGTATGTATACCTATTAGTCATTCTAACATGATCAAAGCGTACTTACATAGTCAGTGGTTGAAAAAAGACACAATTCTATCCAGTTCAACTTGTCATATTAAACTAATTTACAAAAACAAGTTAACAATACATTTATTAGATATGAGGCCAACTACGAACACCCTCCCCATTCCCTATATAATGACCACTTATGACCTCAGATAAGCAAGAGACCTTGTCCAAGGCATTCAGTCTACATTGGGTTGGGCAATTCTTTCATCCTTTACACCAGTGGTCTCCAAACTGCGACCCAGGGGCCAGATGTGGCCATTTGCCTGCCTTTATCCGGCCCTTGGGGCACTATTCCTCTTACTGTAATGAGACACTTTTTGTCCAACTGACACCTATGGGGCATAATTTCTCCCGACACCAATAAAAGGACATTATTCCTCCCAATAAAACCAACTATGGGGCACTATTCCTTCCCCTTATAACAAATATGGTGATGTTTTTGCCCACTGATGCATGGAAAATGTCCACTACCTCTGGCGACAGTCTGGCCCCCCTAAAGTCTGAAGAACAATAAACTGGCCATTTGTTTATAAAGTTTGGAGACCCCTGCTCTACACCATAGGTGTCAAACACAAGGCTCGCAGGCTTAATCTGGCCCTCCAGGCCATTTCAGGTGGCCCTCGCACCTCTCCTGCAGTTGCAGGAGAGCTCCAGCCCTCCTCTGGTCCTATTCCAGACCTTTACTTTCTGCTTTCAAGCAATGCATCCAGCTTCTTCCCAGCAGCAGCATAAGGAAAGGGGGGTTCACTGTGATGTAAGGGAGGGTGGGGGACTCAACTTTTAATAGTGGGGTGGCTCTTGACAAAGGGGAGGGGGAGGGCTGGACCAGGGCTCAAAATTTCAAGCCCTGAGCTACTAGCCAGGCCTCAAGAGTTACTCGCCACCAGTTGCCCCACCTAATTCATACACTGCCCTGCGCCCAATTGCACTCGTATACGCGCCCTCGTTGATTATCTCATGGAATGACACTGTTAAATGTTTTATGCAGAATCAAGTTACACAATTAAATATTGCCAACAACTTTAACAAAATGGGACAGGGCACTGGGGGCAGACCAGAGGGACAGGGCACTGGGGGCAGACCAGAGGGACAGGGCACTGGGGGCAGACCAGAGGGACAGGGCACTGGGTAGGTAGACCAGAGGGACAGGGCACTAGAACTGGGTCTCTTCCCCATTCTCTTGCTGTCTCCTCTGCAACTCCCATCCATCCTCTCTCTCTCCCTCTCCTATTTATCTCATCATCAGAAGACTGTGTGTGCGGCTCCACGCTTGCATGTCCCTACTTTCCCCTTTTATTCAGGCTGGCAGTGAGGAGAGGAGCTGCAGCACAGCAGGAGAGAGTACAATCCAGCGCTGAGATCCACACAACTGCACAGTCATTGACACCATAGCACAGCGCACACTGGCACCACACAGCACACATTGAGACCAGTCTGTTCACAGTGCTCAGGCTGAACTGTTGGACACTTACATAGAGCGCAAGGAGAAGAAAACTGCACAAACTGGAAGGCTGCCGCTCTCATGTCAGGGCAACTTTCAGTGAGCGCTGCACCGGAGTGGTAATTTTCGCAATCCTCCATCTCACTCATTACTTCCTGCTCCCTGCTCTCTGCTCTCCAGCTACATTGGTCAGAGGAGGGGGGCAGGCTCAGAGAGGTCGAACTGTTAGGTCCCATGGCTTAATGAGAATTTTAAGGAGAGCACCTGTGTACTGCCCTGCCTGTGCGCGGCTCACAAAGACTACTTTTCCTGAACATGCACCTTTCCTCTTCGGCCGCCAATCTCATCGGGACTCTAAGTGTAGGCACAGATTGGAGTGAGATTGGTCATGCAGCCCTGTCATCACTCGCCCCCAGCTTAAATCCACTCGCCAAATTCTAGTAGGCGAGTGGAAATTTTGAGGGCTGCGCTGGACATTTAATCTTACAAATACAACCGGCCCTTTTGCGGGCAATCATAATGCTGATGCGGCCCACGATGAAATTGAGTTTGCCTGCTCTACACTTTGCTAAGGGGCCATAGCCTTAAAGTGGATGTCACAATGTAGAGTATAAGATTTCCTATCATCTGTGCCCAGTCTTGCCACACAGAGTTAATCCAGCGCTGAGTAATCCTCTTTTAAAGTTCAGTGCAAATTAACAGAATTCCAGATAAAAACTTGCCAAATTATAAAGTCTGTTTCTCTGTTATTGCTTTCAGTAACAGGTTATTTACATATCTATAGGTAAATGGGTGGAAAATCTCGCGCCAAATGTGGGGGAGGGGTGATAAAAAATGTTAGAAAAGCTGCTCCCTGAATAGATCAAATGAATTGAAATATAATAATTGTATGCATGAAATAGGGGCGCTAGAAAAATTGAATAAATTAAATAGGTGAATAAATGCTACCTATCCCAATAGAACATAAATCCTTAATTCCAATAAATAACATATATTGTGCAAGGTGCATATAAATTCAATGCCTGCAGCAAAACATGTGTGCATTAAATAAGTGGATAAATAATATACAATCTACAATACACGGTGAAATATATGGTGACCATAAAAGTGCTCCGTGCTCAAAAAAGTCCTTGTGGTAGGTTCCACCTTCACCAATGGGACACCTCAAGTGGGGATGGATGGATCCTTACCAAATGAAGTTGACCTAAACTAAGGTCAAAAGAGCCTGGGTAACACCACCTTGCGCATGGAGGATTCCAATGAAGTTGAACAGATATGCAGATGTCATAAGAAAGGAGAAAGAACAGCTCCCATAGTGTAAAACTGTTTAATGTAAATATAAAAACAGATACACAGTGCCAAGTGGCCCCTTACTTGAATGGGTGCCCGTATCCCGGCACTGAGGCTGTAAGCTTGTATGTATGGAGAGAGAAACGAGGACCGGCGTGCGTTCCACTGCTGTGCGCGAGGAAACCAGATGACCGGATGTAGGTAATCAATGCGTGCCCAGGTACCGCCTCAAGAGGCGGTACCTGGGCACGCATTGATTACCTACATCCGGTCATCTGGTTTCCTCGCGCACAGCAGTGGAACGCACGCCGGTCCTCGTTTCTCTCTCCATACATACAAGCTTACAGCCTCAGTGCCGGGATATGGGCACCCATTCAAGTAAGGGGCCACTTGGCACTGTGTATCTGTTTTTATATTTACATTAAACAGTTTTACACTATGGGAGCTGTTCTTTCTCCTTTCTTATGACATCTGCATATCTGTTCAACTTCATTGGAATCCTCCATGCGCAAGGTGGTGTTACCCAGGCTCTTTTGACCTTAGTTTAGGTCAACTTCATTTGGTAAGGATCCATCCATCCCCACTTGAGGTGTCCCATTGGTGAAGGTGGAACCTACCACAAGGACTTTTTTGAGCACGGAGCACTTTTATGGTCACCATATATTTCACCGTGTATTGTAGATTGTATATTATTTATCCACTTATTTAATGCACACATGTTTTGCTGCAGGCATTGAATTTATATGCACCTTGCACAATATATGTTATTTATTGGAATTAAGGATTTATGTTCTATTGGGATAGGTAGCATTTATTCACCTATTTAATTTATTCAATTTTTCTAGCGCCCCTATTTACATATCTAGCTTGGACATGTTTATCATAACAAGAGGTGATCCAAAGTTCATTGTATATTACTAGGATGTGTTATGATGTTATATCACCTCATGTTATGATAAACAAAACATAACATATAATAAACATGTCCTAGCTAGATATGTAAATAACCTCTCACTCAAAGCAAGAAGAGAAAAAACTGACTTTTTATCTAGGCAACGTTTTATCTGGAAGGCTGTTCATTTTCACATAAAAGAGGATTTCTCAGATCTGGATTAACTAAATGTGGCAAGACTGGGCACAGATGATAGGAAATCTTATACTCTACATTGTGACATAAAAAAAAAAAACTTTTTTTGGGTTTACATCCACTTTAAGGCTATGGCCCCCTTAGCAAAGTGTAGAGCAGGCAAACTCAATTTCATCGTGGGCCGCATCAGCATTATGATTGCCCGCAAAAGGGCCTGTTGTATTTGTAAGATTAAATGTCCAGCGCATCCCCTCCCCTTTGTCAAGAGCCCTCCCCACCATTAAAAGTTGAGTCCCCCACCCTCCCTTACATCACAGTGAACCCCCCTTTTCTTATGCTGCTTTTGGGAAGAAGCTGGATCCATTGCTTGAAAGCAGAAAGTAAGGGTCTGGAATAGGACCAGAGGAGGGCTGGAGCTCTCCTGCAACTGCAGGAGAGGTGCGAGGGCCACCTGAAATGGCCTGGAGGGCCAGATTCAGCCTGCGGGCCTTGTGTTTGACACCTATGGTGTAGAGCAGGGGTCTCCAAACTTTATAAACAAATGGCCAGTTTATTGTTCTTCAGACTTTAGGGGGGCCAGACTGTCGCCAGAGGTAGTGGAAACTTTCCATGCATCAGTGGGCAAAAACATCACCATATTTGGAATAAGGGGAAGGAATAGTGCCCCATCGTTGGTATCATTGGGAGGAATAATGTCCTTTTATTTGTGTCGGGGAGAAATTATGCCCCACTGTCAGGTGTCAGTTGGACAAAACGTGTCTCATTACAGTAAGAGGAATAGTGCCTCAAGGGCCAGATAAAGGCAGGCAAAGGGCCACATCTGGCCCCTGGGTCGCAGTTTGGAGACCACTGGTGTAAAGGATGAAAAAATTGCCCAACCCAATGTAGACTGAATGCCTTGGACAAGGTCTCTTGCTTATCTGAGGTCTTTAGTGGTCATTATATAGGGAATGGGGAGGGTGTTCGTAGTTGGCCTCATATCTAATAAATGTATTGTTAACTTGTTTTTGTAAATGAGTTTAATATGACAAGTTGAACTGGATAGAATTGTGTCTTTTTTCAACCACTAACTATGTAAGTACGCTTTGATCATGTTAGAATGACTAATAGGTATACATACTCCGCTAAGTAGAGCTTGGGCAATAAGATATACTGTAGATGGTGTCCATGACTTACTGATTTAACCTCAGAGCTTCTCATTTTTTTAAATCGGCTAATAAATTGCTTTCTCAGAAGAAAAACATTACTTAAATATTACTGGAAAGGCACACCAGAGGGGTGAGAAGTAAAAAAAACACAAGTGAACCCAGGCTTTTATAGTAGTGTAAAGTAGTAAATACAGCCATCCTGGAATTCTATCAAAGTACAGAAATTCTATTGTCACCAAAGAGACTCCAATAATTGCCCTTATAAATCAGTAAGTGTCCTGCATGGAAACTGTGCACCTTGTTTGTCCTCAGACGTAAAACAAACCTGCGGGATACAATGCAACCTGCCTTTCTGGAAGTGATTAGAGGGACATATTGTGCTGGTGTCAATCTCTCTGTGGCGAGAACGCAGCTCATAAAGTGTACCGGTAAGTTATTTTTCATTGTTGGCATGATCATTGCTAGTGTCCACCCTCCAGACCTTTTAAAAATTTTATAGCTCATTCTCCATGATTCCACCCCTGCAGAGCAAACACTTCCTTGCTTTATTTAACAGCCATTCTTTGTCTTTATTGGAAACTGGCGTTATTGCTTAAAAGACAACAAAAATTCTACTAGCTCTGTAGAGGCACAAAGCCGTAGGCTTGAATGGGACTGTTAGAATAGAAGGTGTCACAGTATTTGCAGCCTTTAAGCCATAAATGTACAGTGGTAGAATTAAGTGGCACCTGATTAAACAACAGACATAGTTTAATCACCATTTCGTTTGCAATTGTTAGCGCTATGTAAGTTACTCACTAAGTTAATCACCCATAGTGGAAAACTGCAGAATGTTTCTACTGCAAACCAAACGGGGAAAAATTATATGTACATCTTTTCAAACCAGCAAGAAAAGGTTGCATGAAATGTAGTAATTACTACTGTTTTACGTACTTTTATGTTGCAAATATATTCTGGAGTGCTTAACAGAATAAGATCACCATTACCATTAGTCATTTTGGACTGCATTCTGGATTTTTTACTTAAAAGAGAAGGACAGGATTATTTTTTAAATCATACTTACCGAGCGCGATGCAGCATCTGTCCTGCACCGGCTCTGAAGCCCCGTACACACGACAGGTTCTCTGACAGCCGTCAGAATCTGCGACCCGCCCGTTCTCTATTTGCTCGATGGGTTTCCCGACGGGCGGGGCAAGCAGAGAGCGTACACACGGCCGAGGTTCTCGCTGGAATGCAGCTCCCAGCGAGGTTCTCACTGGTTTCTGGCGAGAACCTCGGCCGTGTGTATGGGGCCTAACACTGAGAACCGAGCAATCAGCGGTTTTATCACTTGGTTCTCAGTGTTAGACAAATAAAGAAAAAGATTAGTTGCGCTCAGAGTCACAACCTGATATTGTGTGTGAATCAAATCAATAAGAAATAGTGAATAAATACATATAAAAATAAGTGCATATAAGATAGATGTAAATTAATGAATTCTGAACAAATATGAATCCGTGAGGACACCACCAATGATATTGTGAAAAAAGCTTTGGTATATCCAAAAAACCTACTAACATCAACATCTAGTACTTAATCATAATCTCTAATAGTCAATTTGAGCTGATATCAGAGGGTGCAATTAGAATAGTCCCAATGCACATAAGAAATTGTCCAATTCTAAACAAAGAGCAATTGTAGATTATGGATTGAGAATCCTGGAAGAAATTCACCACCGATCTCACATTAATAGATAGGGGAATCTTGCAGACACATCAACAAATAAGTAAGGGTGTACTCTTACCAGATCCTAGGGTAACTCAGGCATATCGATTCACTGAAGCCGGGGAAGGGAGGCATGGACTCGACCACTTCCGGTTCTTCCACACAAGGTTGATACAGGTCTCCACTGGAAAAAACACTCCACAGTACAAGAGACTCCACGTCCCATTCGGAGAACCGAGGGGAAAAAACAAGGGGTTAAAATAGTGAAGTACTATCAAGTACGTTTAATAAAAAATGTGCAACATATTACACATGACATTTTAAAATTACCAGCTAATTAGGCGTAAAAACAAACAAAGTAGCAAAAACTACGTGCACCCGTGCTTCCGGGGTCACGTTAAGGCGGTGACGTTAGTGCGTGGCTCCGCCCTGACCGGTTTCGTCATAAATTACTTTGTCAAAGGGAACCTTTGTGCCCTGTGTTAGAGCCAATGGGGGACAGATACAGCTCCGTGAGCAGAGAGCTGGTAACTATCAATGACTGGACTAGCTGACAACAGGCTTCAGCTTGCTGTCTCTCAAAAACAGGTCACATGAGTGCAGAACGACCTCCACTCCTGTGATCCACAGGAGTACAGACAAAACAGCTTTGGCTATACTTCTCCTTTAAAGTGACCTGGTTGATGGAGAGTGTGATGAAGTTGAAGCATTATGGGTGGAACTGCATACAGATGTGCGTAGTTCAAAGCTAATCATTGGAGTTTGTTATAGACCACCCAATGTTAATGAGGAGGTGGAGACTCGGCTCCTTGCACAGATGGAAAGGGCTGCAAGGGCAGGGACGGTGATAATAATGGGGGATTTTAACTACCCAGAAATTGACTGGAATAATGGAATTTCTGGGACAGTTAAAGGACAAAAATTTAAAAACCTATTGCAGGACAATTTTATGGTCCAGTTTATTGAGGCCCCAACTAGGAATGATGCTCTGTTGGACCTGGTAATCTCAAACCATGCAGAGCTCATTACTAATGTTCAGATAAAGGAACACCTGGGTAGCAGTGATCATAACATGATTTCGTTTAATGTAAACTATAAGCAAGAAATACTGTACATACAGGAAAGATAAAAACACTTAATTTCAAGAGAGCAAATTTTCAAAGCATGAGGACTGCTCTCCAGGGCTTGGACTGGGAGGGAATATTGGCACCGATGAACACAGAACAGAAATGGGAATTCTTCAAAAAGACTCTTTGGAACCTCACTGCAAAGTATATTCCCATGGGCAATAAGTTTAAAAGGCTAAAGATAAAACCTATGTGGCTCACGGTCAAAGTTAAAAAAGCTATAAACAATAAGAAAATAGCTTTTAAAAAATATAAAAATGAAGGAACACTAGTGTCGTTTAAATGTTACAAAGAATATAATAGAATATGTAAAAAGGAAATCAAGGATGCAAAAATTCAAAATGAACGACAGATTGCAAAAGATAGTAGGACAAACCCCAAAAAATTATTTAAATATATTAATAGTAAAAAGGTCAAGTCTGAGCATGTAGGCCCTTTACAAAATAATCTAGAGTGGGTGACTGAGGACATAGAGAAGGCAAATTTATTAACCACTTCCATACCAGGCACTTACGCACCTTCCCGCCCAAGCCAATTTTCAGCTTTCAGCACTGTCGCAATTTGAATGACAATTGCGCGGTCATGCTACACTGCACCCAAACAAAATTGGCGTCCTTTTTTCCCCACAAATAGAGCTTTCTTTTGGTGGTATTTGATCACCTCTGCGGTTTTTTTTTTTGTGCAACAACTAAAAATAGAGCGAAGATTTTGAAAAAAAAATAAAGTTTTTATTTTTTTCTGTTAATTTTTTTGTAAATGAGTATGTTTTCTCTTTCAATTATGGGCACTGATATGGTGGCACTGATGGGCACCGATGAGGTGGCACTGATGGGCACCGATGAGGTAGTTCTGATGGGCACCGATTAGGTAGCACTGATGGGCACTGATAGGCGGCGCTGGTATTGGGCACTGATGGGCACTCATGGGCGGCACTGATGGGCACTCATGGGCGGCACTGATGGGCACTCATAGGCAGCACTGGGCACTCATAGGCAGCACAGATGGGCACTCATAGGCGGCACAGGTGGGCACTCATAGGCGGCACAGGTAAGCACTGATAGGCGGCACAGGTGGCCACTGATAGGCGGCACAGGTGGGCACTGATAGGCGGCACAGGTGGGCACTGATAGGTGGCACAGGTGGGCACTGGTAGGTGGGCACTGGGCATGGATTGGCACTGTGGGGTGGCACTGACAGACACTGGGGTGGCACTGATGATCACTGAGGGGTGGCACTGATGGATCAATGTTGCCAATCAGTGCCCATGTGTGGGCACTGATTGGCATCATTTTTTTTTACTGCCACCCCTTTTTTTTTTGTCTTTTTTTTTTTTTGTCATTTTTTTTTTGTCATTTTTTTGTGTCTTTTATTTGTATTTTTTTTATTGTCCTGGTGGTCTAGTGTGGCGATCCGAGGGGGGGCTGCGCTGATAAACAATCAGCGCGAACCCCCCCTGTCAGGAGAGCCGCTGATCGGCTCTCCTCTACATGCGTCTGTCAGACGCGAGTGAGGAAGAGCCGTCGGCGGCTCTTCCTGTTTACATCGTGATCAGCCGTGATTGGACACGGCTGATCACGTGGTAACGAGGCTCCGCCGGAGACTCGTTACCGAGATCGGAGGTGCAGGGTGTCAGACTGACACCCCGCATCACCGATCGCCGCGCGCCCGCACGGGCGCGTGCGGCATGAAATCGTGCTAGACGTTTGAGAACGTCTAGTCACGATTTCATAACCACTTCCCTGCCGTAAATCGGCTATTGGCCGGGCGGGAAGTGGTTAAATGCTTTCTTCAGCTCTGTGTATACAATGGAGAATGGGGGAGCTCATGTCGATATAGGGGGTGGGAGTGACACAGCCCCAAATCCACAATGGCTCAAAAGTGATATGGTCCAGAAATATTTAGACAGAATAAAGGTGGATAAAGCACCTGGACCAGATGGCATCCACCCACGGATCCTAAAAGAATTGAGCTCTGAAATTTCAAAGCCACTGTATCTAATATTTAGGGACTCATTAATGACAGGAATAGTACCACTGGATTGGCATAAAGCCAATGTGGTGCCCATATTTAAAAAGGGAACAAAGTCTTTACCTAGTAACTATAGACCTGTTAGTTTAACTTCTATAGTTGGGAAGATACTGGAACGTTTAATAAAAGACCACGTGGATGAGTTCTTGCTGGAAACAAACTATTTAAGCAGCAGACAGCATGGATTCATGAAAGACAGAAGTTGTCAGACAAACCTGATTTCCTTTTATGAAGAGGTAAGTAAAACCCTGGACAGAGGCGTAGCAGTGGATGTGGTATACTTGGATTTTGCAAAAGCGTTCGATACAGTTCCCCACACACGGCTCATGTGTAAGGTAAGGTCTACAGGATTAGATATATCAGTTTGTAAATGGATAGAAAACTGGCTGAAAGACAGAATTCAGAGAGTTGTGGTTAATGATCCTTACTGAATGGTCCAAGGTTATCAGCGGTGTACCCCAAGGTTCAGTGTTGGGTCCCTTACTTTTCAATATATTTATAAATGATATTGGGTCTGAGATCAAAAGTAACATTTCTGTTTTTGCAGATGACACCCAGCTATGCAGTGGAATAATGTCCTTACAGGATGTCTCCAATTTACAAGCCGACCTCAATGCTCTGTCTAATTGGGCGACTAAGTGGCAGATGAGGTTTAATGTTGATAAATGTAAAGTTATGCACTTGGGGGCTAAGAATATGCATGCATCATACATGCTAGGGGGAGTACAACTGGGGGGATCTGTAGTGGAGAAGGATCTGGGTGTTTTAGTTGATCATAAGCTCAACAATGGCATGCAATGCCAAGCTGCGGTTTCCAAAGCAAGCAAAGTCCTTTCTTGTATTAAGAGAGGTATGGACTCCAGAGATAGAGATATCATTTTGCCCCTGTACAAATCATTAGTAAGACCTCATCTGGAATATGCAGTCCAGTTTTGGGCACCAGTTCTCAAAAAGGATATCGGAGAACTGGAGAAAGTGCAGAGAAGGGCAACCAAACTGATAAGAGGCATGGAGGAGCTCAGCTATGAGGAAAGATTAGAGGAACTGAATTTATTCACTCTTGAGAAGAGGAGAATAAGGGGGGATATGATCAACATGTACAAATACATAAGAGGTCCATATAGTGAACTTGGTGTTGAGTTATTCACTTTAAGGTCAACACTGAGGACAAGGGGGCACTCTTTACGTCTGGAGGAAAAGAGATTTCACCTCCAAATACGGAAAGGTTTCTTCACAGTAAGAGCTGTGAAAATGTGGAACAGACTCCCTCCAGAGGTGGTTCTGGCCAGCTCAGTAGATTGCTTTAAGAGAGGCCTGGATTCTTTCCTAAATGCACATAATATAACTGAGTACTAAGTTTTGTAGGTAAAGTTGATCCGGGGTAAATCCGATTGCCTTTCGGGGGATCAGGAAGGAATTTTTTCCCCTCCGGTAGCAAATTGGATCATCGCTCTGCTGGGGTTTTTTGCCTTCCTCTGGATCAACTGTGGGTATGGAGTTGGGTGTATGGGAGGATGTACTGTGTTTTACTTTGTTTTATTTTTTATTTTTTTATGGTTGAACTGGATGGACTTGTGTCTTTTTTCAACCTGACTAACTATGTAACTATGTAACTATGTAACTAGAAAAATAAAAAATAGTCACCGATGCAAGTGCCCCTTTTGGAAGATTTACCGTATTTGCCGGCGTATAAGGCGACTGGGCATATAGGACGACCCCCTATTTTTCAATTGAAAACATAGGCCCAGATTCACAGAGCGATTACGCCTGCGCAACTGGTGTTGCGCGTGCGTAAGTCTAAATGTGCGCGTGCGTTTAGATGCGCGCGATTCAGAAAACGAATTACGCCAGAAATCTACTTTTTTTTTTCCGGCGTAATTTCGTTAGACAGACGCATCCGTCCGCGCAAAAATGCGCTAGACACACCATTGATTTGCTAGTCAAATATGCTAATGAGGGAGTTGCGGGGATCCACAAAAAACGCAGTTGCTGCGCAGGCTACGCGATGTGCGCAACAGCAAAATGTCCTGTCTAAAGTTAGAGCACCTAAAAGCTGGTCTAAAAAATGAAAAAAAGTCTACTTGTCAGATAAAGCAACACTGTTATTGAGGAGTTCAGCAGTCACACGTGTTGCCCAACAATCTGTATGCCAACATGCCAGGGGCAACGTCGCGCATAGCTATACTACTGACTTTAGATGAACAAAGAAGGAGGAGGGCACGGAGGATGGCACTAAGGAGGGCACGGGAGATGTTTTTTTTTTTTTTTTATTTGCTTATATAAAATTTACAATTTAAATTAATCTAATACAATATTCTTATCTGATACAAGCCCCTCACTCTTCACTTGATATATCACACACGCATAGACATCTTTGGCATGAGTGATTCTGAGGTGTCTCGCATCTTCAGATTCACCCCTCATGCCATCCTGGAATTACCACAACCTTGCAGGAGGACATCAGCAGCCCAACACATGGCACTACCCATGACACCCATGACAGCTACATATACAATCAGAGCCCCATCCCCACAGATTGCATGTATGGGGACAGCTGGCTGGTTGGTGAGTGACATGGGTGGCAGGCATGACTATCCCCTCCCGTGATGCACACCTCACAAGTGGCACATGCATGACTAACATCCTCCTGTCTTTTCCCTTCAAGGTGACTCTGCATATGCACTGGTACCCCATCTCATGACCCCATCTCATGCCAGCTCACATTATGCATCTTTGCACGTTAAACACACACATTAATCATGGCACAATGAGAATGCATGCATGCACACCACTGTGGTCCCTAGCACACACACCCCACATCCTCATCACATTGGATTGGCACCAGTCCACCATGCAGGACTTGTGAGCTGCAACGCCATGCCACGGCTCCAATTATGTCACTGTACATTCATACACCATTCACACAGACCTGGGGATCACTTCTCCACCACAAATGAGGGTGACACCCCTTTTCCCGCAGGAATATCACCCCCACATTCCAAAATCATACACAAACAGAACCAAAAAAATTAAATAAATGACGAGCAAAAATAAAAAATGCCCAGCAAAAATATAATTTAAAAAACAAAATAACAACAAAGAAAACACAGAAAAGACAAAAATCACTCTGCAAAACAGTCCTCAAATATCTCAAAGACACGTCACAAACAAACAAAAGCACCTTGCTGTAGAGGGAGGGATACAAAGGGATGTATTTTTGCAAAGTAAGTGCATTTGTGTGTGTCTATGCTGTCTGCGTAGTTCATAAAGTTGCCCTAGTCCATTTCCAATTTCACTGATTGCGCCGCTCCCGAGTTGTGAGCATGCGCACATCGGAGCTGACCATGGTCTCCTTCAAGCGCGCATGCGCGAGCCGGCCGGCCCTTCATTTGCATGGGGTCACGGCTCATTTCAATGTAACACGCCCACGTCCCTCCCAATTTGTATTACTCCTCCTTACGCCTCTGGAAAAAATCTTACGCTTGCGCAATTTCCTGCGCAAAAGCTACGTGAATCGGGGGATTACGCGGCTAGATGGCGCAAGTCTAACGTAATGGCGGTGCGCTATGCCGGACCGATAATGCGCCGATGTACGTGAATCTGGGCCATAGTTTTTTTTGGCTATACTCGCCGTATAAGACTACCCCCCTTCCAAGGCAACACCATTTAAAAAAAACATGGATTCCACCACATATTCGCCACCGACCTAAGTGTAGGCACATGAGAATACATAATAATCATCGCTATTCCAACAGGTGTTAAAGTCTTTAGTTGACTGACCACAATGCACAGGGAATTATTAAATGAGAGGTCCCAATACTATGAGCCCTCTGATTCTTATTTACAGTCAGGGGGACTCACCGGCATTGTCCTAGCCAATTCCTCAATCAACATTGTTCTCCATGACACCTACTACATGGTTGCCCACTTCCACTATGTCCTATCCCAGTGATGGCTAACCTTGACACCCCAGATGTTTTGGAACTACATTTCCCATGATGCTCGATTACATTGCAGAGTGCAAGAGCATCATGGGAAATGTAGTTCTAAAACATCTGGGGTGCCAAGGTTCGCCATCACTGTCCTATCCAGTTACGCTGGATGTGCCGTAATACTGTATGTAGCTTTGGCTACATACAGTATACACCGCTGACCAATCACGGTAAACAATGTATTCTATTAATGAATACAAAGCCTGCTCATATTGGCAGAGGCTGTAACATCATCAGCCCTCTAATCTCTGACTCTCAAAGCCAATCTGAGCAGACTACTGTATGTAGCCTGCTCGGATTGGCAGGCTCTATATTCACTATATTACTCGCATAATTGGCTCAGCAGTGTATACTGTATGTAGCCGTAGCTACATACAGTATTACCGCACATTCAGCGGACATCCGGCAGGCTGACATCCAGGCCTGGATTTCCCACAAGGCCACCGAGGCCAGGCCTTGGGGGGGCAGGGTGCCTTGGGGCGGCAGCGGCATAGAATCCACTCGCTCGTTAACAAGTGATTGCGGCGATGTTGCCGAAATCACTTGTAAAATGTGTGCATCCGTCCCCCCCCCCCCATGTACCTTTCTCTGCTGGCTCTGTCTTTGGGACTGAATCCTCCCCCCGGCCTCCGAGTCTATCTCCTGTCCCTGTCCCTGATGTACACAGTGAGAGGTGTGAGCTGTGCTCTTCCCATCTCAGCTGTGACAGGAGTTTTAACACAGTGCTAGGACTCCTGTTTTGGAGGTGACAGGGTCAATAAAGAGAACCTGTCACCTGCAATTGCTATCACACAGGGAATTGTTTTTCTCCTGTGTGATAGCAATAAAGTGAAGTGAAAAAATTTGATACAAAAATCAATAAAAAATAAATTAAAACGTAATTAAAGGGGAATAAATAAGAAACAAAATATTAAAAATAATAAGAAAATTATACAAAAATAAAAAAGTAAACAACAAGCTACAAATAAAATAAAATAAAAAAGTGAAAAACACAATTTGAACTAACCATGGTTGGTTGTCATTCTCCATTTATTTGTGGGGGGAAGGTTCGGTTGGCGGGGAGTGCATTACAGAACCTGGCCTTGGGGCAGCAGGGAGAGCAAATGCGGCCCTGCTGACATCCAGTGTGCAGCATTTTATACCCCGCGTATAAGATGACCCCTGATTTTTTGGGCATTTTTTTTTAAGTGTAAAAGGTAGTCTTATACGCCAGAAAATACAGTACTCTCACCTCCTGTTCCAGTGATAATTGTAAAATTTTGATTTTCCATCACTATCTGTAAAGTGGCAATAGTCACCAGGACAAACAGAAAGTGTGAATTTCTTCAGGATGGATACAGACAGCAGTAAAGACCTGACAGAATATTATTTTGTTTCTCTTCTACATGAACATTTCACTCATTTGCAGGAGTGTTTAAAAGAGAAATATGGCAATCTCAAAATAGAAAAAATTATAGATGGCTGAAGCACCAACCCCAGCTGCAGCTGACCTGCCACCTCTAAGACCGAGAAGTGATCAAACAAAGCACAGGCGCAGCGCCGTATAGAGCCGACTCACATCTCTGTGTAAGAGAACTGTAACCGTCTGTCCTAGGCGCCCTCTGGCGCATGCGCGCACACACGGGCGTCCTGAAATACTTAGGCGCACCAATGCGCATGTGCGCGCACACACGGGCATGCCAATGCACGCACGCGCGCCAATGCACACGCGTGCGACGGACGCCGAGCGCGCCCATAGCGCCAATTGGCACTCACTGCCTTTTTAAGGAAGTGCTCTGACCTAGACCCATTGCTGACTGATACTGTCACGTACCTGATGGGAGACTGAGATGACGAGGTCGGCCTCTCTTGTATCTCCAGCCCTGGCACCGCCGGAGATGGAACAGAGGACACCAAAGGACTGGAGGAACACGAGTGCCTGTGGGTGAGGACTCCGACAGCAGGGCGCTGAAGATCCAACGAGATGTAATTCCTGAGGGCCTTGCAGCAGGAAGTTTGCAGGAAGTCACAGGAGCAAGTCGCAGGCATTCAGGGTTGCTGGATCGCAGGCACTGGAAGCCAATGCGGGTCGTGCGGGTAGCTGGGTCAAGAGGAAGGCGGGCAGCGAGGTACCAGGCAGCAGGCAGTAGCAGCGTCAGGTGGGAAGCCAGGGTCAGGAACCAGTAGTCAGAGTACAACAGAGTCAGTAGCGGGGTCAGAGCAAGCTGGGTTCAGCAACAGGAGATCAGCAAGACAAAAGCAGGATTCAAGTAACAGGGTACACGCTGAAGATCAGTCAGCAATGGGTCTAGGTCAGAGCACTTCTTTAAATAGGCAGTGAGTGGCAATTGGCTCTAGGGGCGCGCACGGCGTCCCTTGCGCGCGCGCACGGCATCCCTTGCGCTCTCATTGGTGCGCCTAAGTATTTCAGGACGCCCGTGTGTGTGCGCATGCGCCTGAGGGCGCCTAGGACAGACGGTTACAGTTCTCTTACACTCTGCATGTTCGGCTTCTTTCGGAAACCCTGTGACTCGTGCGTGCCTACGCAATACGGGGGCGGTACATACAGCCGAAAAAAAATAAAATAAAAAATTGCGGACTGTACTTGTTACAAGTATAAGGTAGTTGGTCAGATATAAATGTTATTAGGGTGAACCTCCGCTTTAAGGGTGGCTGAACTGTAGTCATTGGCAGTTAAAAAGGCCATATCAGTGGAAATAAACAATGTGCAAATAAACGACATCTTTGATGTAAGTAGAAGGAATTGTGCCCTGTCATTGTTTTCATTGGGTCCCCTTGTTGGTGTCATTGGGAGGAATTGTACCCCATCTTTGGTGTCATAAGGGGTAATTGTGCCCCATTGTTGGAGTCATTGGGAGGAATTCTGCCCATTCATTAGTATCAAGCCCTGTACACACGGGCCAGAATCTGTATTTTTTTTCTGACGAGATTCTTGGCAAGAATCTCTTGCCGCCCCGAGTGTACAGACACTCCTTTCAAAAGAACCACGGTTCTTTTGGAAGGCAAGAACGCAGTGATGTCATCACGTACGACAAGCATGCGCTCGTCACATTCGATGCCCTCACCTCCATCTTGCTGCACCCTACTTATGTCTAGGAAGCTACTGCGCATGCGACAGGTAGGTATACAAACTCTCGGGTTTCTCGTCAGGAATACACTGCCGAGAATCACAACGAGAAAATAGAGAGCATGTTCTCTATTTTTCTCATCAAGATTTTAGGCAGTTTTCTTGACGAGAAACCTGAAAGCCTCGTACACACGCTCGGTTTACTCGGGAAGAAAGCTCTGCCAGCAGTTTTCTTGCTGGTTCTTGCTGCGAAAACCGAGCGTGCGTACAAGGCTTCAGTGTGTTTGTGTGTGTGTGTGTGTGTGTGTGGGGGGGGGGGGGGTGCAATTATGTACAGTATTTTTGGTATCAGTGGGTGAAAATGGTTCCCCCAAGGGCCTGACAAAAGCAAGCAAAAGGCTGCATCTGGCTACCAGACCACAGTTTGGAGAACACTGTTCTAAATGACCATGTCACTAATTATTGTGAACTGTTGATATAGTAATCATTATCAGGGGTTCTCTGAGCCTGAAAAGTTATTTCATGGGATCCTCTGTGTTGAAAAAAGGCTGCTTTAAAGTATGGTGGTAGTGCACCAAAACATGTTTAATAGGTAAATAGTTATGGATAGTTTCATTTTATGGAAGTCTATACATCAGGCCCAAGCGAGGGACAAGTTAGGAGGAAAGACAGACGGTGGGATCTGTTTCCAAAAGAGGGACACTCCTATCAAGTGTGGGTCAGTTGAGGGCTATGGGTTAACTTTTAGGCCCCTTTCACACTGGGGCGGGGGTTGCGGTGGCGGTATGGCACCGCTATTTTTAGTGGCGCCATACTGTCAGGCCCCGTACACACGACCAAATACATCTGTTCAAATCGGTCTGACAGCGATTTGAACAGATTTGTCTGCTGGGCTGTTTTGGTTTGATCGCTGTACACAAGATCAAACCAAAATCCCCGCCGGCAGACAGCGTGGTGACGTGGTGATGGCGTTGACGCCGCCACATCACCGCACCAGGAAGTAAAACACTTCTGCGCATGCGTGAAAGCAGCAGAAAACCTGATGACCTTACATGGTTGCTCATGTGACAGAACACCTCTGATTTTCACATTTAACAGTCCGTCGGATTTAAAAACACTGGGCCAGATTCAGGTACAATTGCCCTGGCGCAGAGTATAAGAGATACACTACGCCACCAGATTTTACCTGGCTCTAAGACGAATTCAGGTAGATTTCGGCCCGTAAGGTACGGCGGCGTAGTGTATTTCTCACGGCGGAATCGAAATACGCGATTAGGGGGCGTGAAGCATTTAAATTAGGCGCGTCTCCGCGGCGATCGAACTGCGCATGCTCCGTTCAGAAATTTCCCGCCGTGCATTGCGCGAAATAACGTCCTTACGTCAGTTTTTTTTTTGAGTAGCGTCGTTTACGTACATACCTATTCCCGGACGACTTGCGCAGAAACAAAAAAATAATTTTAATTTGACGCGGGAACGACTGTCATACTTAACATGGGCTGTCTAACGTTAGACCAGATTTTTGCTTCCCTAACTTTACGCAGCAAAAAGATGACTACAGATGCCGTAAGAGAATGTGACGGACGATCGCAACTTCGTGGATCGCCGGAAAAAGCTAATTTGCATACCCCGACACTGAAAATGACGCGAACTCCACCCAGCGGGCGGAAAAAGATTGCAGCGTAGATCCGACGGCGTACGAAGACGTAAGCCTGTCCGATCGAAGCCCGAAGCCGTCGTATCATGGTTTGAGGATTCAAACTAATGATACGATGCGGGTAATTTGAAATTACTCCGGTATAACAGGAGATAGACCGGAGTAATGGCTCTGTGAATCTGGCCCACTTAAGCATATAAGCTCCGTTTTGTGTTGAAAAAAAAACTGTGATGGGTGTAACAGGATGTCCGTTTGCCCCCTTCTCGCTCTATCATTACTGTGCAGGAGTGTGGGGTGTAGCAAGATGGCGGCGACGGAACGTGACTTCCGTGATTTCCGGAGCATTCTGTCATGAGGAGCAGAATGTCACAACACACCGGCAATGCGCCTCTGCATTGCCGGCGGTATAGCCGAGGTGTACCATTGTTTTCAATGGGAAGAAGCAGTGGAGGAGCGGTAAACACACCACTCCTCTTAGCGCTCCAAAGATGCTGCTGGCAGGACTTTTGGAGTGGTCTGCCAGCGCATCGCCTCATATGTACTGTTACAAATGACCCCTATATGTTTTACAGTCCTTTTGGAAAACTCTTATTTATTCTGAATTTAGTGTTTACGGCATTTTTATGGTGTCTTGTTTATCAGTTTTACCTTCCATCAGGTCAAATTAAGGTTAATCTGCTTTGCAACCGGCAGTACATATTTTGCTGTGGACTGAGTACTGTTTCCTGCACAAAGCTTATCTGTAAATGACTTTAGATTTTAACTGTTTCCTTTTTTCCGTGAGATTTTCATTGCCTTGTTATTCCACTTCTATTTTTTTCTTCTGGGTAAATTTAGAATCCTCCCAGCATAATCCTACTTAAAATTAGATTTGTTTTCATTAGGCAAACTCATTTACCTCCAGAGTAATCTCATGTTCTGATTCTCTTCATTGAGGAATTTGTAAGCGGAATGCCGAGGATGGGGATGTTTAGAAAAGCAGCAACTTTGCCAACAAAATACTTCCTACTATGTTTGGAAACCGCAGGGCTGCTGACCTCCTTGCCTGGTCACATAGATGGATTTTTTGGGGGGTTTTCACAATTTGCATACAAATTAAAGAATATGAATGCCACATTAAAGTGACACAAAAAAAAATATATATATATTCAAGTATATATTCTCAACTCAAAAAAATACCTTCTATTGCTCTCAGCTTTCTCCAAATCTCCAAATTCCTTTTTGGTGCTGCTGTGATCCGACTTCCTGATAGAGGGTGGCTACCATCGGTGTGCTCATTTGAATTAGAGATCAAAATTAGAGAACAATTTATGATCATATGAATGAATTATATTATGTTATTATCAATGAAGAGTGTAATCTTCATTGCTCAACATTTGATGGAATTTTTGATGTGGCTATACCATGCTAGAACAGTGTTTTTCAAAATAACCAAGGCATGTCACCAAAAATACCTTTATAGCGGCCTGCCCCTGTTGGGTTGGCGCTGTTTTAAATTTAGAGGGTACTCTGAGTGTTAGTTGACTCAGACACATATGATTCTGGCAACATTTGGCTTTTGTTTCAGCCGTGGCTGTGCTCGGAGTCACCACCATTGTTTGTTTGAGGTATGGTTACCACCCCAGGCCAAGGGTGGCAGCAGCTAAGTCAGGGTGATATTGGGTGTCTCCCCTCGGCAGACAATCAGTGGGGGTTTATCGTCCCGCTGTGCCTGTTCCTTAAGGGGTACTAAAAGCGGAGCTCCAGCCGCGAAATTTTTTTTTTTAAAGTCAGCAGCTACTAACAGTGTAGCTGCTGACTTTAAATAAGGACACTTACCTGTCCTAGGCACCCGCGCTGATGGCCCCCCCGATGCCGGTCCCGCGATCGCTCCGAGTCCCGCGCCGCCATTCACACTATGGGAAACAGGCAGTGAAGCCGTACGGCTTCACTGCCCGTTTCCTACTGTGCCTGCGCGAGTCTCACTCTGGCTTGTGAATGGGCGCGCTGCTCTCTGAGAACACACACAGTTCCCAGAAAGCAGCGCGCCCATTCACAAGGAGAAGGAGAAGAAGAAATCAAACCGCGGAGTGGAAGAGGCAGATTACGGACTTCCGCATAGCAACAGCTATCTCGGGTGAGTATTTTTTTTTTTTCAGGTTTTTTTATTTTTATTTTTTATTTTTTATTTTTTTAAACAACATGGCAAAATGTTGTTTATATGGGTGGAGCTCCGCTTTAAGGAACAGGGGCCACTGGACCGGGGTCATCGATCCCTGGTCTGTCGTCCCACGACCTCATGGCCCTCCTGGCCGGGAGTGTGCGTGTTCCTGCAATCCTGGCTCCGGGACCACGTTTGGTCCGGGGTTATGATCTGGTAAGCAGGCCCAGTAAGCAGACTGGGTTTACAGTTTCAAGGTGATCCTGTGCTGTTCATCCTGGAGAGAGGAAGCCACTTGATGAAGGACCTATCTTGGAGAGCACCGAGCAAGAGACTCATATCTCAGGAGAGGCCTGGAAACTTCATCGAAGGACGCGCCACTTACTGAGAAGCTTGATGGTGATCGCCTATCAGACTTGAGTTCTACAGAAATTAATCTGGAGAGATCCGGGTGCTGAATCCTGTGCTAGGGGATTCTGGAACGAAAGTGTCTCCACTCAAAGCAAGGCCTGTGGCAGAGACTGGACTTTGGGCCACTCCGGCTGCTAGGCCGGTGAGAGTGATCTATACGGGTGCGCAATACCCACTCTGGCTAGAGTGGTGACGAAAGCTGTCCTGGAAGTAGGAATGTTTCTGGATTGAAATGTCACACCTGAACCTATCTACTTGTTACCCTTCCACCCCTTCACCCACTTTTTTTTTTTTTTTAAGTTCTGCAAATAAATCTTAGAAAAAGAAATGTAAAGTGTGGACATTGAACTTTCACAACTCTCATCTACCATCCTGGATAACGAGAAGATAGAGGTAACATGCTGCCCGAAAATATTTCAGAAGCTCCTTCGGAGGTAGTGCTACACCTTTATTTTGTAGAAAACACAATGATCAAAATTAGCAATGCAATGACTGTAGCACAGAGAAAGACTACAGCAAAAATTTCTGAAGGTTACAACAATTAGTAGGAAGTGGGGGGGTACTTGCTTTAAACAACTGCAGCAAATCTGCGGCCACAGGACATCACTAGTATCTCACACTGCTCTGGTGCGATTTTGTTTTACTCTTCTTCCAGTCTCTTTCACAGTTCGGTGACTGTAGTAGGTTTCTTGGCCATAACTTTTTCTCCAAGGATTTTTCAGAGGTTTTCTATTTAGAGGAGGACTCTGGGCTGGCCATTTCATTATTTCAATGTTTTCAGCTGCAAGGAACTGCTTTACCTGTTTTGCTGTGTGACAGTGGGCATTGTTGTGCATGAAAATTTCTGGCTGATTGGGTGAGGAACCGCATGTTGTCGAAGAAGGTTCTGATAAACATTTGCGTTTACTCTGTTATGTAGCTGTATAAGAGGCCCAACTCCTGCTGTAGAAAACATCCCCCAAACCATGATGCTTCACCCTCCACCCTTCACTGACTTCTTTACACGTGTAGCGATACCCCCGAAGGGGCCGCTGGATTGTTTTGGGATCTACTCTCTCTTTTGACTAAACACAACCCTATTAACTTGCTCGAACCCTCCCTTGACACACCAGTCTGGGGGATGTAGTGTGACCCCTGCTGGGCGGAGGCACAATGACAGGCATACAATATTCAATGACAGTACAATGATAGTATTACTTGAATAATGGCTGGCCCTTCCAGACTAGAAGAATACACTCACACGATGGTATATTTAAATCAAAGAGAGTGAGTTTACTTAATAAATACCCAAGGAAAACACACACTAATTTACACCATCAAATGAACAGTTGTAAACAATAACATAGTGTGATTTCGCAAGGGTCCTTGCAGAAATCCACAAATGGCATTTATAAATAAAAAACAAGTCTGTACTAAAGAATGGTACCATTCAGCTAACTGGTGAGCAGTCTGTGCTCGCGAGCTCCCTCTATTAGGCGATCCTGCAAACAGCTGAAGTTCCCATTGCACCCGGATGATGCACATTATATTTGTAATCCACAAACAAGGAAAGGTAAGGGAAAGTTAATCCAACAAAGCATGGTCAACCTAAATGTTGATGAGCTGATCGCTAGCCAGCGTCAGTCACTTCTGGATAACTACGACAGACAGTGAAAAGGGTATAAGTTCAAGGTGGAACCCAAGCAGGGAGGCGGGAGGCCTATGAGATGATACTAAAGTGTCTGTGAAGAGAGAACTAAGAGCTGAGCATGTGCCCTCTCACCCGACAGGCCGATCCGCCTGATCTCCCCTCGGAAAGCGCGTCGGTGAATCAATGCTTCACGGTACAAAGATCCCGGGTGAGGGTATTCCACTGTTTCAATTGTCAGCTGGGCTTCCTCTCCGATCTCCGGATACACAGGCTGGATGCAGGAGTCTTGCTTCCTTCTGGATGGCTGGCCTCTCAGGAAATTTAGACCCAGGCTTCTGGGCCTAGCAGCACGGCTGTCCCCGTCAGCAGCTCCGTAGAGAAAAGAAGCTGGTCCCGAGAGAGAGAAAAAGCGCCCCTCCCTCTTAAATAGCCTTCCCCACAAGTCTGTGCAGAGACGTCTCATGTTCCAGCAGGGCAGGGTGTTGTGGGAAATGGAGTCTATGGAGTCCATATCTCCGGCTACTTTCCACCCCACAATGCATAGCCCCTTAAAGGGGTTGTAAAGACAAAAATATTTTCCTCTTAAATTCAAGTCTGACAGTAGCTGATAAAGTAAAAAGTAATGTTTTGCATTATAACTAGTTTGATACCTGTTGAAATCGAGCTGTTTTATTCACCTCCGTTACTCCTGAATCGTTTTTCTCACTGACTTCCTGGTTTGCGATACATGTTAATTCTTGCTACATCACGGCCTAATGGGAACTATAGTTGCCATTAGGCTTAGCCTCCATGCCTGTGAGGGATAAGAGAGCATCTTCACCCAGGGCTGTAGTCATAAGGAGGGGGTGAGCACATTCTGCTTTCCACCATGCAAAACAGCTCAGGTGCTGGTGGAAAGCAAAAAGAGGAGAGACAGGAAATGGCATTTTCAAACCTGGATTACTGTATTTTGGAGGTCAAAAGGAAAAACGAGGTAAGTGATATTTAAATGCTCTAGCTTACAGCAATCAATTGATCTAATAAAAAACAAACCTTTAGTGTTCCTTTAAAGGTAATGTACATATTTACATATGTGAATATAGTCTCAGCGGGGATGGCCTGTCATTAGACTCTGACAAGGAGACCCCGCTACACACGCTTTGGGTTCAGTTTTTCCCCATTTTGATGACAAACATAATGTTTCCCATCAGACCCAAATAAATTAAACTTGTGAACTTTAGACCAGTTTTCCTCTGTCCACACAACATGCTCCTCAGCAAAGGTTAGTCTAGCTTTTTGATTCTTTCTGCTAATGAGAAGTTTCGTCACTGCAGAGTGGGCTTTCACTCCAAATTCTCTTAAATGATGAGACACTGTATGATGAAACAGATCCTTACTGTTCAGCGCTGAACTGACGTGCAATCGCAGCTACAGTGTTGAACTGATTGCCCATTGAGATTCTCCACATTGTCCTTTCCTCTCTTGCATTTGAAACAAATTGCACATGTCTACTGGCTGTGTGGGACCCAGTGGGACCAGTTAGGGCCTTCTGAAAATGTAGCCCATCTGGGTGGGGTGTTCCCCGACTTCGGAATTCCTGGAAGGCTGTGTGAGAATGGGTTGAAGGAACAAAGGACTTTTGAACTTACAAGGAAAGTGCTGGAGAACCAACCTGAATTGTTTCTTTGCTATGCACAAAAATTAATCTGTTAATGTTAATACTTCTAAAAAGTAGTTCGGCCTAAAAATCTCTAAAAAGACAAAAGTCTGGTGTCTCCTGCAACTAAGGCCTATCCATAAAAATCTGGAAAATAGCATCAGGTGTGAACTGTAAAGCTCTGTACACACGATCGCTTTGTCCGATGACAAAAAATAGAACATGGTGAAAAAAAATAGAACATGTTCGAAATCTTTTCTATAAATAAAAAACCGATAGAAAAAAACAATCGTCTGTGTGGAAGTCCATCGGTCAAAAATGTAGCATGCTCAGAATCAAGTTGACGCATGCTCTCAAGCATTGAACTTAATTTTTCTCAGCACGTTGTCGTGTTTTACGTCACTGCGTTTTGGCAGGATTTTTGACTCATGGGGCTGGATTTAGGTAGAGCCGCGTATCTTTAGAGCGGCGTAGCGCATCGTCTTTACGATACGCCGCCACAAGTTAGAGAGACAAGTGCTGTATTCACAAAGCACTTGCTCCCTAATTTACGGCGGCGTAGCGTAAATGGGCCGGCGTAAGCCCACGTAATTCAAAGTAGCCAGGCAGTGGGCGTGTTGTAGTATAATGAATCATGACCCCATGTAAATGAGATGCTCGAAAGAACGACACATGCGCCTTCCGTGGACATATCCCAGTGCGCATGCTCTGAATCACGTTGAACATAACTTACGCCCAGCCCCATTCACGTACGACTTACGTTAACGACGTAAAAACAACGGCTGTTCCGACGTCCATACGTTTGCCGCGTAACTGGCGCATCTACGTTTGTGAATCGGCCTATCTTACTCATTTGCATATTTTTAATGGATACGTCGGCGTAGGCAAGCTACGTTGGATGACTGAAGCCATGTTTTTCAGCGTATCTTGCTTTGAGAATCGGCGCAAAGATGCGACGGTGTATATTTGTACTTATGTGGGCATATCTCGAGATACGCCGGCGTAAGCCTTTCTGAATCCGTCCCATGGTGTGTAGGCAAGACTGATGAAAGTCAGCTTCATCGGATATCGGATTAGATTCCATCAGATATCCGATCGTGTGTACAAGGCTTAAAGGGGTTGTAAAGGTTCGGTTTTTATTTTCTAAATAGGTTCCTTTAAGCTAGTGCCTTTTTGGTTCACTTACCTTTTCACACCATTAGCCTTCTAAACGTTTTTTTTGCTTTGTTTGAATTTCTCACTTCCTGTTTCTCCCCAGTAAGCTTTCCACCATCATCTGAGCGATGGAAAGTCATTCAGAACAGCTTACTGAACACCTTATTGAGGAGGAACAGGAAGTGAGAAATTCAGACATAGAGAAAAAACATTTAGAAGGGAAATTGAAGGAAAAGTGAACAAACAATGCACTAGCTTAAAGTAACGTATTTAGAAAATAAAAAACAAACCTTTACAACTACTTTAAGTTACACATTTCCTCTGGAAGCAAGGGATTCACACAGATGGGTGATGAATAGATCTGTGATGCCCAATTGGTCACGCTGTGCCCAGGTTAGGTTTGACCTGCCTTCAAGGATGAGAGAGAAATTTTAAACCCCCGACTGTCACTTTTCCCTTAATGGCCATTACATTTTCTGCATTATGTAGCTGGCATATACTGTATGGTTGAAATTCGCACTTTAAAATGTTTCCCTATGATGTGTTCTTATTACAAATATAGTTACATAGTTACATAGGAGGTGAGGTTAAAAAAAAAGTCTATCAAGTTCAACCTATGTGTGTGATTATATGTCAGTATTGCATTGTATATTCCTGTATGTTGTGGTCGTTCAGGTACATACAGTATCTAATCTTTTTTTGAAACTATTGATGCTCCCCGCTTAGACCATCGCCTTTGGAAGGGAATTCCACATCCTTGCCGCTCTTACAAAGAACCCTCTACGTAGTTTAAGGTTAAAACTCTTTTCTTCTGTCTTGTTAAACTCCCTTCCACAAAAAAGATTTCTCTCTATTGTGGGGTCACCAGTACGGTATTTGTAAATTGAAATCCTATCCCCTCTCAAGCGTCTTTTCTCCAGAGAGAATAAGTTCAGTGTTCACAACCTTTCCTCGTAACTAATATCCTCCAGACCCTTTATTACCTTTGTTGCCCTTCTTTGCTCCATTTCAAGTACATCCTTCCTGAGTACTGGTGCCCAGAACTGCACAGCATACTCCAGGTGCAGCCGGACCAGAGTCTTGTAGAGCGGGTGAATTATCGTTTTATCTCTGGAGTTGATCCCCTTTTTAATGCATGCCGATATTCTGTTTGTTTTGTTAGCAGCGGCTTGGCATTGCATGTTATTGCTGAGCCTATCATCTTATAGGACCCCAGGTCCTTTTCCATCCTAGATTCCCCCGAGGTTTTTCCCCCCAGTGTATAGTTTGCATATATTTTTTTTCCACCCAAATGCATTATTTGACATTTTCTACATTAAACCTCATTTGCCATGTAATTAATTAATTTGTTCAGATCTTTTTGTTCAGATTTTTTTGCAAATTTTCCACATCCTGCGGAGAAGTTATTGCCCTGCTTAGCTTAGTATCGTCCACAAAGGGATTGAACTGTTTACCCCATCCGCCAGGTCGCTTATGAACAAATTGAATAGGATTGGTCCCTGCACAGAACCCTGGGGGACACCACTACCCACCCCTGACCATTCTGAGTACTCCTCATTCATGACCACCCTCTGAACTCGCTCTTGTAGCCAGTTTTCAATCTATGTACTCACCCTATGGACCATGCCAGTGGAACTTATTTTGTACAGTAAACGTTTGTGGGGATCTGTGTCAAATGCTTTTGCAAAATCCAGATACACCACATCTACGGGCCTTCTTTTATCTAGGTGGCAACTCACTTCCTCATAGAAGGTTAATATATTGGTTTGGCAAGAACAGTTCTTCCATAAATCCATGCTGATTACTGCTAATGATACTGTTCTCATTACTAAAATATTATATATAGTCCCTTATCATCCCCTCCAAGAGCTTGCATACTATTGATGTTCGGCTAACTGGTCTGTAATTCCCAGGGATGTATTTTGGTCCCTTTTTAAATATTGGTGCTACATTGGCTTTTCTCCAATCAGCTGGTACCATTCCAGTCAGTAGACTGTCAGTAAAAATTAGGAACAATGGTCTGGCAATTACTTGGCTGAGTTCCCTAAGTACCCTCAGATGCAAGCCATCTGCTCCCGGTGATTTATTAATGCTAAGTTCCCCAATTCTGTCCTCTGTTAACCATGGAGGTGCTTCCTGTGATGTGTCATAATGATAAACACTACAGTTTTGGTTACTGAAGCCCCCCGATTCCCTTGTGAAGACTGAGGAGAAGAATGAATTCAATACCTTCACCATCTCCCCACTAGATGTCCTTCCTTATTCTTTTTGGGGCTAATATGGTCTGTCCTCCATTTTTTACATATTTAAAGAATTTCTTGGGATTTATTTTGCTCTCCTCCACTATGTGTCTTTCGTGTTCTATCTTAGCTGCCCTAATTGCACCCTTATATTTCTTGTTGCATTCTTTATAAAGTCTGAATGCCGATGATGACCCATCAACCTTTTATTTTTTGAAGGCCTTCTTCTTTGCTTTTATATGCTTTTTTACATTGGAGTTAAGCCCTCCAGGACTTTTGTCCACTCTTTTATATGTATTGTCAGATGGGATGCATTGGCTAATGCCCTTATTTAATATGGTCTTAAAGCAAACCCATCTCTCCTCCATGTACTTTGTTTCTAAGATTTTATCCCAATTCATGCCTTCTAGCGAGGATCGTAGTTTAGGGAAGTTGCTTCTTTTGAAATTCAGTGTCTTTATATTCCCCTAATGTTTCTTATTTGTGTCATTTATACTGAAGCCAATTCACCTAAATTGCCCTGTATTTCCACATCCATGATCAAGTCTGTATTGTTGGTAATCATGCTATCTTATCCCTTTAAACATTCTGGAGTGTTCAGTTGGCTTTACCTATACTACTTTTCTCAGTAGTGGAGTGGAGGTTGGATTGTATTACATGAAAATGGAGCAGAAATTAAGTCCTATCCAAAGTGAATGATATAAATAGGACATATCTGCTTCCAGTGTGCAGGAATGCACTCAGGAGCAGGAAGTTAGGCCTGAGTTGGATGGTGGGAGGACCGGGGAAGGAGGAAGTCATGTAACAGCATGGGGCTGTCTGCACTGCAACAAGGAAAACACTGAACGCTCGAAACAGCAGACCAACTATGTACTGCACACTTGTTAAATATTTAAAAAAGACAAATCTCTTCCTTGCGAAAACACCCTTCTCTGTGTTTTTACATATTCTGCGTAACTGGAGCATTCCATTCCCCTCAGAAACACCAAAATGGGCTTCTGTTGGTGCGTAATTGCGGTCATAGTGACAAATAGTCTGGGCATTTCATTTGTCAAAACGGATGTATGCTTTACTAAAAGTATCGTCATAAAGCATTTATTGGCATTCTTAAAATGCCAATTGGCATGGCCAGATTGGGTATAAAAGACACAGCATGTGACCCGATCTAAAGATACCAGACCAGTATCCCTGGTCAAATCGTTAATAACTGAGAATTATTTTTAAGCAAGACTCAAGTTTTATTTAAAAAAAAACAATCCTCCAATAAATTATATACTGTATATCGCAAAGATAAAATACTCTCCTTTTAGCTTTCTTTATTTTGAAGAAATTTATATTTGCCTTGCCTGGTCCTTTCTTAGACTGGTTTATCTTAATTTTACCCCCTAGAAAGTCTCAAGCCTCGGCAAGAACCAGCAAGAAAACTGCTGGTAGAGCTTTCTTGCCGAGTACACCGAGCGTGTGTATGAGGCTTTCAGGTTTCTCATGAAGAAAACTGCCTAAAATCTTGACGAGAAAAATAGAGAACCTGCTCCCTATTTTCTCGTTGTGATTCTCGTCAGTGTTTTCCTGCCGAGAAACCCGAGAGTGTGTATAAATACCTGTCACCAGGGCTGGACTGGGACAGAAATCTGGCCCTGGACTTCATCCAGACTGGCCCACTTTGACAGGTCTCTTCCATGGTGGTCGGACAACTCCCGCACCCCCCCAACCCCTGGCCACCCAAGCCCCCACTCCCCCTTCACTAGCCACTAGCCATTCTACTTTATTAGAGTAGAACGACTGGTACTCCTATAGGCAGTACCAGTAGGGAAGCTAGACATTATTTCACCCGGGCAAAGAATCAGTTTGGTGCCCCCCCCTTATGGGACAAGATCAGTGTTGCTCATCTTTCTTTAAAAAAGTAATTAGTTACAGTTACAAATTACTTCTCCGAAAAAGTAATTAGTTACTCAGCAAAGTAACTGACTTTTTTTTTAATATTCTACAATGCTTTTTTGAGATGATTTCCTTTCTAGAATGCAGGTGACGGGCGCTTGCCAGGGAGCAGTGAGTTAATACTCCAAGTCAAAAGAATGCCAGATCCTTGAGAGAAGAAAACCGGAAACAAATGGTGATCTTGTGTATATCCCAGCCTAGGTGCATCCGTCCCACCATGTATGTGCAGCTAATAGGACCTAAAACCCTTATCCATCTGCTACATATTACATCCAAATTATAAGCTGGATTAAAATGTATGTTTATAATATACATTCCCTTGACATTTACAGAGTCTGTAATTTAAAATCTTATATTAGGCCTTATAAGAATTTTCTATAGTTTATTGTTTATTATTTTATTTACCTTATATAAGCTTTATTAAATGCAAGGGATCTGGAATGGGGATGTCAGATTTTTCTTTGTTGTCTGATGAAGAGATGAAATCACTGACCAAAAATAACCTGCTGATCATTGGTCTGTATAGGTGTCCTGCACTTACCATGTTGACCACTAGATGTCGCTGTGTACACTGTGTTGTATAGGGAACGTTTGTTCTGTGGAACATTTTGTTCCGTCCATGTGTTCCCCGGATCATTGATCAGGTTGCGCACACAATGTTTGTGATCCATGTATGTTGTTCCCCAGTGATAGGTCAGTGTGAGGCGGATGGGGCTCATTGTATCCAAGGCTCCTTGCGATTGGGAGTTTTAAGACCGCTGTGACAGGCCATCACAGCGGTCACATGATTCTAAAGCAGAGTTCCACCCATATTCATATCCACAGCGCCGGCAGAAGCAATTACTATGCTGCCATCTAGTGGCGGTAGATGTAATTGCGGTAATGCCGCCCAAGTAATGGGAACTGCGTTACCGTGAGGGAAAGAGTAATCAGGTAGATTACTCGTTACCCTCAAAAGGGGCTGCGTTAGGTAACTGCGTTTATTGTAACTCCGTTACTTACAACACTGGACAAGATTAGGCAGAAGTGAGAAACTCCCAGGGCATAGCTGTTGAGTCAGCAGTCTGACCCCTCCCCCATGCTCCTCTGTCGTCGTCCCTGCTCCTCTGATCCTCCCCCTGCTTCATTGTTGAGCGCTGCGGGGAGAGAGAGACAGAGGAGCGGAGGGGGGCGGCAGTCCGCTGCCACTGAAGCCGGCCCACTGAGCCATCGGCCCACCGGGAAACTCCCTGTAGTCCCAATGGCCAGTCCATCCCTGCCTGTCACCGTGGAAACCCACGCATGCTCGAAATGACTTTGACACATGCGTGGTAGCTTCCTAGGCATAGGTAGGGTGCAGCAAGATGGCCGCCATGGCATCGAATGTGACTAGGGCATGCTCGTCGTACGCGATGACGTCACCGCGTTCTTGCTATTTCGAAGAACCATGGTTCTTTTGAATGGAGTGTCTGTACACTCGGGCGGCAAGAGATTCTTGCCAAGAATC
The DNA here is from genome assembly GCA_029574335.1 of Rana kukunoris. NCBI lineage: Eukaryota > Metazoa > Chordata > Amphibia > Anura > Ranidae > Rana > Rana kukunoris. Next base: position 52,707,899 of record CM056049.1, read on the forward strand.
TCGTCAGGAAAAACAACGTTTTTTTTCCTGATGAGATTCTGGCCCGTGTGTACAGGGTTTCAGTGTTGTAACAATAAAAATGGCTTTATCTGCACCCCTTTAACCATGGAGAGTCTTAAAATTTTATCTCAGCAAAAATTATACACTAAATGTGCATTAAAAACTGTATGCTGCGTACACATGATCATTTTCCCACACAGGGCATAATGGGTGGTCTGGCAGGAGAATTGTTTTTACATAATAATCACAACAAAAAAAAAAACGACTTTCCAGTTTGTACTGCTGTCTGTGGCTCTGCTGCTGTGATTTCCTCTCATTTTCTTTAACAGTGACAACACAGGAAGTCAGCATAATCTACCCAATTGGGACACAGACAGCAATAAAAATCAGACTAAGGTCGTAACTCTTTCCAGTTCTACCAAAATATGCTTTTATTGCCGTATCCTCGCTGGAGGAACATTTATTATCACTGTGCTGAGTTTTCACTTGTGTCCAGATTGCCAGCTATCTATGGCATGTCACACACTCTCATCGCTAATGAGTGAACATTCTGCTTACATGTAGTCTCGTTGTGCCATGCTATTTGTGTACTGCTTACAATGTGGTCACTCAAGAGCAAAAATAGAAAGGAATATTATGATGTCATTAAAGTATCTCTCTAACCTTTCTCCTCATCTTGCTAAAGGGCCCACCTTGTATATTAAGGGGTATATAATTATTCCTGAAGTGGTTCTCAAGTTTCTGATAAGTGTAACACAACAGAATGTGTGTTGGGGATCAGAAAGGAATTTTCCCCCCGTGAGAGCCAATTTATCCATGCTTCATACCGTAGGTGTGTGCACCCCAAAGCTCAAACACACATGTATGTGTGTAATATATATATATATATATATATATATATATATATATATATATATATATATATAGGGCCAGATTCAGGTAGATGAGAGCATCTTTGCTCTGGAGTAACGCTTCTCATTTACGTTACTCTGCCGAAATTTTAGGAGCAAGTGCTGTTATTCATGAAGCACTTGCTCCTAAAGTTGCGGCAGCGCATCGCAAATGAGCCGGCGGAATTCAAATTGGGCGGGTACGGGGCGTGTATTATTAAAACTAAGCGCGATCCCGCGGCGAACGTACTGCGCATGCGTCTAGTGTCAATGCATCCCAGTGCGCATGCTCCAAGTTCTGTGAGTGAACGTCAATGACGTCACATCCCCATTCATGAAAGTTTTACGCAAACGACGCAATTTTTTTTTTCCGACGCGATGACGACGCCTATACTTAACATAGGATACTCCACTAGGGGGCTGCTTTATCTTTACGTCACGTATCGCTTCCGGAAACGTCGTAAAGTCACTGCGTCGCGCCCGAAAAAGATCGTGAATTTCCGACTCCCGCTGATTAACATATTTTTTCAGCGTTAATCAGCGGGAACGCCCCCGGCGCCATTTTTAAGTTGAAGTAACGATGCGATGGCGAAATTCAATTGGTTACAGAAAACAAAAACGCCGGCTTAAAGTGACAGTTAGGCTGGCGGATCCATTGATCCGCCAGCCTAACTCTACCTGAATCTGGCCCATAGTATCTCACAAAAGTGAGTACACCCCTCACATTTTTGTGAATATTTTATTATTTTCATATATCTTTTATATATCTTTTCATGTGACAACACTTAAGAAATTACACTTTTCTACAATGTAAAGTAGTGAGTGTACAGCTTGTATAACAGTGTAAATTTGCTCTCCCCACAAAATAACTCAACACACAGCCATTAATGTCTATGCAACAAAAGTGAATACACCCCTAAGTGAAAATGTCCAAATTGGGCCCAATTAGCCATTTTCCCTCCCTGGTGTCATGTGACTCGTCATGTGATCTGAAAAAAAGAATTGTTGCTCTACATAAAGAAGGCCTAGGCTATAAAAAGATTGCCAAGACCCTGAAACTGAGCTGCAGCACGGTGACCAAGACCATACAGTGGTTTAAACAACCATGTTCCACTCAGAACAGGCCTCACCATGGACGACCAAAGAAGTTTATGTTCTCAGTGTCATATGCAGATGTTGTCTATGGGAAATAGACGTATGAGTGCTGCCAGCATTGCTTCAGAGGTTGAAGGGGTGATGGGTCAGACTGTCAGTGTTCAGTCCATACGCCGCACACTGCACTAAATTGGTCTTCATGGATTTCGTCCCAGAAGGAAGCCTCTTCTAAAGATGATGCACAAGAAAGCCTGCAATCAGTTTGCTGAAGACAAGCAGACTAAGGACATGGATTACTGGAACCATGTCCTGTGTTCTGAGGAGACCAAGATAAACTTACTTGGTTCAGATGGTGACAAGCGTGTGTGGCGGCAACCAGGTGAGGAGTACAAAGACAAGTGAGTCTTGCCTACAGTCAAGCATGGTGGTGGGAGTGTCATAGTCTGGGGCTGCATGAGTGCTGCCGGCACTGGGGAGCTACAGTTCATTGAGGGAACCATGAATGCCAACATGTACTGTTACACACTGAAGGAGAGCATGATTCCCTCTTCAGAGACTGGCCCACAGGGCAGTATTCCAACATGATCACGACCCCAAACGCACCTCCATGATGACCACTAGATATGTGCATTCCCATTCGTACGCATGTTATTTTCGTAAGAAAATGTTCATTTTCGTACCCGTGGGATAATGTGTACATACGAAAACGGTAAAGCACCAAAATACGAAAACGACGGGATAACGGATGAGCCGCATAACGAACGACCGCAAATACGAACGAACGATCCGACGGGAAAAAACGACAAAACGAAAATGGCAAAATAACGAAAATGAAATCTGTATCAAGAGGTTTGCATTGTGTATTTTGTTTGAATGTGTTTGTGTTCGTTTTCAGTTGTATGTTCATTGTTCAATGACATCTATAACAAAAGAATTTCATTGTGTATATTGAATGAATTCCTTTTTCTGTTTTCTGTGTATTCAAAATACTGAAGGCAAATTTTTTGTTATAGGTGTCATATCAACATACGAAAATAACAAAAGAAACAGGTTCAAATGCAAATCTTTTGTTTATGGTTTTTTTTAATGGCCAGAGAGTTAGGCTGGCCATACATGATACAATTTTCTGTGCAATTTTCTTTAGATTTACCTTCAACTATGTAGTGCAAGGGCCTGCCTGATTGCATACAATTGAAAGTGTTGTTTAGTTTGACCTCATATATGGTTTTTGGTAAATCTAAAAGAAAATTGTACAAGAAAATTGAACATGTATGGCCAGCCTCAGTGACTGAAAGCAGCTTCTCTTTTGTGCAGAGTAGTGAGTACACTTGTACAGTAAAGCCTAATAAGCTTTTCTGTGGATTTTCATCTGAAGGGAGATCAGTTGGCCAGACTTCTGAACCCAAAAATGGTTTTCTGATGCAGTTTAAAAACGAACAAATTTTCTGAGAACGATCGGAAAACGATCGTTTTTATGTTTGTTGTTAAAATTGTCTGACCAAGTGTATGGGGCTTAACAATAGTATTGTTAAGCCCCATACATTTTTCTGTGCACATTTTTCTGTGCACATGTCTAATGACCACTGCCTTTCTAAAGAAGCTGAGGGTAAAGGTGATGGACTGGCCAAGCATGTCTCCAGACCTAAACCCTATTGATCATCTGTGGGTTATCCTCAAATGGAAGGTGGAGGAGCACAAGGTCTCTAACATCCACCAGCTCTGTGATGTCATCATGGAGGAGTGGAAGAGGACTCCAGTGGTAACCTGTGAAGCTCTGGTGAACTCCATGCCCAAGAGAGTTAAGGCAGTGCTGTAAAATAATGGTGGCCACACAAAATATTGACACTTTTGGCCCAATTTAGACATTTTCACTTAGGGGTGTACTCACTTTTGTTGCCAGCGGTTTAGACATTAATGGCTGTGTTGAGTTATTTTTAAGGGTGCTACTGCTCTCTGGCTCAGGTAAGTATTTAGAGGGGGGGTGCAGAAGGGAAGCTGCACCCAACAGGTTTTTTACTGTAATGCAGAGAATGTATTAACTGCTTGCCGACCGCACACCGCAGTTATACGGCGGGACGGTGGCACTGCTAGGCGAGAGCACGTAGCTCTACGTCCTATCCTTTGCGGCCGCTAGGGGGCGCGCGCGATCCCGCCGGGCACGCGCGCTCGTTCGTTACAGAGCGGGGACCGGGAGCTTTGTGTGTAAACACAAAGCTCTCGGTCCTGTCAGCGGGGGAAACGCTGATCTCCTGTTCATACTATGTATGGACAGAAGATCAGTGATTCCCCCTAGTGAGGCCACCCCCCCCCATACAGTTAGAACACACCAGGAACACACTTAACCCCTTCCCTGCCCCCTAGTGTTAACCCCTTCTCTGCCAATGGCATTTTTATAGTAATCCAATGCATTTTTATAGCATTGATCGCTATAAAAATGCCAATGGTCCCAAAAATGTGTCAAAATTGTCCGATGTGTCCGCCATAATATCGCAGTACTGAAAAAAAACGCTGATCGCCGCCATTACTAGTAAAAAAAAAATATTAATAAAAATGCCATAAAACTACCCCCTTTTTTGTAAGCGCTATAAATTTTGAGCAAACCAATCAATAAACGCTAATTGCGATTTTTTTTTACGAAAAATATGTAGAAGAATACGTATCGGCCTAAACTGAGGAAAAAAAATGTTTTTTTAGATATTTTTTGGGGATATTTATTATAGCAAAATGTAAAAAATATTGCATTTTTTTCAAAATAGTGGCTCTATTTTTGTTTATAGCGCAAAAAATAAAAACCGCAGAGATGATCAAATACCACCAAAAGAAAGCTCTATTTGTGGGAAAAAAAGGACACCAATTTTGTTTGGGAGCCACATCGCACAGCCGCGCAATTGTCAGTTAAAGCGACGCAGTGCTGAATCACAAAAAGTGCTCTGGTCAGGAAGGGGGTAAATCCTTCCGGGGCTGCAGTGGTTAAAGGGTAAAAAAATTGCAAATAAAAAAATAATAACATAGCACATATAATTGTGACACTAATCGTATTGTAATTGAATGTTATTAAAAATTACCTTTCTTTTTCAATCCGCAGCCACTGTAATTTTTTGAGAATGCATTGCAATTCGGCTATATGAAGTTGTTCTGTACACAGAATGTGTACTGACCACCCCCCAGAAACATAATTTCCTGCTTGTTTGATTGGCTGAAGCAATGGGAAGTCCCAAGCCGCGCCCATCAAGTCATGTGACCTGACATGTCAGATGACCAGGGATTAACACACAAAAAAAAGCACCATTCTGACCTCTAGTGGTACAATAGCATACCACAATATAATACATGGCCATACATAATTTAGGTTGATGGTAAAAACACCATATATTAGAAAAAAGACATAAAACCCCTTCAACTAACATATGCGAAACCATACATAGAAAAATGGATGTGAAGACATCCGCAGCCAATCGTAACATACACATATATAAAAATATATAGAAAAATGTATATAAAAAATACACATAATTCATATAAAACAATTACAACAATAGTAGCACAAATACAAAATAAAATCAACGATCAGAAATAAAACAATTAATATCGAAATCGACATTAAGTCCGTCCGGACAAAGAACATGGGTTTCATAAATCCAATGAGATTCCCTTTTACTTAATTGTCGAATAAAGTTGCCTCCTCTCCAGTGGCGATTAACCTTTTCAATGCCCCAAAAACGCAAACCCTTGGGGCTTTTGTTATGGAATTTTTTTAAATGCCTGGATACATAATGCGTGGTTTTGCCTTTTTTGATGTTACTCACATGTTCCGCTATGCGGACATGCAACGGTCTGGAGGTTCTGCCAATGTACTACAAACCGCAGTCGCATTCAGGCATATAAATAACCTCTACAGTATCGCAAGTGATTAATTGTTTGATATCGTATTCCTTGTTGGTTATTGAGGCTACAAATTTTTTCCTTTTCTTAATGTTAACTTTGGACTGGGGACACACCTGCCACATGCATAACCCCCCCCCAGAAATTTAAAAATCCTATTCTCAGAGATCACTGGTGGATTGAAAACACTGGGTGCCAAACGGTCTCTAAGAGAAGGAGCTTTCTTGTAGATAAATTGTGGTCTGACTGGTAATACAGGCCCAAGAACCTTGTCCTGTTGAAGAATAGACCAATTTTTCACAATGACTTTTTCAAATTTTTTGTGCTGAATACTGTAATCCAGAATCATTCGGAAATTGTGTTTATCCCTTCCAGACTCTGCATCAGCAATTCGATTCGAAACAAGAGTATCCCTATCCATTTGATGGACAAGGTCCACTTCCGCTTCCAACTGTTCTTTAAGATACCCTTTTTGTACAAATCTATCAGCGAGAATCTGAGACTGACTCACATAATCACTGACTAAAGAACAATTGCGGCGTAATCTAATAAATTGTCCCCTGGGGATATTGCACAACCATGATCTATGGTGGCAACTCCCTAGGGGGATATATGCATTACGGTCAGTGGGTTTAAAGTAATTACTCAGCCTAAAACGGTCAATATCTCTAGAAATATTACGATCCAGGAATACTACTTTTTCTTGGCTAATAGTCCATGTAAGTTGGATAATCCTGTTATTACCATTGAGACGGCAAATAAAAGAATCCAATGAGATCATGTCCCCATTCCATATCATTATCAAATCATCAATGAAACGACAATAACAAACCAACTCAGGGGGGCGACATTAGAAAATCGCCTCATCCTCCCAGTGGGCCATAAAAATATTGGCCACACTGGGAGCGAAACAGGCTCCCATAGCCACCCCCCTGGTCTGTAATAAATATTCACCATCATGGCAAAAATAATTCTTGGAGAGGCAAAAATCAAGACAGGATAAAAGGAACTCCTGAACGGAGCTTGTCTCATCTTAGTTCTGGGGAATGGATTGTGTCTACAGGAATTGTCAGAGTGTCAGCTAAGCTGTCGTGGTTGGGGCGATGGAATGGATATCGTAAATGGTGGTGACCGTTACACCCCCTGTCAGTGTTCACCTGGAAGGTGATTGATCTAGTCAGTCACCTGATATAAGCAAGCCGAACGCTCTGTCCCTTGCTTATGATAGAGACAGTTACCTGCATTGTTCCTGATCAAGCCTTCCATTTGTCTGCCTTGCCATGCTGTTGGATTTCCCTGTGTATGCCCCAGATTGGATATTGCACTATTCACTGAACTCAGCCTGCCTTATTACCTAGACTGTCTTAGAACCACACTATCTGTCTGCTAAATTGCAAGTAGTCTGTTGTTTGCTTTGTTTGCATCTGCCCTGGTGTGGTAGCCAGGCATTATAGCATTGTGTATAAGTCCTTGGGGCAACCAAGTAGCGGTAGGCCTGCCTGCCTTAAGAGAAAGGGGGCTGCTATAGGTGAAGCACACAGTATCTAGCTATAGTGTCTTCCTAAGATCCATAAAGACAGTATTAACCCTCCTGGTAGGCCGATCGTTAATGGGATCGATTCTGTGACGGCCAGATTGGGTCAGTACATCGACTCATTTTTACAGCCTCTGGTGGTTAAAACCCATGCTTTTTTGAAAGACACTAAACATATTCAAATATTAGAATCTTTGAGGTGTTCCAGTAATAGTATACTTGTCACAGCGGACGTTAGTTCGTTGTATACTATTATTGGACATAGTGATGCCATGGTATCAGTTGAATGGGCATTGTCCACATCTCTATTAAACTCAGCTGATACTTATACAGTTACAAACATGTCACAGTTACTCACAGGGACAATGAAACTCTCCACCCCCTAACATCACACAATGAACTTCAATCACATTCTTTTAGGTAATGAAATTCAGAGAAGGTAATTATCCCCCAGACGTCCCATCTCTGACAACAGCTATTCACCTGCAGAATACACATTCCTATGTCAGACGTTCGGCCCCCGAATTACAGGAGTTAATTTCTACAGCTGACAAGACACATTCCACACAAAGAACAGTATTAGCATACATAATTAGAGGTCTAGGAGCATCTCAACAGCCTCACACAATGGACAATGAAAGGTTTTAGGAGCTGACGCAATTAACACCTCAAAAGCATGTGTCCCCACATTGAATGAAACATTGAACTTGTCATTGAGCTTGTAATATGTCCAGATCTCCTGCAAAACATGAATTATCATTTATCAGCCACCCTATGCCCAAAAGGGCACAGGGTGACCTTAGACCCAAGAGTCATCAGTGACGCTGGCACAGGAGTACCCCCCATCCCTCAAAAGTCTCTGGGCATCACGGGTCATTCCGTTATATCGGAAATGCAACAGCCAACACCCGGGTACTGGAATGAGGTGCAGCAGTTCCTGACAGTAAGGATCTTGATTCCATTTTAAATATGAGCCTTACCCCATTCTTGTGGTACCGAACCAGTCATTAAAGTGGGAGTAAACTCCCATGCATGATTTTTACCTATAGGTAAGCCTATAACAACACTTACCTATAGGTACAGTAAATATCTCCGAAAAATGCACTGTCTAGGAGATATTTACTTTAGATGCAGCGAGTGATGTCACCATCACCAGCGCATACGCTCTGAAGGAACGGCATACTGGTGCCGTAAATGACGGGTCTCGTGTGTGAGTGATGTCATCACAGCTCCGGCCACTCACACAGCTGGAGTCCACGAGCCTGGAAGAAAGATCGGATGAAGATGGAAGCACCTTTAGCGGGGACATTTTGCCACTGGAGGGATTTTTTTTAAAGTAAGGTTTACATGCGATGCATACTAGCACATTATGGCATTGCCTTGCAGGTTTAAAGAAAAAAAGCCAGCGGTTTACTACCACTTTAAGGAGTCTCTAAAAATAAGTAACAACAATGTATTTGAAATAGCAGAGCTCAAATCTTTGAGAACACGTGAGTCTATGTCCTTTATTCACCTTTATTTTGTCTAGATGTTTCTGGTTCATATCAGTTTTGCACCTAAATGGAAGGGGGTCTACTCTGCTGGGGGAGAGGTTTATGGAAAGGCTGGAGGAGTATTTAACCAATTCAATACCGGGCACTTATACACCTTCCTGCCCAGACCAATTTTCAGCTTTCAGCTCTGTTGCACTTTGAATGACAATTGCGCGGTCATGCAACACTGTACCCAAACTAAATTTTTATAATTTTTGTAACGGTCACCACCGTTTACGACCTTCCATCCACCCACGACAAGCTTATCCGACACACTGCGACAATCCTGCATACACGATCCATATCAATTCCATATCAATTCCCCAGAATCAAGATGAGACACAAGCTCCGTTCTCTGGTTTCAAAATGTATGAACACTTTATTGGTTTCTTAGCTTGCTTATATATCCAGTACAGCATATTAAAGTTAAAGCGGATGGTTCACAAATAAAAAAATATTAAAAGCCAGCAGCAACAAATACTGCAGCTGCTGACTTTTAATATTAGGACACTTACCTGTCCTGGAGTCCAGCGCCGTCCGCAGCAGAGGATGAGCGATCGCTCGTCACCCTGCTGCTCCCCCCTCCATCCACGGTGAGGGAACCAGGAAGTGAAGCGCTGCGGCTTCACTGCCCGGTTCCCTACGGCGCATGCGCGAGTCGCGCTGCGCCCGCGAATTGGCTCCAGCTGTGTGCTGGGAGCTGAGTGTTCCCAGCACACAACGGGCGGGAGACGGGATGTGATGCAATGCCCGTCTTTTGCCCGTGAATGCTGGGCCGGAAGTGGGTGCAGATACATGTCTATCTGCACCCCCCTCCCCCTGAAAGGTGTCAATTGTGACACCGGAGGGGGGGAGTGTTCGGATCAGCGGATCTTCACTTTAGGGTGGAGATCCGCTTTAATCACAGGACAATGCAATCTCCACCCCCTCATCACACACTATGGCTAATTACTATGCAGACATTTCGGCACCGATACTGACGAGACACATCACATTTCTTTATCAATAGAATTCAGACAAAATACAATCACACAATGAATTTCCCTTCAACCCACATCTCCAGACAGACGGACCGTCTCCAAAGGAAAGGGACCCACAACTGAGCAGCAATACATTCCTTTGCTAAACATAATTGAACATAATTGACATGCTAATTCAATACATCTGAAGAGAGACGCGTGATCTTGAATACACAATCTTTTAAGTGTAAACACAGAGGAATGAGTCACTGTCTTGTTGACTTGGTCAGGTCAACCTTAAAGGATCACTAAAGGATTTTTTTTTAGCTAAATAGCTTCCTTTACCTTACTGCAGTACTGGTTTCATGTCCTTATTGTTTGTTTTTGCTTTAAAGTTGCTGTAATCCTGCTCTGTTCTCCACACTTCCTGGTTGTCTGTTTCCTTATAACCACAGAACTGGGAGCTTTCTCACGGTGGTCTAAGCTGTCATTACTGTGTGTCTAAAACTTTAAAAAAAAATTAAAAACAAAACACTGCCCTGGATTTGTTTGTTTTTGTTCTGTGTGTCTATTTCTACTTCACAGAAACATGAAGCCAGTTCAAAAGTGAAACTAACCTGCAGGCACATTATATGATTGATTTTTATCTATTTGTAATCATTTTGAAAAGGAATCAGTTAACTTTTATGTCTCTATACCCTGTAAAGAGTAATTTCAGCAAAATGTTTTCATTTAGTGACCCGTTAATCAACACTTGTAATATCTCAAGACATCCTGCAATATGAAGTATCAATAATGTCCCATTCCATGTAATACATAAACTATGCTTTTATTAGCCACCCTACGCCCCAAAAGGGCACAGGGTAAACTTAGACCCAGGAGTTATTAGTGGCGCTGGCACAGGACTATCTCTCATCCTTCCAAAGTCTCTGGTTGTCAAGGGTCATTCCGTTACATCTCTCCCCTTTCGGTGGGAGACGGACACAGGAGGGAACCCCAAATGGGTTGACTCCGAAGTCAGTCAGTAGTTCCAGTCCTCCAATGCTGGTATCCATACCATACCCCAAATAAATGGCTCCAAACTGAGCATTACTCACCCTGCCAACCTCTGCCTCTTTCAGAGAACACGCCTGCCACTGGGGAGAGGCCTGGACTGGCCCTTCTCCCTGGAGCCCTTTCAGCCACTGGAGAGAAGACAGGGTGGCTGGGCTCAGTCCATCATGCTGTTGGGGATCTGGGCCAACTGCCCCCCATTCCTGGGGTATACCAGTGGAGACTGAAGTCCCACCCACTGGTGTTAGGTGAAAATCCCCCGGTGCTTGCAAAGCAAAGCCGACATCCTCCTGTCCCAGTCCTGTACCATTTTCTGGGGTTGTGTCAGTGGAGACCGAAGTCCCATCCACTACCCCAGGAACCCCCTCTTCCGTTAGTGGAGAGCAGAGGTCCGTGACCCTCTGTTCTGTTGCCAGCTCTTCCGCTGGGTTGCTGCGAGTGGAGACCACAGTCCCATCCACTATCACAGGAACTCCCTCTCTTGCTATTTGGGAGCAGAGGCCTGGGGCACTCTGCTCTGTTGCCAGCTCTTCTGCTGGGTTGCTGTGAGTGGAGACCACAGTCCCATCCACTACCACAGGGACCCCCTCTTCTGTTAGTTGGGAGCAGAGGCCCATGACACTCTGCTCTGTGGCCAGTGATTCAGCTGGGGGTAAAAGCTTTACCACCTCAGCTTGTTGCTGGAGAGAGGGCCAACCGCCCCGGCTCTCTGGAACTCCACACCATCCGCTTCGGCTTTAGGGATGGCATTCTCCATATTTTCCACTGCCGATTCATCAGCCAGGATTTCACAGTTGTCATCTGAACTTTCCTCATAGTCCCAGGCAACGGGAGCCCCATCCCGCTGCTGAGCAGAGTCCAGCAGCTGTCTGTAGGCGACCTCCAGCTCCCATTTCTGAATGGCCATAAATTCCAAATCTTCCTGTAACCAGTGGCCTCCTGAGATATTCAATTTTTCATCTCTGTGCGCCATTATGTCCTCCAAGCGCCACTCCCGATCATCCCCAAAGTCGGGATCACTGGACATCCTCCAATACAACAATCCCAGGCCATCATAGTCATAGCCTTCTGTGGGGCTGTCATCCGCTGACCACGGGCACTCTTGGGCTACATACCACCGGTGGGCTCTGTAGCTCTCGTCCAGCTGCATCTCTGCCCGGATCAACCTGCTTAACTCAGCTGTCCACTCCTGCTTCGGTTGTTCCCCCAACAACAGCAATCGTACATCATACTGCGGCCAGTACCTTGCATAGATGGAGGGCAGGACCTTTCCTTGGTGTTGCTGCTCCAGAGCTAGCGCTTCCTTCCAGAGTTGGCAACGAATCACATCCGAACATCCCAGCAGGGCCTCCTCTGATACTGGCCCTCTGTGCTGTATCCGCATCTCTTGTAACCTTTTTTGGAATTCCTCTTCCAAGGAGACTGGTATCTGTACCTCTCCCTTCTCTTCAGTTGGTGCTGCTGTGACTTCTGCTGCTGCAGCACCTCTTTGCTGTAGCAAGGTGGCATCCACAGCCGCTATAACCCGGTCTATGATCTCCGGTGGAGGATTAGGACCATACTGTGCCAGTTCACGTCTAACAGCCCGATCAAAAAACTCTTCCTCGGGGGTCCTGTCTGTTACACCGGGCCTCTCAGCTCTATCCATTTTGACAAGTTCTGCGATAATGTCCCTTTTCTTATGGTTGCTGGCCGGTCTGCCCCGGATCTCCAGTAAGTCCTTGAGGGTAGAGAGCTTCAGCCGTTCAAACTGTGTCTCCATTGTCCTGTGCCCTTGTAGCCGTCCTTCTGGTGATGGAATCATCCCACTGCTGTTCCACCACTGTAACGGACACCACCGTTTACTACCTTCCATCCACCCACGACTAGCTTATCCGACACACTGCGACAATCCTGCATACATGATCCATATCAATTCCCCAGAATCAAGACAAGACACAAGCTCCATTCTCTCTGGTTTCAAAATGTATGAACACTTTATTGGTTTCTTAGCTTGGATTAAAGGGATAAACTTAAGCCGTGTACACACGGCAGAGAACCTCGATGGGCAGAACACATCGTTCCGCCCGTCGAGGTTCTCTGCCGGCCGTCGAAATTGGCGACCCGCCCGTCGGGAATGGCAACCAGCCATTCATCCAGGCGGGCCGTCGAGCAAAAAGAGAGCGAGCCAGGAGCGTACACACGGCCGAGGTCCTCGCTGGAATCCAGCTTCCAGCGAGGTTCTCGCTGGTTTCCAGCGAGAACCTCGGTCGTGTGTACGCCGCCTGAAAGAAAAAAATCTGTGCAGTGAAACATTGTAACTAACTTCCTTCTTAGAGCAAAGTCTGTGTGTAAATGCAGGAAGTTTAACTACTTAAAGTCCAAATCTTTTTCTAAAACTTGTTTCTTAAGTTAAAATCTATTTTTGCTAGAAAATTACTTGGAACCCCCAAACATTATATATATTTTAAATATAGAAGTGAATTTGCGCAAAAAAACACATCAATCAATAAAACATATGTGACAAATATGTAATAAATGAGTGAAAAGTAGATAGATAAATTAAAATAGAAATAAAAGTCCATATGTGTAAACAAAGTCCATATAGTGCAAACGTGCAGTGCACAAAAGTTGCTCTCAGTGAAGCTGTAAAGCTGACAATAAAGTGCTAGTGCTCCTCCGTGCATTCAGCCTCTCAGGCCTCTCACCTTGGTGGCATATATAAATGCCGTGATACTGGGTCAAACTAGCCCGTGCCACTCCAAACACACAGCCTCACAGGCCTCTCACCTCTCAATAGATCAATAAAAAGCCTCCAAACAAATCCTCTGGGTAAATTCAATGATAGTGGACGACACCAGGAGCTATTCAGTCATCTCTATGTCTTGTGGTACCCCTTCGCTATATTACTCGGGGAAACATAAGGAAAGATAGGCCTCCAATGGTGTAGTATGTCACAACGTATATATTTATTAAAACAAAGTAATCTCCTTACATCAATAAAGAATAAAAGCAGGCATCAAATAAACAAGGCGGCATCTGCCATATATCTCACGTCACTTCCAGGTGTACGTCTGAATCCCTACGCGTTACGGCTCTCTTGCCTTCATCTGGGGAACCTGATTTAGTGTGGCAGCATTCAATATATATGCCGTTTGGCGGATGTATGCCAATCCGCCATCATTGCGGGGTTCGACGGAAATTGTCGATTCGCCATCTTGTCGAAGTCCGGTGGATTCGATCGTTAAACGGAAGTGTATGTTCCGTCATTCTACACTCCGCCGGGGTATAGTGCGTTCGATCGTTAGGTGGACGTCATTCGCCATTTTGTCGAAGTTCAATGTATACGATCATTGACCGGTAGTCCGTACGATCGTTGGACGGACGTTATCCGCCATTTTGTCGAAGTTCAATGCATACGATCATTGACCGGAAATACGTACGATCGTTGGACGGACGCTATTCGCCATTTTGTCGAAGTTCAATGTATACGCTCATTGACCGGAAGTACGTACGATCGTAGGACGGACGTTATTCGCCATTTTGTCGAAGTTCAAAACATACGGTCATTGACCGGAAGCAAAACAACCCGTCATCACCGGACCTCCGACCAAGATGCTCCCCCGCCATTTTCTTGGAGTCCTTATTGTGGTCTGCTATCACTCAGAGGGAGACCCTCTTATCTAAATTGGGCTACCTCTAACAGTGACATAGTATGCAGTCATCCACACTCCCATAAGATCAAACATAGTCTGCATGTATCTCTTGTACATGTAGACTTAATATACTATTATAAAATATATAAAATAGTATATAAAATAAAATTTAAAATATAAATATATAGAAAATTACATATATAAGGGACTAAAAATAATTGGTAAAGATTCCTCGATCGATACTGTAAAGTATTAGAGCTATGCTACGGTGTAATAGTCATGGATGACAAAATCTCAATGGGGGCTTATCCATATTACAATCCAGGGCTATATTAACTTCAGCCTAGGGTAACGGACGTACACCTCGATTGAGCTCACCTCCTCTCAATAGCTTATTCACATTTACATTCCAAAATCTATAGTATACAGGCAACAGGTATAAAATCAATATATGTCACTGTTAGAGGTAGCCCAATTTAGATAAGAGGGTCTCCCTCTGAGTGATAGCAGACCACAATAAGGACTCCAAGAAAATGGCGGGGGAGCATCTTGGTCGGAGGTCCGGTGATGACGGGTTGTTTTGCTTCCGGTCAATGACCGTATGTTTTGAACTTCGACAAAATGGCGAATAACGTCCGTCCTACGATCGTACGTACTTCCGGTCAATGAGCGTATACATTGAACTTCGACTAAATGGCGAATAGCGTCCGTCCAACGATCGTACGTATTTCCGGTCAATGATCGTATGCATTGAACTTCGACAAAATGGCGGATAACGTCCGTCCAACGATCGTACGGACTACCGGTCAATGATCGTATACATTGAACTTCGACAAAATGGCGAATGACGTCCACCTAACGATCGAACGCACTATACCCCGGCGGAGTGTAGAATGACGGAACATACACTTCCGTTTAACGATCGAATCCACCGGACTTCGACAAGATGGCGAATCGACAATTTCCGTCGAACCCCGCAATGATGGCGGATTGGCATACATCCGCCAAACGGCATATATATTGAATGCTGCCACACTAAATCAGGTTCCCCAGATGAAGGCAAGAGAGCCGTAACGCGTAGGGATTCAGACGTACACCTGGAAGTGACGTGAGATATATGGCAGATGCCGCCTTGTTTATTTGATGCCTGCTTTTATTCTTTATTGATGTAAGGAGATTACTTTGTTTTAATAAATATATACGTTGTGACATACTACACCATTGGAGGCCTATCTTTCCTTATGTTTCCCCGAGTAATATAGCGAAGGGGTACCACAAGACATAGAGATGACTGAATAGCTCCTGGTGTCGTCCACTATCATTGAATTTACCCAGAGGATTTGTTTGGAGGCTTTTTATTGATCTATTGAGAGGTGAGAGGCCTGTGAGGCTGTGTGTTTGGAGTGGCACGGGCTAGTTTGACCCAGTATCACGGCATTTATATATGCCACCAAGGTGAGAGGCCTGAGAGGCTGAATGCACGGAGGAGCACTAGCACTTTATTGTCAGCTTTACAGCTTCACTGAGAGCAACTTTTGTGCACTGCACGTTTGCACTATATGGACTTTGTTTACACATATGGACTTTTATTTCTATTTTAATTTATCTATCTACTTTTCACTCATTTATTACATATTTGTCACATATGTTTTATTGATTGATGTGTTTTTTTGCGCAAATTCACTTCTATATTTATGCTTCACTTGTGTATGGTAAACACTACTAGTTTTTGCTGCAATCTGAGCATTATTATTGTCATATTGATTGTTTTAGCGCGAAGGATTTCACAATTTTATTTCTTGGTTAGTTACTTATTTCACCGTTGCTGCTATTATGGATGTCTTCACGTTTGTGGAGAACAGGAATGTCAATTTAGATGATATTTTTAACCCACAGAACAAAACACACACTAGTGATGTAGATAGTTTAATTAGAAAACTGGGCCATCTAATGGAGAAAAAAATCAGCCTATGGTGGGATATCAACACCTTCGATAGATACATTAAGGAAGAAATTGTCCCCAGGAGACTTCGGTGGGACATACCCCCGAATGATGGCCTGACGGACAAGGAATCAATGGATGAATGGTATCAATTTTTTAACAATAAAAGTCTAGAAGGATTGAGATTCCTTATGAAACGCAAACAGAAGAAAATTAGGATGGTGGAAAAACAGATAGATGATATGAAGTCTAAACTAGATCCACATAAGGACAGTACAGATTTCAATAAATTATCATCGCAATTGAACAAAGACCTCATCAGTAAGGACTTAGAAGTACAACAACGTAAGATCAAAAAGTTCCAGAGAGATATAGCAGACTATAAAGCGGATAATGTTTTTAAATGGCAACAGAAGACTGAATCGGTAGTACCTACATCTACCTACTCCACACCAGAAAAAGAAGTAAGGATTGAAGATCCAATAAGGACATATGTCCAAGATGGATTAAGAAGGGTAGAGAGAGAGAGGGATGAGAGACCTCATCAACAAAACAATGAACACTACACGAAGAAAACACCAAAGAAACAATGGAAGAAACAGTTTAAGAAACCCTTTAAGAAAGCCTATCAAAATACACAGAATAATGATAGAGACCAAAGGGATACAAGAGGCCCACCACAACATTATGAACATCAAAACGGATATGGGAGATCCCCGATGTACACACAGAATAGATTCGAACCTATCAGGAAGTATTCGGATACAAATGAATATGAACAACACCAATACCAACAGAACCAATACAATACACAACGCCCTTTTTTAGACAGGGAGAGAAGAGAATACTCCCCACGACGGCAACCACAAGCCCCCTACCGCTCACCGAGGAGACACCAACAAGGGAACAGAGGAAGTCCAGAACGAGGAGGGGCACTCGAGCAGGAAAGAGAATCCAGGCAAAGAAGAGAATAGTGGGAGAAAATGTGGTGAATCTGAGTGGTCTAGAAATCAGTGTAGAAGAATTGGCAGTATTGGATAAAGGTTTAAAACATGCTCCGACTAAAAATCTTAATAAGTTTGAGACGTACATTGGGATTCAGAAATATGTGAGGAAACTCAATATTAAGAAATATGTACTGAATAATCCGTTTAAATCTAAGAGAGTTGTAACAAATGAATTAGAGGAACCAAGGTTTAGTTCCCTAAGGAATAACTCCGTATATAACCCACAAATGACCAATAACCAACATATTGACGTGTTCAAAAAGTTAGTTCTAAGAGACCTTGAGTCTCTGAAGATCAAAAACTATTCTGATCCGATACATATCAAGAAGGGCATGAAGTTATTGAAGAAAAGGGAGGATATTGTGATCCGACCTGCGGATAAGGGAGGGGCAGTGGTAATCCAATCCAAAGAACAATACCACAAGGAAATAATGAGACAACTGCAGGACGAGTCTACATACAAGAAACTGTTGGGCAATCCTACCAGCAAATATAAGAAGGAACTACAAGCATTAGTAAATCTGGGTAGGAAGAAAAATATCCTAAATACGAAAGAGTCTAGATACTTGGTCCCAGAAGCCTGCAGAATACCGATAATTTATACTCTTCCGAAAATACACAAATCGAAGGACAATCCACCAGGCAGACCAATAGTCAATGGGATTGACTCCCTGACAGCAAGAATGGGTCAATATATTGACTTCTTTCTGCAACCAGCTGTACAAAACACAAAGGCTTTTCTAAGGGATACGAAGCAGGTTTTGCAGCTATTAGAGACAGTACCAGTCCTGGAAGGGAGGACAATATTAGCTACTGCAGATGTGACATCACTTTATACGATAGTAAAACATCACGAAGCAGTAGCAGCAACCAAATGGGTGCTACGTGAACATAGTGACCTGATCTGCAAACAAAGGAAGTTTTTGGTTAAATGCCTTGATTTTTGCCTGAAGTATAATTTCTTTTGGTATCACCATAGCTATTATAATCAAGCGACGGGAATAGCCATGGGCTCGAAATTTGCGCCGAGTGTAGCAAACTCTTTTATGGCAAGATGGGAAGAGTCCGCAATATATAATGACACCCCACCAGAGCTATCCCTATACAAAAGATACATAGACGATGTTATTATTGTATGGAATGGAAGCAAAGAAAAGCTGGAAGAATTTCTGAATCGTCTGAATAAGAATGATCTGAACATAGAACTAGTTTGGAAGATTGACGGAAAGACAGTGGACTTCCTGGATTTGCAAATTAACCTAGAAGGGAGCAAGGTGGTGACTAAAACCTTTTTTAAGAATGTGGATACGAACAGCTATCTGTCGATGGATAGCTGTCATTTCAAACCCTGGCTTTTCAACATCCCGAGAGGACAGTTCGTGAGAATGAAAAGAAACTGCACAAAAGAATCGGATTATAAGGACCAGGCAGAAATATTAGGGAAGAGATTCAAAATTAAAGGATATGAAGACACCTGGATTGACAACCGAATTCAAGAGGTTAATAAAATGGATAGAGAGAAGATACTAAAAGATAAAATGAGTGGAAGGAAAGAGGGAGAACAAACTGCCCCGAGCATCATTCTGAGCTACAACACTCAATACAAGGATGTGGCTAAGGTGATCAATAGACACTGGCACATCCTGAGAAGTGATAAAGATCTTCAGAAGATACTACCAGAGAAACCAAGGATCCTATATAACAAAGCCCCGACTTTAAAAGACATTATTGTCAAATCAGTAATAGAACCCCCCCTAAAAAACACATTCTCCTTCTTCACAGGAAAGGGTTTCTACCCCTGCAAAAACTGTTTTGCATGCAAACATGCACAGAAGTTCCAAGGCAAAAGGACAGAATTTATTTCCACAAACACAGGAGAGAAATATGACATCAAAGATTTTATCGGATGTCATACAGAAGGAGTAGTTTATGTTCTCCAATGTAGTTGCAAACTACAGTATGTGGGAAGAACTAAACGAGCACTGAAGGTGAGAGTGAAAGAACATGTCAAAAAGATCATCAAAGGGTGTACAAAACACAATGTATCGAGACATTTTGAAAGGGTCCACAACAAAGACCCCAAGCATTTACAGTTTTGGGGCATAGATAAATATAAGAAAGCGTGGAGAGGGAGCCACCTAGTGAGGACCATTAGTCAATTAGAATCAAAATGGATACATAGTATGAATACTCTGACACCTAGAGGCCTCAATGTAGAATTCGATTTAAACTGTTTTTTGAGTAACTTTTAATAATTTTAATATTAATATTTTAATTTATTGATTTTATACCTGTTGCCTGTATACTATAGATTTTGGAATGTAAATGTGAATAAGCTATTGAGAGGAGGTGAGCTCAATCGAGGTGTACGTCCGTTACCCTAGGCTGAAGTTAATATAGCCCTGGATTGTAATATGGATAAGCCCCCATTGAGATTTCGTCATCCATGACTATTACACCGTAGCATAGCTCTAATACTTTACAGTATCGATCGAGGAATCTTTACCAATTATTTTTAGTCCCTTATATATGTAATTTTCTATATATTTATATTTTAAATTTTATTTTATATACTATTTTATATATTTTATAATAGTATATTAAGTCTACATGTACAAGAGATACATGCAGACTATGTTTGATCTTATGGGAGTGTGGATGACTGCATACTATGTCACTGTTAGAGGTAGCCCAATTTAGATAAGAGGGTCTCCCTCTGAGTGATAGCAGACCACAATAAGGACTCCAAGAAAATGGCGGGGGAGCATCTTGGTCGGAGGTCCGGTGATGACGGGTTGTTTTGCTTCCGGTCAATGACCGTATGTTTTGAACTTCGACAAAATGGCGAATAACGTCCGTCCTACGATCGTACGTACTTCCGGTCAATGAGCGTATACATTGAACTTCGACAAAATGGCGAATAGCGTCCGTCCAACGATCGTACGTATTTCCGGTCAATGATCGTATGCATTGAACTTCGACAAAATGGCGGATAACGTCCGTCCAACGATCGTACGGACTACCGGTCAATGATCGTATACATTGAACTTCGACAAAATGGCGAATGACGTCCACCTAACGATCGAACGCACTATACCCCGGCGGAGTGTAGAATGACGGAACATACACTTCCGTTTAACGATCGAATCCACCGGACTTCGACAAGATGGCGAATCGACAATTTCCGTCGAACCCCGCAATGATGGCGGATTGGCATACATCCGCCAAACGGCATATATATTGAATGCTGCCACACTAAATCAGGTTCCCCAGATGAAGGCAAGAGAGCCGTAACGCGTAGGGATTCAGACGTACACCTGGAAGTGACGTGAGATATATGGCAGATGCCGCCTTGTTTATTTGATGCCTGCTTTTATTCTTTATTGATGTAAGGAGATTACTTTGTTTTAATAAATATATACGTTGTGACATACTACACCATTGGAGGCCTATCTTTCCTTATGTTTCCCCGAGTAATATAGCGAAGGGGTACCACAAGACATAGAGATGACTGAATAGCTCCTGGTGTCGTCCACTATCATTGAATTTACCCAGAGGATTTGTTTGGAGGCTTTTTATTGATCTATTGAGAGGTGAGAGGCCTGTGAGGCTGTGTGTTTGGAGTGGCACGGGCTAGTTTGACCCAGTATCACGGCATTTATATATGCCACCAAGGTGAGAGGCCTGAGAGGCTGAATGCACGGAGGAGCACTAGCACTTTATTGTCAGCTTTACAGCTTCACTGAGAGCAACTTTTGTGCACTGCACGTTTGCACTATATGGACTTTGTTTACACATATGGACTTTTATTTCTATTTTAATTTATCTACTTTTCACTCATTTATTACATATTTGTCACATATGTTTTATTGATTGATGTGTTTTTTTGCGCAAATTCACTTCTATATTTATGCTTCACTTGTGTATGGTAAACACTACTAGTTTTTGCTGCAATCTGAGCATTATTATTGTCATATTGATTGTTTTAGCGCGAAGGATTTCACAATTTTATTATATATATTTTAGCAGAGACCCTAGGGAATAAGATGGCAATTGCCACAATATTTTATGTCACACTGTATTTGCCCAGTGGTCTTTCAAATGCAATATTTTGGGGGAAAAATACACTTCAATGAATAATAATAATAAAAATAAATAAATTAATGAAACAGTGAAGTTAGCCCTTTTTTTTTTTTTTTACTGTGACAGATGATGTTACGCTGTGAGAATCGTGATCTATCTTCTAAGCAAAAAAATCGTCATTCTCATTTTAACCAGAATCGTGCAGCTCTAGCGTGCATACTACAAAGATTGTCATTGGAGTTTGTTATAGACCTTCCAGTGGTAGTAAGGAGGTGGAGACTCAGCTCTTTGCACAGATGCAAAGGGCTGCAAGGGCTGGGACAGTGATAATAATGGGGGATTTTAACACGCTAGAGGGGAAAAAATACATTATTCTCTATGGAGATGGTTCACATCTCCACTACAAAACACGTGACACCGAATGTCTGAAGCTCAAACAAGTTCCGGACCCTTTTTTGTTGCGCGAATTGGGCAGTTTGGGCGTACTTGAGCGTTTGTATTTCCCATAGAAAGTAATGGAAAACGCTTGATTCAAGCGTCTGGCGCGACAACGAGCGTTTCTATGGGCGTTTTGTCGCTTGAGTCAATAGAACATTTCATCCAGGCAGAAGATAAAAAAAATCTACAAACATAGCAACAAGTGATGAATGCAACCTAAGAGCTGTGAAAATGTGGAATAGTCTCCCTCCAGAGGTGGTTCTGGCCAGCTTAGTAGATTGCTTGAAAAAAGGCCTGGATTCTTTCCTAAATGTACATATAACTGGTTACTAACATTTATAGGTAGTTGATTCAGGGAAAATTTGATTGCCTCTCAGGGAATTAGGAAGAATTTTTTTTCCCCTGCTATAGCAAATTGGATCATGCCCTGTTGGGGTTTTCCGCCTTCCTCTGGATCGGCTGTGGGAATATGATTGTGTATATGGGATTGTATATTTTTTTTTGGTTGAACTAGATGAACTTGTGTCTTTTTTTAAACCTAACTATGCAATTTGGTCACATGACATCTCAGAGAGGCAAAGGACTTCAGTACTGGAAGATTCTTCTCTACCATATGCTGTGATCACAAATCTGAACAGTAAGTAGGAAGCTAAATAATGCCCATCATGGGTACACTGAACGTGGATCCTGCTCTGTTTGATGTCTGATTGGTGAAGTCTCTCAATTCAGGGCTCCCAACTCAACATATTGTAAGGCCTTGTACACACGAGGGAATAAATCCGCTGAAACTGGTCCGACGGACCATTTCATCCGAAAGATCCGGTCGTTTGTATGGTCAAACGGACCGTTTCGGACGGATTTTTCCAGCGGAAAAATTCCAAAGTATGCTTTGAAATATTTCCGCCGGACCCATGTCCGTCGGATATGTCCGCTCGTTAGTACACAAAAGCCTCGGACAAAAAACCCGCGCATGCTCAGTCAAAACGATGGGACGGGAGCACTCGTTCAGGTAAAACTCGCGTTTGTTTGGGACCTGGCACATTCGTCACCTAAACTCTCTATATAGTGTTCCGTTTAGATCGTTTTTTTGTGCTTTCTTCTCTTGCTAGAATGAACCCGTTCTTTTGTCCAGATGTCACATACTGCTAGCTTGCATTTTCATTATTTATTTTTCTATTTGACACAGTTTGCTTGCCAGATGTCCCCACATTTGTTTATGTTCTCCACATTTTAAAAATGTCTCTTTGGACTTAATGTTGAGTATTTTTTTTTTTTTTAAGATTTGGATTTAACGTGTTTGGAATATTTCAAATGTTTTTTTTTTTCTTGTTTCATCCTTTATTGTTATTTTTTTCATAAAAATGGACGCTTCTTTGGGGTTTACCAAGTTCAAACATAAAAGGTCCCCCCCCCCCCTAAAAGGAGTTTGGGTCCTTTGCAAATGCCACATTTTGTTTGCCAAATGTCTGATGCTTACTCACCACAGTATTAAACACAATAGACAAGGTTTGAAAGTAAATACAAAAGCCATTTATTTCCGGCCAAAAAATAAATTATAAATCACCAGAACGGCAGCACTTGATGAGATTGCAACATACATGCATACTTGGCAATTACAACATGATGAAGGACAAATTAAGTAACCTCAGGAGTCAATATCAAAAATCAGGATCAGCAGCACATGAACAAAGGAACCCAAGCTGTGCTACTACAACGAGCTCAGTTTTTTGGACAATAAACTGGATGGCAGGGATTCATCTTCTCGACTTCCTAGCAGACTTCCTTCCAGCGAAACTTCCACGGGTCCGTCCACGGAACCTTGCAGGTGGGGCTGATGTGGCAGGAGGAGGATGAGGATGATGGGGAGCAGGCCAAGCCGGATCCCACAGCACAGTGTCCCTGGTCAGCTCGTTCCTTTTCATCCTGGCCAGGACCTGATTTATAATGTCCTTGGCCAGGCTTTTTTGCTCCTCCCCCCCTTGGTTCAGCTCATTGGCCACAAATGCGCTATAGCATTCCGTTGGGTTGAGGGGGGCTCTCATGATTTCGGCAGCCTCCCGGATGACCTGAAGGCTTTCATCATGCACCTCCCTCCTGCGCCTACTTGCAGCTGGTGGCCTCATTTGGAGGGGAGGAACTTGGCTGATTGTGCTCAGCCTGGGCCTGGGGACCTGCTGCACCTCACTTGACCCGGCCTCCTCCTGGCTGCCACTCACCCCTTCCGCCTGGCTGACATGGGCCTCAGGAGCTGCCACCTCCTGGCTGGTCTCTTCTTCCTGTGTATAAAAAAGGCAACATGTTGTAATTTTTGCCACAATCAAGCACACACATTTTATTTCTCTAGACTTTTTTAGTTAGTATTAATTTAAATTAAACAGACTGTCCTTCTGACCCCTGCATTTGGCATCCCTGTTTGTTTTTTGTTTACAAGATCAACTCACGAATTCAAAATAAATAGCAGCACAAAACTAGTTTTGAAAATACTAGACCTCACTGAAGATGGCCAGATCTGGCTCCATGTCAGCCAGCCCTGCTTCTGATTCTGCAGGGCTCCTGGGATCCGGGGAAGTTCCGCTGGGAGGAAGTGTTGAAACCGAAGCCCTGCCATCCAGTTCATCATTCAAAAAACTGAGCTCTTTGTAGTACCAGAGCTTGGGTTCCTTCTTCTTAGCTGCTGCTGATCCTGATTTTTGATATTTCCGTTTTTTATAGACATTCCTGTAGCTTCTCCTGAGGTTACTGAATTTGTCCTTCACCATGTCGCCTGTGCAACTTGGCACCCAAGTGTGCAGGTATGTCGCAATCTCATCAAGTGCTGCCTCTCTCTTTCCAGTGTCCAAATAATGGGTGTGCCTGGTGTCCCAAAGAAGGGGCATATCCCGATATCGGGCTATTAATTCCATTGTAGCCTCCTTCCCTTTCAGCAAATCCATTCTTTTGGGCTGCTTATCGAAATGAAGCTTCTCAATAGTAATGTCTAGAATAGAAATTGCCAATCAAACACAAAGCACAACTTTCCAAAGGCTCAGCTTTGTCATTCTTAAAATATGTGCACATTCATTCATTTTAGAGCATCTACTTTATACAAACACAGTGTCTTATGCTGCTACATAGCTGGCCTGCTCTGCCGCAATGTTGTAACCCCAAAAAGTTGGCATTCAGAGTCCATGTTGCAAGTTGTAGCATGTAGTTAAGAACACATCCACCATGAATATGAATGCTAGCATTCACCTCAAGGCACTAGTTCATGTGTAGCTATCATGCCCCTCAGCATTGATGGCAGAAAACACTACCTACTTATCTCTGTCCAACCAATACACAACACTACTGGCATGATCTGACAGCATACTCAAAAATACAAATAAAGAGGAAAGAGCATTCTCTACATATAATCTTGATGAAGTGATGTGTCCAAGCACTTTACTCTCTAAATGTTATGGTGGGCCCCAAAATACATAAATAACAGTGGCCTAAAAAGGGTGCAAACAACATCTAAAAGCTCCATCCCCCATGCCTGTTCAAATTATATGCCTCTGATCCGATGTTTGCATTTACCTTCGTCTCTCTCTCTCCTCGTTTCCGCTCGAGTAATCTCCGCGTAACCAACGTAATCACGTTGTTTCCATTATATTCCCCACGCAATCAAGAAACGCCACCCTCGTCTCCGCCCATGACGTACCAATTTCTGCTTTCCACGCCCATCTGCAACGTTGATTGGAAAATATGGCGATGTCACACGAGCGCACATTAGCCTCTGATCGGGATCAGGAAGGGACACAGGCCGGAACGTCCCGATCCAGGCCAAAACGTTACAAGGCCACAAACATGTCTCTACAAGAGATGGTGGAGTTGGTGTCCATCCTGCGACGGAAGGACTATGATGGTGAGCATGGCCCATACAGCACCCCTAACCGGAGGAAGTCAAAAATTATGGATAAGGCAGCAAGGAAACTTTATGAGATGTTTGGGGTCACCAGGTCCAAAGAGCAGCTCCGGAAACGCTGGTCCGACTTAAAACTGCGCGAGCCAGAGCAGTATCGCAAAATAAAAAGAATCATAGAAAAAAGTAAGTACTTTAAAATGTCTTTGGAGTGCCTATTTTTGCCGAAAATGTTTTGCCATGTATATTTCGCCATCTGCCTCGTTGGCCTGCTTGTATATTTTAAACCCTGCCTTGTAAATTTAGTAATGTTTGTCTAATATAAATCCGACGACTTGCCACGATCGTAGTCAACATCGTTCCAATCACATCGTTTATCCTCAATCCGCGGTTCCAGGAACATCACACCTGGACGAGGCTATTTGGCGAAAAACATCGTTTTCAGAAACAATGTTGAAAATATGATGTGTTTGTGCAAACTAATAAGTTTCTTTAAAAAGGCAATCAGGATTCAGTAATTCACACAGTGCTGAGCTAACTTAATATACAGCTGTTTGGACATCTGTAATTTAGAAAACCTGTCTACCCACATAAAATAGTAATTTGGAGTTTAGGAGAAGGGACTCCAAAAAAGACTTATTCAGGAGGCCAGCCATGTGTGTCACTTCCCCAAAAAGCCTCATTATATCACAGCTAGGGAGACATCAGCTAGCAAAAAAAAGGAACATGGTTTGTGCTGTAATAAGGCCAAAACTAGAATTGTAACGCCACTTCTAAGCAATGTTTGCAAATTAGTCCCTCCAAAAAGATCTGTTTGCTGATGTTTTTATTTATTTTATTTTTTTTAGGGGAAAGAAGAGGACAGCGCTATGAGGAGTCAGGGAGGCCCACACTGTCTCCCAAACGGCCCGAAAAAATTGTTGAGCAGGAGGATGATGAAGAAGGAGAGGAGGAAGAAGGAGAGGAGGAAGGGAGAGAGGAGGAAGGCGGATTGGTGGAGGAAGGCGGATTGGTGGAGGAAGGCGGTTTGGTGGAATTTGGCGGATTGGTGGAGGAAGGCGGTTTGGTGGAATTTGGCGGATTAGTGGAGGAAGGCGGATTGGAGGAGGAAGGCGGATTAGTGGAGGAAGGAGAAGTTGAAGAAGAAGGAGAAGTTGTAGAAGATGTTGAACTTGTCAGTACAACAGGTCAGTGACACCCCAGCTTTGCAGGGAAAAAGAGATGTAGATAGGCCTGCACCTTACTTACTTACAATGTTGTGTTTTTCCTTTGGCATTTTTAGGGGATGAAGATGGGATTAGCACATCTGTCGCTCCTATTTTTTCTCGTGCAAGTGCACAAATCCTAATACAGCAGATAATGGAGTGCAGCACCGATCTGGCCAATATGAGGGAAAGGATGGTGGTGATGGACCAAAACTTCAAAAACATGCTCGATATTTTGGGACGTATATAGAAGACTATCCCCCCCAGCTGCCCCCCATGCCCCCCCTGCCCTCACCCCTAACCACCCCACTCTCAAAGATGTTGTATCATGTTCGTTTAATATCCCCCAAAATTTGAGGAGGCACACACACACACGGGTTTATTTACTGAAGCTATAAGGGGCAAAAGCAGCATCACTTGGCATATAAAACAATCATCTTCCATGTTTGGATGCGAAGTCTTAATTGACTAAGCTTAATTTAGAAGCTGATTGGCTTATATGCACACATAAGCCGGAGTTTGGACTGTTTAGCAAATAAACCCCAATGTCTGTTCACATGTGCGTTCTGCCAGCACAGGACACCAATTGCATGTGCCTTGTGGGTGCAACCCCTTCCCTACTTATCAAGTAGGTGACAGAAAGGGGTTGCACCCACAAAGCACACACATCGATCACCCATGATGGCAGATAGCACATGTGAACATTTCGCATGGGATCTCATGTGAAAAAACACCATTTGGCCCATCACACACACACAGCATGTGTGCATCCTCAAATTTTGGGGGATTTCGGCGTGACCTAAGACCATGTTGTCTGGGTTTGTTATGCCAAATAAAAGGTTGAACTTTGTAAGTTCGATTGTTAGATATGTTTGTCAAAACCACAAAATATTTTTTGAATAAATAAATACTTTCTAAACCAAGTTTTCTAATTAAAACACAAAAATGTTCGTAAATAAAAAACAAATAAAAAAAACTTTTCAAAACACACACACACCAGTGGCTTCTTATTTCTAACCTCAATACCCAGTTTGTAGAAGAGTCACTAGAATGTGCAATTGTGTGTATTTACTAAAACCTGCTAACTAAATTGGGCACAAGAAATGCACTAGTTTCAGAACCTGGAAGACAAATAAAAAGAGAAAAAGCAATAATGACAAACAACTGTATAAAGTCCAATGGTCAAATTATTTATTATTTATTGGTAATATTTCTTTATTTTGGGGGCCGAATTATAAAGAAATATTAATCTGGCATAGCTATGGCCCCCCGACCCATAAAGTACTCAACATATTTGTCGCGTACCTCACGAGCAGATTGGGTGACCGAGCCAGCGCGACCAGTGTCCAGCCCAGGAAGGGTATCTGAGGGTAGTCCTGCCTCAGCACCGATGTTGGGTAGGTACGTCTGGGAATGCCTGCGTAAAAAATTATGCAATATGCAGCAGGCCAAAATAACAGAGTTAAATTTATATTCCGCCAGATGTATCGCTGTCTGGAACAGGCGGAACCGGCTGGCGAGTATCCCAAAGGCATTCTCGACTACCCTCCGGGCCCTGGCCAGCCGGAAATTGAAGACTCTCCTCTCCGGGGTGAGGGTCCTCTGGGGAAAAGGCCGCATGAGGTGAGGTCCAAGTCCAAAAGCCTCGTCCGCTAAAAAAACAAACGGAAGTCCTTCCACATTGTCTTCATCCGGTGGCAGTTCAAGACCACCAGTTTGTAGACGCCTGTAAAATTCGGTCCGCGCGAACACTCCCCCATCAGACAGCCGGCCATTCTTCCCCACGTCCACATACAAAAATTCGTAGTCTGCCGACACCACCGCCATCAACACGATACTATGAAAACCTTTGTAGTTATAATAGTACGAGCCCGAAAGAGGTGGCGGCACTATGCGGACGTGCTTCCCATCAATTGCCCCTCCGCAGTTTGGAAAATCACAACGCTGGGCAAAGTGGGCAGCCACAGTCTGCCATTCCTGCGGCGTGGAGGGAAACTGTGGGGACAAAAGCAAAAAAAAAATTAGCACTTTGGCACAGAAACAACATTGCAAACACTAGTAAAAAAAAAATCATTCTGCAACATCACGGTATTAACACTTCAAAAAATTAGTGTATAGAGAGTATTTAGGGCAACAAATCTAGAGACAATTATTATCAGACTCCACATCACGCTGATAGGGCAATACACTTTTTTAGAGGGAGGGAGTTGAACTACAATGGAGCAGGACACCAAATAAAAAAATAAGGTGTTTTTGTCCCTAGGAGATGATGCTGGACAGGTTAGTAGTGTTGAAGGTAAAAATATGCAGGTAGGCCAAACCATATTAACCTGGAAAGCTTAACAACATGCATGGGGAGAAAAGGGAACATTAAGCACACAGCATATTACAATCATGGTGACTAGGAAAACCAACACAAAAAGGTGAGAAAAATATGCAAACATTATTAAAGACACAGATTGTGATGTTAAAGGAGGAAACTTACCTTAATAAACTCCTCCTGCATGACTTGTATGATGGCAGAACACGTCTCCGGTATGATGATCCCAAGCGCCTGGGGAGAGATGCCTGTTGAGAACTTGAGGTCCTGCAGGCTCCTCCCAGTCGCCAGGTACCGCAACGTGGCAATAAGCCTCTGCTCAGCCGGAATGGCTTGGCGCATCACAGTGTCCTGCCTCGTGATATAGGGGGACAGGAGATCCAGCAGACGGTGGAAAACGGGGTCCGTCATACGGAGAAAGTTCCTGAAGTCATCAGGATTATTCTCCCGGATCTCCCTAAGCAGAGACATATGAGAGAATCGGTTACGCTGCCGCAACCAATTCTTGGCCCAGGAACTCCTCCTCCTACTGTTCCTGTCCAAATCACTGGAATGCACACAGACTCCAGAACAAAACCCATAAACAGCACGAACTCGTGAAAAGTTGCGCTGCTGCTCCATCATGGCTTCAAACCGGCCGGCTGGTCAGTCAAGAACACACTCAAACAGAAAGCACCCCCAAATCCAGCAAGACCTGCAAAGATCGCACGTCAAACAGATACGACCGTACAGGACGGCACTGCAAAGCAGAAACGCCGCGTACGGCGACACTGAATGACAAATACGAGCCCACAAGCACACACTGAACCTGAAAATACGACCTGTTAAGCGCGGAGACTGAAAAGCACGAATCAGCTCTAACCAAACCTTCGCTAACACCGAACTAGCAGAAGCGGAACAGAGGGCGGCGCCGATGGCTTCGTCATTCCCCTTTATAGTGACGTTGTACGTGGTTTACGTGCCCGCGTTCTGGTCCGCTGGGATTTCGGTCCGATGGTGTGTACGCTCATCAGACCAACGGACAAATTTGACTTATCCGCTGGGAAATATCCGTCGGATGTTTCCGACCGGATACATTCCCTCGTGTGTACAAGGCCTAATAGTCCTGACTCAGGAGTAAAATGCACCCTTGCTGCCCAGCCTAATATTTCTCTGCTTAGAAGTAGCCTCAGTGGAATATAAAAAGCCGCGCCCCACACAGATTAGTCGAAATTAGTTACACCAATATCATTGATGGTAAACAAAATAATACTAAAGTCCATTGAAGTCCATAGTGGTAGAAATAAAAGTTCCCAGAAGCGATCCTCTGTAAAGTGTCACCAAGCGAACACACTCCAAAAGGTGCACCCACCACCGAGTGAATAAGCAGCTTACCAGAGGTCCGTCATAAGTCAGCGTCTGACTGTGACCCAGCCAACGGCCTTTAAATCCTTGTGGTTCCCAAGATCAACCCGAGTGGACCAGGACGGGACACTTCTGGATATGTATAAGGAACAGCTTTGTTGTACATTGAAGCATACTTTGTGTATGGACTGACAATGGGAAGTACAAGAGCTAAAATACCAATGCCCGCAGAGACAGTTAACACAGGTTCTTTGTTCCAGGCATTTTTCAAGAAAGTCCCAACTTAAGGACAAGGAATGACTCTCCTTAAGTATGCTTCAATGTACAACAAAGCTGTTCCTTATACATATCCAGAAGTGTCCCGTCCTGGTCCACTCGGGTTGATCTTTGGAACCACAAGGATTTAAAGGCCGTTGGCTGGGTCACAGTCAGACGCTGACTTATGACGGACCTCTGGTAAGCTGCTTATTCACTCGGTGGTGGGTGCACCTTTTGGAGTGTGTTCGCTTGGTGACACTTTACAGAGGATCGCTTCTGGGAACTTTTATTTCTACCACTATGGACTTCAATGGACTTTAGTATTATTTTGTTTACCATCAATGATATTGGTGTAACTAATTTCGACTAATCTGTGTGGGGCGCGGCTTTTTATATTCCATTGTTTTCTGTATATCACACGCTTGCTGCAGCCTGTAGTCCTTGGGGGGGAGGGGTTTTATAGCGCGGTTTTCCTTTACCTTATAAGTAGCCTCAGTGCCCATTGACACTGGAGGACATTCATATCTGCAATCTAAATCTGATGTTGGACACGTGATTATATCAGCGGGTTTCAAAACGTTACTGTTTGCCTCATCTACCCCAGATGAAACCATCAGGATACCTTTTAAAGCCCTGTACACACGATCAGATATCTGATGGAATCTAATCCGATAGATTTTTTCATCAGATATCCGATGAAGCTGACTTTCAACAGTCTTGCCTACACACCATCAGTTAAAAATCCGATCGTGTCCAACGCGGGGACATAAAACACTACAACGTGCTGAGAAAAATGAAGTTCAATGCTTCGGAGCATGCGTTGACTTAAATTTTTAAAAATGCCTGGATTTTTGACCGATGGACTTTCCCACAGACGATCGTTTTTTTCAATCGGTTTTTGATCCATAGGAAAAATTTAAAACAGGTTCTATTTTTTTTAACCGATGGGAAAAAAACGATGGGTCCCACACATGATCGGTTCGTCCGATGAAAACGGTCCATCGGTCCGTTTTCATCAGACAAACTGATCGTGTGTACAGGGCTTTATAGTTTCTTGCTTCTTCGATTGTTGCTTCTTGCTGTTCAATTTCAATGGTGTGATTGATAACGCTAAAATAAGACATAGCTGTGGACATGGGACACACTGTACAGTAGAAAGGCATTTTACTCTGTCACTGTATTTATTTTATCTAGTGATTGATGGTCAGCTAGCAGAACAAATGAAGCACCTTGTAAATAGCAGATTCACACGTTCGGAATCACTGTTTAAGCAAGCATTCCTTCTCCAGGGGTAGAAATATTTGTTTTTCAGGAATGCAATCAGCTCTGATATATAGTGTTTGCCAAGCGAACCCTACTGTCTGTGCGATCCAATTCCCCCTGACATGCACAGACGTTTTTATTGTCCGGTAAATATGTTCAACTGTTCTTCCAAAGGGCCCTTCAGTGAAAAATGCGCCAGCCCGACCTGAAATAAATGGCAGTGTTTATTTGTTCTTTGCAAACGGAAAGTCGATTTGTCTTGTCTACATATTCTGTGGCTTTTAAAATACTTTATTGAGCCTGAGAAAGCACTTCGGGTGAAATTGCTATTAAAGTATTCAGGTGTTGATATTTCAGACGTTGGGTGAATGTCAGACCATTACATGTTGCTGAAAGTTATCTATTTTGTTATTCGAATCAGTGTTCGGTCTATTCATTTTTAACCACTTAAGGACCGTGTCACGCCGATATACGTCAGCAGAATGGGACGGCTGGGCATATCAACATATATATATATGTATAACTGATGAACTACAGCGCTACTAAATCTAAAATACACCACAACATTTATAAATAAATGTAAAAAGCTGCAGTATGTGAAAAAGGTTACCAACCAAACAACAAATGTGAAAAATATAAACATATGCGCTTGGAACAACTAATTGTGTGATACCTTACTAAGATCAATCCAATAGTGATAATTAAAACCCTGAATAGGGGATATACGTGTTGCCACAGTGGGGTGAGGCACATAAAGTATATGAATGAAAAAAAAAAGTGTAAAATTCCATAAATAAATACAAAACTAATTAATCCAGATCATCAATTAGTACTCAATTCCAGAATACCGTCCCTGTAGAGTAGATGGTAAAATAGGGTTAAACCATGTTAATTAGCAGCAGCGTGAGAGTGTCACTGAATACAACAGCTCTGTGAAACAGGTGCCTTATGTTCAGCTTCAAAACACTTCAGTAACTTCAACGACACAGCCTTGGTCATTAGTGCAAAAAACAGGCTTCAGCCCCCCTTCACAATACACCATAGCAGGTGTGGGACATGTAAGAAAAGGGAAAACACAATAGTGTAATACAGCCAGACACGATAATACCGCTGCCAATGCTATGCGCCGATCCACTCACGCTCTCCCCGTCTTTGAATCAAGCCACTCAGTAACGAAAAAGTGTAGAGGTCCTCACTCGGGAACTTCCGACAGATCTCGTACGGCAAACTCCTCCCCCGTAGGCCCGGATTCACGTAAGTTTAACGCCGGCGTATCTAGAGATACGCCGTCGTAAGTACAAATGTGCACCGTCGTATTTTTACGCCCATTCGCGAAGCTAGATACCCAGAAAACTAGATACGCCTGAAAAGGCTTCTTCCGACTGACGTAACTTGCCTACGCCGGCGTATCGTGGGCACATAGTTATGCTGGACGCATTCGGCCTACCCATGTTAAATATGCAAATGAGTAAGGTACGCCGATTCACGAACGTAGATGCGCCAGGCGGAAAAGATACGCGGTTTGCGTAAGGCTTACGTCAGGCGTAAAGTTATTCCCCATATAGGAGGCGTAACCCATTCAAAGGTATGGACCAGGGAACAGCCGTCGTATGTTGCGTAGTTTATGTAGTACTACGTGAATAGGGCTGTGCGTAGGTTACGTTCACGTCGTAGGCAGTGTTTCGACGTATCTTTTTTGGCAGTTTTTTCGGCGTGACTGTGAGCATGCGCACTGGGATGCGTCCAAGATACAACGCATGCACAGTTCGTATTTTGAAGCTCAGCCCATCATTTGCATTGGGGTCACGCTTCATTATAATATATCACCAGGGCCGTCTTTAATATGGTTTGACGGCCCTCATTTGTGCAGGCACAGCAGCCCATTGATTTGAATGGGCTGCCATGCTTTTGTTTCCTGCAGAAAAAAGGTGCATTCAACATTTTAAAAATACAGTTGCCTTGAAATCCATTCTGCTTTTGCACCATGCTACTTACCTGCAGTTATTGCACACACAAACGTACTGTGTTTTTTAAAGTGTGACCTAAACGTCTAAAAATGCAGCAAGTTTGACAGTGCAGGAACTGCAGATAAGTCACAACAGACAGCAGAATGGACAGACAGTGCTGTATTTCATTGCTTGATGGGCATAGGTGTGCCGTGTGCGAAGCCTATTACATGAGGCATGCGCTTTTCTTTGCAGGACTGCAGGTCTGGTCTGTGATTTAAAGAGTTCCTGTATTTTACACATGGCATGGCATAGGGTCCCATGGTGCTAAAGCAGAATGGACAGACGGTGCTGTGACCCCATGCCATGCCATGTGTAAAATACAGGAATTTTTAAAACACTGACCAGGCCTGCAGTGAATCATCAAATATTATAAAGACTTTGGGCACACTCTACAGAAAACTTCTATTTACAATATATAGATTAGCAAACAGTGACATACCTTGGAGTGCAGGACATGAAGAAGAAGTCAGCCCCAGGAAGAGCAAACCGGGGATGCTATAAAATCTCATTCTAATTCACTTTTATATACAAGCAGCACCCAGTGGCAGGAAGGGAGAAGCGCACATCTAAAGGGAAGCCAGGGGTGCTGTACATTTTAAAACACTGGGAAGGGAAGCAGAGGCGATCAAATACCACCAAAAGAAAGCTCTATTTGTGGGAAGAAAAGGACGCACATTTTGTTTGGGAGCTACGTCGCACGACCGCGCAATTCTCAGTTAAAGCGACGCAGTGCTGAATCGCAAAAAGGGGCCTGGTTTTTTACCTGCATTTTGGTCCGGGTCTTAAGTGGTTAAAGCCCAAAAATATTATCCTTGCAATCAGGCCCTCTGTGCTGCAAATGTTAAATGCTCATTAACTGCTTCCCGACCGACACACGATGATATTCATCGGCGGAATGGCACGGGCAGGCAAATGGGCGTACCTGTACTTCCTTTTGAATTTCCCGCCCAGCGGGCCTCGTTAGTGAGCCCACGGGTCCCAGGAACTTAATGTTCCCTGGTGCCCCGTGATTGCGGTCGGGAGAGGAAGAACAGGGAGATGCCGATGTAATTACAGCATGTCCCTGTTCTTCCTAGTAAAAGGACAGTGATCTCTGCTCCCTGTGATCGGGAGCAGAGATCACTGACATGTCACTTATAGCTACACCCCCTCACGGTTAGAATCACTCCCTAGGACACACGTAACCCCTTCAGCTCCCACTAGTGGTTAACACCTTCCCTGCCAGTGTAATTTTCACAGTAATCAGTGCATTTTTATAGCACTGATCGCTGTATAAATGACAATGGTCCCAAAATTGCATCAAAAGTGTATGATGTGTCTGCCATAATGTTGCAGTGACGATAAAAATTGCTGATCGCCGCCTTTATTGTAAAAAAAATATATTAATAAAAATGCCATAAAACTATCCCCTATTTTGTAGATGCTAAAACTTTTGCGCTAACCAATCATTAAACGCTTATTGCAATTTTTTTTACCAAAAATATGTAGAAGAATACGTATCGGCCTAAACTGAGGAAAATTTTTTTTTTTTTTATATTTTTTGGGGGATAGTTATTATAGGAAAAAGTAAAAGTTTTGTTTGTTTGTTTGTTTGTTTTTATTTCTTAATTACTCGCTTTACAACAAATTTAATGGTTTCGTTGCGAGGCCATCAGAAACAAAATTAACATAGTTCAGACATATAGGTACACAAAACATAGAAATCTAAAACATGATTAAAAGGAGGAAAAAAAAAAAAAAAAAAAAAAATTTGTCACATTGAGTCCATTAATATACATTTAGGTTAATTAACTTTTCATTCATCTAGGGCATCCATATCTAAAATAGTTCATTTTTAGAGTTAGATTACAAAATTCACATACCAAATATCACTGACTACATTTTTCTATATACAGTACTCAATCAAACTACGTAATCTAATCAGATCCAGGGTTGCGTAGGTGACCTTTCATCATTTTTTTTGAATTGGTTAAAAGTTTTTGCCCTTCTAATATCAATCGGTAGAGCATTCCATTGCACCGCCGCTTGGTATGAGAATGAGCGACCACCAATTCGGATATTCTTTATTTTTGGGATGTTTACGCGATAATATCCATCTTCGCGTAACTGTCGCGTTGGAACATGTTTGACAACCTTATCCATTATATATTTTGGCGTCATAGCATTAAATGTTTTATACATTAAACATGCTATTTTTAATTTAATGCGTTTATCGACAGTTAACCACCCCAGACTGTTTAGTTGTTCTGATGTTGGATCTCTTTTTCTCAGTCCAGTTGCAATACGAACTGCAAAATTTTGTAATTTTTGGAGTTTTTGTATATATGTTCCCGGGATGCCCACTAGAAGTGCATTACCATAGTCTAAATGAGGAAAGACCAGGGCAGCAATAACTTTAGGGCGATCCATAGGAGCTAAATACACAAGGATCCTACGTAGTACTTTTAATTTGTACATAACAGTCTTGGTGACTTGATTAATGTGTGGCAGAAATAGCAGATCCTCATCTATATAAAATCCCAGATTTTTAACCACTTTACTGCAGCCTGGACCATTACCATCCATATCTTGCCATGGCAGTGTCCAATTTTGAGGTATCTCGCTTACGGAACTTCTGACCACGAGTACTTCAGTTTTTAATTTGTTTAACGCCAGATAGTTTTCTCCCATCCAACGTTCTACTCCTTTTAGACAGTCAGTAAGTTTTTTTGTGGCTGTATCAAGTGATCCCGCTCCCACCCTCAAATAGAGCTGGGTGTCATCAGCATAATTCTGACACTGCAGACCATGGGACCGAATAAGGGCCAAGAGGGGGCGCACGTAAATGTTAAATATCAACGGGGAAAGGGGGGACCCCTGGGGAACTCCACACTCAACAGGTCGACTTTCGGAGAAGTGGCTCCCCAGGCGTACCCTCTGACTTCTGCCCTCCAAAAAGTAAAAAATATTGCTTTTTTTTGAAAATTGTGAGCCTTTTTTTGTTTATAGCACAAAAAAAAATTTCCTTACACGTGATAGGGTACTGTTTACACATTGAAACTTTACCTAATTTCCTAAGCTCTGGAGCAACTGCATTTGCAGGTCCTTTTTCCTTTAGTAAATCAATCACAATGTCTCTTAAGATAATGGTATAACATCAGTTGTTCTAATAAGCTCGCCACAAGGGGTAACTGCAAGAAAATAAATATGTAGGAGCATATTTATTAACCACTTCAATACCCAGCCATAGACAATTGACGGCCTGAGATGGGATCTCCCATCCTAAGTGGCCGTCAATTGATGGCCTGGGCTTTGCAGGTGAATATCTGAACAGGGCCGATCCTACCCGGGGTGCACAGGGTGCAGTGCACCCAGGCGCCACAGAGGTGGGGGCGCTGAAGCGCCAGAGTGCTTCCCTCAAATCCCTCTCCTTGTGCGTGTAGAGCGGCGCCGTGGCTCTCCCCGCCGCCGCTGCAGAGTTTGTCCTATACGGCTGCCTGCGAGTGTCCCCCCTTCCTCCTCCTGTTAGAGAGGGGAGTGAAGAATGCGGAGATCGGAGCGGCTGTCTCTGCTCAATGACATCGCCGAGTGGGCGGTCCATCATGCCTGACACATATTCTGCTCCTCTGTGTCATAAAAAAAACTCCTGTCTGCGGCGATCTGTGATCCATCCGGGCGGCGCGGCTGCAGACTTTCCCCTTCTCTGCAGCTGCCGCCCGTGTGGATCACAGATCGCCGCAGACAGGATTTTTTTTTATGACACAGAGGAGCAGAATATGTGTCAGGCATGATGGACCGTGTGTTTTTATGTACTATAATGGAGGGGGGGGGGGGTTTGTCCTGGGGGGGGGGGATCCGTAGTAATGTAGGTTTTTTTTTCCTGGGGGGAGTCTGTACGAATGGGGGGGGGGGGAGTTTGTCCCTGGGGTCTGCACTAATGAGGGGGGGGGGGGTTGTCCTGGGGGGTCTGTACTAATAGGGGGAGTTTGTACTAATGGAGGGGTATGTCCTGGGGGTCTGTACTAATGGGGGGTTTGTCCTGGGTGGGTCTGCACTAATGGGGTGGTTGGTCATGGGGGGGGGGGAGTCTGTACTAATGGGGGGGCTTGTTCTGGGGATATGCACTAATGGGGGGGTTTATCCTGGGGGGTCGGTACTAATGGGGGGTTTGTCCTGGGGGTCTGTAATAATGGGGGGGTTTGTTCTGGGGGGTCTGGACTAATGGGGGGGTTGGTTCTGGGGTCTGTTCTAATGGGGAGTTTGTCCTGGGTGGGTCTGCACTAATGGTGGGGTGGTTTGTCCTGGGGGTCTGTACTAATGGAGGGGGGTTGTCCGGGGGGCTCTGCACTACTTGGGGGGTGGTTTGTCCTGAGGGAGGTCTGTACTAATGGAGGGGGGGGTTGTCGTGGAGGGAATCTGTACTAATGGGGGGTTTGTCCTGGGGGAGTTTGTACTAATGGAGGGGTTAGAATAGAAAAAGGAGCAGAGAAGAGGATTGTGGGACTTGTAGTTCAAGAACTGGCAGCCCCACTGTAACAAAGAAACTGCAGCCCACACAGCATGTTCAGCTGAATGGGAGAGAGAGAGAGCCAGGACCCCAGGAAAGCTTTCAGGGAAGTGCACCCAGGACTCCAGAGGGAGAGGACAGTGCTGAGAGAACACCATCAGAGAGAGAACCCCGCTGCCGTGCACCACCAGAGGGAAAGCCACACAGCCTAGTGCCATCCCTGGCGGAGAAAGGAGTGGAGTCATTGCCAGAATACAGATCTGGGCTCTACCCAGCGGAGTATCCACGTGTAATTCAGAGTGAGCTGACTCCTGATCAGAGGAACCGTCGTAGCTGTATCGCTGGGTCAGGTGAGAGGCGATCAGCCATTATCTACTTATGTCAATAGGAACTGCAGTCTCTGACCATCTCCTGTATTATATCTGCAGTCTCTGACTGTCTCCTGAATTATTTCTCCAGTCCCTGACCGTCTCCTGTAGTATGTCTGCAGTCTCTGACCACTTCCTGTAGTATATCTCCAGTCACTGACCATCTCCTGTACTATGATTGCAGTCTCTGACCATCTCTTGTATTATGTCTCTGACCACTTCCTGTAGTATATCTCCAGTCACTGACCATCTCTTGTATCATGTCTGCAGTCTCTGACCATCTCCTGTACTATGATTGCAGTCTCTGACCATCTCCTGTACTATGATTGCAGTCTCTGACCATCTCCTGTACTATGATTGAAGTCTCTGACCATCTCCTGTACTATGATTGCAGTCTCTGACCATCTCCTGTACTATGATTGCAGTCTCTGACCATCTCCTGTACTATGATTGCAGTCTCTGACCATCTCCTGTACTATGATTGCAGTCTCTGACCATCTCCTGTACTATGATTGAAGTCTCTGACCATCTCCTGTACTATGATTGCAGTCTCTGACCATCTCCTGTACTATGATTGCAGTCTCTGACCATCTCCTGTACTATGATTGCAGTCTCTGACCATCTCCTGTACTATGATTGCAGTCTCTGACCATCTCCTGTACTATGATTGCAGTCTCTGACCATCTCCTGTACTATGATTGCAGTCTCTGACCATCTCCCATACTATGATTGCAGTCTCTAACCATCTCCTGTACTATGATTGCAGTCTCTGGCCATCTCTTGTATCATGTCTACAGTCTCTGACCATCTCCTGTACTATGTTTTGGGGCACTTTCTAACAGTATCGGAGAGGTTCCCCTCCAGGTCTCATTAGTGTACGCTCTTCCAGCATTTTCTTTATTGTTAAAAGATCATGGGAGGATCCCAGGGCAATAAAGACTTCTTAGAGGAGCATCTCTGTGTTTGAGTCATTGCCATAGAAACATTTGTAAAGGGGAGGAGTTGGTAAGATGACCACGCCCCCTTTGTGGGGGCGCCAGAAATATTTCTGCACCCAGGCGCCTGTGACCCTAGGATCGGCCCTGTATCTGAATGATGCCTGCAGCCAGAGACATCATGCAGATATCCTCTTCTTCAGCCAGCGATTCTGCACGTGTAAGAATGATCATAGCGGCGGTTCCGCCGCTTGATCGTTCTTACAGGCCGCGGGAGAGGACATCCCCCCCTCCCGCCACCATCCGGTGCTTCTCCGGGCTCTCCCGTGCCTTCGGGGGCCCAGAGAACGAATCGCCGGCGTCGGCAGGAAGCATAGAGATGACTGGTGACCAGATGGTCACCAGTCATCTCTATTAACCGTCGGAGGACCCGGGCGCGATGTGATGACGTCACGCCCGGGTCCCCGTAAGTAAACAAAGCCGCGATTGCGGCTGTAAGCCACCATTCATGAGATCGGTGAATTTTTTTTCACCGATCTCATGGTTTCCAGCCGGGAGGAAAGATGTGAGGTCTTATTGACCCCACATCTCTCCATAAAGAGGACCTGTCACACACATTTCCTATTACAAGGGATGTTTACATTCCTTGTAATGGGAATAAAAGTGGAGAAAATTTTTTGAAAAAAAGTGTAAAAATAAATAAAAAATAAGTCAAAAAAATAAATAAAAGATAAAAAAAAAAATTAAAACGCCCCTGTCCCCGATAGCTCGTGTGCAGAAGCGAACGCACACGTAAGTCCCGCCGACATATGTAAACGCCGTTTAAACCACATAAGTGAGGTATCGCCGCGTGCGTTAGAGTGCCAGCAATGAATCTAGCACTAGATCTCCTCTGTAAATCTAAACTGGTAACCTGTAAAAATAAAATAAAGCGTTGCCTATGGAGTTTTTTAAGTACCGAACTTTGGCGCCATTCCATGAGTGTGCGCATAATTAAAGCGTGACATGTTGGGTATCTATTTACTCGGTGTAACATAATCTTTCACATAATACAAAAAAATTGGGCTAACTTTACTGTTTTATTTTTTTAATTCATGAAACAATTTTTTTTACAAAAAAAGTCGTTTGAAAAATGATTGCGTAAATACCGTGCGAGATAAAACGTTGCAATGACCGCCATTTTATTCCCTAGGGTGTCTGCTAAAAAAACATATATAATTTTTGGGGGTACTGTGTAATTTTCTAGCAAAAGAATGATGATTATAACATGTAGGAGAGAAGTATCAGAATAGGCCCGGTATGGAGGTGGTATAAAAGCCCGGGAATTGAAATGGTTAAATTAGGTTGTTGAATATGTGCAATTTGACCAATGGGTACTTGATGAATGTCGCAAGTAAAGTACGCCAATGGCGAATGTGTACTTTTTTGTTACCCAATGGGCCCTGATGCTACTACCTTTTATGCAAAAAACAAGTAAATGAGTGATTCACCCAAGATTTAAATAACTTTCACTCATTTTACTAATGGATTCTTATGTGAAAATTATGTAAATCTTGATTAAACGTGTACATTTTGGGTAAAAATGCTGATAAATAGATCCAACAGAGTTTCTTACATCCTAAAATGATAATAATAATAATAATGATAATAATGACAATAATAATAGCTGGTAAGATAGCGCAGGTGGCTAATGCTCCTTTGCAGCAGTCCTTTGCTGCAGTCTGTGATTGCCTCTGTCCCAAGGGTTGCAGGTTCGATCCTGGCGGGGTCCACTCAGCCTTCCATCCTTCCGAGGTCAGTAAAATTAGTACCATTGAGTTGGGTAATAATGACAACCGTTACCATCGCTTAGACGCAGCGGCTTCGTAAGTGTAAACATTATTATTATTATCTTTGTGCGGGCGTAGCGTATCGAATATACGCTACGCCGCCACAACTTAGAGAGGCAAGTGCAGTATTCACAAAGCACTTGCTCCGTAAGTAGCGTAAATCGGCCGGCGTAAGCCCGCCTAATTCAAAGTAAGAAGGCGGTGGGCGGCATCTATTTAAATTAAGCATGACCCCATGCTAATGAATGGCCGGTCAAATTTGGCATGCGCGCGCATGCTCAGAATCACGTTGCATAAACTCCCTAACATACGTCAGCATAAATGCCTATGACGTGAACGTAACTTACAGCCCTATTCACGTAAAATTAGACGGCGTCGTTCCCTGGCCCATACCTTTGCATTAGCTGCGCTTGCCATAGCAGGAGTATTTTTACGCCGGACGTAAGCCTTACACAAATCGCGTATATGAAGCGGCCGGGCGCATCAACGTTCGTGAATCAGCGTATCTTACTCATTTGCATATTTAAAATGGGAACGCCGAACTCGTCCAGCTTAACTATGCGCCCATGATACGCCGGCGTAGGCAAGTTACGTCGGAGGACTGAAGCCATGTTTTTCGGTGTATCTCGCTTTGTGAATCGGTGCAAAGATGCGACGGCGCACATTTGAAATTACGGCTGCGTATCTGGAGATACGCCGGCGTACTTCTTTGCTGAATCTGGTCCATACAGTATAAGATGCAACTTTTTATGTGTATGGGGGAGAAACAAATGTACAGCAGGCCATTAACCACTTAAGACCCGGACCAAAATGCAGGTAAATGACCAGGCCCCTTTTTGCGATTCGGCACTGCGTCGCTTTAACTGACAATTGCGTGGTCGTGCAACGTGGCTCCCAAACAAAATTTGCGTCCTTTTCTTCCCACAAATAGAGCTTTCTTTTGGTGGTATTTGATCGCCTCTGCGATTTTTATTTTTTGCGCTATATACAAAAATAGAGCGACATTTTTGAAAAAAAAACAATATTTTTTAATTTTTGTTATAAGAAAAATCAAATAAACTAAATTTTAGTCAAACATTTAGGGCAAAATGTATTTAGCTACATGTCTTTAGTAAAAAAAAATTGCAATAAAAAAAAAATTAGCTACCTAGCGGGAACAGCGACACTAATACAGAAAAATGATTGCTTAGTGATGCTGGCAATAGGGAGTGAAAGGGTTAACTAGGGCGGTGATCAAGGGGTTAAAACTTTATTGGGGGGGTACGGGGGCTACCCTGAACCTAACACTAACTGACTGTCACACTGACACTAAATGCAGTAATCATACATGTATGATTACTGCATTCAGTGACACTGTGACAGAGGGAGGGGCGATCGCAAGGGGTTAATGTGCCTATGTGTAGTGTGTGTCAGTGTAGTGTTGGTGCAGACTTACTGTGTGATGTGATCTCTCCTCAGCGGAGAGAAGAGATCACATCACTTCCCCCTTCCTGTGTTTACACAGGAGGAAAAAGTGCAGGGCGGGGGAGCGTGCGGATTGGCTGGGAGCGATCCGGAGGGGGCGGACAAAACCGAATAGCCGCCCCCTTGTCCCGGATCGCTCGGCCAGCCACGGGGACCGCCGCATGTACCGGGGGGGGGGGGAGTCCCGATCGGACCCCCGACCCACCTCAAGGCACCAACGTATATATACGTTGATGTGCCTGTCGGTGCCATTCTGCCAACGTAAATGTACATGTGGCGGTCCATAAGAGGTTAAAAAGAGTCTTATTTTTTTCAAAACTTTACCAAAACAATTCATCTAATTAAATATGTTTAAATAGCCTATTAATAAAAATATATTTTTATGAAAATTGGAACATTACTAAAAGTACCACTTTAAAGTTGTTCTTCTCCTTTAAAATCTAAGTGACAGCTTCAAATATAATTTAAAAATGCCAGGTCAATAGTTACATTTTAACTAATGGGTTCCAGTATAATATGCTGGCATGCTGTAGAGAGAACTGCTTACATTATCTAGTCTAATATGTACTTCATGTAATACAGTAATCCTTTCATAATAATCCTTCTTCTCATAACCATTCTTTGTTTACTAAAAGTAATATTGCGGCTGCCTTA
Source organism: Rana kukunoris (assembly GCA_029574335.1). Lineage (NCBI taxonomy): Eukaryota > Metazoa > Chordata > Amphibia > Anura > Ranidae > Rana > Rana kukunoris. The sequence continues at coordinate 52,751,964 of CM056049.1, forward strand.
AAATTATTATCTTGAAGAATTTAAATCCCTGTGATTAGCAGAACAGGATATCGAAAGCTGTCCCCATTCACTTCCCAACTAACATCCTGCATGCAAAATAACACATTCATCTACAGTACTAACTAAATGTATTTCAGTGCAATTTTAAGAAATTAAAAGGGAATTAATCTTTTGAAATAGTAATAAAAAACTTTGATGGCATCCAAAAACAATAACTAAAAGTCTTTAAAAGGTTAGTCCCACCAAACTGATATTTCAGTTGTAGGTGTCACCACTAGGGATGAGCCGAACACCCCCCCGTTCCGTTCGCACCAGAACCCTCGAACGGACCGACCGTTTGCGCAAACATTTAGAGCCCCATTAACGTCTATGGGACTCGAACGTTCAAATTCAAAAGTGCTCATTTTAAAGCCTAATGCAAGTTATTGTCGTAAAACGTCTTTGAGAACCCGGGTCTTGCCCCAGGGAACATGTATCAATGGGAAAAAAGTTTTAAAAACAATGGAGCAGTGATTTTAATGATGCTTAAAAAAAAAAAAATGAAAAATTACTTTAAATATTGTACCTGCTGGGTGTCTATAGTATGCCTGTGAAAACGTCTTTGAGAACCCTGGTCTTGCCAAAGGGAACATGTATCAATGGATTTTTTTTTAAAACAGTCGTTTTTTCTGGAGCAGTGATTTTAATGATGCTTAACTGGTTAAGGACCGCCGCATGTACATTTACGTCGGCAGAATGGCACCGACAGGCACAGCAACGTATATATACGTTGCTGCGTTGAGGGGGTTCGGGGGTCCGATCGGACCCCCCCCCTGTACATACGGCGGTCCCTGTAGCTGGCCGAGCGATCCGGGATGAGGGGGCGGCTATTCGTTTTTGTCCGCCCCTCCGGATCGGTCTCAGCCAATCCGCGCCCCCCCCCCCCGCCCTGTCACTTCCTCCTCCTGTGTAAACACAGGAAGGAGGAAGCGATGTGATCTCTCATTCAGCGTTTTTTTCAACCACTGCTGAGGAGAGATCACATCGCACAGTAAGTCTGCACTAACACTACACTGACAAACACTACACATAGTCACATTAACCCCTTGCGATCGCCCTCCCCTCCCCCCTGTCACAGTGTCACTGAATGCAGTAATCATACTTACTGTATTTAGTGTCAGTGTGACAGGCAGTGTGACAGTCAGTTAGTGTTAGGTTCAGGGTAGCCCCTGTACCCCCCCTAATAAAGTTGTAACCCCTTGATCACCACCCTAGTTAACCCTTTCACTCCCTATTGCCAGCGTCACTAAGCGATCATTTTTCTGATCGCTGTATTGAAGCCCCGTACACATGGCTGGGAGCCGCATTCTGCCGAGAACCTCGGCCGTGTGTACGCTCTCAGTCTGCCCCGCCCGTCGGGAAACCCGTCGAGCAAATAGAGAGCAGGTTCTATCATAATCAAAGGGGGCGGCTTGTATTTAAATTAAGCGCCCCTGTGGCGAGCGAACTGCGCATGCGCTGGCCGTAAACATAGCCCAGTGCGCATGCTCCGTAGTACGCCGCAAATACATTGGTTGCGACGTGAACGTAATTAACGCACAGCCCTATTCGCGACGAGTTACGTAAACGACGGAAACACCCAACGCTGTCCCGACGGCCATACTTAACATGGCATACGGCGGACCGACGTAAGGTTACCCCTCATATAGCAGGAGTAAGCTTACGCATTAAGGAAACATCATAAACTACGGCGAAGCGACGCAAAAACGTTCGGGAATCGGCGTATCGGCTTATTTGCATATTCAACGCTGAAATCGAGCAGTCGGCGTATTATTGCATTTAGGATCCGACGGTGTAAGTGACTTACGTCAGTCGGATCCTAGCCTAATTCCGGCGTATCTTGTTTTGAGAATACAAAACAATGATACGCCGGCGTAATTCTTTTGAGAATCTGGCCCAAACACAACATCTCCCCTTTCTGCCTAGCTGACACTGTCACTGATCGTGTTTCCTGTCATTGGAAACACGATTAGTGATGTGTCACAGCAAGCCACGCCCGCCTACAGTTAGAATCACGCCTTAGTAACCCCTACAGCGCCACCTAGTGGTTAACCCAGTGATGGGCAAACTACGGCCCGGCGGACCTTTTAATCCGGCCCGGGGAGCCAGGGGCGGCAGTGGTGCAGGGCGCCTTCTACGGCGACTTCACGGCTTTGGGGGCTGCCCCCCTGGCATTTACATAGTGTATACAGTGGAGAGAAGAGGGGAGGGGCCTCTGACCCAGCAGGTATGACTTTCACTTTCACTCTGCTTGTACACTGTTGCTGATGTCCGGGTCAGAGGCACCTCCCCTCTCTGCTGTATACATTCGGAGAAGAACTACAAGCCCCAGGGAGACCCCCCTGCCTGTGGACACCAGAGCTGCCGATCGCCGCCGCCTCCCACCTCCACCTGCCAGGGGAACCTCTGCAAGGGGGAGTCAGCTGTTTGGGAACCCTAATGTAAGAGGGGGCTTTTTGGGGACACTAATGTGAAGAAGGGGCCCTCTGGGGCCTCTGGGGACAGTAATGTAAGAGGGAAGGCTCTCTGATGACACTAAAGTTATGGGGGCTCTCTGGGGACCCTGGTTTAAGGGGGTGCTCTCTGGGGACCCTGGTGTAAGGGGGGGGCTCTCTGGGGACCCTGGTGTAAGGGGGGGGTTCTCTGGGGACCCTGGTGTAAGGGGGGTTTGTTGGGAACCCTGGTGTAAGGGGGGGCTCTCTGGGCACCCTGATGTAAGGAGGGGACCTCTGGGGACCCTGGTGTAAGGGGGCTCTCTGGGAACCCTGGCGTAAGGGGGAGTTCCCTGGGGACCCTGGTGTAAGGGGGGGGGGGAGCTCTCTGGGGACCCTGATGTAAGGAGGGGCTCTCTGGGGACCCTGATGTAAGGAGGGGCTCCCTGGGAACCCTAATGTAAGTAGGGAGGCTCTCTGGGCAGCCTGATGTAAGGGGGGGGGGCTCTCTGGGAACCCTGATGTAAGGGGAGGCTCTCTGGGGACCCTGATGTCAGGGGGGCTCTCTGGGGACCCTGATGTCAGGGGAGGCTCTCTGGGGATCCTTATGTAGGAGAGGCTCTCTAGGGACCCTGATGTAAGTAGGGAGGCTCTCTGGGGACCCTGATGTAAGGGTAGGCTCTCTGGGGACCCTAATGTCAAGGGAGGCTCTCTGGGGATCCTAATGTAGGAGAGACTCTCTAGGGACCCTGATGTAAGTAGGAAGGCTCTCCGGGGACCCTGATGTAAGGGAAAGCTCTCTGGGGACCCTGATGTAAGGAGGGGCTCCCTGGGGACCCTGCTGCAAGGAGGGGCTCCCTGGGTACACTGATGTAAGGAGGGGCTCCCTGGGGACCCTGATGTAAGGAGGGGCTCCCTGGGGACCCTGATGTAAGTATGGAGGCTCTCTGGGCAGCCTGATGTAAGGGGGGGCTCTCTGGGGACCCTGATGTAAGGGGGGGCTCTCTGGGGACCCTGATGTCAGGGGAGGCTCTCTGGGGATCCTAATGTAGGAGAGGCTCTCTATGGACCCTGATGTAAGTAGGGAGGCTCTCTGGGGACCCTGATGTAAGGGGAGGCTCTCTGGGGACCCTGATGTCAGGGGGCTCTCTGGGGACCCTGATGTCAGGGGAGGCTCTCTGGGGATCCTAATGTAGGAGAGGCTCTCTAAGGACCCTGATGTAAGTAGAGAGGCTCTCTGGGGACCCTGATGTAATGAGGGGGGCTCTCTGGGAACCCTAATGCCCTACATTTTTGGGACCATTGTCATTTTTACAGCGAACAGTGCTATAAAAATGCACTGGTTACTGTGAAAATGACACTGGCATTGAATGGGTTAACCCAGGGATTAACCCCCTGGAGGCTCTCTTGGGACCCTGATGTAAGTAGGGAGGCTCTCTGGGGACCTTGATGTAAGGGGAGGCTCTCTGATTAATTTAAACATTTAATGCTACAAATTTTTATTTAATTTATATTAATTCACACTTACACACCGTCCATCTACCCTTGGTCCGGCCCCGGGTCCAATATATGAACCCATTGCGGCCCTCGAGTCAAAAAGTTTGCCCACCCCTGGGTTAACCCATTTAATGCCAGTGTCATTTTCACAGTAACCAGTGCATTTTTATAGCACTGTTCGTTGTAAAAATGACAATGGTCCCAAAAATGTGCCAAAGTGTCCGATGTGTCCGCAATAATGTCCCAGTCATGTTAAAAATTGCAAATCGCCGCCATTACTGGTAAAGAAAATATATTAATAAAAATGCTATAAAACTATGCCCTATTTTGTAAACGCTAAAACTTTTGCGCAAACCGATCAATAAACACTTATTGCAATTTTTTTTTACCAAAAATATGTAGAAGAATACGTATCGGCCTAAACTAAGGAAATTATTTTTTTATCTTTTTGGGATATAAAATAAAATAAAAACCGCAGAGATGATTAAATACCACCAAAAGAAATCTCTATTTGTGAGAAAAAAAGGACGTAAATTTTGTTTGGGAGCCACGTTACACGTCCGTGCAATTGTCAGTTAAAGCGACGCAGTCCCGAATCGCAAAAAGTGGCCTGGTCATTTAGCAACAAAATGGTTCGGGCTTAAGTGGTTAATAAAGCCCTGATGGTTGTCATTCCAGAGTTCTAAGATAACTTCAAGGTATCGTTTTTGGACCATTAACTGATCTTTTTAATCAATCTCTTCTAACAGGAGAAGTTCCCCATGACTGGCGGACAGCTAATGTTGTACCTGGCCACAAGAAGGATAGCAAGGAGTTTACATTTGTAGTAAAGTCTAATCTGAATTTTTTGACTATACCAATCATTTTTTAGACCAGGGTGGTGCTGTGGAAAACATACAGTTTCACATAATGATGTAATAAAAAAGTTGTACAAGCTAGGACTTAACCTTTGGGTGGTTCAGTGGATATGCAGTTGGCTAAAGAATAGATACCGGAGTGTGGTTGTAAATGGGGTTCACTCAGAACAGAGAGCAGTCACTAGTGGTGTACCACAAGGTTCTGTTCTATTTAATCTATATGTAAGTGATATAACTAAAAGTTTGTATGTCTTTTTTTCTGATGATACAAAGGTGTGAAATAGGGTTAATATCCCTGGAAATGTCTGTAACATGGAACATGATTTGGCGTTTCTGGAAGATTGGTCAAGGAAGTGAAAACTGCAGTTCAATATTTCCAAATGCAAAGTAATGCACATAGGGAAAAACAATTACAGGTGAAAAGGAACAATATTGGGAAAAGAGTGTAAGGCCGCGTACACACGATCGGTTAAACCGATGAGAAAGGTCTGATGGATCGTGTGTACAGGGCTTTAGCCAGCACTACAGAGGAAAAACGTTTGGGGGTACTTATTTCAGATGATTGCAAAATGAGCAAACACTGTGGTCAGGCAGTGGGAAAAAACAAAAAATAAAATCTTGGATGCATCACTAGAGGGGTCACCGAGCGGGAGGAAGGAGGTGCAGATTCCTCTATATAGATCCTTATTTATCACAAGAGGGATCACCAGCAGAAGGAAAGAGGTCCTGATTCCTCTATAAAGATCTTCAGTTATCTATAGAGGAATCACCAGAAGGAGGAAGAAGTTCCTGATTCTCCTATATAGATCTTTAGTTATCGGTTGAGGAATCACCAGCAGGGGGAAATAGGTCCTGATTTCTCTATATGGATCTTTAGTTATCACAAGAGGAATCACCAGCAGAAGGAAAGAGGTCCTGATTCTCCTATATAGATCTTTAGTTATCTATATAGGGATCACCAGCAGGAGGAAGGGGGTCTTGATTCCTCTATATAGATCTTTATATCACTAGAGGGATCACCAGAAGGAGAAAGGAGATCCTGATTCTTCTATTTAGATCTTTAGTTATTACTAGAAGAATCACCAGCAGTGGGGAAGACGTCCTGATTCCTCTATATAGTCCTTTGGTTAAATTGCTGTGTCCAGGGCCGCTGATAGGGGGGGACCGCCAGTCCTCCTGTAGGGGCCCCAATCACACAGGGGGCCCAAACACCAGAGAGAAGGAAGGGCAATTACAGGATGCCCTGTGCGGCTCTCTGCAGCAGCTGAAAACCGGTTGCACTTCCCCCTGCCAACTTCCAGCTGCTGCAGGGAGAGACACAGACCCAACTGTTGGCTTCCCTGACCTGTTTAAAAAAATAACAAATTGTAACCCTGTATTGTTTTAATCCATTGTAAAAAAATAAAATAAAAAATATTTGTAAAAATTGTAAAATAAAATAATTTTCAAAAACATTTCAACTTTTTAAAATTATAAAATGTTTTTGTTTAAAAATGTAAAAAAAAATATTTAAAAAAGGGCCAATTCACACAGCTTTTCTGTTATCTTTGTGTCCGCTAAGAATGATTTTAGTGTATTTATTGTGAAAATGTTGTTTTGATATTTTTAAGGGGGCCCTGTCAGGTAGGCTGTACGGGCCCTGTTATTTCTAAGAGCAGCCCTGGCTGTGTCTAGTTCTGGAAATCTCACTTACAAAAAGATATTGATAAGATAGAATGAGTCCAAAGACCAGTAACAAAAAAGGTAAAAGGTTTGAAAAAGTGAGACTTCGGGAACTTAATATGTACAGTTTGGAGGAAAGAAGGAAAAAGGGGAGACATGACTAAAACCTTTAAATACATTGAGGGTGTGAATAAGGTTTAGGAGGGCATTATTTTTCAAAGTGAAACTATGATCAAGAATACAAGAACATGACCCCGAACACAGGCAGAGCCACGGAGCATCGACAGTCGTGATATCACGTAGATATTACTTGCGGGTGTCAGGGAGACTCCCGAACCTCGCAGGAGACTCGGGATGTCTGAGTTTATTAACCACTTAAGGTCTGCCCTATAGCAGTTTTGCTGCTACGGGGTGGCACCTCTGCACCGTATCATGTATTTATACGCTCCCGCTGTGATTGTACACAGAAAGAAAAAATCATCCTGGACTGCCGCACTCTGGTTAGGCAAATTAATTGCAGAAAAGCCAGGGAATAAAATCCCAAAAATACAAAATGATCCAAAAAATCATGCAAAGCAACAGTCAAACATAAAGTGGACATTCAGGGACAAATGTCTGACGCGTTTCACATCTAAAATTGATGCTTACTCATAACAGGGCAGGAACGCATTACAGGTGTTTCAAAGTTTAGAGCGGTACTCTACTCATTGTGATTGTACACAGCGGGATGTCATGGATATGCAATAAAGTTTACCTTCCTGTGTACCGATTTTGGCTCGTATCTGACCACTCCTGCTTGCCGGTTTCCCTGACCTTTTGCCTGTCCCTCGGTTACCCTTGTCTGCCTGTTGCCCTGACCTCGGCTTACCTATCACTATCGCTTGCTGCTTCCCCTCTCTCTCTGCGAAGCGTGACCTAGGGGACCCCAGGGATCGCGACCTGGATCCAGCTGCAGCGAAGGCCATCCTTACCACCAGAGGCTCTGGTGAACACCAAGCTGGGTCTTAGACTGCGCGCCCTGGGGAATCTTGGGCTCACGCTTCGTCTCTGTTCGCAGCAGTGAGCCATAGATTTCACTACCCTGTGGTGCATCCCTGACCCTAACAGGGCTCACTTGTCACCTGGCCACATGTGACATGACACGGGAGCTGATTGGCGGGTACCTTAGACTCAAGGTCCACCGACACCAATTGTTTGGTACAGAGGCAGATCGCAAAAGGGCCAATCTGTAAACAAGGCCGTTCTGCAAAACAGGGACATGGATCCATGCCTTCCCCTAGTAAAAGCACCTCACAGTACACTAAAACACTAGCTAGGCACACAGTTAACCCTTTGGTTGCCCATGATGTTAACCCCTTCCCAGCCAGTGTTATTAGTACAATGAGAGTGCATATTATTTAGCACTGATCACTGTATTAGTGTCACTGTGCCCCAAAAAGTGTCAGAATGTCCGCCGCAAATTCGCAGTCCCGCTATAAGCCGCCATTACTAGTAAATACATAAATATATATAAATCTATCCCATAATTTGTAGATGCTTTAACTTTTGTGCAAAGCAATCAATATACACTTACATATTATACATATACATATTGGCCTAAAGTGATGAATAAATTCGATTTTTACAATTTTTTTTTTATTGGATGTGTTTTCTAGCTGTAAAGTAAAATTTTCTTTCTTTTTTTTTCTAAATTGTCTGTTTTTTTTATGTTTATAGCGCAAAAAACAAACAAATGCAGAGGTGCTCAAATACCACCAAAAAAGGCTATATTTGTGGGGAAAAAATACATTTATTTTATTTGGGTACAGTGTGGCATGACCGCGCAATCTGCAAGACAAAGGCATAATGGGCTAGTATGCATCACATACTAGCTCAATATTAAAATTCTTACCTTAGATTGAAGATGTTGCAGCAGTCATTGTGCACCGATGTGACCAGCGACATATCTCCTGGAGGTTTTTCCAGGTTCTTCCAGGTTCGCGGGCTCTGTCGCTGTGAATGGGTGGAGCAATGGGTGGCAATCATGTCACTCCTGCACATGTGCGTGGGAGCCTCCAGTCACGGCACAGATACCGAAAAAAAGGCACAAGTGAGCCATTTCTTTAGTGCGCATGTGCTGATGACGTCAGCACATGCGGATACAGAGAATATCTCCTAAACGGTGTAAGTTTAAGAGATATTCACGGTACGCCTTAGATAAAAGTGGTAGTACAGGGTTTACAACCACTTTTAAAGTAACGCATGCTGTATCGCAAACAATGGCCTGATAATAAAGGGGGTAAATCTTCCGGAGGTAAAGTGGTTAATCTGTGAGTAAAGCTGTTGCCTGGAGTTTATAAGAGAATGCTTACTGATTATAATTGCCATCTTTAACATTTTATGCTTTGTGTATATAATTTTTTACTGTTCTATTGTAGCCCTATTATATTTATGATGACACAATGTTGGAAATGGCTGTCCTGCTTTCATGTTTAATAACCACGCTTGACCTCATAGAACAACAAGGACATGGGGTCATGCACTTGTCAACTTCTGCTATGTTTGGAATGGCTCTGCAGCAAGATCTTTAAAATTCATCATGTGTCATGTCTTAAATTGTCAAGGAATCTATGATAGCAGGGGCTATGTTTAGGTATGACTCCATGGGTTACATCATTAGATTTTTCCAACCCAAATGGCTTGATGGATCCTTCAGTAAAAGGTGATGGGTAGCAGGGGAAAAAACTTTGTTCAACGGTTTATCCTTCTCACATAACATTGAGATGAACCACGTTTTCTACCATGTACTGAATTTACATATTTTGGTTTCCTCTTTAGGTATAGATTCTGGATTGTATCTAGGTGCCAAAGACATTTTTTTAATACTCACTGTATTTTGACCAAAAGCCCTTCTTTCAACCCTACAGCCACCTGGAAAAATATTAGAACTTTGAAAATATGACTGCATTTGGTTTTAGGAAGTGTTACTGCATCTGTTCATATAGAATAACAGGTGGGAAATGTATTCCTCCCAAACCCAGAATTACATCAGGTGGCAACTGGACAGATTCAAAAAATTTGACAAGTCCAAAAGGTTAAAGTTCTGCAGTAGTTCATTGTGGGTGAGCAGTGTCATGGAAATTCGGCTGTACGCTGAGCGCACACCATATCTCCTGCGCTAATAAGCACTAGACATGTGCACACTGAAAAATTTTGTTTCGGAAATTTGTTTTCATCCGAAATTTGTTTTGATTTATACTTTTTGTTCGTTAGAAATTGCATTCGTCAGAAAATCCGAATGAATTAAGGTTGAATCTGCCATTGAATACTTATGGTGTCTGTCGAATTTTCAAAGGAGACTCGACGGAGCAGCGAAACTGTACGTCGAATCGTACATTTCCAGTCGAATGTTCCGCCTACAAGCTATAGTAGAATTGTAATGTTGTTTGACTAGTAATAATTATATTTATTAATTCGAGATTTTCCTAGCATGTGACGGAAAATATTGATTATATGAAGACAGGAGGCGAGTATCTTATGCATTATCTTTCTTTAATAAATGCTCATAGCAGAACAATTCTTAAAATAGTTTAAAACCAAAATCGATAGAAAAAAGAAAAACTACGTTTCCCAGCAGTCTTAGTCTGTGGCCACTCCCCTTCTGCCTCTATATAAGGACTGCTGACCCTCAGAACTTCCTCTTTCTTTTGCGAAATCCAACGGTAAACGGAACTTGGCCTCCGACGCACTTCCACATCCGAATCTTCGGTCCTTCCGTTTGTTCCTCCATCCGGAGAAAATATCTTGACTGGCGTAGATAAGTCCCAACGAGGACCAACAACCATGAATCGTAGCCAACAGGGCGTCCGAACGGCTTAAAACAATCCTGAAATGCAGGTCGTCAATATCCAGCGGAATCGGATGTTATCAGTATCCTGAAACAAGACAGATGTATGTAATAGGGATGGGTAGGGAGGGAAGATACTCGCCTCCTGTCTTCATATAATCAATATTTTCCGTCACATGCTAGGAAAATCTCGAATTATACTTCAGACAGGAGGCTCATATCTTATGCAAGTTCAAAGCTTAGCATCAGCAATACATGTCACATTCAAAAAGAGAGATATACAATATATATATATATACACAACAATGAATATAATTACAAGATTGTCATGGCCACATGTTCCTCTGGTCTGAAGTAAAAGGAGCGAAAGACGGTCTCAGAGGACCAATCGGCCGCGAGAAGTAGGTCCGACAAGGAACCCCCTGCTTTGATCACCTTGGAAGCCATGGCTCCTCTGGATGAATGAGCCCCAAACTGGGATATGTCTATGCCCGCCATGGCCATAGTTGATCTAACCCATCTAGCTAGGGTAGCGGAAGTTACTGGGCGATGGGGTGCGATGTAAGAGAGTAGGAGTTGGGACGATTCCGGAGAACGCAAGTCCGTCGTGTGAGACTCGTAGGTTTGCAAACACCGAACCACACAAAGTCGTGGGTGTTCAGTGAAGAAAGGGTAAAATATTGACGTCAGGTCAGTCTTGGTTCTGCGGACCACCGAGAATTGTACACCTTGCGGGGAAAATTGACGTCTGGAGACCTCTAAAGCCTTTACGTCTGAGACGCGTTTAATTGAGACCAAGCATAAGAGGACAGTAAGTTTAAATGACAGGAGTTTGAGAGATAACGACTCGTTATCGTCCCAATCAGAAAACATGGTAAGGATTTTGGAGACGTCCCAGGTTGTTTGATACCTAGGACGAGGGGGGCGTTTGAATTTTATCCCTCGCATTAGTTTGCAGACTACTGGATGTTTGCCCACTGGCAGTGAGTCCACCAAACCATGGTGGGCTGAGATGGCGGATCTATATACATTGATAGAGCGATATGCCTTACCGGAATCGAACGCATCCGCAAGAAAGTTAACGACAAGCGTTATAGGTGCTTGAAAAGGATCAGCCTGCCGTTGAAGACACCAACGCACCCAGATTCCCCATCTATATGCTGATCGAGTCCCGGGGGCCCAGGCCATGGCGAGGAGATTTCTAGCTGATTGTGAAAGGTCTTCGCCAACACCGATGACCCCGATATCAGGCAGGCCAGAAGGGTCAGAGAGCCGTCCAATACCAAAGGATGTACCGTCTTGGACTGGTGTTGTAGAATGTGCGGAACCGAGGGAAGCACCCGGGGGTGGTCTATGACCATCTCCAGGAGAAGTGGAAACCATGGTTGCGTCGGCCACCAGGGTGCGATCAGTACCACTGTCGCGTTCTGGGTAGCGATCTGCAACAAGGTCTTGGGGATCATTGCGAAGGGTGGAAACGCATAGTGTGTCTCCCCGTTCCACCATTGGCGGAATGCGTCCACCGCCTTGGCCCCCGGGTCTGGTCTCCAGCTGAAATAGCGGAGTAATTGATGGTTGAGGCGGGAGGCGAACAAGTCCACCCCTAGGGGCCCCCAGAGTTGGTTGATTTGGGCAAGCGTGGACCGGTCCAAACCCCACTCGCTGGAATCCGATAGATATCGGGAATTCCAGTCTGCAACGATATTGGAAACACCCGGTATGTACTCCGCTATCGGAACAATGTTGCGATCCATGCAAAACTGCCAAATGTCTTTGGCGAGATTCGCCAGAATCTTGGATCTGGTGCCGCCTAGGCGATTGATGTATTGAACCGCCGCGATATTGTCCATGCGTATTAACACGCAGCAGTCGGAGTATTCCGAAAGGAAACTCTGGACTGCGAACAAAGCCGCTAGGAGTTCTAAGGCGTTGATGTGCAATATGGACTCTTGGCCGGACCAAAACCCTCCTGTCGACGTCTCGCCCAAGCGAGCTCCCCAACCTTTCCGACTCGCGTCGGATTCCAGAATAACGTCTGGTTGTGGGTTGAAAATTGACTTGCCATTCCAATCGATGGCATGTCTCAGCCACCATTGTAGTTCCATTTCGGCTTCCGTGGACAGTGGAATAACGTCTGCGTAACAAAGACCCTGCCGAAGGTGCAGTATCTTCAGACGCTGAAGTGCCCTGTAGTGGAGGGGGGCCGGGAAAATGGCTTGAATAGAGGCCGCTAAAAGACCCACTATCCTGGCCAGAATCCAGAGTGATACGCCTTGTTTGCGCAGCACTGATCTGATCTCCTTGCGGATCAGCGCGAGCTTCGTCTTGGGAAGGCGGAGGATCGCCCGATTGGTGTCCACCAAGAAGCCCAGGAATTCTAACTCTTGAGTCGGGATCAAAATAGATTTCTCTTGATTGATGAGAAAACCTAACCCTTCTAACAGATTCACCGTCCAGGACATATGAGCCCGGATTAGTGATCTGGAGTGCGCCATGATGAGGATGTCGTCCAGATAGATTATGAGACGTACACCTCTGCTCCGTAAGGTCGCCACGACCGGTTTCAACAGCTTGGTGAAACACCACGGGGCCGATGACAGTCCGAATGGTAGGCATGTAAACTGCCACGCGCGTCCCCCCCACAGGAAGCGCAGTAGATGTCGTGAGCCCGGGTTCATGGGTACCGTGAGGTAGGCGTCTTTTAGGTCTACCTTCACTAACCAATCTCCTGGTTGAAGAAGATCCCTGAGGCAATGAATCCCCTCCATTTTGAAGTGGCGATACACCACGTGTTGGTTTAACTCCCGTAAGTTTATCACAGGACGGAAGCCGCCCCCTTTCTTCTTTACCAGGAAAAGGTTGCTGGTGAACCCCGGGGAGTTTGGATCGACTTCTATGACGGCCTGTTTGGATATGAGGTCCCGTAATTCGTTGTCTATCAACATTGCGTTTTGTGTGTTGAGATAAATGGGTGCCGGTATGACGCCCAGTAGAGGGGGGGATAAGAGTTCTATGTGAAAACCTTGGATGGTATTTAGTACCCACGGGTCTGCCGTAATCGCAGACCAGGCGTGGGTAAAAAATCTCAGTCCCCCCCCCACAGGCTTGTGACAACAAGTGGTAACATTTGGACTCACCGGTAAACGGGCGTGATCGATGGTCTCCTCTGCTCCCTCGCCCTCTCCATGGCCTCCCTCGGGGTGGAAAGAAGGGCGCCGGTTGAGCCACTGCGGCGTATGAGGTATGGGTCGGAGCATAGTGAGATGTCGTTGTTCTGTTAAATGGCATGTATGATTGGCTACGGCCGGCAGAGCGGCCTCTACCTCTGCCGGCCCGGGCAAAAATCTTGGCATTGCCCGCTCGTTTGAGAGAAGATTGGGCCTTGTCTAGGCTATTGAATAGCCCCACAAATTTGTTTATATCCCTGACTAGGGAATCACCGAACAGCAATCCCTCAGCACTCGGGCCCGGTTCAGTTTCGGCTAAATGAGCCAATTGTGGATCAACGCGCATCAGGATGGAACGCCTACGTTCCGTGGAGCAGGTTGAGTTCGCATTTCCAAGAAGGCATATGGCCCGCTGAGCCCAACCACGGAGTTGGGTTACATCAATAACCGTGTCTGAAACCACCGCCTGTTCGGAGAGGTTCAGGATTTTTGTGAGTGGGCCGAGGAGGTCCAATAAGCGGTCTTGAATGTTCCGAAAGGAACGGTCGACGCCCTTTTTGGAAAATTTCCCGGATTTAGTCAAATATTTGGCTAGGATAGGATCAATCTCTGGGGTATGAACCACTTTTTTAGGAATGTGAGGGCGTGGACATTCTGCTCGCAATTTATTGCGGTTTGCTTTATCCAAGGGCCTACGTGCCCAAAATTCAACATATTGGGCCACGTGAGGTAACGGGGCCCAATCACCCGAGCGGGGATGAGAAATGGCATCCGGGTGAAAAAGCGGTTCGCCAAGGGCGTCCGTTAAAGTATTGCCCTGATCATCAGGGTTGGCGTCGAGGGGGAGCGCCAATGACCCAGCATCCGCTCTGTCGTCCTCATCGGACCCAGAATCCTCATATTGAGATGAATCGGCCGATGAAGTATCGTCCGAATCGAGGACGAACGAATTTGGTTTCGTCCGTCTCGAAGGTGCGTGCCTCTGAGTTGACTCCCTGAGGCCCAGGGGTTGAAAAGGGTCCGAGGGATGCGTGGGGTGGCATTCCGGGGAAGGTAATGCCTCAAACATATTGTTTACTTCCCCTGCCGGGGAGTCAGTATGCAGTGCCACATGTTTCCTCTTCTGGGAGGATTTACCCCTCTTCACTTGTGGCTCATCAAATATGGCCAGCGGTGAGGGGGTGTTATGGATTGGAGCTTGTGGTCCTGAGGGGAGAGAAACTGCAGCCATGGCAGCTTGGACGGACCGAGTGACTAACTCCTGGATTTGAGCAGCTCTCAGAAATCCAGTTGCTCCTTGTGGCATGCTATCTCCCATTGTGGGAGAACCATTTCCTTCAGCCATAGTTATGGTGTTTGATTGCTCTATGGGGGAAGCTATCTTGTGAACCGCTCACCCTCTCCCTCACACATCCGCAGCGGTTCTGTTGCTGTGGTGTGAGGGAAGGGGAAAAAACGCTCGTTCCTTACGAAATCCCGCGAGATTACGGCCTCGGGACCTTCCCATTGGCCGGCGTAATCTCGCGAGATCGCGGCAACGAGATCTCGGCGGCAAAGAGGGGATTGTGAGTTTGTCTGACTCCCTCGCTGCGCGCGAATGAGGTAAAATGGCGGCCGGCCTCTCAGGTAGGAGAGGGCGCCGGAAATGAGGGGAACAATTATATCAGGTCAGGGGTCAAGACCCTCACCCAAAAGCGTGTGCGCTGCCTCAAAGGCAAACCTATAAGGAAAAAACAGCAATAATAACTTTCAGATAGAGACAGTATAAAGAGAAAAAACACTTATCTGTTCCGTATCTATGAGCAGAAAGAAAGAGGAAGTTCTGAGGGTCAGCAGTCCTTATATAGAGGCAGAAGGGGAGTGGCCACAGACTAAGACTGCTGGGAAACGTAGTTTTTCTTTTTTCTATCGATTTTGGTTTTAAACTATTTTAAGAATTGTTCTGCTATGAGCATTTATTAAAGAAAGATAATGCATAAGATATGAGCCTCCTGTCTGAAGTATAATTATTATTACTAGTCAACCAACATTGGAATTTTTCTATAGCCTATGGGCCGAGCATTCGACCGGAAATGTACGATTGCGGCGTTGAACAGTTTAGCTGCTCCGTCAAATCTTCTTTGAACATTCGACAGACATCTTAAGCCTTCAATGACAGATTCAACGTTTGTATGTTTGTATGTTTTTCGATGCTTTGTCGAATCTTCTTCGTTCATGTTGAATTGTCAAGTGAGTTCTAGCTATTTTACTGCTCCTCCTCTTTGGTTACAATCAGCCAATAACATTCATCATCATCATTATTTTTATTCTACTTCCCCCACCAAATTCCAGCAGCGATCTTTTCTCTCTATAATGTCAAATCTTTTCTCTCTATAATGTCAAATCTTTTCTCTCTATAATGTTGAATCTTTTCTCTCTATGTCGAATCTTTTCTCTCTATGTAGAATAATCTTGGACTAATAGAGTTAAGGTTAGGCACATTCGAGCAACGAAAAGAAAAATAAAGCATTTGTTTATCTCGGATCTTTTCGTTTTCGTTTGTTAAAACAAGAACGAAAATAGCTGAAATTCGGACGAAAATGTATTCAGACGAAAACGAATGCACATGTCTAATAAGCACACATTCCGTCTAATGATATAATGAATCTTACCTATCACTCTATTTTCCGTATATCTCCAAGTAAACAGACATCACCACAGATTACGTTCTCAGCTCCAACGCATGACTGCTTGGCTTTTTTTTAAGAGACAACAAAAGCAATCACAAACAGGTAGTGGTGACACCAACAGCCAATCGCTTCCTCCATGTGAAGTGACATCACAGGAAATTACTTCCACACAGGAAATGACCTAACAGGAAATCCTTCCAACAGAATGAGTTAATACAAACAACCAATGAATAATGGCTAAAGGAGTCTTATGGGAATGTCTGAGCAGTGACGGGGCGTATGCTCCTAATGGATTCAACTAAACAAAGGAAGTCGCATGGCTAAACAAACATGAACTCTGTCTCTGACCATAACAACTCAAAGACTCCCGTATTTCTGCTGGTATGAAATTCTTATTCTGCGTTGTTCCAGAGAACAACGTATACCCGGATTATACTACAGTTTCTGTGAATGGGAGATTATCTGCAGGTGTACGCTACGAGTCCTGCCATGTGCTGATCAGACACACAGCAAAGACAAGAGCACCCATCCCCCCATAACCGATAATGTCCTTGCAGAGTGATCATATCCCCTCCAGACGATTGTCTGTGCAATGCACAGAGGCCCTTTCGCTGACGGACATATCCTCACTCTGCAAACACTTCTCTCCAACCCAAGGAAGTTTTCCACTACCAGACGGGACTTAACCAGCATCAGTCTCCCCCATTCAGCTCTTTAGAGCAGGCTGCGGGAGTACTAACACTGGGAGCCACTATGACAATACATATTAAATAAATCTTCATAACATTTCTATAACAGCAGGGTACTAAACTTATACCTGAGTGTTAACATTTTTAAAGAAACATGAACTTTATCACAAATGTCCTCTCTAGTGTATGCTACTGTAAGTATAAGTTATAAGAAACAAATAGGGCTTGGGTTGAGCATAGGTTCGAAGTGAAGCCAGCTTATTTGTAGATGTAGAGGTTTGCCACTATAACAATCAATTAAAAAATAATGCACCTTCTGGACTTAGAATTGGTGATCGGGTTGTTTAGAGGGGCCGATAATGTTTTTTTTTATTTGCCAGCCCACTCACTATGAAAGGCAAGGTTCCCAGTGGCCTTTTTGTCAGTGTGTGCTATACAGTGCTTACTATTGCATATAGTGCACCCAACAGTCCCTTTTAGGACTCCCTTTTGTATGTGTCAGCACCAACTTCAGATGATGTTTGAATGTACCCCATCCTCTCCTTGCAGTCATTTTTCGTTGTTGTGGTAAAAAAAAAAAAAAAAAAAAACTTGATACAACGTAAAAAGTAGATTTTTTCCCCCAAATAATGTTTGACAAAGCACATATGAGAGTTTTCACTTTTGCAGCAAATTCAAATTCACCATAATAAGGGTGCCCAGTCGTAGTGGTAAGTCCTCTCTGGCTTTACTACATCTACCTAGCTTGGAATTAAGTAATTCAATGGCACCGTTTAGAGATTGGGCACACATTTGCTAGTTAGCAATAAATGCCTAAACCAGAAATAGAATACAACGTAATTTGTCTACTGATCCTCAATGGTTTCTGCCATGGCAAATGAATGTTTGGTATTATATGGAGAGCAATGAGTGACCGTACAAGTCATATGAGGTTTCACAATGCATAACTGACAATGTAATCCTAATTGCTAATGAAACAGATATGCCATATGCATGACCAGCATTTCGTCTAGCATGTGTGACAGCCTTGTCTCCATTATTCTCAATCTGTGCTAAGTACTTTATTAAACTACTGTCAAGCCTAACCTGTTCCTTCACACCATGTTCTGCTGATTGACAGATTGGTATCTACTGCAGGACTATGCGGCTAATACCCAAGCTTATAAGGAAACATGACTACAAATGACCGAGCTCTACAATAAAGAAATTAGAGGGGGCTTGGCCTTACAACCATCTTAAAAATAAATTATATATGAAACACCCCCCCCCCGTCACCAGCCCCACACTTACCTCATCAATCAGGCAGCGCTTCCTCTGGGCGGCGGCTTCCCCTGCATCTCCTCCTCCTCCACATCACAGCGGCTTCTTCCGTGTGTCTTCTCCCTCCTCCTCATAGGCAGTCAATAGGATTGCTTCTCCTTTCGGACAATTAGGTGACGGGTCTCAGGACCCACTTCCTGATTGGCCGGGAGGCGAATCAGGAAGACAATAGCAGAAGACAGTAGAGGGATTGGCTAAGAGAAGTAGCAAACTGGATGGTGAATGGTTGATAAGGTGGATGAGTCTGAGAGCAGTATTCATGATGGACTGAAGGGGGGATAGCCTATGCAAAAGTAGCCCAATGAGGAGGGAGTTGCAGTAGTAAAAGCGAGATATAACCAGGGAGTGCATTAGAAGCTTTTTGGTGTCATTGGTTAGAAAGGGGCATATCTTGGATATGTTTCATAGGTTGAGGTGGCAAGCTTTGCACAGCGATTAGATGTGGGGTCGAAAGGATAGCTCATGGCACAAGATAACACCTGGCACCCTGACATGTGATGTGTTGATAGTTGTGCCATCGATCTAACCCACATTTGGTAATCCAAATGGATGGCGGATAAAATCGAATTTATAAATTACAGTCACATTCTATAGTGAGACTACTTTGACTGTTAAGATGGCAGCAAAAGTGCCTCACCAGATATCATGGTTGCATGGATACTGGGTGATGTTTGTATATGTGAAATGTTTTTTTTTTTTTTAATGTTAAAATACATTTTAACTTCTTGAGGCCCACGCTATAGCCGAATGACGGCTACAGCGCAGACCTGAAACTCCAACAGGACGTCTTTTGACGTCCGGCCCTTTGGGCAGAGCGCGCAGCGGGGAAATTCTAAGCTGGCTGTGTCCCTTGGACACAGCCAATCGCGGCGAACAGCCAATCAGAGTGGCCGTTTGCTATGCGATCTGTGCGGCAAATGAGATGATCTCAAATGTAAACATATGAGATCATCTCTCATTGCCGGCTCACACAGCATCCTGTCACTGTCAGGGAAAGAGGAGACCAGTCTGTGTCCCTTGTACATAGGGACACAGATCGGTCACCTCCCCCAGTCACCCCCTCCACCTACAGTTAGAACACTATGCAGGGTACACATGTAACCCCTTCCTCACCCCCTAGTGTTAACCCCTTCAATGCCAGTCACATTTATACAGTAATTAGTGCATATTTATAGCACTGATCGCAGTATAAATGTAAATGGTGCCAAAAATGTGTCAAAAGTGTCCGATGTGTCTGCCATAATGTTGCAGTCCCAATAAAAATCGCAGATCGCCGCCATTACTAGTAAAAAATATAAATTTAAATTGGGCTATTTATTATAGCAACAAGTAAAAAATATTGTATTGTTTTTTTTAATTGTCGCTCTTTTTTGTTTATAGCACAAAAAATAAAAACCGCAGAGGTGATCAATGATCAAATACCACCAAAAGAAAGCTCTACTTTTGGGGAAAAAGGGACGTCAATTTTTTTTTTTGGAGCCACGTCGCACGAGCGCGCAATTGTCAGTTAAAGCGACGCAGTGCCGGAAGCAGAAATTTCACCTGGGCAGGAGGGGGGTATATGTGCCCAGTAAGCAAGTGGTTAACATTTTTAACAAAAATGTGTTTATTTGGCACTTTTAAAATCCCACTTTCTTGTCTTTGTTAAATTTCTGTTTATTGAGGGATGTGGTGCCTATGACTCTCTGACACCCAGCAATTCTTCAGTTTCCCTGGTATCAACACAAGTCAAAGTATACAGTATTTTGTCAACACACCATGGATCCTCAATGGCCTTGAAAAGTCGCAATTTACTACTTTAATGGAAAATTTTAATTTGAACATCCATGGTGTGCTGGCGATATATATTCTTTGATCTGGATTTACAGACACAACCTTCCAAACCAATAAGAATCTGCCTATGTCCATGCTTATAGTCATGTTTCTTTTAAAGTTCAGTACAGCTCCATAGGTCAGGTTTTTAGGCTTTTGGTCCTACCATTTCTTTCTGAGAAACCTATTCCCGGAAGGCTTACAGAATCGTGAAGTTGAAGAATCTTAAGTGGCTGCTGAAAAAGTTACAACAATTTGGGAATGGGGCTTTGAGCTGACGACATGATCCGTGCTCCAGGAACACTTGAGAGGAATAGCTGGTAGAAGTAAGTCAATAGCAATAGAGAGACCATTGAAAGGGACATGATGTGAAGGGTCACAAAAACATGCAGGGGGAATGCTAACATCATTACAGAAACACACAGAAGGGGTAACATAAGTAGATGAGCAAATTACTAAATAATGCAGCCACATTCCTTCCTTGTGTTATTTGTATTTATGTCTGGGCCCCTTGCCCTTGCCATAACTTTGTAACCCAATCTTCTATACATTTAAATTAACTCTACCTAGAGTAAATGAATGTGAGTTACATAAGTGTATTGTACATTATCAGCAAAGTTTAAGAAGAACATCTATTTTAGGCACTGTATCATAAAATGAGATTAACTCTTCTCCATAGTGGGTAGTGAATTTGTGATCTGTTGTGGATGTCAGTGTTAACCTAATGACACCCTAAACGTTAGACTCAAACGTCGTAGTACTGTGCAAACTAGTTGCTATGCGTTTTTTAAAGTAGAACATTTCAAAGTACTCAGAACATGGAAATGCAATTATTTTCATAAATATAAACTGCTTTTCTTATCAGCATTACACATAGCGCACATAGGTTGGACTTGATGTGTCTTTTTTCAACCTCACCTACTATGTAACTATTATATAGCAGTTGGTTGACTTCAGTCAGTTCCTGGTAAAGCTTGTAGGAAAAGATTTCATACTGTATTGAGCTGTCCTATCAAGATCCAGACCCCTGACCCTCTGTCTGGACAGTGCTGATTGGCTCTATAATAATCACATGCACTCTCCCCTCTTGTCCAGACAGAGGGTCAGGGGTCATGAAGCCTCATAGAACAGTCAGAGGAGAATTAAAACTCCTCCTACAACCTTTAATCGGTGCTCGGCCAGATACTGTTAGGCCTCGTACACACGAGGCAATCTATTTGTTCAAATCGGTCGGACCGACCGATTTGAACAAATCTGTTTGCTAGGATTTTGGTTTGCTCGCGTGTACACAGGAGCAAACCAAAATCCCCGCCAGCAGACGGCGCGCTGACGTGTCGGTGACGTTGATGTCGCCACGTCACCGCACCAGGAAGTAAAACACTTCCGCGCATGCGCCGAATCCATTCGGCGCCGGTGCGAGACGACATGTCTGCTGGTAAGTGTACTAACCAGCAGACATGTCGGGCGGACGGATTCCCACCCGATAGATTTCAAAGCATGCTTTGAAATCTGTCGGGTGGCCAAATCCGTCGGCTCGCCCGTACACACGATCAAATCTGTCTGCTGGGACGGTCTAGCAGACCGTTTCCAGCAGACAGATTTGATCGTGTGTACGAGGCCTTAGAAGTCACAAGACTGCTATGTACTGCTGTTGAGAAAAGGTATTTAGCAGGTTATATTTACTAAAATAATTGCATTTCCATGTTCTGTGTACTGGGAGAGACCAGATATAATGAATGCAGAGTCCTGGGTTTAGTAACACTTTAACATAGCCTATCTTCAGTTTTTGAGTTCAGATTATCTTTAACGTACATTTACTGCCGCAGGGCATCCCTTAAGTGCAAAATCACGTACCTGTATGTTACGCCTCCTTCGGGGCCTGGAGCGCACGCGTCCCCCGCCGGAGACCCGCTCCTGTTGTGATTGGACACATCGCCTGCGATTGTTCGTAAAGAGGCAGAACAGTGGTCTGCCTATGTAAACAAGGCATATCGCTATTCTGCTAGTAAGAAAATCTTGTGTTTCTGCTAAGCGGGAACACAGATCTCTGTCTTCTTACTGTTAAAGCACCCCTCATACAGTTATAAAGCACTCCCAGGGAACACATTAACCCTTTGATTGCCCCTGATGTTAACCCCTTCCCTGCCAGTGTAATTAGTACAGTGACGGTGCATTTTTTTTTAGCACTGATCACTGTATTGGTGTCACTGGACACCAAAAAAGTATCAAAATGATCACTAATGCCCTGTACACACGATCGGATATCTGATGGATGGACTTTTTTGTCGGATATCCGATGAAGCTGACTTTTATAAGTCTTGCCTACACACCATCAGTCAAAAATCCGACCGTGTCCAACAGGGTGATTTAAAACACTCGACATGCTGAGAAAAATTAAGTTCAATGATTCCGAGCATGTGTCGACTTGATTCTGATCATACATGGATTTTTCTCCGATGAAGTTCCACACAGATGATCGTTTTTTTTCTATCAGTTTTTTTATCCATAGGAACATTTTAAAACATGTTCTATTTTATTTTACCGATGGAAAAAAAACCTATGGGTCCCACACGCAATCGGTTTGTCCGATGAAAATGGTCAGTTTTCATCAGACAAACCGATCGTGTGTACAGGGCTTAAGTGTTCGACGCAAAAATTGCTGATCGCCACAATTACTAGTAAAAAAATTTAAATAGATAAAAATTCCATAAATCTATCCCATAGTTTGTAGATGCTATAACTTTTGCACAAACCAATCAAAATTTGCTTATTGGGATTTGTTTTACCAAAAACATGTAGCAGAATATCTAATGGCCTAAACTGATTAACCACTTGCCGCCCGCCAATGACTTATTGACGTCGGCAAAGTGGTTTCAATATCCTGACTGGACGTCGGGGGCGCGCATCGCAGCGATCGTTGTTGCAGGGTGTCAGTCTGAAACCCCGCAACACCGATCTAGGTACAGCGTCTCTCACGGAGACACTTTACCACGTGATCAGCCGTGTCCAATCACGGCTGATCACGATGTAAACAGGAAAAGTTGGTAATCGGCTTTTCCTCACTCGCGTCTGTCATACGCGAGTAGAAGAGAGCCGATCGGCTGCTCCTCTGACAGGGGGGGTTTGTGCTGATCGATTATCAGCACAGCCCCCCCCTGAGGATGCCCACTGGACAAAGTTATGCCCCCCTAGACCACCAGGGATGACACAAATAATGGATGCCAATCAGTGCCGCAATGGATGCCAATCAGTGCCCACAATGGGCATCACTGATTGTCAGGCATTGTTTGGTGCCCATCTTTGCCCATCCGTGCCACCTATCAGTGCCCATCCATGCCGCCTATCAGTGCCCATCCGTGCTGCCTATCAGTGCCCACCCGTGCCGCCTATCTATGCCCATCCTTGCCGCCTATCCGTGCCCATCAGTGCCGCCTATCTGTGCCCATCCATGCTGCCTATCCGTGCCCATCTGCGCCACCCATCCGTGCCGCATATTAGTGCCCATCATCAGTGCCCATCAATGCCACCACATCAGTGCCACCTCATCGGTGCCCATCAGTGCCACCTTATCAGAGCCCGTCAGTGCAGTACCATCAGTGCCCATCAGTGAAGGAGAAAATGTACTTATTTACAATGTTTTATAACGGAAACAAAAAAAATTTGGTTTAGACATTAATGGCTGTGTGTTGAATTATTTTGAGGGGACAGCAAATTTACACTGTTATACAAGCTGTACACTCACTACTTTACACTTCAGTGTGGACACATTTGACATGTTTCAATCATCTAGAAGTTACTGTACACACAATCGGTTTGTCCAATAAAAAAAGACCGATGGACAGTTTTCATCGGTCAAACCGATGATGTGTGGGCCCCATCGGTTTGTTTTCCATCAGTTAAAAAAATAGAACATGTTTTACATTTTTCCTATGGATAAAAAAACAATAGAAAAAACGATCGTCTGTGGGGAAGTCCATCGGTCAAAAATCCATGCATGCTCAGAATCAAGTCGACACATGCTCGGAAGCATTGAACTTAATTTTTCTCAGCACGTCGTAGTGTTTTACGTCACCGCGTTTGGACACGGTCGGATTTTTGACTGATGGTGCATAGGCAAGACTGATGAAAGTCGGCTCCCCTGGTGCGGAGAGGGGGAGTGGTGAGGGGGAGTGGTGAGGGGGGAGGGGGCCAACAGGCAAGTCAGGACACTCTCTACTTTGCAGATAGAGAAAGAAGCTGTGCGTTAGTGGGCGTCCTGACACTCCTGCTCGCCCCCTCCCCCCTCAAGAGGCTTTTTCCACACTAAGGAGAAAGCCTTGCATTACAGTGTTGAGTTGCAGACAGAAGAACAGGAAGTGAGGATTTCTCAGAAGAAATAAGGACATTTAAAAGCAAAATGGAAGGATGAGGTAAGTGAAGGAGGACTGCACTAAGGTAAAGGAAGCTATTTAGGGAAACATTTTTTTACCTTTACAACCCCTTTAAGCAGATTGCAATCATAGGCCGCGTACACACGACCGTTTTCCTCTGCAGAATTCAGCAAGAAACTCAATGGGAGACGTATTCTGCCGAGGAAACCGGTCATGTGTACACTTTTCGCTGAGCAACCCGTCGAGGAACTTGTCGAGCCAAAAAGAGAGCATGTTCTCTATTTCCTCGATGGGCAATGGGAAAATTTGGCTGGACGAGGTTTTTGACTGCTGAACAAGGAACTCGACGGGGAAAACGATGTGTTTCGCCCGACGAGTTTCTCGGTCGTGTGTACGCCGCCATAGAGGTAGCTCCAAAAGAATAGGGAAAAGACTGCTACCGATGCCCTTTAGGATACGCAAATCCATATGTGATCTTTGTTAGTATAGGGCAGTATAGGCAGTATAGTCACTTTGAAAAAATCTTTAGGAAGATGCAACTAAGATATCTATCTATATGATATACTTTTGCTAAATAAGTAAGCCCCATATTACATTAATCCTCTCTCTGTCAGGACTAAGAGACAAAAGGTGAAATGCAATAACCATAAATTAAAATGCTTCCCGATATGTTTTTATTCTGCTGGTAAGACCCCGGAACCCCAGAGGAAAGTGGATAAGGGGATATTTAAAATGCATGTTCAGTATGTCCAATATTAATAAATGTCTAAGCTGTACCTCTGCTCTTTACAGTGCATTGCAATTATTTTTCTAGTAGTTAGACCATTATTACAGTCATTTTGTAATTTCCAGGACTAAGCTTGTATTACTGGCAAAGGCGCATTGCTGAGATTTCTCTTTTTTAGGGGAAGAAAATAATTACCTTGATTAAAGAGCAACTCCAGGCAACAAGTATAATCCATCAGCAAACTACTTATGCAGTTAAGAAAACAATATACGTAACTAAGCTAAAATCAGAAATTCTCCTCACCATGCCTCTTACTGAATACCTCAAACAGTCTACTTTCCAAAAAGGGGTCACTTGGGTGGTATTTGTACTTTCCTGGCATTTTGAGGGCCTCAAGAAATGAGATAGGCCGATAGCAGGATTGATGCATTTTCAAATATATACCATAGTTAGTAGACTCTAATGCCGCATACACACGATCAGAAATTTAGAAAAGTTTAGAAAAGTCAGATGTGAGCTTTTGATCGGAAATTCCGATCGTGTGTAGGCTCCAACGAAATTTTTGAGAGCTGGTTTTCAAATTTCTTGTCAGAAATTCAGATCCTACGCATGCTCAGAATCAAGTGGACGCATGCTTGGAAGCATTGAATTTAATTACATTTTTCTCAGCTTGTCGTAGTATTGTACGCCACCGCATTCTTGACGGGCAAAATTTGGTGTGACCGTGTGTATGCAAGACAAGTTTGAGGCAAAATTTAGTCGGAAAAAAATCCATGGTTTTCTTGTCGGAATTTTTTGATCGTGTGTACACGGCATAATGCCGACAACAAATCTTCGATGGGAAATTCCGACCGTGTGTAGGCTCCATCGGAAATTTTCTGTCGGAATCTCTGACAACAAAAATTTGAGAGCTGGTTCTAAAATTTTCTGAAAACAAAATCCGTTCTCGTAAAATTCCGATCGTGTGTGGACATTTCCGATGCACAGAATTCCACGCATGCTCTGAATCAAGTACAAAGTGGAAGAGCACGGTCTGGTAAAACTACCGTTCGTAATGGAGATAGCACATTCGTCACGCTGTAACGGAATGAAAAGCACAAGGCTGAAAAACGCAAATCATCTCTCATCAAATTTCTACTAACACGACTGGTATTGAACTTCCCTTCCCTAATAGTGCCGTTGTACATGCTGTACGTGAGTGCGTTCTTGGCGTTCAAAATTTCTGACAACATTTGTGAGACCGTGTGTATGCAAGACAAGTTTGAGCCAGCATCCGTCGGAAATAAATCCATGGTTTTGGTGTCGTAATATCCGATCGCCTGTACGCGGCATAATACTTTCTCAACAAAGGTTGCGAATGCACCCCCTTCTAAAACTTCAAATGCAACAAAGACCATGTTGCATTTGAAGTTCTAGAAGGGGGTGCATTCGCAACCTTTGTTGAGAAAGTATTATGCCGCGTACAGGCGTTCGGATATTCCGACACCAAAACCATGGATTTTTTTCCGACGGATGCTGGCAATCCTTGCAATCTGCACCTGTCTCTCTTGGTCCAGCTGAGGCAGGTTACCCAATCAACTAGGGTATAAAACACTGCCTGAGGGATTTGTCAGTTTATTGTTCTGTCCTGTCCTTGCCAAAGGTTCCTGTAGTCCTGTGTTTGTTTCAGCTACAAGACTGACTCCGGCTTCTGACCCTGGCTATGATTATCGTTTATTCTGAATTCTGGAATCCCTGACCACGGCTTAACTTTGACTACCCTTTGGCAAATCCCTGTCAAGCCCCAGTGCACAGACTCACAGCCCAGGTAGCTTCTTACTTTGTTACCATGGGCTGTGTGTATTTGCAAGGGTGAGCATACAACTCTACATTATGGACTCCAACCAAAGTAAGCCTTTACAGCGCAGGGAAGTAAAAAAGGATTTGGACACTAGGGTAGGTATAGTTTGAAAGAGGTATAGTAGTTTGGGTAGAGTTTCTGTCTTGGATATGTTGAGTTTAAAGTCGCTGAGTAAGCCAAAGCGCCGAGACTCAGAAAAGGGTAATGAGGTTGAATGTAGACCAAAAAGTCATCAGCATATAGGAATAATTTATGATGAGAGGAGGCGGTTTGAACACCCTAAATAGAAGCATTTTGACGAATGGCACATGCCAGATGCTCAATAACTATAACAAATAAATGAGGGGAGAGGGGACAACCCTGATGCTTGCTATTCAAAATGTCAAACAGGTCTGAGTAGATACCATTCACCAAGACAGGGATGGAAGGTTGAGAATAAAGGAACATCACTTTAGAAATAAAAAATGCTCCCAGGCCGAATTTTTCTAAAGAAAGATGTAAGGCCGCGTACACACGATCAAATTTATCTGCTGGAAATGGTCCGACGGATCGTTTCAGCAGACAAATTCGATCGTGTGTACGGGCGGACAGACAGGTTTTTCCAGCAGACAAATTTTAAAGCATGCTTTAAAATCTGTCTGCTGGGAACCCGTCCGTCCAACATGTCTGCTGGTTAGTACACTAACCAGCAGACATATCTGCCCGCACATGCGTCGAATGGATTTGACGCATGCGTGAACGTTTTTTACTTCCTGGTGCGGTGACGTGTTGCGGCGTCAACGTCACCGCCACGTCACCGCGCTGTCTGCCGGCAGGGATTTTGGTTTGATCGTGTGTACACGATCAAACCAAAATAGCCCAGCAGACAAATCCGATCAAATCGGTCTGTCAGACCGATTTGATCGGATTTATTTTGTCGTGTGTACGCGGCCTTAGAATCTCCTTTTCTGCATCAAATGATAGGAGACAAGCTTTCAATTTATGGCGTTGGATGTAGGATATATGGCCCAAGTTTTGTGGCCTGGGACAAAACCAACCTGGTCCCTGTGGATGGCCCAAGGTAGAAGAGGAGATAGACGGTTGGAAAGTATCTACGCAAAGAGTTTAAGATCAATATTCAGTAAAGAGATTGGACAGTAGCTACTTCATTGGGAGGGATTCTTGCCAGGCTTCAGAACAATAGATGCATTAGCTGATAGGAGCCCTCTAGAGGGAAGAGTGGAGTCGTCTATTGCATTAAATGTCCAAGTAAGGAGCGGTGTTAAAAGGGGTGCAAAGGTTTTAAAAAATCGAGGTGTGAACCCATCTGGGCCAGGGCTTTTACCTATCTTCAACCACTTAACCACTTCAGCCCCGGACCATATTGCTGTCCAAAGACCAGAGCACTTTTTGCGATTCGGCACTGCGTCGCTTTAACTGACAATTGCGCGGTCATGCGACGTGGCTCCCAAACAAAATTGGCGTCCTTTTTTTCCCACAAATAGAGCCTTCTTTTGGTGGTATTTGATCATCTCTGCGGTTTTTATTTTTTGCGCTATAAACAAAAACAGAGCGACTATTTTGAAAAAAATGCAATATTTTTTACTTTTTTCTATAATAAATATCCCCCAAAAATATATAAAAAAAACATTTTTTCCCTCAGTTTAGGCCGATACGTATTCTTCTACATATTTTTCGTAAAAAAAAATCGCAATTAGCGTTTATTGATTGGTTTGCGCAAAAGTTATAGCGTTTACAAAATAGGGGGTAGTTTTATGGCATTTTTATTATTATTTTTTTTTTACTAGTAATGGCGGCGATCAGTGTTTTTTTTCGGTACTGCGATATTATGGCGAACACTTCGGACACTTTTGACAAATTTTTGGGACCATTGGCATTTTTTTAGCGATCAATGCTATAAAAATGCATTGGATTACTATAAAAATGTGATTGGCAGTGAAGGGGTTAACACTAGGGGGCGGGGAAGGGGTTAAGTGTGTTCCTATTTGTGTTCTAACTGTATGGGGGGGTGGACTTACTAGGGGGAATCACTGATCTTCTGTTCATACATTGTATGAACAGAAAATCAGCGTTTCCCCCGCTGACAGGAACGAGCGCTGTGTGTATTCACACACAGCTCCTGTTCCCCGCTCTGTAACGAGCGATCGCGTGTGCCCGGCGGCGATCGTGCCCGCCGGGCACACGCACGGGACTCGGGGGCGAGTGGGGGGTGCGCGCGTGGGCCGCCGGCGGCGCGCACGCGCCCCCTAGTGGCCGCGAAAGGCGCGACGTAGAGCTACGGGCTCTCGCGCAGCAGTGCCGACCTGCCGCCGTATTACTGCGGCGGCTGGTCGGCAATCGGTTAATTGCGCCTAAAAATTAAGGTTCAACCAAGGGCTTATCCAAATCCATAGCATTTTGAGGGTCAATTTCGGGTAGGGCCGTTTCAGTTATATAAGTCTGCATGTCATCCAGAGGGGTGGGGATAGGGTCGCCTGAGACTTCGATGGATAGATTATAGAGCCTAGACTACTATAGTCTAAAAGAGGAGGAAATGTCTGTGTATTGAAATTTCTTTCCTGATTGGGTTGCATAATGAAAGAAATAGAGTGACAAGGAGATCTAGGGTGTAGATGCTGGCCACATTTATTGGCCAAAGAATAGTGATAATTACGGACCCTTTTACAAGCCAGCTTACATTTTAGATCAGTTTGAAATGCTTTTGAGAGCTGTCCTTGGCAGTTTGTACATTTTTGTTGGTGGATAGGTGTACTATTTAGAAACAGTTCAGCCACGCTGGATCTGTACACCTAAAACAGAACTGTTAGAGGGGTGAGAGTCTGCACTACTCTTCTAATCATTGGTTCTGATTGTACTGACCCAAAGTGGGAAAAGTCCCCTTTAGGCTATCTGATCCCATCCTCAGAGTGGCTATGATGTCCAAAATTTTTAGTGTGATACTAAAGTAAGCCAGTTGACTAGCAAGGAGATGGGATGGCACAAAATAGGTGGTCTAAGTGGCAGTCAATATTATTATTATAAACTATTTGTATAGCGCCAACAGTTTACACAGCGCTTTACAATGTAGAGGGGGATAGCACAAATACGATACAGTTCAATACAGAAGGGCCATGCTCATAGAGCTTACATTCTAAAAGGAGGGGGCGGTGATAGTACAAAAGATAATAGCTACGGGGGATAATTTGATGGGGGTAGCTTGGGTACAGTTCTTAGGTGGGTGTGGAATAGGCTTCCCAGAATAAGCCTATTCTTAGAATCTACTAGGGTAGGGGCTGTTCAGACATACCAGGGCAGGGAGTTCCCAAGGATGGGAGAGGCTCTGGAGAAGTCCTGAATGCAAGCATGGGAGGAGGTAACAAGGGAGCTAGAGAGCAGGAGGTCCTGCAGATGTGGTTGGTGATGTAGATGGGGACGATGTTGTGAATGGCCTTGTATTTTGAATTTTATACGGTAGGGTAGGGGAACCAGTGAAGGGATTGGTAGAGAGGAGCAGCAGTCATGGATCGGTTAGTAAGGTGTATTAGTCTAGCAGCAGCATTCATAATAGACTGAAGGGGGGATCACCTGTGTAAGGGTAGGCCATTAAGGAGGGAGTTGCAATAGTCCAGGCAGGTAAAAAACAAGAAGTGAATAAATTGCTTTGTGGTGTCCTTAGTCAGGAAGGGGCGTATTCTGTGGATGTTGCTGAGGTTAGGACGGCAAGATTTAGCCAGTGGTTGGATGTGAGGGCTGAAGGAGAGGTCAGAGTCAAGGATTACACCTGGCACTCTAGCATGTGTGGAGGGACCAATGGTTTTGCTGTTGATCATGATGGTAAAGTCATGTGGAGGGGGGGGGGGGACCAGGAAGGAGGAAATATAACAAGCTCAGTTTTAGAAAGATTGAGTTTGAGAAAGTGGTGTGACATCCATACCGATATGTAATTCAGTAAGTTTGTGATCCGTGAGGAGATCGAGGGGGTGAGTTGAGGAGTGGAGAGATAGATCTGGGTGTCATTGGTGTAAAGGTGGTATTGGAAGCCATGGGAGGTTATCAACTGGCCCAGGCAAGAGGTATAGAGCGAGAATAAGAGGGGCCCAAGGACGAAGCCTTGGGGTACCCCAACAGAAAGAGGAAGAGTAGTGGAGGAGATGGAGCTGTAAGTGACACTGAAAGTGCGCTGAGATAGGTAGGAGGAGAACCAGGATAAAGCAGAATCATGGAGGCCAAGCGAGTTGAGTTTGCTGAGAAGGAGCAGGTGGTCAACTGTGTCGAAGGCAGAAGAGAGGTCCAATAGTATAAGTACGGAGTACTGGCCATTGGTTTTAACAGTTAGAAGGTCATTGGTGAGCTTTAGTAGGGCAGTTTCAGTGGAATGTTGTGGGCGGAAGCCGGACTGTAGGGGGTTGGGAAGGTTGTTATCACTGAGGTAGCAACTCATGGACGAGGCGTTCAATTAACTTAGAGGCAAACGGGAGCAGGGAGATGTGTCTTAGGTTATTCAAACAGGTGGGGGTTTAGTAAGGGGTTTGTAAATTATGGGGGCAACCAGTGCATGTTTGAGCGGGAAGGTGCCAGAGGAGAGGAAGAGGTTGAAGATGTGGGTTAGAAAATTTGGGATAGAGATGGAAGGTGGTAGCAGTAATTGCGAGGGGACAGGATCCAGGGGACAGGTGGTAAGGTGGGCCATGGAGAAGAGTTTACCAAATGTTTTTATATGACTTTTTTTTTAGTACTATATGTGAATTTTTGTAAATAAAATTAGTTTTTATCACTGGTGCCTAAAAAGTCCATATTTTCTTTCCAAACATATATACACACAATTGTTATTTCATTTCGTAGGAAAGCTGTGTATGTACTTAAGGATTTGTAAGGTCCACTCAGGTTGTTCCACACCAAACTGCTCAAACCGTGTCTGTATAAAGCTGGCTTTATGCACAGTCATGCTGGAACAGAGAAGGACCTTCCCCAAACTGTTTCCAAAGGGTTGGAAGTGTACAGTTGTCAGTCATTCAAACGTAAATTATCTCCACTCCATTATATGTGAAGAAAAATACATATATACAAATATAAAAAAAAAAACTAAAATCCAAAAACACATGTGAAATGTATCAATGAATCTGAAACCAAAAAACATTATTGGTTGTGTATTATATATTAAAGCGGATCTCCACCCTAAAGTGAAGTTCCGCTGATTGGAACCCTCCCCCCCTCCGGTGTCACGTTTGACACCTTTCAGGGGGGAAGGGGGTGTAGATACCTGTCTAAAGACAGGTATTTGCACCCACTTCCGGCCTGCAGTCTCGGGCAAAAGACGGGTTTTTCCCGTTGTGTGCTGGGAACTCTCGGCTCCCAGCACACAGCGGGAGCCAATCGGTGGGCGCAGCGCGACTCGCGCTTCACTGCCCGTAGGGAACCGGGCAGTGAAGCCGGAGCGCTTCACTTCCTGGTTCCCTCACCGTGGATGGAGGGGGAGCAGCAGAGAGACGAGCGAACGCTCGTCCTCTGCTGCGGACGGCGCTGGACTCCAGGACAGGTAAGTGTCCTAATATTAAAAGTCAGCAGCTGCAGTATTTGTAGCTGCTGGCTTTTAATACATTTATTTTAATGGGCCATCCGCTTTAATATATATGCCTAATGTTCAAATTGAGGATGCAAAGTGGGAGAAGTCATTTAACTTAACACATTGTATGTCACTAACAATTAAAGCACAAGAGACGAGCTACAAACTTTTCTCTAGATGGTATTGGAGCCCACAGTCACTTCAGCATATATACCCAGATAAATCGGATATATGCTGGCGGTGCCATGCGGTCGAAGGCTCATTGTTTCATATTTGGTGGGAATGCCCTCAGGCCGCGTAGACACGATGAGACATGTCCGCTCAAACATGTCAGACGGATCGTTTGCAGCGGACATGTCTCATCGGATTTTGGTCCGATGGCGTGTACACACCATCAGACGAAAATCCCCTCTGTCTGAGGACGCGGTGACGTGGCGTTGACGTTGACGCCGCTACGTCACCACTCCAGGAAGTCAAATCCATTCGACGCTTGCGTGGACAGTTATGTCCGCTGGTGAGTGTACTAACCAGCGGACATATCCGACGGACATATCTCCGGCGGACAAATTTCAAAGCATGCTTTGAAATTTGTCCGCTGGGAAAACATGTCCGATAGCCCGTACACACGATCGGAGATGTCTGCTGAAACGCTCCGTCGGACCAGTTTCAGCAGATAAATTCGATCGTGTGTATGCGGCCTTAAATTTTTAATTTTCGGGAAAAGATTATACAATTATACACCTCAGTTACTGGGGAACCAATATCAAACACGCCACAAATTACCTTGCTCTCAATTCTGCCAGGATCATATAAAAACACCAAAAAGAGTCTTTTGAGACACTGGTTGACAGCAGCAAGACTAGTCATAGCACGGCACTGGCGCTCAATACAAATTCCATCAGTCAAGGAATGGGTTAATGTAATGGACGGTATAGAGAAGATGGAAACACTTTTTTTAAATCAGAAAAAATGGTTTATTGTGCCAACAAAATGATATACAAAGTACAGATCATCATAAAGAAAGCCACAGAAAATAACAGGAGGAAACATACATCCCATATGACACATTAGTGGCACCAGAATTATAAACAAGACACATAACGACAATGACAAAGATTAGACAGTGCTGGGAAGGCAGAAACAGCCCTACCCCCCAACACAACCACACATGAGGCCAACGGGCCACAGCTGAAACCTCGCAACCCACAGTCTGCCCACATATTTAAATCCAATTCCCATCAGTAATCAAAGTGTAACGCCTAAAATATGGCTCTTATATAGTATTTATTACTAACAAAGCCTGCTTTTACCTTTAAATAGAAAATGCTTTTCAAACCTGCAACAACCGAGTCAAAACTAGTCTCGGAGTTGCTAATCCCAGGGTCTTCAGGAAACACTCTTAGCACATGAACTAGACACACATGAGGAATGCCACCGGATATGGGCTCTGTCAGGTACGTACTTACCGAGATGCTGAGGGCGGCTCATCTTTGCGACCTGGCACACTCCGCCCCCTGGAGTTGAGACAGGGAGGGAATGCGCAAGGAGGCACCGGTACAAGCGGTAGCTGAACTTGATAGCAGGTGATGGACGGAAGACTAGCCAGTGGTGCTTTACTAGAGGCAGGCTGTAGGTCAGGCAGCAGGATAGCTTCAGGTACACAGAGCATGTTTCAAGGGGCAGAGACTGGAAGCGGGTCTGGGGTGCAAGCCGAAGGTCAAGGGCAGGAGAAGGTAGCAAGTCTGGAGATCAGGGGTTGGAGACAGCAGCAAACAGCAGCAAATCCAGGGACGTAAGCATAGTCGTGCGGAAGTCCTGGTCAAACGAGGCAGGTACAGCAACAGAAAGTTCAGGCAGGAGCTGACGACAAACCAGCAACCTGTCATGAGACAGGGGCTGATTTAAATAGGCCGGTCAGGCCTCTGATTGGTTCTGGGGGGTTCGCGCACGGGCATGCGCCAGAGCGACGTTTCACCGCGCATGTGCGCCATTCGGTGGCTGGCGAGGCTGGCTTCCTGACAGGCTCCCTGGAGGGTATATAGGGAAACAACAAGAAATTAGAAAGTCCTTGGGGAAACAAAGTAAGGAAAATCATTGTGATAAGCAAAGGTTTTAATGCTGCCTGCTGCCATCTTTCACCCCATTCCCTCCCCCCCCTTTTTTTTGTCTTGCTTTGTCTTGTTTTGTTTTGTCTTGTTTTGTTTTTTGAGTTATGTGTGAAAATGTATCTGAAATCGGCTAGATGAAATAACTACATTATCTATATATGTACGAATTTATTAATGTCTGTATTATAACTTCATAATAAAATCAGGTTGAAATTAATATACAGTATAATTGAGTATAAGCCAACCCGAATATAAGCCGAGGCACCTAATTTTACCACAAATGTATTGACTCGAGTATAAGCTTAGGGTGAACAAAATAGGAGTATAGCCTCATGTAAGAATTAATAATAAATAATAATAATGTACCATCATCCCAGTTAAAGGGGGAGTGTGGGCAAGGAAATAGTTGCTAAGGCTAAACCTAAAGCTACCCACTTAGTTGAATTAAGGGACTATCTCGGTACTGATAAAACACAATAAACATGATAGTATAAAAATGTTATTATATGAAAAATTTCAAAACAAACAATTGAACATATCAATGAATGGTCATTCATCAGGAAAGCCAATCTATAGAATAAATAATACAATAAAAACATGTAATAAAATTTAGCAGTAGAGTATGTAGTGTATAAGAACAATAATAACTTACCCAATGAGTAAATTGATAAGGCATGGGACCTAGGGTGTCCATTGCATGCCTCACTGTGTCCATGTGCATGCCTCACTGTGCCTCACTGTATCCATGTGCATGCCTCACTGTGCCCATGACTAGACTTGCGTTTAACATGGGAGTATATAGAAGGGGTGCCTGGATTTTTAAAAAAAATTGGTGCTCCCCAGCCGTAAGGTCCCCAAGACAGCAAACTTGTAGAGGAAGACTGGGGCTACATGTGTGCCAATTCTGAGGTCCAGGGGACCTACAGCTGGCCGGTATCGGGTCCCAAAAAGTCAGAGGGATCAGGCGCAAATAAGTGACTTGAGTATAATCCGAGGGGGGCATTTTCAGCATGTGCTGAAAAACTCGGCTTATACTTGAGTGTATATATCGTCACAAATACATGGGGATAATTTACTTTTAACTGACTCATTGTTGTTGGAGTATGGATGTGGTCGCCCTGCACTTTTTCTTGAGGTTATTTATTTTATTGGTGGTTGAACACACTTGAGTGCTAACCTGTACCACTTATATTTACACAATACTTATTTGGGTAAGCACAGAGTAATCTTTGGGTTTTGTTAATTCAGAGGAATGTCCACATACTCTTGGCCATACAACTCTCCTCAACTCTGGTTGGGTCTTTGGATGTATCTATTCGCTTGTATACCATGAACTCTGAACAGTTTTCGGGCCATGAGTCAGCTCATAGTTTGTTGGGGTCAATATTGAAGCAAGCATAGTGCAATATTGTCTCATTATTATAATTATTCATAATTTTGACACATAAATCATATCAAGATTAAACATTTTACAAGCATATGGGTCATTGCATTAAAAAGCTGTATACTGTGAATGATCTGCAACACATCACAAACTCTTCGGTTTCAGGCCAAAGTAAAGACTCTGCCACGGAATGTTGCACAGGGGAGCAGATTGTAAAAAGCACTGTCTCTTCTAAACAGGAATGCTTTGTGTGAGTTGGACATATTCACCGTAAAAGAGCCAGCAGAGCTGTAATGTTCTTCTCACTGTAGATCCCTATAAATCATAAGATACTATGCACATTGTCCACTCTTTCACAAGATCGTAAACTTTTCCCCAGCCATGGGATGCACTGTAATGCTTTGGTACTTCAAATCCTCTCATTCAGGGCTTCTATTTTTTCCAAAAAGGCAACTCCACCTAGAACTAATATTTTAGTTTTGGATGAACACCAGTGAAGGTTGAATGGCTTTCTAAACTCCTAAATCTCTTGGACAATCTAAGATGAATCAAACACTGGTTTCCCCTTATGCCACGTACGCACGACCGTTTTTAATGTCATCAAAAAACAGTGGGCCAGATTCAGAGAGAATTAGATTATCGTAGCGTATCAGAAATACACTACGCCGACGTTTTTTACCTGGCTCTACGTGAAATCCCGGTAGATTTTGTCCAGTAAACGACGGCGGCGTAGTGTATTTCTCCCGTCGCAATCCATCTACGCGAGTAGGGGGCGTGAATCATTTAAAATAGGCGCGTTCCCGCGGCGATCGAACTGCGCATGCTCCGTTCGCAAATTTCCCGCCGTGCATTGCGCGAAATCACGTCGTTACGTCATTCGTTGTTTGAGTAGCGTCGTTTACGGACATTTCTATTCCCGAACGACTTACGTAAAAAAAATAAAAAAAAATTAAATTTGACGCGGGAACGACAGCCATACTTAACATGGGCTACGCACCGTTAGACCAGCAAAAAGCTGGTCTAACAGTACGTAAAAAAAAATAGACGTAAGCGATTGCGAAGACCGCTCGTATCTTCGTGGATCGCCGTAAAAACTCATTTGCATATCCCGACGCATCAAAACGACGCAAACTCCTCCCAGCATGTCCCCCTGAAGACGTTATCCATACGAAACGTACGTCGGTCGGCGCAGCCTGGTCACATGCACACCCTGTGTCCGTTCTCCCGGCGTCTGTCATAGAGACGTACCAACGAGTTGTCACAGCACGTATCCTCGAGTTACGAAGTTATGTATACAGCCACGGTTCTCTGAGGAACTACTGCTCGTTCAAGCAACACAGCGAGGCCGCTACATGTGAGTGCGCTATCTGACCCCCAGCTTGTTGATTGCCTGCAGCCTCAGTGCCGGGATAGGGCACTGTTTTTTGTAAGTAGCCATTTGGCTTGTTTTTATTCCATTTTTAAATTAAATTGATCGCGCTATGGGAGCCATTTCTCTGTCCATTTATTCCATGTATATCTCTATGGAGTGAAACCCCCTTTTTGCTTGGTGGTGAAGAAATTCTTCCAAATGAATGCAGGCATAATCCTGCATAAAGCGAGATTGACCTTCTTTTCGGTAAGAGGTCATGACCATCTGGTAAGCGGATTCTTTTTTATGAGCACGATTGGGGTGATTCAATCTGCCTGGTGAAGGAACTGTGGATTTTCTTTGAAGAATTTCTTTTTCTTTTTATTTTTC
Source organism: Rana kukunoris (assembly GCA_029574335.1). NCBI lineage: Eukaryota > Metazoa > Chordata > Amphibia > Anura > Ranidae > Rana > Rana kukunoris. Next base: position 52,789,646 of record CM056049.1, read on the forward strand.
ACCTTCTCTTCCTTTTGGATTTTAAGGACTGCACTGTTTGGTCATTATCTGAATACGATATAGGACGCACCAGTTACCTCAATTGGTTCTAATATTGCACAGCACATTTTGAATTTATTGCTTCACCTTATATATACATTATTGGGTTATTTATTACTATTTTCCTTTATCGTTTGTAGAATCATTCTCAGCGTGTTTATAGTACAATCACTCATTTACCCCAGCGCCCTCTATTTTTTCTTTAAAACTCCTCCCAGCGGCCGCAAAAATATCGCAGCGTAGATCCGAAGGCTTACGAAGACGTAAGCCTCTCGGATCGAAGCCCGAAGCCGCTGTATCATGGTTTGAGGATTCAAACTAGTAATACGGCGCGCAAAATTTGAAATTACTCCTGTCTAACACCAGTTAGACAGGCGTAATTGCTCTGTGAATCTGGGCCAATGTTTTTCTCAACGTGATTCTTGTCAAGCCTGCCTTGCATACACACGATCGTGAAAAAAAAATGCTCAAGCAAAGCACGGTGACGTACAACACGTACAACGGCACTATAAAGGGGAAGTTTCATTCAGATGGCGCCACCCTTTGGGCTGCTTTTGCTGATTTTGTGTTAGTAAAAGTTTGGTGAGAGACGATTTGCACCTTTCAGTCTTCGTGCTTTTCAGTCTGTTACAGCGTGACAAATGTGCTATCTCCATTATGAACGCTAGTTTTACCAGAACGAGCGCTCCCGTCTCATAACTTGCTTCTGAGCATGCGCTTTTTTTCCCGTCGTTAAAGGGTACACACGACCGTTTTTCAGGACGAGAAAAACGACGACGTGAAAAACATCGAGAAAAAATAGAGCATGTTCTAAATTTTTAATGGCCATTTTTCACGTCGTGAAAAATGCTCTGGAGTCTACGTACTATTGTTTTTAACGACCAATTCAAAAATGTCATTTTTCACGTCATGAAAAACGGTCGTGTGTACGCGGCTTTAGTCTTTCCCCTCACCACCTTACTCATGACTTAAAGTGGTTCTAAACCTTAAACATTTTTTACCTTAACCAGCTCCTGCCCATGCTATAGCCAAAAGACGGCTACAGCTCCGGCTTACAATGCCGAGAGGGCGTACATAGACGTGTTCCCATGCTCACGCTGCCTGTGCACCACAGGGGGCAGCACACTCTGCTGCATATATAAAACAATTGTAGATGCCCTAAAACCTCCTTCTACAAGTATTGAGCGCTTCTGAAATTAGTCAAAAATGGCATGACAAGTGCAGTGCATATTAAATTAACCCTGAAAAAAAATGTCACCAAAAATCCAAAATAATAATAATTTTTTTTTTTGAAAAAAAGTATTTTTTTATACTTACCAGAAATAGCGGTTGCTATGCGGTACGTAATCTGCCTCTTCATCGTCCATGGTGGGTCTTCTTCCTCCGTCCTAGTAACGGTGTCTTCTGGTGAATGGGGCGCGCTGCCTTCTAAGAACTGTGTTTATCCCAGAGAGCAGCCGGCCCATTCACAAAGAGCCTGGGCGGCTCGCACATGCGCAGTAGGAAACTGGCTGTGAAGCCGCACAGCTTCACTGCCTGTTTACCTTACTGAGGATGGCGGCGCCAGGAGCTGCTAGGATCGAAGGATCGAGGGATCGGCATTGCGGACGGTTAGGACAGGTAAGTGTCCTTATTAAAAGTCAGCAGCTACAGTGTTTGTAGCTGCTGACTTAAAAAAAAAAGAAAATTGCATGTGGAACACCCCTTTAAGGCAAGAAAAAGTGAGCTCTTGCCATAAAACACTTACTGACAGTAAGCAAACTAAATGTAAAACGAAACACAAAACCAAATTATGTGCAGACAGCGCTAAATAAACCAGCAATATCCCACGGTAGGTTAGCATAATTCTGTTTAGAAATAAAGCTGATAATATCAGAAAGGAGACTTAATCATTAAGATTAAAGTTCATTCTAAATATGCAGTAGAGTATCCCGTCCCCAATGTTTATTAAACATAAAAGTTCACTCAGAACGAGACAATGACTCAAAAAATGGCATTGATATGGATCATTAATTCCACCAATACAAGATTGGAGATAAATCTCCTTAAAAATTCACTTCTTACCGGACCAAGCTGGACAATCAGCATATAATGTTGATTCAATCATACTTGCTGACCTCTCCTCAGGGTAACAAACAGAGGAACAGCTGCTGACAGGTGGGTCGGGTCCTCCACTAGACAAGCTCATTCACATGGAGAGCTCCATAGTGTAATCACGTTTAAAAAGTATATATTTTATTGGATACAAATCCCCCCTGTAGAAAATACACTTACAATGTATTGAAGTAAAGATGGCATATGGCACAGTGTTAACATTCCAAGCAGATCACGTAGCATTGGCTCTATACTCAAGCGGCGCGATATTCAAACACTCAGTCTGCTTCTTAATGGCTTGTTCACTTGATTCAGGTTTGTCGTATAGCCACACTCTGAAGTTTTTTTTAATCTATGACATCATCTAAGGGCATGCTCTGCAGAACGCTCTGTGATGCCCAAAACCTTCAGACTCGGCTGATCACAGATCAGGGTAAAGGGCCTATCACAGTGTCCCTTTACCATGTGATCAGCTGACAGCTGATCACGGAATGTAAACAGAAGCCAGTTATCGGCTTTTTTTTTCTCACACTCACAGCGCAAGGAAAAAAGAAGAGAGCCGGTAACCAGCTTCTGTTAACTGGACATCGGTCCAAACATTGCCCACCTGTGCCTCTAATCAGTGCCCACCAGTGCCACCTATACATGCCCATCAGTGCTTCCAATCAGTGTTCATCAGTGCCTCATTATCAGTGTCACGTATCAGTGCTGCCTATCAGTGGCACGTATCAGTGCCACCCTATCAGTGCTTCCTATCAGTGCCCATCAGTGCCACCTATCAGTGCCATCTATCAGTGCCCATCAGTGTCGCCTCATCATTGTCTAACAGTGTGCATTAGTGCAGCCTATCAGTGCCCATATGTGCAGGCTCATCAGCGCACATTAATGAAGGAGAAAAATTACCTGTTTGCTAAATTTTATAACAAACTATAGCATGCATTAAGGTGAAAAAACATGAGGGTTTACAACCCCTTTAAGTTAGGGACAAAGAACTTCAATCTTATCCCCAGGCAACAAAACAAGTTTAACTGTATTCCTCAATACCCATAGTGGATATAAATCACATCATAACTGTGCTGCACCTAGGCTGTGCAGAGAGCAGTGTTAATTGGAGGGGAAGCTCTCTTGTAAGGGAGATTTCCAGGCAAGAAATTGCCTGGATATATAGATTAAAGACATATGTTCCATTCGGATAAAATGTTGATACTGACGTGAACGCCTTTATCAATAACTCATCAGCTACATCATGTCAGTATGGTTCAGATAATGGTTCACGTTCACATACAGAATTGTTCTGTTGTTTTTTTTTTCTTTTTTCCTTTTACATGTTAATATGATATTTTTGGAATCTGTATTTATTATTTTGTGATTCTTTATATATTATGTGTTTTTGGTCACTGGTTCTGGTTCTGGTTCATTACCTACTCATGGACCAGTTGTTTTGTTTGAAATTATGGTTCACACATAATTTTATAATTTTTGATTGGGTAGTTGGATAATTACACAATAATCTATAGCGCCCTTTTTATAAAGAGGGTGTGGGCCTGTCATGTATGGGCCATATTTAGTCAGGTAGAGTCACTTAACTGGGTTTGATTGCTATTGGGCTATGTTCAATTACATTTATAATTTATCTGTACGACACTAGCACATTTGTACTTTAATAATAACAATTATTGTTTACATCCTCATGTTTTAGTATTCATAGCTTCTAATTTTGGGTCAATGATAGTGGTTCTGTATGGTCATTTTAGATATTTTTAGACATATTTTTGTTGAGTTATTTGGCCTATGAGTGGGATATACCTATCAGTTTTTATAGCTGGTCATTGGGTATTGCGCTGGGCCAAGATAACCCATCACCCAGCCTATTATATTTTTAATATGATTTTTATGTTAGAGGCAATATGTTGGACCCCACTATTTATATGTTTTATTTTATTTAATTAGAGTTGACTCATTTTGATCTAAAATAAATAGTCATATATACTTTTTAGATATCTCCTTGGGTAATAGAATGTTGCCATAAGGAGAAAACTTGTTAATGGTGTATAAGTGTTTAACCGCTTATATGAGTATATTTGTGCATTGTACGTTTATGTATAACTCCTGTTTACTAACATACTTGCTTGTTATGGTCTGTAGAATCAGTACTGACATTGCCCAGTAGGTGTCGTTTTCCTTGGACTAAAGCCACGCAAGTGTACATTATGTCTATTTGTAGTAAGTAGAGCGAACTGAAACGCTATGCATTAGAGTTTACACAATTACAAATATCGGCAGGCACTTGATCTTCATAGATGTGAGAGCGGCTGTTATTTTGTGCCGAATTCTGGCGTGACATCAATCCACCACTTTTTCACAAGGGTTGTTATGTGCTGTCTGCGTTGCTGGGCGCCATGTTGGAGCCCATTCGCTCGCTACTGCACATGTCTGGGAGGTGGTTATGAACCAGAGGAGGCTTTGTTTTATTTAGGTTTGTTTATATAGAGGTGACGCAGCGCGCCGCCCGCGCCCCTGGAAGAAGTAATATTTTACGAAACGAGTGGCGCGCTGTCGTCACCCAAGAGCTCCAAACGTTCCCCCAGAGCACAGGTGTCTGAAAATTTGTGTACCGGCCGGCATATCAGATTTGAGGCATTATTTTACTGCATACTTGTAAGAGCAATACAACTTTTTAATACATTTTTCTACTCATTTAATGGGCTATGTGGAGCTGTTGTTTTTTTACATGGTGGGCATTTATGCTGGTGATCTGTAATCACTTTTGAAAGAGACACAATTTTAAAGATCGAATCTGTTTGAATTGTGTGGCTGGAAGTGATTAATTATTATATGCTGTTCATGATCCCCTGTCATAAGGGATCATGGCGATCCGGTAAGGAGCCAATTCATTGTTTGGTGGAGGATACATCACTTTTCTTTGGACACGTTTTCAACATATTCTGGAATTTGGCACAGAACACAGGTGTTTAGCATTTCACTTGTTAAACATTTATAGACTTTATTTGTTACAATATTTTATAACTTTCAATTTTTGTTTTATTTTAAGTGGATTAATTTGAATGCATAATTTTTATTTTATTATTTATTTTGATGTTCAAATACTTCACACTTTGAATGGTATCACTGACTCACGGTAATTGAGTGCTCTACAGTGGCAATCAACCTTTTTTGTTTTGGCATATTAGTGATTTACACCATACAGTATGCCATCATGCATTATTTATGTGAAATGCTTTAGAGGTAGCGCGATTTGTATTTTTTTCATATCAGTGTTAATTTGGTTGTCCTAAAGACTCGTCATAATTTTCATCAGCGGCATATTTCCAGTGACGAATACGAAATAAAAAGTACCTCACATTTTCGTCAATTGATGAAAACTATGACAAAAATGTGAGGGAGGGACATCTACCCATGTGGACTTCTGGTTTCCTTGGAGCTCCGCCTGTAGAGCCAATAAATGGTTCCACTCCCAGTATGCAAGATAGCGAGTGGCAACCATAGCATGCTTAGCACTGTGCAGCATTACAGGCCTTCTTAGGTGACCATCCAGAGCACTGTGCATGACTCCTCGGACTGCCCAGAGCACTGTGAGTGTGCATTACAGGTCTCCCCTCAGACCACCGTCCAGAACACTGCATTACAGACCTCCTCAGACCACTGTCCACAGGACTATGCAGCATTACAGGCCTCTCAGACCACTGTCCCAAAGGGCTATGCATTACAGACCTCCTTAGACCACTGTCCAGAGCACTGTGCAGCATTACAGGCCTTTCAGACCACTGTCCCAGAGTTCTATGCATTACAGACATCCTCAGACCACCGTCTAGAGCATTGTGCATTACAGGCCTCCCCTCAGACCATCATCCAGAGCACTGTGTAGCATTACAGGCCTCCCTTTAGACCACCATAGCACTGATCGCTGTATAAATGCTAATGGTCCCAAAATGGTGTCAAAAGTGTTCGCTATGTCCGCCACAATGTCACAGTCATGATAAAAATCGCAGATCGCCGCCATTACTAGTAAAAAAAAAAAGACATAAATCTATCCCCCTATTTTGTAGACACTATAACTTTTGCGAAAACCAATTAATATACGCTTATTGCGATTTTTTTTTTTTTTTTTACCAAAAACATTGTTTTAAAAACAAAAAATTAGGATATTTATTATAGCAAAAAGTAAAAAATATTGGGCCAGATTCAGAAAGAATCTACGCCGGCGTATCTCAAGATACGCTACCGTAAATTCAAATGTGTGCCGTCGCATCTTTACGCCGATTCAGAAAGCAAAGATACGCCGAAAAACATGGCTTCAGCCGTCCGACGTAATTTGCATACGCCGGCGTATCGTGGGCGCATAGTTATGCTGGTTGCATTCGGCGTTCCCATTAAAAATATGCAAATGAACTAGATACGCCGATTCACAAACGTAGTTGCGCCCGGCGTATTGATATACATCCTTTGCGTAAGGCATTCGACCGGCGTATCGAGACGAAAAATTTGGGGTGTTCGCGGCAAATTCGAAAGCTGTGGAACGCCCTTTAAAAGTCTATGGGAGAAATCAAAAGTGCTAAGTTTAAAGGCTTACATGCATGATGTTTCCTGTTGCGTCATTCAGTGGGCGTCTCCCATGGAGGCGGAATCGTTCGTGGCGGCGTGTATCGTCGGGTCGTGGAAGCATTACATTGTTTGATCTTTTATTATTATTTATTTTTTATTAAAGGACTTGTCCCAAGCTGTGTGTGTTTTTTTACAATTTTTGTCACTTTTTTGCGTGAAATGGTAGGGGTACAATTTACCCCGTTACCAATTCCAATACGGGAGGCAGGACCTGGGGTCCCCTTTGTTAAAGGGGGCTTCCAGATTCCGATAAGCCCCGCAGCCACAGACCTCCACAACCACCGGGCAAGGGTTGTGGGGATGAGGCCCTTGTCCCCATCAACATGGGGACATCCTCCCCATGTTAAGGGCATGTGGCCTGGTACGATTCAGGAGGGGAGACGCTCTCTCGTCCCCCACTCTTTTCCTGTGGCCTGCCAAGTCTGTGGCCTGTGACCTGCTCGGGTAAGGGTCTGGTATGGATTTTTGGGGAAACCCCATGTCTTTTTTTTTGTTGGCGCTGTGTTCCCCTTAAAATCCATACCAGACTTAAAGGGCGCGAGTACTTTTAAATTACTTCTTTACCTTTTAGAAATGTCACTTTGTGCAGGGACAGTTCTAAACACGGGAAAAATGTGCCACTTTACAGGTATACTATAGACACCCCCTCCCCCCCTAGGTACGCAACTTAAAGAAATGTTTCACTTTTATTGTTTCACTTTAAGCATTAATAAAATTACTGCTCCCGAAAAAAATAGTTAAAAAAAAAAAAAATGCATTAATACATGTCCCCTGGGGCAGGACCCGGGTCCCCCAACACTTTGTATTACAATAACTTGCATATTAACCTTTAAAATGAGCACTTTTTATTTTTTCACGTTCGAGCCCCATGACAGTTGTAAACAGTGAATAGTTTCCTTTCATGCCATCCATTGTGTACAGTTGTGTTGCTGGCTGTGATTGGTCAATGTGATCACGTGGCACACAGTACAAACAGGGCCAATCAAAGCCCATCTGCAGCATGTGATTAGCTTTGATCAATCATAGCATGTCACATGACAGTTGTAAACAGTGAATGGTTTCCTTTCATGCCATCCATTGTGTACAGTTGTGTTGCTGGCTGTGATTGGTCAATGTGATCACGTGGCACACGGTACGGACAGGGCCAATTACAGCCCATCTGCACCATGTGATTAGCTTTGACCAATCACAACTAATCACAACAAAACAAACTCAGTTTCATTCAGTAAAATGCTTGGTTGAATGTACGGTATGTAAAGTGCTGGGTAAGTTGTCGGTGCTATGTAAATACTTGTAATACATACGTATAGGTTCCCGGGGAAGTATTTTTAGAGAGTTTAAATCTTTTATTATTAAATGTATGTTTTATAGAAGCTTATCAAAGTAATGAAGATCATGTTCATTCAAATGTAAATATTGGCTTTTCACTTTCCAGAATGCTAAACTTGTAATAAAGAACTGTAAAAGTAATTGTGCTATAGTATTAGTCAGGTGTAACTGCACTGATGAAATGCCACCTTAAACAGCTAGATGGCACCACTGGACTTTTGTCTGTTAGTTTAACACCAACTTTAATCAATGCCAATAGCCGAGCAAAATCTGTACACCAAATTTCAGACATATTGTATAAGATATTCTTTGCGTGCAACACTGATTTGTTTATTCTTGGTAGTTATGGATGTAGTCTTTTGCTGAGCTATTTGTTAAATAAAATATGTTGACTTAAAGTGAACGTGAAATAAAAAGTGAGGATTTGCTATGTTATAGGGAACAGTTAGGAATATTATTTGTGCCTAAGCTGTAAACGAAAAAATGCATATTTTGTCTCATGAAAAACGTCAGTGCAGATCCTTATATGGAGAGTGCCTAGCTGTATATCTGTAGTGTTGGGATGTAAGGCACTACTCCCTTTGACATTCAGTATGTGGAACTTAGAGTATACTATAAAAGGTTTTCCACTTTTCCGACCTGTGGTCTAGCAGTGTGATGCCTTGCCACTCTCTTAGGCTCGGTTTCCACTTATGCAACTTTTCATGCGACTTGGGACTGAAAAGTCACATGACAAGTCGTACCCCATGATTTTCAATGATTACCGTTCATATCTGTGCAACTTAAAGTCGCAGCGACTTCAAAGTAGTCCCTGCACTACTTTGGTCCCACTATGATGCGACTTGAGGTCCATAGACCTCAAGAATACACATGCATTGCTTCAAGTCACGGCAAAAAAATTGCGGCAAAATCATGTGACTTTGGGGTTGCAATAGTGGAAACAGAAAAGTAAAACGAAAAATAGTTACGCTACCACCTAAATATTTAGAGTCCACAAACTAACAAAGTTGTAAACTAAAAATGGTGGTCAACCAAAAATAGTTCATGAAGGAGGTTAAACAAAGGATGGGTTGATCAAAAAGAGGAAACCGTCAGTCAAATAAACATAGGTGTCAAAATCCGTGTAGGCTGACAATGTTTAAATAGGGTGAAAATAAGATGGCTTGACTGCAGATTACACAAAAGAATTCTGTTCTTTAGACTAAAAAGGCGATCACTGCCGCTTACCTGATTAGATGGATCTCAAGCATATAGATCATATAGGCACATTAGAAAAAAGTTCTGCCGACCATAGATGACCCCTTCCGAGGAGCTCTCGCTTCAGTGCAATCCTCCAGTCCAACCACGGATGACCCCCCCAGGGCCGATACTGGGCAGGTGCACAGGGTGCAGCACACCCAGGCGCCACAGATGAGGGCGCTAAAGCGCCAGAGTGATCTCTTTCCACCTCCTCCTCCTCTTCTTGTCTGTATCCAGAGGCAGCTCTCTCCGCCGGCAACTGACAGGAGCGGATTAGAGGAGGAGAGACTGTGATGTCCCCGCCGCTGTGTTTCCTGTCCAAGTCCATCCTCCCTCCCACCTCCTGTCAGAGGATGAGAGCAAAGCAGCTGGAGACCATAGCTGTATTATATCTGCAGTCTCTGACCATATTCTGTATTAGATCTGCAGTCTCTGACCATCTCCTGTATTATATCTGCAGTCTCTGACCATCTCCTGTATTATATCTGCAGTCCCTTACCATCTACTGTATTATATCTGCAGTGTCTGACCGTCTTATGTATTACATCTGCAGTCTCTGACCATCTTCTGCATTATATCTGCAGTCTCTGACCATCTCCTGTACTATGTATGCAGTCTCTGACCATCTCCTGTACTATATCTGCAGTCTGACCATCTCCTGTATTATGTCTGCAGTCTCTGACCATCTCCTGTACTATGTCTGCAGTCTGATCTTCTCCAGTATTATGTCTGCAGTCTCTGACCATGTGGGGGCGCCAGAAATATTTATGCACCCAGGCGTCTGTGACCCTAGGATCGGCCCTGGACCCTCCAAGGATTTCTCCTACTGGATGTCCTGCTAGCGTTGCATTGAGCTCCTGCTTCAGTGTAATCCTCCGGTCTTTAGGTGATTATGTCCCCAGTTCTGTGTTAAATTAGATAGGGTAGAAAATAAGAAACTTCATCGTGCAGCATTTGTTTCAGGGGTTTTATTTAAAAAAAAAAAACACACACAAAAATTGCTGTTCACTAGAAAACTAACACAATTAAAAAAACACACAAAGCCGTGCATGTAACCAGACTGGCTTGTGCGTGGTGACGTGTAAGATACAGCAAGGTAATATACAGTTGCAATAAAAAGTATGTGAACCCTTTCGGAATGATATGGATTTCTGCACAAATTGGTCTTAAAATGTGATCTGATCTTCATCTAAGTCACAACAATAGACAATCACGGTCTGCTTAAACTAATAACAAACAAATAATTAAATGTTACCATGTTTTTATTGAACACACCATGTAAACATTCACAGTGCAGGTGGAAAAAGTATGTGATCCCCTAGACCAGTGATGGCAAACCTTGGCACCCCAGATGTTTTGGAAGTACATTTCCCATGATGCTTAACAATACTGCAGAGTGCATGAGCATCGTGGGAAATGTAGTTCCAAAACATCTGGGGTGCCAAGGTTCACCATCACTGCCCTAGACTAATGACATCTCCAAGAGCTAATTGGAGTGAGGTGTGAAGCCCCGTACACACGACCAAGCTTCTCGGCAGAATCCAGCGAGAAGCTCGCTGGGAGACATATTCTGGCGAGAAGCTCGATCGTGTTTACACTTCCGACAGGCGTCCCGTCGGGAAGCTCGTCGAGCCAAAAAAAAGAGCACGCTCTCTTCTCCTCGTTGTTCAATGAGGACTTTGGCTTGACAAGCTTTTCCGACCGCTCATCGGGAACCTCGTCGGGTGGAACGATGGGTTTAGCCCGACGAGGTTCTCGGACGTGTGTACGCGGCCTCAGTCAACTGGAGTCCAATCAATGAGATGAGATTGTAGGTGTTGGTTACAGCTGCCCTGTGCTATAAAAAACACACACCAGTACTGCTTTTTACAAGAAGCATTGCTCCACCATGTAAACATTCACAGTGCAGGTGGAAAAAGTATGTGAACCCTTGGATTTAATAACTGGTTGAACCTCCTTTGGCAGCAATAACTTCAACCAAACGTTTCCTGTAGTTGCAGATTAGACGTGCACAATGGTCAGGACTAATTCTTGACCATTCCTCTTTACAGAACTGTTTCAGTTCAGCAATATTCGTGGGATGTCTGGTGTGAATCGGTTTCTTGAGGTCATGCCATAGCATCTCAATCGGGCTGAGGTCAGGACTCTGACTGGGCCACTCCAGAAGGCGTATTTTCTTCTGTTTATGCCATTCTGTTGTTGATTTACTTCAAAGCTTTGGGTCGTTGTCCTGTTGCAACACCCATCTTCTGTTGAGCTTCAGCTGGTGGACAAATAGCCTTAAGTTCTCCTGCAAAATGTCTTGATAAACTTGGGAATTAATTTTTTCTTCGATGATAGCAATCTGTCCAAGCCCTGACGCAGCAAAGCAGGCCCAATCATGATGCCCCCAACACCATACTTCACAGTCGGGTTTTGATGTTGGTGTGCTGCGCCTCTTTTTCTCCACACATAGTGTTGTGTGTTTCTTCCAAACAACTCAACATTGGTTTCATCTGTCCACAGAAAATGTTGCCAGTACTGCTGTGGAACATCCAGGTGCTCTTGTGCAAACTGTAAACATGCATCAATGTTTTTTTGGACAGCAGTGGCTTCCTCTGTGGTATCCTCCCATGAAATTCATTCTTGTTTAGTGTTTTACGTATTGTAGATTCGCTAACAGGGATGTTAGCAAATGCCAGAGACTTTTGTAAGTCTTTAGCTGACACTCTAGGTTTCTTCTTCACCTCATTGAGCAGTCTGCGCTGTGCTCTTGCAGTCATCTTTACAGGACAGCCACTCCTAGGGAGAGTAGCAGCAGTGCTGAACTTTCTCCATTTATACACAATTTTTCTTACCGTGGACTGATGAACAGCAAGGCTTGTATAACCCTTTCCAGCTTTATGCAGGTCAACAATTCTTAATCGTAGGTCTTCTGAGAGCTCTTTTGTGTGAAGCATCATTCACATCAGGCAATGCTTCTTGTGAAAAGCAAACCCAGTACCGGTGTGTGTTTTTTATAGCACAGAGCAGCTGTATCCAACACCTCCAATCTCATCTCATTGATTGGACTCCAGTTGGCTGACACCTCACTCCAATTAGCTTTTGGAGATGTCATTAGTCTGGGGGATCACATACTTTTTCCACCTGCACTGTGAATGTTTACATGGTGTGTTCAATAAAAACATGGTAACATTTCATTCTTTGTGTGTTATTAGTTTAAGCAGACTGTGATTGTCTATTGTTGTGACTTAGATGAAGATCAGATCACATTTTATGACCAATATGTGCAGAAATCCATATCATTCCAAAAGGGTTCACATACTTTTTATTGCAACTGTAATTGTGGTAGTAGGCACTTATGATCTTTTATAATCTGATAGGTCACCTCATCTGGTGCATCTATTTCCTACCACCAGTTCATTTAATATGAATCTTGGCAAAAGTTCTACCATGGAACACAACTTCTGGGTTTGCTTTGTCTGAAGTGTAATTTTCATGCAACATGTATACATCTGCTAATAGTTTTGTACCATGTATTATCCTTTCTAGGTTGAAGTTTCTGACTGTATATGTACTATAATGTTGTAAATAATCATACAATATTTTTCTTTGTATAACTGTCTAATTTATTTCCTTTATAGAAAGGTATACTGCGGTAAATACAATTTTCGAGCTAGCACTAGCAAGGGATCCATTTTTGTTTTGTTAGTTGTTGAACATACAATATGTAGCGGCCTGCTACTTTCATAGCTGGCGCTGCCTCAAATTTAGAGGGTAGTTAGAGATTTAGCTACCTCTGACTGTATTATTATGCCAAATTTGGGCCTCTGTTCCAGCCATTGCTGTACTGTGAGTGACCACTATTGGTGTCAGGGGTGTTGTTATCATTTCAGGCCAAGGGTGGTAGCAGTCGAGTCAAAGTGTATTGGGTGTTTTTCCTCAGCAGCCAATCAGTGGGGGTTAATAGCTTTGCTGTGCATGCTGGAGGAGAGTTCTTAAGGGGCAGACGTCACTGGTTCTGGGTCGTCGCCGATCCTGGCTGTCATCCCACCACCCCCGTGTGTGGCCCTAATGGCCGGGGGTGTGTGTTCAAGTGTTCCTGGCTCTGGCACCACGTTGGCCCGGGGTTGTGACCTACTATGTAGGCTTGGTAGTGAGACTGGGTCTACGTTTGCAGAGTGGTCTTGTGCTGTCCGTCCTGAGGGAGGAAGCCATTCGATGAAGCACCTGTCTTGGAGAGCGCCGAGCATGAGGCTGGTATCTCAGGAGAGGCCTTGAACTTCATCGAAGGACACACCATTACTGAGAGGCTGAGTGATGGTCGCCTATCAGTTCTGAATTCACAAACGTTTTTTCAAGAGAGATCCGGGTGCTTAATCCCGTGTTGAGAAGGATTCTGGACGGAATACATCTCTACCCTTTGGGAAGGTCTGTGGCAGAGGCTTTGCTAAAGTTTCCGTGTGACACCCTGGCTGCTAGGCTAGTGAGAGAGGCCTATCCAGGTGCACAAAACCCACTCTGGCTATAGTGGCAACGAGAGCTACATTGCTTTAAGAAGGAGTGTTTCCGAACAAAATTATACACCTGAACCTACTACCTATTAGCCTTCCACCTCTTCAATTACTACTTTTATTCTTTTACCCCATTGGGTAATAAAGCACAGAAAAAGAAACCTAAAGTGTGGACATTGAAGTTTTTCTCAACTCTCATCGCATACCCTGACAGCGAAGGAATAGAGATAACATGCCACCCAAAACAAACCAGCAGCACCTTTGGGGCTAGTGCTACAAATATATATATAAAAAACAGTCTAAAGTTACAAATAACATAACATTTTAGTAAAAGATGTAAGTAAAAAAAAAAAAAAGTGCACCATTAGCCAAGCTCAAGTAAAATATGCTTCCCAGAAGGAGAGTCCCTTCTCTGGAACATTCTTATAAGTAGACGGGGAAAAAGGCACATTCTGGGAAATGAATTCCTAAACCATATGCATGATTCACTTAGGGTGATTACTGCATGGGCACCAATATCAAACAAAACTGGCACCCTTTTGTTTTTTAAAAAAAGAGAAGAACAGAGCTGAACAGAGGAATGTAAAGTTCTCAACAGAAAGTAGAAAACTCCTTCAATAGTTCCTTAATATAAGCCAAACTGTGTTGGAAGTTTACTGGCCTTATGATAAAAAGACATTCCTCTCATGTAAAAATAAGGAGATTCCCATTATCCCTTTTACAGTAAATTGGAGACAAAGTAGCTTTGGACTCAGGGACTTACAAAGAGATGTTGGCAGTGACATCTGTTGAGTTTCAGTTGTGTTACACATTGATGTTGTTGGAGTCAATGATGTGCTGACAGCTTTGTGCTCTGTTGAACATGAACAAATGCCCCTTGGCTTCATTCACACATTTTGGTTTTTCACTGGAGGCCAGAAATAGGTTATTAATAGCTGATTTTTAATCTTGTTCTGTGCACCACTTTTAATGGAAAACTACTGTGCAGGTCTACCACAATTCAGACCCACCGCAGTTGAGGAGAGCCAAAGTGTTGGCAACATAAACAACCACTAGATGAACCAAAGCCTTGCTAATTGGTTGCATGTGTAGCACCCTGGTCCTAAACAGGGTTGTTAATAAATCTAGTTGTGCTAGGTGGTAACTAGCCTGGCTAATTGGTAGGTTGATCCACTGATTACTGTCCTAAGTCTGCGTTTGGGGTAGTCTCTCTCTTCTGTCAATAGGTGGCACTGTTGCTTTTGGCATTAGAATGATGGATCATCATAAATTCAAGTAATGGGTAACTAGGTTGTCTCAGCCAATAAGCAGGAGTTTCTGTGTATGCTGGGATAGGCTATTTATTTGGGAGGAGTCAGGTGATCACAGTTCTTCCTGCCCAAGGCTGCTGCCTGGGTGGGTGTGTGTTGAGAAGCTCCTGGTTGCTAGGTCTAAAGATTGAGGCCTATCAAGGAGGCATGCTGTCTGCTAGGTTCACTTAAATGTGTTGTAAAGTTTTGTGTTTTTTCACCTTAATGCATCCAATGCATTAAAGTGAAAAAACACCTGGCAATCACTGAAGATATATGTGAGGCGAGGAAGAGTCAATCAAGGACACCACATCCCATATTAGATATATGACAAATGAAAAAAAAGGGGAAAAAAGATGAGGTAACAAACCCCGGGACTTTAAACGGTGTCCAAACAAATAATACAATGAAGTAGAAAAAATACAAAATGTATTTAATTTAAACATACAGAAATAAAATAACATGACTATAAATGAATCCAAAACGGACCAATGTGGCTTCAAGAAGGACCACTGGAATCCCTATACACATAGATTGCCCAACATGTTTCGCCCAGGGCGGGGCTTCATCAGGAGCTTTTAGTGCAGGGAAAAACTATAAAGAAAAAACAGAAATTAATAATGTATGAAAAAATCAATCATTGAGATGATGAATTGACATCTAGACTCAGTGCACAGATTCACATGCTAAATAGCCTAAATTTTAAATATGGTAATGAACGTTTTAATAAAAAAAACGATAAATATAGGGACAATACATTGTATCACAACAGTATAGCATGCATATATTTTGCATAACAGCATAAAGCTAAGCATCACCACTTACCCTCGGAACAGAATTTCAATCCAAATGAATAGCATAGGTTGTAATTAAAATCAATAAAGGTTGGAGAAAGGAAGAATGATCAGCATAATTCCAAATAACTAGTTCACCATTGGAGACAAGGGGGCCAAGCAACCCTCAAAGATTGGTCCAATCCCAACCGAAAAAAGGCTATAGTAAATAAAAGGAAAAAAAAAATGTTTATAGAGCAAATAACAGGAGAGCATGTACATAGGGCATAGAGAGGGAGAAGCTCCCCCAATGCCCATGTAAAAGCCTCCAGCTAATGAAGATAAATACCTGATAAATATAAGTTGGTAGGGTCACAGGTGTATTGGTATGTAATTAATTGCACAGGACTTCAAAATCCACAGTCTTCCCTGCCAAATATTGGCATTGGGATAAACGCAGTAGCCAAGCCTGGGTATAAACCAGAAAAGGGTCACTAGAAAATAAATTAAAATAAGTTACATAAATCAGTCATGCAGGTCTATTTAAATTAGCAGACCTGAATGCTAAATAGATATAGGTATACCTGCTAAATCCGAATCCAAACAGGAACAGTGCTGGATCGACCAGCATGGATTGACATAGCCAAATCAGTATTGTCAGCCTAGGCTGAACTTTTAAATACCCCCCGGCGGCGTTTGACGTAGCACAACAAGAAGGCACAACAAGAAGGTAGAGTGAAAGGAGCACTAGCAAGCGATCACCTTCAGGACACAGAGTGACCAATTATCCCGAAAAGGTGCGCCCGCAGTGCCCGTACAGCCAAGTATAGGATGGAATATGGACAAAAATGAGAGGTGCCCCCTAGAGGCTAGCGAACATAATGTACCTAATAATGAAAAATCAATATCAATTAAGGTTATATGACTGCTCAGAATTAATGAACAGAAAAATGGGACAGCTGTCAAAGAATAAACAGTTAGTCAAGAGTCCCGGAAATGGTAAGAAATGATAATAAATGCTAATGTACATTTGGATTGAGTCAACCGAGGATACTATGGTACCGCCCAGTTAGCAATGGCTGTTACCCGGGGGGTATTTAAAAGTTCAGCCTAGGCTGACAATACTGATTTGGCTATGTCAATCCATGCTGGTCTATCCAGCACTGTTCCTGTTTGGATTCGGATTTAGCAGATATATCTATATCTATTTAGCATTCAGGTCTGCTAATTTAAATAGACCTGCATGACTGATTTCTGTAACTTATTTAAATTTATTTTCTAGTCACCCTTTTCTGGTTTATACCCAGGCTTGGCTACTGCGTTTATCCCAATGCCAATATTTGGCAGGGAAGACTGTGGATTTTGAAGTCCTGTGCAATTAATTACACCTGTGACCCTACCAACTTATATTTATCAGGTATTTATCTTCATTAGTGATGAGCGGAATACGCCATATTAGATTTCGCGATATTTCGCGAATATTCGTTAATATCGAATATTCGTGTATCGAATATTCGTGATATTTTATATATAAAAAAAAAAAATTGCGAAATTTCGCCAATGAGAAATTTCGCATTTTTTTTTTTTTTTATAAAATATAGCGAATATTCGTAAATATCGAATTAGCGAAGTTTAGCGAAGTTTCGCATTGGCGAAATTTCCCAATTTTTTTTTTTTTTATAAAATATCACGAAATTTCGCTAATGCGAAATTTCGCTAGTGCGAATGTAAAATTGATTGCGAAATTGATTGCGAAATTTGAAAAAATACGAATATTCGAAATAGCGAATATTCTCCGCGATATTCGAGTTATTCGCGAATACTCGAATATGCAATATTCGTAGCGAATATTCGCAATGCGAATATTCGTGAGCAACACTAATCTTCATTAGCTGGAGGCTTTTTCATGGGCATTGGGGGAGCTTCTCCCTCTCTATGCCCTATGTACATGCTCTCCTGTTATTTGGTCTATAAACATTTTTTTTTTCCTTTT
This sequence comes from Rana kukunoris, assembly GCA_029574335.1. NCBI lineage: Eukaryota > Metazoa > Chordata > Amphibia > Anura > Ranidae > Rana > Rana kukunoris. The sequence continues at coordinate 52,807,518 of CM056049.1, forward strand.
ATTTACTATAGCCTTTTTTCGGTTGGGATTGGACCAATCTTTGAGGGTTGCTTGGCCCCCTTGTCTCCAATGGCGAACTAGTTCTTTGGAATTATGCTGATCATTCTTCCTTTCTCCAACCTTTATTGATTTTAATTACAACCTATGCTATTCATTTGGATTGAAATTCGGTTCCGAGGGTAAGTGGTGATGCTTAGCTTTATGCTGTTATGCAAAATATATGCATGCTATACTGTTGTGATACAATGTATTGTCCCTATATTTATCGTTTTTTTATTAAAACGTTCATTACCATATTTAAAATTTAGGCTATTTAGCATGTGAATCTGTGCACTGAGTCTAGATGTCAATTCATCATCTCAATGATTGATTTTTTCATACATTATTAATTTCTGTTTTTTCTTTATAGTTTTTCCCTGCACTAAAAGCTCCTGATGAAGCCCCGCCCTGGGCGAAACATGTTGGCCAATCTATGTGTATAGAGATTCCAGTGGCCCTTCTTGAAGCCACATTGGTCCGTTTTGGATTCATTTATAGTCATGTTATTTTAATTCTGTATGTTTAAATTAAATACATTTTGTATTTTTTCTACTTCATTGTATTATTTGTTTGGACACCGTTTAAAGTCCCGGGGTTTGTTACCTCATCTTTTCCCCCTTTTTTTCATTTGTCACCTGGCAATCACTGGCCCCCTAGCCCCCCGTTTTACTTACCTGAGCCAGCTCACCTGTCCGGGCGTCCCCTGCGTCCTCTTCTCCATAGAGTCATGGCATTGATTGGATAGATTGATAGCAGCGCAGCCACCAGCTGCTGCTGTCTATCAAATGGAATGACGCAGGTGCCGAGTCATAAACTCAACGTCTATGTACGCCGAGTGTATGACTCAGGAGTGCTCCTGCAAGGTAACCCCCTCGGCAGAGCGCTACTCCAAGGAGGTTATCTAATGCGGGGAGAAGCCATGAGAGCCACCGAGGGACCCCAGAAAAGGATATTCGGGGGCCATACTGTGCAGAACGAGCTGCACAGTGGAGGTAAGCATGACATTTGTTATTTAAAAAAAATAAAAAAGGAACCTTTAGTATCCCTTTCTCAGACAGGTATCTGCACCCCCCTCCCCCTGAAAGGTGTCAAATGTTACACCGGAGGGGGGGAGGGGTCCAAAAAGCAGAGGTTCACTTTTTGTGTGAACCTCCGCTTACCGTGGCTCCTCACACTGCAAGGATTATTTTTTTTGTCATGCATGGAGTTGGGCTATAGATCTTAAACTGAGGTACATGTAATTAAAGTAACCCCAATGCCATTTGGTTTGTTAAAGCACTCTGTATCAAAAACAATAATAATTTTTTTTTTAATATAAAATGTTTATCTTTTTTTTTTACCTCTCAGTGCTCCTCCAGCCTTTTTCAGCGTTTGGTGCACATCATTGCTCTTGAACAGCTTCTTAACAACAGCAGACCATGCCTGTGCTATGTGCATTCCTATGGCCACATATAGGGGTTGATTTACTAAAGGCAAATAAGCTGTTCCCTTTGCAAAGGGAATTTTCCTTTTTCATGTGGTGAAAAATCATGTTTCAAAAAATATCCAATCGCATGCAAAACAAAACAATTTATTTATATTTTTGCTTGGAAATGGTTAGACGATAAAAGTCAGCAGAGCTTCACCTCATTCACTAAGCTAAGAGAAAATCAACATATTAGTCTCCACTGAAAGAGTGACATCACAGTAGATCGAATCGGAAACAGGGCCGGAGCATTATCACTGAATAACAGGAAATGTTTGAACAAACACCATAGCAGGTGTTATTTTAATAAAAACTGTACATTTAACCACTTAAGGACCGCCTCCTGTACTTATACGTCGGCAGAATGGCACGGCTGGGCAGATGTACGTAGAGGTACGTCCTGTACTAGATAACAACAAAACCTGGGGAATGCCCAGGAAAAAAACAAGCCTCCTTACCGACCAGCTAGCAGAACAACCAAATTAACCTGTCTAACAGTATGCGTTAAAAACAGGGGTTTTGTCCACACGCATTTGCAAACTCATGCGTAAGCCACAGAGCCGCACCAAAGCACCCTGTAATCTGTGGTCCTAACACTAAACAGTGTGTGTCCCCATAGTAGAGGCACATGGATTTTAATGGATAGATGAGGGCAGGTGGACTGAAGGGGAGCCACCCCTCCTAAAAGATACAGGAGCACACCAAACACCCAGCATATAGCACAATGGTTGCATAGGTGCTGGTGTACTGCTGGACCAATATAAACACCACAGGTGAAACTAGTACCCATCCGTGGGTCACGGGTGCGCGCCCGCGGCGGGCTCCCATTACCTGGTCCGAAGCTCCAGGACCACGGGACCCGCGGACCTGATCGCCGCTGGAGTGCGGTGATCGGTCCCCGGAGCTGAAGAACGGGGAGAGCCACGTGTAAACACGGCTTCCCCGTGCTTCACTGTAGCGGCTGCATTAATCGAATCACACCTACAGCCACACCCCCCTAGAGTTATAAACACACTTCATACACACACATAAAACCATCAGTGCCCCCTTGTGGTTAACTCCCAAACTGCAACTGTCCTTTCCACAGTAAACAATGCAATTTAAATGCATTTTTTGCTGTGAAAATGACAATGGTCACAAAAATGTGTCAAATTGTCCGAAGTGTCCACCATAATGTCGCAGTCACGCAAAAAAACGCTGATCGCCGGCATTAGTAGTAAAAAAAAAAAAAAAATGCAATAAAACTATCCCCTATTTTGGAAACGCTATAAATTTTGCGCAAACCAACTGATAAACGCTTATCGCGATTTTTGTTTACCAAAAATAGGTAGAAGAATACGTATCGGCCTAAACTGAGGAAAAAAATGTTTTTTTTTTGTATATTTTTGGGGGATATTTATTACAGCAAAAAGTAAAAAATATTGCATTTTTTTCAAAATTGTCGCTCTATTTTTGTTTATAGCGCAAAAATAAAAACCGCAGAGGTGATCAAATACCACCAAAAGAAAGCTCTATTTGTGGGAAAAAAGGACGCCAATTTTGTTTGGGAGCCACGTTGTCAGTTAAAGCGATGCAGTGCCAATTTGCAAAAAGGGGCCTGGTCCTTTAGCTGCATTTTGGTCCGGGGCTTAAGTGGTTAAAGGGGTTGGAAAGGTATTTTTTTTTCCTAAATAGCTTCCTTTACCTCAGTGCAGTCCTCCTTTACTTACCTCATCCTTCCATTTTTCTTTTAAATGTCCCTATTTCTTCTGAGAAATCCTCACTTCCTGTTCTTCTGTCTGTAACTACACGCAGTAATGCAAGGCTTTCTCGCTGGTGTGGAGTGTCATGCTCGCCCCCTCCCTAGGACTACAGAAGAGTCAGGAAGCTCTCTACGTTGCAGATAGAGAAAGGAGCAGTGTGTTAGTGGGCGTCCTGACTCTCCTGTACACCGTATTTTGCACTTTCCAGTTTTAGTAAATCAACCTCTTTGCGTGCTATCTGAACATCCAATGTTAGTGCCCATATGTAACACCATCAGAGCTGCTGACAGAAGAGGCTTCCATTCAGCTTCCAGGCTTTTTTGTCAAAGCTTAATTAACCTGAAGTTAGAAGCTGATTGGCTACCATGCATAGCTGCACCAGATTTTGCACTCTTTGGCTTTAGTAAATCAACCCCAAAATGTCAGATGCCCAATTTTATTCTTCCAATACCTGGAGAGTGATATGGGCAAAAGAACACCAGCTGTGTGTGGTCTCTTCATGAGAACCACTGGACACGCTGGAGACGGGGTCGACCTCTCTCAAAGCATGCACGGATCCCTGATCTCGAGTTTAGATCCCTCCCCACAGTCACAGATTTCCTGTCAGATGCTGACAGTGCTGCGAATGTGCTGCCACAGTAGCGGCAATTGATGGGAACAGTGGCAGCAATGGATGGGCACACTGGCTCATCCTTCGATTTTGCTTTTAAATGTCCTTATGTCTTCTGAGAAATCCTCACTTCCTGTTCTTCTGTCTGTAACTTCACACAGTAATTGCGAGGCTTTCTCCCTGGTGTGGAGTGTCGCCCCCTTCCTTGGACTACGGGAGAGTCAGGACGCTCTCTACGTTGCAAATAGAGAATGAAGCTGTGTGTTAGTGGGCATCCTGACACTCCTGTAGTCCTAGGGAGGGGGCGATCACAACACTCCACACCAGAGAGAAAGCCTGGCATTACTGTGTGGAGTTACAGACAGAAGAACAGGAAGTAAGGATTTCTCAGAAGAAATAAGGTCATTTAACCACTTAAGACCCGGACCTTTAGGCCAGTTTTTGCGATTCGACAATTGCGCGGTCGTGCGACGTGGCTCCCAAACAAAATTGGCGCCCTTTTTTTCCCACAAATAGAGCTTTCTTTTGGTGGTATTTGATCACCTCTGCAGTTTTTATTTTTTTGCGCTATAAACAAAAATAGAGCGACAATTTTGAAAAAAAAATATATAATAAATATCCCCCAAAAATATATATAACATTTTTTTCCCTCAGTTTAGGCCGATATATATTCTTCTACCTATTTTTGGTAAAAAAAAATCACAATAAGCGTTTATCGGTTGGTTTGCGCAAAATTTATAGCGTTTACAAAATAGGGGATAGTTTTATTGCATTTTTATAAATGTAGCGCTACCCCCTCAGAAGCCGCTGGTTGTTTTGGGACTGGCGTATTAAGTTACCATGTAGTATGTCTAGGGGTAGTAGCAGTGAGTAGTAGTAAGCAAATGTCCAGTCATCCAATGGGTTTTTTAAATGCTTTATTCCAAGGCAAAACACGGCCAACATCAACATGTAGTAGGATAGAAAAGGTTGATGAAGCGGAAGAACAAGCGCGGTATCAGGCCCTGGATGATGATGAAAGCAAGCCTGCTTTGAGTAGCAATGTAACAAACGTCGCCACTCTAGCCAGAGTGGGTGAAGTGCCCCCGGACAGACTTCTGCCACAAGCCTGGCAGCCGAAATGTCACTTTAGGTTGCTGGGAGGAACAGACCTCTGCCACAGACCTGGCTCGGGCCTCTGCCACAGGCTTAGTACTTAAGTACTCAAATGAACAAGACAGATTGAGCAAATCTTCCCAGTAAATGCAATGAAAGGGTCACCGGTTGACAGCTGCCATGTACCTGTCAAGGCCTTGGTGACCGGATCCCCGATGGTTCGTTCAAGTCTCCTGGACAACCTGCTTTTGGGTTCTCCCTGAGCCTATCCCCCACCGTTCAGCCCTCAGCTTAGGATCCTCTCATTAAAGTTGGGGACCCAGTAAGTCACTGGGGTCCCTCTCAACATCAGGATGGAACTCCTCGCAGCATGCGATTCCAGCCGCCCCCCCCGAGCCTGGACCCTGCGAAGAAGAGAGCCCACGCCACCCCGAATCATGGGGTCCGTCACAAATTTACCCCTCCCCAGCATGCCCTGCGAGGTCCAACTCCTCTAATTGGCTGCTGGGGAAAAGTGGCTTGCCGCCCAGGGATGGGATTGCATCCCTGAAACGCAGTCTGACCCACAGGATAGTTCTGGAAGACAACAGCCTGAAATTTGACAAATTATGAATGGGAGCCAAATAACTCTCCCAGTCACCCACTAACTTTAGTGCAGTGTCCGTACTGAAAGTAAGGGGGCGCTACATTTAAAACATTTTTTTACTACTAATGGCGCCAATCAGTAATTTTTTCATGACTGCGACATTATGGCGGACAATTTTGGACAATTTTGACACATTTTTGGGACCATTGTAATTTTCACAGCAAAAAATGCATTAAAAATGCAATGTTTACTGTGAAAATGACAATTGCAGTTTGGGAGTTAACCACGAGGGGGCGCTGAAGGGGTTATGTGTGATCTCGTGTCTGTTTTTAACTGTAGTGGGGTGTGGCTGTAGGTGTAACGTTATTGATTGTGTTTCCCTATAAAAGGGAACACACGATCGATCACAGCGCCACCGTGAATAACGGGGAAGCCGTGTTTACACACAGCTCTCCCCGTTCTTCAGCTCCGGGGACCGATCGCGGGACTCCAGCGACGATCGGGTCCGCGGATCCTGCGGCCACGGAGCTTCGGACCGGGCCACGGGCGCACGCCCGCGACTCACGGCTGGGCACTTAAAGAGGACGTACCTGTACGTGCATGTGCCCAGCCGTGCCATTCTGCCAACTTAAATGTGCTGGAGGTGGTCCTTAAGTGGTTAAAAGCAAAATGGAAGAATGAGGTAAGTGAAGGAGAACTGCACTAAGGTAAAGGAAGCTATTTAGTAAAAAAATTGTACCTTTACAACCCCTTTAATAAACATAGGCAATAAGGCAAAGGAGTCTCTCCGAAAGGGGGGGTGCCAAAAAATAATATAAAGAAATGGGGGAAAAGAGGGGCAAGGGGGAATCAGAGTGAGGAGTTGCATGGGTGGAACAGTGCGAAGGACAGGAGGACCTCAATCCTCAGAGCAGCTCTCCAGGAGGGACATGTTTTTATATATCGTTCCCTCTTATGGTGGGAACATTTATCTACCAAGATCCCAAAACCACATTTTCTATCAGATTATGGAAATGCGTGAAACCTGGGAACACAAAACCAATGGACACAAAACGCGTTGCCATGGCAAAAGACAACGTTTTAGATTGTTCACCACGGCAAAGAACAAAGCTAATTGTTAGGGGCTAATCTATCAGCTTAAACATAATTTTGTGTGAATAGTTTAATATCCTGAGGGCTTATTATTCTTCTGGGTCCTGTTTATATTTTGTTGTTCCTGCTTAGTCCCCCTCTATGACTGAGGCTAACACATATTAAAACAAGCACAATTAAATCAGTTTATGCCAGCAATAATATGATAACCATCTCTCCGAGGAACTTTTCTTTTTTTTTTTTCTTCCACTAATATTGTACATTAGTAAAACATAAAAGTCATGGCGTTTCAGGGAACATTTTGTTTTTCAGGCCAGTAATGAATACGACCTGATTAATTCAATTAGTGAAAATTGCTCGTCGGTGCTGTCATTTAGATGGAATGCTGCAGAAATATGTCCTAATACTAAAATGTAGAATATGTTAGGATTGTACGCCAACTCACATTATGACCACAGCTGCTGTGCACTTCACCTATAGCAGTTGTCTTTTAGGTACACTTTATGCGTGGGGCTTCCACAGAACATAGGCCCAGGGTCAAGTAGCTTTACGCCGGTGTATCTCCAGATACACCGTCGTAAGTCCAAATGTGTGCCGTCGTATCTTTAACTGCTTGCCGACCAGCCGCCGCAGTTATACGGCGGCAGTTTGGCTCTCCTGGGCGAGAGCCCGTAGCTCTACGTCAGCACTTCTGGGGGGCGCATGCGCGCCGGCGGCGGCCGGCGGGCAAGATCGCCACCGGGCACACGCGATCGCTCGTTACAGAGCGGGGACCGGGAGCTATGTGTGTAAACACAAAGCTCTCGGTCCTGTCAGTGGGGGAAACGCTGATCTTCTGTTCATACAATGTATGAACAGAAAATCAGTGATTTCCCCTAGTGAGTCCACCCCCCCATACAGTTAGAACACACCCAGGAACACACTTAACCCCTTCCCCGCCCCCTAGTGTTAACCCCTTCACTGCCAATGGCATTTTTATAGTAATCCAATGCATTTTTATAGCATTGATCGCTAAAAAAATACCAATGGTCCCAAAAATGTGTCAAAAGTGTCCGAAGTGTCCGCCATAAGGTCGCAGTACTGAAAAAAAACGCTGATTACAGCCATTACTAGTAAAATAAATAAATAAATAATAATAATAAAAATGCCATAAAACTACCCCCTATTTTGTAAACGCTATAACTTGTGTGCAAACCAATCAATAAACGCTAATTGCGATTTTTTTTAACGAAAAATATGTAGAATACTTATCGGCCTAAACTGAGGAAAAAAAACGTTTTTTTAAAATATTTTTGGGGGATACTTATTACAGAAAAAAGTAAAAAATATTGATTTTTTTTCAAAATAGTCGCTCTATTTTTGTTTATAACGCAAAAAATAAAAACCGCAGAGATGATCAAATACCACCAAAAGAAAGCTCTATTTGTGGGAAAAAACGCCAATTTTGTTTGGGAGCCACGTCACACGACCGCGCAATTGTCAGTTAAAGCGACGCAGTGCCGAATCGCAAAAAGTGCTCTGGTCATTGGGCAGCAATATGGTCCGGGTCTTAAGTGGTTAAGCCGATTCCCGAAGCTAGATACGCCGAAAAAATAGGCTTCCTCCGCCCGACGTAACTTGCCTACGCCGGTGTATCGTGGGCACATAGTTACGCTGGACATATTCGGCGTACCCATATTAAATATGCAAATGAGTAAGATACGCCGATTCACGAACGTAGATGCGCCAGGCAGGAAAAGATACGCGGTTTGCGTAAGGCTTACGTCCGGCGTAAAGTTATTCCACCATATAGGTGGCGCAACCCATTTAAACAAATGGACCAGGGAACAGCCGTCGAATGTTTTGGAATAGGCATACTATATTCCTCTCCCATAGTGCTTAGCAATAGGAGGACATGAAGGAGGAGGCAGGAAGAGGAGTGTCATTTACCACTGTGTATACGCCCACATGTGTGACTTCATAGTCATGTGGGCTGCACAGATAAGAAAAAATAAGGAAATTAAGAGTTTTGAAGGAAACTGAAATATGAGCATACTCCACAGGGGACACCAGATGGTCTACACAATTACAGACTACAGTGGGGATACCGAGAAGATGGGAAGAACAGCTGAAGGCAGAATCAACCATGTATACACAGTTCAAGCATGGGTCAAGCCAACCTTGTGACCTTGGGAGTTGTGCCAAGTTTTTTTTTAAAAGTGGAGCAAAAGTTGAGTGTTAAGGTCAAAACACAGAGTAGAGTTAAAGCCCAACTCCAGGATATTAGTAACCCACCCCTTCTAGTATGAAACAAATCCAAACCTATTCAAATGCCCACAATATTGTACTTATCTGAAGCCACAGTCATGTCAAAATCCTTTTTTCGTCTTCTGTTTAGTTCCTGGGGTCCTTCATTGGATGTCTACATCGCTAGCATCAGGGCTGTCTTAATGCATGGGCACCCTGGGCATTGCCCAGGGGCCTGAGGTGCATGGGAGCCCCATGATTGTCTTGCATTACATCATACTTGCCAACTGTCCCAGATTTTCCAGGCCAGTCACGCTTTTTACTAAGCTGTCCCAGGACGTGTGCCCCTCTGATCCCAGTATTGTGCCTCCTTGACCTCCCTGTACTGTGCCCTTTGTGTTAATTCATCTTTAACCTCCCTGGCGGTCTTCCCGTGTGTGGCACGGGGTGAGATTTTAAAGCTACGATCGGTAACCCCGTGCCACACACGGGCTTGCTTCGCTGGATGCAGAAAAAAGTTTACTTACCTTTTCTCTGCGATCCAGCGATGAATCTCCGCAGTACACGGCGGGCGGATGTCTGCCTGATGCTGTGTGTTCCGCCGATTCCCTTCCCTGCGAGCGTCGCGACGTAGGGGGGGGAACGGCGCCAAATTTAAAAAAGTAAACAAACACTATACATACAGTACACTGTAATCTTATAGATTACAGTACTGTATGTAAAAAATACACACCCCCCATGTCCCTAGTGGTCTGCCCTGTACACTACATGTCCTTTTATATAATAAAAACGGTTCTTTCTCCCTGCAAACTGTAGATTGCCCATAGCAACCAAAAGTGTCCCTTTATGGCAAAAATTGTTTTAGAGCAGCTATAATAAATCAGAATCACTTGCAGAATTTAGCGATAGCGATTTATGGGGAAATTCGTCATAAAAAATAAAAAAATAATGACAGCAAAAATTCTGCAACTGAGCAAATTTCACTGATTTTGATTTGATTACATTATTGAATAATTTTTACTATGATTATATTATTATTTGTTATAATTTTTTATAATTATTTATTATATTATAATTTTTAATAAGAAAAAAAAAAAATCATACCCGGGATGCCTATTAGACTCTTGTTTGGATAGATTTCAGTGAGTTATTCCTAAGAATTGCAAGCCTACAGTATAAAACGCCAAATTCCCTTGCAAATAATGGTACCGCTTTTAGCACCTAAAATCTGAAAGAATCATACCGCCAGGGAGGTTAAATTAATGGAATGCTTTTAATATTGTTTATAACTGATTTTATTGAAAAGTGCTAATAAACATATGTTTAATTCTATCAACTATTTATACTTTAATTCTTGAGAGATGGGGCAGGCTGGTAGGGGGGGCCTAGTGCAATACTTTTCCCAGGGGCCCATGATGCTATTAAGACGGCCCTGGCAGGCTGCATGATGTGAACACCTCCTATTCCAGTGGCCAGGTGTTCTCTCATATAGTGGGGATCGAAAGTTTGGGCATCCCAGGTAAACATTTGTATTAATGTGCATAACAAAGCCAAGGAAAGATGGAAAAATCTCCAAAAGGCATCAAATTACAGATTAGACATTCTTAAAATATGTAAAAAAAAGTTAGATTTTATTTCCATCATTTACACTTTCAAAAATACAGAAAACAAAAAAATGGCGTCTGCACAAGTTTGGGCACCCTGCAGAGTTAATATCTTGTACTGCCCCCTTTGGCAAGTATCACAGCTTGTAAACACTTTTTGTAGCCAGCTAAGTGTCTTTCAATTCTTGTTTGAGGTATCTTTGCCCATTTTTCCTTACAAAAGTCTTCCAGTTCTTTGAGATCTCTGGGCTGTCTGTCACACACTGCTATTTTAAGGTCTATCCACAGATTTTTTAATTATGTTGAGGTCAGGAGATTGTGAAGGCCATGGCAAAATGGAAAGATCTCCAAAAGGCATCAAATTACAGATTAGACATTCTTATAATATGTTAGATTTTTTTCCATTATTTAAACCTTCAAAATTACAGAAAACAAAAAAATGGCGTCTGCAAAAGTTTGGGCACCCTGCAGAATTTATAGCATGCACTGCCCCCTTTGCAAAGCTGAGACCTGCCAGTGTCATGGATTGTTCTCAATCATCGTCTGGGAAGACCAGGTGATATCAATCTCAAAGGTTTTAAATGCCCAGACTCATCTGACCTTGCCCCAACAATCAGCACCATGGGTTCTTCTAAGCAGTTGTCTAGAAAACTGAAACTGAAATAGTTGACGCTCACAAAGATGGAGAAGGCTATAAGAAGATAGCAAAGCGTTTTCAGATGTCAATATCCTCTGTTCGGAATGTAATTAAGAAATGGCAGTCATCAGGAACAGTGGAAGTTAAAGGAAGATCTGGAAGACCAAGAAAAATATCAGACAGAACAGCTTGCAGGATTGTGAGAAAAGCAATTCAAAACCCACATTTGACTGCACAATCCCCCCAGAAAGATCTGGCAGACACTGGAGTTGTGGTACACTATTCCACTATAAAAAGAGATACTTGTACAAATATGGTCTTCATGGAAGGGTCATCAGAAGAAACCCTCTTCTACGTCCTCACCACAAAAATCAGAGTTTGAACTTTGCAAATGAACATATAGACAAGCCTGATGCATTTCGGAAACAAGTTCTGTGGACCGATGAGGTTAAAATAGAACCTTTTGGCGGGAATGAGCTAAGGTACATTTGGAGAAGAAAGGGCACAGAATTTAATGATAAGAACCTTTGTCCAACTGTTAAGCATGGGGGTGGATCAATCATGCTTTGGGGTTGTATTGCAGCCAGTGGCACAGGGAACATTTCACGAGTAGAAGGAAAAATTGATTCAATAACATTTCAGCAAATTTTGGATGGTAACTTGATGCCATCTGTAAAAAAGCTGAAGTTAAAGAGAGGATGGCTTCTACAAATGGATAATGATCATAAACACACCTCAAAATCCACAAGGGATTACATCAAGAGGCGTAAACTGAAGGTTTTGCCATTGCCTTCACAATCTCCTGACCTCAACATATTCGAAAATCTATGGATAGACCTTAAAAGAGCAGTGCGTGACAGACAGCCCAGAAAACTCAAAGAACTGGAAGACTTTTGTAAGGAAGAAGGGGCAAAGATACCTCAAACAAGAATTGAAAGACTCTCAAGCTGTGATACTTGCCAGAGGGGGCAGTACAAGATATTAACTCTGCAGGGTGCCCAAACTTTTGCAGATGCCATTTTTTTGTTTTCTGTAATTTTGAAAGTGTAAATGATGGAAATAAAATCTAACTTTTTTTGACATATAAGAATGTCTAATCTGTAATTTGATGCCTTTTGGAGATTTTTCCATCTTTCCTTGGCTTTGTTATGCACATTAATACAAATTTTTACCTGAGTTGCCCAAACTTTCGATCCCCACTGTAGGCTACAGAGGAGTGGTGCTCAATAGACATGTGTATGATGAAAAAATGTGTCTTATTTTGTTTAGATTAGTTAAAGCGGAGTTCCACTCAAAAATTGAACTTAGTTGGTACTTAGTTTTCACAGGTACCCAGCTCCCACTTCCTCCTCTGGCACCGGAAGGAAGTTCACCTCCCCTGCCTCCCTACAATCTTCTGGGACACATCACAGGTCCTAGAAGATTGTCTGGCCAATCATAACACATGGCTCGCACATGCACAGTGTGTGCCCGGCTGTGAAGCCACAGCTGGTCGCCCACACTTGCACTTTCAGTGCCGCAGACAGGAGAGGGGGAGGAGCAAGGCTTTGGGTGGCAGCATTGCTGGAATGTGGGAGAGGTGAGTGTCTGTTTATTAAAAGTTAGCAGCTACACCTAAATCTAGTTATTTTGTTTCAGTAAACTCGGTTGATTTATTCAATTCGTATTCAGAATTCGTTTTATGTCTTTTTCGAATTCTCTTCAAATTTACTGATTTTTCCGATTCGAAACATTCGAATTCGCTAAATTTTAAATTGGTCAAATTAAAAAAAAAAATTGACTAGAAGTGAACAAACAAAAAAAATCTTCATCAATGGATTATATTGACTCTTATTAAATCACCTTTGACTTGGTGGGCCAAACGTGACGGGCGGTGGGGCCATCCGTCACGTGACCCTGTCCCCTTCTGACACACCCTCTGCTACGTCACTGGGAAATCCCAGGCTTCCCCCCTTGCGTCAGAGGGGGCCGGGTCACGTGACGGGTGGCCCTGCCTCACCAATATAAGAAATGTCACAGCTTCAGCAGAGTAATTCGCCGGGCTGTCTCTGGTGGTGGAGACAGGCGGCTTGCGATGCTGCGCTCTGAATCCCGAACGATCTTCTCATCGCTGGACCGGAGAGGAGATTACCCGTCGCTGGATACCGACAACGTTGGAGCGGGGAGCTGGGACCGATTAGATTACCACCGCTGGATTTTCTTTTTTTTTAAGCTCCCTGGCGGTATGATTATTTTTGCATGGAAATTCTGCGTTTTATACTGTAGGCCTGCAATTTTTAGGAATAACTCACTTAAATTTGTCCAAACCAGAGTCTAGTAGACATCCCGGGTATGATAAAGTTCGAAACACAAAATCATAAAATTATAATATAATAAATAACTATAAATAATTATAACAAATAATAATGTAATTATAATAAAAATTATTCACTAATGTAATCAAATCAAAATCAATGAAATTTGCTCAGTTGCAGAATTGTCGCTGTCATTACTTTTATTTTTTTATGACGAATTTCCCCACAAATCGCTATCGCTCAATTCTGCAAGTGATTATCATTTATTATCGCTGTTTTCTAGCTGCTCTAAAATCACTTTTGACATAAAGGGACACTTTTGGTTGCTATGGACAATCTACAGTTTGCAGGCACAATTTTTCTTTTTTTATTATGTAAAAGAACATGCAGGGCACTGGGCAGACCACTAGGGACAGGGGGGGTGTGTACTTTTTACATACAGTACTGTAATCTATAAGATTACAGTATTCTGTATGTAATGTGTTTGTTTACTTTTTTGAATTTGCCGCCGGTCTCCGCCCCCGTGCGCCGTTACGTCGCAGGGAACGGAGATCGGCGGTGCGCGGGCACTGTGTGAGTCGAATGGAGGACGCCACTCGCTCACACAGCGGGGATGCATCGCTGGATCCAGGGACAAGGTAAGTACAGTACCATGCCTGGATACAAGGTAAGCCAGCGCGCGCTGCAGGCTCTGCATATTCACCCCGAGCGCGACTCGGGGATATCGTTTTTTACATAAAAAATCCACCCCGAGTCACGCTCGGGGATACCGGCAGGGGGGTTAATAAAGGACTTTTTTTCCACAGTGTGTGTGTGTCTTTTACAACTATTTACACTTCCTTCGTGAAATGGTAGAGGTACAATGTACCCCATTACCAATTCACACGGGGGCAGGATCTGGGTGTACTCTGTGTTAAAGGGGTCTTCCAGATTCTGATAAGCCCCCCGCCCGCAGACCCCCACAACCACCGACCAGGCTTGTGGGGATGAGGCCCTTGTCCCCATCAACATGGGGGCATTCTCCCCATGTTGAGGGCATGTAGCCTGTACGGTTCAGGAGAGGGGGGCTGCACTCTGTCCCCCCTCTTTTCTGCGGCCGACCAGGTTACGTGCTCGGATAAGGGGTTTGGTGTGGATTTTTGGGGGAACTCCACACCACTTTTTTTAAATTTGGGGTGGAGTTCCCCTTAAAATCCACACCAGACTTGAAGGGTCTGGAATAGATATTTGGGGGGAACCCCACATCATTTTTTTTTTAAATTGACGGCGGGGTTCCCCTTAATATCCATACCAGACCTAAAGGGCCTGGTAATTGAATCTGGGGGGACCCCACACTTTCTTTTTTTATATGAATGAATTCTCTCTGAATTGCCGGAGCTGACAATTCATTATAGCCGCGAGTCCGGTTTAAATAACTTTTTTTCTTTCAGAAATGACACTTTGTGCAGAGACAGTTCTAAGTACGGTAAACATGCAATATTTCACATGCTTACTTTACACCCCCTAGGTACGAAATTTAAAGGAATATTTCACTTTTATTGTTTCACTTTAAGCATTATTAATTCACTGCTCCCGAAAAAACTGCAGTTTTTAAAACTTTTTTTGCATTGATACATGTCCCCTGGGGCAGGACCCGGGTCCCCAAACACTTTTTAGGACAATTACTTGCATATTAGCCTTTAAAATTAGCACTTTAGATTTCAAACGTTCGAGTTCCATAGACTTTAACAGGGTTCTAAAGTTCACACGAACATTTGGTCTGTTCGCAGGTTCTGGTGCGAACTAAACGGGGGGTGTTCGGCTCATCCCTAATTATTTTGAAATGGTACTCTAATAACACACAGTCTTTGATTTCAGAAATATGTTCACAGTTCGAATTCGACTGGAAGTCGATGTAAAATTAGATTTGAATTTCAATTTGAATTTTAGAAATTTGGATGAATTTTGTTTTGTTATTCGGAGCATTCGGTAAACATTGTTTATACTGAAATTTGGGAATTCGGACACAAAAGATTATGGCCCAGATTCATAAAGCAATTACGCCTGTCTAACTGGTGTTAGACAGGAGTAATTTCAAATTTCGCGCGCCGTATCACTAGTTTGAATCCTCAAACCATGATACGGCGGCTTCGGGCTTCGATCCAAGAGGCTTACGTCTTCGTAAGCCTTCGGATCTACGCTGCGATATTTTTGCGGCCGCTGGGAGGAGTTTGCGTCGTTTTCATGCGTCGGGATATGCAAATGTGTTTTTACGGCAATCCACGAAGATACGAGCGGTCTTCGCAATCGCTTAAGTCTGTTTTTTTTACGTACTGTTAGACCAGCTTTTTGCTGGTCTAACGGTGCGTAGCCCATGTTAAGTATGGCCGTCGTTCCCGCGTCGAATTAAATTTTTTATTTTTTTTTTGCGTAACTCGTTCGGGAATAGAAATGTCCGTAAACGACGCTACTCAAACAACGAATGACGTAACGACGTGATTTCGCGCAATGCACGGCGGGAAATTTGCGAACGGAGCATGCGCAGTTCGATCGCCGCGGGAACGCGCCTATTTTAAATCCTTCACGCCCCCTACTCGTCTAGATGGATTGCGACGGGAGAAATACACTATGCCGCCGTCGTTTACTGGACAAAATCTACCTGGATTCCACGTAGAGCCAGGTAAAAAACGGCGGCGTAGTGTATTTCTGATACGCTACGAGAATCCAATTCTCTCTGAATCTGGGCCTATGTTTGTTAAACACCATTGATTTCAATAATACAAATAAGGAGAAAAGGAATAAAGGTGCACATAGCATTTAGTTCCATAGAACATCATTTGGGGCCCCAGATGATGTTCTATGGAACAAAACGCCTCGGGAGACTACACTGACCCCACTGCCAGACTTGATTAAGCACTTGTTTTATTCTTCTTAAATGTGAGTTTAAAACCTTTTTTATTAAATATCGCCATTTTCAACTACAGAATAACGCTATGTGCACCTTTATTCCTTTTCTCCTTATTTGTATTATGTGAAATCAATGGTGTTTAACCACTTGCTTACTGGGCACATACACCCCCCTCCTGGTGAAATTTCAGCTTCTGGCACTGCGTCGCTTTAACTGACAATTGCGCGGTCGTGCGACGTGGCTCCCAAACAAATTTGACGTCCTTTTTTCCCCACAAGTAGAGCTTTCTTTTGGTGGTATTTGATCGCCTGTGCAGTTTTTATTTTTTGCGCTATAAACAAAAAAGAGCGATAATTTTGAAGTTTTTTTAATTTTGAAAAAATACAATATTTTTTACTTGTTGCTATAATAAATATCCCAATTTAAAAAAAAAACACATTTTTTTTCTCAGTTTAGGGCGATACGTATTCTTCTACATATTTTTGGTAAAAAAAAAAAAAAAAGCGACTGGTTTGCGCAATAGTTATAGCGCTTACAAAATAGGGGACAGAATTAATATTTTTTATTATTATTTTTTTACTAGAAATGGCGGCGATCTGCGATTTTTATTGGTACTGCGACGTTATGGCGGACACATCAGACACTTTTGACACATTTTTGGCGCCATTCACATTTATACTGCGATCAGTGCTATATAAATGCACTAATTACTATATAAATGTGACTGGCATTGAAGGGGTTAACACTAGGGGGTGAGGAAGGGTTTAAATGTGTATCTTAGGTGTGTTCTAACTGTGGGGGGAGGGGGGGGGTGACTGGGGGGGGTGACCAGTCTGTGTCCCTATGTACAAGGAACACAGAACGGTCTCCTCCTCTCCAGAGACAGGACGCTGTCTCTGTGTAAAACGGCAATGAGAGATGATCTATGAGATCATCTCTCATTCGCCGCACAGATCGCATCGCAAACGGCTACTCTGACTGGCCGTTCGCCGCGATCTGTGATTGGCCATGTCCAAGGGACACGGCCAACACAGGGCTCTACAGCGCGCGCTGGGAACGCCCAAAGGGGCGGCCGTCAAAAGACGGCATTTGGATATTCAGACCCACGCTTTAGCTGTCATTCGTCTATAGCGCGGGTCTGAAGTAGTTAACAAACATCATCTTTTGAGAACACTTATTTGCACCGTTCAACTGGTCCTGTGTGGAATCATCTTAAAACCCTCTGTGATGTCCCAGGAGGCTCAATGATCTTTCCAAAATTGGAGAACATTTGGATCCCTGGTTATATGCAAGCTTAAGTGACCTGATGAGGGTATACTTATTTAGGTCTGATATCTCTGGTAAGCTCAATAATTTTCCACTTATTTGTGTTGGAACCCTCGCTGCCTCAGCTCCCGGGAGAGACAAATCTCTAGGACCAACACCCCACTCACTCCGATACCTGATATATTGTAAGTACCCAGAACAGACACATTGTGTCTGCTGGCTGCATTACCAAATTCTTATGTTACCTTACTTTGTTATTTCAGATGTCCTTTAACATCCGCCCCTGATGAAGTGGTATTCACAGAAACGCGTCGGGCACCAAGGATGTAGCTATTTGCTAATAGGACTTTACTCTATCCAAATCTATGAAGCATATCATATTTTATATATCTTTTTTATACCTTGTTGCTACGTATTGTCTAGTCCACACAATGTTATTTGGTATTTCCATCTTCTGTTATGTTTATCATGTTCACTGTAATGTACATTTATTATGTAGGTATGACATGCACACACGCGCATGCTACCACTCACGTTGCTGAGGCTTCAGTATTTATACATGTAATAAACTGACCTGTTCTTTTAACTCAACCTCTACCTGTCAACTGTCTCATTTAAAGTCCCATTACTCCAGCTCCCCCTCTTTATTTCCATATACCAGGGATGGAAGCACTATCCCCAAGTGTTTCATTTAAAGTCCCAAACCTTTCCCTTTTAACTTATTTGGTGACGAGCATCTATCAATCACATGTGTATTACTTTCACCAGATGAACAGAAGTCTGTTATGGACCTAAATCACTGACATTGTATATCACGTACCAAAGACTCATTCACTGGGCTTCTTTTTCTTTTTTCTTTTTAAGCGCCACACTTTATTTGTTTTTTCCATTGTTACTTACAAAATTGATCTATTTTGTGGTGTTGGCTGCTATCTTGTCACCCATCGAACAGCGCGGTCATTATATATACCTGGTCCCCAGGGAAGGAAATTGGCTGCCTCAATCCTCCTCTTCTCAGGTCCCCTGCCGGTGCTCTTGGCCCTCCCCCCTGCTGAGTGCCCCCCCCCCAAGCTGGCTCTCTGTTTTCATAAGACACAGAGAAAGCGGCTTAGCCCTGCCCCTGCTACCTCCACACTGGCTGTGATTGACAGCAGCAGGAGCCAATAGGTCTTGCTGCTGCATCTCAGCCAATGAGGAGCGAGAGACTCTGCTCTTGTGCACATCGCTGGATTGAGATCAGGCTTAGGTAAGTAGGTAAGTTGGTGGGGGGGGGGGGGCTGCACACAGAAGGTTTTTTACTTTCATGCATAAGTCCAGGTTCACACTTGGTACGGTTTGGTTCGATTTGAGATGCGATTTCACACGCATCTCAGGCTTAGGTGAGTAGGTAAGTTGGTGGGGGGGGGGGGGGGGGCTGCACACAGAAGGTTTTTTACTTTCATGCATAAGTCCAGGTTCACACTTGGTACGGTTTGGTTCGATTTGAGATGCGATTTCACACGCATCTCAAAAACGGTGGCATTTGTCGGCAATGACACTGTCCTAACCGGTTCAAAAAGTAGTTCCTGTACTACTTTTTGCGATTTCGGGCCACGATTTACATTGAAATGGTGGCGGAAATCGGGACTGCCAGCGGGAGTGAAATAGTGCGAGTTCAGCTGAACTCGCACGGCTTCACTCCCGCAGCCCAGTGTGAACCTGGGCTAAAGGTAAAAAAAACTGCAGCCTTAAGAATCACTTCAAGGTCAGGAGTAGGGGTTATTAAATCAGGACAATCTGCAATTTATTGCTTTTTATGTTCGTTTTGCGTGTACATTTGCCTGATCTGTAGAGAATCAGGCAAATAAGGAAACCAAGCACTCATTAAATATTTAGGAGACGTAGCCTGGAGCCACTTAGTGCATTAAACAGCTTAGTCTAAAAAAATAACTACTGATTTTCAATAACCAATGATGTAAAAATATACCAAAAATAGCTTAAAAATATGAGTGCATGTCATACGCCTGGAGTTAATTTTTTGATTAGGGTCTTAGGTAGGGCAATCCATTCTATTCACCATTGCTCTGTTTTGGTAACTTTCACATATTTTACATTTTTCTTTATCCTTTGTGACCAGTAATTTACTCTTCATAATTTGTCACATCTAAGTAATGACATTCTTTTCTGTGTTTTCTTTGTCTCCCAGTCCCAGTATACACTGTGTGATGCTGCTCTATCATGTTTCCATTCTTGAGAAGTTATTCTTCAGCAGGATAATCTGTAATGTTCATACAATTACCATTCATAAATGAAAATGGATCCTATGGGAAGTTTCTCAGCCAAGGCAGGATGTGAAGGTGATTTTGGTCAACGGGCCTGAACTGATCTGTAAGCTTGATTAGCCCCCTTGTGTGTAATACTGATTAAGTGAGGCCCGGAGCGAAGAGAAAGAGAGCGCAGGGCAGGCATGATAGTGTGCAAAAGACAGGCAACAGAAAGGGTTAACGGCAGGATTTGTTAAGTGAGAGGACTTACCTGATTGGGGGGAGGGGCTGAGTATCGTGTGTGGGGTTTAGGCAACCTAAGGAGAGGTAAAGCAGCCCTGGCGTCCAGTGGAGGTCAATGGATGCAGGAAACAACCAAACCACCCACCCTCCCTGTTCTGGTCAGTTTTAATTCTTCACAGGTGCAGAAAGAGCTCGAAAACGTCATGTCAGCTGGGGAAGTTGGCGGTTGTTCGGGACCCATCAGTGGTATGTGTCCCTCTAGTGTATTCCAGTTAACGATGGTTTAGCTGGAATATGGTAATAGCTGCACTGCGGGTTCGTTGTAACCAAAGTTACCAAAGCCCTGCACTTACCCCATCTATGGCATGGGCAGGGCTTCCCTGTGGGCGATGGCTTCCCCTGCGACTCGGCAGTCTTGTCTTCCTCCTCAGCATCACGGCAGCCGTGATCAGACATAATTTCCTTACCAAATAGACTTATATAGAGTATGCCTCCCAACTTTTTGAAATAAGAATGAGGGGCACCTATTAGAAAAAGTATGCTGGCATTGGACACACACCCTGCCACACCCCCTTAAAGGAGAATTACCCAAAAATAAAGATTGGTTAAACCAACAAGTGCTTTTTTTTTACCACTACCATATCTTTATACTGGCCTTTGATATATACAAATGCAGCAATTTAGAAATTGGATGAAAGGTTTAGCACTACTGATGAAGTCACAAGGTGCGTGACATAACGACGTAGGACACGCGAGGCTGACGCACACCGGAAGTGACCGGAATTGATGTGAGAAGGTGTTTGGAACGCTGATTTTTCATTGCTTTGCTCACTTTTTTATCTTTGATGTAAGAGTCCATGATTTTAGCTATTAAACATATATTATTTTACCGTAATACACTATTGGAGGCCTCTTTTCTCTTTCTCCCCCCCCCTCCATTATCGTGGCTCGTTTTTAGGCTACATTGCCCCTTATGGGGAGGCATTAACCACTACAAACCAGTAGAGCTGAATCAACTGGAGATCGAACGATACATACAGTTGGAAAAGGAGGAGGAGAGAATGATTGACCCATTAGAGACCCTTATATGCCTATTACCATTCCATTAAGGTGAGAGTTCTGGGAGACAGGTGGGAGGATTTTTCATCGTTCCAGAGTACCCATTATTGAGTACCATCCTTTATGGACTATTCCTTATAATACTATCATTGAATTACTTGCAATTTGAAGATAGACACCCATTATGCATATGTGGACTCTATGTAGCGCCCCCTTACTTTCACTACGGGCACTACGCTAAAGTTAGTGGGTGAATGGGAGAGTTATATGGCTCCCATTCATAATTTGTCAAATTTCAGGCTGCTGTCTTCCAGAACTATCCTGTGGGTCAGACTGCGTTCCAGGGATGCGATCCCATCCCTGGGCAGCAGGTGGCGCTAGAGTGGTTCTGGCGAAGCCACGTTTCCCCAGCAGCCAATTAGAGGAGTTGGACCTCGCGGGGCATTCTGGGGAGGGGTATATTTGTGACGGGGCGCCATGATTCGGTGTGGCGTGGGCCAGGCTCGGGGTGCGGCATCCACCTTCAGGGTGTGCGCATCCACGGACCCCGCCGGCATGGCCCATCCGGCTGGAATCACATGCTGCGCGGAGTTCCATCCTGATGTTGAGAGGGACCCCAGTGACTTACTGGGTCCCCAACTTTATTGAGAGGATCCTAAGCTGAGGGCTGAACGGTGGGGGATCGGCTCAGAGAGAACCCAAAAGCAGGTTGTCCAGGAGACTTGAACAAACCATCGGGGATCCGGTCACCAAGGCCTAACGCCTTCACACTCATATTGTCCAGCCCTCTTGGTTTGATCCTTGGCTGTTCTTTGTATATTTAATACATATATACAAATATATTTTTTTTGGTGCTGTTTTTTTCTGCCTCTCTTTTTTTCTTGATGATTACCCAATTTATGGTGAAATGACTTGCTGTGAGAATTTTTAAAGTGGAATATTATTTGCTGTGATGCTCCTTTTGAGCGGATTTTTAACAAATATATTTTTTCGTACATACTACACTATGAAGATCTTTTTTTCCTTATTTTCTCATTGAGTCAACATGTTCAGAATATAATATCTGTCATCTTTCAAGTTGAATCTGACTACCGTCTCCTGTGCAACTCGGCTTGGAGAGGGGTGCTTCTCCCACAAGAGAGAAGCAGCCCTCCCTGAGTTAAGTGAACCTACATCGGGGCCGGCAGGCTGATGCACATGCTCTATTGACCTCCTCTAAACCGGGGTCCAACATTTTCGGTAAGAGTCAGTAATTTTTTTATGTCTTCAACTGAGTATAAGATTCAAGTTCCCTCAAGATGTCGAGTCGAATGTTGTAGCGATCCATGAACCAATACCTGGAAGCATTTATTGCTAGGATTCTTGTTTTCAGCTCATACTGATTTTTTTGAGACTTTCTCTTCATATATATTTATATATATTTTTTTTTAGATCACATTTTTCCACTATCGTTTGGGTCAATCTTTTGTTTATTGATTCACTTGTCAATTTAAGGTGTATACTGATACACGTATTTTTTTGCGTGCTTTGTTATACGCCTATATGGTCATTGTTTTATTTATGTTTATGTACACATTTGTTTATTTCAATTTTTCACATATAATTATTTGGGGTTGCGCGCTTATTTTTCTGTATGTATGTCGTTTAAATATTTAAAGGGGTTGTAGAGGTAAAAGTTTTTTTACCTTAATGCATCCTATCCATTAAGGTAAAAAAACATCTCACAGCACCGCCCCCCCCCCCCCCAGTCCCCAGTCCCCGTTTTACTTACCTCACCGTTCGAAACTCCCGGGCGCGTCCACTTCATCCTCTTCGGTTGCCAGCCTGGCCGTTGATTGGCTAGGCTGGGCGGATTGATAGCAGCACAGCCATTGGCTGGCGCTGCTGTCAATCACAGCGGATGACGCGGCACGCCAGGGGCGGAGCCGAGTGATACAGTCGGCAGCTATGGCGCTCGCAAAAGCTTTCCACCGTGCGAGCGCCCTCGCATGAAGATAGAAAGCTTTTGCGAGGAGGAGCCCAGACAGCCGCCGAGGGACCCCAGAAGACAGCTTTCCGGGCCACTCTGTGCAAAACGAACTGCACAGTGGAGGTAAGTATAACATGTTTGTTATTTTTTATTTTTAAAGTCCTGACTTTAGCGTCCCTTTAAGCTTTGATAGGCAGCAGCATCCTCTCATTTTTGAATCACATATTTTTTTATTTTTTTTATTTCCTCTTTTTTAAGAGGTCCCACATTAAATTTTTTCTTGACATGTGAGTGGGTTTAGCGCAGAGTTTTCTCTTTTTTTCCATTTCAGCACATGCTCCAGAGTTTTGCAAGCGGCAAGTTGCACCACACCGCACTGATTCAAATCTCTGCCATGGGAATTTCAGTCACTTATTTTGTGACACACGTTCAGGTTCCAACCCTTGCATGTTCTCGCAAGCAGCCTCGTCTCGAACGTTCCCCAGCGGTGTCACCCACATTTCAGTACATGCTCACGCTTCACGCCTCTGTCATGGGACATTTCCGCCACTAAATCCACCGCTGCATCACCTCATTCGTTGCTCGCTTAGAAACATTCGAAGTTAGCTAGCCCCCGTCCTTAAATATTCTCATTTCTCCACAGGTCAGTCAAGTTCACCAGCTCCTCCCTGCACGTCAGGTTTGACATCATTTCTACAGGTAAAAAAAAAAAAACAACCCCCATCCCCGCAGGACACAGAAACAACCCTGTTTCTCATCTCACCCCTATAGGTTCCACTCGGCCAACCCCGACCTCGAAGACAGGACTCCGCACACAGGGCACTAATCACCCTGAGTCATGTCTCAGGCCAACAGCAAAGAACTTTTTGCCCCTCCCTCACCGCCCCCACTTCAGAGAGCGGCAGCTCACACTCCTTCAGTGGATGGACCATCCCCAAGTTAACGGCAGAATTGAGGCGCAAGCAGGTGCCATTTCCGGCCACAGCCAGGAAGGCAGAACTTTTTAGGCTCCTGTTCCCACCTCCAGCCTCAAACGACATCCCACCAGCCTCACCCAGACCAAGTACCCAGCAGGCCTCCTTACTGTCTATATCCGTTGCCGTGTCCCAACTCCACACCATGATTTCAACCCTCTCTACCACAGTCACAGACATGCAGGCAAGAATGACTCTGCTGGAGGCTCGCCCACCTACGGCCACCCCCGATCCACCCACGGTCACCCCCGACCCGTCCACAGTCCAACTACAGATACCTCCCCTGGCTACACCCACAGGCAAGTGCTCTGTAGTCCTCCCAGCACACTTGGTCCCCGCTAACATTAGGAAGGACATCCTGGACGGCAAGGACGCCAACCTTGACTCCCTCCTCACTTCAGTCCACGACCTAGAAGAAAACAAGGCCTACGCCTGGGGAGACGTCTCAGTGGTCCTCAAGGCAAAAGACCCAAGGCTCAACCGCAAATCATCTGTCCTAGAATTTGCGTTGGCCTTTGGGATGCTCAGGGACGTCCTATGCTCTGCCTCCACTTTTATTAAACAATATCAAGCTATTGGCTTCTCCATTGTTTTTTTTCATATCCCCATGTGGAATCCTGGTGATGAGGTTTACATCAATCATTTCCTGTCGTTATGTGTGCAGGTACAATCCTGCATATGCTCATTTGACTAACTTTATCACTAAAGTAGTCAATTCGTTCTGGTAAGCGCATCCATTTTTATCAGCACATTTTTGGGTGTAAAAGAAGATTCAAGTCTGGTGGTGGCATTTAACTTTCACACAAGAAAGATACAACAAATTAAGAAGATTCAAATCATTTAATTGTTACACTTCACCTATGGATGTTGGGACATCATGTTTGTGAGTGTTTTATGACACAGAGACAATATCTACTATTCACTTTATTGATCACCATAATTAATGTTTATTGATTTATCACTTTGTGGTATAGCGCCCTCTATTTTTCCTTTAAACCATTGCAATCAGTATTGTATATGAGGAGCAGCTTTTTGTAACTTAATATTTATATACATATTTAATTTTTGTTGGCGCTGATTTTCATTTTATCATTAAATGGAGAGAGTCATACTATTTCGCTACCAAGCTGACATTCGGCTCCAAGTCTATTCCCTGGCTCTTCGACACCTTCGCACAGATTCTCACCTGGATACTCTTGCACCAAGCCCAGTGTCAAGAAGTCATCCACTACTTGGATGACTTTTTGTTGATTAAACAACCCGACACGCCTCCAGAAGACCTCGATAAGTTGAGATTCGTCTTCAGGAATCTCAACGTGCCCATCGCGGAACACAAAGTGGACAGCCAAGCACACTCCATCACTTTCCTTG
Source organism: Rana kukunoris (assembly GCA_029574335.1). NCBI lineage: Eukaryota > Metazoa > Chordata > Amphibia > Anura > Ranidae > Rana > Rana kukunoris. The sequence continues at coordinate 52,832,920 of CM056049.1, forward strand.
GAATCAACCTGGATACCACCTCTATGCAAGCCAGCCTCCCCCTGACAAACTGACCCGCATCAGGGCAGTCCTCCAAAGTTTCACCCAAACACAGTGCTGCACCAGGAAGTAGCTACAGTCCCTCCTGGGAATGCTCAATTTCACTATAAGGATCATCCCTCAGGGCCGGTCATTCGTGTCATGCCTCCTGGTTTTCCTTTCCCAGGCACAGGACCCCGATCAGATCCCCAAACTGGATACTGCAGCCTTAGAGGACCTCTCGATGTGGGAAGAGTTTCTCACCAACGGTATATCCATGTTCATACCATCAGTATCACCATTCACCACCGACAACCAGGCCACAGCCGACATTATCAACAAGGGCAGGTCCAGGTCCTTTATAATAATGTCCTTCCTACGTCGGCTGGTGCATCTGTCCTTACAACACCAATTTAACATGCATTTTACCTTCCTCCCCGGCAAGTGTAATCTCGCCGCAGATGCCTTGTCCCGCTTTAATTATACTTCCTTTTTCCAGCAGAGACCCGGAGCCGATCAAACTCCAGCCCCTATCCCTCCTTGGTCTCAACTGACCCTGGACTGAGACAACACCTACAGCAAGCGACCCAGCTGATTAACCAGTCTCTCTCTCTCGCAAAACTCTCAAAGCCTATCACACAGCTTTGGACGCCTTTAGCAAGTTTTTGGCCTGCCACTCCGCGAACACTACTGTAGACGTAAAGCATGTACTGGCCTTCGTTTCCTACTGCCATACTTGCCAGTCCCTGTCCTACAATACCATCCGTCTCTACCTGGCAGGCATCCAGCACTTTCTGGCCTTACAAGATCCGGCGGAGCCCTCGCTATTCATGTCTCACGCAGTAAGAGCTTCCCTACGCGGAGTCCAGAAACGACAACCAGCCGTCAACGCCAAACGCCTGCCTATAACCAGCGCCATATTTAGAGAGATGTCCGGCATCCTCGCCACATCCCTGTTTGGCCTCCTCCCTAGCTTGGTCATACAAGCGGCCATCTACCTAGCGTATTATGGTCGCCTCTGTCCGAACGAGTTCGCCTACAGCAGCCCCGCCGGAAAAGTTCTGCGCAGACGACACTTGGTCCACCATCAAGACTGCTTAATGCTCCATCCTACTATGTCCAAAACACAGCAATCAGGCCCCGGCATAGATATTGCCATTTACAAAACAGGTAACGCCTGGTGCCCAGTAACCGTATTCAACCACCTACTGTTACATTTGCCAGCACGATCAGACTCTACTCCTCTACTCCCTTTTCTGGTCAAACCTCTGAGCACGAGCCCGTTCATCAAACACGTGAGGATCCTCCTACGGAGTCTGCACCTAAATTCCACTCAGTATTCGGGTCACTCCTTTCGCATCGGAGCAGCCTCAGCTGCCTCGCGACACGGGGTCCCCGACCATGTCATCAAGAAGCTAGGCAGGTGGAAGTCCGCCTGCTTCGCTTAGTACATCCCTAACCCTCAGACGGAGGTGGCACAAGCCTTCGCCAAACTTTCTCACTGAATGATCTGACTTAATAAAACCATACCCCTACCTGAATGTTTTTGCCCCCTTATTTTTGAGTACCATCCATTAGGCCAGGGCACACTACAGGTCCATTGTATGTTGTGAGTCCTTGTCAGTCTGTGTCCTACATGTCCGTATCGGCATAGGGCTCCAACCACAAGGTAGAATGCCGAGCAGCTGCCTGCATTTATGGGAGGAGCCCGGCAGCCTATTTAGCCCCCTCACCCGGCTGCGGGCTTTGGCGGGTTCCTGTCCAGCACAGGGTTCCGGTGCACATCGCCCACCTCCCTATCCCATTTATAGGAATTCCCAGGTTCATTCCTCTCCACAACATCCATCATTTAGCAGGGTATGCCCCCTTATTTTGGCGTACCGTCCATTAGGCCAGGGCACACTTCTGGCCCATCGTATGTTGTGAGTCCTTGTCAGTCTGTATCCTCCATGTCCGTATCAGGCCATAGGGCTCCAACCATAAATATTATTACCACTGTTTTAGTGCTTTAAAAAAAATTGCAGTCACTTGCCACTTGGTTTAGGCACCGATTTTTTAAGTGACCACTTTTTAGGCACTGTTTAACTTCTAAGTGATTACTTTTTTTTATTAATTTTCACCGGTTACTCCTGCAGCATCAGAGCCAATCAGAATAACTTGAATATTCGGCAAAAGGAATATTGCGCGATTAGCTTCTCCGCCCTTCTTTTGCATCAGAGCCAATCAGAATAACTCGAATATTCGGCAAAAGGAATATCGCGCAATATTCCTTTTGCCGAATATTCAAGTTATTCTGATTGGCTCTGATGCAAAAGAAGGGCGGAGAAGAAAATCGCGCAATATTCCTTTTGCCGAATATTCGAGTTATTCTGATTGGCTCTGATGCAGCATCAGAGCCAATCAGAATAACTCGAATATTCGGCAAAAGGAATATTGCGCGATTAGCTTCTCCGCCCTTCTTTTGCATCAGAGCCAATCAGAATAACTCGAATATTCGGCAAAAGGAATATCGCGCAATATTCCTTTTGCCGAATATTCAAGTTATTCTGATTGGCTCTGATGCAAAAGAAGGGCCGAGTAGCTGATGCGATTCTTTTATGTTGCCGAAAATTCGCGATGCGAATTTTCGGCAACATAAAAGAGTCGCATCAGCTACTCGGCCCAGGGTCTCTCTCTAATCATACCAGCAATGCTTTTAGACGTCGATGGAGATCACTAGGATGTGATCTGTTTTAAAAATAAATTTGAAAAAATACGAATATTCGCCATAGCGAATATTGGCCGCAATATTCGAGTTATTCGCGAATACTCGAATATGCAATATTCGTAGCGAATATTCGCAATGCGAATATTCGTGAGCAACACTACTGGTAAGCAGACAGCTCGTTGTGATGGCCAATATGCATCCCCAGGGAGAGCCTGTCATATCTCTCGATATTTCATGTTGTTATTATGGGGTATTGTTTGTAGATTTTTGAGTAAAATAATGAATTTAATCAATTTCGGATTAAGGCTGTAACATAACAAAATACAGAAAAAGTGAAGCACTGTGAATACTTTGCGGATGCACTGAATACCATAGAGGGGTAGGTTTCTGTAGTCCTCAGAAATAGCTGGGAACAATGTAACATAAGAATGCAGCACTGTCTGAGAACACAGGAACTTATCATCTGTTTGGATGTTTGGAAGCATTAATAGATATTTGTTCCACTTATTGAACAGATATAACAAAACTTATATACAGTACAGTAAAACCTTGGTTTAAGATTAACTTGGTTTGAGAGCGTTTTGCAAGACAAGCAAAATATTTTAATAACTTTTGACTTGATATACAAGCGATGTCTTGATATAAGAGTCACAACTTTGTATAAAAGAGAAGAGAGGTGCCTGTAAAGCCCTGTAAACACGATCGGTTTGTCCATTGAAAACAGACCGATTGACTATTTTCATTGGACAAACCGATTGTGCGTGGGCCCCATCGGTCTTTTTTCCATCGGTGTAAACAAATAGAACATGTTTTAAAAATGATCGCCTGTGTGGAAGTCCATCAGGAGAAAAATCCACACATGCTCAGAATCAAGTCGACGCATCTGTCACCGTGTTTTGGCATGGTCGTATTTTTGACTGATGGTGTGTAGGCAAGACTTTCATCGGATTAGATCATATTAGATATCCGATCGTGTGTACGCGGCCTAAGTGTTGCAATATGGTTACATTTAATGAAGGTACAACATTTAGCAACATATTGCTACACATACTGTAGGCCGCGTACACACGAGGAGAAATGTCCGATGAATCGGTCCGACAGACCGTTTTCATCTGACATATCTCCTGGGAGATTTTGGTTTGATCCGTGTACACACGATCAAACCAAAATCCCCACCGACAGACAGCGCGGTGACGTGGCGGTGACGTTGACGCCGCCACGTCACCACTCCAGGAAGTAAAATACTTCCACGCATGCGTCGAATCCATTCGGCGCATGCGGGAGATTTTTGTCCGCTGGTACTAACCAGCGGACATGTCGGACGGACGGGTTTCAGCAGACAGATTTTACAGCATGCTTTAAAATTTGTCTGCTGGAAAAAACTGTCTGTTCGCCCGCACACACGATCAAATTTGTCTGCTGAAACGGTCCGTCGAACCGGTTTCAGCAGATAAATTTGATCGTGTGTACGCGGCCTTAGAGGCGCCTCTCTTCTCTTTTATATTCTAGAGTTCCTGGCGGATTTTGCTTCTAATCCCCTTGTAGAGGCTTTCATTTGTGGATGGACATTTTATGGTTACACAACCTATCACATTGCTATAATCTTTTTATATGCACTATAAACTGAAGGACTAATGAATAAATGGTAATGAAACAAGTCATTTGAGTTTCCATTATTTCTTATGGGGAAATTCGCTTTGATATACAAGTGCTTTGGATTACAAGCATGTCGCTGTAACAAACTATGCTCGCAATCCAAGGTTTTACTGTAATTGTATCGTTAACAGACCAAAAGGGACCAAATAAGTAAAGTTCAACATTAAAGACTTAAATATCCTATAACAAATCTAGATGTTCCTTATAAGACTGAAAATCTTTACTTTATTCATGTAATTCCTCATGCCAGCATACCATTAAGAAGCAATACATTATAGAAGCTCAAAATTGGAAAAATTCAAACATCTTGGGATCGCATTTATCAGAAAAAAAAGAGGTTTAACACAAAACAGCTCAATCTTTCAGGTCTCGGTTGTTCGCACGTGTGTCAAACATGGCATGAAAAATATGTTCAATCCCCCAAAGTAAGTATGGAAAATATGATTATACAAAGAAGGTCAGATGGACCCTACTTTTGTTTCAAAGAATTTTTTAAATTGATGTAATGGAAACTATTGTCGTATCATATGTTTGAACTTCAAGACGGGATGAGTCCTCAGAGAAGTCAGTGAGGTGATTCCATGGTTGGAAATATTCCACGCATTCCGATACGAAGATCGAGAGGCGTTTCCAGAACCGGAACAACCGACAAGCAGCATGACAGATTTGATAAAAAACAATGACGGCTATTAAATAAATCTTGTCTTCACTAGAGTAGAATTTATTGTTTTCCGTCAGCTAAAGAATTTTCTATTGCCTTATAGACCCCAGTTTACGCTCATGGAGTCATCTTTAAATCCCCTCAACAATTTACATTATGAAACGGCATATTTATTTTGCTTTCCATGTCCCACTACTTGGTTAGAAAAGCTCTGTTACACATTTCTCTGGATTTGATTTGGTAAAATAAAATGTTGTCATGTGTTGTATTAGTCAGTGGAAGGGGCCAGGGGTGCCTACAGTGTATGTTTTGTATGTTTGGCAGCATACCTCACTGTATACAGTTTTCCTTAAAGGGTCACTAAAGGAAAAACATTTTTTTGCTGAAATGACTGTTTACAGGGTATAGAGACATAAAAGTTAACTGATTCCTTTTAAAAATTATTAAAAATGGATAAAAATCAATCATATAATGTGCCTCTAGTTTCACTTTCGTTTTTTAAAACAATTTCATGTTTTTGTGAAGTAGAGAAGACACACAGAACAAAAACAAACAAATTCAGGGCAGTGTTTTGTTTTTAAAATTAATCTGATTGGTTCTGAGGAGTTTTAGACACACAGCTTAGACCACAGTGAAAATCTGCCATGAGTTTTTTCTTAAGGAGCCAGACAACCAGGAAGTGTGGAGATCAGAGAAGTATTACAGCTACTTCAAAGCAAAAACGAACAATGAGAACATGAAAACAGCACTGTATTAAGGTAAAGGAAGTTATTTAGCTAAAAAAAAAATTTCCTTTAGTGATCCTAACTCCAGGAACTAAAAAAAAAGAGGAAAGTCTTATCCTAATGCCGCGTACACAGGACCGTTGTAAATGTCATGGAAAAAAACAAAGTTTTTTTTCAACGTGATTCTTGTCAAGCCTGCCTTGCATACACACAATCAGGCCCGTCGCTACAGGACAGGCAAAACAAACAATTGCTAGGGGCCCCGAGCTGGCCTGGGGCCCCCAACTTCCCCTTCCCAGGATGTAGCGTGGCCGAGCTCCTCTTCCTTCCACCTGGAGTCCTGTCAGTCCGGCACAGGAGATTCAGTTTCCTGTTTCCGGCCGGACTGACAGGAAGTGCACACTGAGGTGGACCCTCACTGTCCTTACGTATACTGTAGGGCTATTGGCCATGCATTGTACTCTATGAGTTCAGTGTACAACCCCCACCCAGGGGCGGACTGACCATTGAGTCACTCGGGCACTGCCCGAGGGCCCCATGTCACTAGGGGGCCCCGTCAGGGTTGCCAAGCTCAGTAAAACCAGGGACAGTATGTAAAAATCTATGTTTTTTTTACATCTGTCCCTGATATGTCTAAAAATAACATGCTTCTGATGTGAAAATCCCGAGATTTTAGCTGCCCCACCTCTGCACTGCCTCCTGGCGTGGTGGCCGTCTGTAAGCCCAGGGGCCCCATAGTCTTCTATTGCCCGGGGGCCCCATTAATTTTCAGTCCGCCCCTGCCCCCACCAGAGCCATCTTAAAATAAAGGCTTTGAGGACCGGTTGCACAGATGGAGTGAGAGATAAGGTATTACATCTAGACTTAATGAGCTTCTTAGATGTGATGGCTGCATTCTTTTTCTTTTTTAGGTTTTTTTTTCTTCTATTTTCTCCTGGTGATCCAGCCAGTAAATCTGTTAACCTCACTTTGAATTGTTATGCACAGTAGATTTGGCACTATGGATACTGGAACACGTCCTATAAGGCTCCTATTCAGATCTGGGTGAGTGCTCACTTCCTGTCAGTCTGGCCGGGAAGACAGGAAACTGAATCTCCTGTACCGCATGGTACCCAGCCCGGAGACTGGGGAAGATGAGCTCGGCCACGCTACAGTGGCAGCCTACAGGGAAGAAGGGGAGGTAAGAATAGAAAAAAAAATTGTGTAGCGTTAACGTAGGCTTTGCATGCGGGGGAGGGGGTTGGTGCTTGGGGGCCCCTATTTTGCTTGGGGTCCCCAAATTCCTTCAAACGGCCCTGCACACGATCCTGAAAAAAAATGCTCTAGCAAAGCGCGGTGGTGTACAACACGTACAACGGCACTATAAAGGGGAAGTTCCATTCGGATGGCGCCACCCTTGGGGGGCTTCTTTTGCTGATTTTGTGTTAGTAAAAGTTTGGTGAGAGACGATTCGCACTTTTCAGTCTTCGTGCTTTTCATTCTGTTACAGTGTGACGAATGTTTTTCCCATCGTTAAAGCGTACACACGACCATTTTTCACGACGTGAAAAACAACGAGAAAAATTAGAGCATGTTCTAAATTTTTAACGCCCATTTTTCACGTTGAGAAAAATGCCCTGGAGCCTACACGAGACCGTTTTTAATGACCAATTAAAAAAATTGCATTTTTCTCGTCATAAAAAACGGTCGTGTGCACGCGGCATTATAGTGGGGATGGGTTAAATGCTCCTAATATTTATCTTATAAGCTTTGACCGGTTCAAGATCTCTCCTCTTTTTTCTGGAATTCAGGGTTGGTGGTGGACCCTCACTGTCCTCACGTATACTGTGAGGCTATTGGCCATGCATTGTACTCTATAAGTTCAGTGTGCAACCCCCACTCAGGGACGGACTGACCATGTCACTAGGGGGCCCCATCAGGGTTGCTAGGCTCAGTAAAACCAGGGACAGTATATAAAAATCTATGTTTTTTTTACATCTGTCCCTGATATGTCTAAAACTAACATGCTTCTGATGTGAAAATCACGAGATTTTAGCTGCCCCGCCTCTGCACTGCCTCCTGGCGTGGTGGCCATCTGTAAGCCCAGGGGCCCCATAGTCTTCTATTGCCGAGGGGCCCGATGAGTTGTCAGTCCACCCCTGCCCCCACCAGAGTCATCTTAAAATAAAGGCTTTGAGGACCAGTTGCACAGATGGAGTAAGAGATAAGGTAGACTTATTGAGCTTCTTAGATGTGATGGCTGCATTCTTTTTATTTTTTAGGTTTTTTTTTCTTCTATTTTCTCCTGGTGATCCAGCCAGTAAATCTGTTGACCTCACTTTGAATTGTTATGCACAGTAGATTTGGCACTATGGATAGTGGAACACGTCCTATAAGGCTCCTATTCAGATCTGGGTTCTGGTGAATTCCTCCTCCTTATGTGCGAGGAGTCCTTGTATATACGATTCATAAATGAATCTTCCAAGAACATAATTTTCTTCTCAAGGTGTGCACAACAAAGCTGTATAAAACCTTTGGACCATATTGGTCCCTGGTCCATTACTGAGCTTTCATCACTTAAACCATCCATTGGCACATAGATGCTTCCTGGAGGAGTTATAAGATGTTCAATCTCCTGTTGACATCTAACCCACTACTTTAGGTGAAAACAGAAGGAAACAAGCCTCACGCCTAAAGCCTCGTACACACGCATGGTTTTCTCGGCAAAAAAAGCTGCTGGGAGAGAAAACCGTGCATGTGTATGGTTTCTCGTCGAGAAAACTGCCTGGAATCTCGACGAGAGAAATAGAGAACCTGCTCTCTATTTTCTCGTCGTGATTCTCTGCAGTGTTTTCCTGCCAGAGAAACCCGAGCATCTGTATACTTACCTCTCCATGGAAACCCACGCATGCTCGATGAAACTTTGGCGCATGCGCGGTAGCTTTCAAGGCATATTGTAGGGTGTAACAAAATGGTGGCGACAGCAAGGAATGTGACGAGTGCATGCTCATCATAGTCGATGACGCTCATTGCGTTCTTGCCATTCAAAAGAACGGCGGTTCTTTTGAATGGCCCGTGGGTACACTTGGCGAGTAAGAAAGCTTGCCAGGAATCTTGTCAGTAAAAACAAAGTTTTTTCCTGACGAGATTCCCAGCCGTGTGCACAGGACTTTAGAAAAGAAAACTGATGCAGCCACCACACCTAATTTGTATGATGCAATATATTACATTTTTGGTTTTGGGTTTAATACTGCTTTAATATTGTGAGCTTTTAACTGGCATGTTTGGACTGAATCTCTGTATTATTACAAAAAGTGAACTAGGATTCTCTACATTATTATAACCTGAAATCATGGTTGAGAAATCAACTTGATGGCGTGTGAGTAACATTGTTTGTAACTGGACGTTAATTCCATCTGTTGATTTCACAATAAGAACATACATCTCACTAGCTGTTGCTAGTTGTGTATTTGTGTTTTTTGTTTCAGCTGTTTTGTTTCTAGCTAGCCATAGTAAGTAAAACCAAGCTTGTAATATCTTTTGAAGTCACACTGGTACCTACAGTAATAATAATAAACTTTATTTTATATAGTGCCTTTGCCGACCGTATACCATAAATACTGGTACGGGATTTTGCACTTCCGGGTCAGGGGCACGCGACCTGCTGCCGCTGTGATTGGACACAGCAGAAGCCAATCAGGTAGTCCGGCGGAGATCACCAATGTAAATAAGGCAGATTGCCCTTCTGTTAGTAGGGAAGGTAGAGATCCTGAATTTCTTCTTAGCAGGCACACGGATCTCTGCCTTCCCACAGTTAAAGCACCCCCCACAGTTAACAAACACTCCATAGGAACACAGTTAACCCTTTGATTGCCCCTGATGCTAACCCCTTTTCTGCCAGTGTCATTAGTAGGGACGAACTTTGAGTTCGAGTCGAACTCATGTTCGACTCGAACATTGCCTGTTCACCTGTTCGGCGAACAGCTCACAATTTGAAGCTCAATTTCGAAAAGCCGCGGAACACCCTGTAAAAGTCTATAGGAGAAATCTAAAGTGCTAATTTTAAAGGCTTATATGCAAGTTATTGTCAGAAAAAAAGTGTTTGGGGACCCGGGTCTTGCCCCAGCGGACATGTAATGCAAAACAACATTTTAAAAACTGCAGTTTTTTTGAGAGCAGTGATTTTAATAATGCTTAAAGTGAATTAAAGTGAAAGTAAATTTCCTACCAGGGGGGGGGGGGGGGTGTATAGTATGCCTGTAAAGCGCTTGTTTCCCGTGCTTAGAACTGTACCTGCACAAAATGTAATTTCTGAAGGAAAAAAAGTCATTTAAAATCACTCACGGCTATAATGAATTGTCGGCTCCCGGCAATTCAGAGAAAAGTCATCCCCAAATATCCATTCCAGACCCTTTATCCGAGCATGCAACCTGGCAGGACGCAAGAAAAGAGGGGGGGGATGAGAGAGCGCCCCCTCCTCCTGAACCGTACCAGGCCACATGCCCTCAACATTGGGAGGATGTTGAAGGGGACAAGGGCCTCATCCCCACAACCCTTGCCCGGTGGTTGTGGGGGTTTGCGGGCGGGGGGCTTATCGGAATCTGGAAGACCCCTTTAACAAAGGGGACCCCCAGATTCCACCCCCCCTATGTGAATTAACAATGAACAATGAACAAAACAAAAAAAACACAGACATCGTTGGAAAAGTCCTTTATTAAAAAAAAAAAAAAAATGCCGTTACATCAGAGGGGGGTGGGGTCACCCATCACATCACTGGGAAAGCCTGGCCTTTCCCTTGCATCAGAGGGGGAGGGGGTCACGTGACGGGTGGCCCCCACCCTCACCTACATAAGAGCTGTCACTGCTGAAGCTGCGTCATTCTCATGCTGTCTCTGGTGGAGAGATGTGATGCGGTGCGCTGGATGGACATCTCATCGCTGGATCCTGGACCTGTATGAAGAGAAGATCTTCTTATCGCTGGACTCCAGAGAGGAGATTACCCGTCGCAGGATACCGACAGCGTTGGAGTGGAGACCGAGAGTGGATTACCACCGCTGGAATCTTTATTTTTATTTTATTATTTTTAATAAAAGACTTCCCCAATGTCTGTGTTTTTTTTTTTTACAATTGTTACACTTTCTTTGTGAAATGGTAGAGGTACAATGTACCCCATTACCAATTCGCATAGGGAAGGTGCTGGGATCTGGGGGTCCATCTTTGATTTTGGGGGAAAACTCTTTTTTTTAAAATGAATTACTTTTCTCTGTATTGCCGGGAGCCGACCGTTCATTATAGCCACAAGTGATTTTAAATGACTTTTTTTCCTTCAGAGGACAGTTCTAAGCATAGGAAACAAGCGCTGCTTTACAGGCATACTTTACACCCCCCCCCCCCAAGTACAAAATTTAAAGGAATATTTCACTTTTATTGTTTCACTTTAAGCATTATTAAAATCACTGCTCCCGAAGAAACGGCCATTTAAAAAAAAAAAATTGCATTGATACACCTGGGTCCCCAAACACTTTTTAGGACAGTATCTTGTATATTAGCCTTTAAATTTAGCACTTTAGATTTTAAACGTTCGAGTCCCATAGACTTTAACAGGGTTCTAAAGTTCACACAAACTTTTGGTCTGTTCGCAGGTTCTGGTGCGAACCGAACGGGCTGGTGTTCGGCTCATCCCTACTACTGAGGCGCAGGAAGGGACAGGGGTTGTGTATCCTATGCAATCTATCATGCCATAAAACATCTAGAGCAGGGGCAGCCCAGAGCACATGCTGGGGATGTTATCCTCCAGTACACAGCACACTGAACACTGTGACTCACCTCGGTTCTCTCTGCAACCCGAGATAGAGATGGGAGGGGGAGGCATTGCAACTGGAGTTTGTAGAGACAGTGCAGAATCCCAGACTCCCAGTGTTAAGGTATTCATTTCTGCACATCATCACTTAGCATCCACTGAAAACCAGAACCCTCGTATCGGAAACAGGACCGGCCACTCCCCCGAGCACTGCCAGAAGGAGGAGAGAATTCTGGCACTTCGGTGCCCCCACCTCTGCAGGCACCCTGCCTAGGATCAGCCCTGAGTCCCGCTATAAATCACTGATCGCTGCCATTCCCAGTAAAAAAAATAATAAACAAATGTCCCATAATTTGTAGAGGCTATAACTTTTGTGCAAACCAATCAATATACGCTTATTGGGATTTACCAAAAATATATATAGCAGAATACATATTGGCCTGAATTGATAAAGATTTTTTTTTTTTTATTGGATATGTTTTATAGCAGAAACTTAAAAATCTTTTTTTTATTCAAAATTGTCATTCATTTTGTTTATAGCGCAAAAAATAAAAACTGCAGAGGTGATCAAATACCACCATGCTCTATTTGTAGGAAAATTTTATTTTGGTATAGCATCGCACAACCACGCAATTGTCAGTTAAAATAACACAGTGCCGTATGTGAAAAATTGGCCTGGTCACGTCTGGGTGCTTTTTTTTATAAATTCTTTTGTTTTCTGAAGTGCTGTACTATCTCCTCTTTTGCAGGTTTTCCACAAAACTATTTTCTATCGTCGAGCCATCATTGTTGGAATATTTATTTACATGCATTCTTCTGATCTCACTGTTATGTCCCGTATTCTAGAGATAGATCAGTGTGGAGCCTAATGGTTTTCATTATCAGCAGATAGTTTTCTATAAATACATCTTTATAACCTTGGATTGTTTATGCATCAGAGCAGCTTACAAGAGCCATAACATTCGTTTATCATGCGGCTCTCTGACTCTTTCCAACCTTATAAATGAATCTCTGAGAACACAAACAAGCAAAGATCACGATACACAGATAATCTGTACAGGGAAATAACCATCACCCAGTGTTCTGGGTTCACCACTCCGAGTAGTAAAAACAAAAAGATGTTAACATGAAAACATTCAAATTCTTTTTCTGCCGAAGAGTTCAAAGCAGCACAAGCACAGAAGAGATGGGAAACGTTCTTGAATAGGTATACGGAATCCAAAAACCTTAAAATAGATAACAGATGTGTACATGGACCCTCGTGGTCAGGAGAAAGCAGCATGACCGATCATACGCAACGGTATCATTAAATAAATGTTAACATTAATATTGAAGTGAGGTGTTGAAAAGAGGTCACTGATAAATGTATCTTTATTTCCTCAGAAAAGACATTAGTCATCTTTAACGGAAAGCCGTACTAAGGGCAATTTGCAGGCAGCCATTTTTAACTGCCTTCCAAAAAGAAGAGTTTCCTGTAGGGTTGTCCCGATACCACTTTTTTTAGGACCGAGTACAAGTACCGATACTTTTTTTCATGTACTTGCCGATACCGAATACCGATACTTTTTTTAAATGTCATGTGACAGTTTTCAAACCACAATACAGACTAAGGATATTTTCTTTAGAATTATGAAGAACTCTAAGGCCCCATACACACGAGCAGACAGATTTGTTCAAATCGGTCGGGCAGACCGATTTGAACAAATCTGTCTGCTGGGGACGTATTGGTTTGATCGTGTACACACGATCAAACCAAAATCCCCGCCGGCAGATGGCGCGGTGACGTGGCGGTGACGTTGACGCCGCCACGTCACCGCACCAGGAAGTAAATCACTTCCCCGCATGCGTCGAATCCATTTGACGTGTGTGCGAGAAGACATGTCTGCTGGTTAGCGTACTAACCAGCAGACATGTCGGGCGGACGGGTTCCCAGCCGATAGATTTGAAAGCATGCTTTCAAATCTGTCAGCTGGCCAAATCCGTCGGCTCGCCCGTACACACGATCAAATCTGTCTGCTGGGACGGTCTGGCAGACCGTTTCCAGCAGACAGATTTGGTCGTGTGTACGCGGCCTTACTCAAGACATTATAAAAGAATAAAAATGAGTAAAAATGAATAAAAATTTTTTATTTGCTTGTCACGCAGTAGTAAAAAACTCAAAGAATTTTCACAGAACATGTTGATAAATACAAAAAAAAGTATCGGCAGAAGCATCGGGAGCATTTGCGCGAGTACAAGTACTCCCGCAAATACTCGGTATCGGTCCCGATACCGATACTAGTATCGGTATCGGGACAACCCTAGTTTCCTGGTTCTCTTGCTTATCCCGAGGTTTCAGTAGTTGGAGTCTCTGACCATGAAAAAGTGTGCAGATCAGACTTCATCAGCTGCATACTTGTTCCAAGTCAGCAATGCATGTATGTCAAGCAAATTTGCAAATACCGTAGAGCTTAAAGTGGATGTAAACCCTCCATACACCCAGTGAAGTGAACAGCCTTAGATAATACACAGGGATGAAACCAAATCTCCCTACATAAGTTTAACATTTATATCTGCTGTCTTAAGAAAGAAAAGAAGAGGGGAGGGCGCACCCACCTAGTGCATTACCATAAAAAGGTTTTAATGAATGAATAAAAGCAAAAAGTCCTACTCACAAAGAGAGCTTGAATACAGCTTATCAGACAATCAGACTGGTCTCTTGGTTCCTGCCAAAAAGACCTGATGATACCGAGGATCCAATGGTACCCCAATGGCAAAACGGCTAACGTTTCTGGGGCGCACCCCTTTCTTCAGAGCCTGGAAGGTTGTCATCATGACAGACCTTCCAGGCTCTGAGGGGTGTGCCCCAGAAACAAGATGAATGGAGACAATGGTGTCTGTATACAGTGTGGATTGATGGGCAGTACTCACCAATACTGCAAATGGATGAGGCTGGTGATGATGAAGATGATTTTACAGGCTCTTCCTTAAGATCCTGGTTCATGGCGTCTGACCTCTGTCACACTGTGCCGTGGCCCACCCGGATCTGATGCAAAGTCAGGGTAGATGGAACTTAAACGGCCTCTAGGCTGCCACCAGACAGTAAGGTCATGCTGTCCACAGGTGTCCCTCTGAATACCTGCTGGAAGACTCCTCTTGCACAGGCCATGACTCAGCCGCAGCACATACAGCCACAGAATCCCTGCTCACAGATCCAGGTCGGGGTCCCAAGAGAGCGATCTAGGCCTAGACCAGACCCTTTTTATATAGGGTGACCTGACATCCCCGGTTTCCAGGGACAGTCCCTGGGTTGAGGACACTGTCCCCGGACCACAGCTGTCCCCAGTTTTGTCCCTGGATTGGATTTGAACAGGGGTTGGGGCAATTTCAAAGACAGTCAGTGCAGTTAAAAAAAAAAAAATCTGAATTACACACCCCCCGCTATCCCGCTTCTACTAGCTTATGGGGTGTATTTTTTTCCATTTTCCATTATCTGTGCCCCTTTTTTTTTTTTTTTAAAGGTGAGTTTATATTTATTTTCAGCACACAACATACAACAAACACACATTACAACGATCTGTTAGCTGGAAAACATTTTATGCATATATAGCAACCCAAAAATCCTATGTCATTTTATCCAATTATGACCATTCAGCGTTCTGGGGCTTCAGTCAGATTTCAAGGAGCAGGTGGTATGGTGCTCTCGGAGTCAACCCAAGAGCCCCAAACCTTTAAGATTTTTTTTGGGCACCCCCTAGTCTCATATGTCAGCTTGTATAGCGATATAGCATGGTTAATGGTAGTGAGCCAAAAGGCTATGGTGGGCGAGGATTGAGACTTCCAATGGAAGGTTATCGATTTCTTAGCATAGAAAAAAACTATCCGCAAGAAGGTTTGCACATTCTTAGAGATACCATCTGTTCCCCTTTCTGATGATCATGTGCTGGTCGGAGTGGAGGGAATATTTCTTCAGTTTTGGGCGCATGCCCATTCAGCTCGGCTCGCATGTTCTTCTGCCTTGGCTCAAGTCCCGGCCAGCCGCCTGCCTGCTTATCTTTTTGCCTTCCCTGGCAGAGCAATCTTCCTCTGCTCCCCACCCAGTAGTAGCCATGGGCCCGGAGAGTAAGACTTGACAGGCTGTGAGGCAGGCAGCAGCGACGGGCAGAGAGTTGCTGATTGCCGCCATTACTAGTAAAAAAATAAATATGTCCCCGGGTTGCATTTTAAAAATCTGGTCACCTTACTTTCATAGGCTCTCCCAGAAATCTGTTCTTCCTTCACAGCCATCTGTTAGTTGTAGTTCCAAGCGATTCAGCTAGAGGGGGAAATCCAGCAGTCTGAACTACATGTTCCAAGATGCTTTGCTTAGTTTCTCTATTCAGGATATGACAGTGCAGAGTCTAAGCTCAACACTAGAGGGAAACAGCTCCCACACAGTAAGGCTTCAAATGTCTCCACATAGATATCCAGCTGCGTGCTACACCTGCATTAAAGTAAAAAACCTTTTGCATGCAGCTCCCCTTACCCCCCCCCCCCAAAATACTTACCTAAATCTGATCTCAATCCAGCAATGTGCACGAGAGTAGGGGCTCTCTTGGCTCTCTGTCATTATTGGCTCAGACACAGCAGTGGGATCTGCTGTTAATCAAAGCCAGTGAGGAGGGAGCGGGGCAAGGCTGGGGCTGTGTATTATGGGCAGACAGTAGTGGCACGGGAGCAAGCATGCATGAGTGCCCTAATGGCAAGTGGCTTGCTATGGGGGCAATCGGCGAGGCGGGCTGGAGGGGGACCAGATAAAAGGAGGATTTGAGCTGCTCTGTGCAAAATCACTTCACAGAGCAGGTGAGTATGACATGTTTGTTATTTTTTTTTAAATAAATATCTGCCTTTACAATTATTATTATTATACAGGATTTATATTGCGCCAACAGTTTGAGCAGCGCTCTACAACATCGGAGAAGACAGTACAATTACAATCACTTGTTATGTGGCTATCTCTGTTTAATATAGGTTAAAATGTTTCATGCATGTTTTTTGTTTATGATTGTGTTTTTATGTTCATGATATTTATATATGATATTAAAGCAAGAGTGCACCTGCCTACTCTGTGCATGTTTTTTTTTTTGGGGGGGGGGGCAAACCAATTGTTCAGGGGTGGAAGGATAACAAGCTAGATTGCCTAGGGGAGAAAAAGGTACAATTCTGGGCTTCAAAACCACCTGACTGTTGTATGAATCACTAAAAACGACCAAAACATAGTCATGTACTCATGTCCTATATACTCTTTTCCCTAAAAATAAGACCTACCCAATAATAAGACCTAGCGCTATTTTCCAGGAGGGCTGCATTCTAAGCCCTACCTTGAAAATAAGCCCTAGTTCGGTGCGGCACCACTTGGCGCTCCGCTGATCTCCTCTTTTCAGTGGGAAATCTTGGCCCTCCTCCCTGCATTGATCAGAGTGGGAAAGACAGCTTGGGGCGGGCCATGGATGCGCCGAGCAGGGCTCAGCTGATCTCCTCTTTTCTTGGGTGTCCCCCCTTCCTCTGCACTAATCGTAGCTGTGGAAGACGGCTCAGGCAGGCCATTGCAGTGGGTGTCAGTGGGGGATCTCGTCCACCTCCCTCTGCAGTGCTCGGAGTGGTGGAAGCCAGCTCAGGCAGGCTATGGAAGAAGGTATTTGCACTGTTGCATTGCAGAAACACACACCTTTTGCTTTATGTGATTCTGTGATAGAGGGGATTCTGTCATTTTCCAACCACTGGGAAGATAGCACATTGCATGGCAAGCTCTACCCCGAAAATAAGCCCTAGTGTGTTTTTGGCTGCCAAAATTAATATAAGACCCGGGCTTATTTTCAGGCAAACACAGTATTTGTAGACTACAAGTGCGCATTTCTGTTTGCACATCATACAACCACCACCGATCTAAAGTCATCAAATGTTATAGTTATCCACAACTAGAAACAGATTCCAGGAAGTTACAACTAAACAGTAATTACTACAACTCATTGACCGATCATTTATAGCTGCTCTTTTACTAGCAAACTGATGTATTTTTAATATTGCTACGACTTTTATTTATTGTGCTTCAGCTGATATTTTTATCTATTCTTGCTGAATTTGGCCGTATTTGTGCACATTATTTGAGGACTTTTTCTCAAATTTATTGATAACAAATCTAGTACATTTAATACGTAATTAATAAATAGTTACCCAATATACACAAATCAAGGTCAGCACTGTATCCTATTCAAGCAACTGAAAAACTGGAGATGCATTTCTATATTTGGCCCATGACTTTCAAATTATCTGCCTAGAGGCCCATAAAACTTTACTTCAAAAATGTTGCGATCTGTTGCATAATGTTACTTATTAGAGGTAAACTTCCCACCATCCATTTTCTAAGGAATTCTTTTAGTGTTATCAATATTATCAACATTAAAAGGTTACCAGCTCTTTCCCTGAGGCTTAGTAAGAGTACAGTTGTTCCAAATGTCAAGTTCAAACGTCTCCCCAATAGGCCACTTATCCACTGCACCATTCTTTTCCACATCCTCTTAACCTTTCTGCAGTTATAGAACATATGATTTAGATTTGGAGATGGAGCACCGCAGTTCAAAAGAGAATTTGCTTTCACCCTTCCATTCCCGGTATCTCGCCGTAGAAATTAAAGCTCTGATTATTTTCAAGTACACTTTTCAAAGATCCGTTCCCACAATTGTTATAAGCACCTTCTCTATTTATTCCTCTAGATCTCCCACTTCAGGGAAAGTATTCTACAAGTCTTATTACATAAGTCTTTTTTGATGATTAAAGTGATTATTAAGCCATACATGACTCTAAGGCCTCGTACACACGAGGCAATCTATTTGTTCAAATCGGTCGGACCGACCAATTTGAACAAATCTGACTGATAGGATTTTGGTTTGCTCGCGTGTACACACGAGCAAACCAAAATCCCCGCCAGCAGACGGCGCGCTGACGTGTCGGTGACGTGGCGGTGACGTTGACGCCGCCACGTCACCGCACCAGGAAGTAAAACACTTCCGCGCGTGCGCCAAATCCATTTGGCGGCGGTGCGGGACGACATGTCTGCTGGTAAGTGTACTAACCAGCAGACATGTCGGGCGGACGGATTCCCACCCGATAGATTTTAAAGCATGCTTTGAAACCTGTCGGGTGGCCAAATCCGTCGGCTCGGCCGTTCACACGATCGAATCTGTCTGCTGGGACGGTCTAGCAGACCGTTTCCAGCAGACAGATTTGATCGTGTGTACGAGGCCTTAGGCCTCGTACACACAATCAAATCTGTCTGCTGGAAACGGTCTGCTAGACCGTTTCAGCAGACAGATTCGATCGTGTGTACGGGCAAACAGACGGATTTGGCCACCCGACAGATTTCAAAGCATGCTTTGAAATCTGTCGGCTGGGAACCCGTCCGCCCGACATGTCTGCTGGTTAGTACGCTAACCAGCAGACATGTCTTCTCGCACACGCGCCGAAGGGTTTCGACGCACGCGCGGAAGTGTTTAACTTCCTGGTGCGGTGACGTGGCGGCGTCAACGTCACCGCCACGTCAGCGCGCTGTCTGCTGGCGGGGATTTTGGTTTGCTCACGTGTACACGCGAGCAAATCAAAATGCCAGCAGACAGATCTGTTCAAATCGGTCGGTCCGACCAAGAACAGACACATTTGATCGTGTGTACAAGGCCTAAGGCCCCGTACACACGAGCAAATAGATTTGTTCAAATCGGTCGGACCGACCGATTTGAACAAATCTGTCTGCTGGCCATTTTGGTTTGATCGCTGTACACACGATCAAACCAAAATCCCCGCCAGCAGACAACGCGCTGACGTGGCGGTGACGTGGCGGTGACGTTGACGCCGCCACGTCACCGCACCAGGAAGTAAATTACTTCCGCGCAAGCGTCGAATCCATTCGACGCATGTGCGAGAAGATATGTCTGCTGGTTAGCGTACTAACCAGCAGACATGTCGGGCGGACGGATTCCCAGCCGACAGATTTTAAAGCATGCTTTAAAATCTGTCGGCTGGCCAAATCCGTCTGCTCGCCCGTACACACGATCGAATCTGTCTGCTGGGACGGTCGGGCCGACCGTTTCCAGCAGATAGATTTGATCGTGTGTACGCGGCCTAATAGGACGTTTTTTTCCCCACCTTCCTCTTTCGCTGAAAGATTTTCTAAAACGTGACTTAGTTTATCCTGGCTATTTTGACACTCCACTTTTATCATATCTAAATGGTCCCCTATTTACCTATAAGAATATAAAAAACTATAAGAAACATAAAAGTAAGTTCTCCTTTCTCATTATTCCTGGTATAATCCCCAAGTTTCCTCTAACAGGAATACAGTAGAGGGTCCTTAACCACTTCAGCACCAGAGGATTTGCCTGCCAAATGCCCGAGCCACATGAGATTCAGTCACTGCATTGCTTTAACTGACAATTGCGCAGTCGTGCGATGTGGTTCCCAAACAAAATTAACGTCCCTTTTTTCCTACAAATAGATCTTTCTTTTGGTGGTATTTGATCACCTCTGTGGTTTTCATTTTTTGGGCTATAAACAAAAATAGAGCGACAATTAAAAAAAAAAAAAAAAAGCAATATTTTTAACTTGTTGCTATAATAAATATCCGCAAAAAATATATAAAAAAAACTATTTTTTTCCTCAGTTTAGGCCGATATGTATTCTTCTACATATTTTTGGTAAAAAAATCGAAATAAGCATTTATTAACCACTTAACGACCGCCGCATGTAAATGTACGTCCACAGAATGGCACGTACAG
Source organism: Rana kukunoris (assembly GCA_029574335.1). NCBI lineage: Eukaryota > Metazoa > Chordata > Amphibia > Anura > Ranidae > Rana > Rana kukunoris. The sequence continues at coordinate 52,853,252 of CM056049.1, forward strand.
GCAGATGGACGTGTATATCGCAAAAAATAAAAATCGCAGAGGCAATCAAATACCATCAAAAGAAAGCAATATTTGTGGGAAGAAAAGGACGCAGTGCCGAATTGTAAAAACACCTTTGGGCATTTAGCAGCATATTGGTCCGGGGCTTAAGTGGTTAATTGGTTTGCGCAAAAGTTATAGCGTCTGCACGGACACAGAGTTTGCGGCGGGGGTGCATGCGTCCGCACAGCGCGAAATTCAAAGCAATGTATATATATATATATATATACGTTTCTTTGCGCAGCCGTGCCATTCTGCCGATGTATATGTGCGTGCCACGGTTGGCAAGTCATTAATTTAAAATCTAGATAATTCAAAACGAAACAAAACAAACAAAAAAAATCTTTACACCCCCGTTAAGGTGAAAAAATACCTTGCAGTGTCCGGGGCCGAGTCATACAATTGGCGGCTATGGACGCTGAGTATATGACACGGGAACACGCCCGCAAGGTGACCCCCCCGGGAGAGAGCTTCCCAAAGGGGGTTATCCATTGCGGGGAGGAGCCGAGAGAGCTGCCGTGGGATCCCAGAACAGGAGGATTGGGGCAACTCAGTGCAAAACTAACTGCACAGTGGAGGTAAGTATGACATGTTTTTTTTTTGTTTGTTTTTTAAAGCGAAACTTTACAACAACTTTAAGTGAGGCAATCACTAAATATCATGAAATTAAGAATTTTATAAAAAATATAATAATTTATATAAACATACAAATAATTCATGATCAACACAAGCATCAACATCCAGATGTCAGACATAGATTAAAAGATTAAAGGAGTTGTAAAGGAAAAAAAATGTTTGCCTAAAATTAATGTCTGTACAGTAAACAGACAGAATAGTGTAATGATTCTGTTAACCACTTAAGGACCGCCTCCTGCACATTTACTTTGGCAGAATGGCACGGCTGGGCACATGCACGTACAGGTAGGTGCTGAGCTAGTACCCAGCCGTGGGTCGCGGGCGCGCGCCCGTGGCGAGCTCCCGTGACCCGGTCCAAAGCTCCGGGACCGCGGGACTTGCGGACCCGATCGCCGATGGAGTCCCGCGATCGGTCCCCGGAGCTGAAGAACGGGGAGAGCCGTGTGTAAACATTAGGTCACACATAACCCCTTCAGGTTAACACACATAACCCCTTGTGGTTAACTCCCAAACTGCACTGTCATTTTTAAAATAAACAATGCATTTCAAATGCATTTTTTGCTGTGAAATTGACAATGGTCCCAAAAATGTGTCAAAATTGTCCGAAGTGTCCGCCATAATGTCGCAGGCACGAAAAAAATCACTGATCGCCGCCATTAGTAGTAAAATATTGCATTTTTTTCATAATTGTCGCTCTATTTTTGTTTATAGCGCAAAAAATAAAAACCGTAGAAGTGATCAAATACCACCAAAAGAAATCTCTATTTGTGGGAAAAAAAGGACGCCAATTTTGTTTCGGAGCCACGTCACACAACCGCGCAATTGTCTGTTAAAGCGACGCAGTGCTGAATCGCAAAACCTGGCCGAGTCCTTTAGCTGCCTAAAGGTCCGGGTCTTATGTGGTTAAAAAACTAGTAAATACCTATTAAATTCCTTCATCTATATCACCTCCGGCATTCTAGTTTCTGTTCTCTCATTCACTTCCTGGTTTGTGGCGCTCGTTCATGTAAGAACTACATTTCCCAGTATGCATTGCGGCACGCCCAGTAATTCACCCCTCCTTGAAGTCTCTAACACATAGAGAGCATCCTGCCGCACAGATGTAGTTCCCAGGAGGGGGCGAGCACGTCACTGACCACCGCAGTAAAGTCTCCCTTCACGGTGGTGAGTAACAATCAGACAAGCAGGAAGTGAACAGAACAGAGAAGAAATAGAGCAACTTCTGAGCAAAAACGAACAATGAGGAAGTGAAAAGAGGAATGTCTGCAGGTAAAGGATGCTTATTATGAAAAAAAATAATTCCTTTACAACCCCTTTAACATAAAAAAAAAACATACTGTCATGGACCATGAAATACTGAAGTGTTTCTACGTGAAATCCTAATTCATGTATTACAGAAGATGGGACATTACGGATAGTTCATATTCCAGGATGTCTTGAGATTACAGGAGATTTTATTCTGAACCCCAACCAGGTCAACAGACTCAGAAGAGATATTCATTGTCCATTGTGTGATAACCCTATTTAAAGCCTTTTGATTATCAGGTGTAAATGTCTTCTGCCCTGTCTCAACTCTCCAGACGGTTCCATTTTTCTGTGGCTGGCTATTGTGTACATTGATTGCCCCCCTGGGGCTTTTGTCTCAATACACATGGCAGTCTTTCTATTCAAACCTTTCTGCTGTGTCATTTTCAAGTCCTCATTTGCATGGTTAAGGAGGACCTGATGGGAAACTGCCTGGACTTTAAAAAGGACCAATAAGAAAGCGGTTGTTGGGGGCGGGATGTTCCAAATCCTGTATAAAAGTGTGCTGTGTACTTTCAATAAAGGTGTCCTGTTTACATCCAGCATTAAGCCTTGGCTCATGTGTGGATTATTCGGCGATTCCAGGGATATTCCTACTCGTGGAATATTGGGTGATTTTCTTTTAATTCAGAAGAAGGCAATGGACGACGGGGATATGTTCTACTACCGTCACACATACACATAAGGCTTCATTTCCATGGACGTTTTTACAGACACTTTTTTTTAGCCTTTTTTACATCTTTTTTTTTTTTTTGAGCTGGAGCTCAAAAACGCAGCGGTAGCGTTTTTAAGCGTTTTTTGCATGTTTTTTAAAGTCTGGCTTTTTCACAGCTCTATTGCTGGAGCTTCAGAACGCACTGGTCCTGTGTTTTTTTTGCAGCTTAAAAATGGCTCAGACATCTACAGCTCAAAAACGTCATGGTGGGCATGAGGCCATAGACCAGGGGTCCTCAAACTACGGCCCGCGGGCCACATGCGGCCCGCGGAGGACTTTAAACCGGCCCGCCCGACGCTGAGAGGCAATGCCGGTTACACAGCAATCCCGCTGTGTCACAGAGATCAGTTCTGGCGCGCTGTGAGAAATGTCCCGCCCTCCTCCTAGACTAGCTTGTGTGATAGAGCCAGTGTGCTGTCTGTCACACAAGCTCGTCTAGGAGGAGGAGGGCGGGACATTTCTCACAGCGCGCCATAACTGTTACTACAGTGAGAGCACAGCACAACGTGGGAGTCAGAGCCAGACCGTGACACAGCACAGCGTGTCAGAGCACAGTAAGGAGAAGGCTGTGAGAGGGTGACAATGGTGAGTGAGGGGGGGGGGGGGGTCTTGGCTTCCAATGATGATGATGATGATGATGATTTTGTGATAATGGGGGGGGGGGACAGATGGCTTCCAATGATGATGATGATTTTGTGATAATGGGGAGGGGGGGGGGGACGGGACACATAGCTTCCAGTGATGATGATGATTTTGTGATATTGGGGGGGGGGGGGTGGTGGCTTACAATGATGATGATGATGATGATGATTTTGTGATAATGAGGGGGGGACAGATGGCTTCCAATGATGATGATGATTTTGTGATGATGGGGGGGGGGGGGGTGGCTTGCAATGATGATGATGATGATGATGATAATGGTGTTGTGATAATGGGGGGGGGGACAGATGGCTTGCGATGATGATGATTTTGTGATGATGGGGGGGGGGTGGCTTGCAATGATGATGATGATGATGATGATAATGGTGTTGTGATAATGGGGGGGGGGGGGGGACAGATGGCTTGCGATGATGATGATTTTGTGATGATAGGGGGGGGGGGGGGGTGGTGGCTTGCAATGATGATGATGGTTTTGTGATAATGGGGGGGGGGGGGACAGATGGCTTGCGATGATGATGAGTTTGTGATGATGGGGGGAGATGGCTTGCAATGATGCGATGATGATGATTGTGATGATGGGGGGGGGGGGAGAGATGGCTTGCGATGATGATGAATATTTTGTGATGATGGGGGCGTAGATGGCTTGCCATGATGATGATGATGATTTTGTGATGAGGAGGGGGGGGAGATGGCTTGCGATGATGATGATGATGATTTTGTGATGATGGGGGGGAGATGGCTTGCGATGATGATTTTGTGATGGGGGGGGGGGGGGAATGGCTTGCGATGATGATGATTTTGTGATGATGGGGGGGGGGGGGGGAGATGGCTTGCGATGATGATGATTTTGTGATGAGGGGGGGGAGATGTCTTGCGATGATGATTTTGTGATGATGGGGGGGGGGGGGGATAGCTTGCGATGATGATGATTTTGTGATGAGGGGGGGGGGGGAATTGTTCATAGTTTTTTTATAGTCCGGCCCTCTAACGGTCTGAGGGACAGTGAACCGGCCCCCCGTTTAAAAAGTTTGAGGACCCCTGCCATAGACTAACATGGAGAGCTATTTTTAAGCTGCAAAAAACGCTCAGAAATGTGGCTGTAAAAATGTCCATGGAAATGATTCATGATGTTGATCATGAATTTATTGTATGTATAATAAATAAGTCTATTTCTTAATTTCATTATATTTAGTGATTGCCTCATTTAAAGTCCAATGACCACCATATTTCTCTCTTGTTTGCTACAATTAGGGATGGAGGCATTTCACTGTATATGCTCCTGATGAGATTATTTTGTCGAATCCCTTATTTAAAGGGGTTGTAAAGGTTCGTCTTTTATTTTCTAAATGGGTTCCTTTAAGCTAGTGCATTGTTGGTTCACTTACCTTTTCTTTCGATTTCCCTTCTTAGGCCCCGTACACACGACCGAGCTTCTCGGCAGAATCCAGCGAGAAGCTTGCTGGGAGACATATTCTGGCGAGAAGCTCGATCGTGTGTACACTTCCGAGCACGCTCTCTTTTTCCTCGTTGTTCTAGTACGTGTGTACGTGGCCTAAATGTTTTTTTCCTTTGTTTGAATTGATCACTTCCTGTTTCTCCTTAGTAAGCTTACCACCAACATCCGAGCGGTGGAAAGTCATTTAGAACAACTTACTGGACGCCTTGCTGAAGAGCAACAGGAAGTGAGAAATTCAGACAAAGAAAACAAAGAAAAAAAAACATTTAGAAGGTAAATGGAAGGAAAAGGTAAGTCAACCAACAATGCACTAGCTTAACCACTTAAGGACCGCCTACTGCACATTTACGTCGGCAGAATGGCACGGCTGGGCACATCAACGTATATATACGTTGATTTTAGTACCCAGCCGTGGGTCACGGGTGCGCGCCCGCGGGCGCGCGCCCATGACCCGGTCCGAAGCTCCAGGACCGGGACCGCGGGATTCGCGGACCCGATCGCCGCTGCAGTGCGGCGATCCGTCCCTGGAGCGGAAGAACGGGGAGAGCCGTGTGGCCGTAGCATCAATCGCGTCATCCCTGTAATAGGGGGACGCGATCGATGACGTCACACCTGCAGCCACACCCCCCTACAGTTGTAAACAAACACATAGGTCACACATCCCCTACAGCGCCACCTGTGGTTAACTCCCAAACTGCAACTGTCATTTCCACAAGTAAACAATGCAATTTAAATGCATTTTTTGCTGTGAAAATGACAATTGTCCCAAAAATGTGTCAAAATTGTCCGAAGTGTCCGCCATATTGTCGCAGTCACGAAAAAAATCGCTGATCGCCGCTATTAGTAGTAAAAAAAAAAAAATTAATAAAAATGCAATAAAACTATCCCTTATTTTGTAAACGCTATAAATTTTGCGAAAAAAAAAACCGATAAACGCTTATTGCGATTTTTTTTACAAAAAATACGTAGAAGAATACGTATCGGCCTAAACTGAGGAAAAAAAATGTTTTTTTATATATTTTTGGGGGATATTTATTATAGCAAAAAGTAAAAAATATTGCATTTTTTTTTTAATTGTCGCTCTATTTTTGTTTATAGCGCAAAAAATAAAAACCGCAGAGGTGATCAAATACCACCAAAAGAAAGCTCTACTTGTGGGGAAAAAAGGACGCCAATTTTGTTTGGGAGCCACGTCGCACGACCGCGCAATTGTTAGTTAAAACGTCGCAGTGCCGAATCGCAAAAAGGTGCAAGGTCCTTTACCTGCATTTTGGTCCGGGTCTTAAGTGGTTAAAGAAACCAATTTAGAAAATAAAAGACAAACCTTTACAACTCCTTTTAATCTCCACAAATCATTTACTATGATGATTAGTGATTGCCTCACTTAAAGTTGTTGTAAAGTTTCGCTTACCTCCACTGTGCAGTTAGTTTTGCACTGAGTGGCCCCAATCCTCCTGTTCTGGGATCCCACGGCAGCTCTCTCGGCTCCTCCCCGCAATGGATAACCCCCTTTGGGAAGCTCTCTCCCGGGGGGGTCACCTTGCGGGCGTGTTCCCGTGTCATATACTCAGCGTCCATAGCCGCCAATTGTATGACTCGGCCCCGGACACTGCAAGGTATTTTTTCACCTTAACGGGGGTGTAAAGATTTTTTTTGTTTGTTTTGTTTCGTTTTGAATTATCTAGATTTTAAATTAATGATTTGCCAACCGTGGCACGCACATATACGTCGGCAGAATGGCACGGCTGCGCAAAGAAACGTATATATATATATATACATTGCTTTGAATTTCGCGCTGTGCGGACGCACGCACCCCTGCCGCAAACTCTGTGTCCGTGCAGACGCTATAACTTTTGCGCAAACCAATTAACCACTTAAGCCCCGGACCAATATGCTGCTAAATGCCCAAAGGTGTTTTTACAATTCGGCACTGCGTTCTTTTCTTCCCACAAATAGAGCTTTCTTTTGATGATATTTGATTGCCTCTTCGATTTTTATTTTTTGCGATATACACGTCCATCTGCCTGTACGTGCCATTTTATTTTATTCTGAACCCCAACCAGGTCAACAGACTCAGAAGAGATATTCATTGTCCATTGTGTGATAACCCTTTTTAAAGCCTTTTGATTATCAGGTGTAAATGTCTTCTGCCCTGTCTCAACTCTCCAGACGGTTCCATTTTTCTGTGGCTGGCTATTGTGTACATTGATTGCCCCCCTGTGGCTTTTGTCTCAATACACATGGCAGTCTTTCTATTCAAACCTTTCTGACCAATCTCTGCTGTGTCATTTTCAAGTCCTCATTTGCATGGTTAAGGAGGACCTGATGGGAAACTGCCTGGACTTTAAAAAGGACCAATAAGAAAGCGGTTGTTGGGGGCGGGATGTTCCAAATCCTGTATAAAAGTGTGCTGTGTACTTTCAATAAAGGTGTCCTGTTTACATCCAGCATTAAGCCTTGGCTCATGTGTGGATTATTCGGCGATTCCAGGGATATTCCTACTCGTGGAATATTGGGTGATTTTCTTTTAATTCAGAAGAAGGCAATGGACGACGGGGATATGTTCTACTACCGTCACACATACACATAAGTCTTCATTTCCATGGACGTTTTTACAGACACTTTTTTTTATCCTTTTATACATCTTTTTTTTTTTTTGAGCTGGAGCTCAAAAACGCAGCGGTAGCGTTTTTAAGCGTTTTTGAGCGTTTTTTGCATGTTTTTTAATGTCTGGCTTTTTCACAGCTCTATTGCTGGAGCTTCAGAACGCACTGGTCCTGTGTTTTTTTTGCAGCTTAAAAATGGCTCAGACATCTACAGCTCAAAAACGTCATGGTGGGCATGAGGCCATAGACTAACATGGAGAGCTATTTTTAAGCTGCAAAAAACGCTCAGAAATGTGGCTGTAAAAATGTCCATGGAAATGATTCATGATGTTGATCATGAATTTATTGTATGTATAATAAATAAGTCTATTTCTTAATTTCATTATATTTAGTGATTGCCTCATTTAAAGTCCAATGACCACCATATTTCTCTCTTGTTTGCTACAATTAGGGATGGAGGCATTTCACTGTATATGCTCCTGATGAGATTATTTTGTCGAATCCCTTATTTAAAGGGGTTGTAAAGGTTCGTCTTTTATTTTCTAAATGGGTTCCTTTAAGCTAGTGCATTGTTGGTTCACTTACCTTTTCTTTCGATTTGCCTTCTTAGGCCCCGTACACACGACCGAGCTTCTCAGCAGAATCCAGCAAGAAGCTCGCTGGGAGACATATTCTGGCGAGAAGCTCGATCGTGTGTACACTTCCGACGAGCGTCCCGTCGGGAAGCTCGTCGAGCCAAAAAAGAGAGCACGCTCTCTTTTTCCTCGTTGTTCTAGTACGTGTGTACGTGGCCTAAATGTTTTTTTCCTTTGTTTGAATTGATCACTTCCTGTTTCTCCTTAGTAAGCTTACCACCAACATCCGAGCGGTGGAAAGTCATTTAGAACAACTTACTGGACGCCTTGCTGAAGAGGAACAGGAAGTGAGAAATTCAGACAAAGAAAACAAAGAAAAAAAAACATTTAGAAGGGAAATGGAAGGAAAAGGTAAGTCAACCAACAATGCACTAGCTTAACCACTTAAGGACCGCCTACTGCACATTTACGTCGGCAGAATGGCACGGCTGGGCACATCAACGTATATATACGTTGATTTTAGTACCTAGCCGTGGGTCACGGGTGCGCGCCCGCGGGCGCGCGCCCGCGGGCGCGCGCGCCCGTGACCCGGTCCGAAGCTCCAGGACCGGGACAGCGGGATTCGCGGACCCGATCGCCGCTGCAGTGCGGCGATCCGTCCCTGGAGCAGCTTCCCCGTGCTTCTCTGTGGCCGTAGCATCAATCGCGTCATCCCTGTAATAGGGGGACGCGATCGATGACGTCACACCTACAGCCACACCCCCCTACAGTTGTAAACAAACACATAGGTCACACATCCCCTACAGCGCCACCTGTGGTTAACTCCCAAACTGCAACTGTCATTTCCACAAGTAAACAATGCAATTTAAATGCATTTTTTGCTGTGAAAATGACAATTGTCCCAAAAATGTGTCAAAATTGTCCGAAGTGTCCGCCATATTGTCGCAGTCACGAAAAAAATCGCTGATCGCCGCTATTAGTAGTAAAAAAAAAATAATTAATAAAAATGCAATAAAACTATCCCTTATTTTGTAAACGCTATAAATTTTGCGAAAAAAAACCCGATAAACGCTTATTGCGATTTTTTTTACAAAAAATACGTAGAAGAATACGTATCGGCCTAAACTGAGGAAAAAAAATGTTTTTTTATATATTTTTGGGGGATATTTATTATAGCAAAAAGTAAAAAATATTGCATTTTTTTTTAAATTGTCGCTCTATTTTTGTTTATAGCGCAAAAAATAAAAACCGCAGAGGTGATCAAATACCACCAAAAGAAAGCTCTATTTGTGGGGAAAAAAGGACGCCAATTTTGTTTGGGAGCCACGTCGCACGACCGCGCAATTGTCAGTTAAAACGACGCAGTGCCGAATCGCAAAAAGGTGCAAGGTCCTTTACCTGCATTTTGGTCCGGGTCTTAAGTGGTTAAAGAAACCAATTTAGAAAATAAAAGACAAACCTTTACAACTCCTTTTAATCTCCACAAATCATTTACTATGATGATTTTTTACTACTATAATTTATATTTAACCACTTGATAACTGGGCACTTAAACCCCCTTAACCACTTCCCGCCCGGCCAATAGCAGATTTACGGCCGGGAAGTGGTTATGAAATCGTGACTAGACGTTCTCAAACGTCTAGCACGATTTCAATGCCGAGCGCGCCCGTGGGGGCGCGCAGCGCGGCGATCGTTGATGCGGGGTGTCAGTCTGACACCCTGCATCACCGATCTCGGTAACGAGTCTCCGGCGGAGGCTCGCTACCACGTGATCAGCCGTGTCCAATCACGGCTGATCACGATGTAAACAGGAAGAGCCGCCGACGGCTCTTCCTCACTCGCGTCTGACAGACGCGAGTACAGGAGAGCCGATCGGCGGCTCTCCTGACAGGGGGGGTTCGCGCTGATTGTTTATCAGCGCAGCCCCCCCTCGTATGCCCACACTACCACCAGGGATGCCCACACTGGCAGGGCAAAAAAAAATAAAAAAAAATTAAAAAAACATGCCAGTCAGTGCCCACACATGGGCACTGACTGGTAACATATACATCAGTGCCACCCTGCAGTGTGCTTCAGTGCCACCCCTCCGTGCCAATACATGCCCAGTGCCCACCTATCAGTGCCCATCTGTGCCACCCATAAGTACCCATCAGTGCCACCCATAAGTGCCGCCTATGAGTTCCAAGTGCCGCCTATGAGTGCCCATTAGTGCCGCCTAAGAGTGCCCATCAGTGCCGCCTAAGAGTGCCCATCAGTGCCGCCTAAGAGTGCCCATCAGTGCCGCCTAAGAGTGCCCATCAGTGCCACCTAAGAGTGCCCATCAGTGCCGCCTAAGAGTGCCCATCAGTGCCACCTATGAGTGCCCATCAGTGTCGCATACCAGCGCCGCCTATCAGTGCCCATCAATGCCACCTCATCAGTGCCCATCAGTACTACCTCATCAGTGCCGCCATATCAGTGCCCGTAATTGAAAGAGAAAACATACTTATTTACAAAAAAGTTAACAGAAAAAAATAAAAATGTATTTTTTTTTCTAAATTTCCAGTCTTTTATTAGTTGTTGCGCAAAAAATAAAAACCGCAGAGGCGATCAAATACCACCAAAAGAAAGCTCTATTTGTGGGGAAAAAAGGACGCCAATTTTGTTTGGGTGCAGTGTAGCATGACCGCGCAATTGTCATTCAAATTGCGACAGTGCTGAAAGCTGAAAATTGGCTTGGGCGGGAAGGTGCGTAAGTGCCTGGTATGGAAGTGGTTAATAACCAGACCAATTTTCAGCTTTCGGTGCTCTCACATTTTGAATGACAATTACTCACTGTACCCAAATGAAATTTCTGTCCTTTTTTCACACAAATAGAGCTTTCATTTTGGTGGTATTTAATCACCGTTGGGTTTTTCTATTTTTTGCGCTATAAAATAAAATAGACTGAAAATTCTGTAAAAAAAACATCTTTGTTTCTGTTATAAAATTTAGCAAATTTGTAATTTTTCTTCATAAATTTGGTAAAAATAAGTACACATCTGAAAATTGATCACACCTGAAGCACTGATGGCCTATGTCATTTATTTTAGTTCTTTTACTTTAAGCACATTATACTGCTTTTCATACAGTATGATCTGGAGTTAAATGTATGTGTTAAAGTACATGGGGACTTGCTTACTGGGCACTTAAACACCCCGTCTGCCCAGAACAATTTTCAGAATTCAGCACTCTCACACTTTGAATGACAATTACTCAGTCATGCAACACTGTACCCAAATTATTTTTTTGTCCTTTTTTTCATACAAATAGAGCTTTCTTTTGGTGGTATTTGATCACCTCTGGGTTTTTTATTTTTTGCGCTATTAATGAAAAAAGACCGAAAACTTTGAAAAAAAATATTTTATAGTTTCTGTGATAACATTTTGCAAATTATAAATTTTTCTTTATAAATTTTGGCCACAATTTATACTGCTATATGTCTTTGATAAAAAATAACCCCAAGTTTTTGGAAATTATTTGGTCTGTGTGAAAGTTTTAGTCTACAAGCTATAGTGCAAATCATAAAAAATTATCACATCTAATCACACCTGATGTACTGAAGGCCTCTCTCATTTCTTGAGACCCTAACAAGCCAGGAAAGTACAAATGCCCCCCAAATACAGATGGGCACTGATTGGCACAGGTGGGCACTGAGGTAGCACTGATGAGGTGGCACAGATGAGGCGGCACAGGTGGGCACAGGTGAGGCGGCACAGGTGGGCACTGATTGGCGGCACAGGTGGGCACCGATTGGCGGAACAGGTGGGAACCGATTGGCGGCACAGGTGGGCACTAATCGGCGGCACAGGTGGGAACCGATTGGCGGCACAGGTGGGCACAGATCGGCTGCACAGGTGGGCACTGATCGGCGGCACAGGTGGGCACTGATCGGCGGCACAGGTGGGCACTGATTTGCGGCACAGGTGGGCACTGATTGGTGGCACAGGTGGGCACCGATTGGTGGCACAGGTGGGCACCAATTTGCGGCACAGATGGGCACTGATTGGCGGCACAGGTGGGCACTGATTGGCGGCACAGGTGGGCACCGATTGGCGGCACAGGTGGGCACCGATTGGCTGCACAGATGGGCACTGATCGGCGCCACAGGTGGGCACTGATTGGCGGCACAGGTGGGCACCGATTGGCAGCACAGGTGGGCACTGATCGGCAGGACAGGTGGGCACTGATCAGCAGCACAGGTGGGTATTGATCGGTGGCACAGGTGGGCACTGATCGGTGGCGCAGGTGGGCACTAATCGGCCGCACAGGGATGGCACTGATCGGCGGCACATGGATGGCACTGATCGTCGGCATAGGGATGGCACTGATGAGGTGGCACTGGGATGGCACTGATGAGGTGACACAGGGATGTTACTGTATGGGCACTGTACACTCACCGATCCGATCCGTTCTGCCTCCTCACACGCTGTGTCTGTGTGAGGAGGGAGAGGCGGCAATGAAAGATGATCTCATATGTTTACATTTGAGATCATCTCTCATTGGCTGCGCAGATCGCATTGCAAACGGCCACTCTGATTGGCTTTTCGCAGCGATCTGTAATTGTATGTGTCCAAGGGACACGGCCAACACAGATTTTCAATGAATGATGCCTATAAAATCTCAGAATCTTCATAAATAGACTTTACTGTGGACTGCCATACCCTCAGCAATCCAGCAGAAAGAATCCATTTTTCCTTTTTATACTGGTTAAAGAGGGATTCCACCCGCATTTTTTAATTTTTTTTAAGTCAGCAGCTACTAACAGTGTAGCTGCTGACTTTTAATAAGGACACTTACCTGTCCTACTTGCCCGCGCTGATGGCCCCCCGACGCCGGTCCCACGATCGATCCAGGTCCCGCGTCGCCATTCGGCTTCACTGCCCATTTCCTACTGCGCCTGCGTGAGTCTCACGCTGGCTTGCGAATGGGCGCGCTGCTCTCTGAGAACACACACAGTTCCCAGAAAGCAGTGCGCCCCATTCACAAGGAGAAGAAGCAGAAGAAAAGACACCGCGGTGTGGAAGAGGCAGATTACGGACTTCCGCATAGCAACAGGTATTTTGGATGAGTATTAATTTTTTTTTCACGTTTTTTTTATTATTATTTTTTAGGACTTTTGCCCAAATGTGGTTTTCCTGGGTGGAACTCCGCTTTAACTTTTTCTTTTAGGATGCATTCACACCAAACCGAGATATGGTTCTTTAAAGCATGCGCTATTCTTCACATGTTTATTTTGGATGCCTTAGGCAACCCCATAGGTGTGCGGACAGGGTGTGCCGGTTGTGCCCAGGCACACCCTAATCACCCCATGCGCAATAGTGTTATCACTCTGTATAGCAGCAGGAACATGGGGAAGATCTCCCTCTTACTGGCTCGGCCATAAGAGAAGTGTTTATGCTCTTCTCTTTCACTATGTCGACAGGGAGATCAATGTGCCGAGGTCATATATATGTAGACACATACACATGCATGTGTGTTTGAACTTAATGGTGCACACCCTAATGCAATAGGCTGCGCACACCTATGGAGAGCCCATTTTAAATAATCAGCTGGCTTGCACTTCAGTGGCCCAGAAATTGGACCTGATAGAACACCACACTGCAGCTCTGTTGGCAAGGTGGGTTGTGGACACATTCATTATGAATGAAACTGTATTGCACCATTTATCGTAGCGTGCAGAGCCCAGGGCTGTCTTTAACCACTTGACCATATTGCTGCCCAAAGACCAGAGCACTTTTTGTGATTCGGCACTGCGTCGCTTTCACTGACAATTGCACGGTCGTGCGCCGTGGCTCCCAAAGAGACTGGGCATTGCACAATGGCGACAATTAATGGCACAGTGGCTGCGTTTGATGGCACAGTGGCTGCGTTTGATTGCACAGTGGCTGCATTTGATGGCACAGTGGATGCGTTTGATTGCACATTGGCTGCGTTTGATGGCACAGTGGCTGCGTTTGATGGGCACAGTGAGGCTGCAATTTATGTTTTTTTTTCCATTTGTTTACGCCCCTTCAAAACTTTTGAGCACCAGCCGCCACTGGTGCTTAGGACACAAAAAAATATTTCAAGGTCTTCTTAGGTCTAAGGCCTCGTACACACGATCAAATCTGTCTGCTGGAATCTGTCTGCTAGACCGTTTCAGCAGACAGATTCGATCGTGTGTACGGGCTAACAGACGGATTTGGCCACCCGACAGATTTCAAAGCATGCTTTGAAATCTGTCGGCTGGGAACCCGTCCGCCCGACATGTCTGCTGGTTAGTATGCTAACCAGCAGACATGTCTTCTCGCACACGCGCCGAATGGTTTCGACGCATGCGCGGAAGTGTTTTACTTCCTGGTGCGGTGACGTGGCGGCGTCAACGTCACCGCCACGTCACCGACATGTCAGTGCGCTGTCTGCTGGCGGGGATTTTGGTTTGCTCGTGTGTACACGCGAGCAAACCAAAATCCCAGCAGACAGATTAGACATGTACGCAGCCGGAGCAAAGCTTAGGCGAAGGACAGACATGACGGGGTAAGGGGATTACTGTCAGGAAGAGGTTAAGAACAGGAGGGGGAGTTATGTGGTCACAGGAAGGGGAGGGGTAAGTTATATACTCATGGGTGGGGGAGGAGTGAGAGGACAGCAGTGGGAGAGAAGAGTCGGTAGTGGAAAGTCGTGCAGCAGGTTCAGGTCAGTTTTAGCTGGTTAGGGATATGAGTGAGTTAGCTCAGTTGCTAGAGCAGCTTAAGGCTGCTGCAGAGGTCCATGGAGCAGAGTGGCTTCAGGGGCAGATCAGCGCCTCTCTGCAGGGGGTGAAGCAGGGCCCTTCCGTTTCGCGGCCTGAGTCCACGCGTGCTCGGCGGTCGAAGCCGCCGGAGCGCTTCAGCCCGGACAATACCCCCAGGGCACAGCGCAGGGTTCGGAGTCCGAGCCGATCCCCGTCTGGCCCCCCGGCTAAGCAGGCCCCGGTTGCAGCTACCCGAGTGCCTGGGAAGAAGCGGAGCACGCAGCAGGGGCGGGAAGAGACTCACCGTACCTCCAGGTCTACGGCCCCGGTGAGCGTCAGAGCACAGGTGCACTCGGCGGCCCTCACTGGCGATGTTCCGGTCGGGGGGGCTGCCCATCGTGGGAAGGATCCTCCGCCGGGCGCCGGCCTGTCCAGTCCAGCGGCCGGTGGCCCTCCTCGTGGCGGCGCCATTACTCGGAGTGGGGGAGGAGCGGCAGGTGTCCATTCGCGCCAGTCGGGAGGTCCCGCCTCCAGGCCTAGTTCTGGGCCTGGGAGGGTTGGCCGGAGAGATGCAGTAACTCTGGCCGCGTCGGCGGCGCAGATGGATGACGTCATCGGCGAAGATAGCAGTGACGGAGGGGGGAGCCCTCAGAGGGACGGCGGCTCGGCACCTCTCACCACGCCAGCAGGGTCCAGAGGTCGCGAGGGATCGGTTGGAGAACGGCGGCGGCCAAGCGGGCGTGCGGCGGTGCTATCCAGCAGCAGTGAGGACGGTGAGCTGTCGGAGGACCCCCTGGAGGATGGGAGAACAGCGGGACCATCGGCGGGCGCGCTTTCTCGTACGCAGCGGCCTGGTAAGTCGAGTCATGCACACACCACTCAGGGCGGGGGGCCAGGGTGGTCACGGGGGGTTGATGCAGGTTTTGGGAGGGGGGTCCAGGGTCCCTCGGGGGAAGAGGGGGTATGGGATGCCTTGAGGGTGCTTTTGCGTAGATTAGATAGCAGTGCTCCACATGTAGTGTCCCCTGTGGGTCCCTGGGTACCTCCCATTATAGGAGTCAGTGCACCCGCGGTGACGGTACCGCCTCCGCAGTCGGTGGCGGCAGAGACGGGGGGGGCAGGAACGCAAACAGACAAGGACGGCGAGGGCCTGGGTGTGGCAGTGGCCAGAAAGGACAAGGAGGTTCGGTTGGCTGATGCAGCGCGCGGCGAGGTCTATGTCTGTTTCGAGGCGCCGCTGGGGGCCCATCTCAAGCAGGAGGTTCGGGAAAAAATTTGGAAGGATGAGTTTGTGGAAATATTTTCCCTGCTCCCTTTGGAAAAATTTAATCTAGATCGAGTAAAGCTGGACGAGAGCAAGAAGGACGAGGAGGAGAAGCGGAGATATAGGCTCATTCCGCGTACGTTCGCAAACTGGCTGCAGGCGTTTGCAATATTCGCCAGCGTGATTGGGGAGAAGGCCCCCGAGAATTGCTCGGCGTTATTTTGCTACCTTGATGCTATTAATGAGGCGCATAGGATATATGGGGGTCTGGCATGGCTTCGGTATGACGAACAATTTCGTCAGCGGAAGGCCGTTCGTCCCACCATTAGGTGGGACCATAAGGATATTGCACTCTGGATGAAGTTGATGGCGGCTGCCCGGCCTGCGAATCAGTTTTTTCCAGGGGGGGCCGGCGCCTCTTCCTCCTCGGGATCGTCGGCCCTCAAAAAGAAAGGGGTCTGCTGGCAGTTTAATGACGGCACCTGTCGTTTTGGGGGCTCGTGCCGTTTCAAGCACGAGTGCTCCAACTGCGGCGGTTCCCATGCCTTCACGAAGTGCTTCAAACAGGGTAAGGGACGGTTCGGTGACTCTGGAAAAAGGGATGACGCCGGTGAGGCTGGAAAGGATGCTACCCTTTCTAAGTAAGTATCCCAACAGGGAGGCGGCGGGGCTCCTGGAAGCGGGATTCAGGGATGGTTTTCGGATTCCGAGTACGGTGCTGGAGGTTCCTCCGGCGGGGAAGAATTTGCGGTCGGCCCTGCTCCATCCCGGGGTAGTGTCGGCTAAGTTAGCCAAGGAGGTGTCGCTAGGCCGGATGGCCGGCCCCTTTGCGGCTCCGCCGTTGTCCGGCTTGGTGGTGTCTCCGCTGGGGGTTGTTCCAAAGAAGGAGGCGGGGCAGTTTCGGATGATTCATCATCTGTCTTACCCGAAGGGCACTTCGGTCAATGACGGTATCGACCCGCAGAGTTGTGCGGTTACCTATACGTCATTTGATGCGGCCGTCTCTTGGGTGAAGAAGTATGGGAGGGGTGCTCTTATGGCTAAGACGGATGTGGAATCCGCGTTTCGTTTGTTGCCGGTGCATCCCCTCAGTTTACGGTTGTTGGGTTGTTTTTGGCAGGGGGAATTTTTTGTGGATCGATGCCTTCCGATGGGCTGTTCGATATCCTGTGCCCTATTTGAGGCTTTTAGTTCCTTTTTTGAATGGGCAGTCCGGGAGGTAGCGAGAGTGGATTCAGTCATCCATTACTTGGATGACTTTCTGTGTGTCGGTCCCCCAGGGTCCCGCTGTTGCGGGGTGTTGCTGGGGACGGTGCAATATTTGGCGGAGCATTTCGGGATTCCTTTGGCTGCGGACAAGACGGAGGGTCCCACGTCGGAGTTGGTGTTTTTGGGAATCACGATTGATTCCATGGCCATGGAGTGTAGGTTGCCAGAAGAAAAAGTGGTGGATTTGCGGAGAGAGGTGAGTTTGACCAGGGGAAAGAGGAAGATTCGCTTGAGGGAGTTACAGTCCTTGTTGGGAAAATTGAATTTTGCCTGCAGGATTATTCCCATGGGGCGCATTTTCTGCAGGCGGCTCTCTGCAGCTACAGCAGGTGTTAGAGTTCCGAACCACTTTGTACGCTTGAACAAGGAGCTGAGGGATGACCTGGGGGTCTGGGGAGCCTTTCTGGAATCGTTCAATGGCCGCTCGCTTTGGCAGTCGGGGCCGGTCTGTAATGCGGATCTGGTTCTGTTTACCGACGCGGCGGGGTCGGCAGGATACGGGGCGTATTGTCATGGCCGTTGGAGTGCGGAGCCCTGGCCGGCAGCTTGGAGAGACGCAGGTTTCCTTCGGAACCTGGTGCTGTTGGAGCTTTTTCCCATTGTGGTGGCGATTGAGCTATGGGGGGAGGTTTTTCGGAATAAGAAGGTGCGGTTCAATTGCGACAACATGGGGGTGGTGTTCGCCATCAATAACGTTTCGGCTTCTTCCCCACCAGTGGTTAGGATGTTGCAGTACTTGGTGCTCAGTTGTCTGCGGATAAATGCTTTGATTTATGCAGTACATGTTCCGGGAGTGGATAACGGATTAGCGGATGCTTTGTCTCGTTTCCAGTGGAAGGAGTTTCGCGCATTGGCACCGGAAGCAGAACCTCAAGGGGAGCCTTGTCCGCCGGCATTGTGGGGCGTTGCACTGGAATCGCCGAGGGACTGATACGGCGGTCACTCAGTGCTGGAACATGGACGGCGTACTCTAAGGTGTGGCAGGAATGGTTCTCACTGAGGGAGGAGGTAGGAGGGTCGGAGGACCCGGAGGAGGTGCAGGCTGGGGTGTTGATTTTCATTTGCAGCAATTTTGAAAGAGGGGTTTCTGGCTCGGCAATGAGCAAAAAAATGGCTGCACTGGCCTTTTTGTTCCAGTTGGCGGGCCACAGGGATTTCACTAAATCCTTTGCGGTGCGCCGGGCTTTAAGGGGCTATAGGAAGGGCAGTTTGTCCAGGGACGGCAGACGCCCGGTCTCATTTGACGTACTGAACACTGTGCTGGCCAGTTTGGTTAGGGTGTGCGTTTCCCCTTACGAGCGTGTCCTGTTCCGGGCAGTTTTTCTGTTAGCGTTTTTCGGGGCATTCCGGGTGGGAGAATTGGTCTCCCCATCCAAGAAGCTCCTGGGAGGCATCTTGTTCCAAGATGTTCAGTGTGGAGAGGAATCGGTCTCAATTTGGCTACGCCATTCGAAGACCGATCAACAGGGAAAGGGGGTACGGGTGGAGTTGTTTAAGGGGCAGGGTCCTCAAATTTGCCCCGTGACAGCGATGCGACAATTTCTGGAGATTCGCCCGCGGGGGGACGGGGCTCTGTTCATACACCGTGATGGGGGGTACCTCTCTAGGTTCCAATTTACAGCGGTCTTCCGGAAGTGTTTAGGGGTCGGGGGTCTGGTTCCCGGGGAATTCTCTGCGCATTCCTTTAGGATAGGGGCAGCTACTGAGGCGTCTCGGTGGGGTTTGCCTGCAGATTCTGTAAAGCGGATTGGCAGATGGGAATCTAGCAGATATAGACTGTATGTTCGTCCACATTTGTTGTAGCCTGTTTCAGTGCATAATATGTTCTTTTTTATTGAATTTTCCTGTATGTTTCTTTGGTGCTTTGCTGGGTATGCTCTTTTATTGTGTCATTTCAGGTCCCCAGGATGCCTCGTTTGGATCTTAGGACATTCTTATGTCTTTTGGGGGGCAAAACGGGCAGATGTCCGGCCGGAGGGCAGGCAGTTGGGCATGGCTAGGGAAGAGGGCAGGGTTAGGTGGATTGGTATCCCGGGTATGATGTGGCAGAAGGTGGTCCCGGAAGTTCATCGAGGGGCCCAGTTAGACCGCGCCCCGGATATTTTGGTCCTACATGTTGGGGGCAATGACCTGTGTGTTAGGCCCATGCGACAGGTCATCAAGGACATTCAATGGGATTTTAGGCGCCTGATGGCTTCTTTCCCCAATCTCATAATCGTGTGGTCCGACATTGTGGCTCGCACGGCGTGGAGGGAGGCTCGTTCTTTGGAGAGGGTGGATAAGGCCCGCATTAAGGTTAACAGGGAGGTGGGCAAGTTTTTGGTCCAGCAGGGTGGGTTGGTGGTGCGCCATTCGGATCTTGAGTTGGAGACGTGGCGTTATTTGAGAGGGGACGGGGTACACCTCAACCCTATTGGGATCGATATGTGGGCCCTGGGTTTACGGGAGGGCATCCGTAGGGCTTTTCTGGTTTGGCGGCGGGCTCAAGCGTGAGGTTTCACGCTTGTTCCGCAGTGGCGGTGGGTGCCCTGCCGTTTTTTGCTAAAGACAGGTGGCATCGGGAAAACGGTGGGGCACATCTCTGGCCCTCGGTGGTCTGGTGTTTAGTCTGGACCACCGGGTGGTAAGTTGGTGGGTCTGTGGTCAGTTAGGGTCCTCGAGGCGGTGTTGCGGCTGGGGACAGATGCTAGCTATAAGGTACCACAGGCCCAGAAGTGAGGTAAAATCTGGTTTTATAAGGTGTTTATATTTAGTGATTGTTGTGTAAGGTTTGTGTATGGATATGTGTGTGTGTATATATATGTATATATATTTATATATGTATATATATATATAGATATGTACATTGATAATTTATATATATTTTATGTTGTTAAATTGTTAAATAAAGGCCGAACCGGCCATTTTAATCCAGTAGGTGTCAGTGTGGTCATTGTAGTTAGATAAGGAAGGGATTCAAGTATGTGTATGGGTGGGCGCAGTAAGATACCTGACTGCCCCAGTCAAGACATGTACGCAGCCGGAGCAAAGCTTAGGCGAAGGACAGACATGACGGGGTAAGGGGATTACTGTCAGGAAGAGGTTAAGAACAGGAGGGGGAGTTATGTGGTCACAGGAAGGGGAGGGGTAAGTTATATACTCATGGGTGGGGGAGGAGTGAGAGGACAGCAGTGGGAGAGAAGAGTCGGTAGTGGAAAGTCCCGCCCGCCCGCCCCTTTTTGGTGGTGGTAGGTTGGTAGTTGGGAAGAGCGGTAAGTAAGTGGTTGGCGGTGGGTGCCCTGCCGTTTTTTGCTAAAGACAGGTGGCATCGGGAAAACGGTGGGGCACATCTCTGGCCCTCGGTGGTCTGGTGTTTAGTCTGGACCACCGGGTGGTAAGTTGGTGGGTCTGTGGTCAGTTAGGGTCCTCGAGGCGGTGTTGCGGCTGGGGACAGATGCTAGCTATAAGGTACCACAGGCCCAGAAGTGAGGTAAAATCTGGTTTTATAAGGTGTTTATATTTAGTGATTGTTGTGTAAGGTTTGTGTATGGATATGTGTGTGTGTATATATATGTATATATATTTATATATGTATATATATATATAGATATGTACATTGATAATTTATATATATTTTATGTTGTTAAATTGTTAAATAAAGGCCGAACCGGCCATTTTAATCCAGTAGGTGTCAGTGTGGTCATTGTAGTTAGATAAGGAAGGGATTCAAGTATGTGTATGGGTGGGCGCAGTAAGATACCTGACTGCCCCAGTCATGTTCAAATCTGTCTGCTCGTGTGTACGAGGCCTAAAAGGTTTGAGGAAGGCTGTGCTATAACCTTGCGTGAGGCTGCAGTGATGTTGCTGCGCAACAAATATTTCTCTAAGTGTTGCTGCGTGTGAGACAGGAATTAACAGCTTCTATTGATATGATCACGTGCAACATTCAATTGTTTTCTGTTGCCTGCAAAGTGTGAGAAACAGGATACAACAGCTTCTATTGATATGATCACGTGCAACATTCAATTGTTTTCTTGTTTTCTTTCATGCCCAACCGTTTCTTTCGGAAAACATAACACCAACAGAATGAAAGAAATAGGACCGGTTAGAAATGTCAGCAAAAAAATAATTGTTTCTCCAAAAAAAAAAAGACGAAAGGGCAAAGCTATTGAGAGGATGACTATAAGACTTCAGACAATTGACATGAATAGGTCAGTTCTATTAGTGGAGAGGCCGGATATTTCAGTCATTTCCTGTAGGGGGGGTCATGCGTGTTCTCACCTTCTTGAGAGGAAAATATATCACTGGGGTTATGTAAAGAGGTTTATTAGTTTCCTTCCTGTGCTTCTAGACCAAAACTTGCAACCTCAGTACAATGATTGAGGGAAAAAATAAAAGATTCATGCAGTTAGGCCATTGTTCATGGATACCTCACTCCAAATTCAAGATTTTTAAAGAAAAACTATATACAGGCAGTCCCGAGTTACGAACGGGTTAGGGACTGTAGGTTTGTTCCTAAGTCGAATATGTTCGTAAGTCGGAAAAGCATACACAGAACGGCAGATACGCCGATTTCTGATGTTCCGTCAAATGTTTCAGCCGTCGAAAAGGTTCCGTCAAATGTGACCGCCATCGAAAAGTGGCCACGCAGCCTCCTGTTCGTAAGTAGGAGTCGGTCACAAGTCGGATATTCGTAACTCGGGGCCTCCCTGTATATTTGAAAGTAATATTTTACAATACAATAAGGCAATGGAGTCCCTCCATTGGCTAACTGTAAAGGATCGGGTGACATTCAAGACACTCTGCCTCACTCACAAACAGCCATCACAAATTTTGGGGCCCCTTACGCAGCTTTAGGCAGGGCCCCCCCTGGAGCAGAGAACCAGGGAGGGGGGATGCTGACGGAAAAAAATAAAAACAAGTGTAATCTCTTCTCTCCTGACGCGAGATAATAAGCAGGGTGGGGCTGGGGACCATTGGGCCCCTTACAGGTGTAATGCAATTTGTTTTAAAACAAATGGGAGGGGGGCCATCCGGGACTGTAAGGGGCCCTGGGGACTATCAGGCCCCTTACAGAAGTAATTCAGAAAAAAATAAAAATAAGAAAAAATTGAAAAAAAAAGGGAGGGGGGTCAGCCAGGCCCCTTACAGGTGTAATGCAATTTTTTTTTTTTTTTAAATAACAAAAAAATAATTAAAGAAAAATGGGAGGGGGGCCAGCTGGGCCCCTGGGAACCATCGGGCCCCTTACAGGTGTAATCCCTGTACCCCCCTGATGGCGGCCCTGCTCACAAATGCACACAAGGAAAAGCCCTGCAACTCCTATACGAGAAAAAACGACACTACGTCCCTGGGCGGGCCCTACGCTTGACGAATCAAAACCTGCCCTGCATACCCTAGACCCGCTACAAATCGAAAGGAGAACAAAGATTTACAGTCCAGGGGCCACGGCTGTGGAACGCGCTACCAATGAGTATACCATCAAATGCAGCCACTGTGCCATGCCATCAAACGCAGCCACTGTGCCATGCCATCAAACACAACCACTGTGCCATGCCATCAAACGCAGCCACCGTGCCATAAATTGTCACCACTGTGCCATAAATTGTCACCACTGTGCCATAAATTGTCACCACTGTGCCATCAATTTTCGCCACTGTGCCCCCAATTGTCGCCACTGTGCCCCCAATTGTCGCCACTGCGACCTGCAATTGTAGCCACCATGCGCCCAGTAAAATGCCCTCCCCCAGCACTTACCTTTCTGGCTTCTACGTTCCTCGATGTCCCTCATCCTGCCCTCGATGACGCTTCAGCCAATCAGGTTATTGATTACCAGAATCAGATTACCTGATTGGCTGAGACGCCTGTCAGTCTTATCCAAGGAACACACCGCCGGTACGTCCCGAGGATAAGCTTCAGGAAGCCGACTACAGCCTCTGGCTCTGATAGGCACTTCTACACAGCCAGCCAGCGGCCGTTATTCAGCTGACCACGCTCGATGTCCGGCCAGCTGAATAGTGGGCGGCAGCAGCGAAAATATAAAGATTCATACAATGCGTAGCCCATGTTAAGTATGGCCGTCGTTCCCGCGTCGAATTTAATAATTTTTTTTTTTTTACGTAAGTCGTTCGGGAATAGAAATGTCCGTAAACGACGCTACTCAAACAACGAATGACGTAACAACGTGATTTCGCGCAATGCACGGCCGGAAATTTGCGAACGGAGCATGCGCAGTTCGATCGCCGCGGGAACGCGCCTATTTTAAATGCTTCACGCCCCCTACTCGCGCAGATGGATTGCGACGGGAGAAATACACTACGCCGCCGTCGTTTACTGGACAAAATCTACCTGGATTCCACGTAGAGCCAGGTAAAAAACGGCGGCGTAGTGTATTTCTGATACGCTACGAGAATCTAATTCTCTCTGAATCTGGCCCATAGATTCTAAATATTGAATCCTCTTGTTAGGACAGACAATATTGTTCATAAAGCTAGTTTACAATTAATAATGCGATCTGCCAGTATAGTACATATTAAACTTAATTGTGGCAATCATTAAAGTGATACTAGAGACTCATTTTTTTTTTTGTTAAAAATAACAAACATGTCATACATACCTTCGCTGTGCCGGCCAGCCCGGATCCTTCTCTTTTTGGGTCCCTCTTTGGCACTCCTGGCCCCTCTCTCCTGTTGAGTGCCCTCACAGTAAGCAGCTTAATATGGGGGCACCCGAGCCCCAGCTCCCTTTGTTCATTCAGGACATGGAGCCGCAGCATACCCCCTCTATCGTCTCATTGGCTCAATGACTTTGATTGACAGCAGACTGACCATTCGGCACATTCGGGCACTGTCCGAAGGCCCCATGCCACTTGGGGCCCCATCAGGGTTGCCAGGCTCAGTAAAACCAGGGACAGTATGTGAAAATCTGTGTTTTTTTACAGCTGTCCCTGATATGTTCGATACAACATGTTTATGATGTGAAAATCCAGAGATTTTAGCTGTCCCGCCCCTACACTGCCCCCTGACGTGGTGGCCATCTTTAAGCCCGGGGGCCCCATAATCTTCTATTGTCCAGGAGCCCCATGAGTTGTCAGTCTGCCCCTGGCAGGAGCAAATGGCGAGGGGATGAGGAGGGGAGTCCCAGACAGCCAAGCCTATAGTGTAACATCCCTGAATCAAGATGGGGCTCAGGTAAGTATTAGGGAACTGCTGCACGCATTTTATCTTAATGCATTCCAATGCATTGAGATAAAAAACCTTCTGCCTTTAAAACCACTTTAACACCCCAGCTCCTGCATAAACAAAGAGAACTAACCAGGATTTTTCAGTGTTGGAGTTATCAGAAAAGAGCATCTAAAATATAAGTAGTAATTTTTAAATATTTTTTTTTTAAACTGTAACTAAAGGTCACACTTTAAAGTGGTTTGCTGTTTAGTTCTACTTTAAAGTTGTTGTAAACCTCGGACATGAAATCTGAACAAAGCATATGTCTCTACAGTGTGCAATTGTCTCAATCCAGACGTGTCACTATTGTCTACTGCTTCATTAATCTGCTATCAGCATGAATCACTTCTGACAAGTTTTGCTCCACTAGAGGATAGAGAAGGAGTCCTAAGGAGGCCTTGAGGCACCCCCTAGTCTGGAGGGGGGTGGGGGGGGGGGGGCGACATCAGGCCTGGGGCTTGAGTGCTGAAGGGATCCTCTACAACACACAGAGGAATCCTGTCCTGGATGCATGGTAGCAGGGTCAGCATGTCCAGGAGTTCTCCAGGAGAAGACAGCCAGGTGGGCTGGTGAGTGTGCAGTCTGGGAGGACTGAAAAGAGTTAGCCAGGAGGGCTAGTGAAAGGGGCAGCTGCAGCCAGGTGGGCTGGTGAGTGTGCAGTCTGGGAGGACTGAAAAGAGTTAGCCAGGAGGGCTAGTGAAAGGGGCAGCTGCAGCCAGGTGGGCTGGTGAGTGTGCAGTCTGGGAGGACTGAAAAGAGTTAGCCAGGAGGGCTAGTGAAAGGGGCAGCTGCAGCCAGGTGGGCTGGCAGTGCCTGAAGAGGTGGTGCTGGGATCAGTAGTCACAGGGATGTAAACTGCACACTGATTTTTGCATCGGGTTCCTGCCTATAACAGGCTGTTGCTTCAAGATCTGAATACTTTGTCAGATTACTTTTTTTTTCAAGTGTGTCAGTGAAGTTCTGAAAGCAAGCGTGCTGGAGGAAGCAGGCGAGTGTATATAGACTGTATATAGAAAAGTGGTCCCTAATGTGGGTATCACATAATACCCCTACGCACCCGTCCAAATTTGATGCCCTTAATAAAACACAAAAACAAAGTGCTAAACTGCTTCCTGACTCAAGTGTGCTTATGAAAAATTTGGTGTGCCTGGCTGTGCAGGGTGGGGAATCTCATTTCACCAGCGGCTCCTACATGAGGTGCGCTACATATGCATACAGGAAGAATGTTATTGGAACTATTAAACCTTCTCATGCTAATGGCCCCTTACTCATTAATAAACCAATCTATCCAAATTAGTGGTTCGAAGAACTGACACTCTTTGCTATTATATATAATAAATAAAAAATATAAATAAAAAATATTGACCACTGTGAAGTATTAGGGGCCGAACGGACCCCTGTTCGGTTCACACCCGAACTTTCAAACACTGCGAAAGTTCGGACCCGAATAACAAACCCTATTAAAGTCAATGGGACCCGAATGTCAAATATCAAAAGTGCCCATTTTGAAGGCTTAAATGCAAGTAATGGGGCAGACAATGGTTATAGGGGTCCGGGTTCTGCCCTGGGGGACATGTATCAATAAAAAAAAAAAAAGTCTATGAAAAACTTAATTTTTAAATGAGCAGTGATTTTTTGAAAGCCTAAAAATGAAAAATTAATTCCAATAACGTGCCTGGGGGTCCTCTTAGTCTAACTGTAAAGTGGCAGATCTATACCATATCTAGAATCTGCTGCAGCAATAATTCAATTTATAAAGCCAAAAAAATTAAATTTTTCCTGCAAGCTGCCTTTAGTTTGCTCAGCAACAATTGGGGAGCCAGTGATGAGGCCACAATGTAGTGCACTGGGAACAAGATGAGAGATTTTTTGGATACATTCTGATGTCACTTTGCCTTTTGATAGAAGTAACTGATGCGTTATAATTGGTCTTTGGGTGTCGTGGTGCCTTCCTACCGTAACCCTATTGAGATAATCTTGATAAAAGCAAAAATTTGGCTTGCTGTAAAAAATTGCAATGATATGCACCTGTCAGAAAGGTGCTGAAAAATTGGTCTTTGGGTGTCAGTGGTGGCTTCCCACCATAACCCTATAGAGCACAGGTGTCAAACACAAGGCCCATGGGCCGAAACGGGCCCTCTAGGTCATTTCATGTGGCCCTTGCACCCCCCTCGTCTCTGCCCCCATCTGATCTCAGCAGTCAGCAGCTGAGAGGATAGGACTCTTCCACTATATCCTTCTCTGCCCAACCCTCCTGGCAGCCACACAAGGCAAGGGGGTGCACTGATGTAGGGGATAGTGGCGGGGGGGGGGGGGGGTGCCCGACTTCTGATGGTTGGGGGCTCTTGACATCTGATGTAAAGGGGGTAGGGTGCTGATACAACTGTCCCTTTGAGGGCAACCGTTTGACACCCCTGCTATAGAGGTACTCTTGATGAAAGCAAGAATTTGGTTTGCTGTAAAAAAAATACAATGATATGCACCTGTCGAACAGGTGCTGAAAAATTGGTCTTTGGCTGTTAATTGTGCCCATGAAACCTATACCAATAACATTTTTTTCAGAAGAAATGATTGAACACCCTCAAAGCTAGGCAGCCTCGAAGTCCTGCAGAGATTCCACATTCCAAAAAGACTTACCGTATTTATCGGCGTATACCGCACACTTTTTTTTCCCTTGAAATAAGGAGAAAATCATGGGTGCGCTATATACGCCGATACCCGCTTCCCGCGCTCAGTTTGAACTGAGCCGCCGACATATACTGAGTGCAGTACACTCGGGTACATTCGGCCAGGCTTGGCTTCGCTCGTGCTCACGCATAAACGTCACAGAGCGTGAGCACGAGCGAAGCCGAGCCTGGGCAAATGTACCTGTACTGCACTCGGTATATGTCGGCAGAGATGTTCAAACTGAGTGCGGGAAGCGGGGATTTGACTCGAGACAGCGCTGGAGAAGCCGGGAGGACACCACTGAAGCCGAAGACGGACACCGGACCGGACAAGGCTGCTGATGGACGCCGCGCAAGACACCAAAACTGTAAGTACCAAAATGTTTTTTTTATAGGAATTTCGGGTCCACATTAGGGGTGCGCGCTATACGCCAGAGCACACAATACCCCGATAAATACGGTAATCAGTGACATCGGCATCAGGGGGCTTCATAGCTGATAATGGAGGATTACCAGCGCTAGAACCCAAATAAACAAAAGGGGAGCTGATAGCACTCAAACAAAGTCAAGTGTAAATGGTGGATAATTAGTGCAGCGCTAAGAGTCAACAATATATAAAAAGTGCACACTGAAAATAACACAATGTGGATAGTGAAAAGTAAACAGAAATATGAGCAATGTAAACTAATGATAAAAGTTCAGAGAAGCGAGTGTGTTTTAAAAAAAAAAAGTGAAAAAAGTCAATGTGAAGAAAACACAATGATGGAGAAATATTACCATTGGGTCGCTCAGAGTTAGAGGAAAACAAGTTGTCTGCAGTCACTCTCAAAATCTTCAAAGCATGAACAGGTTAGGTACTCTTAGGTTCACACTGGGGCGACCTGAAGTGAATGGGAGGCGTCTTAATGCACACTACTGAAGTCACTCCGACTTCAGAAAAGGTTCCTGTACTACTTCAATCCGACTTCTAGGCGACTTGTAGGCAACTTGTACCCATTGATTTCAATGGAAGTCGCCTCAGAAGTCAGATCACTGTCTTAACTGATGCAACAATACAGGAAGATAACATACATTTCTCAGGCAAACCCCTCCCTCCCACAGAGCTGATTGTTGTTTGATTGGCCTCTGGAAAGCGTCCTGTCCTGGAGGCGACTTGAAGTTGCCTTGTACTGTCCTGGAGGCAACTTGAAGTTGCCTTGTAAGTTGCCTAATGATTCATACTCAAGTCGTGTCCAAGTTGCCTCCCAAAGTCTCTTACCAAATAAGGTGGACACATCTGTTATACAACAGTGGGTCATACAGGCTTGAGATCCCAGATGGTCTGGATCAGTGTTAAATGGATCCTTGTGGTCCCCAAAGGCCTGAATCAATCTTGAATGGAAATGGTGATCCAGCAGGGTGAGGTATGGAGTTCACACTCTTCCACCGATAGATGAGTAGCAGGGTAATTCCATCAAAATCCCAAAATAAAGGGAACAAAAGAGAGATGCTCTCAATGGTGCAGGGTCAAACCACACTTGGTTTATTTATAAAAAAAATGTCATGCATAAATGGTGATCACAATAAAACGTATGTAAAAAGCAATGTGGGGTGGAGTAATGCTCGTCCGACGCGTTTAGACTCTATCGGTCTTCGACTGGGGCATATCTCCACGCAGTCTCACTACACTACACTGAAACTATCTGAGTTGTCCCTACTCTACACTAATGTATGTATAAATGACATGGTCTCACTACACTACAGGGAAACTATCTGAGCTGTCCCTACTCTAGCTATACACTAATGTCAAGATTACTGACACAGTCTCACTACACTACAGTAAAACTATCTGAGCTGTCCCTACTCTAGCTGTACACCAGGGGTGGCAACCAGTGACCCGGTGGCCACATGTGGCCTGCGGAGCCCTCTGATGTGGCCCGCGACCTCCTGCTCTGGAATGGTGGGTTGGCAAGCCCAGATCGCAGGTTGCTGACCCGCCATGCCGCAGAATCAGTGTTGTGAATGAAGCTGGTGGTAGAGGAAGAAAGCGGCTCCAGAGCAGAATCCCTTAAGCCGTTGCTTCCTCTACTGTGCCGGCTTTTGACACAGGCAGAGTCTATGGAAAAGTTCCGCTAACCTGCAGCATAGACACTTGTGCACTATGCTTCAGTGCGAAAGCAGTCTTAGACCCTTTTTTTACACAATCAGCCCGACCAAATGGAACCCTCAATTTAAATCCTATAGAGCGACAGATGTCTGTTTATGCCTGCCTACCTCCAATCCGAAAAACAGAAAGAAATTTGTTCCTTTCATCTGGGTGGATCAGAGGGCCTATAGAGTAGCCGTGACCTGTCATCCGCCTGCTCTGCTCATTGTGGCCCTCAACTGATTACCAATTTGCTTAAGTGGCCCTTGCTCTTCAAAAGGTTGGGCACCCCTGCTGTACACTATGCAAAGCTGAATGATGGTCCTCCTCACTGCACTCACACTATACCTAGACTGATACTAAACTAATATTCTACACTGACAATTGAAGCAAAATAGCACAGTATAGCACACTAACTACAGTAATTAATAGCACTGAACAGAGCCCTGTTCTATCTCTCTACATCAAAATCACTCTGAAAATGGCTGCAATTGCAAGAATACTTTTATTCTGTGGGGCGGGAATGAGCCATGATTGGATTAGGTCATGGTGACAATGTCCAATCATGACTCTGACAGTGCTCTGTGCCCGATTGGCTGAAGCTTTCACTGCTTCAGCCAATCAGGTCTTGCAGTTTACTGCTTCAGCCAATCAGGTCTTGCAGTGCATTGTGGTCGGTTCGGGGGGGGGGGGGGGGGGCGAACAAACAGTCGAATGTCCCGGAAGTTCGGCTGTTTCCTGAATGACCGAACAATGAATGTTTGGCCCGAACTTATGCTCGGACCAAACGGTTGGCCCATCCCTACTGTGGAGTATGTAAAAGCCCAATGCTAATGGTGATGGCTTATAGCAAGGATCAGTTATTCTGAGATTACTTTTAATTTTATGTAAGCTTAGACAACATTTATTTGAAGTCTTTTATTTAGCAAAATCAGATGTTCATGTAGATTTGTATGTAATTGTTTTCCGTCTATTTCTTTGTATTTGAGAACAAAGCGGTCCCTGTTTTGCATTTCAAAACAATTAGTCATGAATTTGTTCTGCATTGTAATTAAACTGTGCTGTGCATGCTGTCAAGTCGTATAACTTCCTTGTAAAATAATAAAATAATCTTTCTTCTGAGACCAGATGGACTAATCAGAGAGCTGTCAGAAAATAATACTCTGTGTTCCGCAGATGCTGGTAATTATTGTGTCAGTCAATGATCACTGGAATCTGGCAAACTGGACTTGGAGATGCAGCTTGATAATTATTCCTCCTCTCCGCTGATGATAACACAGATCTGTATAGACAGATAGAGATAGATAGATAGACAGACAGACAGACCGGCAGACAGACAGACAGACAGACAGATAGATAGATAGATAGATAGATAGATAGATAGATAGATAGATAGATAGATAGATAGATAGATAGATAGATAGATAGATAGACAGATAGACAGACAGATAGACAGACAGATAGATAGATAGACCAAGACAATGTTTTTTGCAATGCTTTTTCTTTATTAGAAACATATGTATACAAAACACACTATATTGTCAAAAGTATTGGGACACATGCCTTTACACGCACATGAACTTTAATGGCATCCCAGTCTTAGGCCTCGTACACACGATCGGACATATCCGATGAAAACGGTCCGCGGACCATTTCCATCGGATATATCCGATCGGGAGTTTGATCCGATGGCGTGTACACACCATCGGATCAAATTCCCCGCCGCCGGACGGCGCGGTGACGCGGCGGTGACGTTGACGCCGCCACGTCACCGCCACGTCACCGCACCAGGAAGTTAAACACATGCGCCAAATCTATTCGGCGGCGGCGCGGCGGAGGTGGGGGACGACATGTCTGCTGGTAAGTGTACTAACCAGCAGACATGTCGGGCGGACAGATTCCACCGGATGGATTTCAAAGCATGCTTTGAAATCTGTCGGGTGGAGAAATCTGTCCGCTAGCCCATACACACGAGCGGAGATGTCTGCTGAAACGGTCCATCGGACCGTTTTCAGCGGACATATCCCCTCGTGTGTACGAGGCCTTAGTCGGTAGGGTTCAATATTGAATTGGCCCACCCTTTGTAACTATAACAGCTTCAACTCTTCTGGGAAGGCTGTCCACAAGGTTTAGGAGTGTGTCTATGGGAATGCTTGACCATTCTTCCAGAAGCGCATTGGTGAGGTCAGGCACTGATGTTGAATGGGAAGTCCTGGTTCGCAGTCTCTGCTGTAATTTATCCCAAAGGTGTTCTATCGGGTTGAGGTCAGGACTCTGTGAAGGCCAGTCAAGTTGCTCCACCCCAGGACATTTATGGACCTTGCTTTGACCATAAGCCTCTTCTAAAGATGATGCACAAGAAAGCCTGCAAACAGTTTGCTGAAGACAAGCAGACTAAGGACTTGGATTACTGGAACCATGTCCTGTGGTCTGATGAGACCAAGATAAACTTATTTGGTTCAGATGGTGTCAAGTGTGTGTGGTGGAAACCAGGTGAGGAGTACAAAGACAAGTGAGTCTTGCCTACAGTCAAGCATCGTGGTGGGAGTGTCATGGTCTGGGGCTGCATGAGTGCTGCCGGCACTGGGGATCTACAGTTCATTGAGGGAACCATTAATGCCAACATGTACTGTGACACACTGAAGCAGAGCATGTGTCAGTACTGGATCCCTCTAGGACCCAGCGCACTAACCTGACACAGCCTTGGCTGGGAAACACCGATTGACCAGCTATCCTTTAAAACACCTGTGTATTCACCCAATCAGTGCTCGTGATAGAGTTACTCGTGCTTGCCTTGTGTGATCCAGCCTGACCTGTTGATCTGTAAACTTTGTGTATGACCCGTCTCGTTTGACCGTGCTTGTCGCTTCCGATTTGGTACCTTTTGAACTCTGATCTATCCGTGTATGACCCGGCTTGCCTAGACCACGCTTTTCCTGACCCCTGTAAGCAACATCCATTGCAGCGGTGCACTACTAGCACCAGCAACACCACCAACATCCACATCTGCGGTGAACTACAAGTTCCAGCTTTCCTGCTCATCACAACACCTACTTCAGCAGTGAACTACAAGTGCCAGCTGCCCTGCTCGTCTCAACACCTGCATCCGTGGTAAACTACAATTCCCAGCGCTGACCTGCTTCTCAAGTCCTGCTCATGGTGTGTGCTCTTGTTATTGAAATGTAGGCATTTTAGCACACCTGAACTGTTGTCTGCTCCTAGCCTGATATTAAACCTGACAGCATGACCCCCTTCCTTCAGAGACTGGGCGCAGGGCAGTATTCCAACATAACGACCCCAAACACACCTCCAAGACGACCACTGCCTTGCTAAAGAAGATGAGGGTAAAGGTGATGGACTGGCCAAGCATGTCTCCAGACCTAAACCCTATTGAGCATATGTGGGGCTCCTCAAACGGAAGATGGAGGAGCGCAAGGTCTCTGACATCCACCAGATCCGTGATGTCGCCATGGAGGAGTGGAAGAGGACTCCAGTGGCAACTTGTGAAGCTCTGTTGGACTTCATGCCCAAGAAGGTTAAGGCTGTGCTGGAAAATAATGATGGCCACACAAAATATTGACACTTTAAACCCAATTTGGACATTTTCACTTAGGGGCGCACTCACTTTATTTGCTAGCGCTTTAGACATTAATGGCTGTGTGTTGAGTTGTTTTGAGGGGACAGCAAACCACTATTATACAAGCTGTACACTTACAACTTTACATTGTAGCAACGTGTAATTTCTTCAGTGTTGTCACATGAAAAGATAGAATAAAATATTTACATAAATGTGAGGGGTGTACTGACTTTCGTGAGATACTGTAAAATATGTTAAAAGGAATATATACAAAGATAGATAGATAGATAGATAGATAGATAGATAGATAGATAGATAGATAGATAGATAGATAGATAGATAGATAGATATGGGTGGATGAATGGATTTGAGAAAGTAAAGAAAAAAAAGAAAAGAAAAAAAGATTTATAGAGTGGAAAAACAGATGGATGAATGGATTGGATAGATAGACACAAAGGGCCAGATTCAGGTAGAGTTAGGCTGGAGTATCAGTGATACTCCAGCCTAACTCTCACTTTGAGCCGGCGTTTCTGTTTTCTTTAGTCAGAAAACAAGAAACGCCGGGTTGGAGTTCCGATACGAGCGGCGTAATTGAATTTTGCCGTCGCATCGCAACTGCAATTTAAAAAATGGGGCTGGGGCGTTCCCGCTGATTAACGCCGAAAATATGTTAATCAGCGGGAATCGGCAATTCACGATCGTATTCCGGCGCGACGCAGTGACTTTCCGACGTTTCCGTAAGCGATACGCGCCGTAAAGATAAAGCAGCCCCCTAGTGGAGTAACCTATGTTAAGTATAGCCGTCGTCATTGCGTCGAGAAAAAAAAAAAATTTCTGTCGCTTGCGTAAAACGTCCATGAATGGGGATTTGACGTCATTGACGTTCACTGACAGAATTTGGAGCATGCGCACTGGGATGCATTGACAGTCGACGCATGCGCAGTACGTTCGCCGCGGGATCGCGCCTAGTTATAATAATACACGCCCCCTACCCGCCCAATTTGAATTCCGCCGGCTCATTTTCGATACGCCGCCGCAACTTTAGGAGCAAGTGCTATGTGAATAACAGTACTTGCTGCTAAAGTTTCGCCGGAGTAACGTAAATGAGAAACGTTACTCCACAGTAAGGCCTTGTACACACGAGGGGATATTTCCGCTGAACATGGTCCGACGGACCATTTCAGCCGAAAAATCCCCTCGTCTGTAGGGGCAAACGGACGCTTTTTGCCGGATTCATCCGGCGGAAAAATTTCAAAGCTTGCTTTGAAATAATTCCGCCGGATAGCTGGCCGTCAGATATGTCCGCTGGTTAGTACGGCAAACCAGCGGACATATCTTGCCGCACATGCGTCGTATCCTGTGAATGGATCCGACGCATGCGCGCGGAAGTGTTTACTTCCTGGTGCGGTGACGTGGCGGTCACGTGGCGGCGTCAACGTCACCGCCGCGTCACCGCGCTGTCCGCCGGCGGGGAATTTGATCCGATGGTGTGTACAGCCATCGGATCAAAACATCCCGGCGCAAATATACGCTGTAAACGGTCCGGGGACCGTTTACAGCGGATATTTCCCGTCGTGTGTACAAGGCCTAAAGAAGCGCCCATCTACCTGAATCTGGCCCAAAATGTAGCTATGCAAAATTAGGGAATCGTTTTCTCAGTGCTTCTTCTTTAGAAACATGTGCATACAAAATATATCGAAAGAGATGTATACGGAGATAGGTAGATAAAAAGAATGTCCGAATGTATGGGTTAGATAGATAGATAGATAGATAGATAGATAGATAGATAGATAGATAGATAGATAGATAGATACATACATACATACATAGATACATACATAGATACATAGATAGATACATAGATAGATACTGAATGTATGGGTTAGATAGATAGAAAAAATGAACAAATGGATAGATAGGTAGATCGATCGATAGCTAGATAGATAAATATGGATCGGTGGATAGATAGATAGATAGATAGATAGATAGATAGATAGATAGATAGATAGATAGATAGATAGATAGATAGATAAGTCATCAGATTCTATGGTAGGGGAGATGGACCTTGATATACACTAGGGCGAATATTTTATTTCTGGGGTCCCCTAGAGATATAAATGGTCAGCTGGTGATTTAGCCCACCTGTCTGTCAATTTACAAGAAACCAATGAACCTAACCTACCAAAAGAAAATTTATGATAAAAAAATTCCAATAAAATAAACCAACATGGGGCGTTTAAGTGCTAACATTATGCCATTTTTCCCATCGATTCATCAAGGATGGTCATATTAAGCTGATCTGTGGAAATTCCATGAAGGAAATATAACAAAACTGAAAATTATGATGAAGAACGGAAGACAGCTGACAGCTGCCTGGTGCCATAGTGCGCCTGGTATTTTATCAGTCACCAGTTACTGTAAATACTGAGCTGTCAATAATTAAGTCTAATTTGTATTTTCTGAATGGGCCATTGTTCAGGGGAGAAAGTTTACATTTGGTTCTCATTGAAGATACAAGGCCCTGGAAGCTTGAAGAAAGCCTGTCTTTCCGATCCTGCACAGTGATTAATAGTAATTTCCACAATGACGTATTATTATGCAGCAAAGCCTGGCGAAGCTATAGCAGGAATATATATTCGGGATTTCTGAAGGGAGATTCCTAATGTAAACAATAATGGGATATGTATGAAATAAAACTTTACTTCCTGACGGCTAAGGGCTGTTTTCTCTCTCCCTTGTCACTGCTGTGCTTCATCACATACCGTAGACACTGGGATTTATGGATTTTAAAGGGCATTTAATCCTATACATTTTTCATGTTTTCTCAGAAGACCCACAATCACAATATATCTAATCGTGTCATAGTTACAATTGTTTTTGTTCTTAAAAATGTTCACTTCCATTACCTTAACCCCTCTTAGGCCACGTACGCACGATCAGACATGTCCGATGAAACTGGTCTGCAGACCAGTTTCATCGGACCAATTCGATGGTGTGTACGGCCCATTGGACCGTTGTCCGTCGGACCAAAGTTTTAAAACATGCTTTAAAATCTGTCCGACGAACACCTGTCCGTCGGACAGGTTCGATGGTTAGTACGCCAAAGCATCGGACCAAAAACCCACGCATGCTCAGACCATTCGACGCATGCTTGGAAGCATCGAACTTCCTTTTTTCAGCACGTCAGTGTGTTCTACGTCACCGCATTCTGGTCTGATCGAATTTTTGGTCCGATGGTGTGTACACATATCAGACCATCAGACCACTTCAGCCTGATCCGATGAAAACGGTCCGTCAGACCGTTCTCATCGGACCTGTCTCATCGTGTGTACGCGGCCTTAGAAAGAAAAAGTCGCACCTGGACCTGTACAAGAATGTGAATATGACCCACTGCGGCTCTCTCACTTTGAACCAGAGCATTTTTTTCACTAGTGTTCATGTATATAAAAAATACAGTTTATCCTTTAATTTTTTTATATTTATGATTACATCAAAATTCTGTTTCTATTGCAAAGCTTGGGAAAGTTGTTTTCTACAAATGAATGTTTTTTTTCTTTTAATGTGCTGTTTTTGAAATGTGTCTCTAAATGTATCACTAAATAATTTAGAAAGGGAAAAAAAAGTTGAAATAAAAAAAAATTGCAAAGATAGAAATTAAAGAAAAGAAAAGAAATCAGCTGTAATTACAGCTAAGGGAAGAAGGTAAAGAAGGTATTAATTAGGATTAACAAATAGTTAATAAGGGCTTTATTTTTAAATATAAAATAAATGTTTCCACTTTATCTTGCATGATCTGCTATAAATGAACCACAGAAGTTATAAGAAAGCTTTAATAAACTTTTGACTGCTCTTGTGATATGGAAATGTCAATAAATGCAGCCAGGGGGTTGAGGAGGAAGTTCAGGTCGTACCACACCCACCCA
The DNA here is from genome assembly GCA_029574335.1 of Rana kukunoris. Lineage (NCBI taxonomy): Eukaryota > Metazoa > Chordata > Amphibia > Anura > Ranidae > Rana > Rana kukunoris. Next base: position 52,890,003 of record CM056049.1, read on the forward strand.
AAGTTTTTTTTTTTTGGACATGTGTGGTACACCTAAGGTCCACAACTGGTTGAAGTATATCTGAAGCCAAAACTTATTTTTCCACTTTGGATAGAGTAGGGAGGAATTAAAACCCATATCAGTATTTTTTTTTTTTTATGTCATCAATCTAAACTAAAAAGATTTCCCTTGTCATATAAACACAACAGCATTATCCCCAATAGTCTCAGATTGTACAGTACTGTCTTGCATTTTCTCCAAAAATCTTTTCACCTGTGGACTTCTGATTTGTCCTGTACCATCCCACTTTAATGTTGATGCCCATTACTTTAACCACTTCCCCTCCGCAAGGTTAACCCCCCCCCCCACTCCTAACCAGGCCATTTTTGGTGATACAACACTGTGTTATTTTAACTGAATATTGCGCAGTAGAGCGATGATGTACCCAAATAAAATGTATGTCCTTTTTTCCCCCACAAAAAGTTTTTTATTATTTACACTATAAACAAAATAGTGACAACTAAAAAAAAAAAAAAAGAATCCTTTTTACTTTCTGCTATAAAACATATCCAATAAAAAAAAATGCCAAAGTTATAGCATCTACAAACTATGGGATACATACTGGATTTTTTTCTTATACTAGCAATGGCAGAGATCAGTGACTTATATTGGGACTGCAATATTGTGGCAGACACTAGTTGACACTAACTGACACTTTGTGGGAATTAGTGACACTAGTACAGTGATCAGTGCTAAAAATATGCAGCTATAGCAGCAGGAGAGGGATTTAACTCTCAGGCCTTGTACACACGAGGGAATAAATCCGCTGAACATGGTCCGACAGACCATTTCAGCCGAAAAATCCGCTCGTGTGTAGGGGCAAACGGACCGTTTTGGCCAGATTCCTCTGGCGGAAAAATTTCAAAGCATGCTTTGAAATTTTTCCGCCAGGATAGCTGCTCGTCAGATATGTCCGCTGGTTAGTACGGCAAACCAGCGGACATATCTGCCCGCACATGCGTGGTACCCTGTGAATGGATCCGATGCATGCGTGCAGAAATGTTTACTTCCTGGTGCGGTGACGCGGCGGTGACGTGGCGGTGACGTGGCGGTGATGTGGCGGCGTCAACGTCACCGCCGCGTCACCGCGCTGTCCGCCGGCGGGGAATTTGATCCGATGGTGTGAACAGCCACCGGATCAAACAGCCCGGCGGACATATCCGATGGAAATGGTCCGTCGGACCGTTTCCATCGGATATATTACATCGTGTGTACAAGGCCTTAGGCCGCGTGCACACGATCAGACATGTCCGATGAAACTTGTCCGACGGACCGTTTTCATCGGACCACGCTGAAGTGGTCTGTTGGTCTGATGTGCGTACACACCATCGGACCAAAATCCCATCGGACCAGAACGCGGTGACGTAGAACACAACGACGTGATGAAAAAACGAAGTTCAATGCTTCCAAGCATGCGTCGACTTGATTCTGAGCATTCGCGGGTTTTTGGTCCGATGATTTTGTGTACTAACCATCGAACCTGTCCGATGGACAGTTTTCCAGCTGACAGGTTATAAAGCAAGTTTTGAAACTTTGGTCCGCTGGAAAAGGGTCCGATAGGCCGTACACACGATCGAACATGTCCGCTGAAGCTCTTCTGCGGACCAGTTTCAGTGGACATGTTCGATCCTGTGTACGCAGCCTTAGATGGCTACAGCTGTTGCGCTTCGGACTTACAGTCTTGGCAGACTGCGCCCCTCCAGTTAATGGGCTGACAAAAGCCCAGGCGCCAGGACGCAATTTCTAGTCACCATGGCGACCTGGCACTTGGGATTTATCGAGCCCTGAAATAAAGCAACCCCCAATAATATAAATGGTTTGACAAATACCAATATTATTAGACAAGATGGAATAGACTTCAGATATTTACTTTTGTTAGCTTAGTTAAGGGCCCTTTCCGGTTGAATATTGTTGGTGAAGCTTGGTTATCTCTGTGAGCTTTCAATTCGTAAGTAGCTTATTCAAATGGTGTTTAAAAGAAAATAGATGAATATTGAACTGAGGTAAGTTGAAACAGGTTCCAGTGGGATGAGAAAGTAAAAAATAAATATTTTATTCCAGCAAGTTGACCTAGGAGTAGTGAGTTAAAGCGGAACTTCACCCAAAAGCATCCATCTGAGGTGACTGTCAGAATGTTTGTCTGAGGTAAATGGCCAAAGACGTGTCTGAGGTGCCCGGCAGATATTATAGACCTTTCTAAATTGCTGGAAGTTCCACCCAGAGGAGCTTAAAGCCTCGTACACACGATCGGACATCAAACAAACTTTCCCTTGGATTTTTGTCCGAAGGGAGTTGTCCGGTCACACCCATAGCATACACACGCTCTGACATTTTCGGCAACTAACACGAAAGTAGTGACGTTTCAAATTACTGACGAGAGTTTAAAAGAGGAGGTTCAATTCTCCGGCGTCACCCTTTGGGCTCCTTCTGCTAATCGAGAGTTAGAAGAGGCTTCGTCTGTGTGCATTCGCGATTTTCAGTTTCGTGCAATTTTGTTCATTTCTGAACTTCCGTTCGTCAAGCAGACATGTTGCGCAATGGGGTTATGCTAACTTGACCCACAAAAAAATATAGAAATTTGTTTGATTCATATAACCAAAATACACTAATCCAAAGTAAAGACATTTTTACTCCGTCAGTATCACCAGCAAAGCAGCTTTTAGTATTATCACATTATAAAGAAGAAGAGAATGTGCGCTGCTTTTCTTGATTTCAGAACTTGTTTCTGAGCATGCGCATTTTTACTTTGTACAAAAGTCAGATTGCTTGCTGTACACACGGTCAGACTAGGCACCATCGGACTCTTGTTGACGTAAAGTTTGTCTATTTGCAGACCAAACTTTTTGTCCGATGAAGCCCAAAAAAGTTTGTCAGATGGAGCATACACACGGTTGGACAAATTTGAAAACTTGCTCATTTTGAAGTTTGTTGGCAAAAAGTCAGACTGTGTGTATGGGCCTTAAGACTCCCTATTCAGAGAAGTAGGTCACACTGGAGAACAGAAGGTCCACACATACTTGGGAGCTCCAGGTCGGCACGTCCTCTCCCTCCTCTCATCTTATTCTCCACAAAGACCTTCTAGAGCCGCTTGTGTTTTTTTCTTCCTTTCCCTAGCTCCTCTCTCAATGTGACATCTGCTTGGGTGCATACTTGGATGGATGGCCTCCCCTGGTCTGGGAAGACCTCAAACTGCCTTGTGGCGCGCAAGGGCCACAGGAGAGCTTTAAGTTCTGTATCCCCACTGATAACGGGGCGTTTATTATTTTTCTATTATGTATTCTTATAATTTTTCTCATATATGAGTTTTCCAATATATGTGCTACCATTGCATGTGCTGAAACAATTGACTCCTTTTCATGAACGTTTACTTGTTTCTGTAGGGCAGGGGTGCCCAACCAGTGGCCCGGGGGCCACATGTGGCCTGCGGAGCCCTCTGATGTGGCCCGCGACTTCCTGCTCTGGGATGGCTGGTTGGCAAGCTCAGATTGCAGGGTGCCAATCTGCCATCCCAGAGCATCAGTGTTGTGAATGAAGCTGGTGGTAAAGGAAGCAAGCGGCTTTTCAGAAAGTGCACCACACCTGCAGAATATAATAGACGTCTATGGCAAAGTGCAGCTAACTGGCGGTAAAACCACAGGTACACTGCCCTGCACCATGGTGTGGGTAGATTGCAGACCATCAGTGTAAAAGCAGCCTTAGGCCCCTTTCACACGATTGGTCTGACCCAATCAGTCCCTCCATTCACCTCTATGGAGCAGCAGATGTAAACAGATGTTTGTCCGTTTACACCTGCTTACCTCCAATCCGATCTGCAAAAAAAAACAGAAGTGGATCTGTCTCCTTCCATCTGATTGGATCAGAGGGCCCATAGAGTAGATTGGGCTGTCTGTGTGTGCTTTGCATATGCAGACTGGACACAGACCTGTCATCTGCCCACTCCGCTCATTGTGGCCAAGTTATGGTTACCAAGTTGCTTAAGTGGCCCTCGGCCTTCAAAAGGTTGGGCACCCCTGCTGTAGGGGGTCTCTTGTTTTGTACATCTACCATTACATTTATTAAAAATATTGGAAATAAAAAAGCATCTAGATAGGCTAGGGATGGCTTGTCTTAAAATGTGCTTGTTAAGAATATGTAAATAGTTTAATGTCCATAGTATGGGCACAGATGCATTTTAAGTTGGTTTGGGTGGTTTTAAGGGTGCAGTGAGCTTTCAATGGCACCTGAGGGTTACAGAAGATCCTTTCAACTATTTTGTTCCTGTGCCAATAAACAGACCCTCAATGTTTAAAGTGTAACTCCACTTTCGTTGGGGAAAAAAAAGCAATTAAAGAAAAAATAATAAAGCATGTACAATTACGATACAAGTCATATTGTAATCGAATGTTATTAAATTACCTTTCCTTTTCAATCTGCAGCCACTGTAATTTTCTATAAATGCAAAGCAATATAGCTACATGCAGTTGTTCTGCAATTGTACTGACCCCAGAAACATGATTTCCTGCTTGTATGATTGGCTCGCCAATTTTCCCATAAGTCTGCCTAAGATACAAGTCAGATTTTGGGCATCCCCTGTAACAACAACATTTTTTTTGGTGAGATATTTCCAATAGAAACACGTCTAAAGGGATGCAGGCCCAGCAGCTTTCCTCAGTAGTGTCCCGCAGCTGGCACAGCTGACTGATAACTGTGAAACCACTCCCATTAGACCCACTGTTCACAGAGGCACAGACAAACACACATGTATTTCTTCAGAATAACTAAAGGTAGGATTCTGCTACAAAAGTTGTTACAATCCTTGCAATGTACATCGATCACCCAGAGGGTGAGCCTATTTTTCGATGTATCTTGGTTTGTGGGTCGGCGCATAGATACAACGGCGCACATTTGTACTTACGTCGGCGTATCTGGAGATACGTCGGCGTAAGTGCTTTGTGAATCCAGGCTATTATCGCCCCTGGTTTTGAAAGACAATATCCAACAAGTTTATATATTAGGTGTAACGGTCATGTGTCCTTTTTGCCAGATATTCGATCTCTACAACCCCTGTGTGTCACCACTGCCCTTCAGAACACTGCTAGCGGTTTCACTAAAGAATAAACATCCGGATGACTTGGTTCCCGTCTCAGAATGCCAGTGTTATATAATTGTCATTTTGGAAAGTTATTAAATGATTTCCTGAGAAAGCCTCTGCCCCATCAACTCCGGAAATTTGAAGCAATACAGTCCATTCTGTGCTCTACAAATAATATTTATTTAGCGGTTGTCTGGTTCAATGTTATTAATGATATTGATTTCGTGGAGCATCCATGAGATTTGCGTTTTACGAGTAAACAATGACTTTTAAGTCCGTCATAATGGAATTGTTGACAGAAGCTTGTTAATAGGGAACTATGTCTTATCTTGGCATTGACAAAAAAACACAAGGTCTATTTATGGGATGTATTCCGATCTCATAAACCGATGACCTTCAGCCAAGAAAAACAAAAAGTCAACATACCAGACAGTGAGGAAAAAACATATCACAAAATGACAGTGTGCGTTCATGAGAAACCTTGCGAATTCGTTCTCATCCACAGTGCCAGATATAGTGAAGGATAGGCTTCGTACTCAAAGGCTTTCTTTGCAAGTATTTGATTTTTAACCCGGGTGTCACCCCAGACAAGAGGGGCTTTTATTATTTATAAAAAAATCTGCTGCAAAACCTCAATGTAGCAATCTGCAGCTCTCCAAAGAAAGTTTTATCAGAGAGAAATACATAAATGGGTGCAATTCTGGATGCTTTTAATTCAGCAAAAGTATTGCGTGTGTAGTTCCGATCCCTTTGGCTCTGACTATGGGCAGCCAACATAGGTTTGAAAATGTCTGTGACAGCTTTCCTCTTAAACAAATGTATGGTGCATAACACCGCGCTACTAATAACAATATTCTAAAGCTGCTGACACGGCTGTATGAAAAGCAAGAATAAACAAAATGTGAAAAGAAAGTGTCGTGCTAAACAAATATGAAAAGTGCAATTATACTGACGTGCAATTGCAACACATAATAAGTAATATATAAAGTTAGTGATAAATTATACAGAAAATTTGTGCACCAAGTGTGAAATGTCCGTAACAAAGATGAAAAAAACAAATATATCCACTGGAATAACTGTAAAAAATAAAGTTCCAGAAGAATGTGATAAAGTTCCAGAAGACTATGGTAAGGTGATGGATCAATTCCAATGTGATTCCAATGTGAGAAAACCCTCCACCAGTAAAGATGTAGGCTTACCAGAGATGTCAGACTCAGAGAAGCGTACGCTTTGTGAGTCAGACAGGCTTAAAGTATACAGGTGTCCTAGGAATCTCTTCAAACGTAGGATAACCAATCTTGTCCAGACCGATAAGAATACCCACAATAACGGTGTATGGCCAAGTCTCGACAGTATTTGCAGTCACAATATCAGAGAAGGAAAAAGGAGGAGCAACATAGTGTGATACCGTAATAAAAGATTAAAAATTTAATAGACTAATGCACTTACAATTTTGAGGTAGTACACAGCGCATATAGACATAGATAGCAGCAGTAAAATCTTCCCTGACGCGTTTCGTGTCATTACACGTTATCAAAGGGTCACTGCTGCTATCTATGTCTATATGCGCTGTGTACTACCTCAAAATTGTAAGTGCATTAGTCTTTGCAGAAGAATATATATTGGCCTAAACTGAGGATTTTTTTTCTTAAACCCCCCTCCTTTTCAATCACAAAAGTAATGTGCTAGGCTGGTGTGCCCTCTGTTCCTTGTTTTTGCAGTACCAAGAGTTGACAGTCTCCTGTCCATGTAGATGAATGCAACAATCTAGTACATTCTATGTGAACTTTAGATTTTTCATGTTCATTAGATGCCAAGTTATTGTTTCTTATATATAGAGCTTTGAGATGGAACACTGACAGCCTTTGATATTCATGTCTGCAAAGAATACATATTAATGAATTTCAGGCATAAGGCAAAGGCTAGAAAGGGGAAATTGCCTTTGCTATAAACAGTCAGGTTTACTGTCCCTTTGAAATTGATATTGGAGGCCTTGTAAAAGAAAATAAATACATAAAATATAACAGCTTATTTTCAGATGTCTGGTATTAACAGAGCACACATATCTTTCTGGAGTGCAGTCATTTCTTATTTATTACTGCGATTGATATGAAAGAAGAATGGTATGGAGAACAGATTTTTATTGTAGATATATCAAGTGAACCATAAAGAGGGTGAGCTTTGAGTTTCTTTTTTTCTATTACCAATAAAATCTTGCAGATCTGCTCTGTCATTAAGGCAGGATGAGAGCCTTATCTTAAAGTAGAACTATAGGCAAAACTTTAAAACAAATATTTGGATAGAGAAAGGGAGGGTTATAACCCCTGTCAGATTTTTTTTTTGGCCATCTATATCCCATTGGGGAGATTTCCCTTCACTTCCTATCCCATAGCCAAACAGGAAGTGAAAGGAAATCCCTGAAAATTAAAGAAATTCCTTGGGGACCCCCATATCACCAGAACTAGTGTCCCCATTGGAAGATTTCCCCTCTATTACTTTTTTGGGGACAACCCAAAATAAGGGATTTTCCTCTTATTTCACTTTCAATGATAGTGGTAAACAGGACAAATAGAGAAGGTGAATTCCCCTAATGGGGGCACAGACAACAATAAAAACTGACAGGAGTTCTAATATCTCTCCACTATATCCAAAAGTAAAAAAAAAAAAAAAAAAAAAAAAGCCTATATCGTGTTGTATTGCAGCCAGTGGCACAGGGAACATTTTACGAGTAGAAGGAAAAATAGATTCAATAACATTTCCACAAATTTTGGATGGTAACTTGATGTCATCTGTGAAAAAGCTGAAATTAAAGAGAGGATGGCTTCTACAAATGGATAATGATCCTAAACACACCTCAAAATCCACGGGGGATTACATCAAAAGGTGTAAAATGAAGGTTTTGCCATGGCCTTCACAATCTACTGACCTCAACATAATTGAAAATCTACGGATAGACCGTAAAAGAGCAGTGTGTGAAAGACAGCCCAGAGATCTCAAAGAACTGGAAGACTTTTGTAAGGAAGAATGGGCAAAGATACCTCAAACAAGAATTAAAAGACTCTTGGCTGGCTACAAAAAGTGTTTACAAGCTGTGATACTTGCCAAAGGGGGCAGTACAAGATATTAACTCTGCAGGGTGCCCAAACTTTTGCAGACGCCATTTTTTTGTTTTCTGTAATTTTGAAAGTGTAAATGATGGAAATAAAATCTAACTTTTTTTTTACATATTATAAGAATGTCTAATCTGTAATGTGATGCCTTTTGGAGATTTTTCCATCTTTCCTTGGCTTCGTTATGCACATTAATACAAATTTTTACCTGGGGTGCCCAAACTTTCAATCCCCACTGTAACACAAAATATACAGTCCTAAGACACTAGTCTAACCAGGGAAAGGGGTTATAAACATACCGGCGATGTTTCCGGCTGACATTAGACTTGCAGCTGAATAGGCGTGGATTCCACTGAAGCAGATGCATGGATGAAGAAGAAAGATGGATACTGGGGGCCGACTCTCACATCTCATGGTATAGACCAGTGGAATTATCGGAAGCTACAGTGGCTTTTAAGCAACATTCTCTACTTACTGTAATAAATCTTACAGAACTATGAGTATGCAAAAGAACTACTAGATGGTGACATTACAATGTATTTACATACCATAAGCATATTCAACAATTAACAAAGGAACATAAGAAAACCTTGCTAAAGGTATGACAGCAGGTCTGAAGCTGATTCTCTTTGGACAAGAGATGATTGAATCTGACTGAGTTTAAAGGTTCAGTAAATCCTGTTTGAAATTTTGTGAACCCAAAATTTGCTACAAATCCCAGTGAAGACAAACCTGGTTGGTACATTTTGCCCATTTTTAGGACTAACAGGTGAACAACTGTAAAAATAGAGTCATGGGAAGCTGGGTACTGCCATGTGGGCACTAATGCGAAAAAACAAAACAAAATACTGCAAGTTTTATTTTCATGCGGCTTTGAGGCCAACTTTAAAAATAAGCAATTCTTTTAAATATTAGGTTTTAGGGATGCCATTAAGTTGGACATGCTGTAATGGAGCAGTATGATTTTCACAAATACCCTCCAAGCAACATACACTGGCAGCACATATTTGGCTGTGAAGTGGATTTCTTCTACGATTAGCTTGGCTTGCATACAGCAGCAGTACCCAATCTGGGTTATTTCAATTTGAAAAAAAGCCTTTTCCAAGTATTTTTAACAGTGACACCTGAGTTTTCATTATGATTCTGTATGGCTGGCCTTCTTCTATATTCTATCTATCGTATGCCCTTCGACCCCATAATACTTCTTGGAGTGGGAAAAATATCTAGGGTGGAGGAGGATAAATCCAAGTCTTGCAACATAACATATAAACTCTGCATAACCAGCATGGTGCAAGAGCGCAATTTTAAAATCCATACCTGATGACACTGATGTTCACATTTATTTTACAAAATTATCCTTAATACAGCCATATTTGGTAACGCTGCCTATCCCATCCAAGTGTAATATCTTATATCTGGTGGGACTCCCTTCAGCTAAGACCCCACAGGTAGCTGTCTTATCTATGACTCCTAACTATGTATCCCTGATAAAAAAAGAGTCTGTTGCAATTCTTTATCTCAATAGGAAAAGCTGTATTACCCAGACATTAAAATATGGCAACCTCTCCAACCGCAATAGAATGGATTAATGAATTTTTTTTACAGGTATTGATTCAGATGGAAAAATTAATGGCACATATTGCTTCCCTGGATACTCTTCCACAATAGCCTTGACTTTGGTACCTCAATGGCCCGAAGAACAGCATGGACAACAATAACATCTTGTTGAATGCAGCTTCTGTCTGTATATATTTCCTGTATATATGTAGCTCCTACTCCCCTCTTTCCCCTCTTCCTTCTATTTTCCTTCTTTTTTTACCTCTCCCGGCATTCCTTTTCTTCATCGTCATTGGACCTTTTCTTCACATGTTGGATTGCCTAATTCAGGGCTTGACATATTTGCTTAGAATCTAGGAGCAAGCTAAAAAAGTTAGGAACCAGAAAATGCGCCCCGTCCCGACAAGCTCGCGCAGAAGCGAACACATACGAGAGTAGCGCCCGCATATGTAAACGATATTCAAACCACAAGTGAGGTATCGCCGCGATCGTTAGAGCGAGAGCAATCATTCTAGTCCTAGACCTCCTATGTAACTCAAAACATGCAACATGTAGATTTTTTTAAACGTCGCCTATGGAGATTTTAAAGGGTAAAAGTTTGACGCCATTCCACGAGCGGACGCAATTTTGAAGCGTGACATGTTGGGTATTAATTTTTCACAATATAAAAAAAAAACTGGGATAACTTTACTGTTTTATTTTTTAATTAAAAAAAAAATTATTTTTCCCAAAAAAGTGCGCTTGTAAGACCACTTGCGCAAATACGGCGTAACACAAAGTATTGCAACAATCGCCATTTTATTCTCTAGGGTGTTAGAATAAAAAATATATAATGTTTAGGGGTTCTAATTATAGGGAAGGAGATGGCAGTAAAAATAGTGAAAAATTACATTACAATTGCTGTTTAACTTGTAATGCCAAACGGCCACCACCAGATGGCGCCAGCTCACAGAAGGAAGAGCTTGGGACTTCACAAGGTCGCAAAGCTGTGGCCTTAATTACCGTTTGTCGCGGACCCGCTGCGATCACGCGGCGCGGGAGGTGGGGGCGTACGGAGACACAGGATCCTTTGCCTCCGTGGCCCCCCACCTCCCCCGCCGCTCGACCGCGGCGGGCCCGCGGTGGCCGGTAATTGAGTCCGCAGCTTCACGGACTTGTAGGCCGCAAAGCCGCGGCCTCAATTACCAGCCGCCACGGGCGCCAGGTCACAATTTCTGGTCGCGATTGCGACCTGGCGCCCGGATATTGTCGACCCCTGGAATAACTACTTAATAAATTTCCCCTTTGGATGCATTGTTGAACCTATACCAACATAGACACTTATGCCACGTACACACCACCATTTTTAATGGTCTAGAAAAAACGATTATTGTTAAACCGACCTTGCCTACACGATCGTGAAAAAAAAATGCTCTAGCAAAGCATGGTTACATACAACACGTACGACAGCACTATAAAGGGGAATTTCCATTCGTATGATTCCACCCTTGGGGCTGTTTTTGCTGATTTTCTGTTAGTAAAAGACGATTCGCGCTTTTCAGTCTGTTACAGCGTGATGAATGTGCTTACTCCATTACTAACGCTAGTTTTACCAGAACGAGCGCTCCCATTTCATAACTTGCTTCTGAGCATGCGCGGGTTTTTCACGTCATTAAAACCCACACACGACCATTTTTTACACTGTTAAAAAATGACAACGTTAAAAACGACGTAAACAATTAGAGCATGTTCTAAATTTTTAATGCCCATTTTTTACGTAGTGAAAAATGCTCTGGAGCCCACACACGATAGTTTTTAATTACATTTAAAAAAATGAAATTTTTACATCCCGAAAAACGGTCGTGTGTACGCAGCATAAGAGAGGCCAACCCGGTCCTACTTTCATAATTTGATACCATCTGTTGTCAATATTGATTTTCAGTGAACGGAACTTAAGGTCCTTTTACTTTCTCACTAGATTTCTACATTTTCTGTACATGTTTCTTATGAAAATCCTGAACAAAAATGTATGATGCTTTAAAAAAAGGTAATAGGCCCACTTTAACCAGCAGATAGGAAATGCCCAGTGTCATGCCGCGTACACACGATAATTTTTTGTGATGAAAAAAAACGACGTTTTCTGTGAAGTAAAAAACAACGTTTTTGAAACGTCACTTTTCAAAGACAATGTTGCATACACACCATCATTTTTTTCACAAAAAGCGAGGTTACGTTCACCACTCTTTTCCATTGAAGCTCGCTTCATAACTAGCTTCTGGGCATGCGCGGGTTGAAAAACGTCGTTTTGAACGACGTTTTTGCTACACACGGTAACTTTTTGTGAAACAAAAAATGACGTTTTGAAAAACGACACCAAAAATTCAAACATGTTGGAATTTTTTTTGGTCGTTTTTTTGAAGACAAAAAACGACGTTTTGCCCACACACGATCAATTTAAATGACGTTTTAAAAAACTTTTTTTTTTTCATCGCAAAAAAAACGACCGTGTGTACGCGGCATTAGATGTGGTATCTAGGCATAGGCGTGTATATGCTTACATGTCCACTGCTGACAAACGGCTTATTTAAATCTGAACTCTGTGCTAGTACTTTTCTGTATGGTATTTTATTTTTTATTTATTCTGAGAAAAGGTCCCACAGGGACAACATTACAACAGTATAACAAAAGAACGGAACAAAAATACAGAAAATTTGTTACAGTATATTGTCGTACAGAGTATTCCATCAGTTTACATTTTATGGTGGTATAGGGAATGAAAGTGCAGTAGATGCATAGTCAGCATTGATGACCATAGTTACATCTTAGGACTTTTCTGGATGCCACCCATTACCATCTGATGTACCACTTACAGGGCTGGTGCAAGGATTTTTGATACCCTAGGCAAAACCTCATTTTGCCACCCCTTGGCTCCACCCCTAACCCACCCCATTTCCCCTGCCCATGTAAACCCCACCTTTTTAATGAAGCGCCCATCAATGCAGCCTCATTAGCGCCCATCAAATGCAGCCTCACCAGTGCCCATCAAATGCAGCCTCACCAGTGCCCATCAAATGCAGCCTCACCAGCGCCCATCAAGTGTAGCCTCACCAGCGCCCATCAAATGCAGCCTCAACAGCGCCCATCAATGCAGCCTCACCAGCGCCATCAAGTGCAGCCTCACCAGGGCCCATCAAATGCATCCTCACCAGCACCCATCAAATGCAGCCTCTCCAGCGCCCATCAAATGCAGTCTCACCAGCACCCATCAAATGCAGCCTCACCAGTGCCCATCAAATGCAACCTCTCCAGCGCCCATCAAATGCAGTCTCACCAGCACCCATCAAATGCAGCCTCACCAGTGCCCATCAATGCAGCCTACCAGCGCCCATCAATGCAGCCTACCAGCGCCCATCAATGCAGCCTACCAGCACCCATCAATGCAGTCTCATCATCGCCCATCAATGCAGCCTCATCAGCGCCCATCAAATGCTGCCTCACAGCTCCCATCAATGAATGTTTGTTTTCTTCCATTCATTTGGGAGTCAGGACAGAGAAACCGTCCTCCACCGTCACTGCGCCTCAGACACTATGTGCGAACGGAGCGGTGGCTGCCTGCTGATGCTGAGACTTAGTTGCTTGCTGCAGAGAGAGAGAGAAGAGAGTAAAAAGTCCAGTGGGCGGGCGCCCCCTAGGCAGCAGTGCGCCCTAGGCGGCCGCCTAGTTTGCCTAGTGGTAGCACCGGCCCTGACCACGTATGCTTCTGATCTGTAAGGTGGTTCCGTATTCAGAAGTGTAAAATGCATGCACCCAAAACCCAATCTCTTTCCATTTTCCAACTGTTCTGAGATAGCAAGAGTATAAAGAGAGTAAGTATCCTTAGGGCGGCTAGTAAAGAGTATACAAGATAGGGGGAAGAGACTAGGGGGGGGGTAAAGAGGAGGGGGGATGGAAGAGGTATTTCCACGAACATGGGTCCAGGGGGCATCTCAGTTAGCTAAATTCCCGAGGTTCAGATTCCTGATCCATCCCGCCGGACAATGGCAGTAAAGTACAATTTAGGGGTCAGGATTACTCCCTCGGAGGGCCTGGCCCTCATCTGAGTATATGAAGAGATTCCCTAGAGTCCATGTTTTGGAGTATATTTCCTGTCTATGTTGTTCTGTATGGTATTTAGCCTTGTTCCTGTGATCCAGTCTTGATGGGCATCCTTGACCCTTTTAGGCGTACAGAAGAATACCTGAACAAATATCATCATGCAATATAAAAGTGTAAAACATTGGCCCGGATTCACAAAGCACTTGCGCCAACGTATTTCCAGATACGCCAACGTAAGTACAAATGTGCTCCGTCGCAAATATGTGCCGACCCACAAAGCTAGGTAAGTCGAAAAATAGGCTTCAGCCGCCCGATGTAACTTTCCTATGCCGGCGTATAGTGGGCGCATATTTACACTGGACGCATGTGTCGCTCCCATTGATTTTCGATGCAAATATGCAAATGAGGGAGATATGCCGATTCACGAACGTACTTGCGCCCGGCGCATAATATACGCAGTTTGCGTAAGTCGTACGTCCGGCGTAAAGTTATTTCCCATATTGGAGGCGCAACTCATGCAAAGGTATGGACCAGGGAACGACTGCCGTCGTATTTTACGTTGTTTACGTAGTACGTGAATAGGCCTGGGCGTAGGTAACGTTCACACCGTAGGCAGTGATTCGACGTATCTTAGCCAGTTGTTTCGACGTGATTATGAGCATGCGCACTGGGATTAGTCCACGGGACGGCGCATGCGACGTTCGTTTTAAGTAGATTCAAAGAGTATAGGGAGGGGAAAAAAACATAAAGGCACTCACATTTTGCCAACATCCGAAATATTTGAGTCAAAAGGAGAGAAACTACACTGGGTAGCAACAGGGCGGACTTTTCAGGCAATCACAGGGACAAGAGGAGTTATAAAAGTATAAATTTATTTACAAAAAGTTCCTAACATACAAAAAACAAACCACAAATCATACAGAAAAACAAAACAAAGAGTTAAAAGGTCATTCACAGGCAATATTATCTTTTCGTCCCGCCTACGCGTTTCGCCTAACGGCTTCTTCAGGACGAGTTTGAGATGATTAACACTAAGGTATTGCTAGTTTCGTGCATCTGGAATAAAGGTTATGACATACATTTAGAAAAACATCAACATAGATTAAAACGCTGAAAACCAGTATACAATAAGGGATCTCTGACAGTACCAGGTAGACTGCAAGTCATCCAAATATACACGAGACACAGTGGTCGACGATGTGTGAAGGAATGAATAACTTCAAAACATAAGGGGGGTCTATGTAGCAAAAAGAAGTAGTTATGTTGTATGCACTCACATAAAATTCTGAGCGTATGAATAAAACAGATTAACATAAGACCTACCCAGATGGGGAAAAGAATAACATTTCCTATGGTTGACCATCCGATAGGAAATTGTATTCTTTTCTCCATCTGGGTAGGTCTTATGTTAATCTGTTTTATTCATATGCTCAGAATTTTATGTGAGTGCATACAACATAACTACTTTGCTTTTTCCTTCTTTTTGCTACATAGACCCCCCTTCTGTTTTGAAGTTATTCATTCCTTCACACATCGTCGACCACTGTGTCTCGTGTATATTTGGATGACTTGCAGTCTACCTGGTACTGTCAGAGATCCCTTATTGTATACTGTTTTTCAGCATTTTAATCTATGTTGATGTTTTTCTAAATGTATGTCATAACCTTTATTCCAGATGCACGAAACTAGCAATACCTTAGTGTTAATCATCTCAAACTCGTCCTGAAGAAGCCGTTAGGTGAAACGCGTAGGCGGGACGAAAAGATAATATTGCCTGTGAATGACCTTTTAACTCTTTGTTTTGTTTTTCTGTATGATTTGTGGTTTGTTTTTTGTATGTTAGGAACTTTTTGTAATTAAATTTATACTTTTATAACTCCTCTTGTCCCTGTGATTGCCTGAAAAGTCTGCCCTGTTGCTACCCAGTGTAGTTTCTCTCCTTTTGGTTCGTTTTAAGTAGGGTTGTCCAGATACCGATACTAGTATCGTTATCGGGACCGATACCGAGTATTTGCGGGAGTACTTGTACTTGCGCAAATGCTCCCGATGCCTAAATAGAATACTTTTTTTGTATTTATCAACATGTTCTGTGAAAATTCTTTGAGTTTTTTACTACTGCGTGACAAGAAAATAAAACATTTTTATTCATTTTTACTCATTTTTATTCTTTTATAATGTCTTGAGTTCGAGTTCTTCATAATTCTAAAGAAAATATCCTTAGTCTGTATTGTGGTTTGAAAACTGTCACATGACATTTAAAAAAAGTATCGGTATTCGGTATCGGCGAGTACATGAAAAAAAGTATCGGTACTTGTACTCGGTCCTAAAAAAGTGGTATCGGGACAACCCTAGTTTTAAGTACTTGTCTGGAACTCGGCCCATCATTTGCATGGGATCACGCCTCATTCGCATTGCTCACGCCCACTTCCACCTACGACGACTTACGCTTTCAAAACCCAGCGTAGATTTGGGAGCACATGGGAGCAAGTGCTTTGTGAATACTGTGCTTGCCTCTCTGCGCTGCGTCGGTGTAGCGTATATTAGATACGCTATAGCGGCATAAATATGCGCCGATGTATGTGAATCTGGGTCTATATGTTCTTTAATATGATATCTTCATATTTGATACAACTTGACACTGTTACTGACCTGGATTCCTCTCTGACCTTGCTCTCAGTTTGCCCCTGTCTGCCTCCGTTACTGACCCCAGCTTGAACTACAAACATGCTTCTGCCTAGTGACTCTGTAGCTCGCTGCCTAATTGTTGCTGACTTCTGCCTGTTCCTGACTTTGATTTTGCTTAAGTCCTGGTTTCCTTCCACTCAGCTGTCTATTAACCAGTTGTGGGACCTGACTCCACCATCAACTGGACTTGGTGTTTCCACAAGGCATCCCCGGCTGTAGCTGTACTTGTCAGATACCAGGGTTACCAAGTTCCTGCTCACAGTGTCTACATCTTGGCACATTGTTCTTGCTTACATTTCATTGGTGCATTCTTATTACAAGCGCTGCATTTTACTGGGTTTTCCCAGATATCTGTCTCATTGATTCATTCCACACAAGTGCTGTGTCTCATATAAATTTCCATTATTCCCCTTTTTCCCCAATTCCAATTCCCCTCTTTCTCACCTGTCTCATTACATTTCCTTTGAAAACTGAAAATCCATAAAAGTTTTTCAGTTCATTAAGAAATCTTAAATGCTTGATCTAAGATACTTTATTATTAAAGTGTTACTATGGCCAGAATCATCAATGGCATATACCGTATGATGCAGTCTGTCACATCAATTGAAAGCCAGGCTGCCCAGCAATAGTGGCAGTAATGGTTACAGAAAGTACCAGTCAGGGCTGCTGTATGGTCAGAGCAGCTGTCAATTTACCAGCAGGGGGCACTCATTGCAACAGATTGGATAAAAGCACAGCTTCCTGTAGTTTACATGGTAACATGTCAATGCTTTTGTGGCATTCGGAGCTGGTGCATAGTGTTTTTTTCACCCTGTCAAAGGAAAACATTTATGCACTCCAGTAAAAACAAAATCTTGCAAAAATACATTTACAAGGCATATTTTTCCATTTGAGTTTTTATATGCTTCATGGATATTGATTTTTTTTCCTTTTTAATGAATAAGAAACACAGGGGTTGATTTACTAAAAGAAAATAGACTGTGTACTCTGCAAGAGCAAATGGGATTAAGATTTGCTTTGCAAAGAATACGCAATCACATGCAAAGGAAAAAAAAAACAGCATTTTTCAACGCAATAGTGTCATCTAAGGAGCATTACGACTTTTTATTTACCCGCTTCAATACTGCTGTATGTATATATACTTGAGGTAGTCATACCAGGATCATTGTTAAGGCTACAACTTACTTTTCCAGTCAGCGGTGTTCCGTCTTTTCTGTGCTCTCCCTTCTAATCAGGGAGCCTGGTAAGGCTCCATGCACACTGAAGCTGATAAAAGCTATACAAAAATGCCAGTAGCTTTGCAGGGAGCCTTGCAGCGTTTTTTAGCGTTTTTGCAATAGCTTTAATCAGCGTTTTTCAGTGTAGTTTTTATCAGCTGCTTTTTTTTTTTTATGTTTTTTATTTTTAGCGTTTTTTATTTCGCCAAAAAACGGCACTTTGAACGCAAATTTCGGGCGTTCAGAAAAAAAGCCAATAAACTCCAAAGCTCATTAACCACTTTAGCCCCGGACCATATTGCTGTCCAAAGACCAGAGCACTTTTTGCGATTCGGCACTGCGTCGCTTTAACTGACAATTGCGCGGTCATGCGACGTAGCTCCCAAACAAAATTGGCATCCTTTTTTTCCCCACAAATAGAGCTTTCTTTTGGTGGTATTTGATCATCTCTGCGGTTTTTATTTTTTGCGCTATAAACAAAAACAGAGCGACTATTTTGAAAAAAATGCAATATTTTTTACTTTTTTCTGTAATAAATATCCCCCAAAAATATATAAAAAAAAAATTTTTTTCCTCAGTTTAGACCGATACGTATTCTTCTACATATTTTTCGTAAAAAAAAAATCGCAATTAGCGTTTATTGATTGGTTTGCGCAAAAGTTATAGCGTTTACAAAATAGGGGGTAGTTTTATGGCATTTTTACTATTATTATTTTTTTTACTAGTAATGGCGGCGATCAGCGTTTTTTTTCGGTACTGCGATATTATGGCGGACACTTCGGACACTTTTGACACATTTTTGGGACCATTGGCATTTTTTTAGCGATCAATGCTATAAAAATGCATTGGATTACTATAAAAATGCCATTGGCAGTGAAGGGGTTAACACTAGGGGGCGGGGAAGGGGTTAAGTGTGTTCCTATTTGTGTTCTAACTGTATGGGGGGGTGGACTTACTAGGGGGAATCACTGATGTTCCGTTCATACATTGTATGAACAGAAAATCAGCGTTTCCCCCGCTGACAGGAACGAGCGCTGTGTGTTTACACACACAGCTCCCGTTCCCCGCTCTGTAACGAGCGATCGCGTGTGCCCGGCGGCGATCGTGCCCGCCGGGCACACGCACGGGACTCGGGGGCGAGCGGGGGGCGTGCGCGCGGGCCGCCGGCGGCGCGCACGCGCCCCTAGTGGCCGTCGAAAGTGGCGACATAGAGCTACGGGCTCTCGCGCAGGAGTGCCGACATGCCGCCGTATTACTGCGGCGGCTGGTCGGCAAGCGGTTAATAGGGATGAGCTGAACATACCCGCGTTCGGTTCGCACCAGAACCGTCGAACAGACCGACCGTTCGCGCAAACATTTAGAACCCCATTTAAGTCTATGGGACTCGAACGTTCAAATTCAAAAACGCTCATTTTAAAGACCAATATTCAAGTTATTGTTGGAAAACGTCTTTGAGAACCCGGGTCTTGCCCCAGGGAACATGTATCAATGGAAAAACGTTTTAAAAACGGACCGTTTTTAAAACTTTTTTTCCATTGATACATGTTCCCTCGGGCAAGACCCGGGTTCTCAAAGACGTTTTTACAGGCAAACTATAGACACCCAGCAAGTACAATATTTAAAGGAATCTTTCATTTTTTTCATTTAAACATTATTAAAATCACTGCTCCAGGAGCAGTGATTTTAATGATGCTTAAATTAAAAGAAATTTAAATAAAATTCCTTTAAATATTGTACCTGCTGGGTGTCTATACGTGTGATAACGTCTTTAACTAGCACAATCACCTGCCTGCCAGTAAATTAGGAAGAACTGATCTATCTAAGCTATACAGTGTATAAATATATGTACAACTCCTAGGGATGTATATATATTCTCTACACACTGTAATTGAAGCTAAACTGACTAGCCTGCCTGCCTGCTCTATCTAGCTACTGTATATAAAAAGTCAATCTCTCTGTCTCTCTGACTGCTTTCATTAACAAGCCGGAACACACTACACGAGGCCGCCCAGCAGGCGGCCTTTTATAGTGTGGGGTGTGTGCTAAAGCCCTGAGCCATAATTGGCCAAAGCCACACAGGCTTTGGCCAATTATGGCTCTTCGTTTTTTGCGCGCTGTGATTGGCCAAGCATGCGGGACATACAGCATGCTTGGCCAATCATCAGCGTGCAACGCCACAGTGAATTGTGGGCCGTTTTGCGTCACTCGAATTTGGCGCCAACGACCGCTTTTGTTCGAATTTAGTCGAACGTACGAACAGACAATGTTCGAGTCGAACATACGTTCATATCAAAAGCGAAGCTCATCCCTACTCATTAAAACTAAAAAACGCCCATGTGTGCATGGACACAGGCTAACACAAGTGTCGGTCCCACGCGCATATGTAAACACACCACACATGTGAGGTATTACTGCGAACGTCAGAGTCAGAGCAATAATTCTAGAGCAGGGGTGGGCAAACTTTTTGACTCGAGGGCCACAATAGGTTCATATATTGGACCTGGGGGCCAGACCAAGAGTAGATGGACGGTGTGTATGTGTGAATTAATATAAATTAAATTTAAATTTGTAACATTAAATGTTTAGATTAATTTAAGGTAGAAAAGCATAAAAATCGTTATTTTACAAAACTACAATTGATGGGTACAGTGACTGCATTTGATCGCATTGGAACAGTGGCTGCATTTGGCATGGCACAGTGGTGACAATTGATGGCACAGTGATTGCTTTTGATGGCATGGCACAGTGGCGACAATTGATGGCACAGTGGCTGTGTTTGATGGCATGGCACAGTGGCTGCACTTGGCATGGCACAGTGGTGACAATTTATGGCACAGTGGCTGCGTTTGATGGCATGGCACAGTGGCTTCATTTGGCATGGCACAGTGGTGACAATTGATGGCACAGTGATTGCTTTTGATGGCATGGCACAGTGGTGACAATTGATGGCACAGTGGCTGTGTTTGATGGCATGTCACAGTGGTGACAATTGATGGCACAGTGGCTGCGTTCGATTTCATGGCACAGTGGCTGCATTTGGCATGGCACAGCGGTGACAATTGATGGCACAGTGATTGCTTTTAATGGCATGGCACAGTGGCTGCATTTGGCATGACACAGTGGTGACAATTGATGGCACAGCGATTGCTTTTAATGGCATGGCACAGTGGCTGCATTTGGCATGACACAGTGGTGACAATTGATGGCACAGTGATTGCTTTTAATGGCATGGCACAGTGGTGACAATTGATGGCACAATGGCTGCATTTGATGGCATGGCACAGTGGCTGCATTTGACATGGCACAGTGGTGACAATTGATGGCACAGTGATTGCTTTTGATGGCATGGCACAGTGGTGACAATTGATGGCACAGTGGCTGCGTTTGATGGCATGGCACAGTGGTGACAATTGATGTCACAGTGATTGCTTTTAATGGCATGGCACAGTGGTGACAATTGATGGCACGGTGGCTGCGTTTGATGGCATGGCACAGTGGCTGCATTTGGCATGGCACAGTGGTCACAATTGATGGCACAGTGATTGCTTATAATGTAATGGTAAAAAGTCAATATAGAGTTAATAGTAAATTAAATAGATAATCCAAATAGGAGATGCAAGTGTAGTGTAACAGCTCAAGAGTACCTGTTAAATGGGCAGCTGTCCTACTGCGGCAAGATGTTATAGGGGCGTAGCCTGAGTGACCCGAAGATGGCGGGTGATCCAGAAGGAGATGAGGCCCACACACGCACGGATGCAGGTACTGACAGGCAAACCTGCATCAATTCCCAATGAACGGAGCCGTGCTTCAGCAAAAGGGTCCCTGACGCACGTGCAGCGTAGCCGGGAAGCCGTCCAATAGGAAGCAGGGCCCACTCCAATGACGTCAACCAAAACGATGATTGGACCAATGGGAGGCACAGATCAATGGAGATGGATAATAGCCGTGATTAATAGCATCGAAGCATAGGCCGCAAAGCCGTGGCCTCAATTAGCGGCTTTAGCGGCACGACAAGATCGCGGGTGGGGGCTGGATTAAAAGGTCCGCCGGGCCGTATACGGCCCGCGGGCCGTAGTTTGCCCATCCCTGTTCTAGAGCTAGACCTCCTGTGTGACTCTAAACTGGTAACCTGTGAATTTAAAGCGTTGCCTATGAATAATTTAAAGTACTGTAGTTTATCACCATTCTACAGACATGAGCAATTTGAAGGTGTGACATGTTTGGTATTTTTGTTATTTACTCAGCATAACATCCTCTTTTTTATTCTACAAAAAAAATGGGTATTATATTGTATTTGTGTTCACTAAAATGTATAAACCACTTGCCGACCGCCTTACGCCAATGTACATCGACAGAATGGCACAGCTGCGCATATTGGCGTACAGGTACGTCCCCTTTAATATGTGCAGGCATGGATCGCGCACCCGATCCCTGCCGATGTCCAGCAATCATGTCACAGAGCTTAAGAACGGGGAGAGTTAAGTGTAAACAAATCTATACCCGTGCTTCCTAGTCAGACTGTCACTGATCGTCTGTTTCCTGTCATAGGGAACGACGATCAGTGACTTCACACGCTAAGCCCCCACACAGTAAGAATCGCTCCCTTAGGGCACACTTAACCCCTTTGGTGCCCCCTACAGGTTAACCCCATTCACCGCCAGTGGCATTTTCACAGTAATCAGTGCATTTTTATAGCACTGATCGCTGTAAAAATGACAATGGTCACAAAATAGTGTCAAAAGTGTCCGATGTGTCCGTCATAATATCGCAGTCGCGATAAAAATCGATGATCGCTTCCATTACTAGTGAAAAAAAAAATGCCATAAAACGTACCACTATTTTGTAGAGGCTATAACTTTTGCGCAAACCAATCAATAAACGCTTATTGCATTTTTTTTTTACCAAAAATATGTAGAAGAATACGTATTGGCCTAAACTGAGGAAAAAAAATGTTTTTTTTTTTTTATAGATTTTTTGGGGTTACTTATTATAGCAAAAAGTAAAAAATATTGCATTTTTTGTTCAAAATTGTCGCTCTATTTTTGTTTATAGCGCAAAAATATCACCAAAAGAAAGCTCTATTTGTGGGGAAAAAAAACACGTAAATTTTGTTTGGAAACCACCGCGCAAATTGTAAGTTAAAGCGACAAAGTGCCGAATCGCAAAAAAGAGACTGGTCCTTTAGCAAAAAAATGGTCTGGGGCTTAAGTGGTTAAAGCGTATTTTTTTCAAAACATTTGCATTTGAACAGCGACTGTGCGACTACTGTGTGACATTGAAAAATTGCAACACCCACCATTTAATTCTCTAGGTCCTCTGCTAAAAATATATATATATATATAATGTTTGGGGGTTCTAAGTAATTTTCTAGCAAAAAAGGTAAAGATGGCTCACCTTTAAAGGACAGCCAATCAAAGAGGTGGATTGTTTAGCCAGTTTCTGGCCCAAAAATCGCCACATCTTTGCAGGGATGGAGGATCACTACTACCAGGGGCGGACTGACAACTCATGGGGCCCCCGGGCAATAGAAGATCATGGGGCCCCCTGTGTCCCCCACTCACACCTACACAAAGCCCTACCTACCTAAATCCTGGGGCACGCAGTAAGGCACACAGCAGGGCACAGGCACATCACAGGGTGCACAGCAGGGAACAACACAGGGTATGGGGCACACAGTAGGGTACATCACAAGGCACACAGGAAAGCACATCATGGGGCAAAGGGGACATCAGGGGGTACACAGCAGGGCACTGAGAACATCGAAGGTCATGGGGCACATCACAGGACACAGCATGGCACATCAGGTGGTACACAGCAAGACACATAGTAGGGTTTATTATGCTGTACACAGCAGGACACACATTATTGAGCACAGCATGGTGCATCACAGGGGGCACACAGAACATTAGGGGGTACACAGCAGGGAATGCAGCACATCACAGGGCACACAGTAGGTCACATCAGGTGGTACACAGAAGGGCATTGGACACATAGCAGGGCAAAGGACACATCACAGGGCATGTGGCACACATTATGGCACATCTTGGGGGTACATAGCAGGGCACATCACAGGACACAGGGAACACAATAGGGCAAATAGCAGGGCACAAACCAAAACACAGGGCACACAGCAGAGCACTGGGATCCTCCAGACACAGGACAGTGTCTCTCAGAGCAGCCATGATAGGAGAAGGCACAGGGGGACACTGTGGGTGGAGGATAAGGGAGGAACGAGAGACTATCACCGAGGGAACTCCTGCGGTCCTGTTGGGGCTGAGCCCCCTACACCTGTACTCATCATGGTACCTCCAGACAGGGACATACCTAGAGCATTTGGCACCAAGAGCAGATTCTATATCTTCCACCCCCCACCCACTTTAAAATGTAAACACACCCCACTGTGCCCCCTGCATACCTCTGCACTCTCCAATATCTCATTGTCACTATTTTGTACCCCCTCTTCACAACTGGACCCCTTTACATTACACAGCACCCTGCACCCCTGGACCCCTTTACATTACACAGCACCCTGCACCCCTGGACCCCTTTACATTACACAGCACCCTGCACCTCTGGACCCCTTTACATTACACAGCCCCCTGCACCCCTGGACCCCTTTACATTACACAGCCCCCTGCACCCCTGGACCCCTTAACATTACACAGCCCCCTGCACCCCTGGACCCCTTTACATTACACAGCACCCTGGACCCCTTTACATTACACAGCACCCTGCACCTCTGGACCCATTTACATTACACAGTCCCCTGCACCTCTGGGCCCCTTTACATTACACAGCCCCCTGCACCTCTGGGCCCCTTTACATTACACAGCCCCCTGCACCCCTGGGCCCCTTTACATTACACAGCCCCCTGCACCCCTAGACCCCTTTACATTACACAGCCCCCTGCACCCCTGGACCCCTTTACATTGCACAGCCCCCTGCACCCCTGGACCCCTTTACATTACACAGCCCCCTGCACCTCTGGGCCCCTTTACATTACACAGCCCCCTGCACCTCTGGGCCCCTTTACATTACACAGCCCCCTGCACCCCTAGACCCCTTTACATTACACAGCCCCCTGCACCCCTTTACATTGCACAGCCCCCTGCACCCCTGGACCCCTTTACATTACACAGCCCCCTGCACCCCTGGACCCCTTTACATTACACAGCCCCCTGCACCCCTGGACCCCTTTACATTACACAGCCCCCTGCACCCCTGGACCCCTTTACATTACAAAGCAGCCTGCACGCCTGGACCCCTTTACATTACACAGCCCCCTGCACCCCTGGACCCGTTTACATTACACAGCACCCTGGACCCCTTTACATTACACAGCACCCTGCACCTCTGGACCCATTTACATTACACAGTCCCCTGCACCTCTGGGCCCCTTTACATTACACAGCACCCTGCACCTCTGGCTCCTTTACATTACACAGCCCCCTGCACCCCTGGACCCCTTTACATTACACAGCCCCCTGCACCCCTGGACCCCTTTACATTACACAGCCCCCTGCACCCCTGGACCCCTTTACATTACACAGCACCCTGGACCCCTTTACATTACACAGCCCCTGCACCTCTGGACCCCTTTACATTACACAGCCCCCTGCACCCCTGGACCCCTTTACATTACACAGCCCCCTGCACCCCTGGACCCCTTTACATTACACAGCCCCCTGCACCCCTGGACCCCTTTACATTACACAGCACCCTGGAACCCTTTACATTACACAGTCTCCTGCACCTCTGGGCCCCTTTACATTAACACAGCCCCCTGCACCTCTGGGCCCCTTTACATTACACAGCCCCCTGCACCTCTGGGCCCCTTTACATTACACAGCCCCCTGCACCCCTAGACCCCTTTACATTACACAGCCCCCTGCACCCCTGGACCCCTTTACATTACACAGCCCCCTGTACCCCTGGACCCCTTCACATTACACAGCCCCCTGCACCCCTGGACCCCTTTACATTACAAAGCAGCCTTCACCTCTGTACCCCTTTACATTACACAGCCCCCTGCACCCCTGGACCCCTTTACATTACACAGCACCCGGGACCCCTTTACATTACACAGCACCCTGCACCTCTGGACCCATTTACATTACACAGTCCCCTGCACCTCTGGGCCCCTTTACATTACACAGCACCCTGCACCCCTGGACCCCTTTACATTACACAGCCCCCTGCACCCCTAGACCCCTTTACATTACACAGCCCCCTGCACCCCTGGACCCCTTTACATTACACAGTCCCCTGCACCCCTGGACCCCTTTACATTACAAAGCAGCCTTCACCTCTGGACCCCTTTACATTACACAGCACCCTGCACCTCTGGACCCCTTTACATTACACAGCCCCCTGCACCCCTGGACCCCTTTACATTACACAGCCCCCTGCACCCCTGGACCCCTTTACATTACACAGCACCCTGGGCCCCTTTACATTACACAGCACCCTGCACCTCTGGACCTATTTACATTACACAGTCCCCTGCACCTCTGGGCCCCTTTACATTACACAGCCCCCTGCACCTCTGGGCCCCTTTACATTACACAGCCCCCTGCACCTCTGGGCCCCTTTACATTACACAGCCCCCTGCACCTCTGGGCCCCTTTACATTACACAGCCCCCTGCACCCCTAGACCCCTTTACATTACACAGCCCCCTGCACCCCTGGACCCCTTTACATTACACAGCCCCTTGCACCCCTGGACCCCTTTACATTACACAGCCCCCTGCACCCCTGGACCCCTTTACATTACAAAGCAGCCTGCACCTCTGGACCCCTTTACATTACACAGCAGCCTGCACCTCTGGACCCCTTTACATTACACAACACCCTGCACCTCTTCACCCCTTTACATTACACAGCCCCCTGCACCTCTGGGCCCATTACATTTCACAGCACACTGCACCTCTGGGCCCCTTTAAATTACACAGCACCCTACAGCTCTGGACCCCTTTACATAACACATCCCCCTGCACCTCTGGACCCCTTTACATTACACAGCACCCTGCACCTCTTTACATTACATAAACCCCCCCAGCATGCTGCACAGTCACCTCCCCCCCTGCATGCTGCACAGTCACCTCTCCCCCCCCCCTGCATCCTGCACAGTCCCCCCCAGCTTTGGATCCCCAGCATATTGCAGTCACCCCCCCCCCTCTTCCTACCTTACTCGCGCACAGTCCGGGAGAGACACACCAGCGCTGAACAGAGGGCGGGAACTTCTGAAGTTAACTTTTCATAATAACAATACTAATGATTGGTTGCTAGGACCACCTAGCAACCAATCACCTGCTAGTTGACTCCAGAATTTCCCATCTTCTGTTCAGGCTGCCCCGCTGTCTCTCTCTTTCTAACCTGCTGCTGTACCAGGCAGAGAGAGAGAGAGTTTTTTTTTCTGCTCCTGTCTGTGTGTGTCAGTGCGGTGGCGTGTCACCCAGGTAGCGGTACAGTGTGCACCCGGCCCGAGCACCCTGTCACACTCAGAGCCATCACCTGAGCATTGCCCCTAGTGTGTGGCACCCGGGGGCGGACCACTGCCCCCCTCATAGGTACCCCACTGCCTGCAGAAAAAACAGCGCCTCTCCCGATGCGCTGAATACCTTTTACAGGACGCTGCTTCCCGCCGACCCCTCCTCTCCTCTCGTCCGTCCCAGGTGATGTCATGTACAAGCACCGGGGATGGACGGGAGGGAAGGAGGAGCTGGCAAGGTGCAGTGCGATGTGAGAGGTATTATTACAGCCGCCGAGCCACGTCCTGCTAAATCCCGGGTGCGAGTTGTATGCAAGATGCAGAGGCTCTCACGGCCCCCCCAGCGGCACGGGCCCTCGGTTCGTGCCCGAATGACCGAATGGTCAGTCCGCCCCTGACTACTACTATTACACCTGATTATGGGCCAGATTCAGCAAGACTTGCGCTGGAGTATTTCGATATCCTGCAAATATGCAAATGAGGGAGATTTCCCGATTCGCGAACGGATTAGCACCAGACGCTGGCTACATGCGCCGCGCGTATCTCGTCCGTCCGGCGCAAAGTTATTTCTACAAATAGCTGCTTTATCTTTACTCCAGACGGCCACAGGTCAGCAGGAGAGCAGCTACAGCAGCGTTACCGACGATAAGAGCTAGCTGAGCACCCCCACTTGCAGGACAACACCTCTGTCCCTGCTTGTCTGTCAACTTTTACAGCCATGGAGGAAGACATCATAGGTCTCCATAGCCGAGATGACGGCTGACAGCTCCTGGCCTTTAAAGTTCAGCTTTCTCCTGTGTTTGCGGGGAACGGGAGCAGCCATCTCAGAACAAAAGTAACTTCACTGCGGGGAGGGGGGGCAGGATATACTTTAGTGCCGGAATGGCGCATCTACGGGCGCATTTAAACGCCCAACGGAACGCATTGCGCTGTCGTTTCCAAGGAAGTGGTGCCGACGGAAGTTGTGAGCATGCGCACTGGGATGCATTGACAGTCGACGCATGCGCAGTACGTTCGCCGTGGGATCGCGCTTAGTTTAAATAATACACGCCCCGTACCCGCCCAATTTGAATTCCGCCGGCTCATTTTCAATACGCTGCCGCAACTTTAGGAGCAAGTGCTTCATGAATAACAGTACTTGCTCCTAAAATTTCGCCAGAGTAACGTAAATGAGAAAAGTTACTCCAGCTTAAAGATGCTCCCATCTACCTGAATCTGGCCCTATGGGCCAGATTCAGCAACACTTGCGCTGGAGTATTTCGATATGCGCCGCGTAACTGTGAAGATGCGCCGTCGTTTCTATGTGCCCGTACCCACCAAACTAGATGCGCCCGAAGACGCGCCATTTGCGACCGGCGGAACGTTCCGACGCCAGAGTATCGTCAGCGCATAATTTCGCTGGGCGCATCAGTCGCGCCTATTGATTTCCCCTGCAAATATGCAAATGAGGGAGATTTCCCGATTCGCGAACGGATAAGCACCATACGCTGGCTACATGCGCCGCGCGTATCTCGTCCGTCCGGCGCAAAGTTATTTCTACAAAAGGCTGCTTTATCTTTACTCCAGACGGTCAGAGGTCAGCAGGAGAGCAGCTACAGCAGCGTTACCGACGATAGGAGCTAGCTGAACAACCACACTTGCAAGGACAACACCTCTGTGTGCCAACATGCCAGGAGCAATTGTGGTCCTCGAACTACTGATGGGTCCCCCGGAACGAAGGATATACCGCACGCGTATGAGCCTCTTTGGCATGGGGGATGAGGAGGTGTATCGCCTCTTCAGATTCAGCCCAGATGCAATACTTGAACTAACCACAACCCTGCAGGATGACATCACCAGCAAGACACACCACTCACAAGCAGTGCAGCCACTGGTGAAGGTCCTGGCAACACTTCATTTCCTTGCCAGTGGATCATTCCAGCGTACAAGTGGAGTGGTGGCTGGGATGTCACAATCCTCCGTGAGCAGATGTGTGCACCAGGTTGTCCCTGCAATCCTCAGACGCATGTCCAACCAGTTCATCAGACCCACCACTGAGGAGCTGCGGCAGAAGGCAATGACAGATTTCTACAACATTGCCAGATTCCCACGCACTGTGGGGGCCATTGATTGCACACATGTGGCACTCCAGCCCCCCAGTGCCACAGAGCACATATACCGCAATCGGAAGCATTGGCATTCCATCAACGTACAGGTGATAGCCGATGCCCAACGCCTCATATGGCACGTCCGTGCCAAACACCCCGGGTCCAGCTATGACAGTTTCATATACAATCAGAGCCCCATCCCAGCAGAATTCGAGCAGAACATGTATGGGGACAGCTGGCTGGTTGGTGAGTGACAAGGGAGTCAGGCATGACTATCCCCTCCCGTGATGCACAACAGAAGTGGCACATGCATGACTAACATTCTCTTGTCTTTTACCTTACAGGTGACTCTGCATATGCATTGGGACCCCATCTAATGACTCCTTTCCGGAACCCCCAAACCAGAGGAGAGAGAAAATACAATGAAGCACACATCAAAACACGTGGAGTGGTGGAGCAAACATTTGGGCTCCTGAAGTCCCGTTTCCGCTGCCTGGATAAGTCCGGGGGGACCCTATTGTATTTTTGTGTGTCAGATCATCGGTGCATGTAGCATTCTGCACAACTTTGCTATGAGAAAAGGCCTGCAGATTGACATACGTGATGACCTGACCCCCGACCCACACAGTCCCCACCTGCCAGAGGACACCCAGTCTGCTGATGGAAGAGCAGTCAGGAGGGTCCTCGCTGTAGGCATCTTTGGACACTAAACCAAAACATTAATTACACAGACAATGCACGCGTGTACACCACTGATGTCCCTAGATCACACACACCACATACACATCACATTGGATTAGCCCAAGTCCAGCATGTAGGAGTTGGGAGCAGCAACGCCAGCGTCAAGGCCCCAATGATGTCACTGTCCATTCATACACCTTTCACACGTCATTCATACAACCGTGGGGTTAACTTCACCACCACGGCCGAGGGTGACACCCCTTACTGTCAGGAGTGCCACCCTCTCACATTCACACACCATTCACACTGTCCCCTGCACTCCTGACCGTGTGCAGTAAAAAAAGAAATACAAAATCTCATAACCTGAGAAAATCAATAAACAAAAACTCATGACCTGAGTATAAAATAAATAATACAAAATAAACAAAAACTCATGACCTGAGTATAAAATAAATAATACAAAATAAACAAAAACTCATAACCTGAGTATTTAAAAAAAATCATAGAAACCAAAAAAAAAAAAAGCCTCATCGGGGATGCCGGGGGCTTCTTCTGGGGGCCCCTCTCTGCCTCCTCAGCTGCCTGGATGGAGTGGGTGGGGGTGGGGGGGCATCTGGAGGTGGCTGATCCCCAGGTGGGCCACTCCTGGCAGGTGTGGCCTGCATGCCCTCCAAGGCCATGGCTATCCGGCCGAGGTATGAGTTCGTCCGGGCCTGCATCCGGAGCTGACGGGTGACCTGGTAATGCTGGGCCCGCCGACTCAGCCTCCCCTGGTCCCGGATGGCAGCACTGTTACCCTGGATGGCAGCAGTGTTGACCTGGACGGCTGCAGTGAGTTGCGTAATATCACCATGCACCTCCCCCAAACTGGTCACCACTGCAGCGCAGTTGCAACTTACATCCTGGACTGCGTTGCTTATCTGGGCAACGGAGCCCAGGCTGTCAGACACTTTCTCCAAATGCCCAACTATGGCCCCCATTTGTTCAGTCTGTCTGGCGTGATCCCTCGCCAACTGGTCCTGGACAACATCAGACACCCCCCTGGTCTTCTGGGTCGCCTTCCTGGGGCCAGAAGATGGTTGTCCCCGGGGGGATGGAGTCGCCCTTGAGGGGCTTCCAAGGATGGGGGAGGGGATAACAGATGGCCCAGGAGAAGGGGAGGAGACCTCCAAAACTAATGTAAAGTCCTGCTCTGCCACAGCAGGCTCCTCCACAACCACCTCGGCAGGTGTGGTGTGGCCACTCTCCTCCACCACCTCTTCACCACCCAGGGGCTCGGGCACACGATGGCGTGGGGGGGATGGGGTGGAATGGACGCTGACCGATGATGGCCCAGCTCCGTCATCTGTGGATGACACAAAGCAGACACATGTTGGTGGTCCCACACACTTGGCACATGTACCCTCCCCCCCCAAATGCAACAAATAAAATAGGGGATAAAAAACACTTACCTGTCCTGGAGCCTTCCTCCATGGAGTCATAGCCTGGGACCCCCTCCACCTGCTCCCTCTCCAGGCAGCGTGCGACCACCTTCTCCTCCGCGGTCAGGGTGACAGGACATGGGGGACCACCACCTGTGCCCCTCTCATGCCTCCTGATGGTGGCCACCTTGCCCTTGACCTTGCGCCGCAAGTCGTTGATCTTTTTCTGAATGTCCCCAGCAGTCCGGGTGGAGTACCCCAAGACATTCACCCTGGCAGCAATGGACTCCAGGATGCCCTGCTTCCTCTCCCGGCTGGTCTTGCGGCTTTTTTTCCCATGAAGCAAATCATTCACAGACTCCATCGCTGAGATGATAACCGAGACCTCCTGGGAATTAAAATTAAGGTTCCTCCTCTCTCTGGGGGTAGCGGGAGCAGCCATTACAGAGCAAAAGTATCTTCCCTGGGGTGGGGGGAAACGGATATACTTTTGCGCCGGAATGGCGTTTCCGCCTGCGCTTTTAAGCGCCCAGCGGAACGCATTGCGCTGACGTTTCCCGTGAAGTGGTGCCGACGGAAGTTGTGAGCATGCGCACAAGGGGGCGAGTGGAGCCGCACTCACTGCGCATGCTCCGTGGATGATGCGCTGAACGTAAGCCTCTGCGCTGGGCTCCGCCCATCATTTACATATGATCACACCCACTTCCACTTGCGTCGGGTTACGCCAGCGCATTATCGTTACTCTGGCGCAAGTTTACGCGCAACTGCTATGTGAATAACAGTACTTGCGCTGAAAGGGTCTTCAGAGTAACGTAAATGAGAAGCGTTACTCCAGAGGAAAGATACTCCCATCTACCTGAATCTGGCCCTATGAGTCTACTTCACTTTACACATTGCAATGCCCCACTTCCCTGGTGGTTCCAGGTCTGGTCCATGGATTAAAACATTGTTTTATTAAAAACTGTATATTTAAAAAAATCCTTTGAACACACATTAACGGCTTCACCCCCCGAAGATTTTACCCCCTTCCTGGCCAAAGCATTTTTTACCCAAACAAAATTTGCATCCTTCTTTTACCACAAATAGAGCTTTCTTTTGGTGGTATTTGATCACCTCTGCGGTTTTTCTTTTTTGCGCTATAAACAAAAGAAGAGTGACAATTTAAAAAAAATAAAACACAATGGGCCAGATTCAGAAAGGACTTACGCCGATGTATCTACTGATACGCCGCGTAAGTCCAGGTATGCGCCGTCGTATCTATGCGCCTTAATCTTGAAATAAGATACGCCTGAATTTTGGCTTCATCCGACCGACGTAAGTCTCCTACGCCGTCGGATCTTGGGCGCATATTTACGCTGGCCGCAAGGGGCGCTTCCATAGATTTACGCGTCGAATATGTAAATGAGCAAGATACGCCGATTCACGAACGTACTTGCTCCCGTCGCTGTAATCTACACCGTTTACGTAAGGAGTATGTCCGGCGTAACGTTATCCCTGCTATATGAGGCGCAGGTCATGCAAAGGTATGGACTTTGGAACAGCCGTTGAATTTTACGTCCTTTACGTAAGTCGTACATGAATAGGGCTGTGCGTAGGTTACGTTCAGTGATTCGACGTATCTTAGGCGTTTGTCCCGACGTGATTCTGCGCATGCGTACTGGGATGCGTCCAAGAGCCGACGCATACGCAGTTCTTTTTTAAAACTCGGCCCATCATTTGCATGGGGTCACGCTTCATTATAATATATCACGCCCACTTCCAGCTAATTTCACTTACAATGGCTTACGCCGACAACTATACGCTACGCCGGCGCAACGTTGAGCGCATATTCTTTGTGAACAGCAGGCTTGCCTCTCAACGTTGCGCCGGCATATCATAAAGAAGATACGCTACGGCGGCATAAAGATGCGCCGTTCTATGTGAATCTACCCCAATATCTTTTACTTCTTGCTATAATAAATATCCCACAAAAAAAAAAAAATATCCCAGCTTTTTTTAGGCCGATATGTATTCTTCTACATATTTTTTGTAAAAAAAATCACAATAAACACAAAAGTTATAACGTTTACAAACTATGGTAAAGATTTATGGCATTTTTATGGCTTTTTTTTTTACCAGTAATGTACTGTGCTGATCTGATTTTTAGCAGTATTGCGACATTACGGCAGACAGATCGGACACTTTTGACACATTTTTGGGACATTTATAGAGCGCTTAGTGCTATAAATATGCACTGAATACTGTATAAATGGCACTGGCAGGGAAGGGGTTAACACTAGGGGACGATCAAGGGGTTAACTGTGTGTTCCCTTACTGTGGAGAGATGACAGATTGTTGTTCCTACTTTGTAGGAACTCCTGATCTGTCTCCTCTCTTCTGATTTACACACACAAATCCCCGTTCTAAATCTCGTGCACCGATCGCGTGTGGCCGGAGGTGGTCGTGCCCACCTGCCATGCGCATCGGGTTTCCCGCTGTACAGCTGTACAGCAGGCCCGTCTGCCTTCTGGTTGCTCCCCTAGGCAAAGCAATATATATACAGGATTTCGCCCAGGAGAGCCATTCGCAGTATATCCGAGTGAGCCAGTCAGGAACCGGTTAATGTTTTTTTTTTTTAAGTGTATTTTTGTGCATGAGCTCGAGAGAGAGGAGCCGGACTGCAGGAGTTGGGAGTAGGCAGACCCTCCCCCCAGAGGCAATCTGCCATCCTTCTCCATGCCCCCGGGTAGCAATGGCAGGTGTGAGGGAGGACCTCACACTCACCCCACCCTACCTGCTCCGCTTGGGAGACCTCATGGCCAAAGTGCGTGCGTGCTAAACCAATTTCGTGTGCGTGCAAGTGTGGTGTTTTTTTTTGTGGGGGGGGGGGGGGGGTGGGCGTACTAAGCACAAGCTTACCTTGCATAGCACACCCACTGGGAGCCGGGCTGAGACTACCAAACTCAATTCACATGTAGTCGAAACCGGGATCCGAACCCTTGGTGAGCGGCTTATCAGCGCAGTGCCAATCACGTTGAGCCACTACAGCTCCCACCGGTTAATGTAATTAAGTAAGTAATTGTAAGTAATTGAGTTTTGATCGCCTTCAACATTAAGGGCTCATTTCCACTGGCGTTTTTACAGCCACTTTTCTGAGTGTTTTTTGCAGCTTAAAAACGCCTGTCCATGTTAGTCTATGGCCTCATGCCCACCATGACGTTTTTGAGCTGTAGATGGCTAAGCTGCAAAAAAAACGCGGGCCCAGTGGGTTCTGAAGCTCCAGCAATAGAGCTGTAAAAATGCCAGACATTAAAAAACGCTCAAAAACGTGCACAAACGCTCAAACACGCTCAAAAACTCTGCCGCTGTGTTTTTTTTTAAGCTCCAGCTCAAAAAAAATGTTTTTTTTCTAAAATAAACATGGACAGGCGTTTTTAAGCTGTAAAAAACACTCAGAAAAGTGGCTGTAAAACGCCAGTGGAAATGAAGCCTTATATTCATTAACTGCTTGCACTTCCGGTTCTGGGGCATGCACGCGTCCCACCAGTGGCCTGTTTTCACTGTGATTAGACACAACGGGAGCTGATTAGTGGGACACACGATCATTAGGCAGAGAACAAGAATGGCGATGTACACCCATGGCCAAAAGTTTTGAGAAAAACACAAATACTAATTTTCACAAAGTCTGCTGCCTCAGTTTTTGAGATGGGAAATTGCATATACTCCAGAATGTTATGAAGAGTGATCAGACGAATTGCAGTTAATTGCAAAGTTCCTATTTGCCATGAAAATTAACTTAATCCCTTAAAAAAAAATTCCACTGCATTTGTGCAGAAGGCTTCAGGGTGCCCAAGAAATTCCAGCAAGCGCCAGGACCATCTCCTAAAGAGGATTCAGCTGTGGGATCGGAGTGCCACCAGTGCAGAGCTTGCTCAGGAATGAAGGCGAAGGGAGCTGTTTAAGCCCCCCCCCGAGCCCATGGGAGTGCGGGCAGATGGAAAGGTCCATTCCCCCCCCCACCTGTAGCAAAGGGGGGCGGTGTTTAGGTCTCGGGTGGGCGGGTGGGGGCCCCGCCCCCTCCTTTCTACACCTGCAAGGTGAGGGTTTTAGGTGAGGTGATCCAGGGACCAATGAGAGTGCAGGCTTAGGTCATCTGGGGTCTAAAGAAGGTTCCAGAAGCTGGGAAGCTCACTTAAGGCAGGTGCAGCAGTGGAAGCAGCCAGCAGCAAGCGGTGATCCTTACCTGCGAACTCCTCTGCGTTGCTCCTGTGCTGAAGCGTCATGAAGAGCCTGGTTCGGCGTATACTTGAGAGAGCTGGCGCTGAGGATGGTGAGGCTTGGATGCAGCAGTGCTTGTCCTTATCCCCCAGTCAGCCCCCCCGGTTGTCACAGAACTCCGCAGAGCAAGACGAGTTGCCGGTGTCCGCCTCCCCCTCGGTATCTGCCTCAGGAATCTCCCCTGCTTTCCAAGCAATGCAGTCATCCTCGCAGGGCTATTTCCCCCGCCTACTGGAGTCAGAGTCACAGGCAGCATGGGGGCTGGACATTCATCCAGCCAATCCAGCGGTCACATCTCCCATTGTCAGCATGACAGAAGAGGCACCCTATCCTTTCCCGGAGCACGCCAGCGGCGCGGTGCAGTCACCTCAGAAGCGCAGGAAGTCTAGCCGTTTGTCACAGGACATTCAGGACGCCATCCCACCCTCAGGCAGAGAGCCCCCCAAGAAGAAGAACTCCGGCGGCCAGCGGGGGGGCCGCGGTAGGGGGGTAAAAACCCCCGCTAACAGCTGTTTGTCGGCACCTTTTGCTTTCTCTCCACAGGTACCAATTCAGGCGTCCCCTGCAGCATATGCAGGCAGACCCAGGCTGCTGGCTGATTTCGACGGCAGCACCAGCAAGAAGAGGAGCACAGCTGGGGCCAGGGACGAAGCACATCCCCCTAACACCCAGACACCCATGGAAGCACAACAGATCCCAGTGGTTTGCTCTCAAGCAGCCCCGGCGGCAGGCCCAGGTAATGGCAATTTATCCCAATTACATTTATTGTCCACTTTGACTTCCTCTTTGTCCTCCCTTATTGCTAGCATGGGTCCCAATTTACCTGCTAGTCAGAATGCACCTGTGTCAGCAGCTACTGTATGGGCCAGTCAGGACATGGGGCGGAAGGGTCAGGAAGGGGGTAGTAGTTCAACACAACCCCTGCCCTTTCAGGTGGAGAGTAGTGGGTCTTTGGGTTATGAAATCCCTTGCAATGTTCCTGAGACTTGTGCCAGGGAAGCGCTTCCATGCACATTGTCCCCCCTGGGATATCATTTATCTGCTTCTACGAAGGAAAAAATTATCAAAGGGGACTTTATAGACCTGCTGTCTCTCTTACCCTCTGCAAAGGAGTCATTATTTAAAGAGAAAGGGGGTGAGAAAGGCGAGGATGATAGACGCAGGCCGGTATCCAAGAGTTTTAACAATTGGCTACAGGCTTTTCTGATTTATTCTAGCATCATTTGCGAGAAGTACTCAGAGAGAAGCGTGGGTCTGTTACAGCATTTGGACATTGTGCTGGAGGCATATAAAAATTTTGGAGGTGTGTCCTGGTTTGCATATGATGAGTCCTTTAGACAAAAACTAGCTGTTCACCTTAACTTGGCATGGGGTGTAAAGGATATTGGGTTGTGGCTCAATCTTTTTCTCCCGCAGAGATCGTTTAATCCCAGGCCACAGCTCCCAAGTCCAGGCGCTCCGGCTGCCACCTATAGGAGGGGCATATGCTTCTCGTTCAACGACTCCCAATGCAAGTTCCCGGGTAACGTGCAGATATAGACACGAGTGCGCATTTTGCGCAGGGGCACACCCAGTTGCCAAATGCTTTAAGAAAATGGCCGCTGCCAATCAGCCGCTTTACAAGGAACCCTTTCCAAAAAGCGCCATCCCCGGTGAGACTGCAAGAAATGCTGCCGTGGCTGCGAATCTACACAGACAGGCAGACGGCACAGCTACTATATGAGGGCTTTAAAGAGGGTTTTTTGATCCCCCCCTTCAAAGGTCAGGGCTGTGTGGTTAGGGAGAACCTAAAGTCAGCTGTAGATTTCCCCGAAGTAGTCAGAGAGAAACTTTTAAAGGAGCTCCTGGAGGATAGAATTTCAGGACCTTTCATTCAACCTCCTTTTGAAAACTTCAGGGTTTCCCCCCTCGGGGTAGTTCCCAAAAAAGAGAAGGGGTCTTTTCGGCTCATACACCATTTATCCTACCCTAGGGGGGACTCGCTGAATGATCAAATTAGTGAAGAAACAGCCTCAGTAAGTTACTTAACATTCGATGACGCTTTAGGAAAGATTCGCCGGCTTGGCAAAGGGGCTTCGCTGGCCAAAGCAGACATCCAATCCGCATTTCGTTTGCTACCAATTAACCCTCTGTCATTCAACTCCCTAGGTTTTGTTTTTGAAGAATGTTTTTTCTTTGACCAGTGTCTCCCGATGGGCTGCTCACTCTCATGCAGTTATTTTGAGGCCTTTGCCACGTTCATTGAGTGGGTCGTGCGTAAGTGGTCAGGTTCACCTTTTTTAATACATTACTTGGATGACTTCCTTTTCTTGGGTGTGTCTTCGGCCGATTGCTCAAAGTTGCTCAATTCATTCCTAGAGGTCTGTAAGGTTTTTAACATCCCTCTGGCTCAGGAGAAGACAGTGTACCCAACAACGCGTTTAATCTTCTTGGGCATCACCATCGATACAGTCGCTATGGAATTTGAGCTGCCGGCCGAGAAGGTTACCCAATTAAGGGACGATCTGTTCATTCTCATCAGAAAAAAGAAGGTCATCCTGAAGGAGGTACAAAAGTTGCTAGGCCTCCCAGTTGGGCGAATTTTTTCAAGACGGCTTTATTTGGCTATCGCCGGTTTTAAATCACCGACGTCGCACATCAGAATCTCGGCGGAGATTAGGGAAGACCTGTTGGTGTGGTCGCATTTCTTGGAAAATTTCAATGGTAGGGCAATTTT
Source organism: Rana kukunoris (assembly GCA_029574335.1). NCBI lineage: Eukaryota > Metazoa > Chordata > Amphibia > Anura > Ranidae > Rana > Rana kukunoris. The sequence continues at coordinate 52,928,409 of CM056049.1, forward strand.
TCAATCTGATTTTGTGTTAGACCAAGATTTTTGCTTATCCACAGACGCAGCAGGGTCAGTGGGTTTCTCAGCAATATGGGGGACACACTGGTGTGCATCCCTGTGGCATCCTTGCTGGAGTAAGAAAGGCCACATTAAGAACATTGTGATTCTGGAACTCTTTCCCATCTTAGTCGCCTTGGAAATATGGGGTGAGTATTTCAGGAATAAAAGAATTCTTTTCAGCACCGACAATAAAGGGGTGCTTTTTGCAGTTAATTGCTTGTCATCAAAGTCCCCTCCCGTAATTTCCCTAATTCGTTTCCTTGTTTTTAAGTGCTTAAGTTTGAATGTTTGGATAAAGGCCCGCCATATCCCGGGTAAGTTGAATGACATTGCGGACTCTCTCTCACGATTGCAGATGGAGAGATTCAAGTCGCTGTTCCCAGAAGCGGACGAGGTGGGGATCCGATGCCCAGCACATTTATGGGACCTGATCTAGGCTGCGTGCGGGATAACATTATGAAATCTATCTCCCCCGCCACCATGGCGGCATACTCCGCGTCATGGCAGCTATGGTTGTCACACTTGGCGTCCCTGGGGGAGAATAGGTTTGCGTTTTCAGAAAATGTAGTGTTATCTTTCCTGAACAAGTTATTGGCCAGGGCCCTATCCCCGTCACAGGTGAATAAAATGTTAGCCGGGGTCTCATTTTTTGGTAAGTTAAATAACCTCCCCCCATGCTCTTCCTTTTTCTCGGTACATCAGGCGCTAAAGGGTTACAAAAAAGGGACTCAGAGTAGGGACAATAGAATGGCGGTTACCCCAGACATTCTTACGGAGCTATGCGCGACGGTCGGTTCTATATGTTTTTCTCGTTACGAAGCAACGCTTTTTCGGGCGTTTTTTTCCTTATTATTTTTCGGGGCTTTTAGGATATCGGAGCTGGTTTCCCCAAATAAGAAAACGGAGTCATATTTCAAGTTGAGGCACATGTTTTGGGGAAATTCCCGTTGTTCTATGTTTATCCCAAGGTCAAAAACTGATCAATTTGGTAAAGGGGCATGGCTAACGCTGCACGCTTTACCAGATTCCCCTATCTGCCCAGTTAGCCTAGTTGGTCAATTTTTACAAATTAGAGGTCCCGGGGAAGGGTCATTTTTTATTCACGCCGATAGTGTGCCCTTGACCATTTATCAGTTTAATACCGTTTTCCATAAGTGTTTAGACGTTATGGGTTTGAGCGGTTTGCCTCTTTCGTCGCACTCCTTTAGAATAGGGGCGGCGACGGAGGCAGCCAGACTTGGTTTGGGTATGATTAGCATTAAACGCATAGGCAGATGGCAGTCTGATGCCTACAAGCTGTACATCCGCCCTCACTGTTCTTTTTAATTTACAGGTCAAGCCCTATCCGTATGGATCATAGGGCATTCGTTCATATTCTGGGCCGAAAGGAGAGCTTTGCGAAGAGTGTATACCGGAAGCTTGAATTTCGACCCTAAGTTGGTGAATATTTATTGGCATGGAAGAAGGGGTATGGTATGGAATAATCTTTTTGATGAGCTAAATGTGTTGTTCCGCTCCATGCCGATTCCTGACGTTTTAATTCTCCACCTAGGTGGTAACGATATAGGGCATAGTAAGACCTTGGACCTCATTTTCCAAATTAAATATGATTTGGGGCAATTTAGTTTTTCCTTCCCCGGGGTGCAGTTGGTTTTTTCGGAAATAGCCCCTAGGTTAGTGTGGTTAAACTCTCCATTAGAAAAGGTCAGGAAGAGGATAAACAGAGCGATGGCAAAGTTCATGCCAGAAGTGGGAGGTTTCTCCTTTCGTCACGTAGACTTAGAGGGAGGTTTAGTCGGGCTTTTCAGATTAGATGGGGTCCATCTTTCGGACATTGGACTTGATATTCTGAATAACGACTTGCAGAGCATGGTGGAGTTGGCCGCGAGGGGGGTGGTGGGCCGGCCTTGCTTCTAGAGGCCTAAGTGGAAGCAAGCCCGGCTATTGGGGTTGGTTAAGTTAAAGTTAAAATCCAACCCGAGCCGTGGTGACTGGGTTGAGGACTGTTGGTGTTTTTTCCTAAAGTTAAGCAAGTGATGTGGTATGCATTATTGCAATGGTTGTTTGATTAATAAAATATTGATTTAATACACCAGTAATAAAGGCCTGCGGCCAAGTTAACCCGCTCCATGTGTCAGTAGTCGTTATTCATATAGTCAACATTCTGCATACAATCCCATGGCAGCAGGCAGGTGTGAGCGCATCTGCACACACAGTGAGGCGAAGACTTTTGGAAGATGGCCTGGTGTCAAGAAGGGCAGCAAAGAAGCCACTTCTCTTCAAAAAAAACCATCAGGGACAGATTGATCTTCTGCAGAAAATATGGTGAATGGACTGCTGAGGACTGGGGGGGCAAAGTCATATTCTCTGATGAAGCCTCTCTCCGATTGTTTGGGGCATCAGGAAAAAGGCTTGTCCGGAGAAGAAAAGGTGAGCGCTACCATCAGTCCTGTGTCATGCCAACAGTAAAGCATCCTGAGACCATTCGTGTGTGGGGTTGCTTCTCATCCAAGGGAGTGGGGGGCTCACTCACAATTTTGCTCAAAAACACAGCCATGAATAAAGAATGGTACAAAAACACCCTCCAACAGCAACTTTTTCCAACAATCCAACAACAGTTTGGTGAAGAACAATGCATTTTCCAGCACGATGGAGGCAAAAGTGATAACTAAGTGGCTTGGGGACCAAAACATTTACATTTTGGGTCGATGGCCTGGAAACTCCCAGATCTTAATCCCATTGAGAACTTGTGGTCAATCCTCAAGAGGCGGATAAACAAACAAAAACTCACTCATTCTGACAAACTCCAAGAAGTGATTATGAAAGAATGGGTTGCTATCAGTCAGGAATTGGCCCAGAAGTTGATTGAGAGCATGCCCAGTCGAATTGCAGAGGTCCTGAAAAAGGGCCAACACTGCAAATACTGACTCTTTGCATAAATGTCATGTAATTGTCGATAAAAGCCTTTGAAACATATGAAGTGTGTGTAATTTTATTTCACTATATCACAGAAACAACTGAAACAAAGATCTAAAAGCAGTTTAGCAGCAAACTTTGTGAAAACTAATATTTGTGTTATTCTCAAAACTTTTGGCCACAACTGTACACAAGGCAGATCACCGTTCTGTCAGTACAGAGGACATGGATCCTGTGTCTCTACCAAGCAGGGGCACCAATCCATGCCTTCTCCTAGTACAAGCACCTCCCTCGCAGTAGTAAAACACTGGTTAGGCACACATTTAACCCTTTAATTTCCCCTACCGTTAACCCCTACCCTGCCAATGTCATTAGTACAGTGACAGGGTATATTTTTTAGCATTGATCACTGTATTAGTGTCACTGGTCCCCTAAAAAGTGTCAAAAGTGTCAGTTAGTGTCCTGACTGTCTGCCACCCTACTATAAGTCACTGATTGCTGATCATTGCTAGTAAAAAAAAAAAAAAAAAACATTGTTTGTAGACGCTTTTACGCAAACCAATCAATATAAGCTTATTGGGTTTTTTTTTTTACCAAAAACATGTAGCAGGATACATATTGGCCTAAATTAATGAAGAAATTAGATTTTTTTTTTTTTTTTTTTATAGCAGAAAATAAAAAATATGTTTTTTTGTTTCTAAATTGTCTGTATTTTTTTTGCTTATAGCGCAAAAAATAAAAACTGCAGAGGTGATCAAATACCACCCAAAGAAAGCTCTATTTGTGGGAAAAAAGGACATACATTTTGTTAAAGGAGTTGTAAAGGAAAAACATTTTTTGCCTAAAATTAATGTCTGCAAGGTAGACAGACAGAATAGTGGTGACGTCACTGCGTAGCCTCCCATACGCGTTTCGTCACTGTATGGGAGGCTACGCAGTGACGTCACCACGCTGAGGAGGAGGGCTCCTAAATGCCGGCCGGCAATACTTTGTTTTATGCTGTTTTTTACCGTTTGTCTGTAAGTACAACTTTTAACTTTATTAAATCCACTGTTATATGGAGTTACGCTATGTGCGCCTCTTTCTTTTACCTACATTGAACCATTTGGAGCCTATAGTTACCACGTCCCTGAACCAGCTGGCTATAGTTGGAACATCCAAGGAACCGTAAGGAAACTTAAGGCCGTGACTGGGCTATAGTCAACTGTCTATACCGCTTGCCCTCTGGTAAGCTGCTTACTTATCTGGTGGAGGGTGCACCAATCTACCTGTATATGGACTTTATTGAACTTTATTGTTTATGAACTTTGGTCATCACTAGTTTTATCATTTGTCTATTTTCAAATCTGTTTATCCTTGGCGCGGATTTCTTTTTTCCTATTTTCACATTGTGTATCGCACGCCAGCTGCTGCCTGTAATTTTAGAAGGGGAGGGGGGACATTAGCGTGGTTTTTTGTTTCTTTTTGAGCACGTCACTGACCACCGCAGTAAAGCCCCCCTTCACGGTGGTGAGTAACAATCAGACAAGCAGGAAGTGAACAGAACAGAGAAGAAATAGAGCAACTTCTGGGCAAAAACGAACAATGAAGAAGTGAAAAGAGGAATGTCTGCAGGTAAAGGATGCTTATTATGAAAAAAAATGTTTTTCCTTTACAACCCCTTTAAGGGAACAGCATTGCAGGACCCCGCAACTGTCAGTTAAAGTAATGCCTGGTACACACGATTGGGTTTCCCGCCGGGAAACCCAAGGGGAAAGCCGAGTACCTGCTCGGTCAGTCTTTCCCCCTACACACGGCCGGGTTTCCCAACAACTAAACTGCCACGAGAGCTTTGGTCGGGAAATCCGGTCGTATGTAGGCTCCACCTCAGTCTTTTCCCAACTACCGGGTTAAAAACCGCTGGGAATCCCGGCAGGAAAAAAGAGAGCTGGTTCTTTTTTTTTTTCCTGGCAGTTTTCCTGTCGGGAAAACTGCGATGGAACATGCAAACAGCCGAGATTCCCGACCAAAAGCTCTCATGGCAGTTTTCCTGACAGAAAACCCGGCCGTGTGTACGAGGCTTTACACAGTGCCGTATCGCAAAAAATGGCCTAGTCATAAAGGGGCCTAAACCTTAACCTGAAGTGGTTAATTTATATTCAACCTAAATCTTGCAAAAAAATAAAGAAAAAATATTTGAGATCTCCAGCACAAATTTATTCCTATTCCATATTAGATTATCATACTTTTAATATTGTGTGCTGAAATATGGGAGACCAGAACCTACTAAATCAACATCAGCATCGCAGAGCTGACCAAACAAAGCTGTTCCATCGTACTGGGCTTCTTAACCGCAGCTCTGCGTCCAATACAGTATGTCATGAGCACAGTCTGCCTGTGTTTACACAGCTGCTTAACCCTTGTGGTGCAGCGACACGCGCACAAATACCAGCAAATAAAATATAGGGAACCCAATGGCAAACGCTGGCGCATAGCCATAATATGTATAAAAACAGTATAAAGACGCAGACATTAAAATATGGCCAGGCATTGGGTGAGAATATTTTAGGAAGGGAGATACTACACTCCATTCAAAGTATATCCTAAGATTTATATTTTATTTTAGGGAAGGTTTAAAACCCCTGTCAGATGTACTTCTAGACACTTTGGGGGTTATTTACAAAAGGCAAATCCACTTTGCACTACAAGTGCAAACTACACTTGAAATTGCACTGAAAGTGCCCTTGGAAGTGCAGTCGCTGTAAATATGAGGGGAAGATCTGAAATGAGGGGAAGCTCTTGTGATTTTATCATCCAATCATGTGCAAGCTAACATTTTCCTTGTATGTCCCCCTCGGATCTACAGCGACTGCACTTCCAAGTGAAATTTCAGTGCAATTTCAAGTGCAGTTTGCACTTGTAGTGCAAAGTGGATTTGCCTTTATTAAATGACCCCAATAGTTAAATAACCCCCATAAAGACATTTCAGCCTGTGTGAGAGTTTATGTCAATAGTAATTCCCATATTCCTGTATGTTGTGATCGTTAAGGTGCCCACTTTAGGGTGGAGCTCCGCCCTAAAATTCCCTCCTAAACTTGGGGAGCGTGTTATACGCCGATAAATACGGTATTCCAATTTGTAATTCCAATTTGTTTCATATATTGGTTGTTCTGAATTGATTTGTAATTTAGGAGATTGGCTATATTCTATTTAACGTGTTATTTTGGGAGATTACATATGAACTCTATTTTTGTTAGATGGAGGTGGATCCATCAGATAACGACTGGAACAAAATACATTTTGGATTCATTTGTTATGATTCAGAGATTCTGATGGGTTCACCTCCATCCAACTCAAACACAATAAGTAGGAGTCAGTATCTTATTCCACTTTTATACCATATGGTATTTAATACAATTTGTTTCCATTTCATATGTAGTGCATAATAAAAAAAAATGTGAATCAATTTGCATCATTCATTTTGTTATGACTTTATTTCCGATGCTTCAAACATTAACAAAAGGCCTAAATGGAGAAAATTAAGACACATGGATTAGTTGTTTAGTTATAATTTATTTCAGATTCATTGAAATTTATAACTATTGTGATTCGGTGATTCGGATGAATCCGAATCTCTAAATAACAAAAATGTAGTTTAAATTTCGATTTGTAACGAAATCATCACACATGTCTTGTTTCAGCATCCACGTGGCATTGCAACAGATTAATTGAGTAAAAAGTGTTTCACAGGCCAAAGGCAGACACCAAACAGCATGTTAACCACTTCCCGACGGCCGTACGAATATATGCGGCCGTCGGGATGTCCTGAATCTCTGACAGGGCGCATATATGCGCCCTGTGCTTCTAATGGCCACTAGAGGGCGCGCGAGCGCCGCCGGCGGCGCGCGCGTGCCCGCTGCATTCCAGAGATGCCGATGCGCGTGCCCGGCGGCCGCGATGTCCGCCAGGCACTCGCAATCGGCGGTTACAGGGACAAGACATGGATCTCTGTGTGTAAACACAGAGATCCACGTCCTGTCAGGGAGTGAGGTGACCGATCTGTGTCTCTTGTACATAGGGACACAGCATCGGTCACCTCCCCCAGTCACCCCCCCTCCCCCCAAATAGTTAGAACACACCCAGAATACATTTAACCCCTTCCATGCCCCCCTAGTGTTAACCCCTTCACTGCCAGTCACATTTATACAGTAATCGGCGCAATTTTATAGCACTGATCGCAGTATAAATGTGAATGGCGCCAAAAATGTGTCAAAAGTGTCCGATGTGTCCACCATAACGTCGCAGTCCCAATAAAAATCGCAGATCGCCGCCATTACTAGTAAAAAAAAAATTATAAAAATTATTAATAATTCTGTCCCCTATTTTGTATGCGCTATAACTTTTGCGCAAACCAGTCGCTTATTGCGATTTTTTTTTTTTTTTACCAAAAATATGTAGAATAATACGTATCGGCCTAAACTGAGAATTTTTTTTATTTTATTTTTAAAAAAATGGGCTATTTATTATAGTAACAAGTAAAAAATATTGACTTTTTTTCAAAATTATCGCTCTTTTTTTGTTTATAGCGCAAAAAATAAAAACCGCAGAGATGATCAAATACCACCAAAAGAAAGCTCTATTTGTGGGGAAAAAAGGACGCCAATTTTGTTTGGGAGCAACGTCGCACGACCGCGCAATTGTCAGTTAAAGCGACGCAGTGCCAGAAGCTGAAATTTCACCTGGTCAGGAAGGGCTATAAGTGCCCAGTAAGGAAGTGGTTAAAGAGTCACTAAAAGATTTTTTTTTTTTTAGCTAAATAGCTTCCTTTACCTTAATGCAGTCCTGGTTTCATGTCCTCATTGTTCGTTTTTTTTCTGTAATCCTTCTCTGTTCTGCACACTTCCTGGTTGTCTGTTTCCTTATGAAAAAAGTACTGGGAGCTTCTCTCTGTGGTCTCTAATCAAGAAGATGTGATTACTGTGTGTCTAAAACCCCTCAGAACCAATCAGTTTCATTTTAAAAACAAACACTGCCCTGTATTGCCTGTGTCTCTGTCCTTCACAGAAGCATGAAACTAGATGAGAAACGAAACTGAAACTGCAGGCACATTATATGACTGATTTTTATCTATTTTTAAAAGGAATCAGTTAACTATTATGTCTCTATACCCAGGGCCGGATTAACAGAGGGGCTGATGGAGCTGCAGCTCCAGGCCCCTTTCTCAAGATAGGCCCATTTGCCCCAAAAAAATAAAAAATAAAAAATAAAAGTTTTTTTTTTTTTTTTTTAGATCGACTTCAGGGGTTGTAGCTCGATGACCAGAGGTCACATAAACCCCACATTTGGGGGGTAGTCAGTTGAAGACCTACCCCACAACCGGTCAAAATATGGGATGGCTATCATTTATGGTTCCGGAGATACGGGGGTGCTTGCACAGCCTGTCAGAAGCTACATACAGAGCAGCCATTATAAATACAAGCTGACACACTGCAGCAGACTGAGAAAAAAAATCATCATTTGTTTTTTGCTAGAAAATTACGCTATGGTGGTCTTTGCAACTTTTTATGTTGCACGGTATAGAGCTGCACGATTCTGGCTAAAACAACAACTGCAATTTTTTTGCTTAGAAGATAGATCACAATTCTCTCACGATTCGTACGGCATAACATCGTCTTTCACATTAAAATGAAAAAAAAAATGGACTAACTTTACTGTTTTGTTTTTATGGTTTTTATTATTCAATGAAGTGGGCAAATGCAGCGTGACATAAAATATTGCAGCAATTGCCATTTTTGTCTCTGCTAATATATATATAATGTTTGGTGGTTCCAAGTAATTTTCTAGCAAAAAATATTGCTTTTTAACTTAAACAAGTGTTGGACTTTAAGTGGTTACATTTCTTGCATTTACACACAGAAGTTTGTCCTAAAAAGGAAGTTGGTTACAATGTTTCATGTTGTTTACAAACTTGGCAGACTTTACACACAGAAGTGTATCCCTTTGATATAAGAAGAAAGTGTTAGTTACAATGTTTCCTGCTAAGAACTTGGCAGACTGCCCAGATATTTTCTTTTGACAGCTGAAAGTCTCTCCATTTGTTATATGAAAGAATCAGCAAACTCTGCATTGGAGATGTTGGGGGGGTTGAATCAAGATCACAATTTTAACGATTAATTGTGCAGCTCTAGCACGGTACTGTATTTGCGCAGCAATTTTTCAAACATGTTTTTTTTGGAAATAAACTGTTTCATACATTAAAAAAACACTAAAGTTAGCACGATTTTTTTTTTTTTTTTGGTATCCTAAGCGATGCTTTAAACATTTTTTAGGTTAGATGTTTAGAGTTACAGAGAAAGTCTAGTGCTAGAATTATTGCTCTCGCTCGAATGATCGCGACGTATGTAACCTGTGTGTATCTGGCTCTGATACTAGCCAGTGCCTACCCAGCTACTGACTGGTATCTCTCCCCAGCCTGCCCCCCCCCCCACACACCCTCTCACCTGCTGACCTGTAGATGGGGGAATCACTCCTGCAGTGTTATTGTGTTCTGCCAGTGAGTACAATGATCAGTGTTGCTATCTATAGCTGGCAGCACTGATTGTTTTGGGAAAAACAGGCTGGTTGTACTCAAGTCGATTAATAGATTGACTTGTGTAAAACCAGCTAGCCCATACATAGATCGACTATGGCTTGTCTCGGAATAATTGGTGTAATTTCAATTCATGTATGACCCGCTTAACCACTACGCAGTCCCTAAACATCCTTCCACTCCTATACATTGTGCCCACTGTCATACCCTCCACACTCCTCTCCTGTACATAGTGCTCACTGTCATACCCCCCACACTCCTCTCCTGTACATACTGCCCACTGTCATACCCTCCACACTCCTCTCCTGTACATACCGCCCACTGTCATACCCTCCACACTCCTCTCCTGTACATAGTGCCCACTGTCATACCCTCCACACTCCTCTCCTGTACATAGTGCCCACTGTCATACCCTCCACACTCCTCTCCTATATATAGTGCCCACTGTCATACTCTCCACACTCCTCTTGTACATAGTGACCACTGTCATACTCTCCACACTCCTCTCCTGTACATAGTGCCCACTATCATACCCTCCACACTCCTCTCCTGTACATAGTGCCCACTGTCATACCCTCCACACTCCTCTCCTATATATAGTGCCCACTGTCATACTCTCCACACTCCTCTTGTACATAGTGACCACTGTCATACTCTCCACACTCCTCTCCTGTACATAGTGCCCACTATCATACCCTCCACACTCCTCTCCTGTACATACTGTCTGCTGTCATAGACTCCTCTTCTGTACATACTTCCCACTGTCGCACCCTCCACACTCCTCTCCTATACATAGTGCCCACTATCATACCATCCCCATTCCTCTCTTGTACATACTGCCCACTGTCATACCCTCCACACTTCTCTCCTGTACATACTGCCCCATCATACCCTCCACACTTCACTCTGGTACATACTACCCTCTGTCATACCCCCACACTCCTCCTGTACATACTTCCCACTGTCATACTCTTCACACTCCTCTCCTGTACAAACTGCCCACTGTCATACCCTTCACACTCCTCTCCTGTACATAGTACCTGCTGTCATACACTTCTCTCCTGTACATACTGCCCACTGTCATACCCTCCACATTCCTCTCCTGTACATACTGCCCACTGTTATACTCTCCACACTCCTCTCCTATACATAGTGCCCACTATCATACCGTCCACACTACTCTCCTGTACATACTGCCCACTGTCATACCCTCCACACTCCTCTCCTATACATAGTGCCCACTGTCATACCCTCCACACTCCTCTCCTGTACATAGTGCCCACTGTCATACCATCCACACTCCTCTGCTATACATAGTGCCCACTGTCATACCCTCCACACTCCTCTCCTGTACATAGTGCCCACTGTCATACCCTCCACACTCCTCTCCTGTACATGGTGCCTACTGTCATACACTTCTCTCCTGTACATGATGCCCACTGTCATACCCTCCACACTTCTCTACACTTCTGTACATTGTGCCTTTTGCCGTACCCTTTGCACTCTTCTCCTGTACATAGTGCCCAATGTTAGACCCTCCACATTCCTCTCACTCACCTGCACATACTTCCCACTTATATACCGTCCGTACTCCTCCCCTATGTCGCTTACCCACAAAAACAGTTCTTTAAAATGATACTGAATACCCTCAATGTTACCAGCTCTAGAATGGACACACTTGTTAGTTCAACTAAAGGAAATCTCAGTTCTCATATTTGTTCTGTCCCATTATTAGAACTTATTTAATGTTGTGATTACTACGGTGATGTACAGAGGGACATCGGGGATCTCAGCTACTTTCCTGACATTACTACTTTTTAGAGGCCCTGGGGTAGGTTATGCCACAATGTACAAGTATGCACAGCATATTAGCACATTAGGGTACACTTACATTTTCAGACTGGGCCCTCCATTGCTGCGCTGTGATTCCCACGCATTTATTTATTATTTATAAAAGCAAAATCCTCAGCACCAGGCCCATGATGTTCTTAATCTGGCCCTGTCTATACCCTGTAAACAGTAATTTCAGCAAAAACATTTTTTTCCTTTACAACTCCTTTAACTCCAATGGCACCGAGGCAATAACTTATGCCCTGTACACACGATCACTTTTTGTGATGAAAAAAAATGTCATTTTTTAAAATGTCATTTAAAATGATCGTGTGTGGCCAAAATGTCATTTTATGTCTTCTGAAAAATGACCAAAAAAAAATTCGAACATGCTCGAATTTTTTATGTCATTTTTCAAAATGTCATTTTTTGTGTCATAAAAAATGATCGTGTGTGGGCAAAACTACGTAAAAAATGACGTTTTAAACCCGCACATGCCCAGAAGCAAGTTAGGAGACGGGAGGTAAAACTACCATTCATAATGGAGTAAGCACATTCATCACGCTGTAACAGACAAAAAAGCAGGAATCGTCTTTTACTAACAAGTACCGTATTTTTCGGACTATAAGACGCACTTTTTTTCCCCAAAAACATGAGGGAAAATGTCTCTGCGTCTTATAGTCCGAATACTAAATGGCCACCCCCCGATTCTGCCATTTAACATACCGGGCCGGTGGTCAGAGAGCACGTCTGCACAGGGCAGGCAGCCGGCGCCATCAGCTTGGGCTCGTGGGGGTCAGACTGGTCCATCTTTTTCCCAGCAGCACTCCTGCACGTCTCACACAGCAAGGACGGGGGAAGTCCTTGTAGAATTAGCCCAGGAAGCATTGCAGCAGCTCCAGTGCGTGGAGACACTCCCACACACGTCACTAAGTGTTGCTCCGAGCACTCGGCCTGTGTTCGGTCATATTTTCCTACAACGTTAACTGCTTCCGCTTCCACGAGAACATCAATCAATCGTCTTACTTCACACTGCGCCTGCACAGCCTATCTTTAACACGCTATCCCCTGAATACATTACCATAAATACCGGTAAATAGAGGTACATTAAAAACACTCGCCGCTGCACTGCTCCTGTCACCTAAAAAAATCAAAACAAAGCATACAAAGCAATGCACAGTACACCAAGTAATGCGCATTAAACAAACCAATCCACATGTTTAATTAGACGCTATACAATGCACATATTTTATCAGATGCTTATGATATACAAAATATGCACCATTCAGTACACCATTTGGGTCAGAATATTTTTTTTCTCATTTTCCTCCTCTAAAACCTAGGTGCGTCTTATGGTGAGGTGCGTCTTATGGTCCAAAAAATACGGTAACCAGCTAAAAGCAGCCTCAAGGCAAATAGAACTTCCCCTTTAGAGTGCCATCACTTTGTTCATCATTTTCCAAAAATGATGGTGTGTACGCAACGTCATTTTTGAAAATGAAGTTTGAAAAATGTTTTTTTTTTTCATGAAGGAAAATTACATTTTTTTTCATCACAAAAAGTGATCGTGTGTACGGGGCATAACAGTTTTTGAGAGTAGAAGAGCTTTTCTTGCTGTCTCCTACCTGCTGTATACAATAGTGTGGCCTGGAGACTACTGTCATCTAGACCAGTATCTAGACCAGTGTTTTTCAACTCCAGTCCTCAAGGCACACCAACAGGTCATGTTTTCAGGCTTTCCATTATTTTGCACAGGTGATTTGATCAGTTTCACTGCCTTAGTAATCTGTAACCTGTTGGTGTGCCTTGAGGACTGGAGTTGAAAAACACTGCTCTATTCTAGACTAATGTAACTTTTCAGGCCCTCAGGTCTCCCACCTGAGGCCGCATGGCAGCCTGCGCTGGGGCGAGGTAACAGCCCCCTCCCCACTGGACCTCTCCATCTAGGAGGAAGACCCAGAGCACATATGCCCCTAAAATATACAGTGCCTTAAAAAAGTAATCATACCCCTTGAAATTTCCACATTTTGTCATGTTACAACCAAAAAGGTAAATGTATTTTAATGGGATGTTATGTGATAGACCAGGGAACTCCAAACTGCAGCCCTGGGGCCAGATGTGGGCTATTGCTTGCCTTAATGCGGCACTTGGGGCACTGTTCCATCCAACTCCAATGGGGCATTATTCTTGTTGCTAACACCAATGGGGCACTAGTCCTCCAACTGACACCATCAATTCTTTCCATTGACACCAACGATGGGGCACTTGTCCTCCCACTGACACCAAAGATATGGTATTATTTACTCCCACTGGATACCTGGACATTTTCTACTAGTCTGGCCCCCCTAAAGTCTGAAGGACCGTAAACTGGCCCTTTGTTTAGAAAGTTTGGAGACCCCTGTGAGATAGACCAACACAAAGTGGCACAAAATTGTGAAGTGAAAGAAAAATTATAAATAGTTTTTAATTTTTTGTACTAATAAATATCTGAAAAGTGTGGCGTGCATTTGTATTCAGCCTCCTTTACTCTCATACCCTTAAAGCGGTTGTATACCCTCGGAAGAATTTTTTTTTCCACTCCTGTAAGGCAAAAAGCATAATGAGCTAGTATTCACTGCATACTAGCTCATTATTAAATGCTTACCGTGGAACGAGGCGTCGGTCCACGCCAAGGTAGCTGACATGTTGCCTCGTCGTGTTTTCCGGGTATCACGGCTCCAGCGTTGTGAGTGGCTGGAGGCGCGATGTCATCACTCCCACGCATGCGTGCGGGAGACTTCTTTCCGGCAAGGTCCAGCGTCTGCAGGGCTTTCAGCCGAAAATCCCCTGGGCGCATGCGCCCTGCTGCAGTCAGCATCTCATTGCAAGGGGAATATCTCCTAAACCATACAGGTTTAGGAGATTTCTTCTTCTTTTTTTTTTTTTACCTACAGGTAAGCCTTATTATAGGTAAATAGATTAATAGATAATAGATAATTAGTAAATAGAGTCCATCTGTGTGTAATTTAATTTCAGTATACATGCAATGGTTTTGTGAAGCCCTCAGAGGTTTGTTAGAAAAACTTAGTAAACAAACAGCATCATGAAGGTCAAGAAACACACCAGACAGGTCAGGGATAAAGTTGTGGAGAAGTTTAAAGCAGGGTTAAATTGTAAATAAATATCCCAAGCTTTGAACATCTCATGGAGGTCCAACACCAACACAAGGTCACGTAGCCGCGTTTCACACAAACATCTTGTGCTTAATCATGGTGAAACGCGTCTACATGACCTCGTGTTGGTGTCTTTGGTGTTATCACTTTGAACGATAAAAGGCAATCGGAATTCCTGGATGTGCAGTCACTTCTTTTCTTACAAGTTTCCCACAGAGGCGGGCTGGGGCTGGCACTCTACGAGACATTCCACCTCAAGTTATCATCCTACACCTGGAGCAGCGGCTCTTTTCTTTGTATATCTGTTCAATCCATCATCTGAAAATGGAAAGAGTACGGCATAACTGAAACCTACCAAGACATGGCCGTCCACCTAAACTGACAGGCCGGGCAAGGAGAGCAGTAATCAGAGAAGCAGCCAAGAGGCCCATGGTAACTCTGGAGAGAGCTTAGGTGGTCGAATATGTCCACAGGACAACTATTAGTCCTGCACTCCACAAATCTGGCCTTTATGGAAGAGTGGCAAGAAGAAAGTCATTGTTGAAAAAAAGCCATAAGAAGTCTCGTTTGCTTGTAATAAGCCATGTAGGGGACACAGCAAACATGTAGAAAAAGGTGTTCTGGTCAGATGAGTCCAAAATTTAACTTTTTGACCTAAAAACAAAACGCTGTGTGTGGCGGAAAACTGACACTGCACATCACCCTGAACAGATCATCCCCACCGTGAAACATGGTGGTGGTAGAATAATGTTGTGGGGATGCTTTTCTTCAGGAGGGACAGGGAAGCTGGTCAGAGTTGATGGGGAGATGGATGGAGCCAAATACAGGGAAATCTTAGAAGAAAACCTGTACACACGATCTGATGATACTTGTCTGACCGTTTTCATCAGACAACTCTGAACTTGTCTGATGGTCTGATGTGCGTACACACCATCGGACCAAAATCCGATCAGGTCAGAACGCGGTGACGTAGAACACAACGACGTGATGAAAAAACGAAGTTCAATGTTTCCAAGCATGCGTCGACTTGATTCTGAGCATGCGTGGGTTTTTGGTCCGATGCTTTTGTGTACTAACCATCGAACCTGACAGGTTTCCATCAGACAGGTTTTAAAGCATGTTTTAAAACTTTTGTCCGACGGACAACGGTCCGATAGGCCGTACACACGATCGAACATGTCTGATGAAACTGGTCTGCAGACCAGTTTCATCGGACATGTTCGATCGTGTGTACGCGGCCTTAGAGTCTGCAAAATACTTGAGACTGGGGTGGAGGTTCACCTTCCATTCGGACAAAGACCCTAAACATACAGCCAAAGCTACAATGGAATGGTTTATATCAAAGCATATTGATGTGTTAGAATGGCCCAGTCCAGACCTACAGTAAATCCAATTGAGAATCTGTGGCAAGACTTTAACCACTTGCTTACTGGGCACATATACCCCTTTCCTGCCCAGGTGAAATTTCATCTTTTAGCACTGTCACGCTTTGAATGACAATTGCGCGGTCGTGCGACGTGGCTCCCAAACAAAATTGATGGCCTTTTTTTCCCCACAAATAGAGCTTTCTTTTGGTGATATTTCATACCCTCTGCGGTTTTTATTTTTTGCGCTATAAACAAAAATAGAGCGACAATTTTGGAAAAAAAATTTTTTTTTACTTTTTGCTATAAAAAATATCCAATAAAAAAAATTCTCAGTTTAGTCCAATACGTATTCTTCTACATATTTTTGGTAAAAATAAAAATCGCAATAAGCGTATAGTGATTGATTTGCGCAAACGTTATAGCGTCTACAAAATAGGGGATAGAATTATGAACTTTTTTTATTATTATTTTTTTTTACTAGTAATAGCGGCGATCTGCGATTTTTGTCAGGACTACGATATTGCAGCGGACACATCGGACACTTTTGACACATTTTTGGGACCATTCACATTTAGACAGCGAACAATGGTATAAATATGCACTGATTACTGTATAAATGTGACTGGCAGGGAAGGGGTGAACACTAGGGGGCGAGAAAGAGCTTAATGTATTCCCTAATTAGTGATTCTTACTGTGGGGGAGGGGGATGACTGGTGGAGGTGACCGATGGTTGTCCCTATGTACAAGGGACACACCATCAGTCTCCTCTCCCTGACAGGACATGGAGCTCTGTGTGTACATCGCGGATACCAGGCACGCGCATCGGCACCTGACTGACGCGGCAGGTGTGCGCGCGCGCCCCGCAGTTTCCTGGAGGGCGTATATAGACGGCCTCCCAGCAATTAAGAGCCGTATTTATCTTCCTATAGCGCGCATCGGCGTATAGCGCGCACCCCCAACCTAGAAGGGAAATTTCGGGGAAAAAAAGAAAATACTTACAGTTTGAATGCCCCTCGTCGGTGTCTTGCCCGGCGTTCATCGTCTGCCTTGTCCGGCCCGGTGTCCGTCTGCGGCCTTGGTGGTGGCCTCCCCGCTTCTCCCACGCTGTTTTTGAGCCGATCCCCGCTTCCCGCGCTGTTTGAACGCCGCCGCCGGGCACGCTCGGCCACGCTCGGCTCCTCTCGCATGAAGGCTAGGAGGCGGCACAGGGCGTGACCGCAAGCGGAGCCGAGCCTGGCCGAGTGTACCCAAGTGTACTGCGCTCGGGTATATGTCGGTGGCGGCGTTCAAACACAGCGCGGGAAGTGGGATAACGTGCACCCATGATTTTCCCCTGATTCTAAGGGGAAAAAAGTGTGCGTTATACGCCGATAAATATGGTATGTGCCACTTTGTGTTGGTCTATCACATAAAATACATTTATGGGCCAGATTCAGGTAGATGAGAGCATCTTTGCTCCAGAGTAACGCTTCTCATTTACGTTACTCTGACGACCCTTTCAGCGCAAGTACTGTTATTCACATAGCAGTTGCGCGTAAACTTGCGCCAGAGTAACGATAATGCGCTGGCGTAACCCGACGCAAGGGGAAGTGGGTGTGATCATATGTAAATGATGGGCGGAGCCCAGCGCAGAGGCTTACGTTCAGCGCATCAACCACGGAGCATGCGCAGTGAGCATAGGCGTGCGCAGCCTATTACATTAGGGTGTGCACCTCAAACCAAAGCTCAAAAAACATGTTCACCCCCCCCCCCCCCCACAAAAAGATGATTTTTGACATTTTTTTGCTGACTACTGATCGCAATTCATTCAAATATGTGACCTCTCTGTGCCAAGGCCCAGGCACAGAGAAGCTGCATATTTGTGTGTGGCCGGTGCCAAGGGGTCAATGACTACCCAAATGCAGGTAGCAAAATTCAGTATTTCCCGCCCTCTGTTCAGCACTGCTGTGTCGCTCCCTGTATGCGAGTAAGGTAGGAAGCGGAGGGAAAGGGTTGGTGACTGTGCAAAATGCTGGGGGAGGGGGGGGGGGTTACTCTGTAGTATGCAGGGGGGGAGAGGTGACTGTGCAGGGGGGGGGGGGGGGGTAGAGGTGACTGTGCAGGGGGGGGGAGAGGTGACTGTGCAGGGGGGGGAGAGGTGACTGTGCAGGGGGGGGAGAGGTGACTGTGTAGCATGTGGGGAGTCCAAACCTGGGGGGTGGTGACTGTGTAACATGCAGGGGGAGAGAGGTGACTGTGCAACATGCAGGGGGTACAAAGCTGGGGGGTTTATGTAATGTGTAGGGGTCCAGAGGTGCTGGGTGCTGTGTAATGTAAAGTGGCCCAGAGGTGCAGGGTGCTGTGTAATGTGTAGGGGTCCAGACGTGCAGGGTGCTGTGTAATGTAAAAGGTCCAGAGATGCAGGGTGCTGTGTAATGTAAAGGGGTCCAGAGGTGCAGGGTGCTGT
This sequence comes from Rana kukunoris, assembly GCA_029574335.1. Lineage (NCBI taxonomy): Eukaryota > Metazoa > Chordata > Amphibia > Anura > Ranidae > Rana > Rana kukunoris. Next base: position 52,946,733 of record CM056049.1, read on the forward strand.
GTAATGTAAAGGGGTCCAGACGTGCAGGGTGCTGTGTAATGTAAAAGGTCCAGAGATGCAGGGTGCTGTGTAATGTAAAGGGGCCCAGAGGTGCATGGTGCTGTGTAATGTAAAGGGTCCAGAGATGTAGGGTGCTGTGTAATGTAAAGGGGTCCAGAGATGCAGGGTACTGTGTAATATAAAGGGGTCCAGAGATGCAGGGTGCTGTGTAATGTAAAGGGGTCCAGAGGTGCAGGGTGCTGTGTAATGTAAAGGGGTCCAGAGGTGCAGGGTGCTGTGTAATCTAAAGGGGTCCAGAGGTGCAGGGTGCTGTGAAATGTAAAGGGGTCCAGAGGTGCAGGGTGCTGTGTAATGTGTAGGGGTCCAGATCCAGAGGTGCAGGGTGCTGTGTAATGTAAATGGTCCAGAGATGCAGGGTGCTGTGTAATGTAAAGGGGTCCAGAGGTGCAGGGTGCTGTGTAATGTAAAGGGGTCCAGAGGTGCAGGGTGCTGTGTAATGTAAAGGGGTCCAGAGGTGCAGGGTGCTGTGTAATGTAAAGGGGTCCAGAGGTGCAGGGTGCTGTGAAATGTAAATGGGTCCAGAGGTGCAGGGTGCTGTGTAATGTGTAGGGGTCCAGATTCAGAGGTGCAGGGTGCTGTGTAATGTAAAGGGGTCCAGAGTGCTGTGTAATGTAAAGGGGCTCTGAGGTGCAGGGTGCTGTGTAATGTAAAGGGGTCCAGAGGTGCAGGGTGCTGTGTAATGTAAAGGGGTCCAGAGGTGCAGGGTGCTGTGTAATGTAAAGGGGTCCAGAGGTGCAGGGTGCTGTGTAATGTAAAGGGGTCCAGAGGTGCAGGGTGCTGTGTAATGTAAAGGGGTCCAGAGGTGCAGGGTGCTGTGTAATCTAAAGGGGTCCAGAGGTGCAGGGTGCTGTGAAATGTAAAGGGGTCCAGAGGTGCAGGGTGCTGTGTAATGTGTAGGGGTCCAGACGTGCAGGGTGCTGTGTAATGTAAAAGGTCCAGAGATGCAGGGTGCTGTGTAATGTAAAGGGGTCCAGAGGTGCAGGGTGCTGTGTAATGTAAAGGGGTCCAGAGGTGCAGGGTGCTGTGAAATGTAAATGGGTCCAGAGGTGCAGGGTGCTGTGTAATGTGTAGGGGTCCAGATTCAGAGGTGCAGGGTGCTGTGTAATGTAAAGGGGTCCAGAGTGCTGTGTAATGTAAAGGGGCTCTGAGGTGCAGGGTGCTGTGTAATGTAAAGGGGTCCAGAGGTGCAGGGTGCTGTGTAATGTAAAGGGGTCCAGAGGTGCAGGGTGCTGTGTAATGTAAAGGGGTCCAGAGGTGCAGGGTGCTGTGTAATGTAAAGGGGTCCAGAGGTGCAGGGTGCTGTGTAATCTAAAGGGGTCCAGAGGTGCAGGGTGCTGTGAAATGTAAAGGGGTCCAGAGGTGCAGGGTGCTGTGTAATGTGTAGGGGTCCAGACGTGCAGGGTGCTGTGTAATGTAAAAGGTCCAGAGATGCAGGGTGCTGTGTAATGTAAAGGGGTCCAGAGGTGCAGGGTGCTGTGTAATGTAAAGGGGTCTAGACGTGCAGGGTGCTGTGTAATGTAAAAGGTCCAGAGATGCAGGGTGCTGTGTAATGTAAAGAGGCCCAGAGGTGCATGGTGCTGTGTAATGTAAAGGGTCCAGAGATGTAGGGTGCTGTGTAATGTAAAGGGGTCCAGAGATGCAGGGTACTGTGTAATGTAAAGGGGTCCAGAGATGCAGGGTGCTGTGTAATGTAAAGGGGTCCAGAGGTGCAGGGTGCTGTGTAATGTAAAGGGGTCCAGAGGTGCAGGGTGCTGTGTAATCTAAAGGGGTCCAGAGGTGCAGGGTGCTGTGAAATGTAAAGGGGTCCAGAGGTGCAGGGTGCTGTGTAATGTGTAGGGGTCCAGATCCAGAGGTGCAGGGTGCTGTGTAATGTAAATGGTCCAGAGATGCAGGGTGCTGTGTAATGTAAAGAGGTCCAGAGGTGCAGGGTGCTGTGTAATGTAAAGGGGTCCAGAGGTGCAGGGTGCTGTGTAATGTAAAGGGGTCCAGAGGTGCAGGGTGCTGTGTAATCTAAAGGGGTCCAGAGGTGCAGGGTGCTGTGAAATGTAAATGGGTCCAGAGGTGCAGGGTGCTGTGTAATGTGTAGGGGTCCAGATTCAGAGGTGCAGGGTGCTGTGTAATGTAAAGGGGTCCAGAGTGCTGTGTAATGTAAAGGGGCTCAGAGGTGCAGGGTGCTGTGTAATGTAAAGGGGTCCAGAGGTGCAGGGTGCTGTGTAATGTAAAGGGGTCCAGAGGTGCAGGGTGCTGTGTAATGTAAAGGGGTCCAGAGATGCAGGGTGCTGTGTAATGTAAAGGGGTCCAGAGGTGCAGGGTGCTGTGTAATGTAAAGGGGTCCAGAGGTGCAGGGTGCTGTGTAATCTAAAGGGGTCCAGAGGTGCAGGGTGCTGTGAAATGTAAAGGGGTCCAGAGGTGCAGGGTGCTGTGTAATGTGTAGGGGTCCAGATTCAGAGGTGCAGGGTGCTGTGTAATGTAAAGGGGTCCAGAGGTGTAGGGTGTTGTGTAATGTAAAGGGGCCCAGAGGTGCAGGGTGCTGTGCAATGTAAAGGTTTCAGAGGTGCAGGGTGCTGTGTATTGTAAAGGAGTCCAGAGATGCAGGGTGCTGTGTAATATAAAGGGGTCCAGAGGTGCAGGGTGCTGTGTAATGTAAAGGGTCCAGAGATGCAGGGTGTTGTGTAATGTAAAGGGGTCCAGAGGTGCAGGGTGCTGTGTAATGTAAAGGGGTCCAGAGGTGCAGGGTGCTGTGTATTGTAAAGGGGTCCAGAGTGCTGTGTAATGTAAAGGGGTCCAGAGGTGTAGGGTGCTGTGTAATGTAAAGGGGTCCAGAGGTGTAGGGTGTTGTGTAATGTAAAGGGGCCCAGAGGTGCAGGGTGCTGTGCAATGTAAAGGGTCCAGAGGTGCAGGGTGCTGTGTATTGTAAAGGAGTCCAGAGGTGCAGGGTGCTGTGTAATGTAAAGGGGTCCAGAGGTGCAGGGTGCTGTGTATTGTAAAGGAGTCCAGAGATGCAGGGTGCTGTGTAATATAAAGGGGTCCAGAGGTGCAGGGTGCTGTGTAATGTAAAGGGTCCAGAGATGCAGGGTGTTGTGTAATGTAAAGGGGTCCAGAGGTGCAGGGTGCTGTGTAATGTAAAGGGGTCCAGTTGTGAAGAGGGGGTACAAAATAGTGACAATGAGATATTGGGGAGTGCAGGGGGCACAGTGGGGTGTGTTTACATTTTAAAGTGGGGGTGGGGGTGCCAGATATAGAATCCGCCCTGTGTGCCAAATGCTCTAGGTACGTCCCTGTCTGGAGGTACCATGATGACCGGCCATTGTGGGGGCGGGAGGCGTGGGAAACAGTACAGGTGTAGGGAGCTCAGCCCCAACAGGACCACATGAGTTCCCTTGGTGATAGTGTCTCGTTCCTCCCTTCTCCTCCAAACTTGTCCTGTGATGAGCCCTACTGTGTACCCCCCAGATGTGCCATACTGTGTGCCACATGCCCAGTGATGTGTCCTTTGCTCTTCTATGTGCTCAATGCCCTGCTGTGTACCACCTGATGTGACCTACTGTGTGCCCTGTGATGTGCCCTACTGTGTACCACATGCCATGTGCCCTGCTGTGTACCGCCTAATGTGCCCTGTGACCCTTGATGTTCCCTACTATGTGCCCTGTGATGTGACCTACTGTGTGCCCCATGCCCTGTGATGTGCTCTGTGCCCTGCTGTGTACTCCCTGATGTGCCCTGTGCTCTACTATGTGCCCTGTGCCCTGCTGTGTACTCCCTGATGTGCCCTGTGCTCTACTATGTGCCCTGTGCCCTGCTGTGTACCACCTGATGTGCCCTGCTGTGTGTCCTGTGATGTGCCCCATGCCCTTCGATGTTCTCAGTGCCCTGCTGTGTACCCCCTGATGTGCCCTTTGCCCCATGATGTGCTTTCTCGTGTGCCTTGTGTTGTACCCTACTGTGTGCCCCATGCCCTGTGTTCCTGCTATGTGCCTTTCTGTGTGCCCCATGATTTAGGTAGGTAGGGCTTTGTGTAGGTGTGGGTGGGGGACACAGGGGGCCCCATGATCTTCTATTGCCCAGGGGCCCCATGAGTTGTCAGTCCGCCCCTGGGGGCAAGTTGTCAAAAAAGAATACTGCCAGTGATTTTGGGGGATAAGAGCATGCTGTATTGCCAGGGGCAGGGGAGAGAAATTGTGCTGGAAGAGGGGGTTGAATAAAAAATGATTTCTCTTCCCTCCTAAAGTGCCCCCATGTTCTTATACCCCAAAATCACTGGCAGTATTATTTTTTCACAATTTGCCCCCTGTCTCTGTGTCTCCTTCTCCTGCAAGTGCCAAGCATTAAGATTGTGTACCAACCTCAGATCAGCATGTCCCGTCCTCCTGTTGATTGCAGTGTGTCCATTCTCCTCCCCCTCCTTCCCTCCTGACATCCGAGCCAAGGAGGAGGGGGGGGGGGGGGGGAGACTTCAGTCCATGAGTTAGTGTGAGATGGACAGGAGGGGGGAGGAAGTGAGAGGGAGAGATGCCTCGCAGCTGTGGGAACAGAAACACCCCACAGCCAAGCAGCAGCCAGTCACTGGATTGGAGGTGAGAGAACCAGCGTGACTCCCCAGCAGCACTAGCGCGGAGGAAGAGGTGAAATCCTCCTCTGCTTGCAACGTGGGCAGTGACGTCACTGGTTGCCAGACGCCAAGCGGCTATAGCAACCAGTGATCAGGAGTAGGTGGAGGAGGTGGGGGCTAGTTCACTCCCTCCCTGCTCATTCCTCCCAGGCTCCTACTCGCACTCTCGCAGTACACAGCTGTATTTGCTAATGAGTGACTGTTACATACACTGACATTGTGTATGTTAAAGGAGCACAGCAGGGATGATTAGGGTGTGCCTGGGCACACCCGGCACACCCCGTGGGCACGCCTATGGCAGTGAGTGAGGCTCCACTCGCCCCCTTTGTGCGCATGCTCACAACTTCCGTCGGCACCACTTCACGGGAAACGTCAGTGCAATGCCTTCCGTTGGGCGTTTAAATGCGCCCGTAGAAGCGCCATTCCAGCACTAAAGTATATCCTGCTCCCCCTCCCCGCAGTGAAGTTACTTTTGTTCTGAGATGGCTGCTCCCGTTCCCCGCAAACACACAGGAGAAAGCTGAACTTTAATGGCCAGGAGCTGTCAGCCGTCATCTCGGCTATGGAGACCTATGATGTCTTCCTCCATGGCTGTAAAATTTGACAGACAAGCATGGACAGAGGTGTTGTCCTGCAAGTGGGGGTGCTCAGCTAGCTCTTCTCGTCGGTAACGCTGCTGTAGCTGCTCTCCTGCTGACCTGTGGCCATCTGGAGTAAAGATAAAGCAGCCTTTTGTAGAAATAACTTTGCGCCGGACGGACGAGATACGCGCGGCGCATGTAGCCAGCGTATGGTGCTAATCCGTTCGTGAATTGGGAAAAATCCCTCATTTGCATATTTGCAGGGGAAATCAATAGGCGCGCCAAGCGAAATTAAGCGCTGACGATACTCTAGCGTCGGAACGTTCCGCCGGTCGCAAATGGCCCGTTACTGGGCGCATCTAGTTTGGTGGGTACGGGCACATAGAAACGACGGCGCATCTTCACAGTTACGCGGCGCATATCGAAATACTCCAGCGCAACTCTTCCTGAATCTGGCCCTATGTGTTTGGTTGTAACATGACAAAATGTGGAAAATGTCAAGGTGTATGAATACTTTTTCAAGGCCCTGAAAAATACAGTCACCCTGCATGCATTGGGGCACATCCCCTTCTAATTGGCCAGGGCTGTATGGACATTCATGCTTTCATCTGCCTGGTTTCCACCCACTGTCCCATACATTCCATAGCTGATAGACCAGTGTGAAACTTCATGACAGCATGAATAGCACCAGAGCACACTGAGCAGACCCTGCTAATCAATCACCGTCTTTGGGCAGACAACACGTCAATGTTAGGGTGACCAGATATCCCTGGTTTCAAGGGACAGTCCCTGGATTGAGGAAACTGTCCTCGGACCAAGTCTGTCCCCGGTTTTGTCCCCGGGTTGGATTTGAACAGGGGCTGGGCCAATTTCAGTCCAAGCCAGTGCAGAATAAAAAAAATCTGAATTACACCCCCCAGCTCTAACGCGCCTACTAGCTTGGGGGGGGGGGGTGTATATTTTCCATTATCTGTCCCTTTTCTGATGATCATGTGCTGATCGGAGCAGAGGGGATATTTATTCAGTTTCGGGTGCCCATTTAGCTCCGCCCACTTGTTCTTCTGCCTTGGTTCAAGTCCCAGCCAGCCACCTGCTTATCTCCTTGTCTTCCCTGGTGGAGTGATCTTCCTCCCACCCCTCAGTAGTAGCCGGGGCCCGGAGAGTAATGCTGGCCATACACTCTATGAAAAATCATCTGAACGAACTTTAGAAAAACGTTCAGTGGACATATACCTAGTGCAGAAAGTTTGGACGGGACAGATAATGGAAAATATACACCCCCCCCCCCCCAAGCTAGTAGGCGCATTAGAGCTGGGGGGTGTAATTCAGATATTTTTTTATTCTGCACTGACTTTGAAATTGGCCCAGCCCCTGTTCAAATCCAACCCGGGGACAAAACCGGGGACAGACTTGGTCCGGGGACAGTTCGGACGGGAAACACATTACCCTTCCGATTTATCAATTGTTCGTCCAAAAATTTCCAAACTTGTCCGTTTTTTCGGTTTAAAAACGTCCCAACCATTATCAATTTTGTGCCCATTAACTGTTCGAAAAATGAACAAACTGTCTGAACGACCGAATTTCGGCCAATTTTTCGTATAGTGTATGGCCATAAGACTTGACAGGCTGTGAGGCAGGTGGCAGCGACGGGCAGAGAGTCGCTGATTGCCGCCATTACTAGTGAAAAAAAATCCCCCCGGATTTCATTTTAAAAATATGGTCACCTTAGTCAATGTGCTTACTGTCTCTCTATTAGGCAGAGACACCAAAAACTTTATACACTCACTCTAGCACCTACCTAGGAGGGAGCTACATATGCAGTAAGCCCCTTTTCCTTGCTGCTTCTTAATTGTAGCTGTAATCTTTCATTGTTGCCCTCACCCTACACTAGTTTTTTTCTTGATTAACAACAAAAGAAGAGAACTTGTGTTTCTCGTTTTTTGTCGCCCAACCTCCCACAGTGACATACATGTAACTTCAACCTCCCACAGTGCCCCCTAAGAGTCCCTAGCCCCAAAGTGCCCCTCAAACTTAGTGCCCCCTCAACTTCCCACAGAGTCTATCAACCCCCTACAGTGCCCCCCCTAACCCCCCACTGTGCCTCTCCCAGCCCTTTACAGCTTGTTGCAGCACATTAAGCCCCACATAGTGCCCTCAACCTTTAAGGCCGCGTACACACAATGAGATATGTCTGCTCAAACTTGTCAGACGGACAGTTTAGAGCGGACATGTCTCATCGGATTTTGGTCCGATGGCGTGTACACACCATCGGATCAAAATCCCCACCGGCCGGCAGCATGTTTTAGTCAGTCGGACCAGTTTAAGTGGACAAATTCGATCGTGTGTACACGGCCTAACAGTGTCCCATACATAGTGGCTCCCAGCCCTCAGTGTCCTCAAGTCTCCCACTGTGCCACTGCAATGCCTTCAGCTCCCGCCAGAACCCTCAAAGCCCAGAAGACAATTAGGTTAAAGAAGTTGCAAAGGAATTTTTTTTTTGCTGAAATTACTGTTTACAGGGTATACAGACATAATAGAGGCGATTTAGTTCGCATGTGCCGCGCTATATAAGTTTTCATCCATTCATTCATTCATTCAATAGATAACTGATTCCTTTTAAAAATGATTAAAAATAGATAAAAATCAATCATATAATGTACCTGTAGTTTTTTAGTTTCGTTTTTGCATCTAGTTTCGTTTTTGCATGTTATCCTGCTTCTGTGCTTATACAGAGCCATAGAGCAGTGATGGTTTGGAACATGAAACTAGAAACTCCCAGTACTGTGGTCATCAGGAAACAGACAACCAGGAAGTGTCCAGAACAGAGAAGAATTACAGCAACATCAGAGCAAAAACGAAAACTGAGGACATGAAACCAGAACTGCAGTAAGGTAAAGGAAGCTATTTAGCTAAAAAAATAAAAATTCCTTTAGTGACCCGTTTGCTGCAGAGTACCCTAACCCCCTCCAGAACTCCCATCCCCTCAGAGTGACTCTCAGCCCAAAAGACACTCACTAATGCCATCTAAAACTGGGGTGCAATTTGGAAATGTCCTTCTGGCCATTTTTTGATCTTGTCCTGGCACTGGCTCCACGTCCATAGTCTGTGTGTAGAAAGGCAGACAATTTTCAGCTTTCAAAAAATGACTGCACCAAGATTCATACGCGTTTTAGGGACTTTTTCTTGTGGCACAGCAATTAGACCAGATTTTCTGGGTATAAGGACTGTGGCATATGTGCAAGAAATACATTTTGCAATAGTTGCATCCTGGCAGCTATTATGTATTATTTGCTGTTATTTCTGCATATGTGTTATACTAAGCTACAAAGTGTTTGCTTAGAGATTTATGGCATGGCAAAAGTAACACTTTCTCAAATTTGATTTGAGACCTTTTCATCTATATAGATGTTGCAACATCAACCATAAGGAAGCCTTGGCTGGGACAGGTGCAGAAAAGAACAGTTGTACTTCCAGCAAGTTTGTGTTATTTTTTTTTCTTTTATGGTATAAAAAGCAGTTTCCACACTTTTTGTCGTCATTGGAGGAAACGTCAGTAAACTGTGAGATTTATAGAGTGGCTGCATTGACTTTAGTCCGTCAGACCCACAGCCGTCTTCCCGGCATGCTCACCCTCACCGACGTCAGCATGCTTGAAAGGAACGGCGGAGACAACGGTTTTCAAGAATCCTATTCCTAAGGATGAGTATGTACATAGGACCACATCCAGTTCAAACCAAAACTTGGTCTAGGCCCATGAATGTGCCTTTCATTGCAGCTCAAGTGTTGTCAAGAGGGGAACAGAAAGTATTCTAGGGAAACCTAGACTCTGCTAACTTTTCTCTTAGCAAAATAATCAACTTAAAACGCTAATGGTAACAACGTTTGCTGCAACAACATTCAAAGAATAAACACACACAAACGCGTTTTTGTTATTAAATCTGTCAAAATACCGATGGCTTAGCAGTTTAACAGTCAATGTAGTCTCTGGTCTAGAAATATGTACCCTGTCACATAAATGGACTTATTCAATAAAGAAAAGATCAGCTGGCAGAACGCAGTAACCCACAGCAACCAATTGGAATTCTTTTTTAAGGGTTCTGAATTCAACAAAATGAAACTGTCCACCAATGGTCACAGAACCTTAAACTGCCTTAAAGTAGATATAACCCTAAGGCCTCGTACACACGAGGCAATCTATTTGTTCAAATCGGTCGGACCGACCGATTTGAACAAATCTGTCTGATCGGATTTTGGTTTGCTCGCGTGTACACACGAGCAAACCAAAATCCCCGCCAGCACTGACGTGTCGGTGACGTGGCGGTGACGTTGACGCCGCCACGTCACCGCACCAGGAAGTAAAACACTTCCGCGCATGCGCCGAATCCATTCGGCGGCGGTGCGGGACGACATGTCTGCTGGTAAGTGTACTAACCAGCAGACATGTCGGGCGGACGGATTCCCACCCGATAGATTTCAAAGCATGCCATGGCTAAATCCGTCAGCTCGGCCGTACACACGATCGAATCTGTCTGCTGGGACGGTCTAGCAGACCGTTTCCAGCAGACAGATTTGATCGTGTGTACGAGGCCTAACTGGTTTGTAAAAGCACTGTGTATCATAAACAATGACAGTGTTTCTTTCTTTTTTGTCTTTTAAAAAACACTGTTTTTACCTTTTGTTCATTTTTTTTTCATTTTCCACAGCCACTTTCTGTTTGCATGGACTGCATCCTACAATGGTTTTAGGTCATTGTACTGGGCCGGCTCCTAACAACGTTGGAACATGGAGAAAGGGAGTCACCGCTCAAGGCAGAAATTAAGAACCTCCTCACCGGATCTGAAGCCACGGGTGCTGGAAATGCATGTGGTAATGCCAAAATGACTGCACAGCCACACTCCAAAAAATATATTGCTTTATTGTAAAAGTAGTTATGATTAAGCACTAAGTTCTAGTGTGAAACGCTTCAGTGGTATTCTGTTTGCTGGGGCATGTATCCTTTGATTTTACTTTTACAATAAAGCAATATATTTTTGGAAATGCGGCTGTGACATCCACCTTCATTTTTGCATTAACATTGGAACATGCCTATACATTGAACATCAGCATGGACACCTTTTTTTATCCAATGGAGCTACATGTGACAAAGCAGAAGTAAAATTGGTAGACAGGGGCAGAGGGTTGTCATTATAAAGCAGGAAGTACCTGAACCAGGACCTTCAAGGTAAGACCAATAGGTACTTTTTAATTAAATCTGTAGATTCAAAAAGATTCACAATTCCTTTTCAAATCACATAATAGGAATTTGGGGACTGATTTTAATCTACTTTACCCCACTTGGTTAAAATGGGCAGTTTACAATTTTCCTTCCTTCCTCCTTTTCTGGATGAAAAAATATAAAAGTGTGTGAAAGAGTATTGATGTATGTACTATCATTTTAAATTTGAAGTTTAACAGAAGGTGACAATATGGTATGTATATCTTGCTGTCACTATCAAGGCTTTCTGGTTCCAGACAAGAACCATTTTTTTTTATGACAATTGTTTTTAACAACCACTTATAACCAGATAGTCGCTCCAAAACGTAGTTCACTCAGCCGCAAAAACAATTCAGGCTGGTTCAATGACACACTTACTTTACTGAAGCAAGAAGGCAGAAGAGCTGAAGGAGCCTGGAGAAGAAATCCCACAATGGAAAACCTCACAAACTACAAAGCACTCACTAATAAATACCACAAAGCAACATTCAAAGCAAAAAAATAACATTTCTCAAACACCATATCAAAAGCCATAAACCGTCCCCGCAAACTCTTCAAATTAGTCGCTCAGACTAATAACCCCACCTGCCTAGAACCTCCAGCAAATGAAACTCAAGAAATCTGTAATGAGCTATCAGATTATTTTTAATCGACAAAATTGAAAACATTTGGGAAATAATTCAACAGAAAAAAAAACAACCAACCTTACTCAGCCACAGCAAGAAGAGGAAGTCAATACAAACATTATACAACCGACAAATTTTGTGCTGATCCCGATCACCATCAACATCACCAAAAACATAATCAAAAGCCTTTGAGACAGCACATCACCAAATGACACCATTTCGACAAAACTCCTGAAAGAATGTAACACATCTCGTAAATCAATCTGTCAGGAACGAGTATGGAGATCGAGATGCTAAGAGGGCTCCCCTTGCGGCTAAATGCAGCGTGACCCTGGAGTTGGGAACAGGAAGCGCGGTGCCCACAGAAGCACGGTAGGCCAGGTGCTTGCTTGCAGTCTGATGAGCTCAGTCACTGAGGGATGGCTAAGGCAGGCAGAACTGAGCTTGTTGTATTTAAATGAACAGAGATACCAGAAGCCAGGCGGGGGGTCAAACACATGTAGGTCAGTTCAGAGCATATACAGGGGTGAGCCAAGGTCATACTTGAGCAGGGTCCAGGTACAAGCTGAGGGTCAAGCCGGGTGGTCAAGAAGCAGGAGCAGAGTCAAGGAGCAGGATGAGGGTCAAACACAGGAGATCAGGAAGCAAGGTTAAGGCAAGCCAGGTCACAACGGATAAGCACAGATCAGGAGACAAGGTCAAGGTACACAGGAGACTGAAGAGAAAATCCAGCAATGAGCAGCTCCAGCAGCAGGGTTAAATAGACCAGGAAGTCAGTCACGTGATCTGTTTAGGTTACAAGGAGGAAGTACCACCCACCTTAGTCACCATGGTGGCCATGATTGTCTTGGGCGGAATTGTCAATCCTTCTTCGGCCATTTCCCTGACACAATCATTCAAAGAAGGTATTGTTCCAATCTCCCTCAAGCAAGGCATAATCAACCCTCTCCTAAAGAAACCTAACCTGGGCCCTAAAGACCCAAATCACTGCAGAACGATAACAAGCCTGAACACCATCTCCAAGATTATGGAGAAAGCTGTAGTACAACAGCTACAACTCCATTTGGACACACACAAACTCTTGGACCCACTTCAATTAGGTTTCCGCCCAGGCCATGACACTGAAACAGCACTTCTCAAAATATGGGATGATGCCCTTTAAGCAGCAGATGACGGATAATCATGTCTCCTGGTGCTGCTGGATCTCAGTGCAGCTTTTGACACTGTAGACCACAAAACTCTACTCATTCGCCTTAAAGAAGGAGCAGGAGTCACAGACGCAGATCTACCTTGGTTCGTATCCTTCCTAGAAAATCGTTCCCAGGCAGTAAAACTAGGAGCCTTCTCCTCTGAAACTCGCGCAATTTCTTGCAGAGTCCCTCAAGGATCACCCCTGTAACCGTGCTCTTCAACATCAACCAAAACCCACTCCTTAAAATCATCAGTAAACAGGACCTGTGCTACCACTCATATGCTGACAACACTCAAATCTACTTTCGCATCACCAGAAAAAAAAGACCAATATAATGGTCTAGAAAAATGCCTTGCAATGATCGATGACTGGATGACTGAGAGCTCCCTCAAATTCAATGGATCCAAGACAGAACTTCATGGATGGATGCACAAATAGGATCAGTAGTCAGCGGATCCCACCATCAACTCCGGCTGCTGTGTAAACTCATCCCCTTCATCCCAAAAGAAGACATAGCAGTAGTAGTTGGAACTATCATCAATTCCCGACTCCCTCTATATTGGCCTACCTAAATATCAAATTTTGCATCCAGAACATGGCAACCAGACTGGTAACGGGGAAAAAAACATGGGAATCCATCACCCCATTACTGAGGACCCTTCATTGCTAACCATAAAGGATAGGATCACATTCAAGACCCTCTGTCTTACCCACAAGTGCACACAAGGAAACGCTCCTCAATACTTGTTGCGAGAAAATAAAGCATTACACCCCTAATCGCATTCCCCAATCAACTAACCAAAACCTACTTCACATCCCCAAGTCCCGCTACAAATCAAAGGCAGAACGAAGATTTGCAGTCCAAGGACCACGGCTATGGAACGCTCTGCCTACAAACATCCGCATGGAAGAAAACCATCGAGCCTTCAGGAAAAAAACTTAAAGGGGTTGCAAAGGTAAAACATTTTTTCCCTAAATAGCTTCCTTTACCTTAGTGCAGTCCTCCTTCACTTACCTCATCCTTCGATTTTGCTTTTAAATGTCCCTATTTCTTCTGAGAAATCCTCACTTCCTGTTCTTCTGTCTGTAACTCCACACAGTAATGCAACACTTTCTCCCTGGTGTGGAGAAAGCCTCTTGAGGGGGAGTGGGGGCAGGAGGGTCAGAACGCTCTCTACTTTGCAGATAGAGAGAGGAGCTGTGTGTTAGTAGGCATCCTGACACTCCTGCTCGCCCCCTCCCCCCTCAAGATGCTTTCTCCACACACAGAGACTGTTACAGACAGAAGAACAGGAAGTAAGGATTTCTCACTTCCTGTTAAAAAAAAAATAATAATAATTTGCTAGCTGGAACACCGCTTTAACAACATCTTTTCTTTTTTTCTGTAACTCATTATATTTTCTTTTTATTTTAACAATGTATATTCAAACTGTTCCTTTTTTCCTCTTTTTATTTTTAACAAAAAAATACACAACCATATTTGGTGGACATGTCCTAGCATTAGACGGTTATGGGGATGTGTCCAGTCATTGATGTATCCCATTACGTTGGTCAATATTTCCAGGGATTCTCAGATTGCACTGTTGAACAGTAGATAACATCTCAAGAACTACTCTAATCCTAATTTATTTTATATTTTTAGTGGCCAAGATAGCCATTGCAACAGCTTGGCAGAGCCCAGTAGTCGACTTGGTCCCGTTAGTGCAGGTTGACTTATTGAAAAAAATTGTAAGTGTCCTATGAGATAAACAAGCACTTTTTTTCTTATATACAAGTACCAGATGTTAAATGGCAATTGGATATGTGGCAGGGTTGCCAACCTCGCGCAGCATTTTTTACTGACAAAACATGGAAAATTTACTGGCGGAGCACATTTTTTACTGGAAACCTGAGAAATCACAGAACTCGTAATTAAATAATACTAAGGGTCCTTACACACGGAGCGGTCCGTTTTTCGGTCCGCTCCGTGTGTCCGTCAGCTCAGCGGGGGGGTCTCCGCTGAGCTGTCGGGCGGACGGGGAGGTCCCCGCACACTGTGCAGGGACCGCCCCGTCTCTCCTCCGCTCTCCCCTATGGGGAGTCGGATGGAAACGGACCGTCTGTCCGTTTGCATCCGATCCGTTTGCCCGGACGGAAGAAAAATAGGACATTCTTCCGTCCGCAAAAACGGATGCGGATCGAGCGGACGTTAGCGGATGCATCATCCGCTAACGGATCCGCTCCCATAGGGACCCATTACAAGTCCGTAAACGGACTTGTAATGAGCGGACCGTTCGTCCGCTAGTGTGAAAGGGCCCTAATGCAGTGAATATTTGAACAGTATAAACATGATATGGAAAAACTGACAATAAGTATAACAAATTTATTTGCTTGATTTACACTTAAAAGTCAACATAGCATGAAATTATCAGCCCCTGATATTTACTGGCAATTGTAAAAAAAAATCACAGATTTACAAACTGTCAGTAAATTTACTGGTAGTTGGCAACCCTGATATGTAGTCAGTGGGGGGCTTCTGGTTGGACAGGACTCTTTCCTTTTCTCTTTCACTCCTCTTTCCTCCTCTCCCCCTTTTTCTCCCCCCTCTCCTCTTTTTCCCCTTTCTTTTTATTTACCGTATATACTCGAGTATAAGCCGAGTTTTTCAGCACTTGTTTCAGGGGCTGAAAATGCCCCCCTCGGCTTATACTCGATTAATGCTGCCACTTACTTGTCTCCAGTGTGTCACTCCTCTAGAGCAGGGGTCTCCGTATCCCGGTCCGCAGATCGCATCCCTCCCTCTCGTGTATTACCGCTCACTAGTCTTTCCCTTGTAGCAGAACCACTGCCGAAACTCCCGCCCATTCCGTGAAGCTCCACACTACGATTGGCTGCTGGGACTGCCATGTCCTTGCAGCCAGTGACATCATTGGCTCGGCACCTCCTGGCTACCCACACGCTGTTTGTATTGCACTGCATTTTAGGGCGGGAGTCGGGAGATGAAAGAGAGCAGAAGTCCGCTCTAATAATAACTATGGCAAGCAATACAGTACAGTGTGGACATACACAGATAATGAGGACACTGATGGGACACTGGACACTGATGGGGACACTCTGATTGGACAATGATGGGGACACTTTGATTGGCCCGTCGCAGTAAGATACGCCATTTACGTAGGCCGTTTTTCAGGCATAAAGATAAAGCACCAAAAAGATGGCGCAGCCAATGTTAAGTATGGACGTCGGAACAGTAATTGCGGCGTAATTTGGAGCATGCGCACTAGGATACGACCACGGACAGCACATGCGCCCTTCGTTAAAAGCGTTAATTACGTGGGGTCACGATTAATTTCCATAAAACACGCCCACCTCTTCCACATTTGAATTAGGCGCGCTTACGCCGGCACATTTACGCTACGCCGCCGTAACTTAAGACGCAAGTGCTTTGTGAATACCGCACTTGCCTCACTAAGTTGCGGTGGCGTAGCGTAAATACGATACGCTACGCTCGCTCAAAGTTACGCCGCCCTACGTGAATCTGGCAAAAAATATTTATATAACCTCTTTGGGCCTGCAAATTGTGGGGAGTGATACCCTGTTTAGAGCACATTGGTGATTTATATATATGATGTTTTTTGACACTATTTAGAGACTGCAGGTGTATTATTTATATTGTTTTGCACAGAATTAGCGCAGTAGTATATGTGTATACATATACAAATTTATATTTTCTATGCATTCCCATAGATTTATTTTTCAATGCAAAACTCAAACAGAAGCACAGACCTTACATGGACCTTGAATCATACTGATTTAACACCCACCCTATACCATTTCCATTATCCTAGGTTAGCAAAGAGTGACTGTCAATTTGGCATTGGTTCAGCCATTGTACATGTGAGCATGCAAGCACAATCCTTGGCAGAAGGGTATGTACTTCTACTTCCTTGTCTTGGATATCAACCATATATAATATAATGTGTAGTGACAGACAGTCCCAAGTGACCTATGGAATAATCAGAAATGTGAGCTAATGGATTTCTTTAATTTAGGGCTTTTAATTCTGACCAAGGTAACAGTGGTTGGGTTCCATCTCTCCCCTCCTGTTTTTTCACCTGGTCTCATATGCACAGCTTTTTTTTTTCTCTGAAAATAGGTACGACCCTCCCCCACAAACACCCTCCAAATTGCATCAAATAGTGGGTGTGGTCAAATGTCACTAACAGTGGGAGGATCAAAACATGGTCATTAAGTACCAGGAGGGCATTATGTACAGAGTGCAGAGTTCAGGGAGGAGGGAGTGCAAAGTTCTGGGGTGCGCTGAATAAAGAGTGCAGAGTTTAGCAGTGCATCACACTAATGCCACGTACACACGATAGGACATTCCAAAAACAAAACCGTGGATTTTTTGGCTCGAACTTGTCTTGCATACTCCATGGTCACACAAATGTTGTCGGAAATTGCGAACGTCATGAACGCAGTGACGTACAACACATACGGCGAGCCAAGAAAAATTAATTTCAATAGCCAGTGCGGCTCTTCTGCTTAATTCCGAGCATGCGTGGAATTTTGAGCTTTGGAATCGTGTACACACGCTCAGAATTTCCGACGACAAGTTTTGTTGTCTGAAAATTTAAGAATCAGCGCTCAAATTTTTGTTGTCAGAAATTCCGACTTGAAAATGTCCAATGGAGCCTACACACGGTTGGAATTTACGACAACAAGCTCCCATCGAACATTTGTTCTCGGAAATTCAGAGCGTGTGTACGTGGCAATAGTGTGCAGAATTCAGCCTTCTTCCACAGCTGCTTACCTCTGCATCCCCCATCCACATCTCACGTTTACTCCTCTTCAGCTCTGACCTCTGTATGCAACCCCCCTCTACTGTCCATATCTCCTCCCCATCTCCTTAATCGGTTAAGGACCTCCACATGACTATTTACGACCTCAGAATGGCACGGCTGGGCACATGGACGTACGGGTACGTCCCCTTTAAGATGCCATCGGCGCGCTCGTGACCCGGTCCTATCCTCCGTGCCCGCAGGACCCGCGGACCTGATCTCTGCCGGTGTCCCATGATCGGGTCACAGAGAGGAAGAATAAGGAGAGAGTGAGTGTAAACAAACCTTCCTCATTCTTCCTAGTGTAGCTGTCAGTGATCGTCTGTTCCCTGTGTTAGGGAACGACGATCAGTGACGTCACATGCACAGCCACGCCCCCCACAGTAAGAACACTCCCTTAGTACACACTTAACCTCTACAGCGCCCCCTCCTGGTTTAACCCCTTCACTGCCAGTACAATTTTCACGGTAATCAGTGAATTTTTGGTCCCAAAAATGTGTCAAAAGTGTCCAATGTGTCCGCCATAATGTCGCAGTCACGGAAAAAAAATTCTGATTGCCGCCATTAGTATCAGTAATCAGTGCATTTTTATAGCACTTTTCACTGTGAAAATGACAATGGTCGCAAAAATGTGTCAAAAGTGTCCGATGTGTCCGCCATAATGTCGCAGTCACGAAAAAAATTGCTGATTGCGGGCATTAGTAGTAAACAAAAAAAATATTAATAAAAATGCCATAAAACTATCCTCTATTTTGTAAACGCTATAAATTTTGCCAAACCAATCAATAAACGCTTATTGCAATTTTTTTACCAAAAATATGTAGAAGAATACGTATTGGCCTAAACTGAGGAAAAAAAAAAAATTTTTATACTTTTTTTGGGGATATTTATTATAGCAAAAAGTAAAAAATATAGATTTTTTAAAATATTGTCGCTCTATTTTTGTTTATAGTGCAAAAAATAAAAACCGCAGAGGTGATCAAATGCCACCAATAAAAGGCTCTATTTGTGAGAAAAAAGGATGCCAATTTTGTTTGGGAGCCACGTCGCATGACCGCGCAATTGTCAGTTAAAGCCACGCATTGCCGAATCGCAAAAAGGGGCAAGGTCCTTTACCTGCATATTGGTCCGGGTCTTAAGTGGTTAAAAGCTCCACCATCTTCCACATGTCTATTGCTCTAGTACCTCCCTGCATACTTTTGGCTCAACCTCTCTCACTTGTGGGGAGATCATCCAATAGTGATGTTGGCATTTGCACTGCACCCCGTGTACCTGCATCTCCCTTGAACCCATCCTTCACTCAGTGGGAGCCACTCAAGAGATCTGATCTGTGGGAGCTGTTGGGGAACAAGCCGTCACTTGTAGACAAAAAAGCCAGGCTTTTGTGTTTTCAAGTAATAGTGGTCAGCACAGGGGCGGATCCAGAGTTTGTCTCGGAAGGGGCACTGCCAGAAAATACTTTTTTGGGGGTAAATTTATTATGGTTGTTGGCGCTTCAATCATCCCACCACCATGATTGTTATGGTGTCAGAATGATTGAAGTGCATTATTTCTATTATTACTTTGTTATAAAAAAAAAAAAAGTTTAACTTACCATAATGCAGAACAGGGGCGGATCCAGAGTCTTGTCTCAGAAGAAGAACTGCCAGAAAATACGTTTTTGGGGGTAAATTTATCAGGGCAATGGTTGTTGGCACATCAATCATCCCACCACCATGGTTGTTATGGTGTCAGAATGATTGAAGTGCGTTATTTCTATTATTTCTTTGTTATAATTTTTTTTTTTTAACTTACCATAATGCAGAATCAGTGGGAGCCCCGAGTGTGTCATTTGCCACTGTCACCTGCCACCAGATGCAGATTGTCACTTGTCACTCGCGGAGCCGCCGACCGGCTCTCTCAATCACGGAGCCGCCCGCCGGCTCTGTCACTCACGGAGCTGCCCGCCGGCTCTGTCACCCCAGTGATGCCACCCTCATTCTCGGAGGGGGCAATTTCCCCATTGCCCCCCCCTGGATCCGCCCCTGGGTAAGCAGGGAGCAGAGGACCTGAGCCAGAGGTGGTGGAATTGAGTTCCACCAAGTTCCAGCTGAAAAAAAGCCCTGTTTATATGTATTTTAAAATGTATGAATGTATGCTCTTGAAAAGTAAGAGCATTAATAATCTAATGAGGTAATTTATTTGTAGGAAATGTTGTTTATTTGATGATTGCCTGTTAGATATTTTTTGAGTTAAAAGTCAACCCCTTTTTTTTTTAAGATTTGAAAACTCTTAATACATCCATAGTAATGATATGTGCTCTTGTTAAGGACAGACAGTTCCAAACATTCAAACAGATGTGATTTATGAACACAGAACGGGTACTACTTGGTCTTTGTAAGTACTACCTACCACAAACCTAGCGATTCAGAAAATGGAAGCAATGGAAGCAATAACTTGTCAAGAAACTGGTCAAGTGTAAATTTAAAAGAAAAACTGGAAAACCTGTTTAAAAAGAAAATAATAATATGATTCAACCAGTGGAGCCAATGAACTTTGTGCAATAAGATATGGATGGTTTTCCCCATCACTGTATCTCATTTCTGTGGTCCAAAGACAGCAACAGTTCTTATAGTAGAAAAATAAGCATTTATATTTCCAGTGGTCAAAGCTGGAACAGCCCTGGGAAAACTGGTTAGGAGTTATGAGAAGGCTACAAATTACTGGTATTTCTCCAACAACTGGCACCTATTCATATTTACATATCATTTTATCAGGGTGGGTTCACAGGGGCAGGAGTTGCAAAACATTAAAAAAGGGAAAAAAGGAATGCATGCCGGGATCAAGGTAACAAATTATTGGCATTCCGAATTATTTTGTTAATGTGAAAAACAATCCTTTGCAGGCCAGGTATAAAGCCAAACTCCAGGCAGATAGCTAAAACCACAATTGAAATTTATATTTGGGAACTTTTTAATCTGTCAAAGGATTTGTGATTGTGCTCAGCCTGTCTTACGTTCCAGGCACCCCTGCCAGACGGCATAGCCAATTGTGTGACTTCACTTTTCTTTAGTGCAGTTAACCACTACAATATATGGATACAAGTTTGTGTTAAAGCGGATCTCCACCCTAAAGTGAAGATCCGCTGATCGGAACCCTCCCTCCCTCCGGTGTCACATTTGACACCTTTCAGGGGGGACGGGGGTGCAGATACCTGTCTAAAGCCAATGGCTTTGCTGCTATCAATCTATCCAATGAAGAGCCGAGAAGCCCAGGCAACGATCAAGCGTGTTCGCAAAGCAGGACTTTCCAGGGCTCAGGTAGGTATGGACTGGCCATTGGAACTACAGGGAGATTCCCAGTGGGCCGATGGCTCTGTGGACTGGTCAAAGGTCTGCGGCGATCTACCCTTCAATCGCTGACAGCTGGCGTCTGACGGGTAGATCGAGATTTAGCCAGCATGCAGAGTAGCACAGGAAGCGTGTGTAATATGTTCTCTCTCCTGTCATGGCACTCATGCTGCTCCCCGGCGGCCCCTCATCTCTTCTCGTCCATCCCCATTTGCTTGTGACATCATCTGGGATGGACGAGAAGAGATGAGGGATCGCTACCAAAAAAACTACTTCGCCCCCGGTGAATGGCGACCATGGCTTATCTGCGGTACTCCGCAGAAACCATTTGGGATCTGAGGAGTTTTGCCGCAATACTGCCAGCCATCACCAAAAAGACCCTAAGAATTGAGCAACTTTTGAAGATCGATCGACGATCGACTGTCAAAAATTTTAGCCGTTTACCCCAGCCTAAGCACATTTCATGTGCTTTGATCAACACAAGATCGGCAGTAAAACACAGACTTGAAATCCATGATTTCATTCTACAACACGATCTAGACTGCCTCTACATTACAGAGAGCTGGCTCACAGCCGACTGTAACACCATTCTAGGAGAACTGGTGCCAGAAAACTACCGTATTATAACGGAAAACAGAATAGGGCAAAGAGGAGGAGGACTGGCAGTGATCCATAAGACTCATTTTGCGATCACTAAACCAGTCCTTCAAAACCCTCTTCCATTCATGGAAACCCTTACTCTGCAACTACAGACAAATTCAAAGGAGACCGTCCACATTCTGCTCTGCTATAGGCCACCCGGCCCAAAATCGCAGCTGCTAACTTCATGGACGGATTTCTTCTCCACTTACACCCTCAACAGCAAACATCTTTTGCTGCTCGGGGATTTTAATCTCTGGGCCAATTCCTCACAAGACCCCGTTGCCGACGCCTGTATTGACCACCTGGAAGATTCAGGGTTACAGCAACTAGTATGTGGGCCCACACATGCTTCAGGTCACACACTTGATCTTATTTTCAGACAAGATCTGGAAATAAAAAATTTGGAAAATGAAAGGTTGCCATGGACAGACCACCATGCAATTAAATTCATTATTTCCACAATCCCCCCCGCAACAAAAACATCAAATTCAGTGACAACTCACTGGACTAGATGTCAGAAGAAGCTCCACTCGGAACTCTTCAAAACCACTTTAAGGAAAAAAATAGAAACAACTCAGCCGCATCAAACGGCCGTTGAAACACTGGATGCCTTAAATTCGGCCATGCTACAGTCAGCTGACTTGGTAGCGCCGAAACGAAGAACCCGCATCCGAAAAAACAACCGCAGCTGGTTTAACAACCAGCTGTCGTTACTGAAGCAAGAACGCAGAAGGGCAGAATCTGCCTGGAAAAGATGTTCTTCAGAACTAAACCTATCCATCTACAAGGCGACAACAAGAAAATATCACAAAGAAATTTTCCAAGCTAAGAAAAATTATTTTTCGGAGGCTATCAACAGCGCCTTAAACCGCCCCCGCAAACTCTTCAAGATGGTCACTCAGACCATGAAACCAGGATGTATTGAAGCCCCCAATACAGACACACAAGAATTTTGCAATGAACTATCGGATTGCTTCATTAATAAAATCGAGGCAATCCGTGAAAGCATTCAGCAAAACAATCCCCCCCTCAGCCCCCCCTGCAGCCGCTCACACAACACCAACAGTAATTCTCCTATATCAGGTAAGTTCACCCTGGAACCCATCTCCATTCAGACCACTAAGAATGTCATTGGTACTCTGCGTAATGGCACAGCGCCAAATGACATTATCCCCACAAAACTGCTGAAGGAATGCGCCTACATCCTGGCTCCTCCCATCACGCAGCTTATCAACCAGTCTTTCTTGGAGGGCATAGTGCCCTCACAGTTGAAAGAGGGTATAATCCAACCCATCCTGAAGAAACCCAATCTGGATCCAAAGGACCCACTTCACCGCCGTCCCATAACAAGCCTCAATGTACTCTCAATGGTAATGGAGAAAGTAGTGGTACAACAGCTGCAACAGCATCTAGATACCCACAAGCTACTTGACCCATTGCAATCAGGGTTCCGTCCCGGACACGGGACTGAAACCGCATTGCTCAAAATATGGGACGATGTTCTCGAGGCCGCAGACGAAGGAGAATCTTGCCTTCTGGTTCTGTTGGACCTAAGCGCAGCTTTCGACACTGTAGACCACAAACTGTTACTGACTCGGCTTGCTGAAGTAGCCAGAGTCGCAGAAGGCGATTTATCTTGGTTCTCCTCTTTTCTGGAAAACCGATCGCAAACAGTGAAGTTAGGACCCTTCACATCTGAGAAAAGCACAGTAACATGCGGAGTCCCTCAAGGATCGCCTCTGTCACCGGTGCTGTTTAACGTCTATCTTCGTCCTCTTTTTGAGATTATCAGCAGCCAAAAATTGCTTTATCACTCATATGCAGACGACACGCAACTGTATTTCCGCATCTGCAACAGTAAGGATCACCACCTCAATCTAGAGACTTGCCTCTCTTTGATAGAGAACTGGATGACAAAGAGTTATCTTAAACTCAACGGAGCGAAAACAGAACTTCTTCTGTTTCACGCCAAGCAAAGGAATCAACCTTCAACAGCATGGAAACCCCTGCCTATTTTGGGCAAAATCATCACCCCTAGCACCAAAGTCAAAAGTCTCGGGGTCATTTTTGACTCCTTTATGACAATGGACGCACAAATAGGGTCAGTAGTCAGCGGATCTCACCATCTACTGCGCCTACTACGTAGACTTACCCCTTTCATCCCCAAAGAAGATTTAGCGGTCGTGGTGGGAGCAATTGTTAACTCCAGACTGGATTATGCAAATGCCCTTTACCTCGGACTCCCCAAGTACCAAATCGCTCGTCTGCAAGTCGTTCAGAATACGGCCGCCAGACTTGTGACTGGGAAAAAACCTTGGGAATCCATCTCACCTTCACTGAGAGCCCTTCACTGGCTGCCAGTTAAAGACAGGATTGCTTTTAAAGCTCTCTGTCTTACGCATCGATGTGTCCATGGGAATGCCCCCCATTATTTATGCGAAAAAATAAAAGCTCATAATTCCAATCGCATTTTGCGATCCACCAATCAAAACCTGCTCCAGGTTCCGAAAACCAACTACAAGTCCAAAGGAGATAGAAGATTCGCGATCCAAGGTCCCAGACTATGGAACGCTTTACCAATCAGCATTCGGTTGGAGGAGAACCACCTAGCATTCAGGAAAAAGGTCAAGACTCATCTCTTTTGATATCAAAGGAGACAGGAACAACAAGCGCCCAGAGGCGATTCAGTTCGCATGTGCTGCGCTATATAAGTTTTCATTCATTCATTCAGTGTGAGTGCCGTGACAGGAAAGAGAACATATTACACACGCTTCCTGCATGCTGGCTGGTAAATGATGTGCACCATAATGTGCCCTGTGCCCTAATGTGCTATGTGCCCTTATGTGCCCCGTGCCCTGTTTTACCCCCGTGACCCGATGTGCTGTGCCTCAATGTGGTTTGCCTCAATGTGGTGTGTCCTGATGTGCTGTGATGGCCCCTGATGTGGTGTGCCCCGTGCCCTAATGTTCTGTGCCCTGATGTGCTGAGCTCTGTACCGTGCCCTGATGTGCCCCGTGCCCTGATGTGCTGTGCCCTGTACCCTGATGTGCAGAGCTCTGTACCATGCCCTGATGTGCACTGTACCCTGATGTGTTGTGCCCTGGGCCGGCCTGGATGAAGTCCAGGGCCATATTTTTCTCCCAGTTCAGCCTCCAGCCCTAGGCTCAGGTAAGTAAAACGGGAGGCTGGGGGCTAGTAATTGTCGGATCTTTTTTCATCTTAATGCATAGGATGCATTAAGGTGAAAAAACATGAACCTTTACTACCCCTTTAACTTCACCATCCCAATGAAGGATCTGGTAAATGCTACAGCATACAAAAAGGCATTTTAAACAATTGTGCGCTTGTTGAAGGCAGTTTTCTGTTCCAGGATGCCCCACTGCACCAATTCAGCTCTATAAAGACATGGTTTGAGCAATTAAGTGTGAGAGAACATAAGGGGGGGGGGGGTCACAGATCAGCAGTAAAAGCTGCTGCTGATCTGTTACATATTGTTTTACAAACCAGAAGGTAAGCTTTTACTTGTATTTCAACAGACCAGCAGGCAAACACATACACTACATTACCAAAAGTATTGAGATGCCTGCCTTTACATGCACATTAACTTTAATGGCCTCCCAGTCTTAGTCCATGGGGTTCAATATTGATGCAAAGATTTTGGAGTATGGCTTCATTTAAAGAGCATAAAAAAAATAGCAGCTTACCATCATCCAAATTACTCAAGCAGAATAGGGGCGAGTGGGGAGAAGGGAATAGTGGCTGAGGCTACCCCCAAAAACATCTCCACTCAAAAGGATTTTCCTGGACTATCTCGGTACTGGTAATAACAAGATACAATGTAATATAAAATAAATTGATTTATTGTAAAAAACAAATATACAATTAACATTCTTAAAAATGAACAAAAAAGAAACAGACGCTCAGGGATCCCCCAAGAGACACCTGTAGTTGTCGATTGCTAGATTGGTCGAAGTCTCGACTAGTTTGCGGTTACCTGCTTCTTTAGGAGAACCAATCTCTAGAACAAATACAGTAAGAACATGTGAACATAATAATTAAACATACAGCAAATGGTATATACATAGGTATAACTAGGTAGCATACCCACTGAATAGAAAAACAAAATGTGAACCGTGGACGCCATACAGGATCTCCTGCGGCGGACAAAGGGGATGTCCGCCACAGGAGATCCACCCATATCCCCTTTGTCCGCAGCAGGAGATCCTGTATGGCGTCCACGGTTCACATTTTGTTTGCTTGGGTTCAATATTGAGTTGGTCCCTCTTTGCAGCAAAAATTACTTCAACTCTTCTGGGAAGGCAGTCCACAAGGTTTAGGAGTGTCTATTGGAACGTTTGACCATTCTTTCAAAAGCGATTTTGTGAGTTCAGGCACTGATGTGGAAAAAAAGGCCTGGCTCACAGTCTTCCCTCTAATTCATCCCAAATATGTTCTATTTGGTTGAGGTCAGAATTCTGTGCAGGCCAGTCAAGTTTTTCCACCCCAAACCGGCTCATCTATGTCTTTATGGAGCTTTCTTTGTGAACTGGTGTGTAGTCATGTTGGGACAGGAAGGGGCCATCCCCAAAACTGTTTCCACAATGTAGGGAGCATGAAATTGTCCAAAATGCCTTGATATGCTGATACGCTGATACCTTAAGAGTTCCCTTCACTGGAACTAAGGTACCAAGGCAAGCCCAACTCCACACCATAATCCCCATCCACCAAATTATTTAAACCAGTGCATAAAGACCCATAAAGACATGGATGAGCGAGTTTGGGGTGGAGGAACTTGACTGTCCTGACCTCAACCTGATATAACACCTTTGGGGTGAATTAGAGTCGAGACTCCGAGCCAGGCCTCATTCACATCAGTGCCTGATCTCACAAATGCGCTTCTGGAAGAATGGTCAAACATTCCCATAGACACACTCCTAAACTCTTGAACACTATGGACTAAGATTGGGATGCCAGTAAAGTTCCCGTGCGTTTAAAGGCAGGCATCCCAATACTTTTGGTAATATAGTGTATGTTATGTGTAGTTTTACAAACATTCACTCTGTTCTTTTGGCTAGTGTCACCTGCTGATTAATATAATCAACTACATGGCTAGTCGTTGCCCAGCCTGGCTATGTGAATCTTATTTCTGCTGCAGCCAGTCAGAAATGCTTCCTCCTCTTGCCTCCTCTATGTCAACTCATTGCAGCTCTCAGCAGTCTGCCTGAGCCATGCAAGCTAGCTCTCAAGTCATGTACCTGCCTGCAATTAGACATGTGTATTCCCGCTCGTACATTCGGATCAATTCTAACATCCGAAAAGCTGAAAGGACCAAAATACGAAAATTACGGAATTACGAATAAGCAAAATAACGAACAAGCAAAAATACAAATGTACGATTCGACAAACTTACTAAAATACGAAACAGCAAAACAGCAAAAGAATGAAAATTACATCTATAACAAACAATTTGCATTCCGTATTTTAAATCCTATGTCTGTATTTTCATTCTTATGTTCGTATTTCCATTTGTGTATTTTGTAAATCCGTTTCTTTGTCTGTTCGTAAATTTGTGTACTCATATCGTTCTTTCGAATGGGCACTGGGCAGTGTAGTTAGTAAGTGATTATCTTACTTAATATCTTAGCCAATCAGCTTATCTCTTTTGTGCCAAGTCACATTGGACAGTGTAAAGCCTCATACACACGATCAGACTTCAAACAAACTTTTCAGTGGATTTTTGTCCGAAGGGAGTTGGCCGGACTTTTGAAACCGAAAAAAGTTTGTCCGATGGAGCATACACACGGTCGGATTTTTTGGAAAAAACGCAAATTTTGAAGTTTGTTGGCAAAAAGTCAGACCGTGTGTACGGGGCTTAAAAGAAAGTCTATCTTAATATGGATTAGCCGTGTGTTGAAAATACGAGATTGCGAATGACCATGCCACAATGTATTTACGAAAGTATAAACTTACAAATCCATTAAACGAAAATTATTATCTAACAAAATTATGAATTTCGAATCAAGGAAAATAAATTAGATTGAATTATGAATCATTCAGTATAAAACGAAAATAAAACTGTTACGAAAATACGAACAGGTCCAATAGGAAAACTTGCGTCTTATGAAATACGAATAGGACCGAATGGGAAAACGTGCGTCTTACTAAATTACGAATCTTTACGAATCTACCAAACTAAACAAAAAAATATATATTTTTTTGTTGTGTGCATGTCTACCTGCTATCCAGCCTGCTTTCCATCATTGATTCCTGTGTAACAACCTTTTAATTTGTTTCCTGGTTATCTACCAGCTACCTGCCCTAAACCATGAATTGGCTCCTGGCTATCCAAGTCTACTACGTGCCCTGACCATTGGCTTCATTCCTGGCTAAATCTACCACCAGCCCTGACTTTTGCCTTTGTTTCTTGTTATCCAAGTCTGTCGATGGACCTGACCTGTACCTTCTCCACTATGGCCGCGTACACACGATGAGACATGTCCGCTCAAAATTTGTCCGCTGGGAAAAGATATCCGATAGCCCGTACACACGATCGGAGATGTGTGCTGAAACGGTCCGTCTGACCAGTTTCAGCAGATAAATTTGATCGTGTGTACGCGGCCTATGACTAGTGTTGAGCAGAATATGCCATATTCGATTTCGCGATATATCTCGAATATATAGTCGAATATTCGAGAAATATTCGCTAAATACGAATATTCGTGATATTTTTTGGAAATGAAATTATTGCGAATTTTCGCTATTGCGATTTTTCGCTATTGCGATTTTTCGCTATTGCGAATATTCGAGAAATGCGGAATGGAGCACTCTGATTGGCTCAGAATATTCGTGATATTTTATAATACAAAATAATTGCGAATATTCGAGAAATGCGGAATGGAGCACTCTGATTGGCTCAGAATATTCGTGATATATTACAATACACAATAATTGCGAATATTCGGCAAATGCGGAAGGAGCACTCTGATTGGCTCAGAATATTCGTGATATATTACAATACACAATAATTGCGAATATTCGGCAAATGCGGAAGGAGCACTCTGATTGGCTCAGAATATTCGTGATATATTACAATATAAAATAATTGCGAATATTCGAGAAATGCGGAAGGAGCACTCTGATTGGCTCAGAATATTCGTGATATATTACAATACACAATAATTGCGAATATTCGAGAAATGCGGAAGGAGCACTCTGATTGGCTCAGAATATTCGTGATATATTACATTATAAAATAATTGCGAATATTCGAGAAATGCGGAAGGAGCACTCTGATTGGCTCAGAATATTCGTGATATATTACAATACACAATAATTGCGAATATTCGAGAAATGCGGAAGGAGCACTCTGATTGGCTCAGAATATTCGTGATATATTACAATACAAAATAATTGCGAAATTTCGAGAAATGCGGAATGGAGCACTCTGATTGGCTCAGAATATTCGTGATATATTACAATATAAAATAATCGCGCGATATCGCTATTGCCGAATAATCGCATTGCGATTTTTCGGCAATATAAAATGAGCGCTGCAGCTACTCGGCCCAAGGTCTCTAATCATACCAGCAATGCTTTTAGACGTCGATGGGGATCTCTAGGATGTGATCTGTTCTAAAAAAAAAAATGAAAAAATTTGAATATTCGAAATAGCGAATATTCGCCGCGATATTCGTGTTATTCGCGAATACTCGAATATGCAATATTCGTAGCGAATATTCGCAATGCGAATATTCGTGAGCAACACTACCTATGACTGCAACCAGCTCTATTCTTTGCACTGCAGAGTACCTACTGTACTTCCTGGTGTTACCTGCTCTCACCCAGGACCATCTGTCTAGTTCTGCAACTCCCAACTTCCAGGTCTTATTGCTTCCTGAGTATTCCAGTGTGGTCCCAACTCTGCAGATCCATCTCCAAGGTCTGATCTGCATTGTGGTGCCCTGCTTTACTACAAACCAGCTGTTGGCCCACACTTCTTTGAAAAGTTTACTATCGTCCTTTGGGGTATCCTTTACACTATAGCTAGAGGGTCCATGAAGATGGCCCTGACCTTCACCCTATTGAACATTTTAGGGATGAACTGGAACGCTGATTGTGAGCCAGGTATTTTAAATACAACATATACAACGTTCTGTGGAAAGCCTTTTCAAAAGTTTAGAGGTCAATTTAACTGCAGAGAAGGGGCAATTCTATATAATTTCTCAGCAGTAGAACCTTGACTATTCAGAGATCTGATCCTTCACTAGGGTTTGAGAGAACAAAAGGGTTGAGATAAGGGTGGGCAGGCATTTGGGGTACTTTAATCAATAGCAAAAGTGACAAAATAAGTCTTGAAAAGTGTGACAATGCATAACAACCAACCAGCTTTCACTTAAGTAAAGTCACCAATATTGGGTGAATTTTATTTAGTTATCTTGGATTATGCTTCACAAAAAATTAGCAGGTATCTAGAACAAATAAACTAGTTTAAAAAAAGTTTGGAACCCCTGGATTAGATATTTCCCAAATGACTGGTGGTGTTCTAGGGGATGGGTGTCGGGGTCAAGGAGATCCGCTCATTTAGTTCTATCTCTCCCGTTGCTTCTTCTTCTTTCTTTCCCCCTCTTCTTTAGCTTTGGCTTTTCTAACATCTCTCATACAGTTGATTGGGTGCAGACTCTAAGACCTTTCCTGGCCTAGGTCATATTTGTGAGCTTTTTTGACATTCAATCAAAAATGGAGAAGATCCGACTTGTTCTAAGTTTATATTTTAGTAGCAAGTGAACAGGGTGGGATTATAACGCTGCTGAAAAAAGCATATAGACAATACATATAAAAGGAAATATATTTTTATTAATACAAATATGCATGAAAAGGGTTCATTAAAAACTAGTTATATGAGCATAAATTGGAATGAGTGGGTCAATGGCTTCCCACAATTCAACATAAGGTGTTCACAGTAAAGTGTCCCGTCCCAACATGTTTCGCCAAAGTGGCTTCCTCAGGGGATCTGTTCTGGGACCACTAATCTGTTCACCAGCTCTAACATAGAATACAAAAACAGCTATTAGAATAGTGCACTTGTATAGACATAGCCATGGAAATTTTTTACATATTCATATTGCCATGGCTTGCGAATAGATGACCCGATACCTACCTTAGCCCACGGATGTGGGGGACAAATGGATGAAATAAACCCACAAGAATGGACAAAGGAACCAAAGGTCTGGATCGAGTGAGAAGGGAAGGCCGTGTCCAGCCACAGGAGATAGATAGAAACCAGGCTATGGAACATAAGCATAGATTTAGCACTATGCACGATATTTAAGGCTGACTTAATAAAAAAGGGCCAAAATGGCTTAATTTTTTTTTACTATGCTCAAAATTAAATGGAGGTAAATTCAGTAGACCACCATGAAAATGTATTTTCAAAAAAATATCAAGATGTGGAAAAAAATTCCCATCCAATCCTGTATGAATATCTCAGGATAATTAAACACTGAAAGATAAGAAGGGAGGAAATAAGAAAAAGACATAAAACATAATTTTGACAGCACACCATCTTTGATATTCATCTTTATATTTATTTTTGTAATTTGTCTAAAATACATTTAACAAAAACTATTGGAAACTAATTTTGATTAATTAATGAAAGTATTGAAATTTTCATTTAGTCATCTGTTCCTCCTTTGTTTTTTGAATATTAAAAATATTGCACAAATACTGGACAAGGGTGCTAATCTGGCATCTTCTTAACTCATGTTTGGCATTTCAATGGTCTTCTCTCCATAGCGGATCATTTTCTCACATTACTTTTTTTTAAAGTAATTCATTAAACATTACTTACAGTATAGGCTTAAAGGGAAACTACTGTATGTAAAAAATATTGCCAAGTTATACTTATCCTCTTCATGTTCTGGTGCTGTCTCCAAATTCCTCAATGCCTCAGTCATCTTATGACAAAACAACCCTCATAACATTCTGCCCATTTTCAGCCTATCATTGATTTCCCTTGGGAGGGGTGTCATCACGCAAGCTTGGTGTCATAAACCAGGTATGACCAGACTGTGTGGATTGCAAAGAGGAAACCAAAACGCATGTAAGGTGAATAATATATAGTTTATTAAAGATAAGTGGTAAGTAAATAAACACCCCAAATACAAATAGTGCTCAACTAACCAGCAGAAAACCCACAGACAACAGATAATTATATACAGTACAGCCAAAAGAAAGTACCAAAATCATAAACGTTAGCCAGGCCAGGGTCACACACAGAAAATCAGCAGATAACAAAGGGCAGTTCCGGAATCACAAACGTTAGTCAGGCCAGGGTCATACGCATCAGATCAGCAGATGAACAAGGGCAGGACAGGAGAGGAAGAGGACGGATGGGATCAGGCTAAAAGGGATCAGGAACACAGGAGGGATAGGATCAGGATAGGATCGGGTACAGGCTCAGGTACAGGTGCAGGTCACAGTTCACAGGACACAGGCTAACAGGTCAGGATGCAAGGACAATACCAAGGCAACTAGAGAGTTGTTCATTCCCTGACTTATTTGGGGTAGGCAGTACACTTTGCTGGGGGTGGGTCAGCCACACCATGTGACCTCTGACCTCTGGGAACCCGCCTTCTGACCTTTGACCTCTGAGGGAGGTCCCTGTTCCAATTCCTGAGTCCTAGCCATAATCTTCAATGGGAAACTCTAACCCTACCCCTAACCCTAAACCCTTACCCTAACCCCTAAACCATAACCCTAACCGACCTTTGACCTATGAGTTGCCGGGTATTTATATGAATGCCTTTAATTAGCCTCAAGTGTCACCTGACCACAGGAGGTGCTGTCTGCTCTACACTGCGGGGAAACACCCACTGGTGGACACCAGTACTGCGGCCAAAGGATCCAACAGTGCCACCAGCAGATGAAGCCCTCCACTAGAGATCCAGAGTGTTGGAAGACACGTGCTGGTGGACACTGGTACTGCGATCCAAGTGACCGACGGCGCCACCAACGGGTGAACCCTTTCCTGACACTTGGCTTACACTTCATTACACTTGGTGCCATTCCATCCAGGGAAAATACTTTCCCCACTGAGGATCAAGTTTCCATGACTTCACCAGACCAGTAACAAGACTGCTGGTAAAAGTTATGTGTAGGGTTTTTTTTTAAATAAGAAAGATCGTAGGAAGAGGTTCTAAGATAGGTGTGTGTGCGTGGAGGGGGTCAAAACCACTGGTATTCAAACTGGAACTTCAGCTAAACCTCTTTGTCTTATTTTGGACAAAGGGGGAACGTTTTGGAAATAAAGATAGATTGTTGTGTGTACTTCCATTTGTGAATTGCACTCCTACTTTCTGTCCAGGGACACCAGTTCTGCCAATAGAAGGAAGGAAAGGAAAATCTTTTCACAATGGGGCAAAGACAGGAATGAAAAATTTGACCATGATGCTAACCCTTCCCTGCCTTATTCAAACCAGAAAACAAAGTTTGACTTGAAATTTCACTTTAAATTTGCTAGCAAAGGTCTAATTTACATAACCCAACCCAATGTGAATGCCTACCTAGCATCTACTACCCACAGACCCGCAATCTGGACCTGAAACTGATATTTAATTTGTTTATGCAAATCCACATTCAATAATCTTCGGGTCATATGAAAACTTGACATTTTCAAACTGAAAATGTAATTCTGATAAGCTCCCTAAACGTTTTTAAATCTGTGAGCGTCGGTTGCTGTTCTAAAGAAACTCATTTATAATTTAAGTTTAATGGCTCTTTAAAGGAAAAATAAATATCATGACCTTTCAGCCTTGTGCACCCTCAATGCCTCTACATTGAATACTTTGAAATAACATTAAAATAAAAATATTTATATCTTTGCCTTCTAAAAGGTGATAGAACATTTTCCAAGCTTGACGTGACTTCGATAAATCTTCCATCACGGCTGTATTAACATTCGCTCGCCTTCTCCCGAGTTACACCACCATGAATAACACTCAGATGTACAAGAACGTTTTAATCCCTTTAATATGGGTTACTGTACTTACAAGCCTTTAATGTTATGACGTCCTTAAACGTTCCAGCCTATTACATATGTTTACTTGTTCTGTTATCTATAAAAAAAAATGCCTTCTTGTATTCTTCCCACTGGAAATCAAATATTATCGTATATGCTATTATTTTTATAAGGATTTGTTTTTGCAAACGCTGAACCCGTCTTTGTGGTAATAATATCACACATCAATCAGTCACTCACAGAAATCTTTAGCTGTACTGAGTAGGACATTCTGTCAGCACATTTTTAGAAAAGTTAAAATGACTTTCTAGCCTCCAAAGTAAATTGACTTGTTTAATGTGTAAGAGTAACATTTTTTATAATATGCTTTTCAGTAGTTGATAGGTTATAGGTTTAGGAGGTAGTTAATCTGGCGAGAGATTAACAGAGATTTCATTTAGAATTTATTTAATGTATGTCTGTGATTCCCAAAGTGTTATGGCCTGGGGACCACTTAAAACGAGTCGCAGGTGCAGTGGACCACCTTTGCTTAAAATGACCACACACCAGTTAGATTTTCCTTAAATTTGATCTGTTAGATCAGCACAATGTTCTAATAGTTAGGCAGTGAGCAGTTCTACGTAGTTGAATATAAGCAGATGAATGTTTCCTTCTTATAGGTAATTAATAACTTTAAAGTAGATGTAAACCCTACATAATAAAAAAAGGTTTGCTAAGTGTATCATAAGCAGTTTCCATTTTTTTTCCAAATATTTTTTATTGAAAATATGTTACTTACAAGCCTCAAACAGAAACAGTAACGTGAAAAATGCCATTTTTTAAATTGGTCATTAAAAACGACCGTGTGTAGGCTCCAGAAAAATGGGCATTAAAAATTTAGAACCTGCTCTAAATTTTCTCGTTGTTTTTCACGTCATTGTTTTTCTCGTTGTGAAAAAGGGTCGTGTGTAGGCTTTAACGATGGGGAAAAAAACGTGCATGCTCAGAAGCAAGTTATGAGAAGGGAAATTTGCATAATCAGCCCAAAGGGTGGTGCCAATCGAATGGAACTTCCCCTTTATAGTGTCGTAGTACATGTTGTACGTCACCACGCTTTGCTCAAGCATTTTTTTCACGACCGTGTGTATGCAAGGCAGGCTTGACAAGAATCACGTAGAGAAAAACTTTGTTTTGAACGTGGCATTAGAGATTAGATTTACAAAGCTTGTATCTAACCCACTACTAATGTTTCCATTTACTGCATTGATATTATGTCTTTGTACCTAATATCATGCAGTTTTAATTACATTAGCATATATATAAATAGTAGGGCTGTTACTTATCAAAATTTTTGTGTTCGTTAATCGTTTTTTTTTTTTTTTTTTCGATTAATCGACTAATTTCGATTAATTATAACACACATACAGATCCAACTACGTTTAGCTGATCTCCTTCTTGCAGGCTGATTCCCAGTGCAGCTACCTACCACTGGAAAAATGCATAGCAGGATACGAAAAACACACACAGGCAGCGCTCGATCGGAGTAGCATTAAAACTTTTATAGTCTTCAAGTAGGTAGCAAAATAAATATTTCACTGGAGATAAAATCGATGTAGCTACATAAACTGTAAAAATGGTGTGAGTAATACCAAACATAAAAACATGTAGCTAAGTATGATACTGGTATAAAAATGTGTACAACGATCCCACTGCTGAATCCAGATGAGGAGAGGTTAACATCAGTCCGTTGGCATGTAGATGTCCCGTGAAGGGAACTATCACAACTCCCAGTGGATGGATGTAAAATCCCAGGTTGATAGAGGAAAGTGATAGAGGGAAGTGTAACAGCCCTTGCGTGTGGCAGATAGTAAGGTCCCTCCAGCATGCAGATATAAAGGCACAGCAAAGGAGCCCTTCAGATGGACACGGCAAGCCCCACCGGTGTCCGTGACATCACCGGATCTCAGACGGAACTCCCTGAAGGCCCGGAAGCCGGCAGAGAGGTGAGTACCAATCAAAATAATTTTGATCGATCAAAAAAAATTTGATCGATCAAAATTTTTTAAGATTAATCGATGAATTAATAGTTAATTTCCACAGCCCCAATAAATAGATAACGACTGTATTAGAAGTGTATTCATTTATAGTGTATGAGTAGTTTGCATTTAACAGATCTTCCATACAGATTAGTCAGTTATATCATGAAGGGACCGGAAAAGAGGAGGACCTAGACTGCTTTGTATAAAAAACATTACACAGAGCTGGTAAGTATAACATGTTAGTTATTTTTAAAGAAAAAAAATTAGACTTTAGTATCACTTTAACTGATAATATAACCAAATAATCCATATAAAAGATCTACTATGAAATATAGAAAAAGAACAAAGAAAGAGGACAGAAAATAAAATTAAGAACAATCCTATATATTAGTAATATAAAGTGATCGTAACAGTTGTTCGTCAATAGTATTGTTATTCACTATGTTGGGGGTCCTTAGAATTACTGCAGACACTTGGTGGAGAAAAATAGTTGATACTAGGAATCACTTTGTCGAATTCTAGAGAATTATTTATATTTGCTTTAATGTACCATAATGTACCATTCAGTATAAAGAAATGGTATCATCGGTTGGGACATTTCTGAGTTTGATCATGAGTGTTCCATAAATCTTTGCCATTGGTTAAAGAAACATTTTGTAGCGTTAAAGGATTTTTAAAGGATTTTTTTTATCTTAATAGCTTCCTTTACCTTAATGCAGTGCTGTTTTCATGTCCTCATTGTTCGTTTTTGCTCTCAAGTTGCTGTAATTATTCTCTGATCTCCACACTTCCTGGTTGTCTGTTTCCTGATGACCACAGTACTGGGAGCTTTCTCTCTGTGGTCACCAACTTCAATGAGGTGTGATTACTGTGTGTCTGGTTTCTAGTTTCGTTTTCCAAACCATCACTGCTTTATGGCTCTGTATGCTCTGTATAGCACAGAGGCAAGAAATAACATGCAAAAACGAAACTAGATGCAAAAACTAAACTAGAAACTACAGGTACATTATATGATTGATGTTTATCTATTTTTAATCGTTTTTAAAAGGAATCAGTTAACTATTATGTCTCTATACACTGTAAACAGTAATTTCAGCAAAAAATAAAATACAAATCCCTTTACAACTTCTTTAAGAGCTTGTGTTATTGTGTTCAGTTTTTTTTTTTATATACAGCAAGGATTTTAGTTCCTTTTTTATCATAGTTAATTTTGGAACAATAGGTGATGTCCAGGATTTTAATAAAGTTCTGCGAGCTGGAAACAAACATAGTGAAGACCATGATGGTATCATAACTGGTGTTAAGGGTGTTGATGAGGAGGCAGGGCCAAGACATCCAAAAAGGCAGATCATAGGATCCTAGTTTAAATGTTTTAAATAAAATAGCACCACAGAAGGAAAGGATTCTAGTCCTGCGCGCTTCAACCTAATCATCAATTAAATGGGTGAGGTTTACTAAGTACAGCTGCTTTCCTAGAGAGTACCAAAAAGGCCTGGGCTGCAATCTGTAATGGAAGATAAGAAGGGAGAAAATCAAAGAAAGCTCTCCCTGAGGAAGGAGGCTACACCATCAGAAACTAGCTGCAGTATACACAGCAATTTGGAGTACACAGACTTTTGTTCAGTGACCCCCTTGGCACATTGGTCCGGCATTGACAGCCGTCCCGGGTTCCTCACTGCATGGCAATAGACTTCAATGACTGAGTTTCTGTCTGGACTCCTGCAGCAGCAGCCCTTGGTTCAGACCCCCAGGCTGCAAGCAGAAGTACATTGTTGGAGCAGCCATTCAGCTTGGTGGATGGATGGGATCACTCTGGCTTCATTTATACTGTGACAGGCATTTTGTTGCACCAGGGTCGGTACAGGGGGGGGGGGCAAAAGGAGTAGATGCCTTGAGTGGTACAATTTGTTGGAGGGAGGAGGGCTCAGACGAAGTGCCGGCAACTGTGTGTGCTCCTGCACCCAGCACAAGCCCTTCACCTCCCTTCTATGTCAGCGGTGGCATATCATTCTTGTGTGCACTGCACAAAGGGGGGGGGCACTATGACCCACTCTGAACACATTAGAGATTGTCCCTCGACAGCCAGGGGGGAAAGTTGCAAGCACCAATCTCCCTGCATGGCTATTCAGACAGCCGCTTCACCTCCTCTCCCTCCCACGGCTGTCACCTAAAGTGTCATACAGGGAGATCAGTGCTTGCAACCGCATGGTGCTTGCCCCATAACCCCGCTCCAACCCTGCCCTACCAATTATCCACCACACCAATCATCCCCCCAATGTCCGCCGTGTCCTCTTCTTCCTGCAGCCCCATGTCCTCTTCCTCCGCCCACTGTGTGCTCCTCCTCCTCCCCCTTGTACCCCCGTAGCCGGCTCCCTCCTCTCCTCACCCACCGGCTGCAGGGGGGTATGTGTCAGGATGGAGAGCGGAGGAAGGAGTCAGTAAATATGTAATTTACTGCCTCCTTCCTTTCCTGAATTGGACACAGTGAGAGATCACTACAGAACATTCTATATGTCCTGTAATACCTGAGCAGGTTAACATTTTCAATGCTATAAAGCTGCTGAGAAAGGGACTGGGCAATCATGCTCCTTGAGCCGTGCGGGCACAATGGGAGGACATATATGGATGCCCTCCTGGCATTTGAGGTCCGCGCTGCAGCCATCTTTCTGCTATAGTGCGGACATAAAGTGGTTAAAAATGGTTAATCTTGATTGAGAGAGTGAAGTTCCACTATATGGAGTGGTAAAACCCAGTAGTTAAGTTGTGCTTTTGCCACCTCCCAATTGCTACCCCCTTTAGCTGCCCCTTATACCTGGTGGTTTTGGTGGGTGCAGCGCCTGTTGAATTTGACCCATGCAAGTTAATGTGAATACTCTTGCAAGTATCCCACAACCACGTGCAATGCACAAGGTTGTTGAGTACTAGTGCAGGCTTTAAGGGCTCTTTCACACGTCTGTTCAGTTCGTTCGTTTTTTGGACGTCCGTTAACGGACCTCAATGCTTCCCTATGGGTTAGCGTCCATTAGCGGATGAGCATCCGCTAACGTCCGTTAACATCCGTCTGCGGTAAGCTCTGTTTTTTTGGATGGAAGAAAACCCTATTTTTCTTCCGTCAGAAAAACGGAACGGACGAAAAACGGACGTTAGCGGATGATCCGTTTACCATCCGATCCGCTAACGTCAGTTTTTCATCAAAATAGGTAAAAAAATTAAAAAGTTCTAAAAAAAAAAACGGATGAAAAACGGATGAAAAAAACTGATGAAAAACGGACGGAAAACGGAACGGAAACGGATGTAAACGGACGGAAAACGGACGAAAAACGGATGAAAAAACGGATCAACTGAAGGGGGAAAAAACTGATCTAAAAAACTGAACGGACGTGTGAAAGAGGCCTAAGGGGTAAAGCAGGCAGTGAGGAGGTGATACCATTCCTGTCAAATCTGATCAGGATTCATGTTGCTTTGAAAGAGAGACAACAGATGTGTAGTGTGATCTTTCTGAGATTTGGTGTTTACAAGTTAAAAACATTTTTTTTTGCTAGAAAATTACTTAGAACTCCCAAACATTATATATATATTTTTTCTAACACCCTAGAGAATAAAATGGCGGTCATTGCAATACTTTTTGTTACACCGTATTTGCGCAGTGGTCATACAAGCGCACTTTTTCAGGAAAAAAAATCACCTTTTTTAATTTAAAAATAAGACAACATTAAAATGAGCCCATTTTTTTTTATATTGTGAAAGATAATGTTGTGCCAAGTAAATTGATACCCAACATGTCACACTTCAAAGTTGCGCCTGCTCAGGAAATGACGACAAACTTTAACCCTTAAAAATCCCCATAGGCGAAGTTTAAAAAATTCTACAGGTTGCATGTTTTGAGTTACAGAGGAGGTCTAGGGCTAGGATTATTGCTCTCGCTCTAAAGATTGCGGCAATACCTCACATGTGTGGTTTGAACACCGTTTTTATATGCGGGTGCTGCTCACGTATACGTTTGCTTCTGTGCGCGAGCTCGTCGGGACTGGGTGCTTTAAAAATAAAAAAACGTATTTATTTTACTTTCTTTTTTTTATTTTGACACTGTTTTAAAAAATATATAAATTCAGGTCACTTTATTCCTATTACAAGGAATGTAAACATACTTTGACATATAAAAAAGCATGCAATAAAAAAAAAATCATTATGTCATTCTAAAAAATGGCTGTCCATAAGTGTTTAACCCATGGGCTCTTTGTGACTTCTTTTTCTTTAGCGTGTCATTTACAGATAGTAAGCCTGCATTTACAGTGCTTTGAAAAGTATTCATACCCCTTGAAATTCTCCACATTTTGTCATGTTACAACCAAAAACAAAAAATGATTTTATTGGGATTTTATGTGATAGACCAACACAAAGTGGCACATAATTGTGAAGTGGAAGAAAAATTATAAATAGTCTTTAAATTGTTTTACAAATACATATCTGTGTGGCATTTGTATTCAGCCCCTTTTACTCTGATTCCCCGAACTACAATCTAGTGGAACCTAATTAGTAAATAGAGTACTCTTGTGTGTAATTTAATCTCAGTATAAATACAACTGTTCTGTGAAGCTCTCAAAGGTTTGTTAGAGAAACTTAGTAAAGAAACAACATCATGAAGGCCAAGGAACACACCAGTCAGGGATAAAGTTGTGGAGAAGTTTAAAGTTTAAGTTTTTGGTTGTAACATGACAAAATGTGGAACATTTCAAGGGGTATGAATACTTTTTCAAGGCACTGTATATGGTTGCAGGTTACACAATTATAGAGAACTGGGGTCATTTATTATATATATTTACCCTGTTAGTATTGTGTTAAAGTAATATTTAATACAACTAGTACTGCATTACATCTTAGAGATGTATTAATTAGAAACAAACATTTTATTTGTTGTAATAGGTTGGATTTGTTATCTGTTTGCTCAGGATTTTGTCTCTATTCTTTTTCGTGTTTAAATGAAAATCTTTAATATTTTCAGATTAAATGAAAGAAAATGTATAAATTAAATAAATTAAAAAAAAATCTATATTTGAATGTTTAAAGGATTCTCTGGTAAAAAAAATATATACATTTGTGCATATTTAAAAAAAATTAAGTTATTTTTTAAAAAAATCTAAAAATCTAATTTGTGGTGTTTTTAAATATTTTGGGTTATTCTGTTATTGTTAAAAGAAGATTTATTTTCATTAGGTAAATAGGAATTCTAGTTTAGGATTATTTATACTTTTACTAGCCAGGAGGTGGCGCTCTATACAAGTTTTGTGCTCTGTGAAATTGCTGCTAAATCAAAGCTGAATGAGAACCTTACGCAACTTTAAAATGTTTAAAAGTAATTATCCTATGTAACAGTAAGGTGGTCCCTATTATCTTTATTATGAAAATTAAGAAATTGTAAGGAAGGCCTCAATGAGAAGACCCTCATTTGGTAGACCATGTAGGCCTGGTACCTCATCCTAATTAATGATATACAAAATAATGGACCCTAACAAACTAAATATAAGGACTATAACGGTACCCAATTGTTGTAAAAAGCATCAAAAAATATTTACAGTTGCAATAAAAAGTATGTGAACCCTTTTGGAATGATATGGAGTTCTGCACACATTGGTCAGCAAATGTGATCTAATCTTCATCTAAGTCACAACAATAGACAATCACAGTCTGCTTAAACTAATAACACACAAATAATTAAATGTTACCATGTTTTTATTGAACACACCATGTCAAGCCCCATACACACTATCAGTTTTCCTGACGGTTTTCTCATCAGGTTTACCAAAACCATGTAGTACAAGGGCCTGCCTGATTGCATACAAATTGAAACTCTTGAGGTTTGACCTCATATTAGATGGTTTTGGTAAACCTGAAGAGAAAACTGTCAGGAAAACTGATAGTGTGTATGGGGCTTAAACATTCACAGTGCAGGTGGAAAAAGTATGTGAACCCTTGGATTTAATAACTGGTTGAACCTTCTTTGGCAGCAATAACTTCAACCAAACGTTTCCTGTAGTTGCAGATCAGACGTGCACAATGGTCAGGAGTAATTCTTGACCATTCCTATTTTTACAAAACTGTTTTAGTTCAGCACTATTCTTGGAATGTCTGGTGTGAATCGCTTTCTTGAGGTCATGCCGCAGCATCTCAATTGGGTTGAGGTCAGGACTCTGACTGGGCCACTCCAGAAGGCATATTTTCTTCTGTTTAAGCCATTCTGTTGTTGATTTACTTCTATGCTTTGGGTCGTTATCCTGTTGCAAAACCCATCTTCTGTTGAGCTTCAGCTGGTGGACAGATGGCCTTAAGTTCTCCTGCAAAATGTCTTGATAAACTTGGGAATTTCACTTTTGATGATAGCAATCCGTCCAAGCCCTGACACAGAAAAGCAGCCCCAATCCATGATGCCCCCACCACCATACTTCACAGTTGGGATGAGGTTTTGATCTTGGTGTGCTGTGCCTCTTTTTCTCCACACATAGGGCTAGATTCAGTAAGAAGTTATGCGGCGTATCTCGAGATACGCAGCGTAATTTCTAAGATGCGCCGGCGTATCTTTTTTCTGTATTCAGAAAACAAGATACGCCGGAATTTAGCTAAGATACAAGTCTCTTACGCCATCGTATCTTAGTTTCATATTTACGCTGGCCGCTAGGTGGCGCTTCCATCGTTTTACGCATCGAATATGCAAATGAGCTAGATACGCTGATTCACGAACGTAGTTGCGGCCGGCGTATCTATTTGCGCCGTCTACGTTAGGCTTATGCCCGGCGTAAAGTTACCCCTGCTATAGTGAGGCGCAGCCAATGTTAAGTATGGATGTTGGGACAGCGTCGTATTGTACGTCGTTTGCGTAGGTCGATTCAGAATGGGGCTGGGCGTAAGTTACGCTCACGTCGTTTTCATTGACTATTTGCGACGTGATTTGGAGCATGCGCACTGGGATACATTCACGACTGGCGCATGCGCAGTACGTTTGGCGCGTTGCTTACGTCGGGTCACGATTAGTTTACATACAACACGCCCCCTACCTGCCCTATTTGAATTACGCGGGATACGCCAGCCCATTTACGCTACGCCGCCGCCGCAACTTACGGAGCAAGTGCTTTGTGATTACAGCACTTTCCCGTAAAAGTTGCGAAGGCGTAGAGTAAATCGGCTATGCTACACCCACACAAACATACGCTCTCCATCCTGAATCTAGCCCATAGTGGTGTGTGTTTCTTCCAAACAACTCAAACAGCATAACTTTGGTTTCATCTATCCACAGAATATTTTGCCAGTACTCATGTGGAACAGGTGCTCTTGTGCAAACTGTAAACGTGCAGCAATGGGGTTTTTTTGGACAGCAGTGGCTTCCTCTGTGAAATCCTCCCATGAAATGCATTCTTGTTTAGTGTTTTACGTACAGTATTGTAGATTCGCTAAAAGGGATGTTAGCATATGCCAGAGACTTTTGTAAGTCTTTATCTGACACTCTAGGATTCTTCTTCACCTCATTGAGCAGTCTGCGCTGTGCTCTTGCTGTCATCTTTACAGGACGGACACTCCTAGGGAGAGTAGCAGCAGTGCTGAACTTTCTCCATTTATAGACAATTTGTCTTACCATGGACTGATGAACAGCAATGCTTTTGGAGATACTTTTATAACCCTTTCCAGCTTTATGCAAGTCAACAATTCTTAACCGTAGGTCTTCTGAGAGCTCTTTTGTGTGAGGCATCATTCACATCAGGCAACGCTTCTTGTGAAAAGCAAACCCAGAACTGGTGTGTGTGTTTTTATAGGGCAGGGCAGCTGTAACCAACACATCCAATCTCATCTCATTGATTGGACTGACACCTCACTCCAATTAGCTCTTGGAGATGTCATTAGTCTAGGGGTTCACATACTTTTTCCACCTGCACTGTGAATGTTTACATGGTGC
Organism: Rana kukunoris; assembly: GCA_029574335.1. Classification (NCBI taxonomy): domain Eukaryota; kingdom Metazoa; phylum Chordata; class Amphibia; order Anura; family Ranidae; genus Rana; species Rana kukunoris. Next base: position 52,989,822 of record CM056049.1, read on the forward strand.
GTTCAATAAAAACATGGTAACATTTAATTCTCTGTGTGTTATTAGTTTAAGCAGACTGTGATTGTCTATTTGTGTGACTTAGATGAAGATCAGATCACAATTTATGACCAATTTGTGCAGAAATCCATATCATTCCAAAGGGGTTCACATACTTTTTATTGCAACTGTATTGTATGATAAAAATTGCACATGTATACATATAAAAAAAAAAAAAACATACAAAACTGCAAATGAAACATAACCAAAACCATCTCGTACTCCTTGAATACAGGTTCTTGGTGGCTCCCCTATGGTGGAGCACAGTGAGTTGCTGTAATTTCGACGCAGTTTGCGTTTCGTAGGAGATAAACCGCTTCTTCAGGAAAAGTTTCAGCAAGAATACTCACGGTTAATAGTCAAAAACATCACAATAGAAACACATTGAATGGTCCTCCTACAAATGGTCATTGTCACCCATATAATGCCACAGGACTGTCCTCCTCGTTTTTAAAAATAGTTGTTTAGTTGGAAGTAGGTATCAATAGTCAAATCAAATTCTGTATTATGAACCTAGTGATATACAAGGTATTATATTAGGTAGGTAAAGAGGTTCCCATCATGTTGTTCCTCAGATCAGCATGGAGTGAGATAGATTCTGGAGAATTATTATTATACATGATTTTGTATACAGTGGAACCTTGGATTACGAGCATAATCCATTCCAGGAGAATGATTGTAATCCAAAGCACTCACATATCAAAGCAAGTTTCCCCATAGAAGTCAATGGAAACAAAGCGAAATACTCAGAAACCCTCGGAAAGGCACAGAAACACTCGGGAACTGAGTATTTCCGAGTGCATCTGAACGGCTCCCAGTGTCACCTCTGGCCAAATGTGGTACTGCACACCGCAGAGGCTTCAATCCTGCTTGTTTTGCGAGACAACACTCACAAACCGAGTCAGGATTTTATTAAAATAATGGTTAGTATTGCAAAATGCTCATTAACCGAGTTCCTCGCAATCCAAAGTATTACTTTTTTTTATCTTTCCCTGATTTAGTTTCACTATTTTACCTGGGCCTTCACCTGACTTGATTGCTAAGCTTGCCAACTTTCATTCCAATGTCAAGTAAGAGTGCTCTTGCTGGTGGGATAGCCTCACTAAACACTACAATGGCAGCAGGTAGGGCTTAACTATAAAGTCAGAAGAAGTCAGGCCTCAGTAACATCAGAGCGGTGCAAAAAAAAAAAATATTTATCTATAATATAAAGAATTTTACAAATATGTAAACTGTAAAAAGGCTTAATAAATTTGACTAGAAACCAATATAATTGCACAGTGACACGATAATGAAAGTGGAGAATTGATATTAGGATCCAAGCTGGGAAATTTTTGTTTAACTACTTGCCGCCAGCCCTATTACAAAAGGACGGCCGGAAAAAGTGGTTTCAATATCCTGACCAGACGTCATATGATTTCTTCAGAATATTAAGCCGCTGCGCACCCCCGGGGGTAAAGAGTCTCTGATGGAGACTCTTTACCGCGTGATCAGCCATGTTCAATCACGGCTGATCACGATGTAAACAGGAAAAGCCGGTAATCGGCTTTTCCTCACTCGTGTCTGTTAGACGCAAGTAGAGGAGAGCCGAAAGGCTGCTCCTCTGACAGGGGGAGTTTATGCTGATCGATTATAAGCGCAGCCCTCCCAGGGATACCCACCACAGGTATGCCACCCTAGACCACCAGGGATGACAATCAGAAATTAATAATGGATGCCAATCAGTGCCCACAATGGATGCCAATCAGTGCCCACAATGGGCATAACTCATTGGCAGGCATTTATGTTTGGCACTGATTGGCATCCATTAGTACAACACAATACAGTACATTAGTGCCACCTATCAGTGCCCATCTATGCCCATCCATGCCGCCTATCAGTGCCCATATGTGTCGCCTATCCATGCCCATCCATGCCACCTATCAGTGCCCATCCATGCCGCCTATCAGTGCCCATCCGTGTCGCCTATCAGTGCCCATCCATGCCGCCTATCAGTGACAATCAGTGCCGCCTATCAGTGCCCATCCGTGCCGCCTATCAGTGCTGCATATTAGTGCCCATCATCAGTGCCCATCCGTGCCGCCTATCAGTGCCACTTCATTGGTGCCACCTCATCAGTGCCACTTCATTGGTGCCACCTCATCAGTGCCGCCTTATCAGTGCCCGTCAGTGCAGTACCATCAGTGCCCATCAGTGAAGGAGAAAACTTACTTATTTACAATGTTTTGTAACTAAAACAATTTTTTTTTTTTTTTTTACATTTTTCGGTCATGTTTTAATTTTTTTAACAGAAAATAAAAATCCCAGAGGTGATCAAATACCAGCAAAGGAAAGCTCTATTTGTGTGAACAAAATGATAAAAATTGAGTTTGGATACAGTATAGCATGACCGCGCAATTGTCATTCAAAGTGCAACAGTGCTGAAAGCTGAAAATTGGTCTGGGCAGGAAGGTGTATAAGTGCCCGTTATGGAAGTGGTTAAAGTGGTTGTAGCCTAAAAAAAAAAAAAAAGAAAGAGAGATCCTGTTCCTTTATAGCAGGGCTAACTTTTTCCTCTCTAAGATGTAGAAAAAACCTGGTTGATCCTGCCTGTTCCTGTGTCCCGGTATGTAAACTGACCATGTTTTTTTTTTTTTTTTATCATTCAAGTTTAAGTTTATTTTCTGAATAAAGTCAGTACAATTTAAAGAACATATCAGGAAATCAAAACATTTTATTACATATACTTAAATATTGAGACATGAATCATTTGCTGAAGTCATCACTACGTCATTTCTCAACCATACCTAAAAAACATTCTATCTACGATGAAAGGAAAACAGGTTCAATGAGGGAGTAAATTCTGACCCTAAGCCATATAGTCCAACCGGGGTAACTCCCTACCCTCCCCTAAATCCTGCAGTTCTTATCAATCCGTCTAGGGTCCCTAGTCTACAGCAGTTGGGATAAATCAAAAACCTTATTGGTTTAACATATATAGGAATGAGATGGGAAGGGCACCCTCCACTCCCACTGACACCCCCAATGGGATCACTCTGTGCCCGGGGAGGTAGAATAATTCCCCCCAACCATCCTGCCCCCTTAGCAAGTTATTATAAATATTACAGTTTTGTGAAGTCCACTTTGTGATGTACCTCCATTTTATAAACTTAAAACTTCTCAAGTACCTCTGGTACGAAGTGTAAACTGACCATGTTAATCATGGTTGCTGATCCATAATACGTGCCTCTTTCATCTTGCAGCTCTCTCCCCCTCTGCACCTCTACTCCATCTTTACAATAGCTGAAAGGCATTTTTGTAATTTCTCATGGTGGGTTTCCTTATGTCCAGCAATGGACTTTTTCTGCCTAATGTGTGTTGGATCAGTAAATTCTACTCTTCTTTGGAAGCTTTTGTGACAAAATGACAGTGCAAGAGCACTATTCATATACAGGGACAGAATAGAATGTTGCTACCCTAAAACTAGGAAACACATGAACACATATTTTTAGAATCACTAGGTACTGAAATCAAGGTGCAGATTTAAAAAATATTGAAAATTATTTTTGAAATTATATTAACATGTTAAAACTTTAGCATTTCCTAACACCATAAACTGGGTCAGTACACTGGACAATCTAATATACATATAGGAACTGGTGATTCATGCAGTATTTTGGTTTTATGCTGCCTTAGGCAAGACTAAAATCGGGCACCCTTCTCCATCTAAATTTGTCCCACCCCTATTTGGGTGGCTTTAGTGGCTATTATGGGTCTATTATGGGTGGCTGTGCAGAGTCTCTGGTGGATGTGCTGGGTCTCTGGTAACTGTGGGGTAGCAACCCTCCTGCTAGTCTGCCACAGTGCTCCCCCCAACCACCCCACTAGCTTGCCACAGTGCTCCCCCAACCACCCCGCTAGCCTGCCACAGCTTTCACCCCAACCCCCCTGCTAGCCTGTCACAGTGCTCCCCCATACCCCTCACTAGCCTGCCACAGTGCTCCCCCCCCCGCCAGGAGAAGAGATAGGAAGGAGAGAGTGTTGGGGAACATGGAAATGGAGTGAAATGGAAGAAGGGGAGAGAGGTGGGTGGGAGAGAGAGAGGGTGGGTGGGTGAGAGAGAGAGAGGGGTGAGAGACTGCTTCATTGTCCACACTTACCCCACACTCACCCCCAGTTCCCACAGTCACCTAATACACCCCCAATGCCCACACTTGCGTCTCCAGAGGACAGCAGATTACGGCAGCATCACCCAGCATCATTTCTGCAAAGGGTGCTGGGGCTAGTCCAGATGACAGCTAGGGGGTGCCCAGCGTCTGGGCTATGTTCCCCCCACCCTGGCTCTCCTGAACTTTCTTCCAGGGATGGATCAGGAAGCCACCTGTGAGAAAACCTGTCGCCCTGCTTCTTCATCCTCCCTCCTTACAGCAACCACCACAGGTTAGAAAGTAGGATGTGGCTGTGGAAGGGGGGAGGAGGAGCCGTGGCTGTGCCAAATCCCAGTGCAAGGCAGGGACAGTGCGGGGAAGGAGGGCTGTCTGGCTGCTGAAGAGTCTATTGATGCTGGCTGCTGAGAAATCTGTTATTTCTGCTGGTATAAATGGAACATCTTTGGTGTATGATCTAGGCCAATTTGCCAACACCCCTAATGGACAAGGAAAGCGAAAAGTCCCCCGGTGTGGGGATTTAAAGGCAACAGTAATTAAAGTAAAAGTGATACATACAGAATAATTACATTTTATTTGTCAATGAAAAAAGGGTACACAACAAATTGTTTTTAAAAACAATGAAATAGATAAAAAAGTTTAAACTGATCCACAGAGTAAGTACAAGGCCAAACACACCTAATCTGTCTGAGCAGGGGCTACATCTGGCGACATAGAAAACATAAATGTACATACATAGGATAGCTGAAGGAGGGAGGGCCTCCTTTTCAAACAGAAACATCTAACTAAAAGAAAACATGTATGCATTTTGGGGGAACCCCATATTTGCTAAAATAGCCAGGACATGTATGTCAACATCCCCTTAGTAGGTAGACCTTGACACCAATAGGCAGCTAAAATAAGGTGACCAGATTTTTAAAATGAAATCCAGGGACATATTTTTTCTTTACTAGTAATGGCAACAATCAGCGACTCTCTGCCCATCGCTGCCCGCCTCACAGCCTCTCAAGTCTTAGGCCGCGTACACACGAGCAGACAGATTTGTTCAAATCGGTCGGGCCGACCGATTTGAACAAGTCTGTCTGCTGGGGACATATTGGTTTGATCGTGTACACACAATCAAACCAAAATCCCCGCCGCCAGACGGCACGGTGACGTGGCGGTGACGTTGACGCCGCCACGTCACCACACCAGGAAGTAAAACACTTCCGTGCATGCGTCGAAACCATTCGGCACGTGTGCGAGAAGACATGTCTGCTGGTTAGCGTACTAACCAGCAGACATGTCGGGCGGACGGGTTCCCAGCCGACAGATTTCAAAGCATGCTTTGAAATCTGTCGGGTGGCCAAATCCGTCGGCTCCCCCGTACACACGGTCGAATCTGTCTGCTGGGACGGTCGGGCTGACCGTTTCCAGCAGATAGATTTGATCGTGTGTACGCGGCCTTACTCTTCGGGCCTCGGCTACTACTGGATGGGGAGCGGAGGAAGATCACTCCGCTAGGGAAGACAAGGGGATAGGCAGGTGGCTGGCCAGGATTTGCGCCAAGGCAGAAGAACATGCGCCCGAAACTGAAGAAATATTGCCTCCGCTCCGACAAGCACATGATCATCAGAAAGGGCCACAGATAATGGGAAAAAAACAACCCCCTATGCTAGTAGGCACGGCGGAGCGGGGTGTGTGATTCAATTTTTTTTATTTTAATTCTGCACTGATTGTCTTATTAAATCCAATCTGGGGACAAAACCAGGGACAGACTTGGTCCATGGACAGTATCCTCAATCAGGGGACTGTCCCCTGAAATTGGGGATGTCTGGTCACCCTAAGCTAAAAAGGCTGAAGAACCCATCAAAAGAAAGAAAACAGAAAGCATCACAAAAGAGAAAGTTAAAAGTAAAGTGAGTGGAGGTAAGAAGGGTAGGGACCAAGGATCGCCTGGAACACCAATTAGAGTCGACCCATGCGTGTCAGGGGAAGATCAGGGAAGGCATATGCCAGCCATGATTCCCAGATCTTAAGGAACCATGCATGTGTGTCTTAAAGAATACTAGACACTTGTTCATTAATCATCACGGCCAGAAAATGGTCCCTTACTTCCTGGACAGGGACTGTAGGTTTCTTCCTGGTCTGCGCAATCATCCTGTTGGCTGCTATGAACAAATAGGCTGCCAATTTTTGTTGACTAGCGAATAAGCCTGGAATTGGGCAATGCAGCAAAGAAAATTTAGCCTCCTATTGGATATTTCGATGGAACAGGGAAAACAGCAGACCAAACACTCGGGACTAAAAGCCCACCAACCGGGGGCAGGTCCACCAGGTATGCAAAACATACTCTCGATGGCCACATCCCCAAAGATAGCAATCACCAGAAGTCAGTTTAGCATGTGCAATACGGGCCGGAACCCAATACCACCCCATCAACACTTTATACGTTGTCTAAGGTGGCAGTATTGAATTATCATTTACCTATCCGAGGCCAGACCTTTCTTCAATCCAAGAATGGAGAGTTATTTCAAAGGTTCCTACGTGTTAAAGGGTTGAGAAATGCTCCTGTAATGTTTTTTTTTTTCATTATACAAAATTCAGGTTTACTTAGGATCGAAGTCTAAGGCCTCGTACACGCGATCAAATCTGTCTGCTGGAAACGGTCGGCCCGACCGTCCCAGCAAACAGATTCGACCGTGTGTACGGGCAAGGCGACGGATTTGGCCACCCGACAGATTTCAAAGCATGCTTAGAAATCTGTCGGCTGGGAACCCGTCTGCCCGACATGTCTGCTGGTTAGTACGCTTACCAGCAGACATGTCTTCTCGCACACGTGCCAAATGATTTTGACGCATGCGTGAAAGTGTTTTACTTCCTGGTGCGGTGACGTGGCGGCGTCAACGTCACCGCCACGTCACCGACACGTGAGCGCGCTGTCTGCTGGCGGGGATTTTGGTTTGCTCGTGTGTACACGCGAGCAAACCAAAATGCCAGCAGACAGATCTGTTCAAATCGGTCGGTCCGACCGATTTGAACAGATAGATTGACTCGTGTGTACGAGGCCTACCTCTACAAGCAAAACATTAGTAACAATTAGTATGAAACCAAATATGAAGTAGAAATTGGACAATAACACTTCCAAGTCTGCAACATTTTTTCTTTTTATAAAGTGTCAATAGTCTTGTTAAACAAATGCACATGATTGAAGAAAGACGTTCGCTTGCACTGCTTAGAGAAGTCAAAATAAAATGTAAAAAAAGGAACACAATTTTGATTTCTTGCCAGAAACCTTACGTTCCATCTTATTGGTCAGGAGGGAAAAGATGTTAAGAGTATTAAGGCATTTTTCACAGCTGAGTAGATGTGGCAGGCTGTGAAAGGGAAATGTTTGTGGAGGGGTTAAGTTCCGGCTACTGGTTATACATAAACAGCCAATGGCCCACCTCCAATCGCCATCTGTCCGGATACATTATAAAAGACTAAGAAGAATGTCACATGGCCTAATGCCGATTAAATAAACCCAGCAAGAGACGCGTGCAAATGTTTATGTTCGGCTGTGCAGAATCGTATAAACAACTTAATTGCCTGTTTTAAACAAAACCACCTAAAATAATTCAATAAAACCCCTTGTGAGGTATTTCACATTATAAACCGGGTTCTGCTTCAGTTAAGGTGTATGTATTGGTGTCCAGATGTATAATATGGTATTATATAAGCTAATGTAACAGCACAGATGTTGAGGACCAATCTTTCCAAATCTTTATATTAGTTTTGGAAGCAGAGGTGAGGAGTTAGAACCTCTGTCAGGTTTTATAGCTGTCTGTGTCATCTTTGGGAAGATTCCATTGGGAAAGAACGTAAGGAAAAACCTCTCCAAAAATCTATTTTGTATGTTGCAGAAGGGTTAGGTTTCCCCACACTTCTTGTTAGGAGGATACCCTATGTTTCGGAGTGCAGTGATCTTCAAAGCGGAGACGATACCTGCACTAAAAACTAAAGATATAATGGTTGGAGTTATATTTTTATCATGAAACTGTGGCAAACTATAATATGATACAAGAAAGAATGTAATATACTTTATTCAAATGTCATATATAAAATGTTAAACAGTTTTTCAACTTGGTCATGAGGATTGAAAGCTGAACAGGCCAGTCTAGACTTTTCTTTGGATAGCCATGAACTCAAACTTTTTCTGTGGGAGTTTGTGGTTTTCTTGCTTGCCTTGCAATGCCATGCTCCTGGCTTCATTCCCACTAGAGAATTATCTCCATGGCTGTCTTTGAGATGCCTAAGTTCCCGGTAACAGCTCAAAACATACAAGAAGACTAAAGCCCAATTCAAGTCTCCCACTTATTTTTCTCTGTAGTCCTGTACCTACGTAAGTCATGAATTTTAGACATTTTTGCCTCAGCATGCTTTAACCACTTAAGGACCGCCGCATGTACATATATGTCGGCAGAATGGCGTGTACAGGCACATTGGCGTACCTGTACGTTTCTGCCTAGACGCGGGTCGGATCGGGACCCCCCCCGGTACATGCGGCGGTTCCCGTGGCTCTGGGAGCGTTTCGGGATGAGGGGGCGGCTATTCGTTTTTGTCCGCCCCCTGCGGATCGCTCCCAGCCAAGCGCTCCCTTGCTCTGCACTTCCTCCTCCTGTGTAAACACAGGAAGAGGGAAGTGATGTGATCTCTGCTCTCGGCGTTTTTTTCAATCGGCGCTGAGGAGAAATCACATCACATAGTAAGTCTGCACAACACAACACTGACACCAGGACACGCAGGCACACTTAACCCCCTGGCGATCACCCCCCTACCCCTGTCACAGTGTCACTGAATGCAGTGATCATATATGTATGATCACTGCATTTAGTGTCAGTGTGACAGGCAGTTAGTGTTAGGTCCAGGGTAGCCCCCGTACCCCCCCCATATAAAGTTTTAACCCCTTGATCACCGCCCTAGTTAACCCTTTCACTCCCTATTGCCAATGTCACTAAGCGATAATTTTTCTGATCGCTGTATTAGTGTCGCTGTTCCCGCTAGGTAGCTATTTTTTTTTATTGTGATTTTTTTTTTTACTAAAGACATGTGGCTAAATACATTTTGGCCTAAATATTTGACTAAAATTTAGTTTATTTGATTTTTCTTATAACAAAAAGTAAAAAATATTGATTTTTTTTCAAAAATGTTGCTCTATTTTTGTAAATAGCGCAAAAATTTAAAATCGCAGAGGCGACCAAATACCACCAAAAGAAAGCTCTATTTGTGGGAAGAAAAGGACGCAAATTTTGTTTGGGAGCCACGTCGCACGACCGCGCAATTGTCTGTTAAAGCGACGCAGTGCTGAATTGTAAAAACCCCTTGGGTCATTTACCAGCGTATTGGTCCGGTCCTTAAGTGGTTAATATACACTTTTCTTATCTTAGCTCCCTCTTCAGTGCTCTGTGCTGGAATAGCTGAGCAACAGCCATGTACTCCTCATTACAAGTGACCCCCTTGACTCCTGGTCATCATTTTAAAATGGATAGTCGTTATTGATCCAAGAGAAACCCTAGCAAAGTTTCAAAGCAACAGTTTGTCTTAGGCCGCGTACACACGATCGGTCCAACCCGATGAAAATGGACTGAAGTCCAGTTTCATCGTTCCAAACCGACCGTGTGTACGGCCTATCGGTCTGTCCTCCTTCGGACCAAAGTTTTAAAACTTGCTTTAAAATGGGACTGATGGACGCCTGACCATCGGTCCAAACCAATCGTTAGTACGCAAAAGCATCGGTTCAAAAACCCCCCGCATGCTCAGAATCAAGATTTGTAGAATCATAGCTATGAATAAGCACTGTATGATAGTGTGTTTTTTCATCTGATTTTCATCTGATTTTTTGCTGTGACATGTTTGTTTTGTGACCAGTTTTATTAAAAAGGAACAACAATGTTTTTGGAGTGCGGCCATCCTATTTTTTTTCTATAAATCTTGCATATCATTGCAGCACCGGCACCCAAGTGTTTGGATTCAGTCATCTAGTTCTCTGGGACTTTGGAGCGGTTAAACTCTTTTTCTCACCGTGCTCAGAATCAAGTCGACGCATGCTTGGAAGCATTGAACTTCGTTTTTTCAGCACGCCGTTGTGTTTTACGTCACCGCGTTCTGACACGATAGGTTTTTGAACTGATGGTGTGTACGCACATCAAACCATCAGGCCACTTCAGTGGTAACCCGATGAAAACGATCCATCGGACCATTCTCATCGGGTTGGACTGATCGTGTGTACGCGGCCTTAGTGGTTCTTGCAGGTCCGAGTGACTTTAGCTTTAAAGGGGGTAGTAAAGAATTTATATTTTTCCCTAAATAGCTTCCTTTACCTTAGTGTAGTCCTCCTTCACTTACCTTATCCTTCGATTTTGCTTTCTGCTACAGCTGTGTAGGAAGAAAGGAAGCCCAGATGATAATTAATTCAGCTCCTGGGCTTAAAGGAAATTTGTTTAAAAATTAAAAAAAATATATATATATATTTTCCCTCAATAGCTTCCTTTACCTTAGTGCAGTCCTCCTTCACTTAGCTCATCCTTCCATTTTGCTCCAAACAGTAATGCAAGGCTTTCTCCCTGGTGTGGAGACAGCCTCTTGAGGGGGAGGGGGCGAGCAGGAGTGTCAGGACGCCCACTAACACTCAGCTCCTTTCTCTATCTGCAAAGCAGTGAGTATCCTGACTTGCCTGCTCGCCCCCTCCCCCCTCAAGAGACTTTCTCCACACCAGGGAGAGAGCCTTGCATTACTGTGTGGAGTTACAGACAGAAGAACAGGAAGTGAGGATTTCTCAGAAGAAATAAGGACATTTAAAAGCAAAATGGAAGGATAAGGTAAGTGAAGGAGGACTGCACTAAGGTAAAGGAATCTATTTAGGGAAAATAATTTTTAAACAAATTTCCTTTAAGCCCAGGAGCTGAATTATTTATCATCTGGGCTTCCTTTCTTCCTACACAGCTGTAGCAGATCACTGTTAACACACTGGTTTCTCATTGTGTTTACATTGGAAGGAATGTGACGTCATAGTGACATCACATCATTGCCTTTGAGTATCTGTCTCAGCTCTGTCTAGTGTCTCCCTGCAGCAACCGATCATTGCTATAGTGATCTATTTTTTTTGTAGTGCATTTTATTTTACCCAATAAAGAGCACGTCTTTTTAGACTTATTGGAGTGCTGCTGTCCATATACGTTTCTTTCCTTTCATGCCTAGTGCATTGCCAGCACCTGTTTGGTTCTTGAGTGGACATTGATTACCTGGAGCTCACCTGGAGCGGCAGTCTCTCCTATCTATAGTGATCTATTGCTGGATAATTGCAGTTCACTATTAGACGTTTTAGACTATTAGACGTCACCTCATGTTTGTATTTGTATCCCGGAAAGACGGGTCTGTCTGGATGTGCGCCGACCGTACACACGTTCGGTTTTCTCGGCAAGAAAACTGCTGGCAGAGCTTTCTTGCCGAGTAAACCGTGCGTGTGTATGAGGCCGCGTACACACGGCAGAGATCCTCGACGGGCAGAACACATCGTTCCGCCCGTCGAGGCTCTCTGCCGGCCGTCGAAATCGGCGACCCGCCCGTCGGGAATGGCAACCAGCCATTCATCCAGGCGGGCCGTCGAGGAAATAGAGAGCGTGCTCTCTATTTCTGCTCGACGGGCTTCCCGACGGGAAGCTCGCCGAGACCGTACACACGGCCGAGGTCCTCGCTGGAATGTGCATTCCAGCGAGGTTCTCGCTGGTTTTCAGCGAGAACCTCGGCCGTGTGTACGCCGCCTGAGGCTTTGAGGTTTCTCATCTAGAAAACTGCCCAGAATTTAGACGAGAAAAATATATGTTCTCTATTCGTCAGCGTTTTCCTGCCGAGAAACCTGAGCCTGTGTATACTTACCTCTCCATGGAAACCCGCGCATGCTCAAAATTACTTTGATAAATGCGCGGTAGCTTCCAAGGCATAGGTAGGGTGTAGCAAGATAGCAGGGAATGTGACGAGTGCATGCTCATCGTAGTCGATGACGTCACCGTGTTCGTACCATTCAAAAGAACGGCGGTTTTAAAAAGTGGAACGAATAAAATACATATACAGTATATTGACAATATACGGTACATATACAAATATATGTATTTTCTATACCTGATGAAAGATCTTGATGGATCCGAAACGTCGTGATTTTTTTATGACTTTTTAACTTTCTTACTAAATTGACACTGCAGATTGGACTGTTTCTTGTTTTTTATATACTGGAGTCTGGCTGCTCTGCACCTAAAGGTTTAAGTTATATGCCGGGTGTGTGCAGTTTTGACCTGTCTGTGTACAGTATCTATATCTATCATGATTGCCTGATTGTACAGATTACGTTTTTGATGTCTTCTTGACACTTTTTTTCAATAAAATAAGTTTTGTGCAGCAATCCCATTGAATTTTATATACTGTAATGATTGGCATGGCAGCGACACTTTTATTAATGCTGTGTGTTCTGTAATATTTCCAATAGTTCATTATCCTCTATATTGCTGTGCTGAAGATTATTTTGGTCTCTGTACATTTGTAAAACTGGTCATATAACATCCTTTGAAATAGAAAGTGCTTTCTGCCTACTTCATTGCCTATAGATTGTGGGTCAGCAACCTTTTCCATATTTAGGCCCGGATTCACAAAGAAGTTATGTCGGCGTATCTCCAGATACGCCGCCGCAATTTTAAATGTGCGCCGTCGCATCTTTGCGCCGATTCACAAAGCGAGATACGCCGAAAAACATGGCTTCAGTCGTCCGGCGTAACTTGTCTACGCCGACGTATCGTGGGCGCATAGTTACGCTGGACGCATTCGGTGTTCCCATGTTAAAGTGGATGTAAACCCAAAAAAATATTTTTTTTGTTTTGATGTCACAATGTAGAGCATACGATTTCCAATCATCTGTGCCCAGTCCTGCCACACAGAGTTAATCCAGATCTGAGAAATCCTCTTTTTTGTTCAGTGAAAATTAACAGCCTTCCAGATAAAACCCTGCCTAAATAAAAAGTCAATTTTCTCTCTTCTTGCTTTGAGTGACAGGTTATTTACATATCTAGCTAGGACATGTTTATCATATGTTATGTTTTGTTTATCATAACATGAGGTGATATAACATCATAACACATCCTAATATATATACACCTCTTGTTATGATAAACATGTCCAAGCTAGATTTGTAAATAACCTGTTACTGAAACAAATAACAGAGAAACGGGCTTTATAATTTGGCAAGTTTTTATCTGGAATTCTGTTAATTTGCACTGAACTTTAAAAGAGGATTACTCAGCGCTGGATTAACTCTGTGTGGCAAGAATGGACACAGATGATAGGAAATCTTATACTCTACATTGTGACATCAATTTTTTATTATTTTTTTGGGTGTTACATCCACTTTAAATATGCAAATCAGCAAGATACGCCGATTCACGAATGTAGATGCGCCCGGCCGCTTCATATACACGCTTTGCGTAAGGCTTACGCCCGGTGTAAAGTTACCCCTGCTATATGAGGCGCAGCTAATGCAAACATATGGACCAGGGAACAACGCCGTCGGAATTTTACGTCGTTAATGCCGTTTACATAGTACGTGAATAGGGCTGGGTGTAGGTTACTTTCCCTCGTCGTAGGCATTGCGCGCCTACGTCACTTAGTGCTTTGTGAATACAGCACTTGCCTCTCTAAGTTGCGGCGGCGTAGCGTAAAGAAGATACGCTCCGCCGCTCTAAAGATACACCCGCGTACGTGAATCCGGGCCTTAGTGTCAATTTACAAGCATTCAAAAACCAGGGCAGGGGGCCAGTGAACATAAGCATGCTGTAGTCATATAGTTTTTTTTTTTTTTTGCTCTCACAGTTGTGTTGCGCTTCAAACTGGTCTCAATTCAAGCACCTTCAGACCTCAGATCAGTCCCAATTCAAACACATTCACACCTCAGTTCAGCCCCAATTTGTGCACCTTTGGACCTCAGATCAGCCACATTTCTTTCACCTTCACATCTTAGATCAGCCCCAGTTTTGCGTCTTCACACCTCAGATCAGCCTCAATTGACCACAGATCAGCCCCATTTAACCACAGATTAGCCCCAATTCATGTACATGCAGACCTCAGAACAGCCCCAATTCAGACACCTTCACAGTTAGGCTCATCTCCAATAAGGAACGTTCAGAAACGCAGGCATTTTACATACATAACTGGTGCAGGTGGCAGTTAAAGAGAGTAAAGGGGGGCTAGCACTGGCACATAAAATCAGTATGTAGCCGTGCACATGGGGTAACACCTCGCCTGAAGGTATGCTAATCCAATGTCCAGGACCAGGCGGAATCGAAGAATCGAACATCAAGACTGTCCCCTACTCAGAGATGAGCCACTTGTGTGCAGCAATAATGTAGTTCCTCCATAAGATGTTTTGTCCCATGTCACTACATACTTGTATTGATGTATGTTTTGCATTTAGAGAGACATGCAGAGCCATTGCCTACTCCCCCAGTTCTCCGTTACCTCACTCCCAGTAACAGAATGAAACCCCACCGGACACATAGCACAGGTCTCATACGTGTCCTAGGTAATTCGTTCCTTCCTGTACCTAGTGATCAAGTCTTAGATCTCCATAACGCTATTCTGCTCCCAGTGATCAGAGGAGATGGACAGCTAGGAAGGGATTTAGAGCACCAACCCTCTCCCTACTGGAGTCGCCTAACCGGTTAACCACGCCAAACGACTGGCTGCTTGTAGCTCTTGTATTCTTCAGTTATCCTTGGCAACTACCTCCTCTTCTTTGCCTTGTGTAGTAGTGTTACACATACCCCATAGTGCTATTACAGACTAGAGCTGCACGATTCTGGCCAAAATGAGAATCACAATTTTTTGGCTTAAAATGAAGATCACGATTCTCACGGCGTAAAATCTTTTACATTTATACAAAAATAAATAAAAACATGGGCTAACTTTACTGGCTAGTTTTTTTTATTTATTTTTTTATTCATTAAAGTAATTTTTTCCCAAAAAAATGCATTTAAAAAGACTGCTTCACAAATTTTATTCTCTAGGGTCTTTACTAAAAAGTTATATAATCTTTGGGGGTTCTAAGTAATTTTCTAGCAAAAAAAATAATGATTTTAACTTGAAAAGAGCTGTCAAAAAAAGGTTTGGTGTTTAAGTGGTTAAAAATTCCAAATTTACATACAGAAGAAGTATATTCCTTTAAAGTAGACATGTGCACAGAAAAATAATTTGTTTTATTTTGTTCTGTTTCGTATCGTTCCGTTTTTTCGTTTTCGTTCGTTTTTCGTAAGACGCCCGTTTTCCTGTTTGTTCCCGTACGTTTTTCGTATGACGCGATTTTTTCGTATTCCGATCGTTTCGTATTTTCGTTACTGTTTTATTTTCGTACATGCGGGATGGTTCGTTATTCTGTTTAATTCATGTTCGTAAATTGTTAGACAATAATTTTCGTGAATTTTCGTCAATGATTTGCAGTATCTTGAAACCCTTTTCTTTTGCTATTTTCAGTCGTATGTTCATATGACATCTATAACAAAAGATTTGCATTCTGTATTTTAAATTCCTTTTTTCTGTTCGTATTTTGGATTCAAAATACAGCATGCAAATCTTTTGTTATAGATGTCATATGAACAATGAACATAGGACTGAAAACAAACAGAAAAAGGATTGAAACAAAATACAGCATGCAAATCTTTTGTTATAGATGTCATATGAACAATGAACATAGGACTGAAAACAAACAGAAAAAGGATTGAAACAAAATACAGCATGCAAATCTTTTGTTATAGATGTCATATGAACAATGAACATAGGACTGAAAACAAACAGAAAAAGGATTCAAACAAAATACAGAATGTAAATCTTTTGTTATAGATGTCATTTTTGTTCTTTTGCCGTTTTCGTTTTGTCGTTTTTTTTCGTCGGATCATTCGTTCGTATTTGCGGTTGTTCGTTATGCGGCTCATTCGTAATCTCGTAGTTTTCGTATTTTGGTGCTTTAATTTTTTCGTATGTACACATTATCCTGCGGGTACGAAAATGAACTTATTGGTACGAAAATAACATTCGTACGAACGGGAATGCACATATCTACTTTGAAGAGATACAATGTTTAGACTTAACTTTCCACTGATAAAGAATGTTTTCAAAAGTTGGCAGGCTGCCCAGACTGACTTTTGGCTGAGAGCAGACAGGAAATTCTTTGCATACCAAAGTGCAGAGAGAAAATTATTTTCATGTCAAAGATCGTGAAACCCTGTATCAAGAATCTCAATGGGAAAAAAGATTGCGATAACGATTCTTGACGATTAATCGTGCAGCTCTATTACAGACCCAGATTCTTTAGGAATACATCAAGACCGAACATACACCCCTGAACAGGGCCGATCCGCCCTATAAGCTCACTATGCAAGCCGCTTAGGGCCGCAAAGCTGCAGAGGGCCCCCTAAATTACTAGAGGCCCCGTCTGGTGAGAAGTAATTTTTGGCCCCTTTCAGCAACTCGCTCGCTTCTCACTTTAATGTAAGATGTCATTTTCGGCAGCAACCCCCACCCCTGCACTTCTTAACTTTAATGTCAGGATCGGCACTGCTGTATGTGATGTGGGCCCCAGGCAGAGCATTGTGTACTCATACTGTGGTACTAGACCTGACTCCTGCTGAGGCAATAGTAAAATTTGGGGGCCACAGGTCACCCTATCACCACTCTAGGTCTGTCCCTCTTATGTGGTCGGGCGCTATCCAAGGGGATTAGATTGGATGGGATTGGTGAAGAGTTTTGGTGATGGCATCACAGGTCAGATAGAGGGCCCCTTAGCAGAATTTTGCTTAGGGCCCCAGGGAGGTCAGGATCGGCACTGCCCCTGAATAACCTCAGACCAGGCTCATAGCAGCTGAAAGAACTTTTACTGGAATTTGGTACAGCATATGTCTTTCTAACTACATCTAGCTGTGGCTGCCCCAGGTTACCTGCACAGGTGGAGTAGCTTTGAGAAAAGTCGATATGGAGAAGTCCATGTTCTTGGGAGTGTCCTGATGAATCAGCATTTCTGTTCTTGCTTAGCTCCTGTCCTGCTGGGATATGGACCCCTTCCCCCTGACCTAAGCAGCCAAGTGCTAGCTAAACACAAAATACAGTAGGCCACTTGCATAAAACTGATGTCAGGGAGGATGATGATCTGTAGTTGCAGGTAAGGTAAAACCAGGCTTTGTAACTTATATCGAAAAAGTGCAGCGCCAATAAGGAGTCCGCCTGGATGGGGGATCCTAGGTAATGTGTAACAACAGTAATCATAAAATGGAAATAAACTTCATATCTATTCCACATTAAACCACAAACGTGAAAAAATTATCGACAAACATACAATACTTGTGAAGTAAATATATGGATCATTAAGTGAGCAGATATTTAAAGAAAAGTGAATATGGAGTGTATAGTCCCATTCAAACACAGAAGTAGTCCATATACTCTAGAGATGCATTATCCCCTTAGACAGATATCAACACATCCTCAGAAAAGCAATCCTTGGAGTAAAGGTAGGTTGGGTACGCTTACCAGTTGGAGTAGAGTAGACCCGCAGCTCACCTTACGGTGGGGGGTCCCAAAGGCTTGTATGGGCCGAATGCCCTCCCTGGTCACCGTCTCAGATGTGTTTCCTTGGGCAGATATCCCGAGTGTAATCCAATCTCATCCGGACTTATCCGTGGCCAGAAGAAATCTCCAATAGTTTTATGCTGGAGGCCCAGGTCCTCTCTGTGGTCTGCCAACAAACGATAAAAAAAATAAGAGTCGATGACCACTCTTTTTTTTTTTGTTTCATAAAGATTTTATTGAAAAAGAAAAGTTTTTACAGGCATCTTCCATCGATGACCACTCTTATACTGCCTAGACACGGATATTTGTCATTCTTTTATGGATTTCTCACTCTTCCTTGTTTTTTCCTTTGTTAGTTCTGGAAAAGCTTGGTGTTTGATTGTGTCCTTTCTCAGACAGGCTTTGTAACTTAAAGGGTCACTAAAGGAAAAAAATGTTTTTGCTGAAATGACTGTTTACAGGTTATAGAGACATAAAAGTTAACTGATTCCTTTTGAAAATGATTAAAAATAGATAAAAATCAATCATATAATGTGCCTTTAGTTTCACTTTCGTTTTTAAAATGGTTTCATGTTTCTGTGAAGTAGAGAAGACACACAGAACAAAAACAAACAAATCCAGGGCAGTGTTTTGTTTTTAAAATGAATCTGATTGGTTCTTAAGGAGTTTTAGACACACAGCTTGGACCACAGTGAAAAGCTGCATTGAGTTTTTTCATAAGGAGCCAGACAACCAGGAAGTGTGGAGATCAGAGAAGTATTACAGCAACTTCAAAGCAAAAACGAACAATGAGAACATGAAAACAGCACTACATTAAGGTAAAGGAAGCTATTTAGCTAAAAAAAAGAAAAATTTCCTTTAGTGATCCTTTAACTTTTATGTAAAAGTGATATGAAGAGCCACTCGATCATTTTTGGGGGGGAAAAGTAAATGTGACGCTCCTTTCTCCACGCCAGTGTTGCCCATAACAGTTCCTGGGATTTTCTGTCCCTTCTGGTAAATTTCTTTAGGATGGAGAGCATGAGAAGTTTGGATAACATTGGTTCCAAGATCTCCTCTGTGACTAATGAAGCAGAGAGTGAAAAGCATTTCTTCAATTCCAGGTTAAAAAAATTGGCACAGGAGCAATTGTCCCCATTGGTTGATTGCCTCTCACCTACTGCTCTAGTGATCATTTTAAAATATTGGATTTGAAGACGGATGTAAAACCTTTTACCATCCAATCAGCAGGCTGAGGGTCGGCAGGTGACACTACTATATTTTTTAACTCTAAGGCGGCGTACACACGGCCGAGGTTCTCGCTGAAAACCAGCGAGAACCTCGCTGGAATGTGCATTCCAGCGAGGACCTCGGCCGTGTGTACGGTCTCGGCGAGCTTCCCGTCGGGAAGCCCGTCGAGCAGAAATAGAGAGCACGCTCTCTATTTCCTCGACGGCCCGCCTGGATGAATGGCTGGTTGCCATTCCCGACGGCCGGGTCGCCGATTTCGACGGCCGGCAGAGAGCCTCGACGGCCTTACAAAGAAAATGGTGTCGCCCTTTTGGATGTGCTTTCTGAGAGAGTTGTATAAACCACAAAAGTGAGTGAACAGAATAACAGGACAACTCCTTTGGTAGACAAGACCATTTATGTATAGACAAGACTAGGGATGAGCCGAACACCCCTGGGTTCAGTTCGCACCAGAACCGGCGAACAGACCAAATGTTTGTGTGAACTTTAGAACCCTGTTAAAGTCTATGGGACGCGAACGTATGAAATCTAAAGTACTAATTTTAACGGCTAATATGCAAGTTATTGTCCTAAAAAGTGTTTGGGGACCCGGGTCCTGCCCCAGGGGACACGTATCAATGCAAAAAAAGTTTTAAAAAATGGCCATTTTTCAGAAGCAGTGATTTTAATAATGCTTAAAGTGAAACAGTAAAATTTAAATATTCCTTTAAATTTCGTACCTGGGGGGGGGGGGGGGTGTATAGTATGCCTGTAAAGTAGCGCTTGTTTCCTGTGCTTAGAACTGTCCCTGCACAAAATGTAATTTCTGAAGGAAAAAATCAATTTAAAATCCCTGCACAAAGTGTCATTTCTGAAGGAATAAAAGTCATTTAAAATCACTTGTGGCTATAATGAATTGTTGGATACCAGCAATACAGAGACAAGTCATTCATAAAAAAAGAATGCGTGGGGGTCCCCCCAAATTCAATTACCAGGCCCTTCGGGTCTGGTATGGATATTAAGGGGAACCCTGCGTCAAATTAAAAAAAAATGATGTGGGGTTCCCCCAAATATTCATTCCAGACCCTTTAGGTCTGGTATGGATTTTAAGGGGAACTCCACCACAAATTTGAAAAAAATGCTGTGGACCCCCACACATTTTCTTTTTTATGAATGACTTTTCACTGTATTGCCGGGAGCCGACAATTCATTATGGCCGCGAGTGATTTTAAATGACTTTTATTCCTTCAGAAATGACACTTTGTGCAGGGACAGTTCTAAGCACGGGAAACAAGCGCTACTTTTCAGGCATACTATACAACCCCCCCCCCCCCCCCCCAGGTACGAAATTTAAAGGAATATTTCACTTTTATTGTTTCACTTAAAGGAATTATTAAAATCACTGCTGCAAAAAAAAACTGCAGTTTTTAAATCTTTTTTTTTGCATTGATACATGTCCCCTGGAGCAGGATCCAGGTCCCCAAACACTCCCCTGGGGCAGGACCCAGGTCCCCAAACACTTTTTATTACAATAACTTGCATATTAGCCTTTAAAATTAGCACTTTAGATTTCAAACATTCGAGTCCCATAGACTTTAATGGGGTTCTAAAGTTCACACGAACTTGCCGCGAACACCCCAAATAGTTCACTGTTCGGCGAACAGGCAATGTTCGAGTCGAACATGAGTTCTACTCAAACTCAAAGCTTATCCCTATGCAGGAGAGAGGGGGCGGTGCTCCTACGCACACTATGGACGCACCGCAACTGGTTTGAACAAAAAAAAATGCAACATTAAAAAGAGTTGTAAAGGTAAAAAACATTTCCCTAAATATCTTCCTTTACCTCAGTCCAGTCCTCCTTCACTTACCTCAGTGCAGTCCTCCTTCACTTACCTCATCCTTCCATTTTGCTTCTAAATGTCCTTATTTCTTCTGAGAAATCCTCACTTCCTGTTCTCCTGCCTGTAACTCCACACAGTAATGTGAGGCTTTCTCCCTGGTGTGGAGTGTGGTGCTCGCCCCCTCCCTTGGACTACAGGAGAGTCAGGATGCTCTTTACATTGCAGATGGAGAAAGGAGCTGTGTGTTAGTGGGCATCCTGACTCTCCTGTAGTCCAAGGGAGAGGCGAGCACGACACTCCACACCAGGGAGAAAGCCTCACATTACTGTGTGAAGTTACAGACAGGAGAACAGAAAGTGAGGATTTCTCAGAAGAAATAAGGACATTTAAAAGCAAAATTGAAGGATGAGGTAAGTAAAGGAGGACTGCACTGAGGGAAAGGAAGATATTTAGGGAATTTTTTCTTTTTTACCTTTACAACCCCTTTAACTGCAATTGGAGTGTATCCAGAAGTAATTGTAGCAATAATCGTACCAGGTAGTTAATTATGTTAGCCACATAGCAGTCCATTTCCCAACAACCAGCACACAATCTTTCCGGTCCTCGTCCAGAGCTAGTCATTGCTTGTTTCATCACCTGCTTTCCATATCGGAAGCATTATAACACTAAAACCGGCAGGTGGAATGCAAGCCGTGTTGTTTACTTCCTTGTTTCCTTAGAAACCGCAAGTGCGATCCAGACGTCACTTCCTGTGTGCCAGCCGTCGCACAGGATTTAACATCGGCTGTTGTGGACACTGTCCGCCATTTTACTGAAGGCTTCCTATAGAGGACAAAGCAGACAGATCTGCTGCCTCTTCACTGCACTTTGTGTTTCCTATTCCTCCAATAGGAAGCGGATCTCTGAACTCCTCTGGGGTTGTGTCATATTGGGCAGTCAGTGGGTCATGAATTGTTACCAAACTTACGCTCACCGATGTACGCATGTGCAATCCAATCAAAAAATTCATTCAAATAAACGCGCACATATATAGACATTAGCGATGAGCCGAACACCCCTGGGTTCGGTTCGCACCAGAACCTGCGAACAGACCAAAAGTTTGTGTGAACTTTAGAACCATGTTAAAGTCTATGGGACTTGAACGTTTGAAATCTAAAGTGCTAATTTGAAAAAAAAAAATGCAGTTTTTAAAACGTTTTTTGCATTGATACATGTCCCCTGGGGCAGGACCCAGGTCCCCAAACACTTTTTATTACAATAACTTGCATATTAGCCTTTAAAATTAGCAATTTAGATTTTAACAGGGTTCTAAAGTTCACAAGAACTTACCGCAAACCCCCCAAATAGTTCGCTGTTCGGCAAACAGGCAATGTTCGAGTCGAACATGAGTTCTACTCGAACTCAAAGCTCATCCCTAGACAAGACCATTTACGTATGTGTATTTTTAATTCTTTCCCTGGGATTCATCTTAAAACTGTATTTTCCATTTATTTTTTTGGGCTGTTATGCTTAAAATCCCACATCTTGTTCAAATTTCACGCTGATTGTCTAATTTTTACAGATTTTACCTATTTTAAGCTGGAAAAAAAAAAAACGTGCCTTTTTGCGCACACAAATATTTAAACAATGATGAATTAATTGAAGCTCAGCAAACGATTACACTCACAACTGTAGCTGTGTAGTGCAGTATCCTGGCAAAGATCTATATAATTTTAATACCTACTTGGCACTAGGCCGTGATAATAGTTTGGGATTTCCTTCTCTAATCTCTTACCACATAGCCACATAACATGGGATATACTCGACAGCTGCACAACCCAGATGCTAGGCTTGAAAAGAACGTTTCTTAAATATGTCTTCCGTTTTAGATTTGTTCGAATTCTTGGGCTTTTAGCAGAAAATGTGAAATAAAAAATAAAAAATTGCAATGAGTTTTGTGTAGGCGTCTAAGTCAACATAGTATTAGTAATTGTCCAAAGAAGACTCCAGGCAAACCTCCATCCAGGTAAAATATATAAACTGTTCAAAAAAAATTAAAGGAACACTTTCACAACACATTAGATCCAGTGGCGGCTGGTGCTCAAAATTTTTGGGGGGCGCAACCACTGTGCCCCTAAATTGTCGCCACTGTGCCCTTTGTCACCACTGTACCCATTGATGCCTCTGCCCTTTGTCGCCTCTGTGCCCATTGTAGCTGCTGTGCCCTGTAAAATGCACTTATCTTTCTGCTTCCACGTCCCTCGATGTCTTCTCCCGCCCTCGATGACGCTTCAGCCAATCAGGTTACCAATAACCAGAATAGGCAAACCTGATTGGCTGAGACGGCCGTCCCTGGACTTTATCCAGACCGGCCCACTTTAATTTTGAATGTGACCAACAGCACCCCCTTACATCAGTGTCCCCAACAGAGTCCCCCCATTACACCAGCAGAGTCCCCCATTACATCATCAGCACAGTCCCCCCATTACACCAACAGCCCCCATTACTAGCAGCCCCCCTACACCAGCAGCAGAGTCCCCCCATTACACCAGCAGCCCCCATACATCATCAGCAGAGTCCCCCCATTACACCAGCAGCCCCCATTACATCAGCAGCCCCCTAACACCAGCAGAGTCCCCCCATTACATCAGCAGCCCCCATTACATCAGCAGAGTCCCCCCATTACACCAGCAGCCCCCTTACATCATCAGCAGAGTCCCCCCATTACACCAGCAGCCCCCATACATCATCAGCAGAGTCCCCCCATTACACCAGCAGCCCCCATTACATCAGCAGAGTCCCCCCATTACACCAGCATCCCCGATTACATCAGCAGAGTCACCCCATTACACTAGCAGCCCCCTTACATCATCAGCAGAGTCCCTCCATTACACCAGCAGCCCCCATTACATCAGCAGAGTCCCTCCATTACACCAGCAGCCCCCATTACATTAGCAGCCCCCATTACATCAGCAGAGTCCCCCCATTACACCAGCAGCCCCCATTACCAGCAGCCCCCCTACACCAGTAGAGTCCCCCCATTACACCAGCAGCCCCCTTACATCATCAGCAGAGTCCCCCCATTACACCAGCATCCCCCATTACATCAGCAGAGTCCCCCCATTACACCAGCAGCCCCCTTACATCATCAGCAGAGTCCCCCATTACACCAGCAGCCCCCATTACATCAGCAGAGACCCCCCATTACACCAGCAGCCCCCATTACATCAGCAGAGACCCTCCATTACACCAGCAGCCCCATTACATCAGCAGAGTTCCCCCATTACACCAGCAGCCCACATTACATCAGCAGAGTCCCCCCATTACACCAGCAGCCCCCATTACCAGCAGCCCCCTTACACCAGCAGAGTCCCCCCATTACCAGCGGCCCCCTTACATCATCAGCAGAGTCCCCCCATTACACCAGCAGCCCCCATTACATCAGCAGCCCCCTTACACCAGCAGAGTTCCCCCATTACACCAGCAGCCCCCATTACATCAGCAGAGTCCCTCCATTACACCAGCAGCCCCATTACATCAACAGAGTCCCTCCATTACACCAGCAGCCCCATTACATCAGCAGAGTCCCCCCATTACACCAGCAGCCCCCATTACATCAGCAGAGTCCCCCCCCATTACACCAGCAGCCCCCATTACATCAGCAGAGTCCCCCCCATTACACCAGCAGCCCCCCCTCCCACATGTACTTACTTACAGTTCTGAAGGCAGCAACTTGTTCCTCTCTTCAGTAATCACGTGATAAGTGACAAGTGATTAAGTGGAGAGAGGAAGGAAAGTCTGCCGGCTGTCTATCTCCCTCTGCAGGCTGGAGGGAGCAGATAGCATTACACTCAGTCTTATCCAAGGAACGCACCACCGTGCGTTCCGAGGATAGACATCCGGGGAGACGAGGGCTGTACTTGGAAAGCCTATGAGAGCCGCTGGCTCTGACAGGCACTTCCGCACAACCAACCAGCGGTCGTTATTCAGGTAATCGGCGCCCAAGTTCCGACCACCTGAATAGACCAGCGGCAGCTGGCAAAAATAACATACATTTATGCAATACATGAATGCATGTTATTTGCGAGAGCCAGAGGGGGTGGCGCTGCAAGCCCTCTATAGATGGCAGCCATCACTGCAGTTTAAGTAAAACAAAATTTTAGGCAAAATAAAAGTCTTAAAGGGCCCGTTTTTTTTTTTTTTTTGTGACTACAGGAGGGGGGGGGGGGGGCGGCGACCGGGCGCCCCCTATGGACGAGCCGCCACTGATTAGATCTCAGTGGGAAAAAGTCTCATGCTGGATATCTATACTGATATGGACTGAGTAATGAGTTAGGAATGAAAGGATGCAAATTTGTGGATGGAAATGCAAATTATCAACCTGCAGAAGGCTGAATTTAAAGACATTCTGAAAATCAAAGTGAAAAAATGATGCAGCAGGCTAGTCCATGTTGCTGAAATTTATTTCAGCAACGAAAAAATGGCACTCAATAGTTTGTATGGTCCCCTCGTGCTTGTATGTATGCCTGACAACATCAGGGCATGCTCCTAATGCATGGTGTCCTGGGGTGATTCCTCCCAGATCTGGACAAGGGCATCATTGAGCTCCTGAACAGACTCAGGTGCAACCTGGAGGCGTCGGATGGACCAAAACATAATGTCCCAGAGGTGTTCTATTGGATTTAGGTCGGGTGAGCGTGGGGGCCATTCAATGGTATCAGTTCCTTCATCCTCCAGGAACTGACTGCATGCTCTCGCCACATGAGACTGGGCATTGTCGTGACAGAACCCACTGCACCAGCTTAGGGTCTGACAATGGGTCCAAGGATTTCATCCCGATATCTAATGGCAGTCAGGGTACCATTGTCTAGCCTGTAGAGGTCTGTGCGTCCCTACATGGATATGCCTCCCCAGACCATCACTGACCCACCACCAAACTAGTCACGCTGAATGATGTTACAGGCAGCATAACATTCTCCATTGGCTTCTCTAGACCCTTTCATGTCTGTCACATGCTCAGGGTGAACCTGCTTCCATCCATGAAAGATACAGGGTGCCAGTGGCAGACCTGCCAATTCTGGTATTCAATGACAAATTCCAATCAAGCTCCACAGTGCTGGGAGTTGAGCACAGAGCCCACTACAGGATGTCAGGCCACCCTCAGGAAGTCTGTTTGGTCAGAGACATTCACACCAGTGGCCTGCTGGAGGTCCTTTTGTAGTGCTCTGGCAGTGCTCATCTTCATCCTCTTCCTCCTTGCACAAAGGAGCAGATATGGGTCCTGCTGATGGGTTAATGACCTTCTATGGTAGGGTGACCAAACATCCCCGGTTTCCAGTGACAGTCCCCGGATTGAGGACACTGTCCCCGGTACAAGTCTGTCCCTGGTTTTGTTTCTGGATTGGATTTGAACAGGAGCTGGGGCAAGTGCAGAATTATCTGTGCCCCTTTCTGATGATCATGTGCTGGTCGGAGAAGAGGGATTACTTCTTCAGTTTTGGACCCATTCCGATTCAGCTCCGCTCGCATGTTCTTCTTCCTTTGCTCAAGTCCCGGCCAGCCGCCTGCCTGCTTATCTCCTTGCCTTCTCTGGCGGAGTGACTATCTTCCTTCACTCCCCATCCAGTAGTAGCTGGGGCCTGGAGAGTAAGACTTGAGAGGCTGTGAGGTGGGCGGCGGCAGCGACGGGCAGAGAGTCGCTGATTGCCTCCATTACTAGTAAAAAAAAAAAAAATATGTCCCTGGATTTCATTTTAAAAATCTGGTCACCTTATTCTATGGTCCTCCGTCTTCTATGTCCAAATCTCTTAGGCCGCGTACACAAGATCAAATCTATCTGCTGAAAACGGTCTGACAGACCGTCTCAGCAGACAGATTAGATTGTGTGTACGGGCGAGCCGACGGATTTGGCCAGCAGACAGATTTTAAAGCATGCTTTAAAATCTGTCTGCTGGGAACCTGTCGGACCGATATGTCTGCTGGTTAGTACGCAGACATATCTGCTCGCACATGCGTCGAATGGATCCGACGCATGCGTGGAAGTAATTTACTTCCTGGTGCGGTGACGCGGCGGCGTCAACGTCACCGCCACGTCACCGCGCTGTCTGCCGGCGGGGATTTTGGTTTGATCGTGTGTACAGCGATCAAACCAAAACAGCCAGCAGACATATCTGTTCAAATCGGTCTGTCAGACCGATTTGAACAGATATATTTGCTCGTGTGTATGCGGCCTAAGAGTAACTGTATGTCTCATGGAATCTCCTCCATGCTCTTGAGACTGTGCTGGGAGACACTGCAAACCTTCTGGCAATGGCATATTGATGTGCCATCCTGGAGGACTGCTTGTACAACCTCTGTAGGGTCCAGGTATTGCCTCATGCTACCAGTAGCGACACTGAGCCTAGCCAAATGCAAAACTAGTGAAAAACAGCCGAAAAGATGAGAATGGAAAGAGAATGTCCCCCTGTAAAACCATTCCTGATTTGGAGGTCCCATTGTTGCCCATCTAGTTCATCTGGTATTAATTTCACACCAAAGCAGCTAAAACTGATTAACAACCCCCTCCGTTACTTAACTGACCAGATTATTATGCTCTGATTAAAAAGTGTTCCTTAAATTTTTTGAGCAGTGTAAATATATTTGTGGACACCAAGCATCACAGTTCAGAAACCATATGCATTAATCACAGATGGTCCTTGCTTTGTAGCTTTACCAGTCACCACTCTTCTAGAAAGGTGTTCCACATCTTCTGGAAAGGTTTAGACTTTGTCTCTGGACATTTGTGACCAATCAACCAAAAGAATATTTGTAAGGTCAGGTATTTTATCAGGATAGGTAATCAGCCGAATAATCATAAATGGAGTAACTGTAACTTGCAGTTTACTAAACCGTTGCAAATTTAGAAGCAATAATGCAAAATAGGTTTAGGATGACAAAAACATGCAACAACTGCAGAATAATAAAAAATAGGTTGATGATAGCTGTAACGGCGATGTAGGTGTAACAGACACAGGCGAAGAATAGAAGCACCCAGAAAGCTTTTTATTTAACGGTAGCAGAGTTAACACGCAGCCAGGTAGCAGCTTTCACAGCCAGGCAAAGCAAGACCCCAGAATACCGTATAAATGCACAGCGGGGTAGCAGAGTCCATGTTCGTAAAGGGTAATACACGCCAGGCTGGCCAAACAAAGGAAGTAACAGAGTTCTGGCAAGTAGGGTTAGTCCGTGCCCAGTCTTGGATACATAAGAATAAAGTTCACTCTACTCACAGCATAAGTGATCACAGGGTTAATCCACACTCAGGATGGCACACAGCCAAGGGTAATCCACTCTCAAGATGGCACACAGCCAAACTGCCTGTCTTCCACCACATGTTACAACAGCTAAATCCCTCAGAGACACTTCCCCCCACCCTTAGAAACAGGGCGCGTTAAACTGTCCAATGACAATAGCCACACAGGTGTATTCAAGCTCATCAGCAGGGGGGCTGCTGGAGGAGTCCCCCCCTCCTTTCACATGGACATCCATCCCATAATATATGTTACTTCCAAGGCAGACAGACACAAACAATGGAATACAACCACACCCCAACCGATCACAGCAGGAGACAGCTCTGGGGTGTAAGAGACAAGGAGGTGCAGAGACCGTGACAATCCCTCCCCCTTTTATATAACATGTACTTGCAGGAGGCCTCAGCAAGCCTTGTGCATTGTACATGCGCTAGTTCCACAGCAGAACCATCTAGGTGTTCATATAACTGTTTGTTATTTGCCACACGCATGTGTATTGAAGCTCATTCCAGCAGGGCATCACCTTGGGGTATTTAAAACAGTGATATGGTCTGTGCCAAACCTAATTAAACTAAGTAAATATAAAATACCAATAAAAAATAATAAAAAGCTGCTCCTCAGAAAACAAATAAATTGTATCATAACACTCAGGTGTTCTCATATTAGTATAACTACATAAAAATGAAATAAGTCCATGAGTGAGAAAAAATAAAATGTACTATTGCAGTACAATACAGTCCCAATATGTGCAATGTATTCTTCCAATCCAGTGATTTGAGAAAAAAACTTCCACGTCTTGTATTATGTGCAGATAATATTCCTTCGCCACACTTCAACTTGCTATGATCACCCAAAAGTGCTCGAATAGTTAATGCGCTTACCAGAACGCTCTGACTTCTCTAATTAAAAAGAAAGTCAGATACAGCATCTGCAGGTTAGTGCCTGCAAGCACATCAATTTGACAGGAATTAAGCCAGCCTCACAGTCAGGATTGATTCAGTGAGATATATGTAAAAGAGAAATAGGAATGCTCCATCGCATAATACTGCTTGGTTTATTAAAATGAATAATAAAACAACGGCCAATGGTCTCTTACATCAAGGCTGTTTGCTCGTAGGTTTAGTGTTGGCTTCCCAGCAGCGTGCGTTCCACCCAACGAGACCGGCAACCAGATATCCGGAACTTGCGTATAGTAACCACGTGACCAGGTACGCTGCCGACGTACATTTCGTTCTTCAAACGTCTTCAGGGCGCGTGATCACCTTGGGGTACATAAGTCGTTAGTCTCGGCCCACAATTGAGCTGCTAGGAGGATAATTTGATCCACTACCATTGCCTCTCCACCAAAGTGAAGCTGTGGAGTTAGACTCTCCCCTACAGCCCTT
Organism: Rana kukunoris; assembly: GCA_029574335.1. Classification (NCBI taxonomy): domain Eukaryota; kingdom Metazoa; phylum Chordata; class Amphibia; order Anura; family Ranidae; genus Rana; species Rana kukunoris. The sequence goes on from CM056049.1 coordinate 53,019,320, forward strand.
AGGACAGTTAGCATGCAGGTGCCACCTCTGTCTGCATCTATAGCAATGGAGCTGGGGTTCCCTTCCTGTATGTCCACCCTTGTTTTGCAAACCAAGAGATGCTACCCTAAACCCCGGGGCACTGGTGGGGTCAGCAAGAACCTTTACACAGTTAACAGGATAAATCCTTGCTGGGGTTTTTTGCCTTCCTCTGGATCAACTGTGGGTATGGAGTTGGGTGTATGGGAGGATGTACTGTGTTTTACTTTGTTTTATTTTTATTTATTTTTATGGTTGAACTGGATGGACTTGTGTCTTTTTTCAACCTGACTAACTATGTAAATTTGTGTCTTGTCTCAATTCTCTCCCAGATTTCTGCTCTACTCCCAGAGAGTAGCTCTGTGTCACACCCCCTATAAACTGACTATTAAGTTCTCCCTGATCATTCCCTAGCAGAATGTCCACAGGTAGTCCTGCCATTACCCCAACAGAACAAAGTTTCTCCCCAAGCCCATAATTCAGGAGAACTGTAGACTTTGGGATGTGTTTCCTGGCGCCCCCTGCTAGTGCGATAGAAAATCCGGACCCTCCTGCCAGATTCACGACACATGGATCAACGATGGTCAGAAAGGTGCCTGTGTCACGAAAACCAATGACATGTCTTCCATCTATGGAGACCTCCTGCAAATGCTGCTGTCTTCTCTGGTTAGCTTGGCATAAGTGGACGAACCCCATAGACTCCTTGAGGGGTGTCAGTGGCTGTTGGAGGCATCCATTTACTTTGGGGGGTGATAGTGGTAGTTCAACATAGTTGACTGGACGAGTGGGCGGCGGTTCCTGGGGCAACTGGCCTGGAAGTGCCCAGTCTGGTTACAACCATAGCACCAACGCTCCTGGGGGTGGGCCAGATGGTCGGGCTCGATAGGGAGGTGGAGGAGAGGGTCCCGAGGCAGGGGTGTAAAGGACAAGGAGCTGCAGAGACCGTGGCATTAGCAAAGAAAGCTTCACAAACATGGTTTGTTCACAGAAATGTCTCTGTGATTCATTCAGGGTAACATTTGGCTCTAGAGTATAGTCTCTTAAATGCTGGCTAAAACACTGATTGAAACTGAAAATTTGATCGGTGTGTGAGTTCCCCCCTCATTAGATGTCAGTTGCTTAATTGGCTTCTTTCAAAAGTACAGTACATGTTGGATAATGTTCCATTTATCAGCGACCGCAGCCAATCAACTATCAAAATACAGTGTCTTGGCAGGGGGGGGGGGGGATTCCTTCATCCATCTAGTGGAGAATCATTACTTTAGTAAAACAGTTCAGAACACTTGAAATTATCCTCATAGACAGCGTCCCTCACAATGAAGTCCATGTAACCTCTGGTAGCACAGGTAAACAGCTGGAGGGATCCAAGGCCTGAAAATACAAGGGGATGCTATAACCACTGGAAATTATATACTCTGGTAGCAATTGGAGAGGGTTTGCCACAGAGGCTGGGTTTGGCCCAGCTGCCCACATGTCAAATCTGAAAGTGAAGAGCCTGTTACCTGGTTGCAGATCATGTACCCAGTTACCTCTGCCTCATAAGGTGTGATCTTTCTAAGCACCTGTCGGAGGAAAGCTGACGAATGTATACTCCCTGGATGTCTCTAGGAATTCAAGGAGTTCTGGGAGTTAGGTCTCATACACACGACTGAGAATCTCGTCATAAATCAGAACGTTGTTTTCCTCGACGAGGTTCTTGTCAGGCTTGTCGAGAATCTTGTCAAGCTTTTGTCAAGACAAAATCTCATCGTTCTCAAACGCGGTGAGGTACAACACATACGACGACACTATAAAGGGGAAGTTTGATTCCACTGGCACATCCCTTGGGGCTGCTTTTGCTAATCTCATGTTACTGCGTGTTAAGTAAAAGTTTGGTAAGAGACGATTCGCGATTTTCAGTCTGTTACAGCATGACGAATGTGCTATCTCCATTACGAACACTACTTTTACCAAAGGTGCTCTCCCGTCTCATACTTTATTCTGAGCATGCGCAGGTTTCTAAGCATACACACAAATGTGTTTCTCGTCGTAAACCAGCCAGACGAGAAACAGAACGAGGAAATTGAGACCCCCAATGAGAAAAAAGAGAACATGTTCTCTTTTTTTCTCGTCGAGATCCATGACAGTTTTCTCGACTAAAAACATACACACGGCCGTTTTCCTCTGCAAAAAAGCTCTGCCACCAATTTTCCTGATGGATTTTGTCGAGGAAAACAGTCGTGTGTACGAGGCCTGAAACAGCCTACTCCTGCATCTTAGCATGATGCGTAAATGGGCACTCCACTACCGTACTAATGTGGGATGAGAAGACATATGAACAGTGCTGGCTGGGAAAGGCAGACACTGTAAATAGCCAAAAACACAGAACAAATTAAACATTAGTAAATACAGACTGACAAAACAAACTTGACTGATAAAGCACACCAGACTGTAGATATTTAGTTGAACCCACCATATTGTGGGCAATGTACTCCAATGCCTAACTACAAGGTTTTCTACACGGATTATTTGCCTTTGTCATACTGTATCATACCCAGGTCCAGAGAAAAAGCAGCTCAAACCCATTTATCTTTCAGGGACTAAGAATGGATGTGCACTACAACTCTAAAATTACTTAACCTAACAAAATATACTTAGCTCTCGAGTATCAGAATAGTTCATCACAGCTCAGCATGGGAAATTGAAGAAAACGTCTTCTGTATTTACAATCTTGGAAAAGGCAGAACTTTTCTTATGGAAGAACAGAGTTGGAGTAGATAGCACCCACTGACTTGCAGGAGGTAAAACAAATACTTATTTTGGAGGACACATTGACATGATTCCTAAATTTCGGACGTGCTGAAAGCACATTGATTAAGCAAAATAATACTTAATAACAACTCATGATGGGGTAAATTACTGGAGTCAGACTGAGAGGAGACAGAAGGGCTACATTCCTTTCCTATCTTTTGGTCAGAAGTCAGACTCTGCTGGAGTTGGGTTCACTAAGTATTGTTTGGTAATAGTTGTTTGATTTGTTACTGTAAATTAGATATATCCTCGTAAAAGAAAACTAAGATTTTGCTTAAATAAATTATATCATTGCTACACTGCATGCTATCAAATGCAGCCACTGTGCCATCAATGCGCACCACTGTGCCATGCCATTAAACCAGCCACTGTGCCATCAATTGTCACCACTGTTCCATGCCATTAAACCAGCCACTGTGCCATCAATTGTCACCACTGTTCCATGCCATTAAACCAGCAACTGTGCCATCAATTGTCACCACTGTTCCATGCCATTAAACCAGCCACTGTGCCATCAATTGTCACCACGGTGCCATGCCATTAAACAAGCCACTGTGTCATCCATTGTCACCATTGTTCCATGCCATTAAACCAGCCACTGTGCCATCAATTGTCACCACTGTTCCATGCCATTAAACCAGCCACTGTGCCATCAATTGTCACCACTGTTCCATGCCATTAAACCAGCCACTGTGCCATCCATTGTCACCACTGTTCCATGCCATTAAACCAGCCACCGTGCCATCCATTGTCACCACAGTTCCATGCCATTAACCACATGCCGACCGCCCACCGTCGTTATACGGCGGGACGGTGGCACTGCTGGGCGAGAGCTGTCCTCCCTTTAGCGGCCGGGCACGCGCGCTCATTCGTTACAGAGCGGGGACCGGGAGCTTTGTGTGTATACACAAAGCTCTCGGTCCTGTCAGCGGGGGAGACGCTGATCTTCTGTTCATACAATGTATGAACAGAAGATTAGTGATTTCCCCTAGTGAGTCAACCCCCCCATACAGTTAGAACATACCCAGGAACACACTTAACCCCTTCCCTGCCCCCTAGTGTTAACCCCTTCACTGCCAATGGCATTTTTATAGTAATCCAATGCATTTTTACAGCATTGATCGCTATAAAAATGCCAATGGTCCCAAAAATTTGTCAAAATTGTCCGTTGTGTCCGCCATAATGGGCCAGATTCAGGTAGATGAGAGTATCTTTCCTCTGGAGTAACGCTTCTCATTTACGTTACTCTGAAGACCCTTTCAGCGCAATTCCTGTAATTCACATAGCAGTTGCGCGTAAACTTGCGCCAGAGTAACGATAATGCGCTGGCGTAACCCGACGCAAGTGGAAGTGGGTGTGATCATATGTAAATGATGGGCGGAGCCCGGCGCAGAGGCTTACGTTCAGCGCATCATCCACGGAGCATGCGCAGTGAGTGCGGCTCCACTCGCCCCCTTGTGCGCATGCTCACAACTTCCGTCGGCACCACTTCCTGGGAAACGTCAGCGCAATGCGTTCCGCTGGGCGCTTAAAAGCGCTGGCGGAAACGCCATTCCGGCGCAAAAGTAGTTCCGTTTCCCCCCACCCCAGGGAAGATACTTTTGCTCTGTAATGGCTGCTCCCGCTACCCCCAGAGAGAGGAGGAACCTCAACTTTAATACCCAGGAGGTCTCTGTCATTATCTCGGCTATGGAGACGGAGAATGAATTTCTCCATGGGAAAAAAAAGCCGGAAGACCAGCCGGGAGAGGAAGCAGGGCATCCTGGAGTCGATTGCTGCCAGGGTCAATGTCCTGGGCTACTCCACCCGGACTGCTGGGGACATACAAAAGAAAATAAATGACCTGCGGCGCAAGGTGAGGGACAAGGTGGCCTCCATCAGGAGGTATGAGAGGGGCACAGGTGGTGGTCCCCCATGTCCTGTCACCCTGACCGCAGAGGAGGAGGTGGTTGCTCGGTGCCTGGAGAGGGAGCAGGTGGAGGGGGTCGCAGGCTATGACTCCGTGGAGGAAGGCACAAGGACAGGTAAGTGTTTTTTAATCCCCTATTTGATGTTTTGCATTTGGGGGGGGGGGTACATGTGCCAAGTGTGTGGGACCACCAACATGTGTCTGCTTTGTGTCATCCACAGATGACGGAGCTGGGCCATCATCTGTCAGCCTGCATTCCACCCCATCCCCCCCACGCCATCATGTGCCCGAGCCACTGGGTGGTGAAGAGGTTGTGGAGGAGGAGAGTGGACACACCACACCTGCCGAGGTGGTTGTGGAAGATCCTGCTGTGGCAGAGCAGGACTTTTCTTTGGTTTTGTCTGTCTCCTCCCCTTCTCCTGGCCCGTCTGTCGTCCCCTCCCCCATCCTTGGAAGCCCCTCAAGGGCGACTCCTTCCACCCGAGGACATCCATCTTCTGGCCCCAGGAAGGCGACCCAGAAGACCAGGGGGGTGTCTGATGGTGTCCAGGACCAGTTGGCGAGGGATCACGCCAGACAGACAGAACAAATGGGGGCCATAGCGGTGCACTTGCAGAAAGTGTCTGACAGCCTGGGCTCCGTTGCCAACCTCAGCAACGCAGTGCAGGATGTCAGCTCTAATTGCGCTGCAGTGGTCACCACTTTGGGGGAGGTGCAGGGGGATATCCAGCACCTCACTGCAGCCGTCCAGGCCAACAGTGCTGCCATCCGGGAGCAGGGGAGGCTGAGTCGGCGGGCCCAGCATTACCAGGTAACCCGTCAGCTCCGGATGCAGGCCCAGACCAACAGTTACCTTGGACGGATAGCCAGGGCCTTGGAGGGCACGCAGGCCACACCTGCCAGGAGTGGCCCACCTGGGGATCAGCCACCTCCAGATGCCCCCCCACCCCCACCCACTCCATCCAGGCAGCTGCGGAGCCAGAGAGGGGCCCCCAGAAAAAGCCCCCGGCATCCCCGATGAGGCCTTTTTTTTGTTGCTGGTTTTATATTATTGTTTTTCACATACTCAGGTCATGAGTTTATTTTTTATTTTTCTCAGGTTATGAGATTATTTTTCTTTTATTGATCAGGATATGATCTTTCTAATTTATTTTTGTACTGCACACGGTCAGGAGTGCAGGGGACAGTGTGAATGGGGTGTGAATGTGAGAGGGTGGCACTCCTGAAAGTAAGGGGTGTCACCCTCGGCCGTGGTGGTGAAGTGAACCCCACGGCTGAATGAATCACGTGTGAAAGGTGTGTGAATGGACAGTGACATCATTGGGGCCTTGACGCTGGCGTTACTGCTCCCAACTCCTACATGCTGGACTTGGGCTAATCCAATGCGATGTGCATGTGGTGTGTGTGATCTAGGGACATCAGTGGTGTACACGCGTGCACTGTCTGTGTGATTAATGTTTTGGTTTAGTGTCCAAAGATGCCTACGGCGAGGACCCTCCTGACTGCTCTTCCATCAGCAGACTGGGTGTCCTCTGGCAGGGGGGGGCTGTGTGGGTCGGGGGTCAGGTCATCACGTATGTCAATATGCAGGCCTTTTTTCATAGCAAAGTTATGTAGTATGCAACATGCACCGATGATCTGACACACAAAGGTAGGGGAATACAATAGGGCCCCCCCAGACTTATCCAGGCATCGGAAACGGGACTTCAGGAGCCCAAATGTTTGCTCCACCACTGCACGGGTTTTGATGTGTGCTTCATTGTATTTTCTCTCTCCTCTGGTTTGGGGGTTCCGGAAAGGAGTCATTAGATGGGGTCCCAATGCATATGCAGAGTCACCTGTAAGGTAAAAGACAGGAGAATGTTAGTCATGCATGTGCGATTTCTGTTGTGCATGACGGGAGGGGATAGTCATGCCTGACTCCCATGTCACTCACCAACCAGCCAACTGTCCCCATACATGTTCTGGTTAAATTCTGCTGGGATGGGGCTCTGACGGTATATAAAACTGTCATGGCTGGACCCGGGGTGTTTGGCACGGACGTGCCATATGAGGCGTTGGGCATCAGCTATCACCTGTACGTTGATGGAGTGCCAATGCTTCCGATTGCGGTATATGTGCTCTGTGGCACTGGGGGGCTGTAGGGCCACATGTGTGCAATCAATGGCCCCCACAGTGCGTGGGAATCTGGCAATGTTGTAGAAATCTGTCATTGCCTTCTGCCGCAGCTCCTCAGTGTTGGGTCTGATGAACTGGTTGGACATGCGTCTGAGGATTGCAGGGACAACCTGGTGCACACATCTGCTCACGGAGGATTGTGACATCCCAGCCACCACTCCACTTGTACGCTGGAATGATCCACTTGCAAGGAAATGGAGTGTTGCCAGTACCTTCACCAGTGGCTGCACTGCTTGTGATCGGTGTGTTGGGCTGGTGATGTCATCCTGCAGGGTTGTGGTTAGTTCAAGTATTGCATCTGGGCTGAATCTGAATAGGCGATACACCTCCTCATCCCCCATGCCAAAGAGGTTCATACGAGTGCGGTATATCCTCTCACGTGCCCGCCTTCTTGGTTCCAGGGGACCCATCAGTAGTTCTAGGACCACGAGTGCCCCTGGCATGTTGGCACACAGAGGTGTTGTCCTTGCAAGTGGGGGTGCTCAGCTAGCTCCGATCGTCGGTAACGCTGCTGTAGCTGCTCTCCTGCTGACCTGTGACCGTCTGGAGTAAAGATAAAGCAGCTTTTTGTAGAAATAACTTTGCGCCGGACGGACGAGATACGCGCGGCGCATGTAGCCAGCGTATGGTGCTAATCCGTTCGTGAATTGAGAAAAATCCCTCATTTGCATATTTGCAGGGGAAATCAATGGGCGCGACTGATGCGCCCAGCGAAAATAAACGCTGACGATAATCTGGCGTCGGAACGTTCCGCCGGTCGCAAATGAGCCGTTATTGGGCGCATCTAGTTTGGTGGGTACGGGCACATAGAAACGTCGGCGCATCAGCACAGTTACGCGGCGCATATCCAAATACTCCAGCGCAAGTGTTCCTGAATCTGGCCCAATGTCTCAGTACTGAAAAAAAAACACTGATCGCCACCATTACTAGTAAAAAAAATATATGAATAAAAATGCCATAAAACTACCCCCTTTTTTGTAAACGCTATACATTTTGTATAAATACGTATCGGCCTAAACTGAGGAAAAAAATGTTTTTTTTATATATTTTTTGGGGATATTTATTATAGCAAAATGTAAAAAATATTGAATTTTTTTCAAAATAGTCGCTCTATTTTTGTTTATAGCCCAAAAAATAAAAACCGCAGAGATGATCAAATACCACCAAAAGAAAGCTCTATTTGTGGGGGAAAAAAAGCCGGCAATTTTGTTTGGGAGCCAGATCGCACAACCGCGCAATTGTCAGTTAAAGCGACGCAGTGCCGAATCACAAAAAGTGCTCTGGTCTTTGCCCAGCAATATGGTCCGGGGGTGAAGTGGTTAAACCAGCCACTGTGCCATCCATTGTCACCACGGTGCCATGCCATTAAACCAGCCACTGTGCCATCCATTGTCATCACTGTGCCCATGGTCGCCGCTGTGCCAATTGTCCCCACTGTACCCTGTAAATTGCTCTCTCCCCCCCCCCACCCGGCACTTACCTTTACTGGAGTCAGGTATCCACGTCCCACGATGTCTTCTCCCGCCCTCGATGACTGACAGGCGTCTCAGCCAATCAGGTTACCGGTAGCCAGAACCGGCCAACCTGATTGGCTGAGACGCCTGTCATCTTATCCAAGGGGCGTATGTGCGCTCCGAGAATAAGCTTCCGGGACCCGAGGGCTGTACTGGGAAAGCCTATCAGAGCTGTTGGCTCAGATAGACATTTCCCTCCAGCCAACCAGCTGGCATTATTCAGATGGCCGGACATGAGCGCCGACCATCTGAATAACAGCGGCAGCGGCGATAATAACATAGATTCGTGCAATGCATGAATCTATGTTATTAGACTCAGTGGCGGTGAGAGCCAGAGGGGGCGGCGCTCCAGCGCCCTCTATGGACGAACCACCACTGCTACACTGTCTTTCACAGTTTGCTGGTAAAAATGTATCTTTGCCTTTGTACCTTTTATTTGCCACGATTTAATAAAACTGTCAAAAAAATCTCTCTTTGCCTTGGGTGTAAATACCTTCAGAAATCAAATGTTCTGCCTGTGCGATTGACATATTGCTTTTCATTAGGGTTGTCCCGATACCACTTTTTTAGGACCGAATACAAGTACCGATACTTTCTTCCATGTACTCACCGATACCGAATACCGATACTTTTTTTTAAATGTGTCCCCGAATGCAGCCGTGTCCCCCACAAAATGCAGCCATGTCCCCCACAAAATGCAGCCATGTCCCCCGCCACCATCGCCTAGTTGATCAGCGTGGGGAACATTACAGCTTTCAATCCTGGGACGGGTGATCTGTCTATCAAAGTGCCCAGACAAGGGGGAGGGGAAGGGGCTATATATGACGAGGCACAGCTATTCAAATGAAAGCATTTATGTACCCTGAGCGCTGAACAACTGGACGACAGTGGCGGCGTGGGGGGGGGGAGAGAGGTCTTGGCTTTCTATTTGAGGAGTGCTCTGCTCCACTCTCCACTCTCCGCCCCCTTGCCGCCCGCTCTCTCTCTCAAAAAAAATAAAAGTATCGGGTGAAGCATCGGGAGCATTTGCGCAAGAACAAGTTCTTGCAAATGCTCAGTATCTGTCCCCATACCGATACAAGTATACAGCGATCAGTGCTATAAAAATGCACTAATTACTGTATAAATGTGACTGGCAGGGAAGGGGTTAACACTAGGGGTCAGGAAGGGGTTAAATGTGTATCCTGGGTGTGTTCTAACTGTGTGGGGGAGGGGGGTGACTTGGGGAGGTGACCAATGCTGTGTCCCTATGTACAAGGGACACAGATCGGTCTCCTCTCCTCTGACAGCACGTGGAGCTCTGTGTTTACACACAGAGCTCCACGTCCCTGCTGTCATCTGCTCGTTTTCCCGCCGATCGCATGTACCCAACGGACATCGCGGCCGCCAGGTACATGCATCGGATCCCTAGCGATGCGGCGGGACAGTGTTTACCCGCCGTGCGCCACCCAGTGGCACGCACGGGTAATGCACTAGAAATCACGTCCAAAGACGTCTAGTTGGCACCTCAGGTCCGCGCTGTTGACGTATTTTGTCAATAGTGCGGGTCTGAAGTGGTTAAAGCAGAACCAAAGAGGTTAATACTGACCTTTCCAATGAACCCTCGCCTGTACCGGCATATTTTTTTGTGTGCCAGTCTCCAGCCGTCTTCATTAGCTGGTGCAGGATAGCGTCACTCATGCACATCTGTAGGAGACATTCATTCCGGCACAGAGAAACCAGCCCTGAGCTGTAAGCATTTACAGCATCAGAGAGTACAGCGAGAAGGCAGGTAGAGGCATTTCATTGCTGACGAGACATTGCATGTCTCCTCTGTAATAAAAGCCTGCCTGCTCACTATTTGTTACAATAGAACTTCAGTTCCACGCCAAATCATTTTTAACATTCAAAACTCACCCATCAATCCATGTTTCCATGCTTTATTTTGTTGAAAAATCACTTTAACCCCTCCCAGCATTTTGTGATATAATGTGTTAGTGCCCAAATGAATGCCAGTGTGGGAGAGACCCCAAGTGAGTCCGGGTATGGGAACAGGACACTGCAGAGCTGTAAAGATGTAATCCTGTATTGAGCTAAGCTAAATGGCCCTGTGCAAGGCTGAATACCCTGTAGAAGTGGCAACGATTGTGTGAGCTAGCCATAACTGTATACTTGTCAAGAATTCTAAATAGATCAGTACTGTGTGCCTACACAGAGGAGACCAACACTGTATGCAGTGAAATAAAAGGTGTTTATTTACAAGATGAACAAAACAGGTGAAGACAACCAGTGCACAAATAACAACAAAGCATATATATATATATAAGTCAAGGGGAAATGGCGTAATCATAAACCAAAAGCCAAGCCGAAGTCATATAACAGGAGATCACAGAAGAAGCTGCAGACAGGGAATGGGCAGGAAGGGAATGTCCAGGAGAGGGATCAGGTCAGGTCGGATCAGATCAGAAGTCCAGAAAGGGGACAGCAGGCTCAGGGTCAGATATATCCGGACGCTCCAACTAGCTGTTGCTGGGGAAAGCCCATGGTGTTGAGCTGGAGAGCAGATAGAGGCTCCGGGTCCTCGGGCTGGGCAGCGGGCATAGGCTTCCGGTCATCGAGCTGGGCAGCAGACAGAGGCTCCGGGTCGTTGAGCTGGGTAGCTGGCACAGGGACAACAAGCTGGGGAGCTGGCACTGGAACAGGCTGGGCAGTTGGCACTGGAACAGGCTGGGTGTGTCATGAACGTGGTCGACCACCAGGTGGCGCTAGCGGCACTACGGCGCGCACGGGGGCGCCGGGAGCGCGAATTCGCGGCAAATCGGCGCGCACGTGCACGCGCAATCGCGGGAGCGGCGCGCGGGCACGTGCTGACGCCATTTTGGCGCCAATCCAGGCTATTTTAGGGGGCTCATCCTACAGCCTCTTGCTGCCCGATCGTTAGCGTTCCTGTTGCCCATCTGAGACCTGTTACCTGTTGACGTCTGTTCCCGTGATCCCGGCTCGTCTCTGACCCTTCTGATCTCCGCCTGCCCTGACCTCCGGCCTGTCTGACGCTGCCTCTGCCTTACCCTTTAACTGATTGTTGCCCGCCTGCTGCTGACCTGGCCTGGACTACGACTCCGCTATTGCTCTATCCACGAACCTGATCCGTCTGACTGAATCCGACCCGGCCTGCCTGACCCTACCTGCATCCGTACTACAGTACACCTCCCTCCTGCCAACGGCTCCAGTCATCCGCACTAGCTCCTGTTATCTGTCAGCACCAGAACTACAACACACCTTCCTCTGGCTAACTACTCCAGCGATCAGCGCCCAGCACTACAGAACACCTCCCTCCTGCCGCCTGTTCCAGCCAGCTGCACCAAGCGCCTGAACCCAGTCTACCTGCTGATCCGGGTCACCTGTATCCAGCTCCCGCTGTCTACTGACCTGCTGTTCCAGCTCCTCTGACACCTTCCTGAGACTACAGGAGACCTCCGCAGTTCCTGCACAGCATCCCCGCCAGGCGCTAGTGCGACCCTGAACTCCAGCGCTTCCTGTCCACACTACCAGGGGTTCCGGAGTCAGGGGAGCAAGAGTGGCCACTCCCGCACGTCAGGCTCTGCTCTGTACCAGGTACGTGACAGGGTGGCTGGCACTGGAACAGGCTGTTATGTCCTGGTCCACTTCCCAAAGCTCAGCTGTGTGGGCCTTTTTTTTGCAGTTCATCGCACTAGAATTTGCAAACTCTGCAACAAGCAGATCAAGTGTGACAAAAACATGACCCATTTGGGTACCACATGCAAAGGCATTTAACCTCCCACCACTCACTCCCAGCCACATAAAAGGGACACAATTCTTCTCCTCCTCACGCCTGACCTTTAATATCTACCCCAGCCTTATCTCATGACCTCTCAGCAGCCTCCACTGATGGTATAGCAACGGGTGTCACAGGTCCTTGCAACACATCTGCCAGCAGCACACCACCAGCTGTAGAGTATAGCAGGAAAATTTCCCTGCTCCAGCTGCTGCATTGAAAAAAATATATATATTCCCTGCCACCCACATGCCCAGCATCTAAATTCCAGCTTGTCCAAATTGCTGGATTTACAACTTCTGTCTTTCCATCTGGTGGATTCTGCCCCCTTCTGTGAATTAGCAGAACATGCTGTACCACAATGGCAGGTTCCCAGTCTCTTATTCTTTGCATGTAAGGCCATTCCAGCTCTGTACCATCACATGGAAGGCAATTTTTTGACATTGTTGGGCAAAGCGTGGTCCAATAAGCATGGTCAGGGATGATATATTTCATTCACAGCACACTGGGTAACTCTACTTGCAGGTAGGAAGGATGCAGGGCAGGGCTCAGTGCTGGATCTTTTTTTTGACAATGCATGCATCAATAACACTATCCCCTGTGTGTTCCTGCTAGAGCATACTCTGCATGGCATTATGGACAGGGCACTCGAAACAGCGCAGTGGGAGAAAGAGGAGGACTTATTTTCCTCCCAAGGCCCACTTCATGTAAACACCATTTTTGCGATGCCACAGTACACTCAAGAGGAGAGTGAGGAGGAGGAGGATTAGTGCAGTTTTGGAGGCATTGAAGCAGAGGATGACATGTGTCAAACACTAAGAGATGGTTTTCAGTCCCCAGAAACCTTGGAAGTAATATGTGGCTGGGAGGAGGCAGTTCCAAATAGTGTAATTCTCAGTGACTATGACTCTGCTTTTTATGCATCCACAATCTTACGGTGCATGGGCTCCCTGATTCTTCAAAGTCTGCGAAAAAAACAGGGAATTTTTGGCATCGATGAGAAGGATCATTATTTAATGGCAACCCTCTTCGACCACTGTGTGAGGGATTAACTCGGTAGCGGGTGTGTGTGACCTCCTGGATGGGTTCACTACACGCTGAACTGTACAAAACGGCACTTGAGGATGACTGAAAACAAATGATATGGTTTATTTTTCCATCTTGCGGGACTTTTCCTGACTTCCTGTCACATACCCCCCCCCCCTCTTGTTTCAACCCTAGGGTTGGGACACAGGTTGCCAGGCACGCATGCACTCGGGACACCCCATCTGCATTCCCCATTTTAACACCGGGGCGATGCGTTACGACAAAACTAAATTCCTGAAGGGCCAGGAACCACCTATTTATTCTCCTACTGGTCTTCAAATTTCGGCTGAGGTACAAAAGAGGGTGTTCCTTGCTCTGAAATATACAAATTTTCAGTTGTAAACCATGAAAAACCTTAATTGGTTTTTCAATGGACACAAAGGTTTCCCTCGATAGCTCAATCCCTGAAGAACTCAGCGAGTCATAACCAATACCAAGAGCTTGACAATTGCTATCGGACACATCATTAACTGAACTAGACAAAATTTCTTGTTTAGCAGATACAATCACTTTTGAAATTATGTTTATGGCTAGTTGTTCAACTATCTTTGCCTCATAGTCTCCCAAAAATGTTTTAGTATTTGTTTCTTTGAAACCATCGACTATTGGACACGAATTCTCATATTCTTCATTCCTTTCAAGACATTTGGAAAAAACATCCATTAAATTAGTACATTTAGCCTCTCTGACCACTTCAGTGATGGAGGTTTCACCTGCCATTACAGATTCTACACTTTGAAAAATAGATTTTACTTCCCAAGGAATCTTTGTAGTCAAGTCCAAAGTATTATCCTGTGTTACTTGCTCTGACAGAACACTTTCTAAAGACTGGGTTTCACAGGATGTGACATTACTTTTATATTCAAATCCGATTTCATTAACATAAAACTTAACACACTGCTCTTCAACATGCAAATAATTCAGGCAAAAATAGCTTCAGTCTGGGTGCATATTTCCTGCAATTCAGATTTCTCAATGACCCTGCTCCGCTGATCATCAACTATGAGAAAGTCATGAATATCACCCGCCTTACTACATTCACAAGGCTCAGTGGACTTTGGACACACTTTTTCTACATCATTTAGTGCAGTGTCAGAATTAAGTTTTTCAGCTTTATTTCCATCAAGCAACTGACTGAGAACTGAAGATGTGCAAACCCCTACTTCTTGCATTTCAGCCACTTCATTTGCCATGAAGCGGCCAGGAATTTCACTTTCAACATCACTTCCAGAAAGTTCAGCTTCATTTTCCATAAAGTCCATCAGATTGAGCTTTCTAAGAATTTCCTCCTCCTCATCGTCGTTATCTTCCACACATTCTTCATTATTTATTGTTAGTCCATTCTGAGGGTTGGCTGTTTCCGTAGGACAATCATCAACTTTAACATCTTCATGTTCCGTTTCTGCTTTGGTAATCTTGGTGACACCAGGAACTCCTAACTTGGCAGAGTAGGCCCAAAGAAATGAACAGTGATCCATACAGCCCTGGCACCCCATCTCATGCAACTCAACGTGCTCCTATGGAACTGCCCCAGGTGCCGACCATGAAACCAGTCCTCACACACCACACACTGGATCATCTCATCGGGGGTCTCATCCTCAGGATCGGGGTACGGTCTCTTACATGTGCAGTATATGCCAAAGAAATTGTCCTTGTAATGATTAGCCAGGTTTTTCTTCTCTTTATCCAGATATAACTTGCACTCCCGCTGTTTAAATTTGGCATTTCCACAATCGCAGCGAAATTTCCTCTTGGTGTAGAGCTCAAACAGGTCGTGGCCTTCATGACACTTGTATGTACAGGCCAGACATATCCCAGCAGGCTCCTCTTTATCCAGGGTGCAGGTACTGCAGGCGTACAGCGCTTGTCTCTTCACATAACCCAGGGGGTAGGAGCTTTTTTCGGAATCGCTCCCCGCCAGCACAGCAGACGCCTCATCCTGCAGGGCATCATCCTCCTCCAGGACATCCAGCAGTGACAGGATCGGCTCTTTCTTTACTGCCACCTTCACTTCCTCCTCTTCATCTTCTGCACCACTTTCAACTTCTGCAAGCTCTTCGCTGTCAGAATCATCACATGGTAGAAGATGGAAATCCTCAAACCCGGCCTCATTTTCTTCATTTTCTCTGTTGGTGAAAGAACCGGAACAGAGAGCAACTGCTTCATTCATTAGGTCACTTTTCTCATTTTCAGCATGAGCCTTTGTACAACTAAAAGATTCTTGATTTGGACCATCATCTTGACAGACAAATTTTCCAGAGCAGAGTCCTAGCAACTCATCCATAACCCCTCTGTTCTCTCAAATAGTTTCCTGATGGCCTCCATTTGCTGCTGGTGTTTCCTTTCCCAACCTTCCATTCTCTCTTGGTGAACCTGTTGTTTAGCTGCCATGCTCTGTTGGTGAGCCTGTTGTTGAGCTGCAAGGCTCTGTTGGTGAGCCTGTTGTTGAGCTGCAAGGCTCTGTTGGTGAGCTGCAAGGCTCCCTTGGTGAGCTGCAAGGTTCTGTTGGTGAGCCTGTTGTTGAGCTGCAAGTCTCTCTCGTAAACTGCCATGTTCTCTTGGTGAACCCGTTGTTGAGTTGCATTTGCTATAATCAGCTGTTTCAGCATCTCATCCATTTTGGGTTTACTTTAACTGCCCGCATTCTCCACCATGTGTGAGGGATTAACTCGGTAGCGGGTGTGTGTGACCCCCTGGATGGGTTTACTACACGCTGAACTGTACAAAACGGCACTTGAGGATGACTGAAAACAAATTATATGGTTTATTTTTCCATCTTGCGGGATACACGTGCAAGCATCAAAACAGCATAAACAAAACATAAAATAAACCCTTGCCACTTGGGGCGTCTACCTTCCCAACACAGGAACCTACCTATTGAGTCTGGCACAGCCTACTGCTGGGCAGACACTGCTGGTCCTACAGCAGAAAACAACAAAAAAGTTTTTGATATTTCTCACACAGACATATCCATCAGCACCTCACCTCTTCAGAAGTGCTTCTGACTGCTCCTTCACTCACACAGCCTTCAGGATGCAGCAATCAGCCATTCTCCTTGGGCTTTATTTAAAGGGGCTTTAATTGCTTCATTTTGAACAGCTGAAGGCTTCTAACTCCCCAAACCTCTCTGGCCATTTCTACAGCCGACGCCCAATAGTAATTGGTGTCTACACAAGGCAGAAAAGTATCTTCCGTCGGTGACAACACACACAGATTTACCGGACTTCCTGTCACAACTGTTACAAGGGTAAAGTCTCAGAACTTATCCTGCCTTCGTAGAGGGAGCACAGGATGAAATATCTTAAGGACACCTTAAAGAGGAGTTTATGTAACACCTTTCCAGAGTCTGGTAGGTTATTTTTGCGACTTCTGCTGGTCAAATGAGGAGCGGCATGAGAATGAGGCATTTAAAAAAAAAATTAGTCCCCGCGCCCAGGTTTGTCAGCTTTAACATTCCATCTGCAGCGCCTGCGACATATGGCAGACTGTTATATAGGGGTGAAAACAGACACAGAGAGCTTTCCAAACAGGCATTCAGTGCTGCCAGAGGTTTGTGACAGAAAAAGGAACATGTTTGTCCACAGACTCCATTGACCAACTGACAAACAAAAAAAAAAATACACTTTAAAAAAAAAAATGAAAAAAAAAAAAAAAAAAATGAATCAGTCCTGATTAGCAGCAGCTATCAAGCCCCTGATGCTCATGTCGCTGATTAAATGTTTTGGGATCTGGAATCTCTGCAAGACTGTCTAGGCTGCTTAGTTTTGTGGTCTGTTGATTTTATCTTAAAGTAATATTTTGGTATAGGTTTCATGGGCACAATAATCTGGAGTGGGTGACTGGGGACAAAGAAAAGGCAAATTTTTTAAATACTTTCTTCAGCTCTGTGTATACAAAGGAGCATGGGAGAGCTCATGTCAATAATGATGATGGCATTGACACAGCTCTAAATGATCCACAATGGCTCAAAGTTGATATCGGTCAGAAATGTTTAGACAGAATAAAGGTGGATAAAGCACCTGGATCTTAAAATAATTGAGTTTCTAACTTTTAGGGACTTGTAAGTGTCTGGAATAGTACCACTGGATTGCCATAGGGCCAATGTGGTGCCTATATGTAAAAAGGGATCAAAGTCTTTACCAAGTAACTATAGACCTGTTAGTTCAACTTCTATAGACACTGGAGAGTTTAATAAAAGACCAAATAGACGAGTTCTTGCTGGGAAAAAAATACGTTAAGCAACAGACAGCATTTATGAAAGACAGAAGTTGTCAAACAAAGCTGATTTCTTTTTATGAGGAGGTAAGTAAAACCTTGGACAGAGAGGTGGTTGTGGACGTATTATACTTAGATTTTGCAAAAGCGTTTGACACAGTTCCCCACACATGACTGATGTAGCAAATTGGATCATGCTTTGCTGTTTTTTTTGCCTTCCTCTGGATCAACTGTGGGTATAGGATTGTGGATATGGGATTGTATGGGGTGTTTTTTTTAAAATTTGTGTATTTTTTCAACCTAACTATGTAACTATGTAACAATCCAATTAACACCTAATGACCAATTTTTCCACACCTGTTTCACAAGTGCATATAATATTTATTTATTTTTTACAGCAAGGCCAATTCTTGTTTTTATCAAGAGTACCTCTATATGGTGTGAAGGCACCGCCAACACCTGGCACTTCTATCCAAAGTCTGCGAAAGAGACACCAGAATTTATTCAAAAAATCTCTAATCTTGCTCCAAGTGCACTAAATTGCGGTCTCATCATACAGACTGTCTCGCCAACCCATTTACAAAATAAAGAAGGCTTTCAGGGAAAATCAATTTAAGTGTAATTTTTCTTCTTTATATATGTCAGTTTTGCTGCAGCAGGTTCTTTACACGGTACAGATGCACCAATTTACAGGCACTATAGGGGACCCCCCAGGTACTATATTTAAAGGATTTTTTTATTATTATTGTTTCACTTTATGCATCAATAAAATATTTTTTGCATTGTTTCGTGTCCCATAGTGCAGTTCCTGGACAATAACTTGCATATAAGTCTTCAAAATGGGCACTCATGATTTTTCAAGTTCGGGTCCCATAGACTTTAATAGGGTTTGGAGTTTGGGTCCAAACTTTTGCGATGTGAGGCCGCATACACACGATCGGTCAAAACCAATGAAAACGGACTGAAGGTCCGTTTCATCGGTCTGAACCGATCGTGTGTGGGCCCCATCGGTCAGTTATCCTTCGGTCAAAAAAAAGGGAACTTGCTTTAAAATTTGACCGATGGACGCCTGACCGATGGGTTAAAACCGATCGTTAGTATGCAAAAGCATTGGTTAAAAGGCCGCACATGCTCAGAATCAAGTCGACGCATGCTTGGAAGCATTGAACTTTTTTTTTCAGCACGTTGTTGTGTTAAAACACGTAAACGTCACGCGTTCTAACACAATCGTTTTTTTAACCGATGGTGTGTAGGCACATCAGACCATCAGTCAGCTTCATCGGTTAACGTGGCCTTAGGCCTCGTACACACGAGGGGATATGTCCGCTGAAAAAGGTCCGATGGACCGTTTCAGCAGACATCTCCGCTCGTGTGTATGGGCTAGCGGACAGATTTGTCCACCCGACAGATTTCAAAGCAAGCTTTAAAATCTATCCGGTGGGAATCTGTCCGCCCGACATGTCTGCTGGTTAATACACTTACCAGCAGACATGTCGTCCCGCACCGCCGCCGCGCCGCCGCCGAATGTATTCGGCGCATGCGCGGAAGTGTTTTACTTCCTGGTGCGGTGACGTAGCGGTGACGTGGCGGCGTCAACGTCACCGCCGCATCACCGCCACGTCACCGCGCCGTCCGGCGGCGGGGAATTTGATCCGATGGTGTGTACACGCCATCGGATCAAACTCCCGATCGGACATATCCGATGGAAATGGTCCGCGGACCGTTTTCATCGGATAAGTCCGATGGTGTGTACGAGGCCTTAGAGTTCTGGACCGAACCGGGGGTGTTTTAGCCCAGCTCTATTCACTGATAGTATAGCATGATGAAAAGCTAAATTTAGATCCAGTGCTACAAGAGTATAAGAAAAAATTAAAGATATGGGAAACGCTTCCCCTGTCTCTTCTGGGACGCATTCATCTAATAAAAATTAAGATTCTTCCCAGACTGTTATATTTGTTTCGAAATTCACCACAATGGTTACCCAAAAGTTTCTTTACAAAGTTACATGGTGATTTATCTTCATTTATATGGCAAAATAAAATAGCCAGGATAAAACTAAAAACACTTATGCGCCCAGTGGAACAGGGGGGGGGGGGGGGGGCTAGCATTCCCGGACTTACATAAATATTACCTGGCAACTCAGTTGGTGACAGTAAAGTAAAGAGATGGTTGAACCCAGACGGATACGACCCCGCTACAATGGTGGAGGCGGCAGTTGTCCAGTCGTTGGAGGCACTGCAGGCATTACCATTTCGAGGGTTAAAATGTAGATGAGATTTAACCCCACCAATGATAACAACAGTAAGGGCCTAGAAAGCAGGTATAGCAGGAGAGAGTAATCTAAAAACAGATATATCTCCAAATACTACATTATGGAGAAATCCGGAATTGGCACAGTTGAATTCCATTCTGGATCCCAGAGCATGGACAAAAAAAAAGTAAAAAAAAATATCTCAAGTAATAAATGAAGGAAAAATATCCTCATTTGCAGAGGTTTGATTAATGTGCTTTTAAGATGTTGATAAATGAAATGTGAAATGAATATTGATATGAAAAAGGAAAACTTAATAAAGAGATTTAATAAAAAAGCATGATGGATAAGTATCTGCCTGTATCTCTCAGCATTGAGGACACCATGGGCCAGATTCACGAACACTTGCGCTGGAGTATTTGGATATGCGCCGCGTAACTGTGCTGATGCGCCGACGTTTCTATGTGCCCGTACCCACCAAACTAGATGCGCCCAATAACGGCTCATTTGCGACCGGCGGAACGTTCCGACGCCAGAGTATCGTCAGCGTTTATTTTCGCTGGCCGCATCAGTCGCGCCCATTGATTTCCCCTGCAAATATGCAAATGAGGGAGATTTCCCAATTCACGAACGGATTAGCACCATACGCTGGCTACATGCGCCGCGCGTATCTGATCCGTCCAGCGCAAAGTTATTTCTACAAAAGGCTGCTTTATCTTTACTCCAGACGGTCACAGGTCAGCAGGAGAGCAGCTACAGCAGCGTTACCGACGATAAGAGCTAGCTGAGCACCCCCACTTGCAAGGACAACACCTCTGTGTGCCAACATGCCAGGGGCACTCGTGGTCCTAGAACTACTGATGGGTCCCCTGGAACCAAGAAGGCGGGCACGTGAGAGGATATACCGCACTCGTATGAACCTCTTTGGCATGGGGGATGAGGAGGTGTATCGCCTCTTCAGATTCAGCCCAGATGCAATACTTGAACTAACCACAACCCTGCAGGATGACATCACCAGCCCAACACACCGATCACAAGCAGTGCAGCCACTGGTGAAGGTACTGGCAACACTTCATTTCCTTGCCAGTGGATCATTCCAGCGTACAAGTGGAGTGGTGGCTGGGATGTCACAATCCTCCATAAGCAGATGTGTGCACCAGGTTGTCCCTGCAATCCTCAGACGCATGTCCAACCATTTCATCAGACCCACCACTGAGGAGCTGCGGCAGAAGGCAATGACAGATTTCTACAACATTGCCAGATTCCCACGCACTGTGGGGGCCATTGATTGCACACATGTGGCCCTACAGCCCCCCAGTGCCACAGAGCACATATACCGCAATCGGAAGCATTGGCATTCCATCAACGTACAGGTGATAGCCGATGCCCAACGCCTCATATGGCACGTCCGTGCCAAACACCCCGGGTCCAGCCATGACAGCTACATATACCGTCAGAGCCCCATCCCAGCAGAATTTAACCAGAACATGTATGGGGACAGCTGGCTGGTTGGTGAGTGACATGGGAGTCAGGCATGACTATCCCCTCCCGTCATGCACAACAGAAATCGCACATGCATGACTAACATTCTCCTGTCTTTTACCTTACAGGTGACTCTGCATATGCATTGGGACCCCATCTAATGACTCCTTTCCGGAACCCCCAAACCAGAGGAGAGAGAAGATACAATGAAGCACACATCAAAACACGTGCAGTGGTGGAGCAAACATTTGGGCTCCTGAAGTCCCGTTTCCGATGCCTGGATAAGTCTGGGGGGGCCCTATTGTATTCCCCTACCTTTGTGTGTCAGATCATCGGTGCATGTTGCATACTACATAACTTTGCTATGAAAAAAGGCCTGCATATTGACATACGTGATGACCTGACCCCCGACCCACACAGTCCCCCCCTGCCAGAGGACACCCAGTCTGCTGATGGAAGAGCAGTCAGGAGGGTCCTCGCTGTAGGCATCTTTGGACACTAAACCAAAACATTAATAACACAGACAGTGCACGCGTGTACACCACTAATGTCCCTAGATCACACACACCACATGCACATCGCATTGGATTAGCCCAAGTCCAGCATGTAGGAGTTGGGAGCAGTAACGCCGCGTCAAGGCCCCAATGATGTCACTGTCCATTCACACACCTTTCACACGTCATTCATTCAGCCGTGGGGTTCACTTCACCACCACGGCCGAGGGTGACACCCCTTACTTTCAGGAGTGCCACCCTCTCACATTCACACACCATTCACACTGTCCCCTGCACTCCTGACCGTGTGCAGTACAAAAAGAAATTATAAAGATCATATCCTGACCAATCAAAGAAAAATAATCTCATAACCTGAGAAAAAAATAAAATAAACTCATGACCTGAGTATGTCAAAAATAATAATATAAAACCAGCACCAAAAAAAAGGCCTCATCGGGGATGCCGGGGGCTTCTTCTGGGGGCCCCTCTCTGGCTCCGCAGCTGCCTGGATGGAGTGGGTGGGGGGGCATCTGGAGGTGGCTGATCCCCAGGTGGGCCACTCCTGGCAGGTGTGGCCTGCGTGCCCTCCAAGGCCCTGGCTATCCGTCCAAGGTATGTGTTCGTCTGGGCCTGCATCCGGAGCTGACGGGTCATCTGGTAATGCTGGGCCCGCCGACTCAGCCTCCCCTGCTCACGGATGGCAGCACTGTTACCATGGATGGCAGCAGTGTTGGCCTGGACGGCTGCAGTGAGGTGCTGGATATCCCCCTGCACCTCCCCCAAAGTGGTGACCACTGCAGCGCAGTTAGAGCTGACATCCTGCACTGCGTTGCTGATGTTGGCAACGGAGCCCAGGCTGTCAGAGACTTTCTGCAAGTGGTCCGCTATGGCCCCCATTTGTTCTGTCTGTCTGGCGTGATCCCTTGCCAACTGATCCTGGACACCATCAGACACCCCCCTGGTCTTCTGGGTCGCCTTCCTGGGGCCCGAAGATGTATGTCCTCGGGTGGAAGGTGTCGCCCTTGAGGGGCTTCCAAGGATGGGGGAGGGGACGACAGACGGGCCAGGAGAAGGGGAGGAGACCGACAAGACCAAAGAAAAGTCCTGCTCTGCCACAGCAGGATCTTCCACAACCACCTCGGCAGGTGTGGTGTGGCCACTCTCCTCCTCAACAACCTCTTCACCACCCAGTGGCTCGGGCACATGATGGCGTGGGGGGGATGGGGTGGAATGCAGGCTGACAGATGATGGCCCAGCTCCGTCATCTGTGGATGACACAAAGCAGACACATGTTGGTGGTCCCACACACTTGGCACATGTACCCCCCCCCCCCAAATGCAAAACATCAAATAGGGGATTAGAAAACACTTACCTGTCCTTGTGCCTTCCTCCACGGAGTCATAGCCTGCGACCCCCTCCACCTGCTCCCTCTCCAGGCACCGAGCGACCACCTCCTCCTCTGCGGTCAGGGTGACAGGACATGGGGGACCACCACCTGTGCCCCTCTCATACCTCCTGATGGAGGCCACCTTGTCCCTCACCTTGCGCCGCAGGTCATTGATTTTCTTTTGTATGTCCCCAGCAGTCCGGGTGGAGTAGCCCAGGACATTGACCCTGGCAGCAATGGACTCCAGGATGCCCTGCTTCCTCTCCCGGCTGGTCTTGCGGCTTTTTTTGCCATGGAGAAATTCATTCTCCGTCTCCATAGCCGATATAATGACAGAGACCTCCTGGGTATTAAAATTGAGGTTCCTCCTCTCTCTGGGGGTAGCGGGAGCAGCCATCACAGAGCAAAAGTATCTTCCCTGGGGTGGGGGGAAACGGAACTACTTTTGCGCCGGAATGGCGTTTCCGCCAGCGCTTTTAAGCGCCCAGCGGAACGCATTGCGCTGACGTTTCCCAGGAAGTGGTGCCGACGGAAGTTGTGAGCATGCGCACAAGGGGGCGAGGGGAGCCGCACTCACTGCGCATGCTCCGTGGATGATGCGCTGAACGTAAGCCTCTGCGCCGGGCTCCGCCCATCATTTACATATGATCACACCCACTTCCACTTGCGTCGGGTTACGCCAGCGCATTATCGTTACTCTGGCGCAAGTTTACGCGCAACTGCTATGTGAATTACAGGAATTGCGCTGAAAGGGTCTTCAGAGTAACGTAAATGAGAAGCGTTACTCCAGAGGAAAGATACTCTCATCTACCTGAATCTGGCCCCATGGATTCTTACCAAATATCCAACTCCATTTGCAAAAAAACAGCCCCAAACTTGCAAGCAACCACCACCATGCTTCACTGTTGCCTGTAGATGCTTATTATTGTACCTCTCTCCAGCCCTTTAGCATCCCAGTTCCTATGTTTTTCGTGCATAGTTAAGTCACTTAGCCATGTTTTCATGTGTCGGTGGTATGGCTATTTGGCTGCAATTCTTCCATGAAGACCACTTCTGGACAGATTTCTTTGGACCAGTGGCGGCCCGCCCATATGGGCGCACGGGCGCCGCCCCCCCTCCCGCAGTCACAAAAAAAAAAAGAATTAAAAAAAAAAAAAAAACGGGCCCTTTAAGAACTTTTATTCGGCTGTTACTGTTGCCAGCTGCCTGGTCTATTCGTATAACCGGACATGGGACGCCGGTTACCCGAATAGCGACAGCTGGTTGGCTGAGGGGAACTGCCTATCAAAGCCAGTGGCTCTGATAGGCTTTTCCAGTCCCGCCCTCCGGCTCTCGGAAGTCTATGCTCGGAGCGCAGGCAATCTGCAGTCCTTGCATTAGACTGACAGCCGTTTCAGCCAATCAGGTTCCCGGATTCTGGTTTTCAGGAACCTGATTGGCTGAAGCTTCTCCAGGGCGGCAGAAGACATCGAGGGAGGACATGGAAGCGTCAGGTAAGTGATTTTTTTACAGGGAAAGGGGCAGCATGGGGCACAGTGGCAGCATGGGGCACAGTGGCAGCATGGGGCACAGTAGAAGCATGGGGCACAGTGGCATCATGGGGCACAGAGGCGACAATGAGCACAGTGGCATGGGGCACAGTGGTGACAATTGATGGCACAGTGACTGAATATGATGGCATGGCAGAGAGGTGACAATTGATGGCACAGTGACTGCATTTGATGGCATGGCAGAGAGGTGACAATTGATGGCACAGTGACTGCGTTTGATGGCATGGCACAGTGGTGACAATTGATGGCACAGTGGTGACAATTGATGGCATGGCACAGTGGTGACAATTGATTGCACAGTGACTGCATTTGATGGCATGGCACAGTGGTGACAATTGATGGGCACAGTAGCTGCTTTTGATGGCATGGCACATTGGTGACAATTGATGGCACAGTGGTGACGTTTGATGGCATGGCACAATTAGTGACACAAGTGGTGACAATTGATGGCACAGTGACTGCAAATGATGGCATAGCACATTGGTGACAATTGATGGCACAGTGACTGCATATGATGGCATGGCACATTGGTGACAATTGATGGGCACAGTAGCTGCATTTGATGGCATGGCACAGTGGTGACAATTGATGGCACAGTGGCTGCATTTGATGGCATGGCACAGTGGTGACAATTGATGGCACAGTGGCTGCATTTGGTGGCATGGCACAGTGGCTACATTTGGTGGCATGGCACAGTGGCTGCATGTGATGGGCACAGTGAGGCTGCAATATTTTTTTTTCCGTTTGCGCCCCCCCAAAAATTTTGAGCACCAGCCGCCACTGCTTTGGACAATATATGGGTGTACCTGGGTCCTACTTGTTTCTGTCAGTTCTTTTCTGCACTGCTAACCATCTTCTGATGTTAAAGGGAAGTAAGCATGATGTGTCTTTTATCTGCTGCATCAAGTTTCCTTGGCCGACCTTTGCATCTACAGTCCTACAATGGTACAGTCTACAATGGTGCCTGATCGGTGTCCTCAATGCTGAAAAATACAGGCAGATAGTTATCCATCATGCGATACCATCGGGGAGGCATTTGATTGATCCCAAATTTATTCTGCAGCAGGACAAAAACCCCAAACATACAGCCAATGTAGTTAACTACTTGAGATCCGCGCTACAGCCGAATGACGGCTCTAGCGCAGAACTAAATTGTCAACAAGCCGTCAATTGACGGCTTGTCACTAGCTGACTAGCAGAGTGGCCGTTTGCGATGCGATCTGTGCGGCAAATGAGAGATGATCTCATAGATCATCTCTCATTGCCGTTTTACATAGAGACAGCGTCCTGTCTCTGGAGAGCAGGAGACGGATCTGTGTCTCTTGTACATAGAGACACAGATCGGTCACCTCCCCAGTCACCCCCCCTCCCCCCACAGTTAGAACACTATGCAGGGAATACATTTAACCCCTTCCTCACCCCCTAGTGTTAACCCCTTCAATGCCAGTCACATTTATACTGTAATTAGTGCATATTTATAGCACCAGTCGCAGTATAAATGTGAATGACGCCAAAAATGTGTCAAAAGTGTCCGATGTGTCCGCCATAACGTCGCAGTCACAATAAAAATCGCAGATCGCCGCCATTTCTAGTAAAAAAAAAATAATAAAAAATAATAATTCTGTCCCCTATTTTGTAGGCACTATAAATTTTGCGCAAACCAGACGCTTATTGCGATTTTTTTTTTTTTTTTTTTTACCAAAAATATGTAGAAGAATACGCATTGCCCTAAACTGAGAAAAAAAAAGTTTTTTTTTTTTTTTAATTGGGATATTTATTATAGCAACAAGTAAAAAATATTGTATTTTTTTCAAAATTGTCGCTCTTTTTTGTTTATAGCGCAAAAAATAAAAACCGCAGAGGTGATAAAATACCACCAAAAGAAAGCTCTACTTGTGGGGAAAAAAGGACGTCAATTTTGTTTGGGAGCCACGTCGCACGACCGCGCAATTGTCAGTTAAAGCGACGCAGTGCCGGAAGCTGAATTATCACCTGGGCAGGAGGGGGGTATAAGTGCCCAGTAAGCAAGTGGTTAAGAACTAGCTTCAGTGTAAACAAAAACAAGCAGTCATGAAAGTGATGGTTTGGTCCTCACACAGACTTAATCTCAACATCGAGTCTGTCTGGGATTACATGAAGAGCCAAAAGGATTTGAGGTAGCCTACATTCACAGAAGATGTTTGTAACAACTTATCTGCCAAGTTCCTTAAAAAAATGCACGTAAGTGTATCAAATATTGATTTGGTTTTTTTGATTGAATATTTATCAGCTAACAGGATACTTGTGCTGGGTCTCCCACCTACCACTCTGAGCTCTGTTATACAGAGTTGCAAAAAAAATGTTAATTAAGGTATTTACCAGTGGCGGTGAGTCCATAGAGGGCGCAGGAGCGCCGCCCCCTCTCTCACCTTCACCACCACTGAAATACAATACATAGATTCATGTATTGCATGAATCTATGTATTGTTGCTGCCGCCCACTATTCAGATTGCCGGCCCCCTGGTGAGCGCCGGCCATCTGAATAATGGCATTTTACAGGGCACAGTGGCTATAATTGATGGGCATAGTGGCTATTATTGATGGCACAGTGGCTACAATTGATTATTGATGGGCACAGTGGTGACAATTGATGGGCACAGTGGCGACAATTGATGGGCACAGTGGTGACAATTGATGGCACAGTTGCTGCGTTTGATGGCATGGCACAGTGGCTGTGTTTGGCATGGCACAGTGGTGACAATTGATGGGCACAGTGGTGATAATGGGCACAGTGGTGACAATTGATGGCACAGTGACTGCAATTGATGGCATGGCATAGTGGTGACAATTGATGGGCACAGTGGCGATAAATGATGGCACAGTGGCTGCGTTTGAAGGCATGGCACTGTGGTTGCATTTTATGGCATGGCACAGTGTTGACAATTGGTGGCACAGTGGCGACAATTGATGGCACAGTGGCGACAGTGGTGACAATTAATGGGCACAGTGGCTGCCTTTACTGGGCACAGTGGCTGCGTTTGATGGGCACAATGGCTGCGTTTGATGGGCACAGTGGCTGATTTTGATGGGCACAGTGGCTGCAATTGATAAGCACAGTAGCTGCGTATGATGGGCACAGTGAGGCTGCAATTGTTTTTTTTTATCGTTTGTTTGCACCCCACCAAAAATTTGAGCACCAGCCGCCACTGCTATTTACACGTTAAGTGTAAAAATGCATTTAATGACCTATTACCGAATACAGAACTGCATCATTTGTTGCACAGCCTGGAGTTCAGCTTTAATATCTACAACAACATAAGCATGTGGTAGATAGATTTGCAGAAGTAAAGCCATTTTCATTAACATACAACTATCTCTTGTTTCCAAACTGTTGAAAATATTGTTTTAGGTTCCATTCCATTTTTAAATGCTAACCCCAGCCATTTGATATTGTTACTGATATCAAAATATATTGTCTACATGGGGGTCGTTATATATTATTTTTTTGTTATCAAGGGCTTTCTTGTTATGGGTCTTGCAGAACATTCCTGCACTCTGTAAAAACAATCAAAGAGGATTATATCCACTGTTCAAGTTTGTGGATTTGATAAACTGTGTTCCAAAAATGTTAACAAAGATATCTTAAATTTAACATTTTTGGAACAGACTGAACATTTTTGTGGTTGGTCCAACTGCTTCCGAACCGTACCAGTTTAGACAAGTTGGTGTGTATTTGCACACTAACAGAAGGAAACTCGTGAGGACGTATGGCAGTCTGATGGCGTTTCATAGATTCTGATAGAACAGCACTAAAAATACTGAACCATACAAAAAAAGACAGAACACTTTCCAGCTAGTCAGCACAACAATCCTTTTTAAATAGTTTCAACATTATAAGTTAAAAACAGAGGTTTGTATAGCAAATGGCTGTGAAGCCATACAACAGCATCAAAGATCTAATGTTAAGTGTAGTCCTGAACTCAAAACTTGTTCAAGACTTGAAACATACAGCGGGGTAAAATAAGTATTGAACAAGTCACCGTTTTTCTAGGTACAAATATTCCTAAAGGTGTTATTGACATGAAATTTTCACCAAATATCGACGACAACAACCCATGTAATCCATACATACAAAGAAACCAAAACAAATAAGTTCAGAAATTAAGTTATGTGTAATAAAATGGAATGACACAGGGAAAAAAGTATTGAACACTCTGTTCCCTGTGACGTTACGACGCACGGTGGCGGAGAACGGTGCCAAATTCAAAAAAGTAAACTAACACAATACATACAGTATGCTGTAATCTTATACATTACAGTACTGTATGTAAAAAATACACACCCCCTTTGTCCCTAGTAGTCTCCCCAGTGTCCTACATGCACTTTTATATAATAAAAACTGATCTTTCTGCCTGGAAACTGGAGATTGTTCATAGCAACCAAAAAGTGTCCCTTCATGTCAAAAGTGATTTTAGACCAGCTAGAAAACAGCGATAATAAATTATTATCACTTGCAGAATTGAGCGATAGCGATTTGTGGGGAAATTCGTCATAAAAAAATAAAAGTAATGACAGTGACAATTCTGCAACTGAGCAAATTTCAGTGATTTTGAGTTGATTACATTATTGAATTATTTTTATTATAATTATATTATAATTATATCAATTATTTATTAAATTATAATTTATGATTTTATTTTTCAAACTTTATCATACCCGTGTCTACTAGACTCTTGTTTGGATAGATTTAGGTGAGTTAATCCTAAGAATTACAGGCCTACAATGTAAAAATTTAAACATTTCCATGCAAAATAATGGTACCGCTTTCAGCACCTAAAATCTGAAACAATCATACCGCCAGGGAGGTTAATACTTCGTAGAAAAACCTTCCATGGTAATGGCAGCTTCAAGGCCAAGGCTCCTCCTGTATTGAGAAACTAGTCGAATGTATTGCTCAGGTGTGATTTTGGCCCAATTCTTCCACACAGTTTTCAAATCTTAAAGGTTTCGTGGGCCTCTTGTATGAACTCTGTTCTTTAGTTCTTTCCATAGATTTTCTATTTGATTCACATCAGTTGATTGGCTGGGCCATTCTAGCAGTTTTATTTTCTTTCTTTGAAACAATTTGAGTTTCCTTGGCTTTGTGTTTGGGATCATTGTCTTGCTGAAATGTCCACCCTTGTTTCATTGTCATCATCCTGGTAGATAGCAGCAGATTTTTATCAAAAATGTATTGGTACATTTTTCCATTTACTCTTCCTTTAATGATATGAAGTTTGTCAGGACCATATGTGGAAAAACAGCCCCATACCGTGATGTTCCCACCTCTACTCTTCACTGTTGGTATGGGGGTGTTTTGGGGGTGATGTACCATTTGACATACTACATGGTGTGTATTATGGCATTCAAAGAGTTCAGTTTTGGTTTCATCTAACCAGACTATCCTAAGTTTAGAAATCTTCTGTAACCAATGCCATCAGTACACTCTGCCACAATAAGGTTTCAAAGGTCCTGAGAGAGCTTTTTGCTCTTACCCATCATGAGATGTTTCTAGTTTGACACCTTGGTAATGAGCCATCAGTTGAGACAGAACCAGCTGATATTAATTACTGATAAATTTCAACTGGTGTTTTGGCTTTCTATACCTTTTCCTTTTCTTCATCTGTTCAATACTTTTTTTCTGTGTCATTTGATTTTTATTACACATAACTTAATTTCTGAACTTATTTGTTTTGGTTTCTTTCTATGTATGGATTGCATGGGTTGTTCCCGACATGTAGTGAACCTTTTGATGTCAATAGCACTATATATAAATATATATACATACATTTGTGGCATTTGTGGATGAGGCTCTTTATCTTCTCAGATTGTAAAGCTGCCCGTTCCTTTTGGCAAAAAGCCTCCAGTTCCTGTAAATTCTTGTGCTGTCTTGCATGAACTGCACATTTGAGATCTCCCCAGAGGGGCTCAATAATATTGAGGTCAGAAGACTGAGATGGCCACTCCAGAACCTTCACCTTATTTTGTTGTAGCCAATAACAGGTCGACTTAGCCTTGTGCTTTGGATCAATGTCATGTTGGATGTCCAAGTACGTCCCAAGCGCAGCTTCCTGGCTGATGAATGCAAATGTTTCTCCAGTATTTTTTGATAACATACTGCATTCATCTTGCCAACAATTGTGACCACATTTCATGTGCCTTTGTAGCTCACACATCCCCAAAACATAAGAGATCCACCTCCGTGTTTCACAGTAGGAATGGTGTACCTTTCATCATAGGCCTTTCCAAATGTATCATTTATGGTTGTGACCAAAAGCTACATTTTGGTCTCATCACTCCAAATGACTTTGTGCCAGAAGGTTTAAGGCTTGTTTCTGTGCTGTTTGGCTTACTGTAAGCGGGACACTTTGTGGCATTTGCGTAGTAATGGCTTTATTCTGGCGACTCGACCATGCAGCCCATCTTTCTTCAAGTGCCTCCTTATTGTGCATCTTGAAACAGTCATACCACATATTTTCAGAGGCCTTGTACACACGAGTGAATAAATCCGCTGAACATGGTCCGACGGACCATTTCAGCCGAAAAATCCGCTCATGTGTAGGGGCAAACGGACCGTTCTGGCCGGATTCCTCCGGCGGAAAATTTCCAAAGCATGCTTTGGAATTTTTCCGCCGGAGAGCTGTCCGTCAGATATGTCCGCTGGTTAGTACGGCAAACCAGCGGACATATCTGCCCGCACATGCGTCGTATCCTGTGAATGGATCCGACGCATGCGCGCGGAAGTGTTTACTTCCTGGTGCGGTGACGTGGCGGTCACGTGGCGGCGTCAACGTCACCGCCGCGTCACCGCGCTGTCCGCCGGCGGGGAATTTGATCCGATGGTGTGTACAGCCATCGGATCAAAGCAATTCGGCGGACAGATCCGATGGGAACGGTCCGTCGGACCGTTCCCATCGGATCTATTCCCTCGTGTGTACAAGGCCTGTATTTCACCTGAAGTTATTTGTGGGTTTTTCTTTGCATCCTGAACAATTTTCCTGGCAGTTGTGGCTGAAATCTTAGTTGGTCTACCTGACCATGGTTTGGTTTCAACAGAACCCCTCATGTTCCACTTCTTGATTACAGATTGAACACTGCTGATTGGTCGTTTATTAAAAGTCAGCAGCTAAAAAAAGTGTAGCTGCTGACTTTTAACAGACATCACATGCGCAATTGTCAGTTAAAGCGACGCAGTGCCGAATCGCAAAAAGGGGCCAGGTCCTTTACCTGCATAATGGTCCGGGTCTTAAGTGGTTAAAGCGTAAGTTCCACTTTTGGGTGGAACTCCACTTTAAAAAGAGTAAACACAGTTGATTGATAATAAATGGCTTCAGCCAAACACTAACCATGAGTAAAAGAAAAGTTTTTGTGTTAGCATTCATATTCTCAGAAAAATCGCCAAGAATTCATAAATTCTGCCAGGGTATGTAAACTTATGAGCAAAACTGTATATCCTTAAAGTGTAGCAGCTGTTCTCTTACATAGAGCAATTGGAATTTTAGGTTTAGTGCCCTTTTAAAATGAAAACACAAAAATACCTGTAGGCCATAAAAGTGATAAAATTGTGCGCAGCTAATAGAATATGACGTACTCAACGCATGCAGACTTAAACCTGGTCTGTTTTAAAGAAACACTTTGTACATTTATTTCCAACAATCTTATCTCTTGTTGTGCTATTTGGCCTGAAACATCTATTACGGCATGCACCTGTGTATTAAATCACAAAAACCTGCTAAGACCTATTCATTCTACAATCATTTTCTAAGTACGCCCTGCAATGTATGTTATACATCAAGGTAAAATTAAATCCTTTGCTAATACAATTTTTACTCATTTAATCCAAAGTATATTTGCTGTTGGTTAATGTTCTCTAAGGCCACGTACACACGATCGGACCAGTTCGATGGTGTGTACGGCATATCGGACCGGTTTCCATCGGACCAAAGTTTTAAAACATGCTTTAAAACCTGTCTGCTGGAACCTGTCCATCGGACAGGTTCGATGGTTAGTACACAAAACCATCGGACCAAAAACCCGCGCATGCTCAGAATCAAGTCGACGCATGCTTGGAAGCATTGAACTTTGTTTTTTCAGCAAGTCGTTGTGTTCTACGTCACCGCGTTCTGGTCTGATCGGATTTTGGTCCGATGGTGTGTACACACATCAGACCATCAAACAAGTTCAGAGTTGTCTGATGAAAACGGTCCGTCAGACAAGTCTCATCAGACATGTCTGATCGTGTGTACAGGGCCTTAAAGCGGAGGTTGACACAAAAAGTGAACCTCCGCTTTTCGGAACCCTCCTCCTACCTGTATAATACCGGGAACCCCCCTCCCGCTGTCTTCTAGGAAACACACTTAGCACATTAGGGAACCAGGCAGTGATCCCGCAACGCTTCACTTCCTGATTCCCTCAACGAGGATGTCAGCAGGGGGCAGACAAAGGATAAGCGATTGCTCCGCTTCGGCTGCTGACATCGCGGGCACCCTGGACAGGTAAGTGTCTATTTATTAAAAGTCAGCAGCTGCAGTATTTGTAGCTGCTGGCTTTTAATATTTTTTTTTGTGGGACTTCTGCTTTAAATCCTTTATATAGGAGGGCTGTACAGAAATGAATGCAAAAGTGGGATAACCTTTTTATTACTACTTACATAAGTTGTTCAAATATCACTGGTTGATAGAGTAATGCTTCCTCAATCGCATCGGGGGCCGTGTCAGCATTATGGTTGTACTGATGCTGGTCGGAGTGGAGGGAATATTTCTTCAGTTTCGGGTGCATGCCCATTCAGCTCTGCTTGCATGTTCTGCTGCCTTGGCTCAAGTCCCGGCCAGTCTCCTTCCTGCTTATCTCCTTGCCTTCCATGGTGTAGTGATCTTCCTCTGCTCCTCACCCAGCAGTAGCCGGGGCCTGGAGAGTGAGCCCACTAGGCCGTGAGGTGGGCGGCGGCGGCGGGCAGAGAGTCGCTGATTGCCGCCATTACTAGTTAAAAAAAAAATATGTCCCCGGATTTCATTTTTAAAATCTTGTCACCATATCCAACATTCACAAAAGGCTATGGAATATTTACAGAGAAGACATCATTGACGAAAGCAATGTGCACAGATGTATGAAGAAGTTTAAAGAAAGGTGAAACAGGGATACATGGTGGGGGATGTTGGATAAGGGGAGTAGCGGTGAAGACAAACCACACAGTGCAAGACCATCAACTGCGACCACTAACACGAATCAGTGGGTGAAACTCAGTGACTGCACATTACTTCTGCTTTGGAATCTGCTTGGTGCACCATCCAACCCTGTCCAGGAACAGCTTCTGTCATCCTCTCATAGACTTTTACAGGTTGCTGGTCCCGGGGCTGGATGGTGCACCTGTGCCTTCTATTTACACCCAAACACTAAGGCATACCTCTCAACATTTTAAAAATGGGACTGAGGGACACCTACCAGCGAACGTATGTAGGAGTGGGACACGCCCCCTGCCACACCTCCTTAAAGGAGAATTAACCCCCCAAAAATGTTAATTAAATCCACAAGGGCTTTTTTGCCACTTCTAGTCCTTTATATTGGCTTTTAAAATGCACAAATGTAGCAATTTAGAATTTGAAAGAGAGGTTTAGCACTGGGAAACGCTTTTTGAAAGTTAAAAAGTGCATTTTATATACAGCTATATGGATCAGACCAAAATGAGGGACAAATGAGGGGGGAAGAGGGACAGATGGACATTGCACCAAATCAGGGACAGTCCCTCCAAATCAGGGACAGTTGGGAGCTATGACTAAGGCCTCATGTACCAAACCTTAACCTTTGTATATGAGGCCTTTGTCTTATCTCCAAATCAGAGGCGACTCTAGGCTTTGTGAGGTCCTAGGCATAACTTAGACATGAGGCCCCACCCACGCCCATAATGGGAAAAAAAATTCAAGCAAGAAAAATGGCTGCAGAAAATGCACGGAACTAGCACACAGGTGATCAGCAAAACTTCCAGGGCACCATCCTCAACCATCAGACATATTTAACCAATGCAAGAGGGGGGAGAGAGGGGGAGGTGAGAAAGAGAGAGGGGTAATAGAGAGATCCGATGATGCCAACATTAGTATTCACAGGCAAATTAGGCAGCCATGATTTGCCTAATTAGAGAGCCGCCTCTGCTCCCCATGCTGTTGAGCATTAGGCCTCGTACACACGAGGGGATATGTCCGCTGAAAACGGTCCGATTTCAGCAGACATCTCCGATCGTGTGTATGGGCTAGCGGACAGATTTGTCCACCCGACAGATTTCAAAGCATGCTTTGAAATCTATCGGGTGGGAATGTGTCCGCCCGACATGTCTGCTGGTTAGTACACTTACCAGCAGACATGTCGTCCCGCACCGCCGCCGCGCCGCCGCCGAATGGATTCGGCGCATGCGCGGAAGTGTTTTACTTCCTGGTGCGGTGACGTGGCGGCATCAACGTCACCGCCACGTCACCGCGCCGTCCGCCGGCGGGGAATTTGATCCGATGGTGTGTACACGCCATCGGACCAAACTCCAGATCGGACATATCCGATGGAAATGGTCCGCGGACCGTTTTCATCGGATATGTCCGATCGTGTGTACGAGGCCTTAGTGTTGAGCAGAATACGCCATATTCGATTTCGCGATATTGCGCGAATATATAGAAGAATATTCGCGAATATTCGCTAATATCGAATATTCGTGATATTTTATCTAAAAAAAAAATTCGCGAAATTTCGCTAATGCGAAAATGATTGCGAAATTCTCATAAACGGAGATCATTTCCTGTATTACTAAACTAATATGCACTAAACACTAACTCTACACTAACTCTACTTAAAAGAAAGGAGAATAAGGGGGCAAAAGAAGGGCGGAGAAGATAATCGCGCAATATTCCTATTGCGCGATTATCTTCTCCACCCTTCTTTTGCATCAGAGCCAATCAGAATAACTTGAATATTCGGCAAAAGGAATATCGCGCAATATTCCTTTTGCCGAATATTCGAGTTATTCTGATTGGCTCTGATGCAAAAGAAGGGCGGAGAAGATAATCGCGCAATATTCCGTTTGTCGAATATTCGAGTTATTCTGATTGGCTCTGATGCAAAAGAAGGGCCGAGTAGCTGATGCGATTCTTTTATGTTGCCGAAAATTCGCAATGCGAATTTTCGGCAACATAAAAGAATCGCATCAGCTACTCGGCCCAGGGTCTCTCTCTAATCATACCAGCAATGCTTTTAGACGTCGATGGAGATCACTAGGATGTGATCTGTTTTAAAAATAAATTTCAAATATTTTAAAAATAAATAGCGAATATTCGCGAATACTCGAATATGCAATATTCGTAGTGAATATTCGCAATGCGAATATTCGTGAGCAACACTATTGAGCATTGCAGAGAATAGCTAGTCAATGATTGTACAGGTCACCAATATGTCTTCTCTCTGTAAAATTCATCTGCACATGCATGGACAGGAGACATAACCTTCATATACATAACCAGTTTCTATACACAAACAAGCAATATTTAAGGACTTCTTTTTGTGCAACAGGATATTTGACCCAGTGTACCAGAGAAACTCTCCAAAGTACCTCTTCAGATCCAACGTGTGATCTTAAGTATTTTTTGGATCATAAAGGAAGAAATAAAAAAATTACTTTGATCATAAAGCGGAACAAAAAAATTGATTTTGACCTTTAATACAGTTCACTCCTCATATAATTACAAGCCTAATACTTGATGCTTGACTCAGTCTGTCTCTGACTAGTGTTTCCCTAAAACATTCAGAGTCTCATTCTCCCTCTGGAAACACTGAAGCCTTCCTACATTTACATGTTGCCTTGTTTGAAGGTTTGCATTAGCAGAATGCCTTACAAAGGAAATTGCACACATACCAGGCCCAGGACAGCTGGAGAGGTGGGGACGGTGGAGCTTGGTAGTCCCTGCTAACTTGGATTTCCATGAGGAAGTGATTCCAGTGTGTCTGAAAGATGGTTTTGGGTAATTACACATTTTTACGGTAAAAGGAGAGGGATGGTTTCAAAGTTAACATGCGATTCTTTTGATGCATAATAACTCACTCTGGCAGCCGAGTTTAAACCACCTCCAAGCCTACTGTAGAGTGGAATGTCTGCAATGAGAACGAATGGGCAACAACACTGTGGCATGAGCTCAAACACAGTGCAATGCTGAAGCCAGAATGAGAAACACATACTTGAACAGCTAAAATATCAATGTATCTCTTTCTGCATCTCTTAATCATTCCATCTATCCCTCCTGTCTGTCTATTTCACCTATCTATATTTGTGGATCTTTTAATCTATCTATCTATCTATCTATCTATCTATCTATCTATCTATCTATCTATCTATCTATCTATCTATCTATCTATCTATCTATCTATCTATCTCCTTTTGAGAGTGTATCGAAGCAGCCCAATAACATCAAGTGATGCTCCCAATTCTGAGGTTTACTTGTTACAAAGGGCAGCCTCTGACCTTAGGGTACTTTAGCCACTCAGTACCTTGAGGATAGAACTGCATATGTGCCACTATCAAGTCAGATTCCCAATGGGTTCTTGATCGTTCTGAAGATCTATTTGAAGAAGCACAATATATGTGTAAAACGTTGTCACCCTTTGGTCTGTGTCATAGTCCACTTGGCAATCTTTCAATAAACCTGTTGGACAGATGTTAGTGTGTAGCTGATTATGACTGCTGAGGCGCAATGAGCCCAAGTACAATTAACTGTAACATACTGTAGATGTATAGAAAACCTTCTCCCTTGCCCAAGTACTATTTCCATCAAGGGCATAGCCCAATCAGGGCAGCCATTACAAATTTTGGGGCCCATTACACAGCTTTAGGCAGGGCCCCCTGGAGCAGAGAACAAAAAAAAACCAAGTATAATCCCTTCTCTTCTAATGCAAGATAATAAACGGGAGGGGGGTTGCCCGGTCCTGTAAGGGGCACTGGGGACCATTGGGCCCCTTACAGGTGTAATGCAAAAAATAAAAACATTTATATTAAAAAAAAACTAAAAAAAGGGAGGGAGGCCAGCCGGGCCTGTAAGGGACCCTGGGGACCTTCGGCCCCTTACAGGTAAAATGCAAAAAAAACTTCACAACCTTCCATCCACCCACGACAGCTTATACGACAATCCAGCAGACACGATCCATATAAATCCCTCAGAGAGATGAGACATACGCTCTGTGCTTTCTGGTTTCAAATGAATGAACAACTTTTAATGGTCTCTTAGCTTTCTTATTTACAGTGCAGCATGTTAAAGTTAAAAACAGGAACAATGAACTCTTCACCCACACATCACACTAGATATGTGCATTCCCGTTCGTACGAATGTTATTTTCGTACGAAAATGTTCATTTTCGTACCCGTGGGATAATGTGTACATACGAAAAAGGTAAAGCACCAAAATACGAAAACGACGGGATAACGGATGAGCCGCATAACGAACGACCGCAAATACGAACGAACGATCCGACGGGAAAAAACGACAAAACGAAAATGGCAAAATAACGAAAATGAAATCTGTATCAAGAGGTTTGCATTGTGTATTTTGTTTGAATCCGTTTTGTGTTCGTTTTCAGTTGTATGTTCATTGTTCAATGACATCTATAACAAAAGAATTTCATTATGTATATTGAAGGAATCCTTTTTCTTTTTTCTGTGTATTCAAAATACTGAAGGCAAATTTTTTGTTATAGGTGTCATATCAACATACGAAAATAACAAAAGAAACAGGTTCAAATGCAAATCTTTTGTTTATGGGTTTTTTAATGGCCAGAGAGTTAGGCTGGCCATACATGATACAATTTTCTGTGCAATTTTCTTTAGATTTACCTTCAACTATGTAGTGCAAGGGCCTGCCTGATTGCATACAATTGAAAGTGTTGTTTAGTTTGACCTCATATATGTTTTTTGGTAAATCTACAAGAAAATTGAACATGTATGGCCAGCCTCAGTGACTGAAAGCAGCTTCTCTTTTGTGCAGTTTAAAAAATGAACGAATTTTCTGAGAACGATCGGAAAATGAACGTTTTTATGTTTGTTGTTAAAATAGTCTGACCAAGTGTATGGGGCTTAACATACAACTGACACTAACAAAAGAAAAGCATTCAAGATACACAGAATGCAAATTGACGAAAATTCACGATAATTATTGTCTAACAAGTAACGAACATGAATTAAACAGAATAACGAATCATCCCGCATGTACGAAAATAAAACGGTAACGGAAATACGAAACGATCGGAATACGAAAAAATCGCGTCGTACGACAAACGAACGGGAACCAATGGGAAAACGGGCGTCTTACGAAAAATGAACGGAAACGAACAGACGGGACCATACGAAACGGAACAAAAAAAAACGAATTTTTTTTCTGTGCACATGTCTACATCACACCATGGGGGGCTTCAATCACATTCTTTTATATAATGACATCCAGTTGAGCTAATTACTAATTGTAACAGAATGCATTATCTAGACAGCCTGGCTCCGCATACAGCTTGGCAAGTCACATCTATTATCAATAGAATTCACAGTGTTAGCATCACACAGTTAGTTCCCCTCAATCCACATCTTACACAGACTTTCTGTCTCCGACAAAAAGGTATTTACACCTGATCATCAATCGGCTTTAAACAGTGTTATCACACAATGGAAAGGTCTTAGGAGCAGACCTGAATTAACACCTCTACAGCCTTACACAATGGACAATGGAATATCTTCGGAGTCTATTGACCTGGTTTGGGTCAACATTAACCAACACCTGTAATATCTCAAGACATCCTGCAATATGAACTATCAGTAATGTCCCATATCATGTGATATATATAAAAGTCTCTGGGTGTCACAGGTCATCCCGTTACAGAGCCCAATTACAGCCATTTTATGCTGGCAAGGTCAAGAAATCGCAGCAAGCTGTGGCATACCAGCTCTTCCAAACACGTTTCTTGAAATACCCAGAATTCCCTGGGGCAATATTTTTACCAAGCTCAGGCCCAGCCCACCCCCCCTAACAACCAATCCTTGGTGACCACTCAGCCACCTTGTCCTGTACCTGGCCATTTCCCCATCAGTCAAGGCTCTCTTTCCCTAAGGGGCACAAGAGGCCTTAATTTTGATTTGGTTTTCTTGATAGATCTGCCCACCATTAAGCTAGTCATTGGGGTCTCAATATCCACCATGGTATAAGTCAGAACATGGGAGTAATGTCTTAAGGGATCTTTGGGGTGTAGAGGGTCTGAGGCAAAGTGCACACATCACACAATCCATATAAGTTGGTATATGGATTACAAGAAAAATGGTCGGCACTCGGGATAGCATCCAAAAATAATCTTTCTGTATTGAAAAATGTAGCTGTACATGCTTTTTCAATAAAGAAAGATTATTTTTGGATGCTATTCTGAGTGCTGACCATCTTTCTTGTGATCCATGTGCTATAGATGTGTTGGCAGCCTTAGACTGGGTGAAGCTGGTATGCATGGAGGTTTCATAAGGGTTGGCTAGAGAAAAACCAATGGCTAGGGCAGGGCTAGAGAAAAGAAAGGAAGAGAAAGAGAAAACGTCCAGTATTCCTGTTATCTCATAGATACTTAAACAGATTGTGAATAAAAAAAATGATGGTAAAGGAAGAAAGTATGGGAAATAGAGGGGTTCAAGAATTTGAACTAAAGCATGCCGATATATATAGAGTAGATAATATAAGTCACAAGAGGTGTAGGAGGAGGTAAAAATTGAGTTTTTGCATATAAATCCCTCCGGGTCCTAGGGTAAGCTCATACTTCTGTCTGACCAGGCCTCAGCAGTGAAAGGTGCCCTTTAAGAAAACTTTTCATAAGAATAAATTGGACATGCCTCATCAACATCACAGAGTATGGTCCTATCATTTATTTATACTCAACTATTATATACATCACTGTGAATGATTTGAACACACCATTTTTTTATTGATAGGGAAATCTGCACAGAAGGAGATTAGGATCAGTTAGCAAACTGTGCATTACGTCTGATTGCTAGTTCTTTTGGCAATCACCCTCTTTGGTGACTTTTTTTTTGTTCTTATTATAGTTTTTTTTGTCTATAAAGTGGAAACTTTACCCTAAAGGGAAAATTCTGCTTGTTTACATTCTCCCTCCTTCATTGCTACATTTGGCCCTTTTTGGGGGGGGGGGGGTACCTGGTTTGACAGGTACCCCTTCCCACTTACAGTTACAGTAGATGTGCCACAGCAATCTGAGCCGGAAGTTCGGCCCCCCTCCTTCCCCTGCAGCCTTCTGGAATACACCACAGAAGACTATGAGACAATCGCGGAGTACATCGTGGTTTGAGCATGTGCAGTAGGAAACCAGCTGTGAAGCAGCAAGACTTCGCTTCCTGTCTCCCTTACTTGTAATGTCAGTGCCTGCACCCAAAGCCAATTGAAGAATCGACTTAGGTAAGTAAATCGCTGGTTTTATGGACAGGTAAGTTTCCTTATATTAAAAGTCAGCAGCTACAGTACTGTATTTGTACCTGTTGACTTTTCAATTTTTGGAGATAGCCAAGAGCTCCTCTTTAGGTTTGTGATTGATTTGAGGGCAGTGGTCACATTTAGTTTCTGTCCTGCGCAGGGCACACTGTTTTTTTTTTTTTGTTGAAAAGCTTTCCTTTAAAAACAAGTGGACTTATATCAGGTGGAGGTGAGATGTTGAGCTTTTATTTATTTTGGCGTTACATTGGTTTTTATTTTATGTTGATAGGGTCTTGTTTTTTAAATTTGGGGTGAAACTGGAATGCATAACATCGCAAGAGTAATGCTTCTGTATAAAAAGCCAAGCTAAAAGAAAAAACAATTAATTCAACAGCCAAAAATGTGCTGCCGGGGGTATGCTGTCCCTAAGGCTGTCAATAAAAATTGCACAGTTCTGTAACACAATTTAAGACATGCTATATGCATTAAATGATTTGTGTTTTTCCATGTCACCCTCGAAACTGTAAGAAAGTGAACTGCTCCCAAGGCATGTTTTTTCTTTCGGCATTGGTTGGTTGTTTCTCATGACAGTGCCCAGCTTATCAGGTCCTTTTTGACCATAGATTGCCTATTAGCTCCAACGAAGGCCAATTTTTTTAACATGATCCACCACACCTCCCATTGACTTTGATAGTGAGTGAGTGAGTGAGTGAGTGAGAAACTTATATAGCGCAGCACATGCAAACTAAATCGCCTCTGGGCGCTTGGCGTACATTTCACTTTTGTCCTCAGAAGAGATTTATTTTTTTTCACAAGAAAGAAGAGATGGGTTTTGATCTTTCTCCTAAAGGCCAAGTGGTTTTCCTCCAACCGAATGTTGGCTGGCAGAGCGTTCCACAGTCTAGGGACTTGGACTGCAAATCTTCACTCTCCTTTGGACTTGTATCTGGCTTTGGGTATTTGGAGTGGATTTTGGTTGGTGGATCACAGAACGCGATTGGGGTTGTGAGCTTTTAGTTTTTCGCATTGATATTGGGGGGCATTTCCATGAATACACTTATGCATCAGACAGAGTGCTTTGAAAGGGATTCTGTCTTTTACTGGCAACCAGTGAAGGGATCTCAGTGAAGGTGAGATTGATTGCCATGTTTTTTTCCCAGTCACAAGTCGATGCGGCCGTATTTTGAATGACTTTTTGCAGACGAGAGATTTGGTATTTGAGGAGTCTGAGGTAAAGGGCATTTGCATAGTCCAGTCTGGAGTTGATCATTGTTCCCACTGCTATGTCTTCATTTGGGATAAATGGAATAAGTCTGCATAGTAGGCGCAGCAGATGATGGGATCCACTGACTACTGACCCTATTTGTGCGTCCATTGTCATGTAGGAGTCAAAGATGACCCCAAGACTTTTAACTTTGGTGCTAGGGGTGATAGTTTTGCTCAGAATGGGCGGGGGTGTCCATGTTGTTGTGGGATGATTCTTTCAATTGGCGTGAAACAGAAGAAGTTCGGTTTTTGAGCCGTTAAGTTTAAGATAACTCTTGGTCATCCAATTTTCTATCAAAGAGAGGCATTTCTCTGGTCTGAGATAATGATCCTTTTTGTTGCAGATGCGAAAATACAGTTGTGTGTCATCTGCATAAAAGTGGTAAAGTAACTTCTGGTTACTGATGATTTCAAAGAGAGCGGAGATAGCAGCGGCGACAATGGGGATCCCTTAGGGATTCCGCATGACACTGTGCGTTTTTCAGAAGTGAAGGGTCCCAATTTCACTATTTGTGATCGGTTCTCCAAAAAGGAGGAGAACCAAGATAAATCACCTTCCGTGACTCTGGCTACTTCAGCTAGCTGAGTCAGCAATAATTTGTGGTCTACCAATTCAAAAGCTGCGCTTAGGTCCAACAGTACTAGAAGACAAGATTCTCCTTCGTCTGCGGCCTCTAGAGCGTCATCTCATATTTTGAGCAGTGATCAAGCAATTTCTGGGTATCTAAATGATGTTGCAGCTGTTGTACCACTACCTTCTCCATTACCTTGGAGAAGACATTTAGGCCTGTTATGGGACGACGGTGGTTTGGGTCTTTGTGGTCGAGGGTGGGTTTCTTTAGAATAGGTTTGATTATGCCTTGTTTCAACAGGGTGGGCACTATACCTTCCTTGAATGACTGGTTTATCATAGGCGGTCCCAGAATATCGGCACATTCTTTCAGCAGTTTGGTAGGGATGAGATCATTAGGCCCTGTGCTATTACGCAGGGTACCGATGATATTTTTAGTGGCAACGATGGAGATGGGTTTTAGAGTGAATTTCGTTGATTGCGGCAAATTTATGCGAGTATTGGGCGTATGGTTGAGGGGGAGGTTGACGGGGGTTCTGTTTTGCTGAATACTTTCACAGATTTTTTCAATTTTGTTAATAAAATAATCGTTGCAAAATTCTTGAGAATCAGAATTAGGGGCTTCATGGCAGACTGGATTCATGGTCTGGGTGACTAGATTGAAGAGTTTGTGGGGGCGGTTTAGGGCATTAGTGATGATATTGGAAAATATTTTTTTTTTTGCTTTAAAGATTTCTTTGTGGTATTTTTTTGTTATTACCTTATATATGGTGTGGTTTCCCTCTGAAGAGTTTATTTTCCAAGCG
Source organism: Rana kukunoris (assembly GCA_029574335.1). Lineage (NCBI taxonomy): Eukaryota > Metazoa > Chordata > Amphibia > Anura > Ranidae > Rana > Rana kukunoris. The sequence continues at coordinate 53,063,096 of CM056049.1, forward strand.
GCTTCTGCTCTTCTGCGCTCTTGCTTTAGCAACGACAGTTGGTCGTTAAATCAGCTGGAGTTGTTTTTCCGAATGCAGGTTTTGCGTTTTGGCGCTACTAAGTCGGCTGACTGTAGTAGAGCCCTGTTGATGGCGTCCAGTGTTTCTGTGCCCGTTTGATGTTGTTGGAATGTTTTTTTTCCAAGAAGATTATTAAACAGAAAGAAAAATACACTTACAATATAGTGCAGCAGGTAAAGATTAACAGAAACTACGAGTCAGCGGGCACAGCCGCTTCTTATCCAAGAACATAGGGATACTCGAACAGGAAACATAACAGTATCCAAAGCCTAATTTCAGTGAGTCAAAGGGAACGCTCATCGTTATTAAGATAGGTCATTAACAACGGGGGATAGGAGGGGGGGGGGGTATGATCAGGTTCGTTGGGGGTGTCTTCGTCTGTTTTATGTTTTATGTTTTAATGCTCTTGGAGCAGGTCAGGAGAACGTTGCTGTCGGGGGGTAAAAGGGGGACCAGCTATGGAGGGGGGCACAGGGTAGGAGGGAGAGAGAATAAGGAGAGTGTTATCCTCTCTTTTTTTTTCCTTCTTTCCTCCTTTTTTGTGTTTGGGTTCGTCTATAGTCAGTGTCTTAGCTCACCTATTCGCCTAGTTGCAACTGCCTGTCGAAACCCACCTAGGCCCTCGGGATCTGTGGAGCCACAATTTTCTTAAAATCCTCTGTGGAAGTGAAGTGTACCCAACATGTCCAGGTCTCAATATATTTCGAAGGGGTGTCGTGTGCTTGGTGTATCAAGTTCTCCATGTCAGTGGTTTGGGCGATTCGCCTGAACCAGTCGGCTATCGTCGGAGGCTCAGGGGATTGCCACTTCACAGGGATGCAAAGCTTTGCTGCGTTGATCATGTGCATCGCAAGAGAACGGGAGTAGGACTTCGAAGGTTGATTAGAGTGGTGAAGTAGAAACTGTGCAGGGGTGAAGTCTAAGTTAGAAGCGGACACTTGGTTGGTGAGGCGATGGACCTCAGTCCAGAATGGTTGCAGTTTAGGGCACGTCCACCAGACATGTAGCATGGAGCCTACCTCCTTTCCACATCTCCAGCATAAAGGGGAGACCGAGGGAAAGATGGCGTGCAGTCTGGAGGGTGTTCTATACCACCTTGTGAAAATTTTGAATGCATTTTCCTGGGTGTGGACATTCACCGATCCCTTGTGAATGCAGCTTAACATTGCATCCCAGTCCTGGGTTGGCAAATCCAGTGACAGTTCTGTTTCCCATTTATGGCTAGCCCAGTTTGGAATGTTTTTATTTTGTTCCCTAGTGTAGTTTTGAAGAGCTGTTTGTGGAGCTTTTTCTGAGATCTGGGCCAGTGTGTTGTCACCGGTTTTATCGTTTTTTTTTTAAGGGGGCGCTTTTGGTAATTATAACTTTAATTGCATGGTGATCTGTCCATGGTAACGGCTCATTTTTCAGAATGTTAATTTCCAAATCTTGTCTGAAAATGAGATCGAGCGCGTGACCGGAAGCATGTGTGGTCAATGCAGGCGTTGGCGATGGGATCCTGTGCTAGGATTTGCTGATATGTAAAGGTTTGAAATCTTTCAAAATGGCTGGCTGAATCAATGAGAAATCGAGCTTATTTCATCACTGCTAATGAAGTCCTGTGTAAGCATCAAGTTGCTGTGGTCAGGGCTGGTGCAAGGATTTTCGACCCCCTAGGCGAAACCTCATTTTGTCCACCCCTGACTCCACCCCATGCCCATGTGTACCCCACCTTTTCGACCTCTATACTACCAGCCACCGTCAATTGACGGCGACAAGGTAGCTCAATTATTCTGACAGGACATCATATGACATCCTCATCATTTAAAGCTGCAAGGGGGGGCGCGCGCACCCGTTGCATTACTGGGAGCTCGATGCGCCTGCCACGATGGCCGCCGGGCACCCATGATTGCCCAGTAACTGAGCAGGAACATGCATCTCTGTGTGTAAACACAGAGATCCACGTCCTGTCAGGGAGAGGAGACCGATGCTGTGTCCCTTATACATAGGGACACAGATCGGTCACCTCACTAGTCACCCCCCTCCCCCTACAGTTAGAATCACTCACTAGGCTACACATGTAACCCCTTCACCGCCCCCTAGTGTTAGCCCCTTCCCTGCCAGTCACATTTATACAGTTATTAGTGCATATTTATAGCACTGTTCACTGTATAAATGTGAATGGTTCCAAAAATGTGTCAAAAGTGTCCGATGCGTCTGCTATAATATCGCAGTCCCAATAAAAATCGCAGATCGCCGCCATTCCTAGTAAAAAAAATCATAATTATGTCCCCTATTTTGTAGGCGCTATAACTTTTGCGAAAACCAGTCACTATACCGTTATTGCGATATTTATTTTTTTACCAAAAATATGTAGAAGAATACTTTTTTTTTAAATGGGATTTTTATTATAGCAAAAAGTAAAAAATATTGTGTTTTTTTTCAAAATTGACGCACTTTTTTGTTTATAGCCCAAAAAATAAGAACCGCACAGACGATCAAATACCACCAAAAAAAAAGCTCTATTTGTGGGAAAAAAAGGACGCCAATTTTGTTTGGGAGCCACGTCGCACGATCGCGCAATTGTCAGTTAAAGCGACGCAGTGCCGGAAGCTGAAATTTCGCCTGGGCAGGAAGGGGGTATATGTGCCCAGTAAGCAAGTGGTTAACGAATCACCCATCAAATGCAGCCTCACCAGCGCCCATCAATGCAGCCTCACCAGCTCCCATCAAATACAGCCTCATCAGCGCCCATCAAATACAGCCTCATCAGCGCCCATCAAATACAGCCTCACCAGCGCCCATCAAATACAGCCTCACCAGCTCCTATCAAATACAGCCTCATCAGCGCCCATCAAATACAGCTTCATCAGCGCCCATCAAATACAGCCTCACCAGCGCCCATCAAGTACAGCCTCACCAGCGCCTATCAAGTACAGCCTCACCAAATCCCATCAAATACAGCCTCACCAGCGCCCATCAAATACAGCCTCACCAGCGCCCATCATTGCAGCCTCACCAGCGCCCATCAAATACAGCCTCACCAGCACCCATCAAATATACAGCCTCACCAGCGCTCATCAATGCTCATCAAAGCAGCCTCACCAGTGCCCATCAAATACAGTCTTTACCAGCGCCCATCAATGCAGCCTACCAGCGCCCATCAATGCAGCCTACCAGCGCCCATCAATGAATGTTTGCATGCTTCCAACAGACACAGTAATCTGCTGCCGATGTGCCTCTGACACTATGTGCAAATGAAGTGGCGCATGCCTGCTGATGCTAAGACTTAGTTGCTTGCGGCAAAGAGAAGAGTGTAGCAACACCAGTGGGCACAGTGGCCCCCCGGCCTGGGCCCTGTGTCAAGCCGGCGGCCATCTTGGTACACCCCCCCCAGCATCAGAAACACCTTTTACCCCATCCCCTCACAACCCATTAGCATTTTGATCCAGGGGTTGTATCGATCACCTCTTAGGGATCAGGAAGGAATTTTTTTCCCTCCCCAGCACATTGGCATAGCTCGGCCATGTTTTTTTTGCCTTCCTCTGGACCAAAAAAAAACAAAAACAAAGCGGGGAGAGAGGATTCAAGGATTCTCCTCCCCACCGCCATCTGACCACCAACTCCCCCGCCCCCCCCCCTCCCCTGGTGACGAGCCACTATGGCTAATCGGCAGTACTCTGCAGAAACCATTTGGGGCCTGAGGCAATTTGCCACAATACTACCAGCCGTCACCAAAAAGGCTCTAAGAATGGAGCAACTTTTGAGGATCGATCGATGATCGACTCTCAAAAAAATCAGTCACCCACCTCAACCCAAGCACATATCATGTGCTTTGATCAATAATAGATCGGCAGTAAGACACCGATTAGAAATCCATGATTTCATTCTACAACACGATTTAGACTGTCTCTTTATTACAGAGAGCTGGCTCACAGCCGACTGTAACACCATTCTAGGAGAACTGGTGCCAGAAAATTACCGTATTATCACGGAAAACAGAATAGGGCAAAGAGGAGGAGGCCTGGCGGTGATCCACAAGATTAATCTTGTGATCTCTAAACCAGCACGTCAGGGCAAACAAATCCCCAGGAGACCATCCACATTCTTCTCTGCTACAGGCCACCCGGACCAAAATCGCAGTTTTTACCATCATTGACAGAAGTCATCTCCTCTTATACCCTAAACAGCAAACACCTTTTGCTGCTCGGGGACTTCAATCTCTGGGCCAACTCCTCACAGGATCCCGTGGACGACGCCTGTATTGACCACCTGGAAGGATTAGGGCTACAGCAATTAGTATGTGGGCCCACACATGCTTCAGGTCACACACTTGACCTAATTTTCAGACAAAATCTGGAAATAAGTATTTTGGAAAATGAACCGTTGCCATGGACAGATCACCATGCAATTAAATTCATAATTTCCAAAACTCCCCCATTGATAAAAACACCCAAGCCGGTGACAACACACTGGACTAGATCTCAGAAGAAGCTCCATTCGGAACTCTTCAAATCTACCTTGGAAATTAAAATTAAAACAATTCAACCATATCGAACAGCCTCAGATACACTGGATGCCATAAATGCGGCCCTACTACAGTCAGCAGACTTAGTAGCGCCGAAACGCAAAGCCCTTATCTGGAAAAACAAGACCGGCTGGTTCAACAACCAGCTGTCGCTACTGAAGTAAGAGCGTAGAAGGGCAGAAGCCGCCTGGAAAAGAAGCGCTTCTGAGGAGAACCTCTCCATCTACAAAGTAGCAACAAAAAAATACCACAAAGAAATCTTCAAAGCCAAGAAAAATTATTTTTCCGAGGCTATCAAGAGTGCCCTAAACCGCCCACGTGAACTCTTCAAGCTGGTCACACAGACCATGAATCCAGGCTGTCTTGAAGCCCCCAATTCAGATACCCAAGAATTTTGTAATGAATTGTCGGATTTCTTCATCAATAAAATTGAGAGAATCCGGGAAAGCATTCAGCAGAACAATACCCTCCTCATCCCCCCTCCCCCCCCCCCCGTACAACCACACAACACCCATGGAAACTCTCTACAACCAACAAAGTTTACTCTGGAACCCATCTCCATCGATGCCACAGAAAATATGATCAGCGTGTTGCGCAACAGCACATCGCCTAATGATATCATTCCCACTAAACTGCTGAAGGAATGTGCCGATATCCTGGCACCTCCCATCATGCAGCTTATAAACCAGTCATTTAAGGAAGGCATAGTGCCTTCCCTACTGAAAGAGGGCACAATCCAGCCCATCTTGAAGAAACCCACCCTGGACCCCAAGGACCCAACTCACCGCCGGCCCATAACAATGCTAAACGTCTTCTCCAAGGTAATGGAGAAAGTAGTGGTACAACAGCTGCAACAGCATCTAGATACCCATAATCTACTTGATCCATACCAATCGGGCTTCCGTCCCGGACGCGTGACAGAAACAGCATTGCTCAAAATATGGGACGACGCTCTAGAGGCCGCAGAATCTTGTCTTCTGGTTCTGCTGGACCTAAGTGCAGCCTTTGACACGGTAGACCACAAACTTTTACTGACTCGGCTGGCTGAGGTAGCCAGAGTCACAGAAGGTGATTTATCATGGTTTTCCTCTTTTTTGGAAAACCGATCACAAACAGTGAAATTGGGACCTTTCACTTCTGAAAAACGCACGGTATCATGTGGAGTCCCTCAAGGATCACCCCTGTCACCGGTGCTCTTCAACATCTATCTTCGCCCACTTTTTGAAATCATCAGTAGTCAACAACTACTTTATCACTTATATGCAGACGACACGCAACTATATTTTCGCATCTGCAATAAAAAGGATCATCATCTCAGTTTAGAGAATAACCAGCAGACATGTCTTCTCGCACACGCGCCAAATGATTTCGACGCATGCGCGGAAGTGTTTTACTTCCTGGTGCGGTGACGTGGAGGGGTCAACGTCACCGCCACGTCACCGACACATCAGCGCGCTGTCTGCTGGCGGGGATTTTGGTTTGCTCGTGTGTACACGCGAGCAAACCAAAATGCCAGCAGACAGATCTGTTTAAACCGGTCGGTCCGACCGATTTGAACAGACAGATTTGATAGTGTGTACGAGGCCTAATGCCGCATACACACGGTCGTTTTTTGCGATGAAAAAAAACGTCGTTTTTTTAAAACGTCATTTAAATTGATCGTGTGTGGGCAAAACGTTGTTTTTTGTCTTTAAAAAAACGACCAAAAAAAAATTCCAACATGCTTGAATTTTTTGTGTCATTTTTCAAAACGTCGTTTTTTGTTTCACAAAAAGTCACCGTGTGTAGCAAAAACGTTGTTTAAAATGACGTTTTTCAACCCGCGCATGCCCAGAAGCTAGTTATGAAGCGAGCTTCAATGGAAAAGAGTGGTGAACGTAACCTCGCTTTTTGTGAAAAAACGATAGTGTGTAGGCAACATCGTCTTTGAAAAGTGACGTTTCAAAAACGTTGTTTTTTACTTCACAGAAAACGTCGTTTTTTTTCATCACAAAAAATGATCACGTGTACGCGGCATTAGAGTTATCTCAAACTCAACAATTCCAAAACAGAACTTCTTCTGTTTCATGCCAGTCGCAAGAGTCAACCGGCAACAACCTGGACACCTCCGCCCATGTTTGGCCAGATCATCACCCCTAGCTCCAAAGTCAAAAGTCTCGGGGTCATCTTTGACACCTACATGACAATGGATGCACAAATAGGGTCAGTAGTCAGTGGATCTCACCATCTGCTGCGCCTACTACGCAGACTTACTCTATTTATTCCCAAAGAAGATGTAGCAGTCGTGGTGGGAACAATTGTGAACTCCAGACTGGACTATGCAAATGCCCTTTACCTCGGACTCCCCAAGTACCAAATCACTCGTCTGCAAACCGTTCAAAATACGGCAGCCAGACTGGTGACTGGGAAAAAACCCTGGGAATCAATCTCACCTTCACTGACAGCCCTTCATTGGTTGCCAGTAAAAGACAGAATTGCTTTTAAAGCCCTCTGTCTGACTCATAAATGCATCCATGGGAAGGCCCCGCAATATCTTTGCGAAAAAATAGAAGCTCACAATCCCAATCGTGTTCTGCGATCCACCGACCAAAATTTGGTCAAGGTACCAAAAACCAGATACAAGTCCAAAGGAGAAAGAAGGTTTGCTTTCCAGGGTCCCAGACTATGGAACGCTTTACCAACCAGCATTCGATTGGAGGAAAACCACCTGACCTTCAGAAGACGGATTAAAACTCTGCTCTTTTGATGTCAAGAGAGACAGGAACAACGAGCGCCCAGAAGCGATTCAGTTTGCATGTGTCGCGCTATATAAGTTTTTCATTCATTCATTCATTCATTCATTCATTCATATAACAGATCGACGTACGGGAAGTGGTTCTGTTATCCTGACTGGGTGTCATATGATGTCTAGCAGCAGGATAACATGCTGGCGCAGGCTCACAGTGGAGCGCAGCACGGCGATCGTGAGTGCATCGTGTCAGTCTGACACGCCACATCACCGATCGTGATAAGGAGCATCAGAGGCTTCTTACCATGTGATCAGCTTTGACCAATCACAGCTAATCATCACATGAACCAGGAAGTGCCAATCAGCTACCAATCAGTGTCGGAATAAAAAAAGTCTGCAAGTGCCCACCGCAGTGCCAATCAGAGCCCACCACAGTGCCAATCAGTGCCCAGTAGTAAAGCCTGTCAGTAACACATCAGTACCTCATCATCAGTGCTGCCCATCAGTGGCATCTGTCAGTGCCAATCAGTACCACCTATCAGTACCAATCAGTGCTGCCTGTCAGTGCCCATCACAGCCGCCTGTCAGTGGTCATCTGTGCCGCCTGTAAGTGCCCATCAGTGCCACCTATCTGTGCATATCAGTGTCACCTATCAGTGGCCATCAGTGCCGCCTATCAGTGCCCATAAATTCTACATATCAGTGCCACCTCATCAGTGCCCACCAGTGAAGGGGAAAACAACATTTTATGACAGAAACTAAGAAAAACTATTTATTTTCCAAAAGTGTTGGTCTTTTTTAGTTTGTTTAGCAATAAATTAAAAACCCAGAGGAGATCAAATAACACCAAGAGAAAGCTCTATTTGTTGCAAGAAAATGATAAAAATGTAGTCTGAGTACAGTGTAACATGACCGCGCAATTGTCATTCAAAGTGTGACAGCCCTGAAAGCTGAAAATTGTCCTGGTCAGGAAGGGGTGAAAATGCCTGGTATTTACATGGTTAAATATACATGGACACAGCACATGTTCAGTTTAAGGGTCTAATTATTTTTTATATTAAAACAAACTAAAAGGGAAAAAAGCTGGACTTTACAAGCTAATAAAAACTGACATTTTAGAAATACAGCAAAAGAACAAATTGTTTCGGTGGTGATATGCACAATGTTTTCAGCATTTCATTCTAGATGTCATTATTGGGTATTCAAGATTTCGTTCCAAAGTTGTCTTGTATTATTTTTTCCCCAGTAATCTTTACAGATTATTTGAACCTTTACCTTGAATTCACGTCCTTAGAAGTCCCTCTCATTTCCATTTATTGGGTGTACATATCGAGCCGTCTGGCAGGCACACAATTGTACATTTTAGATGTTAAATTATAGCTATGTGAATACTATGTCAGCTTGTGTATAAGATGCCAAACAGCTGTTCAAAGGAAAAATGGTAATCTTTATAAAGGTGATTCCAGGCAACAAGTAAAATCAATCAGTCAACTGCTAATGCTGTTTGGGAAACAAAACGGTTGTAATCAGGGCCTCATAGCCAAAACAGGCCACGGCATAGGGCGGTAGAACTGCCAGGGGCAGCAGAAGCCACCCGCACATCATATAGTTTACGGTCAGTAACACATTCCTCTGAAAAATAAAGGTTTCCTCACAGCCACAATGCCTGCCAGTGCGAGCTAGCCAGGTCTTCGTTGTTCAGGTCTTGCACATTGGCGAACATACAGTTCACCTGTTCTGGGTACGTATACTTCCAACTAAACTGCAAACAGATCAGGGAAGTTAATCAAACAGTACAAAGTGGGGTGGGACTTTAAACGTGCCTCAGTGTGGTTAGAGAAAATCAAAAAACGTTCCCATAATTTTTTTAAAACAGCATAGAAAAGACGTTATTCACCGATCCATGGAGATGTAAAGGTAAATGTTTTTTCACATTAAAGGAGTTGTAAATAAAAACATTTTTTTGCTAAAATGACTGTTTACAGGGTATAGAGACATAATAGTTAACTGATTCCTTTTAAAAACGAATAAAAATAGATAAAAATCATATCATATAACGTACCTGTATTTTCTAGTTTTGTTTTTGCATGTTGTTTCCTGCCTCCCTGCTGTACAGAGCATACAGAGCCAATACAGGGTAGGGATGGTTTGGAAAACGAAACTGATTGGTGCTGTGGGGTTTTAGACACACAGTAATCACACCTCCTTGATTAGTGACCACGGAGAGAAAGCTCCCAGCACTGTGGTTATCAGGAAAGAGACAACCAGGAAGTGTGGAGATCAGAGAAGAATTACAGCAACTTGAGAGCAAAAACGAACAACGAGGACATGAAAACAGCACTGCATTAAGGTAAAGGAAGCTATTAAGATAAAAAAAAAATCTTTACAAACCCTTTAATGCATTCTATGCATTAACCACTTTGTATCCGGGCCATTGTAGTTTGATGGCCACAAGGTGGCTTAACAATGCCGGGAGGATCTCTATACAATGTTTTCCTTGTGCGCTTCCATTGGTGGCGGATCTCACTGTTACACATTTTGAAGATCTCTGTTTATGGACAGATCACAAACAATTTGCACTGGTGGATTGTTATTCAATTTAAGAATATTTTTATTTATGGACTATACCTTGTATTGGACACTTTATGAATTTCATTTATTCACATGAATTTATTTCTTGGATATTCATTGTCATTTTTTATGCAATCACGTATGCCTTAGGTTTGTTGTGTTTCACATCACTTTTTTATATGGCGTCCATTAGAGCTTTGTCCATTTTCTCTTAGGTAGCGTGATTCTATAAATGTTTCCGCTATTCTAAAGGCCCTGACGAAGCAGGGTTACCCTCGAAACGTGTAGGCCTTACCTTTGATACATCTCACCAGGATCTGCAAACCCTGGACCAAAGAAACAGTAAAACTTTAATCTTTTTCAAACTGTGATTTGTTTTAAAAAAATGTCCATCCATGGATAGTGAATAAAGTCTTTTCTATGCTGTTTTAAAAATGATGGTAAAGTTTATTCATTTTCTCTCACCCCACCAAGGCACATTTAATGTCCAACCCCACTTTGTACTTTTTGAATTTCATATTCTGCAGGGACGGTGCCTCCGTAGAATTTAAATCCTCTCACGACTACCCCTACCCTCACATATAACAGATCAGCACAGTGGTGTAGTGGGTGGAGTCACTGAGACTCGGGTGATTACTGATCCGAATAAGGGGCCGATCCCGACCCCTTACGACATTATCAGCTGTCAGCCAATGACAGCTGATCACGTGATGTAAACAAAGCTCGGTAATCGTAACAGTGTGAGGAGAAGAAAAGCAGATCGCAGGCTCTTATGTAAGGGACATCGGTCCAGAGTGGAAGAGGCACATCAGTCTCATAAGTGCCCACCAGTACCGCTTGCCAGTGACCACCAGTTCAGTAAATACCACCTATCAATGCCCACGAGTGCCACCTATCAATGCCCACCAGTGGTGCCGGTCAGTGCCTCATCAGTGCCACCTAGCAGTGCTGCCCATCAGTCTCACCTACCAGTGCTGATCAGTGCCCATTATTGCCACCCATCAGTGCCCATCACTGCCACCTATCAGTGTCCATCACTGCAACCTTTCAGTGCCCATCACTACCACCTATCAGTGACACCTATTAGTGCCAATTCTCAGAGCCCATCAGTGCCACCTATCAATGCCCTTTCAGTGCCACCCATCAGTACTACCTCTCAGTGTCACCTTTCAGTGCCCACCAGTGCCGCTTCTCAGTGCCACCTATCAGTGCCCACCAGTGCCGCCTATCAGTGCCCACCAGTACCGGCTTATCGTGCCCATCAGTGCAGCCCATCAGAGCCCATCGGTGCAGCTTATCGGTGCCCATCAGTGCAGTCTCATCAGCGTACATCAATGAAGGAGAAAAATTACCCATTTGCAAAATTTTAGAACAAAATATAAAACGGTTTTGTATTTTTTTTTTTATTCTGTCTTTTTGATTTCTTTTTTGAGGTATTAAAACCGCAGAGGTGATCAAATACCACCAAACGTAAGCTCTATTTGTGGGAAAAAAATAATAAAAATTTAATTTGGGTACAGTGTTGTATGACTGCGCAATTGTCATTCAAAGTGTGAGAGCGCTGAAAGCTGAAAATTGGTCTGGGCAGGAGGGGGTTTAAGTGCCCAGTAAGCAAGTGGCTAACTACCTGACTTTCATTCAGTTGACTAGTATGTCTCCACTCCAAAATTTCTCAATAATTTTAGCTGAATTGAACACATAACTCACTTTAAATATATTTCATAGATGAGTCTCCTAGCTCAGAAAAAGAGAATGCACATAGACACATTCTGAACAATTTTGTAATTTTTACTCTTTCCAAGATGTAAACACCAAGTGTACTGTGATCACGCCAGGGATGATGAAAAGATGTGGCCCGTGCTGAATTTGCCTGGAAGGTCCCCGCAGACAGATTTGATGTTGTATACAAAGAGACAGCATTTTTTTTTAAATGAAAATGAATGCACGGCAAGAGACTTAGGGATGCCAGGAACACAGCTTTACAGACTGAGATATGCTACAAGTCGAATCCCAAGGCAATATGGGTGGAAAAAGAAAAGAGTACAAAGTATTGGACTTCTGAAATCAATGGAGCAATCAGAGGCCAAGGTCATCAGCAGAGATAATGAAGATATTCTCAAATGACCTGAATATGTTGCATTACTGCACATCAATAATTACGTTTAAATCATTAGTGTTCTAGACTTTGTTCCAGCTGGAAGTTTGTGAATCTGCAAACCTGTTCCTTCAACCAACAAGATCCAGAATCCTGAATATGTTTTAAATCTAGTTTTTAGCTTGTGAACACAAGGGGGCGCACTCCCTCTATTTTCAAGAGAACCATCTGGCTATAGACCTAGTTAGTTAAAGGCAAAACATTTAAGATTAACTGAAAACACTTATGATTATACCTTTTTACGGCCTTTTATGGCCTTTTTATGGCCTTTTAAGGACGAGTTCAGTACTTAGCTAAAAATTCCTGAGCCCCCTCCATAGTCCCCTAAATAAGAAAAACTTGCCCCCACTCCCTATTGCCTCCTCAAATAGGACATACCTGTACAGTAGGAGCACCAGTTTATCTAAGGGGCTAGGGAGGGAAGCTAAGAATTTTAGTGTATTACTAAACTTGTCCTTTGAAGTAGGATTGCCCGGGACACTGCCGCATTTTGCAGGTTTGTCCCGGGCACATTCATTCCAGGACAATACAGTGTCCCGGAATGAAACTGACACAGACACCCCGCGGGCCAATCTGATGCCCCCAAAAAAGGCCACCACATCACTGCTTTACTCACTGACAGTACTTGTCCTGGCCAGGAAAGCCTGGAGGAGCACAATCTCCGCCCCCTGCTTGTGATTGGAGAAATCATAAATCCCGCCTCTTGTGTCTAATCACTGTGCTGTGATTCGTTACAGTACAATCTGATTTTTGGGAAGGGAGGGTGTCCCTGAATGATAGTTTGGAAATGTGGTCACCCTACTTTGAAGTGGTTGTAAATCGCTGAACAAACATATCACTCCATAGTAGAGATGGGCCGAACACCTCCCTGTTCGCTTTGCACCAGAACTGAACAGGAAAATAGTTTGGCCACAAGCCGTGAACCCCATGAAAGTCTATGGGATGAGAACATGAAAAATCCAGATTTTGAAGGCTTATATGTAAGTTATAGGCCATAAAAAGGGTATGGGAGCCCGGGTACTGCCCTGGGGGACATGAATGCAAAAATAATTAAAAAAACAATAGTTTTTAAAGGAGCAGTGATTTTAATGATGCCTAATGTGAAACAATAAAAATTCCTTTAAATATAGTGCCTGAGGGGTCACCTTAGCCTGCCTGTAAATTGGTTCATCTGTACAGTGTATAGAATCTGCTGCAGCAAAACTGACATTTCTAAAGAAAAAAAGCATTTCAATGTACTTTGCGGCTGCAAACTATTACAGACACCCCGAAATACGATTGTGTGCCCCCCTCCCAAAACGGCGTGGGGTCCCCCCAACATCCATGCCAGACATATCTAGTGATGAGCGGAATACGCCATATTCGATTTCGCGATATTTCGCGAATATTTCGAAGAATATTCGCGAATATTCGTTAATATCGAATATTCGTGATATTTTATAAAAAAAAAAAAAAATTGCGAATTTTCGCCAATGCGAATTTTCGCTAATGCGAATTTTCGCTAATGTGAAATTTCGCGATTTTTTTTTTTTTTATAAAATATCACGAATATTCGATATTTACGAATATTCGGTATATTTTATATAAAAAAAAGCGAAATTTCACATATGTGGTTGCGAATATTCGTTAATATCGAATATTCGTGATATTTGATAAAAAAAAAAATTGCGAATTTTCGCTATTGCGAATTTTATTGCGAATTTTTTGCGAAATTTGAAAAATATCGAATATTCGAAATAGCGAATATTCGAAATAGCGAATATTCGCCGCGATATTCGAGATATTCGCGAATACTCGAATATGCAATATTCGTAGCGAATATTCGCAATGCGAATATTCGTGAGCAACACTAGACATATCATAGCATGCAGCCCAAGAGGTCAATAAAGGGGGGAAAGAGCAGGCGCCCACCCTCCTGAACCATATCAGGCCACATACCCTCAACACGGGGGGTGCTTTGAGCCAAAGCACCTTGTTCCCATGTTGATGGGGACAAGGTCCTCTTCCTGACAACCCTGGGCTGTGGTTGTGGGGGTCTGCGGGCAGGGGGCTTATCAGAATCTGGATTCCGCCCCCAGATCCTGCCATCTCTATGTGAATGAGTAGGGGTACATTACCCCTACTCATTCACCAAAAAAAAGTGTCAAATATAGATAAAAACAGTACACAGGTTTTTGACAAGTCCTTTATTAAAGAAAAAAAAAACATGCCCCCTGATGTAGATCCATAAGCAATCACAACGCCGACGCCACCGCCTGACCCAAAAAAACAGAACAAAAAAATTCTCTGCCCACATCCAAGGCTAGCCACCTACTCAGGCTCAGCTGTTTCACTCTTCTTATACGAGCAAGGGACAGAGGCATCTAGCGACATCACCCAGAGGCACCGCCCCCTTGTGACGTCACCAAATAAGCATGTACTGGTCAACCACTTTAAAGTTTATCTATGGGCTATAGCAATCAGCAATAATCACTGTAAGTTCTCCCGGTAGCGATGGCTCCCTGAGCTCCCCTCCAACACACACCTTGGAAGAACAAAATAGCTAATAGCACAATAAGAGGGATTCCCCCATTAATATTTACTGTTAGATTTGGTTGCAGAAAAGAAAAATCGCACTATGACCAGCTTAAACCTTTAATAAAAGGACTGAAGCAGAAAAGATTGAAGGGTCTTAGGTTATAAAAAGCATATATGTTGATCCGACACAAATAATGCTAAAATTATTCATTCACCAGAAATATTGACAGCTTGATTTTTGACATGTTAATCTTATTTGTAATAATAATAAGGGTTATTCAGAATATGTGAAGCTTTCTAAGTTATAAAAGATATATCTGACTTCAAAATATTGCTGTCTTCAAGTACAGTACTGTGCAAAAGTTTTAGGCAGGCGTAAAGAAATAATGTAAAGTATGAATGCTTTCAGAAATATATATTTTACTAGTTTATTTTTATCAATTTAAAAAATGCAGAGTAAGCGAAGAGAAGAAAATCTAAATGAAATCAATATTTGAATACCCTTTGGCTTCAAACGGCATCAATTCATTTAGGTACACTTCTACACAGTTTTTTGAAGGAAATCAGCAATAGTCAGCAATATGTCTACATTTCAAATTAGCTTTGATTTAGATTGCAGACAAAATTGCATTTTCATTTCATTATAATTTTTTTCAAACATTCTGATACATCTGAATTCCCGAATACCAAAACATTTGTCTGAATTCCGATTTGGAATGAAATTACCACACTGTGGTAAACTGTTGGAACAGCTGGCCATTCCTTTTCTGGACTATCCCCCAGTTCATCAACTACTAAAGAAGGACCATTTATCACTTTGGCTCTGAGGAAGAGAGTCCTCCCTTGAAACGTGTCAGCCACCTCCTGGTCTTTCAGCATCTCCGGTTCCAACCATGGCCGCCATCAGGGGGGTAAAGGCATTACACATATAAGGGGCCCGAATGTACACAGGGGTACACAGGGGTCCACCCCCAGTGGGCGGCTGGAGAGAAGAGGTGAGATATGACACTTCCCCCGTTCTCTGCAGCAGGAGATTGGCAGGATAGAGAGGTAAGGGGACACTTCATATCCCCTCCCCCCCGGTTCTCTGTTCACGGTTGGAAAGAAGAGATGAGATATCACATTTTCATATTTTCGGCAGCACCCAACCCCCCTCCCGATTCTCTGTTTGCAGCTGTAAAGAACAGATGAGATATCACACTTTGATACTTTCAGGAGCACCCGCCCCCCGGCTCTCTGCTCCAGGGGCCCCATGCCTAAAGATGTGTAAGGGGCCCCAACATTTCTGATGGCTGCCCTGATAAAATCTGGTGGAAAGGTGGTGTTGCCAACTATGTAGAGCAAAGGAACAGGTATTCCAAAAAAATAATGAATGTGGAGTGTATAGTCCCATTCATACATAGGAGTAGTCCAAATACTCTCATTGGTGTTGGAGATACACTATCTCCTTAGACAGATAACAACACATCCTCAGACAAGCGATCCTTGGAATAAAGGTAGGTTGGGTAGACTTACCAGCTGGAGTAGACCCGCAGCTCACCTTACGGCGGGGGGTCCCAAAAGCTTGTGTGGGCCGAATGCCCTCCCTGGTCACTGTCTCAGATGTATATCCTTGTGCAGATATCCCGAGCGAAATCCAATCTTAACCGGATTTATCAGTGGCCAGAAGGAATCTCCAATGGTGTTGTACTGCAAGTTATAATGCTCCCAAATAATCCGATCAGGGGAAAGAAAAAAGAGGAAAACAACTTTATTAACATTCCCCAGGGTGGGCTCCTTTGCACTTAGTGCAGCTTTCTCAGGATCTGCCTCCAGAGGTAAACCTTTGTTGGAAAAAGCCTGTGTCCCCTAAACTATGATGTGGAATTAACCCTTTACACGCTGAGAGCTACCGCCGAGGAACACAGCAGAGTTACACAGCGAGACTGAACTTGGCTCCATCTGGGTGACAGCGGGGGACACGACGAGGGGACACAGACTTTTTCCAACAAAGGTTTACCTCTGGAGGCAGATCCTGAGAAAGCTGCACTAAGTGCGAATGAGCCCACACTGGGGAATGTTAATAAAGTTGTTTTCCTCTTTTTTTCTTTCCCCTGATTGGATTATTTGGGAGCATTATAACCTGCAGTACAACATCATTGGAGATTCCTTCTGGCCACGGATAAATCCGGTTAAGATTGGATTTCGCTCGGGATATCTGTACAAGGATATACATCTGAGACGGTGATCAGGGAGGACATTTGGCCCACACAAGCTTTTGGGACCCCCCCACCGTAAGGTGAGCTGCGGGTCTACTCCAACTGGTAAGAGTACCCAACCTACCTTTATTCCAAGGATCGCTTGTCTGAGGATGTGTTGTTATCTGTCTAAGGGGATAGTGTATCTCCAACACCAATGAGAGTATATGGACTACTCCTATGTTTGAATGGGACTATACACTCCACATTCATTATTTTTTGGAATACCTGTTCATTTAGTGATTCATATATTTACCTCATAAGTATTGTATGTTTTTTAGAATATTCTTTTCACGTTTGTGTCCACTGTGGATTAGATATGATATTTATTTCCATTTTGTGATCACTACTATTACACTATATTTGGCATCCCCCATCCAGGTGGACCCCTCATTGGCGCTGCACTTTTTTCTATATTCCTTTCACAATTATCCATTGTTGTGTTGGCTGCCTCACATCTTTAGTATCATACACATTTTTTAATCCTATGCTTATAGTTTAGCGCAATATATTTACCTATAATATGTAGAGCAAAGGGGTATGAGGAGAAACCAATTTGTGTTTGACTTTTAAGTACACTCAAGAAATGTTTTGTAATTGAACATACTGTTCCCCTTTCCTTACAGTTCAACCAAAATAGATTATTTATTAAAATAGGGGCACAGAGAAAAGCCCCCAGGGGAAAGCTACAAGGAGACCCACTAGGGGATCGCCAATGCGCCAACTGTGTATGCTGGGCTGCTTGATAATATTTTCACAAGAGGGGGAGATCTATGTCGCAGTTAAATTTAGATTTATATAGATTAGTCTTAGCCACATGGAGAAAAATATCTGTCAAAATGTATAACAGGATAGGCTGCTTCAAAGCACGAAGCCAATAAGATGATATGGAGACAGCTAAAACCCAATGAAATATAATAATTTCGGTAATAGCGTTATCTTCACCACTGTGATTCTGCCTAAGCAGGAAATGTTGTGTTTTCCCAGGATATGAGGTGCGAGGCCAGATAAGTGAACAATTACGAATTGTTTGCTTGATACAGATTCCAGGTTTTATTGTCAAAGCTTAATTGAACAAGCTGAAGTTAGAAGCTGATTGGCTACCATGCACAGCTACACCAGATTTTGTACGCTCAAGTTTTAGTAACTCAACCCCAGAGTGTCATAATCCGGGGTGAAATGGAGGAAGAAAGGGCAAATTATCTCTAGCCTACTTAGTGTATCCTTGGGTAAAGAAACATTTTGGGCTTTCAACTTAATATAAAGTCCCAAATTATCACCAAAACGAGTCATGGGAGGCAAAAGTTTGAAGAGAAAGATCAATGCGTTAGTTCGTATCAATAAAGCGCCATCTGTAAATAGGCAGATTTTTGGATGATAGCCCGCAACCCCAATCCCTGTCACACCTGGTGCTAGGAGATTGCCAAGGCAAGAGGTTTGACTGTGAGAACCAACAATAATTGAGAACGTGGATGGCCCTGTCTTGTACCTCAGGCAACTGTGAATTCTTCCAAACCAAAGCCTTACACAGTATATGCAGACTGAGAACTAGGGATGAGCCCGATGTTCGAGTTGAACGCCAGGTTGTGTGCTCGGATAGGGGTCTGATAAGGGTGAACCCCTACGCCATTTTTTTTAATTTTGGTGCACGGTTCCCCATAATATCCATACCCTGCCCTGAAGGGCCTGGCATAGAATTTTGGGGACTCCCAAACAATTTTTCTTTCAAATTTTGGTTCGGGGTTCCCCTAAATATTCATACCAGACCCAAAGGGCCCCTTTACAGGCATACTATAGACACCCCCCAGGTACGAAATTTAAAGGAATATTTCACTTTTATTGTTTCACTTTAAGCATTATTAAAATCACTGCTCCCAAAAAAAAAAACTTTTTTTTTGTATTGATACATGTCCCTTGGGGCAGGACCCCGGTCCCATTGTTTTTATGACAATACCATGCATACTAGCCTTTTAAATTAGCATTTTTCATTTTCCATGTTCGGGTCCCATAGACTTTAACGGTGTTCGCATGTTCAAATTAATTTTTTGCCTGTTCACAAGTTCTGGTGCGAACCGAACCGGGGGGGGGTGTTCGGCTCATCCCTACTGAGAACTATAAAACATCCTTATTGAAGTAAATAACCAGAGACCAGATGCCCAGTGTTGCAGAACAAATTGTAATTAATCCCAACTGAGAGAATCAAAGGTCTTTCTTATGCTGGGAGAAAGAAGCATTGTTGGGCTCAATCTTTGCCTGGAGATATGCAAGAGAAGTGGGATCCTATGGACATTGTCAATACCTGGAAATTAGTCTGGCCAGCACCTGATTTGATTGGGCGGCCAGAATTTTAAACTCATCAATTTAACCGCTTCCCAAAATATTATTTGTAATAACACTTTTAATTTTCAGGATCTAGTTGTGAGGTCCACACTGGACAGATTGTATTCAGAATCTAATGGAGGAGTGCATGGGTTTAACTCTGATAGAATTCACAAAGGAGATAGATTTTTCTACCCCGTACATATCAGGAGCTGTGCAGTTGAAACCTTCCAGGCTCTTGTAGAGCAGGACCTGCAAAAGTTAAAATCGGATATTAAGATGGGCCCCAACCATACACATGATAACTTTACCCGAATAGAAAGACAGGCTCTTAAAACACTTAGCTCCCGGAGTGACAGTGTCATAAGAGAAGCAGATAAAGGAGGGTCGGTTATAGTTTTGGATTCAGAGGATTATAGGAGGGAGGCTTTAACACAGCTTAGTGACATTACCACTTATCGCACTTTAGATGCCAATACAACTAACACTTTCAAAACACAATTATTGAGTTTATTGGATAGTGGAGTGGAGATGGGTGCCATAACTCCAAAAACAGCACCATTTCTTTGTGTAGACAAAACATTGGTCCCAGTCTTTCACCATCTACCGAAGCTTCACAAAAATACTGTTCAGGGCCGCCCTATTGTTCCAGGCATTGGCTCCTTATTTGAAAGTCTAGAGATATAGATTGATTGCATGATTACCTGGCCATATTAAGGATACATCAACATTGCTTTCCCATATTGAGAGCATACAGTGGCAGGATTCCCTTTTGTGGGTTACCATGGATGTAAATTCTCTCTACTCATGCATCCCTCATGATCTTGTATTGCATGCCTTTAGGTTTCATTGAAATCTCTATAGTTCGTATGACAGGAATTTACGGGAATTTATTGTAATGTGTGCTGCTTTTCTTCTGGGACATAACTATTTTTTGTTTGATAAAACATATTTTCTGCAGTGTAGAGGGGCATCCATGGGGGCAAATTTTTAGCCCTCCTTGGTGAACCTCTATATGGGCTGGTGGGAGGAAGAGTTTCTCTTCTCTCACCATAACCCATATGTGGGCTATGGTGTACATTGACAATGTCATCCTTGTGTGGGACTACACGGTGGGTGACCTGCGATCCTTTATCGGCTATACGAATGATAACAGCTTAAACTTGGAATTCAGTTTTGAGAGTAATCATGATCATATACATTTTTTGGATGTTACTTTAACTGGTGATATCCAGACTAAAGCTGTCCGTTCACATACTTTTCGAAAAAGAGTGTGCAGGGAATTCTCTGCTTTTGGCTACTAGCTGTCACCCCTCCCATACCATCAGATTAGTACCTGTGGGAGAATTCACCAGGGCAAAAGGCAATTGCTCTGATGAGTCCTTTTTACGAGAGTGTGAAATTATTAGCACTAGGCTTAGAGATTGTGATTACAAATGATGGCTCATTGATAGAGTCATAGGTCTGCTCACTAAGAAAGAAAGATCCCTCTGTTGAAGTCAATTGGATGACGAAACCAATCAGGGCGGGACTACTACGGCGATCCGGAAGTGTCGTGTGCGCTCCACTGGTGGCTCATACAGGAAGGAAGTTTGCACGCTGTGTTTAATACTTACTTCTGGGGATTTGGACACCTTTAGGAAGTCACTGCCATTGTTTGCTCTGTTTTATCTACTAATGCATTAACCCTTGCTGACCCCAGCTATAGTGACGGATGTTCCAGTGAAAGATACTGCTTAAGGCCTTTACTAACTGGCCTTCTGGTGAGTGTGTACCCTGAAGGGGAGTGTGCCCCACTTGTGGTGTTTAACTGGGAAGAGGTGTAGGATCCTTCACAGATTGCTTTCACTGCACTGTTCTGAAACCCTGTCACCATACGAATGCCTATACTAACCAGCAGACAAGTCGGGCGAACGGGTTCCCAGAAGACAGATTTTAAAGCATGCTTTAAAATCTGTCTGCTGGCAAAATCTGTCTGTCCGCCCGTACACACGATCGAATTTGTCTGCTGAAATGGTCTGTCAGACTGTTTACAGCAGATAGATTTGATCGTGTGTACGCAGCCTTAGACTTTAAATAGCTGCTTTTCTTGTTGTTGAATATCCCTGAAAAATAAATGATATAGACATTTTAATACTTGGTCCGCTGCCTATTTAAATTAATTTGTATTTTATTTTATTTAATTAATTTATTTTGTTTTGAAAATACTTTGTACTGTGGCGCTGAGATGTGCCACTAGGCCTGGTGTTGCACTTTTTTGTAAGAAAGAAAGATCGTCCCTTTTTTACATACGAGGGACAATGGTAACAACAAGACTGGGAACTTATGCAAGAAAACATCTGGACATGGTCATGGGGGGGATAGAGGTAGAAGAGTTTCTAATATCCTCTTTTGTCAGTCCTTTTTAACGTAAATTTGACTGTGTTACGGATATTCATTTAGAAAATAATTCCAGTCCTATATGCAGATCCAGACCTAGTCGCTATCCTGTCTGTGGGCTGTAGGTTCCAGCTGAAGAAAAACCGCCCCAAAGCATGATGCTGCCACCACCATGCTTCACTGTGGGTATTGTGTTCTTTTGTTGATGTGCAGTGTTGTTTTTTGCACCAAACATATCTTTTGAAACTATGGCCAAAAAGTTCATCTTTGGTTTCATCAGACATAACACATATACCCAGAAGGATCTCTGCAGGCAGCATTACTTCTTCAGTGCAGCGGGTGTTCCAGGTCATCCAGAGACACCTGCAATTCAGATACCAGTGGGCTGCAGCATGGCTGGGCGGACTCCATTACCCAGGACCAAGATACGGGGAGAGAGTCTTATCATCTGCATCATTACCAACTTCACCTGAGTTCCAGAGTGGTGAGCGGGCATAGCCCATGTCATAGTTAAGGACACTGCTTTCAGACATCACTTACAAAGTTCAGCTGGTGGTACTTGTAGTTCCACAAAAGTTAAAACTTATGTTATAACAAACACTGAAATAAGACATCTATGATCAGTTTACATTACTGATTATAGTATCTATATTGGATAACACCATTAAGATTATAAAGAAAGAAGATATAATACAACCAGGATAAACCAAGGGCCTGCTCAATTTTCTATACTCTGTCATCCAGGATTACTTTATTTACAGCATAAAGAGGCTAGCTAAAGATATCCGGATTTCAAGGAATACCCTTTTACTTTTTATTATCCCTTTTCTTCTCATCTGTCTTAATTGTATTGGACTGCATTTAGAAAGGGAATGTCACAGATCGGGTGCAGTGCTGATCTGTGTCTTACCTTTTACTGCTGTAGTCTGCTGATTCCTGTGGTTCCACAAGCTTGTGTTCAGCTCTTGCTGCACTCAGCATCTATGGGTGTTGCCGGCTTCACCTGTTGCCTTTTACATCTTTCCTTCCTGCTACTTCCTGTCCAGCCTCCCATGTGCTTCTCTATTTAAATTCCACTGGATGCTTGAGCAACATTTGTTCTTGAGCATCCTGCGTGCAACCTGCTTAAACTAACCTCTCGTGAACTGATCTCTTGTGTACCGATTTGGCTAGTTCTCCTGATTACGTTGTCTGCAGCTGGCCCTGACCTTGGCTCGCTATACGGCTCTCCTTTGCTTCATCCTTCCATCCATCCGTGTCTGAAAGTGTCTTCTGGTACTCTCCTTGGGAGCAGGGTGAATCTGGGGGTCGTGACTTGGGGTCAGCATGCAGCTAAGCCCAAACCCTTGTGAGGGGGTCCCTGGCAGAATACCGGTTGGCCCTTAAATTCCACGCCCTGGGGGGATCCTGTGTCACTTGCTTGCCTGTGGGCTCACACCAGTAGAACCGTGACAGAGAGCCATCCATGTAATAGTTTGCATATTGTTTCTTTTATATCGTGCAAAATGTACTGGCCTGTGAGTTGAGGAAGCATAAGGGAGAAACCTGACACAGAAGACATATCATCAGTTGTCTACCCTCCTGTTAATCTGTTCACATAGATTTCTGTGATTGTGGTTAATGTTGGTGTTCATTTACAACAAAGAGAACTTTTCATCATTATATTGCTTCTTTGATAATTACAGATAAAACAGTTGTGTATGTAGGAGTGTTTTTTACTAACTGTCAAAGTTGACATATACTTATTTTGTGATCTAATTGATAAAATAAACACATTTTAACTGTATTTTTAATACTGTGTTAGTCTCCAGTTACTACTACCGTTGGTAAGATGACAGAACCAAGGGTGTCCGAGGTAATCAATGGGGTACAGAGTCAATTAGCAGCCCTTACAGGGGTACTGCTACACATATTTTTAGCAGCACTAACATGATGTTGGTTACTGTTACCTAATGGGGAGGGGGTCATATCTGCTCAGCCCTAAACCAAATTGCTTAAGGCTTTCTGTAAATTATGGCTAATTAACATGCCATACAAAAGGGTGCTTAGCTGGCTTTTTTTATTACATGGTTACTAAGGAACCATAGAGTTTGCCTTTAAGCCTGTGGATTAGTGAGAATGTTTTTGTTGCATGACTCGTAGTGTGGAGAAAAACTCTGTCCCTTGATGAAGAATGTGCGCTGGCTAATACAGACTTGCCCAATATTAGCTGTGTAAGCTTGTCTGTGTTTCTTACCCTATGGGGCTTTCCTCTCCATCTACTAGTTCAATATTTATGTGGACTAACTTTAGGATGAAAAGAATGTTCACTGGGTCTTCTGCAGCCCGGCGTACACATCTGGAATGACAGGAATGTCAAAAGACATTGGTATTTAAACTTTTTTTTTTATACTGGGGAACACACGTGAAAAATCCTAAGAAGCAGGGGAATACATTTCAAGGATTAGGAGCACATAATTCCTCATTTTCATGTAAATGTCAGTAGAGGAATGCTAAGGACTTACTCAAAGAACAACTCTGCTGAACACCAGTTTGTGTGGACATATAGCATAAGGCACCATTCACATGGGCATAAGATGCGTTTTCTGCATGGAACGCTCTTGCTATCAGAAAATCTTGCATTAACCACTTGCCGACTGCCTAACGCACATTTACGTCGGCAGAAGGGCACGGGCAGGCAAAGCAACGTATATATATACGTTGCTTTGATCCTGACCCTTAGCAGGCGACTCGATGTCCTGCGATCGGGTCATGGAGCGGCAGAACGGGGAGATGCCTTTGTAAACAAGGCATCTCCCTATTCTGTCTGGTGACACAGCACTGATCGTCTGCTCCCTCTCATTCGGAGCGGAGATCAGTGATGTGTCACAGCAAGCCACGCCCCCTAACAGTTAGAATGACTCCCTAGGACACACTTAACCCCTTCCCCGCCCCCTACTGGTTAACCCCTTTACTGCCAGTCACATTTTTACAGTAATCAGTGCATTTTTATAACACTGATCGCTGTATAAATGTGAATGGTCCCAAAAAAGTGTCAAAAGTGTTCGATGTGTCCGCCATAATGTTGCAGTCACAATAAAAAACACAGATCGCTGCCATAACAAGTAAAAAAAAATTATAATAAAAATGCCATAAAACTATCCCCTATTGTGTCCACCTAGTTCAACCAATAAAAGGGATTTTTTTTTACAATCCTACATACACAATCCTACAACCACAGTTGATCCAGAGGAAGGAAAAAAACCTAAAGCAAACAGCAAAGCATGATCCAATTTGCTCCATCCACACTCAAACGCTGACTCACTGTGACATAAAAATAGGTGAAACAGGTAAAAGATGGCTTCAGCTCATACACACCATCTGTGTAGTTTCTCAGACATGTTTTGCCCTTTTCAGAGCTTAAAGGAGTTGTAATGGCAAAGGGATTTTTATCCTAATGCATTGTATGCATTAGGATAAAAAGCCTTCTGTGTGCAGCAGCGGCTCTCGGCCCCCCTAATACTTATTGGAGCCCCATCTCTGTCCAGCGATGTCAACAAGTGTCTCGGCCTTTTGAGACTCTCCCTCCTGATTGGCTGGGACACAGCAGCGGCGTCATTGGCTCCCGCTGCTGTCAAAGTCAGTCAGCTAATCAGAAGAGAGAGGGGGCGGGCAGGCACTCTGAAGCAGGTTTTCATCAAGATTGTCTCTGTACATTGCTGCATTCATCTTGCCCTTAATCCTGACTAGTCTCCTAGTTCCTGCCACCGAAAAACATGCCCATGGCATGATGCTGCCACCACCATGCTTTACTGTAGGAATGGTATTGGGCAGGAGATGAGCGGTGCCTGGATTCCTCCAGACTTTTCATTCAGGCCAACAAGTTCAATCTTTGTTTCATAAGACCAGAGAATTTAGTTTCTCATGGTCTGAGAGTCCTTTAGACGCTTTTTGGCAAACTCCAGGTGGGCTGCCATGGGCCTTTTTACTGAGGAGTGGCTTCCGTCTGTTCACTCTATCATACAGACCCGATTAGTGGAGTGCTGCAGAGATGGTTGTTCTTCAGAAAGGTTCTCATCTCCCCACAGAGAAACAGAGAAATGCAGGAGCTCTGTCAGCCTGACCATCAGGTTCTTGGTTACCTCCCTGACTAAGGCCCTTCTCTTGCGATCGCTCAGATTGGCTGGGCTCTAGGAAGAGTCCTGCTGGTTCCAAATTTCTTCAATTTATGAATAATGGAGGCCACTGTGCTCGTTGTGACCTTCAATGCTGCAGAACTTTTTTGTACCCTTGCCGACGCGCCTTGATACGCCTTGATACAATCCTGTCTCGGAGGTCTACAGACAATTCCTTGGACTTCATGGTTTGGTTTGTGCTCTGACATGCACTGTTAACTCAGACCTTATATAGACATGTGTGTGCCTTTCCAAATCATGTCTAATCAACTGAATTTACCAATCAAGTTGTAGAAACATCTCAAGGATGATCAGTGGAAACAGAATGCACCTGAGCTCGATTTTGAGTGTCATGGCAAAGACTTATGTACATGAGATTTTTTTCATTTTTTATTTTTAATAAATTTGCAAAGTTTTCAAACAAACTTTTTTCAAGTTGTCATTGTTTGTAGAATTCTGAGGAAAATAATGACTTTATTCCATCTCGAAATAAGGCTAACATAACATTATATCTGGTTAATTATTTTGAAAGTTGTGTTTTTAGTCCTGACCATAACACATGTCTACCCTTCGCATATATGCAGACAGATATATGTGTATAGCGGATGTCTTAGTGCAATGTGTGTGGGTGACATAAAATTGAGATGCTGAGCACCAGTCTATCCTCTAATTGAACAGCGGGTAGAGGAATGCCTTGTAATTTTGGAATTCAGATAATGTATTTTCTTATAATTATTCAGCTTTGAAGAATTTTAAATATTCCCCACTGTGGAAGCTCAACATGCGGCCAGGACAAGTGAGATGGAATTCAACAATACGAAAGTTGATACCTATCAGAGTTGTGTGCATGTGAAAGTTGGGGGAGGGGGATTAAAATAATAAAAGAAAAATTACAAGGGTTTATTTTTTGTACTTAATCTGGGTATTTTTGCATGGCATGAAAGAATGAATGGCATGTTTAAGATATATTATTATGCTGTAAAGAGTCAGAGATTCCAGTATGCTCATTTTCAAAAAGTTCTGCTTAACAATATAGAAGGGATATAAATCACACATAGGGGCTTATTTATAAAACTGAGGTAGGATCCGGGAAAGTAAACATGTCTGGCTTCCATCTCTTTTGCTGGCACTCGCTCTCAAGTTTCCCAATGGTGGGTAGGAAGAACAAATACTGTATATGGAAATGAGGATATTGTGCTAAATCTTAATTTGTGAGCCCTTAAAATGTATATAAGAGAAAAAAAATATTTTTTAGTCCTAAATAAAATGAGATTTTTATTGGAGTCTATTAGAGCTGCACGATTAATCATTAAAGAATCGAGATCATGATTCAATCGTCCTCACGATCTTAAAACAGCATTTCCTCGATTCAATGCAGAGCTGTTCTCTGCTCGCTGCTGACAGCTGTCATAAAAATAAAAAAATAAATAAACAGGCAGCCTGCCAAGTTTATCACAACATCGCTTAAGCGAGATAAAGAGAAACATTGTAACATTTAGTTCTTTAACCACTTAACCCCCAGACCATATTGCTACTCAAAGACCAGAGCACTTTTTGCGATTCGGCACTGTGTCGCTTTAACTGACAATTGCGCGGTCGTGCGACGTGGCTCACAAACAAAATCTTTTGGTGGTATTTGATCACCTCTACGGTTTTTAGTTTTTGCGCTATAAACAAAAATAGAGCGACAATTTTGAAAATTTTTATTTTTTCCTTTTTGCTATAATAAATATCCCCCAAATATATATAGATATATACCGTATTTATCGGTGTATACCGCTCACTTTTTTGCCCTGAAAATCAGGGCAAAATCGTGGGTGCGCGGTATACGCCGATAGCCGCTTTCCCGCGTCTATTTCGATTACTGCGCCGGCATATTCCGAGCGCAGTACACTCGGGTATAGTCGGGAAGACTCGGCTCCTCTCGTGCTGACATCCTGGACGTACAGGACGTGAGCGCGAAAGGAGCCGAGCCTGCCCGACTATTCACGAGTGTACTGCGCCTGTATATACCGAGCGCAGTACACTCGCGTATAGTCGGGCAGGCTCGGCTCCTTTCGCGCTCACGTCCTGTACGTCCAGGACGTCAGCGCGAGCGGAGCCGAGTCTGCCCGACTATACCCGAGTGTACTGCGCTCGGTATATGCCAGCGCAGTATTCTAAATCGGCGCGGGAAAGCGAGGAGGACGCCGCAGAAGGATGAGGAGGATGCCGCAGAAGGACGAAGAGGACACCCGAAGCCGCAGACGGACGCCGGACCCGACGAGGAGGACACCCGAAGCCGCCGATGGACGCCGCGCAAGACGACAAAACTGTAAGTACAAAAAAAAATTTTTCCACAGGAATGGGGGCAACTTTAGGGGTGCGCGCTATACGCCGGAGCGCGCTATACCCCCATAAATACGGTATATATATATATATATATATATATATTTATATATATATATATATATATATAAAAAAAAATCCTCAGTTTAGGCCGATAAGTATTCTTCTACATATTTTTCATAAAAAACAAACAAAAAAAACGCAATAAGCGTTTATTGATTGGTTTTGCGCAAAAGTTATAGGGCCAGATTCAGGTACAATTACATTGGCGCAGAGTATCAGAGATACACTACGCCGCCGTATTTTACCTGGCTCTATGATGAATTCAGGTACAGGTTACGGCCCGTAAGGTACGGCGGCGTAGTATATTTCTCGCGGCGGAATCAAAATACGTGATTAGGGGGCGTGAAGCATTTAAATTAGGCGCGTCCCCACGGCGATCGAACTGCGCATGCTCCGTTCAGAAATTTCCCGCCGTGCATTGCGCAAAATAACGTTGTTACGTCATTTTTTGTTTGAGTAGCGTCGTTTACGTACATTCCTATTCCCGGACGAATTACGTAAAAAATAAAAAAAGACGTTGAAATTCGACGCGGGAACGACGGCCATACTTAACATGGGCTGTCTAAAACTAGACCAGATAAAAGCTGGAATAACTTTACGCGGCAAAAAAATGACTACAGATGCCGTAAGAGATTGCGAACGACGCTCGTAACTTCGTGGATCGCCGGAAAATGCTCATTTGCATACCCCGACGCGGAAAACGACGGGAACTCCATCCAGCAGCCGCAAAATTATTGCAGCGTAGATCCGAAGGCGTACGAACACGTAAGCCAGTCGGATTGAAGCCCGAAGCCGTCGTTTCATGGTTTGAGGCTTCAGACTAATGAAACGACGCGCGTAATTTGAAAGTACTCCGGTCTAACGCGAGATAGACCGGAGTAAGGGCTCTGTGAATCTGGCCCATAGCGTTTACAAAATAGGGGATAGTTTTATGGCATTTTTATTAATATATTTTTTTTACTAGTAATGGTGGCGATCAGCGATTTTTTCGGTACTGCGACATTATGGCGGACACTTCGGACACCTTTGACACATTTTGGCTGCTGGGCGAGGTGGCTGGTCGGCAAGCAGTTAAAGGAGTTGTAAAGGAAAAAAAAATTTGCCTAAAATTAATGTCTGCAAGGTAGACAGACAGAATAGTGTAATGATTCTGATAAAAAAAACCTAGTAAATACCTATTAAATTCCTTCATCTATATCACCTAATCATCGCATTTTAGTTTCTGTTCTCTCATTCACTTCCTGGTTTGCGGCGTTTGTTCATGTAAGAACTACATTTCCCAGTATGAATTGCGGCACGCCCAGTAATTCACACCTCCTTGAAGTCTCTAACACGTAGAGAGCGTCCTGCCGCACAGATGTAGTTCCCAGGAGGGGGCAAGCACGTCACTGACCACCGCGGTAAAGCCTCCCTTCATGGTGGTGAGTAACAATCAGACAAGCAGGAAGTGAACAGAACCGAGAAGAAACAGAGCAACTTCTGAGCAAAAACGAACAATGAGGAGTGAAAAAAGGAATGTCTGCATGTAAAGGATGCTTATTATGAAAAAAAATTCCTTTACAACCCCTTTAAGATCAAAGGAATGAACTTTGGTCTGTATATGAGGTCAGTTAACCACTTAAAGACTAAACCTTTTCTGACATGTGTTGCTTATGAGTTAAAAATCAGTACTTTTTTGCTAGAAAATTACTTAGAACTCCCAAACATTATATACCAATAAACCTTAGGAGGACTTTTCAACATTAACTTACTGGCTTTACTTTTTCTTTTTACTTAAAGTTTTTGTTCACTTTAATAATTTTTATCCATTGGGATTTCTTGGACCAATAGTGCATTTGTGCAACAAGTGCTGATGCAACGTAGAGGAAAGACGCATTTTTGATTCATATTGGGTATTGCATTTTTTCTGTCATGCATTTGTGTTGTCAATGATTGCACCCTAGTACTTAGCTCAATAGTATACATTCACATTTATTGCACAGCTTATTATTTCTTATAGGTCTTTAATTTGTTTGTGTTTCACATTTAAAGATGCAGCATTTTTCACTTTACACGCTACTGTTCCTTCATAGGAACACCAAATTGACAGCGCAGTAATACACCTCTTTTTCTACTGTCTATATACCCATTGGGAAGATACACTCCAGCCAGAGAGAGGGACAGGGAGCAGACAGGGACATATTTCACCCAGCGCATGGCAGGGACTGAAGGCAGGCATTGGTATGCATACCCCACCAGAATCCCCACATGCCAGGAAACAGCCTACTATAAGGTGACCAGATTTTTTAAATGAAATCTGGGGACATATTTTTTCTTTACTAGTAATGGCAACAATAAGCGACTCTCTGCCCGTCGCCGCCCACCTCACAGCCTCTCAAGTCTTACTCTTCGGGCCTCGGCTACTACTGTATGGGGAGCGGAGGAAGATCACTCCGCCAGGGAAGGCAAGGAGATTTTAGCCAAGGCTGAAGAACATGCGAGTGATGCTAAATGGGCATGCGCCCGAACCTGAAGAAATATTCCCTCCGACCAGCACATGATCATCAGAAAGGGGCACAGATAATGGGAAAAGTACAACCCCCCTATGCTAGTAGGCACGGCGGAGTGATCGGTGTAATTCTAATTTTTTTATTTTAATTCTGCACTGATTGACTTTGAAATTGCCCATGCCCCCTATTAAATCCAATCTGGGGACAAAACCAGGGACAGACTTGGTCCGGGGACAGTGTCCTCAATCAGGGGACTGTCTCCTGAAACTGGGGATGTCTGGTCACCCTAGCCTACTATGACTGGCCTACCTATGTTGACGTCCCACACATCTCCCTCAAGGACAGAGGATATCACATGTACACATAAAAAAAGTATATGCAGTTATATCCAGATAGAAAAGGGGGAACTCATTATTAGGAAACCATAGAAGAACCATGTTCCTCTCAGTCGAGCACCACCTACAGTGGAGAAAGTAGGCTGCCCCTGCCTACACACACACATGGCTAAGTCCAGCAGGTATTCTACAGGAATTAGTGGTGATACATTGATGAAGAAAGAGAGGATACGTACAGTGTTTGTGAGACATTTATTTTCATATCCAATACATTATATAACTATCACAACTACTGTATATGATCATGTTGGACATTTTAATTGAAATGAGCAATAACATGGGATATTCCTTCAGTGCACACAGCCAGGTCCATAAAAACATGGGATGATGAATTTGGAGTGGAGGACTTGAGTGGCCAACACAGGGCCATGGCCACAATTCCACCGATGAAGCCGGAAGTTCGGGACCCGGAAATTACGTGACCGGAATGAGCCTCGACATACATTTCATTTTACAATGTCATCAGGAAGCATAGTGCTCTTACCTGGACAGGATCCACTATTTGCTATGTACACTTAAAGGGGTTGACTTACTAAAGGCAAATACACTGTACACTTTGCAAGGGAACTTTCCCCAGAGCTTAGAGAATGAGGTAAAGATCTGCTTACTTCCTTTATCCAATATATTTTTTTGTATTTGCAGGTGATTGGATATTCTTTGCAAAGTGAGATTTCATCACGATCACTAAGCTCTAGGGGAAATACCTGAAAATACAGAGTGAACAGTCTGTTTGCCTTTAGTAAATCAAGGACAAAGTGTATGCACACCTAAAAATAAATATTTATAAAATAGCATCTTGTACTCTACTCATTATAAATGTATCATTCATTTTCTCCCTTGTTTTCTACAGCTTATTGACCAATGCTACCTTACCCTTAAAGTGGTATTGAAGCTTCATTTTTTTTTAAATAACAAACATGTTATACTTATCTGCTCTGTGCATTGGTTTTGCACAGAGCAGCTCTGATCCCCATACACACTATTAACCACTTAAGGACCGCCTACTGCACATTTACGTCGGCAGAATGGCACGGCTGGGCACATCAACGTATATATACGTTGATTTTAGTACCCAGCCGTGGGTCACGGGATTCGCGGACCCGATCGCCGCTGGAGTGCGGCGATCCGTCCCTGGAGCGGAAGAACGGGGAGAGCCGTGTGTACACGCGGCTTCCCCGTGCTTCTCTGTGGCCGCAGCATCGATCGCGTCATCCCTGTAATAGGGGGACGCGATCGATGACGTCACACCTACAGCCACACCCCCCTACAGTTGTAAACAAACACATTAGGTCACACATCCCCTACAGCGCCACCTGTGGTTAACTCCCAAACTGCAGCTGTCATTTCCACAGTAAACAATGCAAATTTAAATGCATGTTTTTCTGTGAAAATTACAATTGTCCCAAAAATGTGTCAAAATTGTCCGAAGTGTCCGCCATATTGTCGCAGTCACGAAAAAAATCGCTGATCGCCGCTATTAGTAGTAAAAAAAAAAAAATTAATAAAAATGCAATAAAACTATCCCTTATTTTGTAAACGCTATAAATTTTGCGAAAACCGACCGATAAACGCTTATTGCGATTTTTTTACCAAAAATACGTGGAAGAATACGTATCGGCCTAAACTGAGGAAAAAAAATGTTTTTTTTATATATTTTTGGGGGATATTTATTATAGCAAAAAGTAAAAAATATTGCATTTTTTTTAAAATTGTCGCTCTATTTTTGTTAATAGCGCAAAAAATAAAAACCGCAGAGGTGATCAAATACCACCAAAAGAAAGCTCTATTTGTGGGAAAAAAAGGACGCCAATTTTGTTTTGGAGCCACGTCGCACGACCGCGCAATTGTCAGTTAAAACGAAGCAGTGCCGAATCGCAAAAAGGGGCAAGGTCCTTTACCTGCATTTTGGTCCGGGTCTTAAGTGGTTAAGGCCCGTACACGGGATTGAATTTTCCGACGGAATTGTGTGATGACAGGCTGTTGTCAGAAAATCCAACTGTTTATATGCTTCATCGGACAATTGTCGGATTTTTCGACAACAAATGTTGGATAGCATGCTTTAAAATTTTCCGCCAACAAATGTGTGCTGTTGGATTATTTGATCGTGTGTAAACAAGTCCTTCAGACAAAACTCTAAAAAGCTGAAAAAACACATAGCTTTGTGTTTGTTGGCCACCAATTCTTTGCCGTATGCAATACAAGTCCATGGCCAACGCCTTTTGGACAAAAGTCCTACGCTTTGTCCGCAGAAAATCCGATCGTGTACCAGGCTTTAGATTTTCTGCAGATTTTTGTCTTCAGATTTACCAAAACCATATAATAGAAGGTCAAACCTTAACCGCTTCAATACTAGGCTTTTATACCACCTCCATACCGGGCCTATTCTGACACTTCTCTCCTACATGTAATAATCATCATTCTTTTGCTAGAAAATTACACAGTACCCCCAAACATTATATATGTTTTTTTTAGCAGACACCCTAGGGAATAAAATGACGGTCATTCCAAAGTTTTATCTTGCACGGTATTTACGCAATTATTTTTCAAACGCTTTTTTTTGTAAAAAAAATTGTTTTATGAATTAAAAAAATAACAAAACACTAAAGTTAGCCCAATTTTTTTGTATTATGTGAAAGATTATGTTACACCGAGTAAATAGAGACCCAACATGTCACGCTTTAATTATGCGCACACTCATGGAATGGCGCCAAACTTCGGTACTTAAAAATCTCCCTAGGCAACGCTTTATTTATTTTTTACAGGTTACAGTTTAGATTTACAGAGGAGATCTAGTGCTAGATTAGTTGCTGGCACTCTAACGCACGCGGCGATACCTCACATGTGTGGTTTAAACGGCGTTTACATATGTCGGCGGGACTTGCGTGTGCGTTCGCTTCTGCACGCGAGCTATCGGGGACAGGGGCGTTTTCATTTTTTTTTTATCTTTTATTATTTTTTTTTACTTATATTTTATTTATTTTTACACTTTTTTTCATTTTTTTTTTTTTTTCCACTTTTATTCCTATTACAAGGAATGTAAACATCCCTTGTAATAGGAAATGTGTGAGACAGGTCCTCTTTATGGAGAGATGTGGGGTCAATAAGACCTCACATCTCACCTCCAGGCTGGAAACCATGAGATCGGTGAAAAAAAATTCACCGATCTCATGAATGGTGACTTACAGCCGCAATCGCGGCTTTGTTTACATACGGGGACCCGGGCGTGACGTCATCAGATCGCGCCCGGGTCCTCCGACGGTCATAGAGATGACTGGTGACCATCTGGTCACCAGTCATCTCTATGCTTCCTGCCGCCGCCGACGATTCGTTCTCCGGGCCCCCGAAGGTACAGGTAAGCCCGGAGAAGCACCGGATGGCGGCGGGAGGGGGGGGATGTCCCCTCCCGCGGCCTGTAAGAACGATCAAGCGGCGGAACCGCCGCTATGATCGTTCTTACTTTGTGCAGAATCGCCGGCTGAAGAGATGGATATCTGGATGATGCCTCTGGCTGCAGGCATCGTCCAGATATTCGCCTGCAATACCCAGGCCGTCAATTGACGGCCACTTAGGATGGTAAATCCCATCCCAGGCCGTCAATTGTCTATGGCTGGGTATTGAAGTGGTTAATGCCGCGTACACACGACCGTTTTTCATGACGTGAAAAACGGTTGTGTTTATGCTCCAGAGCGTTTTTCTCGATGAGGAAAATGTCTATTAAAAATTTAGAACCTGCTCTATTTTTTCTCGTCGTTTTTCACATCGTTCTATTTCACGTCGTAAAAAATGGTCGTGTGTAGACCGTTTTTCATGACGAGAAAAATTCTATTTTTTTAAATGGTCGTGAAAAACAGTTGTGTGTAGGATCCAGAGTGTTTTTCTCGACGAGAAAAATGGGCGTTACAAATTTAGAACCTGCTCTATTTTTTCTCATCGTTTTTCACATCGTCCAATTACACGTCGTGAAAAACGAGGGGGGAAAAAAAATGCGCATGCTCAGAAGCAAGTTATGACACAGGAGCGCTCGTTCTGGTAAAACTAGCGTTCGTAATGGAGATCGCACATTCATCACGCTGTAACAGACTGAAAAGCACAAAGACTGAAAAGCGCGAATCGTCTCTCACCAAACTTTTACTAACACACGGTCACACAAAATCAGCAAAAGCAGCCCAAAGGGTGGCGCCATTTAAATGGAACCTCCCCTTTATAGTGCCGTCATACGTGTTGTACGTCACCGCTCTTTGCTCGAGCATTTTTTTTCAAGATCATGTGAATGCAAGGTAGGCTTGAGAGGAATCACGTCAAGAAAAACGTTTTTTTCCATGACATGAATAATGGTCGTGTGTACGTGGCATCAGAGTTTAAATTTGTATGCAATCAGCCAGGCCCTTGCACTACATGGTTTTGATAAATCTGAAGACAAAAATTTGCAGAGAATGTAAAGCCTCGTACAAATAATAGTTATTCAAAGAGATTAAGTCCGACTGATGGCAGAACGCCCATAGAATTGGCACCTCATCCCAATTAGTTAAATGTGTGGAAAGGAAGAGAGGAGATTTTTGCGGTGCTTACAGATAATAGTGAGAACATAGGGCCAGATTCAGATACATTTTCGTATCTTTCCGGCAGCGTAGCGTATCTCATTTACACTACGCCGCCGTAACTTAGAGCGGCAGGTCCCGTATTCAGAAAGAATTTGCGCCCTAAGTTACGGCGGCGTAGTGTAAATCGACCGGCGTAAACGCGCGTAATTCAAAGTAGGCTGGTAGTGGGCATGTTGTATGTTAATGAATCGTGACCCCGCGTAAATGACGCGCCGAACGAACGGCACACGCGCCGGCTGTGGACGTATCCCAGTGCGCATGCTCCAAAATCACGTCGGAAATATTCATTGATATCGACGTGAACGTAACTCACACCCAGCCCCATTCCCGAACGACTTACGCAAACGACGTAAACGACATACAATACTAAGCTGTTCTAATGTCCATACTTAACATGGGTTGCGCTTCATATAGCAGGGGTAACTTTACGCCGGTCGAACGCCTTACGCAAACGACGTATATCAATACGCCGGGCGGACGTCCGTTCGTAAATCGGCGTATATAGCTCATTAGCATATTCAACGCGTAAGTCTACGGAAGCGCCACCTAGCTGCCTGCGTAAATATGCAACTAAGATACGACGGCGTAAGAGACTTATGTCGGTCGTATCTTAGCCAAATTTCGGCGTATCTTGCTCTCTGAATACAGAACACAGATACGATGGCGTAAGTTCTCTCTGAATCTGGCCCCAAGTGTTTAACAAAAGGATTTAACACATTTTAATAAAAATCAAGATTAAAAACATAGCAGGCACATTAGTAATAATAGTGTGTATGGGGGCTTAAGCCAACATGCTTCAGAAGACACCCTAAAATTGGAGAAAATACACCACTGCAGAAAACAAACATAATAATTAAACATCTGGATAAGAAAAGAAACAGCGTGTTACTCGTACTAACTTAGAACATGTCATATTAAAAATAGAATCATTTCAAATTTATTGTTCTGTGTTTCGTGTCTGTGGCTTGTACCTGAAAAAGCAATTATTCTTAATCTTGATCTTACATGTATAAGTGATGCAAGAGTTCATTTATCTTTGTAGCAATTTACCTGCACATAGTCATATCTCACTTTCCAAAATGAATTCTTTTGTAGCCTCCAGGTGTGTTTGCGCAGGATTAATTGCTTGGTACTTCATGAATTAGTATAGAGATGGAAAACATTATATACTCAATGAGAGCCAATGCCAGACACTTCCTTCTTAAAGGTATGGTCTGATCAACTGTGAAATGTGGCTTTTGAGCAGGACCATAGTTGTACTTTTTGTGCTTGATAACATTATATAAACTTTGCATAATACTAACTTTGTCATGCTATATATCTTATATAACTTTTTAACTTATTTGTATCTCTTTATTGAATTTTCAAGAGAACATAAACTTCACCCACGCAGGGGTAACCTAAGCAGACTGCACCGCGCAGCCCTTAACAACTAAAAATACAAAACAACTCCCAAATAGTGTGTGAGTAGCTCACCCCGGTGCATATAATGTAAAGTGTATAAAAATAACAACCCCACCAGGCTGGACATGCCAAGCTCGCCCCTCCACTGTTGTAGGATGACATGGCTTATACATGAAGAAAGGGCTTTAACTCTTAAAGCGGAGTTCCACCCAAAAATTGAACTTCCGCTTTAAGTGTTGGTGGCATGTAATTATTTTTTGGGGGGGAGCGGATACCATCTTTTTAGAGGCATCCAGCTCTCACTTCCTCCCGGGCTCCGCGGTGCCGGAAGGAAGTTTACCTCTTCCCCCTCCCTCCTTGCAATCTTCTGGGACATGTCACAGGCCCCAGAGGATTGCCCGGCCATTCACAGCGCGGCTCGCGCATGCCCATGCGCTGGGCGTCTCCGACTGTGAAGCCACATCCGGGCGCTCACAGTAAGAATGCCAGCGCCGTGGAGAGGAGCGGGGCTTCATACGCCCACATCGCTGGACCGTAGCTGCTGACTTCCACCCAAAAGTGGAACTTCCCCTTGTTCGTCTCCTCCCCCTCCCTCCAGTATCACATTTGGCACCTTTTAGGAAGGAGGGGGGAATGGGGACCTGTTTTTGACGGATCCCCACTTCCGGGAGATGGGGCCACGGCGCCGTCTCTTGGAAGTTCATCCCCCTCCTCCTTTGCTTGACCAATTAGTAAAGTGCAGCGCCCTTCGCGCATGTGCAGTAGGGAACGGGCTGTGAAAATGAAACGCTTCACTGCCAGGTTCCCTTACCGGCAATGGCGGTGGCTGCACCCGACAGCTGATCCAAAGAGCTGCAGTATTTGTAGCTGCTGATTTTTCAAAATAAATCAACAGTAATCTCATTACTAGATTCTAAGGTACATAAATAAGTAGTTATATTATGACTATATGGGCTATTGTATAATACATTTCAGGAAGGGTGTGGACAGTGCTTCCACTGTAGGTAATCCTGGGAGCTGCACAAAATGAGACATTTTGGAAAAACTATCCACTATGACCCATATAGCAGTCATGCCCTCGAACTTAGGTAAGTCTGTAATGAAGTCCATAGTCAAATGGGTCCAAGGCTGACGAGATGCCGGAAGTGGTTGTAACAGTCCAGTAGGCAATGTGCGGGGTACTTTATTAGCAGCACAAGTTGGACAGGCAGCCACATAGTCAGTAACATTCCTTTTCATATGAGGCCATCAGACATGCAAGGTCTTATGAGTGATGGTGACACCAGGATGACCGGATAGCACACCATCTTATGCCCAGAGGAGTACAGCTTTTCTGATGCTAGGGGCTACGTACAGGCAACCTGGTGGTATCTTCAAGCCTTGGGGAACACAATTCTGGGTTTCTTGTAACTGTTGGGAAAGAGTCATAGAGATCTGTGTGATAGGGTTGAGCGAACTCGAACTGTAAAGTTCGGGTTCGTACCGAACTTTGTTTTTTTTTTGGACCCGAACCCTGAATAATTTACTGAAAGTTCGGGTTCGGAGTTTGGCTAAGTAACAGCGTGCTGCACGGCAGCCAATCTCTATTTGTTTTACTTGTGTGACCTAGAAGCCATCACAGCCATGCCTACTAATGGCATGGCTGTGATTGGCCAGTGCAGCATGTGACCGAGCATGTGACCCAGCCTCTATATAAGCTAGAGGCACACAGCACAGCTCATCACTCTGCTTTAGTTGGGTAGGGAAAGGCTACTGCTGCTTTTATGGACAGATTTAGATAGGATTTTCCTGCTTCAGAAATCGAATTAAAATATTCAGCGATCTACATAGCATTAGCTACTGTAGGGAA
Organism: Rana kukunoris; assembly: GCA_029574335.1. Classification (NCBI taxonomy): domain Eukaryota; kingdom Metazoa; phylum Chordata; class Amphibia; order Anura; family Ranidae; genus Rana; species Rana kukunoris. Next base: position 53,101,852 of record CM056049.1, read on the forward strand.
AGTTTCCTGATGTTCTTATAGGGAGAGAATTAGATAGGAGTCTGTCCTACTTCACAAATCTAATTGCAGCTGCACTGCATATTTTCCTGTCAGATACTCTGCATTAGATAATTTAGGATGAAGGTTCCTGATTGTGCTTATAGGCAGAGAAATATATAGGAGTCAGTCCTACTTCACAAACCTAATTGCAGCTGCATTGCATATGTTCCTGTCAGATACTCTGCATATTGCACCAGCATTGCATATGTTCCTGTGACATACTCTGCATATTGCAGCAGCATTGCATATGTTCCTGTCAGATACTCTGCATATTGCACCAGCATTGCATATGTTTCTGTGACATACTCTGCATATTGCACCAGCATTGCATATGTTCCTGTCAGCTACTCTGCATATTGCACCAGCATTGCATATGTTCCTGTCAGATACTCTGCATATTGCATCAGCATTGCATATGTTCCTGTAACATACTCTGCATTAGCTACTGTAGGGAAAGGTTCCTGATTGTGCTTATAGGGAAAGAATTAGTTAGGAGTCAGTCCTACTTCATAAATTTAATTGCACCAGAATAGTGTCCCATCGTTGGTATCATTGGCAGGAATAGTGTCCCATCATTTGTGTCAGTAGGAGAAATAGTGTCCCATCATTGGTATCAGTGGGAGGACTAGTGTCCTATCATTGGTATCAGTGGGAGGAATAGTGTCCCATCATTTGTGTCAGTGGGAGAATAGTGCCCCATCATTGGTATCATTGGGAGGAATAGTGTCCCATCATTTGTGTCAGTGGGAGAAATTGTGCCCCATCATTGGTATCATTGGGAGGAATAGTGCCCAATCATTTGTGTCAGTGGGAGAAATAGTGCCCCATCATTAGTATCAGTGGGAGGAATAGTGTCCCATCATTGGTATCAGTGGGAGGAATAGTGTCCCATCATTTGTGTCAGTGGGGGAAATAGTGCCCCATCATTGGTATCATTGGAAGGAATAGTGTCCCATCATTTGTGTCAGTGGGAGAAATAGTGCCCCATCATTAGTATCATTGGGAGGAATAGTGTCCCATCATTTGTGTCAGTGGGAGAAATAGTGCCACACCATTGGTATCAGTGGGAGGAATAGTGTCCCATCATTGGGGAAGGTTCCTGCTTGTCAAGATTTTTTTATGTATTTTATGTTATTTTAAGTTATTTCCCTATCCACATTTGATTGCAGAGTACTTGCCATGCTCTTACCAACATTTTTCTGCAATTTGCAGCCCTCTAGCCCTTTCCCTTCGTTTTTTAGAGACATTTTAGTAGTCAAAAATGTGGGTCCCCATTGACTTCATTGGGGTTCGGGTATGGGTTCAGTTCAAGTTCGGGTCCCAAACCCAGCCTTTTTTCCGAAGTTCGGCCGAACCCGAACATCCAGGTGTCCGCTCAACTCTACTGTGTGACAATTTTGTGAGGTGGGATTATATACTGCTCTGTAGGTTGATCTTCTTCGTCCAGTAAAAGACCCTTGCCTTTTACTGGATGGGAAGGGCAGACATATAATAAATGTCCTTTAAGTCCACAGTACAGGCATAGGCCCAATGCACGCCTTCTTTGTTTCTCCGTCTCAGTTAGGTGGAGACGGTTTACATCCATGGGTTCCACAGGTGCCTGAGGTTCAACTGAGATTTCAGGTTCTGGCTGAGGTCGTGCTTGGAAGTTAGGGGCCAAACGGTAAACTGGCCTATGAAACTTGCGAGTTCTAAGTCTCTCTTGGCACCTTTCATGATATCGGACACCCAGACGAAAACACAACTCTATGCATTTCTCAAGGTTTTCTGGGGAATCCTTATAGACTAATTCATCTTTGATGCGATCTACAAGACCCTTTCGGAAGGCTGCACGTAATGCCCTTGAGTCCCAATTCGTTTCCGCAGCAAGGGTCCGGAACTCAATAGCATATTGTGCCACAGACCTGGTGCCTTGTTGCATGTCCAAGAGTGATGCAGCGTACACAGGATCACTTTTTGTGATGAAATCGTGTGTGGGCAAAACGTTGTTTTATGTCTTAAAAAAAAAAGACCAAAAAAAAATTCGAACATGCTTGAATTTTTTGTGTCGTTTTTCAAAATGTCATTTTTTGTGTCATAAAAAGTGATCGTGTGTGGGCAAAACGATGTTGAAAACAACGTTTTTAAACCCGTGCATGCTCAGAAGCAAGTTATGAGACGGAGCTTCAATGGAACAGAGTGCCGTCGAACGTGGTGTACGTCAACACGCTTTGCTAGAGCATTTTGGAAAAACGATGGTGTGTATGCAACGTCATTTTGGAAAATGAAGTTTGAAAAACGTCGTTTTGTTTCGTCACATAAAACGTCGTTTTTTTTTTCATCACAAAAAGTGATCGTGTGTACGCGGCATGAGTACTCAGCTGCAGAAGCTCTATCTGGCTTGTCAAATACAGTCTGGAGAGAAGCCAGAACAAGGGCGGATCCAGAGTCTAGTCTCGGGAGGGGCACTGCCAGAAAATAAGGTGTTGCTTACAGAACTCAATTAGGTGTCCAATGTGTCCGCTGCAATGTTGCAGTACCGCTAAAAAATCAATGATTGCCGCCATTACTAGTAAAAAATATTTAAATATAAATGCCATAAATCTATCCCATAGTTTCTAGACGATTGTCAGGGACTGCAGACATGGTACAAGAGATGGTCAGAGACTGCAGACATAGTACAAGAGAAGGTCAGAGAATGCAGACGGGGTACAAGAGAAGGTCAGAGAATGCAGACATGGTACAAGAGATGGTCAGAGAATGCAGACATGGTACAAGAGATGGTCAGAGACTGCAGATATAGTACAAGAGATGGTCAGAGAATGCAGTCATGGTACAATAGATGGTCAGAGAATGCAGACATGGTGCAAGAGATGGTCAGAGACTGCAGACATGGTACAAGAGATGGTCAGAGACTGCAGACATGGTACAAGAGATGGTCAGAGACTGCAGACATGGTACAAGAGATGGTCAGAGACTGCAGATGTGGTACAACGGATGGTCAGAGACTGTAGACGTGGTACAGGAGATGGTCAGAGACTGAAGACGTGGTACAAGGGATGGTCAGAGACTCCAGGCATGGTACAAGGGATGGTCAGAGACTGCAGGCATGGTACAAGGGATGGTCAGAGACTGCAGGCATGGTAAAAGGGATGGTCAGAGACTGCAGGCATGGTACAAGGGATGTTTAGAGACTGAAGACATGGTACAAGAGATCAATGCAGCCTCATCAGTGCCCATCATTGCAGCCTCACTGTGCATATGAACGCAGCCCCACCTTTGTATAAAAATTCAGTCCCACTTTTGTATATTAATGCAGTCCCACTTTTGTTTATTAATGCATTACCACTTTTGTATATTAATGCAGTCCCACTTTTGTATATCAATGCAGCCCCACTCTTGTATATGAATGCAGTCCCTCCTTTGTATATGAATGCAGTCCCACCTTTGTATATGAATGCAGTCCCACCTTTGTGTATGAATGCATTCCCACCTTTGTATATGAATGCAGTCCCACCTTTGTATATAAATCCAGTCCCACTTTTGTCTATGAATCCAGTCCCACTTTTGTCTATGAATCCAGTCCCACTTTTGTCTATGAATCCAGTCCCACTTTTGTCTATGAATCCAGTCCCACTTTTGTATATAAATGCAGACCCACTTTTGTCTATTAATGCAGCCCCACTTTTGTCTATTAATGCAGCCACACTGTGCATGGCACTCACCATGGCATCACCTCGATCACACACAGCAGGTATCTCCTCTCCCGACCTGTGTCATGGAACAAACAGGAGCTGTAGGTCTGTGTTCGGAAGGGCAGTGTGCTCTAGCAAGGTCCCCCCTAGACGGGCTTGTGTGATAGACAAAACACTGATTCAATCAGTGTTCCATCTCCATCTACTATCACACGAGCAGGTCTAGCACAGGCAGCACAGCCGAACACAGATCCAGCTCTCACACACAGCCAGAGATGCCCAATGTCATACACGCAGGAGAGAGGGGAGCGCTGCAGTCAGCTACAGCTCAAAGCAGCCTCAGGACAGGCAGCCTATCGGCCCTGGTGATGAGAGAGAGAGAGAGAGTGAGAGACCTCGGCAGCGGCAGCTGCAGGCAGGCCCGGACTGGGACAAAAAATAGGCCTGGGCATTTTAGACTGAGCAGCCCGGGGGGGGGGAAAGAAAGATAGATAAAGATAAAAAGAAAGAAGGAAAGGAAGGAAGATAGATAGAAAGCAATAAGGGAAGATAGATAGATAGATAGATAGATAGATAGATAGATAGATAGATAGATAGATAGATAGATAAACAAGATAGATATATAGATAAACAAGAAAGATAGATAAACAAGAAAGATGAATAGATAAAAAAGAAAGATAGATAAAGATAGAAAGCAAGAAGGGAAGGAAGGAAGATAGATAAAGAAAGAAATATAGATAAAGAAAGAAGGGAAGATAGATAGATAGATAGATAGATAGATAGATAGATAGATAGATAGATAGATAAAGAAGGGAAGGAAGGAAGATAGATAAAGAAAGAAAGAAAGATAGCTAAAGATAGAAAGAAAGAAGAGAAGGAAGGAAGATAGATAAAGATAAATAGATAGATAGATAGATAGATAGATAGATAGATAGATAGATAGATAGATAGATAGATAGATATAGATAGACAGTGGCGGTGCATCTATAGAGGGCTCAGCTGCGACAATGGGCACAGTGGCGACGATGGGCACAGTGGCGATGATGGGCACAGTGGCGACGATGGGCACAGTGGCAACAATTAAAGGGCACAGGGGCATCAATTGGCACAGTGGCGACGATGGGCACAGTAGCGAAGATGGGCACAGTGGCAACAATTAAAGGGCACAGGGGCATCAATTGGCACATTGGTGACTATTGAAGGGCACAGTGGCTGCGTTTGATGGCATGGCACAGTGGTGGCAATTGATGGCACAGTGGCTGTGTTTGATGGCATGGCACAGAGGTGACAATTGATGGCACAGTGGTTGTGTTTGATGGCATGGCACAGTGGCTGTGTTTAATGGCATGGCACAGTGGTGACAATTGATGGCACAGTGGCTGTGTTTGATGACATGGCACAGAGGTGACAATTGATGGCACAGTGGCTGTGTTTGATGGCATGGCACAGTGGTGACAATTGATGGCACAGTGGCTGTGTTTGATGGCACAGTGGCTGTGTTTGATGGCACAGTGGCTGCGTTTGATGGCATTGCACAGTGGTGACAATTGATGGGCCCAGTGGCTGTGTTTGATGGGCACAGTGAGGCTGCAATTGTTTGTTTTTTTTCATTTGCGCCCACCAAAATTTTTGAGCACCAGCCGCCACTGTAGATAGATAGCTAGATAGATTATTATCTATCTATCTACAGTGGCAGCTGGTGGGGGGGTGCAAACGGAAAAAAAAAGAGAAAAAAGAGAGAGAGAGAGAGAGAGAAAGGAAGAAAGGTGAAGAGAGAGCGAGAGAGAAGGGAATGAAGTGCACCCCATACATCAGTGTACAGTACTCTCAGTACTCACTCAGAGGCAGGAGGGACTGACTGGATGGATGGATATCAGACTCCATCTTTTCTTTCTGATTGCTGGGCTTGAATCTTCCCGCCCACATCCCTTCGGCAGCAGAACAGTGTCCGTCAGAAGAGTGGGCGGGGCAGACACGGGAGGAGAAGAAGAGAGGAGGGGGAGGAGTTGAAGCAGCTCCTCTCCTCTAACTGGCTGTGGGGGCAGCAAGGGGAGGGGAGAAGTGTCAGAGCTGGCTATGATACCCCAGCTGATCTCTCTCTATCTGGCGCTGTGTTGGTGGTGTACACCCCTGGGGAGACGTGACATACGGCCCGCTGGGCGCCGAGGGCCGTTCGCGGGCCGCAATCGGCCCGCGGGCCGTTTGCAGTGCGGAGCTGGCCCGCGGCCCATAGGCATTTGCTAGGTTTGCCCTATGGCCAGTCCAGGCCTGGCTGCAGGCACCGCAAAGCAGTTTAAAAAAAATGGTAAAAAAATCCCCCCCCCTGGATCCGCCGTTGAGCCAGAAATGTGTCAGCATCTTGCAGCACAGGATCATTGTGTTCCAGATAAGGAGAGACCCAGGCCAGGGCCTTTCCCTTTAACAAGGAAATTACAAGTCACTTTGGCAGACAAAGTGCTAAAAGTCGCAGGGTTGTTGCGGAAATGCAAACGGCAAACATTTAAAAAGCCTCTACAGTTCTCAGTATCACCACCAAACTTGTCAGGCAAGGGAAGTTCTGGTGGTACAGAAGAAGCGGGTTGGATCGTAGCAGAAGTAGGATTCGGAGTCTGGACCGTTGCAGAGGAACCAGGCAAACGAGATTTAATGGAAGAAAAAAGCTGCGCAAATATGAACACAACAATGTATAGCACCAATGATAGTCCTATGTATAATATAAATTTCCCGTGTTGCAAGTGATATATAAAACAAATGAAAGTCTATTGATCAGGTACGGAACACATTATGCATCTGATGGAAACTGATAGCAGAAAAAATTATTCCCTTTCCACCTTTCAATCACACCGCCCCTTACCAGAGGGGAAGATCCCAACTAGAGATCTTCTAACAGCAGATGGCTTAGTCCCCAGCCAGGGGGTTAGCGTGGCAGGATATCCAAGTGATCAGTGTTGAATGAAACCTCTTCACTCACAAAGCCCCCAGGATGCAACAAGATGTTTCTCTAGTTGGGATCTTCCCCTCTGGTAAGGGGCGGTGTGATTGAAAGGTGGAGGTGTCTTATCTATCTATGCACTGTTTCTGAGGTTCTCGCATTTGATGTCACCATCTATTTAAAGGGAAAGGAATAATTTCCTAGTGTTCATATTTGCGCAGCTTTTTTCTTCCATTGTATTAGTTTTTGTGAGTATCTCACATTTCAAGCTGCTAGCATATTGTATTTAGGCTATTTACACAGACAGCGCAGTATTACCACTTTTTTCACTTGTTTAAACGAGATTTAAGCATAGTACAAAGTTCATCTAACTTGGCGTCCAGGGAAGAAAGATGCTGTTCATGAGTGCCAATCAATTGTCCTTGATGTGAAATCGCCTTAACAATCTCAGCAGGGTCCACTGCCATTGTGGCCCGTTTATAATGTAAGGTACCTGTGAAAGGTAATGTCCAAAGTGGAGCAGATTAGGTTGGCAACAGATCAGGCAAAACAGTACATGATTAAAATCCAGAGTGGTTGTAACTCTGAGACTTTTGAAGGATGCGGTGTATACCTGTGCCAGCTTCATCAATGACTCTTGGGTCTAGGGTCATCCTATGTCCCTCAGGCGGCGTACACACGATCGGACATATCCGATGAAAACGGTCCGCGGACCATTTCCATCGGATATGTCCGATCGGGAGTTTGATCCGATGGCGTGTACACACCATCGGATCAAATTCCCCGCCGCCGGACGGCGCGGTGGCGTGGCGGTGACGCGGCGGTGACGTTGACGCCGCCGCGTCACCGCCACCTCACCGCACCAGGAAGTAAAACACTTCTGCGCATGCGCCGAATCCATTCGGCAGCGGCGCGGCGGCGGTGGGGGCCGACATGTCTGCTGGTAAGTGTACTAACCAGCAGACATGTTGGGCGGACAGATTCCCACCGGATAGATTTCAAAGCTTGCTTTGAAATCTGTCGGGTGGACAAATCTGTCCGCTAGCCCATACACACGAGCGGAGATGTCTGCTGAAACGGTCCATCGGACCGTTTTCAGCGGACATATCCCCTCGTGTGTACGCCGCCTCAGGGGCATAGGATGACTGAGAAATTATATCATAAATTACATGAGATGGGACATTACTGATAATTCATGTATTGCAGGATATCTTGAAATATTACAAGTTGTTAAAGTCTGACTCCAACAGGTCAATGGAGTGTTTTCATTTAATGTGGGACACATGCTTTGGGGGGGGGGGGGGTTAATTGAGTCGGGCTCCTAAGATATTCCATTGTTAGGGATGAGCCGAACACCCCCGGTCCATTGTCCATTGTGTGATGCTAATACTGTTTTGTGTCTATTGAACTAATTAAGTCTGTAAAGGTCAGGTGTCTAACTTTGAGGTGTTTATTGAGTCTGGCTTCTGAAAGACCTTTCATTGTGGATGCTAATGACACTGTATGGTGTGCAAATACTATTGATGATAATATGTGATGTGAATAGCAGGTGAGAGTCATAACATCTGACTTCTCAGGTGTAGTAATTAGGTCATGTTAATTATGTCAGACCGGTGCCCAAAAGTCTGTGGGATGTGTATTGGAGACTCGTTAGCCCCCCTATTGTGTGATGTGTGGGTGGAGTGTGTCTTTGTCCCTGTGATTGCTGCAGCATGCTTTTTGGTGTATAAAAGACTGAGTTTTACCATTAAAAGTATTCATTTATTTTGGAACCAGAGAACAGAGCTTGTGTGTCTCGTTATTCTGGGAAATGGATTGTCGGAGTGTCGGATAAGCTGTCTTGGGTCGGTGGAATGGAAATCGTAAACGGTGGTGACCGTTACAAGATATGGCACAGCAGTGGAATGGTTCCATCGCCAGAATAACAGCTACAAGGACAGAGGACAATGGAGGCACAGTATGAACGGCTGAAGCTCTCTTCCCTCAAGGACTTACTGGAGAGCCGGGGCAGAAGAGCCAGCAACCGTAAGAATAGGGACATTATTGCAGAACTTGTCAAAATGGATAGAGCTGAAAAGCCCAGCGTAACAGACAGGACAACCGAGGAAGAACGTTTTTACCGGGGTGTTAAACGAGGACTGGCACAGTATGGTCCTAATCCTCCACCGGAGATCATAGACCTGTTTATAGCAGCTGTGGATGCCACTTGGCTACATCAAAGAGGTGCTGCAGCAGCAGAAGTCACAGCAGCACCAACTGAATAGAGAGGAGAGGTACAGATACCAGTCACCATGGAAGAGGAATTCAGGAGGAGGTTACAAGAGATGCGGATACAGCACAGAGGACCAGTATCAGAGGACCAGTATCCTGCTGGGATGGTCTGATTCGATTCGCTGCGAACTCTGGAAGGAAGCGCTAGCTCTTGAGCAGCAACACCAGGGAAAGGTCCTCCCCTCCATCCATGTACGTTTTTTTTTTTTATAATCAAAATTTTTCCTTTTTTTTATTTTGCTCGATATAAGTCATACAAGATTAAACATTCTTATCTTTTGTTAAGTGCATCAATACATTTATCTTGTAAAAAAAAAAGAAACATATATTCCAAGATTACATTTTCCATGGATGCTTATCAGTCATTTTTATTCCCTCCCCCCCCCCCCAGAAAGAAAAAAAAAAACAATATAAATAGTTCTCTTTCCTCTTTTTCATTCCCCCTATTGCCCTTCCTCCCTTTTCTACTGAGGTATAGCTGTTCTAACCCTGTAATCTCTTGATTTCCATTCCCTAAGGATGGGGAAACAGGGTCCTCCTATTTGGAGTCAATATTGGAGGGGGGGAAGAAGGGGAGCAAGAAAGAAAGATTTTATATAACCGTCATTTTTTAATGTCTCCTCTCTGGTCAGTGTTTTTAATCTAAATCGTTGTTCTTCTAAGATGTTACCTTTATGCCGTTGCCCTCTATGCGTCATACATCTATTGCATCCCATATCCTCTCACTTCGTTTCTCTTATTCCACCCCCACTTCAGGTTCGTGTTGTAGCCAGCCTGCCCATGTTATCTCAAACTCCCCTTTTTTATTTTTCATTGTTTGTATCCACTTTTCGGCCTCCATTATCCGGTTTACTTCCCTTTTCCAGTCTGCTAATGTTGGACACACACTTTGTTTCCAAAATCTAGGAATTAACAATTTTGCGGCATTTAATAAATGTGGAACTACACTATTCCTGTATATTTTAATCGAGCCCGCTGTTCCATGGAGTAGGAAACATAGGGGCGTGAACTCTATAGGGATTGGGGTCAATCTCTCAATCCACGGTGCAATTGCTTCCCAATATATTTTAATTTTTGGGCATTCCCACCATAAGTGTAAATATGTACCCCTTTGCTGACATCCTCTCCAGCACCGGGCATCTGCCACTGGATACATCTGGTTCAACCTCACTGGAGTCCTATACCATCTTGTCATAAATTTATAGGCCATTTCCTGAATATGCGAACTTATAGATGTGGAGTAAATTAATTTAATCATCTTTTTACTTTGTTCGTCTGATAGCCTTATATTTAGTTCACCCTCCCATTCCCTGATAAAATATGGTGTTTTATTTTTTTGAGCTCCTTGTATCAACTTATACATCTGGGATAGCAGATGCTTCGCTTCCCCCTGATGCGCACATTGTTCCTCGAACTTTGTGAGGGAGCTTAATGGTCTCAAGGCAGGTTTCATCTTATTAAGGAATATTGTCAGTTGATAATATTTCCATTTTGCTGCGGGTATATTCCCCACGGCTATGGCAAAATCCGGATAATCCATTAGTGTTCCCTGTGGAGCGAGCCTGCCACATGTGACATCCCCTCCCCGATTCCATGGGCCCAGGAATCCTCCCTGGTCCCCCGGAGGGAACCATGGGAATCCCTCCAGTGGTACCAATGGGGACATCCCTGGTGAGTACTCTCCTTTTCTATTCAGCCCATCCCATATAGATAAGGTGTTCAAAGTCAAGGGGGATGTCCACTTCGTAAATCCTCTCGCAACTCTCGGGATCCAAGGGGCCCCTTCCAAGTTCCTTCCCGCTATTGTTTTTTCTAATAGGGTCCATCTTTTTTTCCCGGCATCATGGCACCAATTCAAAATACGGACCAGCGCCATAGCCTTATAATATACCAATATATCTGGAAGCCCCATTCCTCCGTCATCCTTACTTCTTCGTAGGATATCATAGGCTGTCCTTGGTTATTTATCATTCCACACAAAGGCAACAAATGCCTTCCGTATTTGCTTAAAAAACGTCGCTGGTACGTTAATTGGTACTGTGTGTAATATATAAATAATTTTGGGTAGAATACACATTTTAATTGCACTCACTCTTCCAAACCATGTCAAATAATGTCTTTTTTAAATCTTCCACTAGTTTAGTCAGTAGAGATGAATAATTAAGTTTATATAACATTTTTTGGTCTGCAGTGATATGTACCCCAAGATAGAGCAGGGAGTCCTTCTTCCATACAAAAGGATATGTTCTCTTCAGAGTCCCTGCCATTTCCTGAGACACATGACTAGGTAGCAATATTGATTTTTCGAAATTAACTTTGAAATTCGACAAGTGTCCAAATCTTTCCACCTCCTGCATTAAGACTGCCAGTGATGTATATGGTTTTGAGAGATAGAATAATAGGTCGTCGGCATAAGCCGACACCTTATGTTCCTCCTCTCCAATACAGGTTCCTATTATTTCCCCATTATTTCTAATCCTACAAAGAAAAGGTTCCAGTGTTAAAGCAAATATTAATGGTGACAATGGGCAACCTTGTCTTGTTCCATTTCTAATGTTGAGGTAATCAGATATTGTACCATTAACTTTAACCCTTGCCCTTGGGCCCGCATACATGGCCATTACCCATCCCATCATGCGGTCCCCCAGGCCCACTCCCCTCAGCACTTCACTCATATAGCCCCAGTTCACCCTATCAAATGCTTTCTCAGCATCTATTGATAGTATGATCCTTGGGGCCTTCTTTGGTCCGTGTTGCATCCAGTGGAGGAGGTGCAGTGCCCTAATTGTATTGTCCCTTGCCTCCCGTCCTTTTATAAAACCTGTTTGGTCTGGATGCACTAACGTTCCAATATGCTTACATCCATGTAAGTTACTGGCCGCAGTATGACGTACGAATGCCATTGTTGGGGGAACAACCGAAGCAGGAGTGGACAGCCGAGTTAAGCAGGCTGATCCGGGCAGAGATGCGGTTTTACGAGAGCTACAGAGCCCTCCTGTGGTATGTAGCCCAAGAGTGCATGTGGTCAGCGGATGACAGCCCCACGGAAGGCTATGACTATGATGGCCTGAGATTGTTGTATTGGAGGATGTCCTGACTTCGGGGATGATCGGGAGTGGCGCTTGGAGGAAATAATGGAGCACAGAGAGGAAAAATTGAATGTCCCGGAAGGGCACTGGTTACAGGAAGATTTGGAGTTTCTGGCTGTCCAGGAATGGGAGGTGGAGATCGCCTACAGACGGCTGCTAGACTCTGCTCAGCAGCAGGGTGGGGCTCCCATTGCCTGGGACTATGAGGAAATTTCAGAGGACAACAGAGCAGAGTGCCACAAGCCTCTGCTCTCAACTAGCAGGAGAGGGAGTTCCTGTGGAAGTGGATGGGACTTCAGTCTCCACTGGTATACCCCAGGGATGGTGGGCAGTTGACCCAGATCCCCAACAGCATGATGAACTGAGCCCAGTCACCCTGTCTTCTCTTCAGCGGCTGAAAGGACTCCAGGGAGAAGGGCCAGTCCAGGCCTCTCCCCAGCGGCAGGCATGCTCTCTGAGAAAGGCAGAGGTTGGCTGGGTGAGTAATTGTCAGGGATCTGCCGCCGGCTCCCGGCGCGCCCCTGGTGTGCGCGCGCGTGCACGCGCTCATGCGCGTGCGCCGGTGGTGCGCGTGCGTGCGCGCGCGTGCACCTTAGCGCGAGTTTGGCGCCAATCTGCCTTTAAAAGGCAGACAGATGCAGCAGCCTCTTGCTGTCTGATCTGCCTATTTACCTGACAAACCTGTATCCTGAATTAACCAGTTCCTATACCGACCCGGCTACGTCTGACGATCCGCATCTCTCCGAACCCGACTTTGGCTTGTCTTGACTCCGCCTTCTGTTTACGATTGCTGCTGCCAGACCTTCTGCCTGAATACCGACTACGCCTGCCTGCTGAATCCCCTGTCTGCTCACGTGTCTGACCCGGCCTGCCTGACCCAGCCTCCGTCTAGTCCACTTGCTTACTCCGCTCTGCACCAGCTCCAGAGTCGCCTGTCGTCTGCACCAAGGTTGCTTGCCAAGACGCATCAGAGTCGCTAACCATCCGCACCAGCTCCGGAGCCGATAGCTTCCGCATCAGAGTGCCTGCTCCCCTCTTGTCCCAGTGATCCCGGAGGGACCAGTGCCGTGCTGACCTGCACCATCATCCAGGCACCCTTACCCCGCTGCGCTCCCGAGTCCGCTGTTCCCAAAAACCAGCGGCTCCCGAGCCAGTGCTGTACGAGAGGCCGCCTCCTGCGACTAGGCTCTGACGACCAGGTACACCGTCCTACATAACAGTAATGCTCTGTTTGGAGCAATTTATTTGCGGTACTGTGGGGATACCAGCATTGGAGGAATGGAACTACTGACTAACTTTGTAGTCAACCCGTCTGGGGTCGCCTCCTGTGTTAGTCTCCTACCGAAAGGGGAGAGATGTAACGGAATGACCCGTGATACTCTGAGACTTTTGAAGGATGCGGTGTACCCCTGTCCCAGCTTCACCAATGACTCTTGGGTCTAGGGTCATCCTATGTCACTTAGGGGCATAGGATGACTAAGAAATTATATCATAAATTACATGGGACATTACTGATAATTCATGTATTGCAGGATATCTTGAAATATTACAAGTTGTTAAAGTCTGACTCCAACAGGTCAATGGAGTGTTTTCATTCAATGTGGGGACACATGCTTTTGGGGTGTTAATTGAGTCGGGCTCCTAAGATATTCCATTGTTAGGGATGAGCCGAACACCCCCGGGGTTCGGTTCGCACCAGAACGTTCGAACAGACCGCGGGTTCGCACAAATATTTCAAACCCCATTGAAGTCTATGGGACCCGAACGTTCGAATTCAAAAACGGTCGTTTTAAAGACCAAAATTCAATTACATTTTGGAAAACGTCGTTCAGAACCCGGGTCTTGCCCCAGGGAACATGTATCAATGGAAATTTTTTTTTTTTTAAACGGCCGTTTTTTGCGGAGCAGCCATTTTAATTATGCTTAAAGTGAAAAAAAAATCCTTTAAATATCACACCTGCTGGGTGTCTATAGTAGTGGCACATGTTTAGAAATGTCCCTGCACAACATAAGAGGACTATAAAAAAAAAGTAATTAATGCTACTTGCGCAAGTTCTGTGTAGCAACATTATATCGAATATTTTAGTGGTGGTGGGGGGCTATTATTGTTTTGTGAAAGACATTTTTTTTCGAAAAAAGGGCACCCCTCAAACATACTGTAATTGGAGCGCAACAAGGAGCCACGTGCAAAGTATTGCATCAAAAATTGTTATTAGGCGCCCCTGTTAAACAGGGGCTGAAAAATTGTGCCTTGGGCACAACACTTGCAACCCCTCCCAATAACTCCAATTGGAGCGCAACAAGGAGCCACATGCAAATCATTGCATCAAAAATTGTTATTAGGCACCCCTGTTAAAACAGGGGCAGAAAAATTGGGCCTTGGGCACAACACAACACTGCAACCCCTCACAATAACTCCAATTGGAGCGCAACAAGGAGCCACGTGCAAAGTATTGCATCAAAAATTGTTATTAGGCGCCCCTGTTAAAACAGGGGCAGAAAAATTGGGCCTTGGGCACAACACAACACTGCAACCCCTCACGATAACTCCAATTGGAGTGCAACAAGGAGCCACGTGCAAAGTATTGCATCAAAAATTTTTATTAGGCGCCCTGTTAAACAGGGGCAGAAAAATTGGGCCTTGGGCACAACACAACACTGCAACCCCTCACAATAACTCCAATTGGAGCGCAACAAGGAGCCACGTGCAAAGTATTGCATCAAAAATTGTTATTAGGCGCCCCTGTTAAAACAGGGGCAGAAAAATTTGGCCTTGGGCACAACACAACACTGCAACCCCTCACAATAACTCCAATTGGAGCGCAACAAGGAGCCACGTGCAAAGTATTGCATCAAAAATTGTTATTAGGCACCCCTGTTAAACAGGGGCAGCAAAAAAAATGGGGCCTTGGGCACAACACATCACTGCAACCCCTCACAATAACTCCAATTGGAGCGCAACAAGGAGCCACGTGCAAAGTATTACATCAAAAATTGTTATTAGACGCCCCTGTTAAACAGGGGCTGAAAAATTGTGCCTTAGGCACTGGTGGCGGAGTCCAGAAACACAACATTTCTTACTAGCTATGAGCAAGAAAAGTGAGGAGGAGAAAGATATTCCATCAGCAGCATAAGAGGACAGTCACTCAGCATCAGCAGTCTAAAAGGGATCCGACATTTCAAAAAAAAAATATTATTCATTAATATCAGCATCAGGTGCTTGGTAGCTGGTGTTGATCCAAGCCTGATTCATTTTGATGAAGGTCAGTCGATCAACAGAGCCGGTGGAGAGGCGCACCCTGTGATCAGTCACAAAGCCTCCAGCAGCACTGAATGTCCGTTCTGAAAGAACACTGGATGCAGGGCAAGCCAGTAGCTCAATTGCGTACTGGGCAAGCTCTGGCCAGTGATCCATCCTCAAGACCCAGTAAGCCAGAGGATTTTCGGTGGGGAAGGTGTCCAAGTCGGATCTTGCCTCTAGGTATTCCCGGACCATGTAAACCAGACGCTGACGATGGTTGCTGGAACCGGTCAGACCTTGGGGCTGCGGACTAAAAAACTGCCTGAACGCATCCGTCAGACGACCACCTTCTCCACCGCCCCTTCTGTGACTCACCGAAGCCTCAGCAAGACGTTGTCCAGAGCCAGGTTTTGGTAATCCCCCCGGTTCTGGGAACGCAATGCACAGACCCTTCTGCAAGGCCTCCCGCAGAAGTTTCATCTTCTGCTCCCTCTGTGATGGCAACATAAGGTCCGCAACCTTACTCTTGTAACGTGGATCAGGGAGAGTTGCCAGCCAGTAATGATCCCTCTCCTTAATAGCACGTACACGAGGATCCTTACACAGGCTTTGCAGGATCAGGGAGGCCATGCAGCGTAGGTTTGCAGAGGCATTCGGGCCACAGTCCTCTGGGTCACTGAGGACGACAGGATCCACAGGCACCTCATCCCAGCCACGTAAAACTCCACGTGCTCCTTGGGACTGTAAATGATCCCTTGAAGACTGCTGCTGCTGAGTGCTAGGCTCCACCTCCATGCTGCTGATACAATTCTCCTCCTCCTCTTCCTGTGTGCTAGGTGGGCAAGCAGGACCACTGTCTGGGTAAAGGGGGCCTTGAGAGGTAAGGAAGTCATCCTCTTCCATGTTTTTTGGTGTATAAAAGACTGAGTTTTACCATTAAAAGTATTTATTCATTTTGGAACCAGAGAACAAAGCTTGTGTGTCTCGTTATTCTGGGAAATAGAATGGGTCGTGCCTGCTGGATTGTGGGAGTGTCGGATAAGCTGTCTTGGGTCGGTGGAACTGAAATTGTAAACGGTGGTGACCGTTACAGTGGTCCGGCAGGCAAAGGTCATACACAAACGGGCGGTGAAGTACAAAATCAGCAGGCTAGAGAGTAGTCAGGAATTCAGGCAGAAGTTCAACACGATAATCAAGATTACAAAGCAGTCACAACACCCAGGGAACTACTCCACATAAACGGGCGCTGAGTGATGGCATCACTTCCTATTCATGGGCTGCATTGATTGGAAATTGTCCACAGCTGGCAGCAGGTGGGGCTAGTGAGTCCAAGGTAATGCTTAACATTACAAGGACACTTCCAAAAGTCCAGATCTCCTCTGTAGCTCAACAGGTAAGGCTGCAGCTTTTGGACCAGGAAGATCCTGGTTCAAATACACTCAGGTACATGACAAACGGAATGTCCATGACAGGTGTCTTTTTCTTGTGCTCTTTATTACCAAGCCGGGTAAAAATAATAAAACTCTCCTCAGGTGGACTCCTCACCGAACAGCTTCCTCTCAAAGGAACAACACTTGCGATCTTTCAGGATTGGGGACCCAGTTGATCACTGGGGCCCAGCCACAGCTCAAATGTTCCGGACCAACATGGTCCCGGGAACCAGGAACACCGTGTGGCCTGGAAGTCTATTTCGCCGAGACGCCCTGATGTGGTCACCCTAAAGGTGGGTGCCACGCTGGAAGAAGACGACCCAGACTAATGGTGTCTGTCCCATAAATACCCTCCCCCAGCATTGAAAACCCCTCCTGATAGGCTGCTGGAGAAAAGCACCCAAATCTCGACTCCACTGCTGCCACCTGTCGTCCTGGGGTGGCATCAGCACCCCAGAAGCGACAGAATGAGCCCAAAGCACAGCCAAGCCGAGACAGAATCCCAAATTAAAACAAATCAGCCTGGTCAGAGCCAACTAACTCTCTGACCCCCTCTAAATATGCATTAGCACTGGTTCTTGGAAGTAACCAGGTGCTACATACAAATTAGGGAAAGCTTGTTAAAAGTGAATTTTTTTTTTCATCAAGGTTGTTTAGGGAAGTTTCAGACTATATGGAGAGGTCGGTTGGTCGATTTTGGTCTGGATATGAAAAGAGGATTATAGCAAGGTATAGAGGAGAGGGAGAGATTTGATTATGATGTCCGTTTATAATCAGCGAGTGCACGTTGGTCAGCAAGTGCACGTTGGTCAGCGGGTATTGTCTTGTTGAGTATTAGTGTCAGGAAGCTAGTTGTTAGGTCATTTGGACAGGGTATAATCCCCAATCCTCATTAAATTAGTAAGTACGATGCCGGGCGGGTGTGGAGATGCGACTCGGTGTACATCTTGCAGCATGTATGCATTCCTTGATTATCCAATCAAGGGCGAATACTGCTGTGCAAAATGTAAGAACATTTTG
Source organism: Rana kukunoris (assembly GCA_029574335.1). Classification (NCBI taxonomy): domain Eukaryota; kingdom Metazoa; phylum Chordata; class Amphibia; order Anura; family Ranidae; genus Rana; species Rana kukunoris. Next base: position 53,119,548 of record CM056049.1, read on the forward strand.
ACATCACTAAGAGTGCTAGGAATGAGGTGGAATCCTTATGGGTAGCGCTCCAAATGGATGAAACCAAGGGGAAAATAATACTGGGAGTATGCTATAGGCTCCCTCACCTGAGGGAGGGGAGGGGAGGGAGATGGATCTCCTATCACAAGTTGGATTAGCAGCAAGGAGGAGAATTTGCATTTGTTTAAGGCTCGTCAGTTCCTAAATGTCTTGCAAGACAATTTTATGGTTCAGATGGTAGATCCACCAACTAGAAAAAAAACGTTACTGGATCTACTGATTACCAACAATATATTCCACGGATGTGGAAATACGGGGCAATTTAGGAAACAGTGATCATAGGTCAATTGGCTTCAGTATAAATCACACAAATATGAAACATAAGGGGAATACAAAGACACTGAATCTCAAAAGAGACAACTTCCCTAAACTACGAACCTTGCTAGAAGGCATCAATTGGGATAAAATCGTAGGAACACAGAACACAGAGGAGAGATGGGTTTGCTTTATTAAATAAGGGCATTAAAACAAGTCCTGGGTGGCTTAACCACTTAAGGACCCTGCACTGTATATATACGTCCTCTTTTTAAAGATGGATATCTCGGTAACGGCAGCAGCTGCTGCCACAACCGAGATATCCATCTCTTCAGTGCAGGGTCCTGTGTACAATAACGGCGGTCTCCGCCTCAGATTCGCCGCGAGATCGCCGTTATCGGTGACCGGAGAGGTGCCCCCCCCCCTCCCGCCGCTTTCCCGTGCTCTCCGCCGCTTACCGTTGCCGTCGGTAGCGGCGGAGGCGATCGGGTCTGTGCGGCTCCTCTGCTGGGATACGAGTGAGGGAAAAATCGCCCCCACCCGTTCCCCATAGCAGCGCTGGGCGGAAGTGACGTCAAAACGTCATTTCCGCCCACTGTCTTAAAGAGACATTTTCTTTTTAAGGCTATTTAAAAAATGTCATTTTCCTTTTTTTTTTTTTTTTTTCTTTTTAAGCCTAAATATGAGATCTGAGGTCTTTTTGACCCCAGATCTCATATTTAAGAGGACCTGTCATGCTTTTTTCTATTACAAGGGATGTTTACATTTCTTGTAATAGGAATAAAAGTGATCAATTATTATATATTTTTTTTTTTTCAGTGTAAAAAATGTTAAATTAAATACAAATAAATAGGAAAACAAAAAAAAATGTTTTTAAAGCGCCCCGTCCCGACGAGCTCGCGCGCAGAAGCGAACGCATACGCGAGTAGCGCCCGCATATGAAAACGGTGTTCAAACCACACAAGTGAGGTATCGCCGCGATCGTTAGAGCGAGAGCAATAATTCTAGCCCTAGACCTCCTCTGTATCTAAAAAAATGCAACCTATAGAATTTTTTAAACGTCGCCTATGGAGATTTTTAAGGGTAAAAGTTTGACGCCATGCTACGAGCGGGCGCAATTTCTAAACGTGACATGTTGGGTGTCATTTTACTCGGCGTAACATTATCTTTCACAATATATAAAAAAATTGGACCAAATTTATTGTTGTCTTATTTTTTAATTCAAAAAAGTGTATTTTTTCCAAAAAAAAGTGCGCTTGTAAGACCGCTGCGCAAATACGGTGTGACAAAAAGTATTGCAATGACCACTATTTTATTCTCTAGGGTGTTAGAAAAAAAAATATATAATGTTTGGGGGTTTTACGTGATTTTCTAGCAGAAAAAACTGTTTCAGTCTTGCAAACACCAAAACTGAAAAACACCCAAGGTCCTTAAGTGGTTAACTCCAATGTAAAAATGCATATAAAAGCAAAGGAGAAGGCCTTCAAAAAATACAAGGCTGAGGAATCATCATCGGCATTCAGACTTTTATAAAGAATGCAACAAGAAATGTAAGGGTGCAATTAGGGCATCTAAGATAGAGCATGGAACACACATAGTGGAGGAGAGCAAAAGAATCACAATAAATTCTTTAAGTCATAAAAAACAGTAAAACAGGGAGGACAGACTATTGACCCCATAAAGAATAAGGAAGGACATCTGGTTACAAAGGATGGGGAGAAGGGGAGATGGCGAAGGTATTGAATTTATTCTTCTCCTCAGTCTTCACGAGGGAATCAGGGAGCTTCAGTAACCAAAACTGCAGTGTTTATCCTTATGACACATCACAGGAAGCACCTCCATGTTTAACAGAGGACAGAATTAAAATTAAAAATGCGAAACTTAACTTTATTAAATCACCTGGACCAGATGGCTTGCATCCGAGGGTACTTAGGGAACTCAGTCAAGTACTTGCCTGACCATTGTTCCTAATTTTTACTGACAGTCTACTGACTGGAATGGTACCAGCTAATTGGAGAAAAGCCAATGTAGCACCAATATTTAAAAAGGGACCAAAATACATTCCTGGGAATTACAGACCAGTTAGCCTAACATCAATAGTATGCAAGCTCTTGGAGGGGATGACAAGGGACTATATACACGATTTTAGTAATGAGAATGGTATCATTAGCAGTAATCAGCATGGATTTATGAAGAATCGTTCTTGCCAAACCAATCTATTAACCTTCTATGAGGAGGTGAGTTTCCATCTAGATAAAGGAAGGCCCGTAGACGTGGTGTGATCTGGATTTTGCAAGATGGGGTGGGTAGCGGGGTCCTCCAGGGTTCTGTGTTGGGACCAATTATATTTCATTTGTTCATAAATGATCTGAGGGATGTGGTAAACAGTTCAATTTCTGTATTTGAGGACGATACTAAGATAAGAAGGGCAATAACTTTGCCACAGGAAGTGGAAACCTTGCAAAAATATCTGAACAAAATAATGGGATGGGCAACTACTGTACATGGCAAATGAGGTTTAAAGGATCACTAAAGATAAAAAAATGTTTTATTTAAATAACAAACATGTTATACTTACCTCCACTGTGCAGCTCGTTTTGCACAGAGTGGCCCCGAACCTGGTCTTCTGGGGTCCTTTGGCGGCTGTCTCGCCCCCCCCCCCCCCACAAGAACTCAACACCTTCATGCAAGCGAGCTCACATGGTGTTGAGTTATTGTGGAAACGCTCCCGTGATACAGCAACGGCCATATCCGCCCACTGTATCACTGGCCCCACCCCCGGCGCGCCGTGTCATTGGATGTGATTGAGAGCAGCACTAGCCAATAGCTACGCTGCGTTTAATCCATCCACTGCAGCCAATCAACGGCCAGGCTCAACTGCGAAGAGGATGTCGGGGACGAGCGCTGGACTTTCAAGGGGCCAGGTAAGTATAACAGGGGGGCTGGGGGGGCCGGTATTGTCAGATGTTTTTTCACCTTAATGCATAGAATGCATTAAGGTGAAAAAATGTTTACCTTTACAACCCCTTTAATGTAGAAATTTGTTAAATAATGCATTTGGGTGGCAAAAATATGAATGCAATCTATACACTGGGGGGGGAGAACCTCTGGGGGAATCTAGGATGGAAAAGTACCTGGGGGTCCTAGTAGATGATAGGCTCAGCAATGGCATGCAATGCCAAGCTTCTGCTAACAAAGCACACAGAATATTGTCATGCAATAAAAAGGGATCAACTCCAGAGATAAAACGATAATTCTCCCGCTCTACAAGACTCTTGTTCGGCTGCACCTAGACAATGGTGTCCAGTTCTGTGCACCAGTCCTCAGGAAGGATTTACTGGAAATGGAGAGAGTACAAAGAAGGGCAACAAAGCTAATAAAGGGTCTGGAGGATGTTAGTTATGAGGAAAGGTTGCAGGCATTGAACTTATTCTCTCTGAAGAACAGACGCTTGAGAGGGAATATGATTTCAATTTACAAATATCGTACTGGTGACCCCACAATAGGGATAAAACCTTTTTTGCAGAAGGGAGTATAACAAGACCACTCATTAAAAATAGAGGAAAAGAGGTTTAACCTTAAACAACTTAGAGGGTTCTTTACTGTAAGAGCGGCAAGGATGTGAAATTCCCTTCCACAGGCGGTGGTATCAGTGGGGAGCATGGATAGTTTAAAAAACTATTAGATAAGCACCTGAATGACCACAACATACAGGGATATACAATGTAATACTGAGTTGGAAAAAGGATCACCCCCATTTTGTTGAGCCACCTTTTGCTTTATTACAGCATTTAGTTTGTTGGGATATGTCTCTACTAACTTTGCAGATCTGGGGCCAGATTCTCAGCTGAGATACGACGGTGTATCACAAATACACCGTCGTATCTCAGTTTTTTTCAATGGGTATCTATGCGTGTGATTCCTAGAATCACTTACGCATAGATACACTAAAGCTCCGACAGGTGTAAAACAATTACACCGTCGGATCGTAGATGTAATGACAACGCCGGCCGCCGGTGGCCTTTACGTTGTTTTCTCATTTGCCTATGCAAATAAGCCTAATACGCCGATTCCCAAACGTTTTTACCCCGCCCCGTCGTCGTTTACGTAGTTTCCGTAAGGTTTAGCCGGCGTAAAGATAAAGCAGGTCAAAGATTGCGCATCCTATGTTAAGTATGGATGCCGTGACCACGGCAAATTTGAAAGTTTTTACGTCGTTTGCGGAACTCATCCGTGAATGGGGATTTACGTCGATTACGTTCACGTCGAAAACACCGTCATAATTTGGAGCATGCGCACTGCGATTTTACTATGGCCGGCGCATGCGCAGTACGTTCGGCGTGGGGGCACGCTTAATTTAAATACAAGCCGCCCCCTTTGATTTACGCAGGGATACGCCGGGCCATTTACACTACACCGCCGCAAACTACGGAGCAAGTGCTTTGAGAATACAGCACTTGCTCTAGTAAGTTGCGGTGGCGTAGTGTAAATGCCTTAATCTACGCCACAGATTCTTAGAGAATCTGGCCCCTGGACTTTGCAATGTTTGCCCACTATTTGCAGAACTGCTCAAGTTCAGGTAAATTTGATGGTGACTGTTTGTGGACTGTCATTTTGGAAGGTAAACCATCTTCTCATTGAAAACTTTCTGGCAGAGGGCAGCAGATTTTCCTGTTAGAATTTTACAGTATTTTACCCCATCCATTTTCCATTCTATTCTGAAAATCCTGAAATGCTCCAGGAAAGCTCTTTAAGCCCTGGATCACACTGGGCTGCGGGAGTGAAATCGCGCAATTTCAGCTGAACTTGCACAATTTCACTCCCTCTGGCAGTCCGGATTTCGGCGCGATTTAGAAGACATCTGTGCAGGGTTCTGCACAGATGTCAATGTAAATCGCGTCCTGAAATCGCAAAAAGTAGTATAGGAACTACTTTTTTAAATCGGTGCAGCGCCGCAGGTGCGGCGTCGCACCGATTAGGACAGTGTCATTGCCGGCAATTGCCGCCGATTTGAGATGCGATTTCACATGTGAAATCGCATCTCAAATCAAACTAAATCGTACCCAGTGTGAACCTGGGCTTAATGCTAAACCAATAAAAATTATCACTGCTGATCACAGCTGAAAGTCAAATGGCTTTGTGCGTCATTGAGAAGGTGATTAGCTACACCTGATTGATTTTACATTTTTAGTAGGGGTGATCCTTTTCCTGTTTTTGAATTTTTTTTTTTTTTTCCTGTTCTATCTTTCATTTGAATGTTGCACATTAGTAAATACAGCTGGATAAAACAAAAAATTTTGTCTATCTTCATTTCAGGCTGCAAAGCAACAAAATGTAATTATTTTAAAGGGGGGTGATTCTTTTCTATACCCATTGTATATTTTATTTCACTAGCACACTGATGATAGGAGTGAGGAGGAATAAGGGAATGCAAAATACAGGGAGTGCAGAATTATTAGGCAAATGAGTATTTTGACCACATCATCCTCTTTATGCATGTTGTCTTACTCCAAGCTGTATAGGCTCGAAAGCCTACTACCAATTAAGCATATTAGGTGATGTGCATCTCTGTAATGAGAAGGGGTGTGGTCTAATGACATCAACACCCTATATCAGGTGTGCATAATTATTAGGCAACTTCCTTTCCTTTGGCAAAATGGGTCAAAAGAAGGACTTGACAGGCTCAGAAAAGTCAAAAATAGTGAGATATCTTGCAGAGGGATGCAGCACTCTTAAAATTGCAAAGCTTCTGAAGCGTGATCATCGAACAATCAAGCGTTTCATTCAAAATAGTCAACAGGATCGCAAGAAGCGTGTGGAAAAACCAAGGCGCAAAATAACTGCCCATGAACTGAGAAAAGTCAAGCCTGCAGCTGCCAAGATGCCACTTGCCACCAGTTTGGCCATATTTCAGAGCTGCAACATCACTGGAGTGCCCAAAAGCACAAGGTGTGCAATACTCAGAGACATGGCCAAGGTAAGAAAGGCTGAAAGACGACCACCACTGAACAAGACACACAAGCTGAAACGTCAAGACTGGGCCAAGAAATATCTCAAGACTGATTTTTCTAAGGTTTTATGGACTGATGAAATGAGAGTGAGTCTTGATGGGCCAGATGGATGGGCCCGTGGCTGGATTGGTAAAGGGCAGAGAGCTCCAGTCCGACTCAGACGCCAGCAAGGTGGAGGTGGAGTACTGGTTTGGGCTGGTATCATCAAAGATGAGCTTGTGGGGCCTTTTCGGGTTGAGGATGGAGTCAAGCTCAACTCCCAGTCCTACTGCCAGTTTCTGGAAGACACCTTCTTCAAGCAGTGGTACAGGAAGAAGTCTGCATCCTTCAAGAAAAACATGATTTTCATGCAGGACAATGCTCCATCACACGCGTCCAAGTACTCCACAGCGTGGCTGGCAAGAAAGGGTATAAAAGAAGAAAAACTAATGACATGGCCTCCTTGTTCACCTGATCTGAACCCCATTGAGAACCTGTGGTCCATCATCAAATGTGAGATTTACAAGGAGGGAAAACAGTACACCTCTCTGAACAGTGTCTGGGAGGCTGTGGTTGCTGCTGCACGCAATGTTGATGGTGAACAGATCAAAACACTGACAGAATCCATGGATGGCAGGCTGCATGAGTGTCCTTGCAAAGAAAGGTGGCTATATTGGTCACTGATTTGTTTTTGTTTTGTTTTTGAATGTCAGAAATGTATATTTGTGAATGTTGAGATGTTATATTGGTTTCACTGGTAAAAATAAATAATTGAAATGGGTATATATTTGTTTTTTGTTAAGTTGCCTAATAATTATGCACAGTAATAGTCACCTGCACACACAGATATCCCCCTAAAATAGCTAACACTAAAAACAAACTAAAAACTACTTCCAAAAATATTCAGCTTTGATATTAATGAGTTTTTTGGGTTCATTGAGAACATGGTTGTTGTTCAATAATAAAATTAATCCTCAAAAATACAACTTGCCTAATAATTCTGCACTCCCTGTATAAGCATATTAAACTTCAGGCTTAACCTCCCTGGCGGTATGATTCTTTAAGATTTTAGGTGCTAAAAGCGGTACCATTATTTGCAAGGGAATTTGGCGTTTTATACTGTAGGCTTGTAATTCTTAGGAATAACTCACTTAAATCTATTCAAACAAGAGTCTAATAGGCATCCCGGGTATGATTTTTTTTTTTTTTTTTAATTAAAAATTATAATATAATAAATAATTATAAAAAATGATCACAAATGATAATATAATTATAGTAAAAATTATTCAATAATGTAATCAAATCAAAATCACTGAAATTTGCTCAGTTGCAGAATTTTTGCTGTCATTTTTTTTTTTTTTTATGACGAATTTCCCCATAAATCGCTATCGCTAAATTCTGCAAGTGATTCTGATTTATTATCGCTGTTTTTTAGCTGCTCTAAAACAATTTTTGCCATAAAGGGACACTTTTGGTTGCTATGGGCAATCTACAGTTTGCAGGGAGAAAGAAAAGTTTTTATTATACAAAATGACATGTAGTGTACAGGGCAGACCACTAGGGACATGGGGGGTGTGTATTTTTTACATACAGTACTGTAATCTATAAGATTACAGTGTACTGTATGTATAGTGTTTGTTTACTTTTTTAAATTTGGCGCCGTTCCCCCCCCTACGTCGCGACGCTCGCAGGGAAGGGAATCGGCGGAACACACAGCATCAGGCGGACATCCGCCCGCCGTGTACTGCGGGGATTCATCGCTGGATCGCAGAGAAAAGGTAAGTAAACTTTTTCTGCATCCAGCGTGCCACACGCCGTGCCACACGCCAGGGAGGCTAGTCTGACCGGCGATCCAGCGGGAATCCCCCGCCGGATCGCCAATGATTTTTTTGGGGAAAAAAAAATGCACCCCGAGCGTGACTCGGGGTTACCGCTTCTGGCACTGAATGTTAACCCCGAGTCACGCTCGGGAATACCGCCAGGGAGGTTAAAGGGGTTGTAAAGCTTTGTGTTTTTTCACCTTAATGCATCCTCTGCATTAAAGTGAAAAAACATCGGTTGCTTACAAGCCACCCCCCCCCCCGTTTACTTACCTGAGCCCTCGAAAGTCCCACATTGTGAACGTGCTGGCTTCTTGGCTCAGTCTTCTCGGCTCTTCATTGGATGATTGATAGCAGCGCAGCCATTGGCTCCCATGGCAGTCAATCAACTCAATGACGCAGCGCGCCGGGGGGCGGGGCCGAGTGATACATTTGGCAGCTATGACCGCCTACTTTTTCACGGGAGCGCGCCCACATGCAAACCCCCTGGGGAGAGAGCTTCCCATGAAGGGTGTTAGCTCTTGTGGGGAGGAGCCAGGACAGCCGCCGAGGGACCGCAGAAGACGAGAATCGGGGCCAACTTTGTGCAAAATGAACTGCACAGTGGAGGTAAGTATGACATGTTTGTTATCTTTAAAAAAAAAAAAAGAACCTTTACTAACCCTTTAAAATTAATTAGACCATAGGTCTAATCCATTTGTGTGTTTGGTTGACACAGAACTAGATCCATACCTCCTGATTCCCAGGCCAACAGTCATACCCCCAATAAACTAGCTAGTTTCTCTGATGCTGCTACTCTAGACCCTGATCTACAAGTTCTTCTACAATTTACTGTTCTATTTCCTGAATATGTACACATCCTCTGGAATGGTAGAAGCAAATGTACAACGAGGTCTTGTCTTTTGTCTAAAAATAAATAAATAAATTGGGATTAAGGGTGTCCCTTTTCCATCGTCAACGATCAAGGAGCATGTAGCAAATTACTGGTGATAGAACAATTTGAGTTGTTAACATATAAAGAACCAAGGCAGCTTGGCCTGTGCATAGCTTCTAATGCAGATGTATGATATTCCTACTTTACTCCGCCACGACAGCCCAGAAATACACAAGTTACATAAAATCTTTTTTTTATTTTTCTCAAGGAATATCCAGTTACAGATTGCTGTCTTTTAGGTACCTGGGGGAACACTGAAAGGAAACACAGCTGGGAACCACTGTGGTTTGGTTCCTCTCCAGACACTTTCAAAATATTTGGCAAAAACAATTTTTTTTTTTTCTAAAGTAAAACTGTTTCCTTTGGTAAAACACCCAGAAACGCAGGTTTCACATTGTTGTATTTTGACAGATAGCCAAAAGTAAAGAGTCTGGTGTGCTAATGGCATCTGTATGGCAGCAAAGTCAGTTTTATTAGGAGTAGACCCGAGACAGGAAAATGAGTAATATTTCAAAATGGTTTCTACTGAGAAAAATAATTTACATTCCATTCATCTTAAAGTGAAAGAATGAGCAGAAATCGGAGCCCTCCAAAACACTTGTTGGACAGGCCTGTCTGTACGTCTGCCAGCTGATGACAGTAATGAAAGTTAGGAAATTGTGTTTAGCATTTATTATTCTTAAATTTAAGACCGGTATGTGTCAGTCAAGTATAATATATCAGGACTCTGAGCTTAATCCTTCTGCTGTGATTTTTAATCAACCTAATGGACCTGTGTGTTGATCTAGACTATGGTGCCTGAAATTTATAATTGGCAGGTCACGCTGATGTTATTTTAAATTAAGGAAAGCCAGCAGAAATGGTAAAATGGGATTAGTCATTCAAGTGAACCTGTCAGCCTTTTGAAACTTTTAAAGTTCTGCCCAAGTGCAAGGAAATGAGCCTGCTATTGCCTTTGTTAGCCAGAAAAGCTTTTATTGTGTACCACTCTAATCCTGGTTTTAGTATCAATATAAGATGTTAACTTAACTGACTTCAGGGCTAATCACCTTGTTAAACCCATGGCACAAACACAAAGCCCCAAACCCTTGTTATGCATCTGAACCAAACAAAGAGCCCCAAACCCTTTTTATACCCTAGGACCAATCATAGAGCCCCATACCTTTGTTATACCCATGAACCAAACAAAAACTCCCATACTCTAGTTATACCCCTGAACAGGGCTCAAGTCTTGCGGGAACGCATGGGAACGGAGTTCCTGCACTTTTTTCACAGCAGGAACTCAGTTCCCTTTGCAGAACTAGAGCAGCCGAAAGCGGCCGAGCTGCCCGAGCCAATCCTTCACTAAGCGTCGATGCCCAGCTCATGGGGCAGGCGAAGCTTAGTAATCCTTTATGTTACTGGCCGCTTCCTGTATATGTATTCATCGGGTAGTGTGCGGGTATTCCGTCACTTCCTCGATGCCGCAATGTCTCCTGGGAGCTTTTGTCATTGTTCCCAGGAGACATTGCAGAGGTCTGCCGCGAGTTATAGCGGGATTTAGAAAGAACTTGCTTCTTTCTAAATCCCGCGATAACTCGAGGCAGACCTCCACAATGTCTCATGGGAACAATGACAAAAGCTCCCAGGAAACATTGCGGCATCGAGGAAGTGACGGAATACCCCCACACTACCCGATGAATCCATATACAGGAAGCGGCCAGTAACATAAAGGATTACTAAGGTACAGTGGATGGAAAAAAAAAACATGCTGTTTAGTAACTATGCATATGAGCGTATCATTTTTTTTGGTGGGGGAGTGGATCTTGGGTGGGAGTTTTTACACTTTTTTCCCTAGGACTTGACGCCTGCCCCTGAACCAAACACAGACCCCTCCCACACTCTTGTTACATCCCTGGATCGAACACAGAGCCACATACTCTAGTTATACTCCTGAACCAAACATTGAGACCTGTGACAGGAGTCACTTTTGGGCGCAGGGTGACCAAGAAAATAATGAACACTGAGAATATGATTGGATTACTTCAAATGGGACAGTAATATTCATTAACAATACCTCTCAAGAAATATGAAGATTTTATCCCCTGTACACTGTGAGGCTGGGCCGCCATCAGGGAGGTACATGCATTACACCTGTAAGGGGCCCGGAGATCCCCAGGGCCCCAGATGGCAACCCCCCCTTTTTTTTAATAAAAAAAAATATATATTTTTTTTATATATTTGTATTTTATTTTTTATTAAAGAACCAATTTTCTTTTAGGGGTCCGGAGGTCCCCAGGGGCCCAGAGATCCCTAGGGCCCGGATGACAACCCCCTTTTTTTTATAAAAAAAATATATATATATATATATATATATATATATATATATATATATTATTAAAGGGCCCAGAGGTCCCCAGGGCCCCAGATCTTTATATTATTTAATTTATTTTTTTCCTTTTATTTCATTTATATATATATATATATTTTTTTTTTATTAAAGGGCCCAGAGGTCCCCAGGGCCCTGGATGACAACCCCCCTTTTTTATGTATTTTTTATAAATGTTTATTCTTTATATATTTTTTTAATTTATTTTTTATTAAAGGGCCCAGAGGTTTATTTATTTTTATTAAAGGGACCATAGATCCCTGATGGCAACCCCCCATTTGTTGTAATTTATTTTTATAAAAAATAAATAAAAATTATATATAATATTTGTTTTTTTATTAAAGGGCCCCCAGGGCCCCAGATGGCAACCCCCCTTTTAAAAAAAAAATATATATATATATTTTTTTCTATATATATTTTTTCCTTTTTTTTCCCTTCTTATTAAAGTGCTCAGAGTTCCCCAGGGCCCCCGGATGGCTACCCCCCCCCCCTTTTTTTTATATACATTTTTTTTTTACATCCCTGGATCAAACACAGAGCCACATACTCTTGTTATACTCCTGAACCAAACATTGAGACCTGTCTCAGGAGTCACTTTTGGGTGACTCCTGTCGCTCTCACCTGCTGACCTGTGGATGGGGGAATCACTCCTGCAGTGTTATTGTGTTCTGCCTGTGAATACAATGATCAGTGTTGCTAACTATAGCTGGCAGCACTTATTGTTTTGGGAAAAACCTGTGTAGCGAGCCCTAACTTTCAGTACGGGCACTACGCTAAAGTTAGTGGGTGAATGGGAGAGTTACTTTGCTCCCATTACTAATTTGTCAAATTGCGGCTGCTGCTATTTTAGAACCGTGATTACACCCCTGGGCGGCAGTTGGCGCTAGAGGGGTTCTGACAGAGCCACTTTTCCCCAGCGGACAATTGGAGGAGTTCTTCCCTCGCTGGGCATGCTGGGGAGGGGTATATCTGTGGCAGCTGCCACGAGTTCTGGGTCCTTCCGTCTTCTCTTCTCTGCGCGGGGTCCACGTTCCAGGTGCGGCATCCATCTTCGGGGCGCGCTCATCCACGGACCCTGCCCGCATGGCCCACCTGGCCAGAGTTGCCTGCTCCATTGAGACCCATCTAGATGTTGAAAGGGGCCCCAGTGACCTACTGGGTCCTCAACTTTGCTGAGGAGATCCCAGGCTATGTGCCGTTCGGTGGGGGGGATCGTCTTGAGGAGAACCCAGAGGCAGGTTGTCCAGAGGGCTATGCAACCCATCGGGGATCCAGTCATCGGTACTGTCAGGTACATTTCAGCTGTCAACCGGTGGCTACTTTCATTACATTTACTGGGAGGATTCGCTCAATCTGAATTGTTTTCTCGAATACTAAAGTGCTGGGCCTGTGGCAGAGGCCCGAGCCCGGTCGGCAGTAAAGACCTGTTCCTCTCAGCGATTTAAGAGTGACATTCCGGCTGCCAGACCTTATAACAGGGGTCTGTCCGGGAGTATTTCGCCCATTCTGGCTAGAGTGGAGACAAACTGTAATTACTACTACTCAGAGCAGGACTTCTCCATTTCTTATCCAGGCCTGATATCGCACTGTTCTTTTCTGCTTCATCAACCTGTCCTATCCTTTGTTGATGTTGGCCGTTGTTGGGCCCTGGAATAAAGCATGATGACTGGACATTTGCTCACTGCTACTACTCACAGCTACTACCCCTAGACATACTACAAGGTAACTCAATACGCAGATCCCAAACAACAACCAGCGGCTCCTTCAGGGGTGAGTGCTACACCTGACAGGCTGGTTGTACTTAAGTCAGATAATAGATTGACTTGTGTAAAACTAGCTAGCCCATACATAGATCGACTATGGCTGGTCTCTGCTTAATTGGGGTAATTTCAATATAGATATAGATTTCAATGTATGTGCCGCTTAACCACTACGCATTTCCTAAACATCATTCCACAAACCTTTAAATTTTTCCTTCCCAGTTTCCTTCATCCTCCTCACCTGTACATACTCTCCACACCTCTCTTCTATACATAGGGTCCACTGTCATACCCTCCAAACGTATCTCCTGTACATAGTGCCCACAGTCATATCCTCCCCACTCTTCTTCTGTACATACTGCTCACTGTCTTACCCTCCACACTCATTTGTTGTACATACTAATCAGTATCATACCATCTACACTCCTCCCCTGTACATACTGCTCGCTGTCATACCCTCCACACTCCTCTCCTGTGCATACTGCTCAGTATCATACCCTCCACACTCCTCTCCTGTAGACACTGCCCCCATCATACCCTCTACACTCCTCTCCTGTACATAGTGCCCACTGTCATACCCTCCACACTCCTCTCCTGTACACAGTGCCCACTGTTAGACCCCCCACATTCCTCTCCATCACCTGCACATACTTCCCAGTTTTTTTTTATTGTCCCTACTCCTCTCCTATGCCTCTTACCCACAAAAACAGTTCTTTAAAATTATACTGAATATCCTCAATATTACCAGCTTTAGAATGGGCACACTTTTGTTAGTTCAACTAAAGGAAATCTTCTCAGTCCTCATATTCGTTCTGCTTATTATTAGTACTTATTTAATTTTGTGATTTCTACTGTGATGTATAGAGGAACACAGGGGATCTCAGCTACTCTAAATATAGCACTTGTAAAAAAAAGTGTCCCTTAAAAATATTTTTGAAATGTTGGCAACTATGCACTTAGGCACTGCCCAAGGGCCACCGGGTCAGTAGGGGGCCCCATGAGAGGCTCCTGGGAGCCTGTGATAATAAAGCGGTAGTAAACTTTGCTAACTACTTTTTAGAGGCCCTGAGGTAGGTTATGCCATAGCACAGCATATTAGCACATTACGGTACACTTAAATTGTCAGACTGAGCCCTCCAGTGCTTCGATCTGTGATCTGTCTGGCGATCACCCGGTCTTCCTTCTGGGCTCTGTGCCTTCGGTCACTTGCCTTGGCTGGGCTGCGTTGATGTCATTCCCATACATGCTCATGCGCATCCTCTCTCTCTCATCCCCCCTTTCTCTCACATCCTCCCTCCCTTACCCCTCACTCCTCTCTCTCTTTCTCATCCTCCCTCTCTCTCTCTCTTTAATTTAAATTGTTATAACAAAAAATAGTTTGTATATTTATTATTTATAAAAGGCCCAACAAAAATCCTCAGCACCAGGCCCATGATGTTCTTAATCTGGCCCTGGATGGTCTAAGTATTTAAAAAACTGCTGATCTACTGGGATTTTTACGCACAACCATCTCTAGGGTTTACAGAGAATGGTCCGAGAAAAATAAAATATCCAGCAGTATCCAATATGAGCAGCAGTTGTGTGGACGAAAATCCCTAATTGATGTCAAAGGTCAGAGGAGAATTGGCAGAGATGATAGAAAGGCAACAATAACTCAAATAACCACTCGTTACAACCAAGGTATGCAGAATACCATCTCTGAACACACAATACATCAAACCTTGAAGCAGATGGACTACACCTGCAGAAGACCACACCGGATGCCACTCCTGCCAGCTAAGAACAGGAGACAGAGGCTACAATTCACACAGTCTCATCAAAATTGTACAGTAAAAGATTGGAAAAACGTTGCTTGGTCTGATGAGTCTTAATTTCAGCTGTTAGGCCGCGTACACACGATCAAACCTGTCTGATGAAACTGGTCTGCAGACCAGTTTCATCTGACCAATTCGAAGGTGTGTACGGCCCATCGGACAGTTGTCCGTCGGACGAAAGTTTTAAAACTTGCTTTAAAATCTGTCCGACGGACACCTGTCTGTCGGACAGATTCGATGGTTAGTACGCCAAAGCATCGGACCAAAAACCCGCGCATGCTCAGAATTAAGTCGACGCATGCTTGGAAGCATTAAACTTCCTTTTTTCAGCACGTCGGTGTGTTCTACGTCACCGTGTTCTGGTCTGATCGGATTTTGGGTCCGATGTTGTGTACACACATCAGACCATCAGACCACTTCAGCGTGGTCCAATGAAAACGGTCCATCGGACCAGTCTCATCGGACCAGTCTGATCATGTGTACGTGGCCTAACATTCAGATGGTAGGGTCAGAATCTGTCATAAAACAACATGAAAGCATGAATCCATCCTGTCTTGTATCAACAGTTTAGGCTGCTGGTGTTGGTACATACCTGGAGCTTCTTGGCTGCAAGGCTTGAGTAGAGTTATAACTACTGACAAACAGCATCCAGTGCTGCATCAATCTACATTCTGCATTCCCTGCTGAAAATGAGAGTGGGATGATCCATGTAGCCATTGAGAATATATGAAAGATATACTGCACTTGAGTGGAATAATCGTTCTACGAGGAAGAAGCATCCTTGCGGGAACTTTGGTAGTGTGATAACCCAGCTCGCTGACATCTACACAAACGATTTAGATCTCTAGATCTCTTTAATTTGAAATCTAGCCTTTCTAGTAAGAGCTGCATGTTTTTTGTGAAAGAGAACACCTTATGAAGGAAGCACCGTTGTCTTGTGAATCACTTTTCACTTTCATAAGAGCACTTTAAATCAGACTTTTCTACAATGGAATCTTTCTTTTTATTCACGGTTTTCTTTATTTATGGACTCAATATGGACTCATTAATGCTGTGTAAGATGTGTTTAATTGTTACTTAGGTTGTGCACTTATTGGATTTTTACATATGCTTTGGGTCGAGCATAGTGCAAGGCCCTGCCTGATTGCATACAAATTGAAACTCTTGAGGTTTGACCTCATATTAGATGGTTTTGGTAAATCTGAAGAGAAAAACCTGCAGGAAAACTGATAGTGTGTATGGGGCTTTAGTCATATTATTTAAAAAAATATATTCTGCGTTTGTTTGCACTGTGATGTGAGCACGTGACCTGAGGCTCGAATTGGCTTGTTTCAGGATGAACCCTCCCACTATTGATTTTAGCGAACGAATATTCGTCATTGCGGCACTTTCGGTTTCTGGCTTCTCGTCCAATGGAACGCAAGGCGTCTTTGGTGAGTGGAGACCTGGAGGGGTTTGATTTGATTGCGCCCACCCCCAAAAAAATTTTTTTTAGCATCTCCTGCCACTGGTTATAATGCAATGTTTTTGAGTTTTAGCATAATTAAAGCGCTGAATAATGGAACAGCAATGTGACAACAAGAGCTACACCCAAAATAACTTTGTTATGTAAAGGAGTAAACCAGTTAGGAATGTACTGTTAGGCCTCGTACACACGACCGAGGAACTAGTCGGAAAAGACACATAGTTTTCCCCGATGAGTTCCTTGTTAGACTTGTCGAGAAACTTGACAAGCTGTCTTTGCGTACACACTGTCAAGACCAAATCTCCTGATTCTCAAATGCAGTGACTTCAACACATACAACAGCAGGGGAAGTTCGGTTCCACTGGCACAACCCTTGGGGCTGCTTTTGCTAATCTCATGTTACTGCGTGTTAGGTAAAAGTTTGATAAGAGACATTTGCACTTTTCAGTCTGTTACAGCGTGACAAATGTGCTATTTCCATTACAAACGCTACTTTTACCGAAGGTGCAGGGTTTTTTAAGCATACACACCAACATGTTTCTCGTCGAAAACTAGCCCGACGGGGAACACGATGAGGAAATTGAGACTCCCGTCGAGGAAAAAGAGAACTTGTTCTCTTTTTTCCTCGTCGAGTTCCTCGACAGTTTTCTCGATGAAAAGCATACACACGACCGTTTTCCTTGGCAAAAAAGCTCTCCAACCAAGTTTCTTGATGGATTCTGTCTAGGAAACCGGTCGTGTGTAGAGGTTACGATGGCTAAATTCTTACATTTCTGAAATATAATTTAACTTAATCTGTTTCCTAATTGTTGATATAAAAGTGTAATGTCAAAGGTAGGAGATTAGTATTCGACAGTGTGGATTAGGCACAGTTAGGGAAAGTTATGTGAAGAAAATCTCTAATGCAGCCATTGGGGCACTGGGAGGCAATCACAACTAGATAGACTTTTATGGTAGGACAATGTTCTCTTGGCTAAAAAAGTATGTCATGCAAAGTGTGCCATTTTACTGCAGTGATTAGTGGCCATAGCAAAAGATGTTTTTTTGTTTAATAGACCCTGTTTTTTGTAGTAAACCTATGCTAAAAACAATGTATTGTAAGGGGTTAAACAAATAGACGACTGCTGCTCTCTGTTCCAATTATATGTACATACCTAAATAAAATACTGTGCTATTGTTACCTATAATCCTTATATTTCAACTTTATTTAATACTCGTAAAAGAGCACAACACATTTCCAGTTCTGTATTCTTTTAGATTGACTTCCTTTGCACCTCTTTCTTTTTCTTGGTTGTGTAGTGTAGAGAGTCGTTGGATTTTGGGTCCCTCTATTCCTGCACAGCCAGGCAACATGCATATTTCCAATTTTCACACAAAGACCAGAAATCAGTCCATGGGCTTGGTTTTTGTAATTTTATTGGGAAAAAATCAACTTGAATAAGAAATAGGGATTATGGAATCCCCAACTTGACTTGATAGGAGAATTTGAGGACAACTTCCTTCACTCTATACACAAAAAAAATAATCCTGGACTGTATTTCCTCTGGAACAATATAAGTCTCTCTGGAATAGGCAGTAAGAATTACCCTTATAGGAGCTCTGTGTCCCCTTAGAGGAATTTAGCAAAGTCCCAAACTTGCACGAGCTCTATATACCCTCTTCTGAAAATACCAGGCCACCTGGCTGACTTGTACAGTGCCCCAGGACAAGGGATTGGGTTTAGCTGTGACACTGTTCCTGGAAAGCTTGCTGGGTATTGCATCTGTCCGCTTTCTCCTTTTTTGGCCCTGGGGGTGTAGAGGTATACTCTCACTGTCTCCTTTAAATCCTGCTGCCTTGGGTAAAACTGATATCCAGGTCTCCTGCTGGACAGATCTTCCCATGCTAGACTGGATGTCTTCTGATTGATTGATTTTTAATTTCTTTACAGCTCCACATGCACCCAGAAGGGTGCGCCTAAGCGCTGGAAGGGGATTCACTGATCTATTCTGAACTAAAAGCAATCTAGAAAAAGAAAAAGCTACGTAGACTAACCTAAGGCTCGAGGTCGTAGAAGAGGAAAAACATATAAACAGTAGAAGACAAAACAGGAACAAAGGAGAATGGACGGAAGTTTAGTAATGCGGAGAACAAAAGGGCGGGGGGTGAAAGGGGACCAAGCTACTATGGTAACGGGGGAAAAAAATTAACTAGCCTCAAAGAGGAAAGTTTTGATGGCTTTTCTGAAGGTAATAAGGGCGGCGTTCTGTCTCAGAAGCGGCGGAAGAGACTTCCAAAGTGTGGCGGCTCTAGCTCTAAAAGAACGGCCACCAGTGGAAGTCAACCTTACTGAAGGAATGACAGCAAGGTCCAAGTCGGCCGATCTCAAGGCCCTGGAGGGGTGGTAGTGTACCGCCATGTTATTAATGACCAATGGGCCTTGTTGTTTGTAGGCCCTGAACATAATGCACAAGGCCTTAAATTCGATCCTCTTTGCGCATGGGAGCCAGTGGATTGGTCTAAGAATAGTCTAAGAATAGGGGTTATATGGTCCCGTCTGAGAGTCCCCGTAATCAACCTAGCTGCCTGGTTCTGCACCAGCTGCAGCTTAGAAATCAATTTAATAGGAAGTCCAAGATATACCACATTGAAAAGTCAAAGCGTGAGATGACTAAGGCCTGTACTAGTGTATTTCTGTGTGTTTGGGAGAGCAGATGTTTTACCCGTCGCAGCATCCGAAGGTAATAAAGTGTGTTCTTGGTACAATTCCTCACCCGTGGGATCCATGAAAGTTTGTTATCAAATATGACACCCAGGTTTCTTACTTGGCTAGATGGCGCGTGACACGGGTCCATTGATAAGGGCCACTCCGCAAGCAAGTTTACGCTTTGCGGTGGACCTGTGAGAAGTTTTGGATGCATTCAGGGCCAGGTAGTTGTCCTTCATCCAAGTCTGAATAGATGAGAGGCAGCAGGAAAGATGGTGGGCTGCCTTAGGGTTGAGAGCATCGATTTGTATATCATCAGCGTATACCTGAGTGGCCAGCCCCCATGAGGTGATGATATCTGCCACGGGCCTCACGTAGCAATTAAACAGCCTGTCAGAAAGTTGCGTATCCAGATGAGGGATACACTTGTATAATGGAACTCGTCCTGTAGCCGAGCCAGAAGGATCTTATGGCTGACAGTATCGAAAGCCGTGGAGAGGTCAAGCAGAACCAAGGCTGCCGACCCGTCCGTCTTTTGACTCCAGCAGCCTCTGGATAAGACTGAAGAGTAATGGAGATTCCTTTCTTCAGCTTCTTGCCTTCTTTAGCTCTAGCCTGGAGGC
Organism: Rana kukunoris; assembly: GCA_029574335.1. NCBI lineage: Eukaryota > Metazoa > Chordata > Amphibia > Anura > Ranidae > Rana > Rana kukunoris. Next base: position 53,139,323 of record CM056049.1, read on the forward strand.
AGAGCCCCTCAGGACTTGACAACAATACTGTTGGCCAGGCTCTTCAATTATTATGGACCTCTCTGACTGCCATACCAGACCACCTGCCTGTGGATTCATCAAAACTCCCATAAATATTCAGACCCTGCCTCTTTACCTCCACCCACTAGCTTCTAGAAGTTTCCATGGACCTCCAGAACCAGGAAGAGGCAATAGAGGGCTGGTCTGCAGAGGCCTACAGCCTGACCTCAAGCTGAACCCACAGAAAATTTAGACTCACACAAACTACTATGAGTGAGCATAAATTTACCTCGCTACACTGTGCACTAGAGGGTGTTACAGTATCATAACATATCAAACCGCAAAGGCTGGAATATTTCTCTCAGCCATTATTGTTGGTCTGAACAGGATGAGGCTATTCAAATAGCACCCAGCTATTGTCATTGTCTAATTCTGAATTAATTAGTGTTTATACTCTGGGCCATCAACCCAACATATACAGTCTATCACAAAAGTGGGTACACCCCTCACATTTTTGTAAATATTTCATTATATCTTTTTATGTCACAACACTGAAGAAATTACACTTTGCTACAATGTAAAGTAGTGAGTGTACAGCTTGTATAACAGTGGAAATTAGCTTTCCCTTCAAAATAACTTAACACAGCCATTAAAGGGGTTGTAAAGGAAAACATTTTTTTCCCTAAATAGCTTCCTTTACCTTAGTGCAGTCCTCCTTCACTTACCTCATCCTTAGATTTTGCTTTTAAATGTCCTTATTTCTTCTGAGAAATCCTCACTTCCTGTTCTTCTGTCTGTAACTCACCACCGTAATGCAAGGCTTTCTTCCTAGTGTGCAGAAAGCCTCTTGAGGGGGAGGGACGAGCAGGAGTGTCAGGACTCCCACTAACACACAGCTCCTTTCTCTATCTGCAAAGTAGAGAGTGTCCTGACTTGCCTGCTCGCCCCCTCCCCCCTCAAGAGGCTTTAGAAAGCCTATAATTACGGTGGTGAGTTACAGACAGAAGAACAGGAAGTGAGGATTTCTCAGAAGAAATAAAGACATTTAAAAGCAAAATCGAAGGATGAGGTAAGTGAAGGAGGACTGCACTGAGGTAAAGGAAGCTATTTAGGGAAAACATGTTTTCCTTTAAAACCCCTTTAAGGTCTAAACCGCTGGCATCAAAAGTGAGTACACTTTGGGCATGCTTTTTCTTCCCTGTTGCAAAGAAAGTACACGTAACTGGATGCAATATATTTTATCGTGCTTTTCTGTTGGTTCCTCCTAAAAGGTGGAAACAGGTGATACTAATAGAAGAATGGATTCAGAAAACTGAGAACATTCCAGGATGTCACCTACTAATAAAAGTGCCTAAACACAGAATAACTACCATTTACAGTAACTTGAGACCTTGAAGCAATAGATAATGGACATATTTCATCAATGTTATTCTATATAGGGGTCAAAGGAAGAAACCACAGTGTGCAGCAGAGGGACATAGGCATCTGACACTCCCAGAAGGGTTAAACACTGAATACACTGACGGAGGTTGAAGCGGTGGGACACAGAAGAGGTAGGATATAGAGGCTACTGAAGAGTAAGTATACAAGTTCTTGTCTTACAGGAAGGCTCCTGACCTTTTTTCTTGATCTACAGTGTCACCTTAATTGAATGTGTTCTATGTGATAAAATACCAAATTCCAATTTTATGCAAACATGCATGGTAAAGAGAACCTAATATATAACAGGTGGTCAACCAGGGAAGCACATTGCCAATATTTGCACTTTGTGGCTTCTTTCATTGGCTAACATGGTTAGCAACTGGGACACAAGCAGAACATTTTTAAAAGGACATTTGCCGCTATCATCACAATTTTTTGGTTTCTGCAATTGACTTAAAATTTCATTCTGTCACACATGTGCTCTAGTTCTATATTGTGTTCTGTGCTCCAGCAATCAAAGTCAGGGTGCTACTACTCTCCAACGATGTAATAATGTGCTTATTTGGAGCTTGGACAGAAAGTCAAGTGGCAACCTATCCCAAACATGGCTATTGCCCAATTTTGGTCCCGACCTATAGTTTAAGAAACACTGCCCCGGACATAAGAGCCCTTTCATACTGGGGGATGTTTTGCCAATATATATATATATATATATATATATATATATATATATATATCAACTGACCAACGTTCAGCTTTTAAAGCATATCTAAAAACTTTTTTTTTTCGATTTTGAATGCAGAAGAGTATGGTTTGAACCTGTCAAGTATTTTTGCCATCTGTTTGCCATCTGTTGGGGAGATTTCCCTTAATTTCCTGTAATCATTATCACTTTAATCAATGTCTATATTTATGTATTTTCTTTTATCACCCCTAATCTCCTCATAGTTCCCTTCATGCATAGTTCCCTTCATGCATTATTGTATTGTTCCATACATATTGGTCAACTACATCACTAGGACTATAGGACAACTTGATGTGTACATATTGACAATTATGATTGTAGTTAGTCCATATACAGCACCTAAATACATTTAATATAATATAATTTAATATATGGTCATTGATTGGGAATCTTTGCAGGTGCCGACTTTCCTGTTCTCTCCTGCACCCTGGAGGTCACCATTTGTGTGACATCTTGTAAGCCCATTGGGTTGGGCTCATTCCCTCTGGGGAGGTGGGGGAAGCGACACGGCCATCCGCATCATTCCACGGCTTTTTAACAGTTCTGGTCACGCAATTACCTACTCCACTCTCAAGCGGTAAATATATCACCATGTCATATCTGTATTGTGTATCTGTATTGTGATTTAGGATGATATACTTTGAAATTCGTAAGATAAGTCATATGTTTCATAGAGTCAACGATCCCCCTGAATATGGTCGAAACGCCTCGGGAATTCAACACCCCATAGCATTTGCTATATAACTATGTCCACCTTGCTTGTATGCGACAATGTGGAATATGCAACATATTATCTGGCCAGATTTTCATTTATTGTATTTTAATTATACTGTGACATTTGATAACCTCTGAATAAAATACTCTCTTATTAACAATTATACATACCTTGATAGCGTTCACATTGCTGTCTAAAGCCCCATTGTGAAAACAGTCCTATAGTACTGTACTGTATAAACAACAAGACACTGACCTTTATTTATTTATTTTTAGAAGTCTTAGGTGGGAGGTCACCCCACAAGACGGTCTTAATGAGAAGAAATATATGGATGAATGGAAAAGTTTTTTTAATAGGGTAGGTTTTGAATTACAAACTTTGGTCCTTAAAAGAAAACAGATCAAACTCAGCCTTCTGAATGAACAAATTAAAGCCATTCAGATTAAATTGGAACCAATTAATGAGTCAGCTATGATCATAGAATTTAATGTCTCTATGAAGAAAAAACTAGAGAAAGTAGATAGGGACACACAAAAACGTAAGGTCAAGAAGTTTAATAGGGATGCTGAGGATTTTAGGAATAATACTATTTATGCCTGGCAGAGTACCACGACAGTAAATGATGGCACTAATCAACTTGATGCCGATCAACCACCTAGTGGTCCTGCTCCTCCAAAGAAGGAATTGGGGAAACAAAATAATAAGAACACACTAGGTAAAGGCACGCGATTACCTTCTAAACAGAGACGGACCAGCACCACTGGTCCCATGCAAGAACGTCAGTCGACCATTTATTATGATCATCCACAACAACAGTCTCCTAGAAATTATCAGACTCAAAAAAGGAATGATTATCATAATCAATATCCACATTACTCTCAACATAATCCTCAGCAATGGTATCAACACCATTATCCCCCTCCCGGGTATTACCCAGGTCCTGGACAGGCCTCCACATCCAATAGATACCAACCATTGGAAGGGAACAAAAATGGAGGGCAACAGTACCAACAACCCCCTTTTTTAGGACAAAGGGGGATGGGGAGGAGGGGAGGAACTCCGAGAAGGACGTCATACCAAACACCCACCAGGGGGGGGGGAGAGAATTATGCTCCTCTACATCCCCCCAACAGGGAAGGGATGTACAATCAAAGAGAAGAAGGGGCTGTAGGGCCAGAAGACGGAAACAACAATCCCAAGAAAAGGATGAGGAAAGTTTAAATAAGGGCATATACAATCTTAGTAAAGTCATCTTAAGTCCGAAAGAACTGAACATCCTTAATACTGGATTGAAATGTGCACCTAGGAAGAGTATGAACAAATTCGACATATACATTGATGCTCACAAATTTATCAGGACACTGAACATGAAAAAGTATTTTTTGAGCCATCCGGTGGAGTCCACTCTAAGAAGTAAAGTGTCTAATGCTAATATTGACAGTGGATTGAAGAATAGATCTTTATTTAATCCACAAAATACCAGCAATCACTTCATAGAGGTCTTTAAACAACTAATACTCAAAGACATAGAGGATCTCCCCTCAAAAAAGAAGATTAATCCAGAATATATTAGGGAGGGTGTGAAGTCTCTGGAGAAGAACAAGGAGATCATTATCCATCCAGCGGATAAGGGAGGGGGGGTGGTTGTAATGGATAGAGATTTTTACCTTAGACAACTCACTGAATTATTGGAAGATAGAACTACTTACAAGAGAATGGGCTCAGACCCCACTGAATCTTATAAGTTTCAGTTGGATGCTTTGGTGGATTGGGGACTCCGAACTGGGGCTTTAAATAATAAAGAATCAAAATATTTAGCTCCCACCTCTTGTAGAATCCCAGTAATTTATACGTTACCAAAGATCCATAAGGATGTCAACAATCCCCCACCTCGTCCGATCGTTAACGGAATTGGGTCAGTAACTGCAAGATTAGGAGAATATCTTGACAAGTTTCTTCAGCCTAGTGTGAGAGCCACTAAGGCTTATTTGAAGGATACCTCTGATTTAATCCAGTCTTTGAATTTGATCACTACCAACCCTAATTCTGAGATTTATTTGATCACCGCAGATGTAGCTTCCCTCTATACTATAATCCAGCATGATGATGCTGCATTAGCACTTAATTGGGCACTTAGTAAGAGGGAAGACTTACCTTTTACCCAGAAGAGGTTTCTGGGGCATGCATTAGAGTTCTGCATGTCCCATAACTACTTCTGGTTTAATGGTTTTTTCTTTTCCCAACAGGTTGGCGTAGCCATGGGAGCTAAATTTGCTCCCAGTCTAGCCAACCTGTTTATGGCAGAATGGGAGGATAGGTTCATTTTCAGAGACAAAAAGCCTCAACTCCTATTTTATCGGAGATTTATTGACGACCTCCTGTTAATTTGGGAAGGAACAGAGATGGAGGCCACACATTTTTTGAACACTCTGAATAATAATGACAATAATATTAAGCTGGAATATGTCATCAGTAACCACTCCGTTAACTATCTGGATGTTACAATCGAGTGCTATGAAGGAAAATTGAAAACCAAGGTGTTCTTTAAAACCACAGACCGTAACAGTTATTTAACTATTAATAGCGGGCACCACCCAGCATGGATAAAGAACATCCCAAAGGGACAGTTTTTACGTGTACGCCGCAATTGCACAGATGATGGTGACTATCTGGAACAAGCTAACATACTAAAAGCTAGGTTTATCCAGAAAGGATATGCTGAACCTGAACTCAATGAAACTGTACAACAGATTGCACATGTCCCTAGAGATGAGTGTCTAAAGAAAAAAGCACTCCTATCTGAGAGGGACCATCACCAGTGGAGCTTTATATCTGGGTTCCATGTGCAATATAGGGAGATTGAGGACATAGTCAGGAAACACTGGCACATCCTGGGGAAGGATAGACATCTGGGGGGTGCTATTCCGCAACAACCAATCCCCCACCTCGTCCGATCGTTAACGGAATTGGGTCAGTAACTGCAAGATTAGGAGAATATCTTGACAAGTTTCTTCAGCCTAGTGTGAGAGCCACTAAGGCTTATTTGAAGGATACCTCTGATTTAATCCAGTCTTTGAATTTGATCACTACCAACCCTAATTCTGAGATTTATTTGATCACCGCAGATGTAGCTTCCCTCTATACTATAATCCAGCATGATGATGCTGCATTAGCACTTAATTGGGCACTTAGTAAGAGGGAAGACTTACCTTTTACCCAGAAGAGGTTTCTGGGGCATGCATTAGAGTTCTGCATGTCCCATAACTACTTCTGGTTTAATGGTTTTTTCTTTTCCCAACAGGTTGGCGTAGCCATGGGAGCTAAATTTGCTCCCAGTCTAGCCAACCTGTTTATGGCAGAATGGGAGGATAGGTTCATTTTCAGAGACAAAAAGCCTCAACTCCTATTTTATCGGAGATTTATTGACGACCTCCTGTTAATTTGGGAAGGAACAGAGATGGAGGCCACACATTTTTTGAACACTCTGAATAATAATGACAATAATATTAAGCTGGAATATGTCATCAGTAACCACTCCGTTAACTATCTGGATGTTACAATCGAGTGCTATGAAGGAAAATTGAAAACCAAGGTGTTCTTTAAAACCACAGACCGTAACAGTTATTTAACTATTAATAGCGGGCACCACCCAGCATGGATAAAGAACATCCCAAAGGGACAGTTTTTACGTGTACGCCGCAATTGCACAGATGATGGTGACTATCTGGAACAAGCTAACATACTAAAAGCTAGGTTTATCCAGAAAGGATATGCTGAACCTGAACTCAATGAAACTGTACAACAGATTGCACATATCCCTAGAGATGAGTGTCTAAAGAAAAAAGCACTCCTATCTGAGAGGGACCACCACCAGTGGAGCTTTATATCTGGGTTCCATGTGCAATATAGGGAGATTGAGGACATAGTCAGGAAACACTGGCACATCCTGGGGAAGGATAGACATCTGGGGGGTGCTATTCCGCAACAACCAAAGTTCATCTACCGGAAAGCCCCCAATTTTGGTGATCGGGTAGTTCAAAAGATCTTAGACCCCCCCAATCAACGGTTAAAAATCAATCTCAAAGGGTTCTACCCTTGCAACAAATGCATCTGTTGCCGTACGGTGAAAATCCACAATAAGGGCAAAACAGAAATTAGAGGATCTGATGACAGTATTTTTGAAGTAAAAGAATTCATAACTTGTAATTCATCTTATGTGGTATACCTTCTATGGTGCCCTTGTGGGCTCCTATATGTCGGAAGGACTAAGAGACTACTAAGAATTCGGATCTCTGAACATTTGGCCAACATCAGGAAGGGTTATAAATATCACAGTGTGTCGGTTCACTTTAAAGAAAAACACAATAAAGATTCATCTCTAGCCCAATTTTGTGGTATTGACTGCGTTTATCCCAATTGGAGGGGGTCAAACAGAGTGAGAGATCTATCAAAAAGAGAAACTCAATGGATCTTTCTCCTCAAATCCCTTTTTCCGCGAGGATTAAACATAGAACTAGACCTGAACTGTTTTATTAACAACTCTTAATCCAGTTTTGTTTGCCCTACCAACACAGATTAGGTCTGGGAACCCCTCGGGCATATAGGGTATTGGTTAAAATGTCATCATTTATTTAGATTTCTTGATCATATCATACTTTGAGATGACCTGGTCCACTTTGGTATATTGGGTTATAATTTTATAATTTATTTTGTATCTTTTAAATTTTAATATATGTAAAGGGTTTTTTTTTTTTTTTTTTCCCTTTCTTTTTAGATATGTACCATTCATCCAATGTATTCGTCTTTTATTTTTATTTTTAGCTCAATTTACAAGAGCATATTGTTGGTTTAGTGCTCTATATATTACTCATCAATATGATAACATCATTCTATGTAGTAACTGTTTACCAGTGTTTCAATATTTATTGGATGCAGCGAGGTCTGTACTCACTAATATTGTGTTTATTTACGTTTGACTCTTATGTATTGTAATTCCTAGGCATTCATAAGGCTGATTAACACTGGTGACGATCGCTATGTGAGTAGTGTATCCGCCTCATTAGCTGTTACACACTGTAGCCACTAATCATCTATTGAGGGAAAATATGGGCTACAACATTAAACCTATGTGAGGTTGTTTCCATTAATCTTTCAGTTTAACAACAATGCGCGGGATCGCACGCTCAGACTACCTATTGGTGGAGGCGGCATGTAATGTGACAGGGCCTGACTATCAATCAAGCCCTGTGATAGGATGTCCATTTCAGCACTCACATCCGCCCTCACAGTGGTCAGAGCCTGACGTCACTTCCGCCCTCACGGAAACCAGAAGGTATTGGCCCGAGGGGAGTCTGGTACTTCCATTGGTCAATTACCATATGCGCGGCGCCGCACACATAGTCTGCGTATCTGCAGATATAGCGTGAGTGGCTCCCCATTTACCATTAGACAGGTTGTTTATTATTATTATTAGAATCGTTTGACAGGTGTTTTAATATTATCAGAGCTGGATGACTGAGCGCCGTTAGTAATGAATACTTCCGCCCTCACAGTGCCCAAAGCTTGATCTCACTTCCGCCCTTTTTGTAAACATGGCGTGATTGGCCTGTTACATTAGGGGAGGTATGTGCTCCTATTGGGAGACACACTGCAGTTGAACTTTTGATTGGATACATCACGGACTGCAGGTGACAATCAATTAATTTAGGTGTATACCAGGATATATAAGAAGGACATGTACTAGTAAGTAGCCTATCCCATGAATAAGTCAAATTTATGACGAAACATGTCGGGGGCGTGGCTACACTAAAGATCGTATGATCATTTGAGACCAACGTGAGATTACCTGCATGTGTTTTTTCTATGCGAGTGACCAGCGTTTGAGGATACTATTTTCAACAAGGAGGAGGTGTTAAAGTGAAGGGGAAGCGGTGAGAAACACCTGGTTTACTTTTTTGGGTCCGCCGTGACCACAGTTTATCAGCCTGTGAACATCAAGGAAGTTTATTTGAGGGAGCTGTGGTGGCTCAACGTGATTGGCACTGCGCTGACAAGCCATTCACCTCTGCAGCCAAGGGTTCGGATCCCGGTCTCGGCTACATGTGAATTGAGTTTGGTGGTCTCAGCCTGGCTCCCGGTGGGTGTGCTATGCAAGGTATGCCTGTGCTTAGTACGCCCACCCCCCCCCCCCCCACAAAAAACCACCACACTTGCACGCACACAAAATTGGTTTAAAACACATGCACTTTGGCCATGCGGTCTCCTAAAATAAAGAGAGGCGAAGGACCTACGGGGCTGGCTGGGTGGGCTAGGCCCCCTCACTCCCTCATAGGGGGAGTCCCTCTGCCCCATTGGGGTCCCGTTGGGCCCCAGTTGGGCTCCCAAGAGGAGCAGGTAGGGTGGGGTGAGTGGGAGGCCCCCCTTCACACCCGCCTTTGCCACCAGGGGCATGGAGAAGGATGGCGATTGCCTCCGGGGGGAGGGTCTGCCTACTCCCAACTCCTGCAGTCTGGCTCCTCTCTCTCGAGTTCACGCACAAAAATACACTTTAGAAAAAAAACAAAAACAAAAAAAAAAGGAAGTTTATTTGGAGTTTATCACGGTTGTTTTTGGAGTTTACCTTTGTGAGTGCAACCTTTGTAGGTTCATGTGGTGTGTCAATAAATTGTTTTAGCAATATCACACTATTATACTTTTTTGTTTTTTTCACGTATGTGGATCTCACTTCTACATTTTTGGATATGAATCCTGAACACTGACTTGAGGATTGTATGACATGCTTTTTATGCCAAACACGTGAGTGTAAGGCTACTAGTTCTGGTGAGTGGCCATTCGTATTGGTGGAGGAGTGTTCATTACACTGGTGTGGTGGAGGACTGCCCGTTGAAGAGATTCAGAAGATTTTTTCTCACACTTTATGAACTATTTAACCTTTAAACTCAATTTCACTCACGGGTCTCTACATTTACATTTTTTCTGTCACTTATTGTTTATTTAGTTCACTTGTGTGGTTCCACTACACATTAGCGCTGTTTGTGCTATTTGTACTTATTTTTCACTATTAAGTTCAGTAGACTTCCTTTTCAACATTATCTTTATTTAATACAGCTGCTGCGAACATCCGTGCATTTACTCTTTACTCCTTAGCGCAGCGGCAGTAACCATTAGGGCGCATTTATTTTTTTGGTTACTATCCGTTTTTCAAGACACTGACCTCATTGGAAGATTTACTCTCTACTCTGGTAAGATCTCAAAATTGTATTCCCTCACATTCAGTGGTCACCAGGATAAAGAAAGAGGAATAATCTTCTTAGTGAGAAAACGGCTGGCAATAAAAATGCCGCGTACACACGACCATTTTTAACGTTCTAGAAAAAACGAAGTTTTTTTCAACTCGATTATTGTTAAGCCTGCCTTGCCTACACACAAAGCGCAGTGACATACAACATGTACGACGGCACTATAAAGGGGAAGTTCCATTCGGATGGCGCCACCCTTGGGGCTGCTTTTGCTGATTTCATGTTAGTAAAAGTTTGGTGAGAGACGATTCGCGCTTTTAAGTCTGTTACAGCGTGATGAATGTGCTATCTCCATTACGAACGCTAGTTTTACCAGAACGTTTCCGTCGCATAACTTGCTTCTGAGCATGTGTTTTATTTTCACGTCATTAAAGCCTACACACGACCATTTTTGAAATACGTAAAAAGCGACAATGTTAAAAACGACACGAAAATTTAGAGCATGTTCTAAATTTTTAATGGCCATTTTTAACGTCACGAAAAATGCTCTGGAGCCCACACACGATCGTTTTTAATGACATAAAAAAAAAAAAAAACATTTTTCACATCGCAAAAAAACGGTCGTGTGTACGCGGCATAACACCTTTCCACTCTATCCCAAACGAAAAAAGTTTTAGCTTTACATACTCCATAAACCAATTTACTGTGTCTTATTATGTTTATAACAATAAATGGCTAAAACAGTTTATCTTCGAAAATCTTTCATGAAAATTACTGTGATGGAAAACTACGGTATTTAAAACTTGGAGCAATTGTACGACAGCTAGACATATATAATTTTCTATCATTTCTTTAACAATTCGGACAAATATTTGAAGCTGGAAAGTATCAGCTTGATTTTTTTCTTGTAACTGTCTTGTTTTCTGGGAAATTACAAGTGTTTACTTTCAGACCATGAAATTACAAATTAAAATATGACAACAATGGAAAGAACACAATTCGGAAAAGGCAGACTGTTTAACAACGCTTCAGAAATGTCAATATGCCCGTGGGTTGTAATGAGTAGTTACTAAAATAAGTGCTGTAGAGTTCCCCTTGTATTAGTCACACATAATTGCCTGAAAAAAAAATCCAAAAGAGGGGCCCTACCTCTCATGAGTATAAACAGGTAAAGACGCTTTCCCAATATCCTTCAAACCAAACCAATCCAGAAAATACCATATTGTGAATTTTAGTAAAGGGTACTTCCAACTGGTGGCCGCGTCCTAAAGATGTAATTTACGAAACGTACGTCGGTGGCGGCACCTGGTCACGTTACCTCATGTCATATCCGCCCATCTGGTTGTCTCTGGCGATCGGTGGAGCACACGCCATCAACGGAGGTATACACGGCATAGGGTTCGTCCCTCCCCGCTTTTGATATACAGTGCCGGGTAGGCACCTTCAAATGTAAGAAGCAATTTGGCTAATGTTTTTAATATTTTTTTAAATAAAAAAAGCAATATTATGCTATGGATGTCTTATTTCTTGCATATACCCCATCTTCAACTTTGAGGAGGCAGGTACCAGAGTATATCTCCAGGCTGTACTGACATGCTAGCAGGCAGTAAACTGCACAAGCGATAATTGACTTTCTTTTTCACTAAAGGAGTCAATTACATCCAGTAAGAAGATCTCCATACCAATCACTTTTGGGTGTCACTATGTTTGGTGAAGGATTCTGAATAGGAACAAAGGAATGACCACTTTTCTCTGCAATAACTCTCATCATTGGACTTTATTGCTCTATTTCATTCACCATTTTTTTTTTTGCAATTATCTTTCATTATTGGATTCGATTGTTAGTTTAATTTTCTATATTGAGACTGAGTTCATCATAGCATTTGTATCTAGGACTTGGTATAGATGAATATCACTTTAAATAATTGGCACAGCGCCCCCTATATTTCTTATCAACTGGTGGATCACCTGCAAATTTTTGCTGGAGTACCTGAGAGGTACAGCAAGATAGCATATTATGGAGCCCCTTATGGAGAACCTTTATAGCTTTGGTTGAACTGGTCATGCCATGTGTACACTTTTTAGGTGTGTTTCAAAGGTGGAGCTTAGTTTGTAAAAAAAAAAAAAATATGGATTAAATACATTTGTTAATTTATCAAAATGCATAAAAAGGGTTAATTTATTTTATTTCTTACTTTGAGCATTTCTGCAATTTTGTGTGTACCACAGTTCTAACTAACCATATATAGCTCCTTTAGTTCTTTATTATTGTAAAGGGTAGTGGGGGAGTCATGTGAGATGACACTTACCTTGCAGCCATTACATCCCAACACTGCAACAGCACGTGGGATACATTTAGGCGTCCTGATATTCTTAAGCCTCTAGTGCCTCCAAATATAGGGGTCTTGTTTGTACAGGACCCCCCCCCCCATAGGACATTATCATTCCCCAGATTAAATAACACTTACTTGCCCTTGAAGGAAAGAAGGGCAACACTTGAAGTATTTTTCAAAGCTTTAATCAAACTTACAGCAGTAGTTAGGACAGGAGGACAAAGGAGGTTGAATACCCAAAACTCCCATGGGTTTCCTGCTGCTCCTTAACTAGCAGTTGCTGGGTGTGGTCTCAGCATCCAAAAGCATCACACTCTTATGCCACGTACACACGGTCGGAATTTCCACCAACAAATGTTAGATGTGTAATACAAAAAAAACTGCGCTTGTCAAAATGGATAGTCAATTAGTAGCAATATAACAGTCACTAAGGGTAAAAAATGGGGAGGCAGCAGCTCTTGTGCCGAGACACTAGAGAAAATACAACAAGAAAAACAAAGGTTTAGAGCTGCGCCTTAACACCCGGAGTCAAAGAGTCCACATATCAATCATGTAGAAATAGCACAATCCTTCAGCCAGAAAAAAATAATAAATAATAGTTCCAAAAGTCTCTGCTGATCTTAGTTCAGGATGGACATGTAGTAATCACCACTGTGCTAGACTTAAACTTTGCTCTTCAATGTGGCCCACCACCAGAAGTCTAAGCAGCTTACCAGAGGAATAACTGTTGCCAGCAGTCGGCTATGACCCAGCCGCGGCCTTTGAGGGAGACCGAACAAATCCCAAATCCTAGGGCAGTGCCTATACCTGGGCTCCACTCCGCAACTCCACCAGTTAGATCACATATGTAAAATGATGATAAAGGCAGACATAGCGTAATCCCGCAGGGACTTTTTATTAAAAATCATAAAAAAACAGGCAGAAAAATGCCATTGACAACGTCCTATGACGAAACGCGTCTGGGAAGACGTGCGGTGACGTCATCACGCTTTGGAGGAGGGTTTTCCAATTTGTTCCCCGGCCGGCAACATTAAGTTTAATATGCCTGTTTAACTCATCGCAAATGTGAGTATTCTGGTTTTTTATGATTTTTTATAAAAAGTCCCTGCGGGATTACGCTATGTCTGCCTTTATCATCATTTTACATATGTGATCTAACTCGTGGAGTTGCGGAGTGGAGCCCAGGTGTAGGCACTGCCCTAGGATTTGGGATTCGTTCGGTCTCCCTCAAAGGCCGCGGCTGGGTTATAGCCGACTGCTGGCAACAGTTATTCCTCTGGTTAGCTGCTTAGACTTCTGGTGGTGGGCCACATTGAAGAGCAAAGTTTGAGTCATAGCACAGTGGTGATTACTACATGTCCATCCTGAACTAAGATCAGCAGAGACTTTTGGAACTATTATTTATTATTTTTTTCTGGCTGAAGGATTTCTACACAAAATGTTAGATGTGAGCTTGTTGTCGGAAAATCCGACTGTGTGTAGGCTCCATCGGACACTTTCCGACAACAAATGTTTGAGAGCTGGTTCTCAATTTTTCCGACAGCAAAAGTTCTTGTCGGAAATTCCGATTGTCTGTAGCCAATTCCGATGCACAAAAATCCTACACATGCTCGGAATCATTGAACTTAATTTTTCTCGGCTCGTCGTAGTGTTGTACGTGACCATGCTCTTGATGTTCGGAATTTACGACAACATTTGTGTGACAGCTCTGAGGAAAGATTAGAGGAACTGAATTCATTCACTCTTGACTTGAGAAGAGGAGATTAAGGGGGGATATGATCAACATGTACAAATATATATGGGGTTGTGACAGGAAGTCAGGTAAATCTGTGTGTGTTGTCCCAGACGGGAGATGTTTTTCTGCCTTGTTTAGACAATACACCAATTACTATTGGGCGTCGGCTGCAGAGATGGCCAGAGAGGTTTGGGGCGTTAAAAGGTTTTCAGCTGTTCAGAATTAAGCAATTAAAGCCCCTATTAAGACAGCCTAAGGATAACGACTGATTGCTGCATCCTGGAGGCTTTGGGAGTGAAGGAGCAGTCACAAGCACTTCTGAAGAGGTGAGGTGCTGATGGATATTTCTGTGTGAGAAATATCAAAGAGACTTTTTTGTTGTTTTCTGCTGTAGGACCAGCAGTGTCTGCCCCGCAGTAGGCTCTGCCAGACTCAATAGGTAGGTTCCTGTGTTGGGAAGGTAGACGCCCCAAGTGGCAAGGGTTTATTTTATGTTTTGTTTTGTTTATGCTGTTTTGATGCTTGCACGTGTATCCAGCAAGATGGAGAAATAAACCTTATCATTTGTTTTCAGTCATCCTCAACTGCCTTTTTGTACAGTTCAGCGTGTAGTGAACCCATAGAGGGGGTCACACACACCCGCTACCGAGTTAATCCCTTACACATGGTGGAGTGCCACGGGCAGTTAAAGTAAACCCAAAATGGAGGAGATGCTGAAACAGCTGATTATAGCAAATGAAAATCACCAAGGGAGCCTTGCAGCTCAACAACAGGCTCACCGAGTGAGCCTTGCAGCTTACCAACAGGCTCACCGAGAGAGCATGACAGGTTGGGAACAGAGACACCAGCAGAAAATGGAGGCCATCGTGAAACTATTTGAGAGAACAGAGGAAAAGGATAGCAAGCCCTCTCTGATTGAGAATCCAGAGGATCATAATGCTATGGAGGTTACCACGTCTGTGGTTGAGACGGAATCATCACCGGAGTGTAGTACTTCACCAAAGGAACAAGAAGTGGAGCCAGAGGAGTGTGCCCTGGCAGAGCCTGAAACTCCTGAAGTAAAGGATCCGCCATTAGTAGTAGAAGAGTCTGTAGAGCCTTTTGAATCCAATGTTGTGAATGGTGTTCCAGAGGTCAAACCAGACGAGACCAAACCAGAAGAGAAAGACCCTCATGTACAAGAAGATGCTGAGGAGGTCCCGGCTGTCCCCGCAGTAGCAGCTCCTATGAAGCTGAATCAACGGTCTGACAGTTCTGCTAAATACAGTAGAGAACCTTTAGCAAATACTTTGAAGAAACTTGATGATCCAGCTACCAAAGCTGTTACCTTGGAACTGGAACCCAACAAGTTTAAGGGCAAAATTTTGGATTGCGCCAGATCTTTTCACAAAGCCAAATTGCTGCATTACCATATGAAGTATTACCCTGGCATTGACAAGTCAGAGCAGGATCACAGTCCTGTCACGAGGCATATGCAGACAAGAGGCTCTTTAGCTCACGAAAAGGCCAGTCAGCAAAGCTCAAAGAGAAGACGCACCACAAACAGTTCAAATTCCCACCGACCGTCCCTAAAAGACAAAAGCAAGGAGAACTTAATCCGGAAGTCTCATCGCAAGCCAGACAAGCTGTCTGAAAGTGTTAAAGAAAAAGTAAAGTTCAAAGATTTCTTGAGTCTGAAGTCAAAGAAAAAAAAGAAGAAAAAGAAAGCAAAGTCAGAGCTGTCTGGTAGTGAAGAGAACATAGAGGTTTCTAAGGAGCTCTCACCAAAAAAATTACAACCTTCAAAGCTCAACAGTGATTATAAGGCCCCGTGTTCCGGTAAAAGCAGCGATCATGGATGCCGTCCATATACAAGACTAAGTGATGAGGAGATGCTCAGCGATTTTTTCACGGAAAGCTTACTTTGGAGTGATAAAGATTACAACGAAGAGATTGTTGTCACACATGCTGATGGTTGTCTAAATGTTGGCCGCAACAGGAGCAAGTATAGCTCAGCCAAGCAAAGACTTGTGATGGACAGTATGGATGAGAATGCTATCGATGCAAATATGGGCGAACTGTTAGATCTCTGCTCAGGAAAGTTTAAGGAATCACAATCCAACACCAGCCAGCCTGATGCAAATGGCTCCAAGATAGGGGTTATGGATGAGTTACTGTGACTCTGGAAAATTTGTCTGTCAAGATGATGGTTCAAATCAAGAATCTTTTAGTTGTGCAAAGGCTTATGCGGAAAATGAGAAAAGTGACCTAATGTCTGAAGCAGTTGCTCTCTGTTCCGGTTCTTTCACCAACAGAGAAAATTAAGAAAGTGAGGATTGAGGATTTCCATCTTCTACCATGTGATGATTCTGACAGCGAAGAGCTTTCAGAAATTGAAAGTGGTGCAGAAGATGAAGAGGAGGAAGTGAAGGAGGAAGTAAAGGTGGAAATGGCAGTGAAGGAGGAGAATGACGCCCTGCAGGATGAGGTGTCTGCTGTTCTGGCGGGGAGCGATTCCGAAAAGTGCTCCTACCCCCTGGGTTATGTGAAGAGACAAGAGCTGTACGCCTGCAGTACCTGCACCCTGGATAAAGAGAAGAAAAACCTGGCTAATAATTACAATGACAATTTCTTTGGCCTGTACTGCACATGTAAGAGACCGTACCCCGAACCTGAGGATGAGACCCCAGGTGAGATGATCCAGTGTGTGGTGTGTGAGAACTGGTTTCATGGTCGGCACCTAGGGGCAGTTCCATCGGAGCACATTGAGTTTCATGAGATGGTGTGCCAGAGCTGTATGGATCACTGTTCATTTCTTTGGGACTACTCTGCCAAGTTAGGAGTTTCTGGTGTCACCAAGATTACCAAAGCAGCCACGGAACATGAAGATGTTAAAGTTGATGATTGTCCTACGGAAACAGCTAACACTCAGAATGGACTAACAATAAATAATGAAGAATGTGTGGAAGATAACGTCGATGAGGAGGAGGCAATTCTTAGAAAGCTAAATCTGAAGGACTTTATGGAAAATGAAGCTGAACTTTCTGGAAGTGATGTTGAAAGTGAAATCCCTGACCGGTTTCAGGGCAAATGAAGTGGCTGAAGTGCAGGAAGTAGGGGTTTGCACATCTTCAGTTCTCAGTTAGTTGCTTGATGGAAATAAAGCTGAAAAACTTAATTCTGACACTGCACTAAATGATGTAGAAAAAGTGTGTCCAATATCCACTGAGCCTTGTGAATGTAGTAAGGCAGGTGATATTCATGACTTTCCCATAATGGATGATCAGCAGAGCAGGGTCATTGAGGAATCTGAATTGCAAGAAATATTCACCCAGACTGAAGCTATTTTTGCCTCTGTGAATTATTTGAATGTTGAAGAGCAGTGTGTTAATTTTTATGTTAATGAAATGAAAGCAGTAAATACAATGTCACCCCTACCACAGGCAGGATCTGTAGAGAGGGGTTTGGTGTCCACCAAAGTAAAAAGGAGTCATTTGGGTCTTCAGAATTAATGGTACCAGCATGTCATGATCGGAATAGAATTCAGGAAATCATCTGTGATACCTTAAATCGGCAGAGTGAAGACATCTGTGATGTTGAATCTGGAAAACTAAGCTCTCACAGTGAGAATATTGCAAAGTCTGATATAACCAGTGCAGTGCAGACTTGGGTAGACCACCCTCTGTGGTTGAAACACAGTTAGATGATGCAGGGAGCCATGTAGTACAGTGCTGCCAGTTCATACATGATGACATCGGATTTGAATATAAAGGTAGTGTCACATCCTGTGAAACCCAGTCTTTGGAAAGTGTTCTGTCAGAGCCAGTGACGCAGGATAATACTTTGGACTTGACTACCGAGATTCCTCTGGAAGTAAAATCTATTTTTCAAAGTGTAGAATCTGTAATGGCCGGTGAGCCCTCTGAACGTTGTGAAACCTCCATCACTGAAGTGGTCAGAGAGGCTAAATGTACTAATTTAATGGATGCTTTTTCCAAATGTCTTGAAAGGAATCAAGAATATGAGAATTTGTGTCCAATAGTCGATGGTTTCAAAGAAACAAATACTAAAACATTTTTGGGAGACTATGAGGCAAAGATAGTTGAACAACTAGCCATAAACATAAGTTCAAAAGTGATTGTAGCTGCTAGACAGGAAATGTTGTCTAGCTCAGTCAATGATGAGTCCGATAGCAGTTGTCAAGTTCTTGGTGAGAATAGGGATGTGCGAACACGTGATGCACAGAGTAAGCAGTTGGTTCAAGAAAGTGACGAGGATTCAGTTTCTGAAAACCTTACATTGGGTTTGGTAGATTTTCACCATACTTGTGAGTCTGAACTATCACAAAGTAAGAAACTTGGAAATACAGAATTGACAAGTAATGATTTCCCTCTAAAGCACCAAAGGGAAGAAAAACCGCCTAGTACATCGGTTTATCAGAGGTCATATGCGTCAGACTTTAGTCCAGTTCATAGAAGAACAGATTTTTTTGAGTGTCACCATGCCTTGGAGGATTGCAGTCTTAGGCCTCGTACACACGAGCAGACAGATTTGTTCAAATCTGTCTGTCCGACAGATTTGAACAAATCTGTCTGCTGGGATTTTGGTTTGCTCGCGTGTACACACGAGCAAACCAAAATCCCCGCCAGCAGACGGCGCGCTGACGTGTCGGTGACGTGGCGGTGACGTTGACGCCACCACGTCACCGCACCAGGAAGTAAAACACTTCCGCGCATGCGCCGAATCCATTCGGCGGCGGTGCGGGACGACATGTCTGCTGGTAAGTGTACTAACCAGCAGACATGTCGGGCGGACGGATTCCCACCCGATAGATTTCAAAGCATGCTTTGAAATCTGTCGGGTGGCCAAATCCGTCGGCTCGGCCGTACACACGATCGAATCTGTCTGCTGAAACGGTCCAGCAGACCGTTTCCAGCGGACAGATTTGATCGTCTGTACGAGGCCTGAGTGTGTTTATATCTGAAGAAGGCATCCACATGGATGATCCATTGCAGAGCACAGTGTTATCAGCTCTTGGTATTGGTTATGACTCGCTGAGTTCTTCAGGGATTGAGCTATCGAGGGAAACCTTTGTGTCCATTGAAAAACCAATTAAGGTTTTGCATGGTTTACAACTGAAAATGAATATATTACAGAGCAAGGAACACCCTCTTATGTACCCCAGCCAAAATTTTGAAGACCAGTAGGAGAATAAATAGGTGGTTTCTGGCCCTTCAGGAATTTACTTTTGTTGTAATGCATCGCCCCGGTGTTAAAATGGGGAATGCATATGGTTTGTCCCGAGTGCATGCGTGCCTGGCAACCTGTGTCCCAACCCTAGGGTTGAAACAAGAGGGGGGTATGTGACAGGAAGTCAGGTAAATCTGTGTGTGTTGTCCCAGACGGGAGATGTTTTTCTGTCTTGTTTAGACAATACACCAATTACTATTGGGCGTCGGCTGCAGAGATGGCCAGAGAGGTTTGGGGCGTTAAAAGGTTTTCAGTTGTTCATAATTAAGCAATTAAAGCCCCTATAAAGACAGCCTAAGGATAACGACTGATTGCTGCATCCTGGAGGCTTTGGGAGTGAAGGAGCAGTCACAAGCACTTCTAAAGAGATGAGGTGCTGATGGATATTTCTGTGTGAGAAATATCAAAGAGACTTTTTGTTTTCTGCTGTATGACCAGCAGTGTCTGCCCCGCAGTAGGCTGTGCCAGACTCCATAGGTAGGTTCCTGTGTTGGGAAGGTAGACGCCCCAAGTGGCAAGGGTTTATTTTATGTTTTATTTTGTTTATGCTGTTTTGATGCTTGCATGTGAATCCAGCAAGATGGAGAAATAAACCATATCATTTGTTTTCAGTCATCCTCAACTGCCTTTTTGTACAGTTCAGCGTGTAGTGAACCCATAGAGGGGGTCACACACACCCGCTACCGAGTTAATCCCTCACAGGGTCCATATAACTTGGTGTTGAGTTATTCACTTTACGGTCAACACAAAGAACAAAGGGAGCACTCTTTACATCTAGAAAAGAGATTTCATCTCCAAATATGGAAAGGTTTCTTCCCAGTAAGAGCTGTGAAAATGTGGAATAGACTACCTCCAGAGGTGGTTCTGGCCAGCTCAGTAGATTGCTTTAAGAAAGGCCTGGATACTTTCCTAAATGTACATAATATAACTGGGTACTAACATTTATAGGTAAAGTTGATCCGGGGGAAATCCAATTGCCTCTCGGGGGATCAGGAAGGAATTTTTTACCCTGCTGTAGCAGATTGGATCATGCTCTGCTGGGGTTTTTGGCCTTCCTCTGGATCAACTGTGGGTATAGAATTGGGTATATGGGATTGTATGATATCATATATATATATATATATATATATATATATATATATATATATATACAGTATATATATATATATATATATATATATATATATATATTTATGGTTGAACTGGATGGACTTGTGTCTTTTTTCAACCTGACTAACTATGTAACTATGTAACTACAGTTGCCAACCCTTAATACTTTTTTATGAGCTAATAGTTAAAAAAAAATACTAATCTTCAAACGCTTTATTAAACAAATTGCTGAAAACACATTTAAACACCCAGATTAATGATATGGTCTAATATTTTCATTGATGCTTTATTAGAAACATATTTGCACTGGTTAATTTTTGCATTTGGTTAATAGTCCAATGCAGGAAAAAGTAATGGATATGTTTTTTGCCATACTGAGTGAGTGAGTGAGTAACTTGTATAGCGCAACAAATGCGAACTTAATCGCCTCAAGGTGCTTTCCTTCCAGTTTCGTCCTGGTCCTTCAGAAGAGGTGGGTCTTTCGTTTTTTCCTAAAAACCAGATGGTTTTCTTCCAAGCGGATGGTCGTGGGTAGAGCATTCCAGAGTCGAGGTCCTTGGACTGCAAATCTGCGTTCTCCCTTAGATTTGTAGCGGGATTTGGAGAAGGTTTTGGTTGGTTGACCGGAGCACGCGGTTGGTGACGTAGGGTTTTATTTTCTCACATAAGTATTGTGGAGCATTTCCTTGTGTACATTTGTGAGTTAGGCACAAATGTGGTAATAAAAAAAACATTGATCATTTTCATTTCTGTCTGATTTCTATGAAGAGTGAATATTCATTTATCTTGTGCCTTGATGTCCAACCATCCATTTGAGCTCAACAGGTCCTTTGAAACAGTAAGGATGGCCAATAGGTATTTGCTCCAAGCAACTGGGAGAGAGATTTTTTTATTACCAAATTTCCTACCTCCACAGTCTTTCCTCTCTTTTTTGAAGTATTTACCTTTTTATTACATTTTTGAGTACAAGGGTTAATTTACAGGTGCACAGGAAAACACCCCTGGTGGTTGATAGGGTTGGGTTCCAGGTGTGGAGTTGGTGTTCAGAGTCAGCAAGTTTATCTTGCATGCAGTAAAACAGGAATGTTATGGTATTGTTGGTGGTCATTGTTGAAAACCAGGTACATTTACATATGTGACTGATGCTTAACCACTTAAGACCCGGACCAATACGCTGGTAAATGACCCAAGGTGTTTTTGCGATTCGGCACTGCGTCGCTTTAACAGACAATTGCGCGGTCGTGCGACGTGGCTCCCAAACAAAATTTGCGTCCTTTTCTTCCCACAAATAGAGCTTTCTTTTGGTGGTATTTGATCACCTCTGCGATTTTTATTTTTTGCGCTATATACAAAAATAGAGCGACATTTTTGAAAAAAAAAACACTATTTTTTACTTTTTGTTAAAAAAAAAATCAAATAAACTAAATTTTAGTCAAACATTTAGGCTAGGGTTGTCCAGATACTAGTATCGGCATCGGTATCGGGACCGATACCAAGTATTTGCGGGAGTACTTGTACTCGCCCAAATGCTCCCGATACCTAAATAGAATACTTTTTTTGTATTTATCAACATGTTCTGTGAAAATTCTTTGAGTTTTTTACTACTGCGTGACAAGAAAATAAAACATTTTTATTCATTTTTATTCTTCTATAATGTCTTGAGTTAGAGTTCTTCATATTTCTAAAGAAAATGTCCTTAGTCTGTATTGTGGTTTGAAAACTGTCACATGACATTTAAAAAAAGTATCGGTATTCGGTATCGGCGAGTACATGAAAAAAAGTATCGGTACTTGTACTCAGTCCTAAAAAAGTGGTATCGGGACAACCCTAATTTAGGCCAAAATTTATTTAGCCACATGTCTTTAGTAAAAAAAAAAATCGCAATAAAAAAAAATAGCTACCTAGCGGGAACAGCGACACTAGTACAGCGATCAGAAAAATGATCGCTTAGTGATGCTGGCAATAGGGAGTGAAAGGGTTAACTAGGGCGGTGATCAGGGGGTTAAAACTTTATTAGGGGGGGTGGGGGGGCTACCCTGGACCTAACACTAACTGTTTTTTACACTGCCTGTCACACTGACACTAAATGCAGTGATTAGATCACTGCATTCAGTGACACTGTGACAGGGGGGGTGGGGGGGGCGATCACAAGGGGTTAATGTGCCTATGTGAGTGTGTGTCAGTGTTGTGTTGGTGCACACTTACTTGTGATGTCTTCTCTCATCAGCAGCGGTGGGAAACACCGCTGCGATGAGAGATTACATAATTTCCTCCTTCCTGTGTATACACAGGAGGAGGAAGTGACAGGAGCTGGGAGCGCGCGCATTGGCTGGGAGCGATCGCGGGGGGGCGGGTAAACGCCGACATCCGCCCGCTCATCCCAGATCGCTCCCGGAGCCAGGGGGACCCCCGCACGCCGCGGAGGGGGTCCCGATGGGACCCCCGAACCGCACTTAGGCGGGGACGTAAATTTACGCCCTTGTGCCTGTACGTGCCATTCTGTGGCCGTATATGTGCGTGCGGGGGTCCTTAAGTGGTTAAAGGAAGGAGTCTTGGGACTGGGACTGTCCCTTGCAATAGGGGACACCTGGCAATAATGTCCATATAGCATTGGTAGCTCATAATAATATGTGCCAGTCAAGGAAAACAGATCAAACATAGATTATAAAACCAAGGAAACGGTAGCAAGACCATGGTGTCCTAAGTGACCAATTAGGCTTCAGCTTCTAGGTAGAACAATTTGTTTGGTAAGGGCAGTACCTTTACACAGAACATGTGGCACTGCTATCATACATATACAATAAAATTGTATATACCGGTCACAATTTATAATAAAACGTGATACAGTCTATAATGAAAGATAATCGCATGGGGAAGGTAAAATGTAAATAGATCTCAGTAGATTAACTACAAGTTGAAGAACAGATGGAAGCAATTATAGTGAAAACTGTAGCTGGCACATTTTACCTTTCAGTCTTTTCCTACCATAACAGTAAGTATTTCTGATCCACATACTGTATTCTAAGTAATTTAAAGCATTCACACAAGAGGATCAGCATGACAGCCAAGGAACCAGCATTGTCAAAAAGAGACTAGCAATGACAGCCTTTGTGTTACACCTATGTCTAATGTCTTAAGTTAAAATTCAGGAATCCGGCCACATCAAACCACTCCACTGCCTCAACACACACCTAGGCGGGGTTCATGGCAGATTCATATCTTCAGCTTTTAAAATTACTTTGGTAATTATTTCTATATATGCCATTTGGCATACAATGATTGTACACACATTACTGTTTAATATATATATATATATATATATATATATATATATATATATATATATATATATATATATATATATTTGTTTTTTGTTTCCACAACAGATTTTATTCATATTTATATATTTATATATTATGCTCTCAATTTTTTTTCCCCTGAAGAAGACCTCTACAGTTAATGGTCAAAATGCGTCGGGGGTCCTTTAACCTAAGTTAGCCCATTGTTTTGTTACATAAATTCTTTATGGTTGTATCTATGCACATGCGTATGCTTTTAAATCATAATATGGAACTCATGTCTTGATTCCACCAGACGTTTTCTTTTTATACATACAGTACATACCCTTTTTTCAATAAAAATACTTCCCCAAACTTTCGAATACTATTACATTTTTTTGCTGCAACTCAAAGCCCCTCGGTGTACCTTTTCCTTCTTTCAAGTCGTTATCAGGGGTGTGCAGCACCTTTAACCCACAGCTTGTATCGCCTTTTCCTTGCTACCAGTACATTATTACATATCCTATGGGAATGCTAGCAATTATTGCATACTGGCATGAGGTCTTTTCACACTTTTCACATGTTACTAAGATGAATATATCAACTTCACCTGATATTGCCCTACTAAACTTAACCATAGAATCCCTATTGAAATATCCATAGAAGAGTGGAGTGTCCCACTTAACAACATGGGCGCCCAGGAAGGCTTTTCTGATCCTCCACTAGCCTCCCTCTCCTGGTGCTGCGCTGTGTTTTCGATTCCCTAGGGTTTCCACTGTTAACCCAGTGGCATTTTCTTATTCCGACTTCCTCCGCCCCATAGTTTTTTTCAATTTGTTTTCCATCTCTGGTTGGAGCGTTTTTGAGAAGGGCGGGGCTTTGCCTCTTCTGCCCTTGTCATCGGTATTTCGATCTGGCATCCCTCCCCTTCTTGCCGCTATGCATCCTGAGTTTTGTAGTAGGGAACCCGCTGGGCCTCGCAAGCATGCGCATTTGCACCTATCTGCCCGCCTCGTTCCCGGTGACGTCAGATGCCATATGCGTCGGCAGGACACTATATATATACCTGCTTGAGAGCAGGGGGACCTGGGCTAAGGGCTACAACAATGTTGTGGTAAGCATCCTTGTCTCTTGATTTGGAGATTCGTTACTACTGATTCTTTCTTTGTTTTGTTCCTTTTAAAATTTCTTTCATCCCCTTTCAAATTATAATAAAAACATTTTTGGATAACATTATACTATTTTTTACAATTATCTAAGATGATTGAGACATTTATCTAATAGTGCCTCTTTTGTTATAGAGACCGATCAATAATTATCTTCTAACCCCCCCCCCCCCTTTTTTTTTTCTTTTTAAAGCAAAGCATATTTTTTTGCTTTTCAATAAAAAAAAAAAAAAAATTATTTGTATTTTATCTATATTTCCCTTGTCCTTGTTTTGCTGTATGCCCCTTGGTGAGGATAGTGGCATATATAAATTTGCAATTTTTGGTTTTGTTTACCAGTGCTTAGACTAACATCTTTTGGTGGCGTCTTGGGTGGGTTGTACACCACTATCCCCTGTTTCGAAACAGTCTATACTTGCTTTTATGTAAGTAATATCTTCAGTGCTAGCAACACTATTGTATACAGTTTAGTGCTTTGCAATTATATATTTATTCTATTCTATTTTTTCGTTTTTACCCATCCAGTCCCGTCTAGTGTCCACATTCTGATCCAGTACAATTGTTGTTGGTGGATAGTGGGTTCAGTGATTAGTTGGGTAAGCATGTTTTTCCTGTATCACTCTAGAGGTACCTAAGACCACTTACTGCATTACATGTTTTAATTTTTTTTTATATATGTAATAATAATTGTATGTTTTCTCATTTGTACAGTTGTAAATATAAGCATGGATTTCCATTGCATACCCCTGAAGAAGCTTTGTTAGCGAAACATGTCGGGATCATGCGATTTTTTTTAATCTTGGCTTAATTATAACCTACTAAACTGTGACAACCAAATTTTCCCATTGCGATTTTTTTTTTGTACAAATGTACTAGGATAATTTTTTTATTGATTCATATCTTATGAATGAGTTCTTTCTCATCATTACATGAGTATCTATTGCACCGTAAAAATCCCTCTCCCCGTTTTCAAATAACTTTGCTTGGGATGAGGTGCCTAAATGTTTTGGTGTTTCACCTTTGATTGGACTAAACTAGTACAAATCCATAGAAGAGTAATAACACACATCCTACTAGCAGCTAGACACAACATAATCAAACTTTGGAAAAAACGCCAAACCTCCTGATGTGCGAGGTCATTAAGGGGGTTGTAAAGACTCGTTGTTTTACCTTAATGCATCCTAAGCATTAAGGAGAAAAAAACCTGGCAATGGCGGCCCCCCAGCTCCCCTGTTTTACTTACCTGAGCCCATTCTCCTGCTGTGCTTGCCCCCGAAGTCTGGCCATTGATTGGCTAGATTGGATGGATTGATAGCAGTGTAGCCATTGGCTCACGCTGCTGTGAATCACATCCAATGACGTGGCACGCCGGGGGTGGGGCCAAGTGATACAGTCATCGGCTATAGCCACCGGCTGTATCATGGGAGCACGCTTTCAAGAACTAACCCCCATGGGAGAGCGATCCAATGAAGGGGGTTAGTTCTTGCAGGGGGGAGCCGACACAGCCACCGGGGGACCCCAGAAGACCAGAATCTGAGACAAGACTTTTATTGTAAAGCAAATAAGTAGTTATTTCATGTATGTCTCCCCTCTGCCTTCCCTCCTTCTTTGTTACCCTTCCTAACCCCCCCCCCCCCAGTACCTACCCCTCCTCCAGTTATCTGAAAAATACCTGTGCACTTCTTTTAATGCACACCTAATCACTAGGAAAACATTGTTACTGAGCGAATCTTATTACTGGTAATGCCATATTTGTTTAAACATGTTTACCTTTTGTATTAAGCATTGTGCTTTACACAACATTGTTTATACCCTATCATTGCACAATAAAAAAAAACATTGAAACTTCCCAGCAAAAAGAGTGTGATCAATATTAAAGCGATGGTAAACCCTAACTTTTCTTTTCAAATGGCCTTTTTTTCTCCCCGTGTCTTGTTTTAACAAAGAACTAATTTTTTTCTGTGGTCAGCCCCCCCTCCCATTTGCAAGTGTCTTCTTAGCTTTCTAGCTGGTAGACACACCCCTGTGGTTTGATCTGTGCTGTGCTGGAAAGCCACATACTCCCTGCTCCCATACTCCTAATAATTTGACTGATGGCAGCAGGTGCCAATCGCTCTACTGCCCTAAAAAAAACTTCTGTAGACACCACAAGGTTGGAATAGTAGTGCAGATCGAAGGACTCGGCGGTAGTGAAGCATGACCGGTTCACTGGTCATTTTTACTTCCCCAATTTCCACAACTCCCTCCCAATTACTTTAAACTCTGATAACAAACGACACTTTTTTTGTTGGAATGGTATATATTTTATGTAAATGTATATCGGCCACAACTTAAAAAGTAACACACCATAGACACTGTGGGCCAGATCCACAAAGACCGGCGCATCTTTGTGCGGGCGTAGCGTATCTTGTTTATGCTACGCCGCCGCAACTTAGAGAGGCAAGTGCCTCCTAAGTTACGGCGGCGTAGCGTAAATGGGCCGGTGTAAGCCCGTGTAATTCAAAGTAGGCTTGAAGTGGGCGTAGTGTAGTATGTAGTATGGTAATCAACCATGACCCCACGTAAAAGACGTTTCTACCAAACGGCAAAATTACGCCGCAAATACTCATTGGTTTCTACGTGAACGTAACTTACGCAAAGCCCTATTCGCGAACGTTTTACGCAAACGACGTAAACGACGGAAAATTCTACGCTGTCCCGATGTCCATACTTAACATTGCGTACGCCTCTATATAGCAGGGGTAACTTTACGCCGGAAAAAGCCTTACGCAAAAGACGTAAAAAAAAATGCGCCGGCCGCAAGTACATTCGTGAACCGGCGTATCTATCTCATTTGCATATTCGACTCAGAAAATATACGGCAGCGCCCCTAGTAAATATGCAACCAAGATACGACAGTGTAAGAGACTTACGCCGGTCGTATCTTGGTAAAATTTAGGCGTAACTCCCTTTCAGAATCGCCGTAAAGATGCGACGGCGGAGATTTGAAATTATGGTGGCGTATCTGGAGATATGCCGCCGTAAAAGTTTTGTGGATCTGGCCCTGTATGTCCAAAACATACAAATACCAAAAAAACAAAAAGAAACAATAAAGTGGAGTTCCACCCATTTTTTTATGTTTGTCTGTGCTGCATGCCCTAATTTTATAGGGCCAGATTCTCATATATTTTCGGCGGCGTAGCGCAAGCCATTTACACTACGCCGCCGCTGCTTGCTAGAGCAAGTGCTTTATTCTCAAAGCACTTGCTCCGTAGTTTGTGTTGGCGTCTCGTAAATCGCCAAGCGTAAACCCGCGCAATTCAAATGGGGCGGCTTGTATTTAAATTAAGCGCGCCCCCGCGTCGAACGAACTGCGCATGCGCCGGCCGGGGAAAAAGCCCAGTGCGCATGCTCCAGCTCACGTCGGGAAGTGTCGTTGAAACCGACGTCAAAACGACGTGAGCGTCATTTACGCAAGTCCCTATTCGCGAACGAGTTAGTAAAACGACGTAAGCGACGGAAAAAGCCGACGCTGACCCGACGCCATACTTAACATGGCGTCCGACGGGACACGACAGCATCCGACGGGACCTCGTAAGGTTACTCCACATAGAAGCTGGGGTAACCTTACGCGAACGAAAACGACATACGCGACGACGGGGCGGCGTAAAAGCGATCGAGAATCGGCGTACTACTTAATTTGCATATGCAAATGAAAAAACAACGTAAAGGCCACCTAGTGGCCAGAGTTGTCATTACACCTACATTCCAAAAGTGTAATGCTTTTACACTTGTCGGATGTAGAAGCGTATCTATGCAAAAGTGATGCTCAGCATCACACGCATAGATACGAGACAAAAAAAAAGGCGATACGACGGGGTATCTGAGATACTCCGTCGTAACGCCTCTGAGAATCTGGCCCATAGTGTTCAGAATGGACAATTTTTATTTATTTTGTTGCTTGTAAATACCTTTATTTTGTAGTCCTTCATTACTTCCTCCTCCTTATTAGCCTAGGCTATTAAGTCACATGGCTATTTGCAAGGGTTTCTGGGATAGGCATCATGTTTCCCAGTAGTCCTTGCAAACCTGACTGAAACCTATTACATTGCTTGTGCAGCACTGAGCATGTGCGAGATATGCAAAGATGAAATCCAGGAAGTCATACAGTCTGGCTTCATGATGCCCACACTTAAGATGGCCACTGTCTATTTCTAGATTATAAACTAAACTAAATGCTATAACAACCTAACAAAATGGACCTTAGTTTACAGTCTAACTTTACTAGAATACATTAAGCTTGTGTATTACAGGGGTATTTATATTTAAAAAGTGAAATTGTGGGTGGAACTCCCCTTTAACTTTTTGGCTGATCTGAGATTTTACCAAAATTGCTTGATTCTACGAAAATAAAACACATAAAATGTATTTATGCCCGAAGCCAAATACTGCCCCCAACCGCTTATTCTGGTTCGGGAGCTTAGCCGTTCCAAAACCTGCAATAAATGTTACAACATAACTGGCATATCTAAAAAGACAACATTTTTCATTTCACTGGTGTGAGTGGCACTGATAAGCCAACCAGTTTTTGCGCTGATTCTAGCCCTCATCAAATACAGTGCACATACAGTACAAGGGCAAAATAAAAAACCCAAAACATGAAAACAAATGTAAAAATCTAAATTCACAAATGGAAAAGTAATTTTTTGTTTTCTTAAATGTTTTATTTGATTTTATTTCTTCTTATTTCAATTAATTTCATATTTTTTGGTTATGTTTTATCAAAATAAATTGCATTCAACCCAAACAGATGCCTTTACAGAAGCAAATGACAAATCAGATAAAACAAGGGAAGAGAAAAAACAGAAGAGGGCGGATGGGGACCTTCTGCACATTTTCCAAATAGTGACTTTGAAGTAACTTCCATTGGTTTTGTCAGGCTCACAGCTATGACCATGACTTTTTTCATAGGACACAATGGTCCACCTGCTCACTTCACAGTAATGTCACTTTGTGCTTAAAGACAAAGGGCCAGATTCAGAGAGCCGTAACTCCTGTCTAACTGGTGTTAGACTGGAGTACTTTCTAATTACGCGCGTTTTTCACTAGTTTAAAACCTCAAACCATGAAAAGACGGCTTTGCGCTTCAATCCGACTGGCTTACGTGTTCGTACGCCTTCAGGTCTACGCTGCAATAAAATTGTGGCCGCTGGGTGGACTTCCCGTCGTTTGCCGCGTCGGGGTATGCAAATGAGCTTTTGCCGTCGATCCCCGAAATTACGATCTTCAATCGCAATCTCTTACGGCATCTTTAGTCATCTTTTTGCTGCGTAATATTATACCAGCTTTTAGCTGGTCTAATATTAGACAGCCCATGTTAAGTATGGCCGTCGTTCCCGCGTCGAATTTCAACGTTTTCCGACGTCTTTTATTATTTTTTACGTAAGTCGTCCGGGAATAGGAATGTCCGTAAACGACGCTACTCAAAAAATGACGTAACGACGTTATTTCGCGCAATGCACGGCAGGAAATTTCTGAACGGAGCATGCGCAGTTCGATCGCCGCGGGGACACTCTTAATTTAAATGCTTCACGCCCCCTAATCACGTATTTCGATTACGCGGCGAGAAATAGACTACGCCGCCATATCGTACGGGCAAAAATCTACCAGAATTCGTTGTAGAGCCTGGTAAAATTGGGATGCGTAGCGTATCTCGGATACGCTGCGCAAATGTACGTGTACCTGAATCTGGCCCAAAGTGTTATCCTGGATTGTGAGTATTTGGGGACGGAAGCTGAACAAAGGGTATTAGATTTTTATTTTATTTTACAGAGAATGCATTCAAGTAAAAATGCTAAGCATTTAGTACCAGTTTAAGATACATATTTTAAGGTGTGTCAGGGCTGCAGCAATTGCTAGACTGATCTTGTGATTAAGAATGAAAACAGACACTCCAATTTAGTCGTCTGTTAGAATAGCATTCATTAATAAGTGCCAAATAGAAACAGGAATCTTTTCTAAAATCAAAGCAATCTATATAGTTTATCTAAAACAGTGTAAAACAGTTACATTTCTTGATATTGGGGGCCTTAAGTGCAGCCCTCAACATCACCAAAGGGCTGCACATAAAATGTAATTAATATTCAGTGTCAGAGCCAGCAGACACATGTAGCCATGTGACTACAAAAATACAGAGGAGACACAGTCCTCCTTATATTTAATTTACTTTTACTCTTTACTGATATGCTGGATAATGATACACTATGCCCTTCAGCAAGCAGGGTGAGAACTATACCAGGAGAGCCTATAGACTTCTATGCAGGATGCTGAAAATCACGAGTATTGAATTCTAGGACATCAAACACAGACTATGATTCATGGACTCACACTCTACAGTTCCCATAGGACCCTGGAGGAGGATCATTGTAGCTTTTAAGAGACTGAATGGAAAGTTTTGCTCTCTTGGCGCCAGGGGACTCAAGGTGAGCACATCTGCTTGTGCGTCCACACAACTCCAGTAGGCCAAACCAGCGAGAACCAGAACCATAGGCCGGAAAGTAGTAGCAATGAGAAGAGGCCCAACGGGGACCACAGCAATCACATTGGCTTAGTGCTTGCCTCAGAGGGACAGGAGCATTCTTTCATCCTCCCCTCCTCGCACTGCTAAATGCTGGAACCACCTGTGTGATGACATAAAGGAGCCCTTTCTATAGCAGGAACTTTGCAGTTGTGTTTCAAGGACCGGTGAAGGGGTAGATTGCACATCTCTTGAATACTGAGGCTGAGACTGAGTTTTACTGAGAACAAGACATTAACTAATTTACATATGTACTATGTCAATAACATGACAACATCATACCCATACTGTAGCCACATTGCACATGTATGCTAGACCACCTGGACTGCTGTTAAGCGCACCAATGTTACTAAAGGGCCCCAACTATAGCCAACAGAAGAACATTAAAAAGGACTTCACCTTTATTAAGCTATTCCACCAGTCCCCCACCCCTTAATCTTCATTGTTTTAATGGGTACATGATCACAATAAGCCTAGGCCTAGCACAGTCACCTTTAATGCTCTGAAAGCATTAAGTCTAACTTTGTTAAGGTGACCTGCTACAGTTTATGCTGAGCCTGGTAAATAGTGTTATTGGATATTTGCTGTTGACTACTGTTTCTATCATACATTGATCTGTCTAACTATTATCACTTGCCTAGTTTATAACTTGCCTCTGTTATTATATTTTGTACTGTGTTCCAATATTTTGAGATTTACAGTACTTTTACCAGTTTGTTTGGTGCTGTTTCCTGACACAGTGTTAGTATTAAACATGTGCAGAACAGATTTTTTTTTAGTTTCGGATAGATTTGGTATGTTACTAATTTTGTTTTGTTGTGGAATTTGTTTAGTTTGGTTTCGGAATTCGTTTACTTTCGTTTTCTATGAAATTAATTTAATTTCTTAATTTTCTAATGAATTACAACTTTTCAGAACGATTTGAATGCGGATCGGACGAAAAACGATTGGCCAATTCAAATTCTGTGTGAAGAAAAAGCTGGTTGTTAAGTAGTGGAGTGGGAAGTCAGCCGCCCGCATCCTTTAACAACCATGAGTCATCATCTCTCAGCTGGCTTCCCGCTGACAGATGAATGTAAATAAAAGAATGCCACCAAGGGCCTCTTTTCGACAACCCTGGGCTGTGGTTATCGGGGTCTGCGGGTAGTGGGCTTATTGGAATCTGGGATTATCCCGATGTAGATCTGTCAGCAATCATGCCGCCTGCCGACCCGAAAAAAACGAAATGCTCTCGCTGACACAGAGTCGCTATACTTACTGCAGGCTCCTCCATTTGACAGTTCTTTTTATAGGGAAGGGTCGCAGGTGAACAGCTTCCCAGCCTGCTGCTTAACAACCAGATATTTTTGACACAGAATTCAAAACTATCGATCATTTTCGACAGATCCAAATTCTAATCTTTCTGAAAAGTTGGAATTCATTATAAAACGAATAAACAAAACAAATTTTAATGTTTTTTTTAACTAAATTCGTAACCAAAAATGTGTCTGAACATATAGTTATTTGGTACAGCTTTCAGTAAGTACAGTGACATTGAAACTGTGTTTGATTAATCTAGACCAGTGGTTTCCAAGCTGTGGCCCTTTGCTTGTCTTTATTTGGCCCTTGGGGCCCTATTCCACCAACTGACACCAATGATGGAGCACCATTCCCCACACTGACACCATCAATGGTGCACTATTCTTCTTATTTATATCAACAATGGGGCACTATTCCTCCTATTAAAAACCAATGAGTCACTATTGCCAGGGAGTTTTCTACTTCCACTGGCCACAATCCGGCCCCCCTAAAGCCTAAAGGACAACAAACTGGCCCTTTGCTTAGAAAGTTTGGAGATCCCTTATCTAGAGTGTCAGAGGGGTTGAAGTACTTATGGTCGAGGCAAAGATCAAAGAACCCATCCTATTCAGTGGCTCCTGCAGGGGTAGCGCTCCACACAATTAAGACAAAGTCAATAATACAAGAGATGGTCAGATACTACAGACATAATACAACAATTTGAGGCTGCAGACATGATATAAGAGATAGTAAGACTGGAGACATGCTTCAGGACACTGTCAGAGACTGTGAAAATGCTATCAGAAGTTGTTAGAGACTGGGGACATGCTTCAAGAGACAGTCATTGACTGGAGACATTACACGAGACTGCTAGAAATCACTGCAATGGCAATTGAGAAACAGATTAGTGTCTGCAGGGGGCAGCAGGTTGGGCGCCAGTGATTTAGAAGAACAGTTTTCTTTCATCACTTTAATATTATAATAATTATTATTTTTTTGCTTTTACTAAACAGACACAAGATTTAATTAATTTAGGTGTTGAGAACCTTAATACTTTGATATGACTTGAAGTGAGTGATTGATT
Source organism: Rana kukunoris (assembly GCA_029574335.1). NCBI lineage: Eukaryota > Metazoa > Chordata > Amphibia > Anura > Ranidae > Rana > Rana kukunoris. Next base: position 53,173,212 of record CM056049.1, read on the forward strand.
TTTTTCTTGTTTTTCTCTTTTTTTTTCTTTTTTTTTATCACAGGGGTGTTGAGTGCTCTTGATATTTGATTCTAGCAATTATTTAATAACACTTTTACTGTTTGCCATGGAATGACATATAACTGAACTCTGGTAGAGTCATAGTTAAACTCTGGCTATGGGTATGGTTACCATTACAACATCCAGTAACCTTAAAATGGATGTTTAGCCCAATTACAGAGTAGAGAAAGGTCAAAATAAGTCAGTTTCTTTTTTCCTGTGTCCTTTCGGAGATAGTTTTCCTCACTTCTTGTGCCTGCACCCAAGAGCAAGTGCGCATTTTTGCTTGCACCTAGTCGCCTTTCTGTAGGAAAAACTATGCACAAGCGCATATCTGCACACCAGACTTCTCACAGGGATTCCCTGACAGGCTGAATTAAAGCAGGGTTCTGGGCATAATTTATTTTGTATTTTTTTGCAAGCTAAAATAATTTACATTAAATAGTCCCTAAAACATATTAATAGCTCCCCAATCATTCCAGAAATCATTGCAAACACTTGCCTTTAATGTAAAAAAAGTTATTTTTAACAATTTTCTTTTATCACTTCTGTCTGGCTGTTACTAGGCAGATTTCATAATCTACCTACTACCTAGTCCTAGGTGGTTCAACTTCCTGTCCTAAGACCCCATTGCCTCCTCTGGGCATTACTGTGCCTAAAAATCGCCCAGCATGCACTTCTCCCTGAAAACCAGGAAGAAAAAGGAACTGGGCTTCACATGCCCACACAGGATGGATACGACCACAACACAACGAGCTGGAAGATATAAGGCAAGTGTTTGCAATGATTTCTGGAACGATTGGGGAGCCTATTAATATGTTTTAGGGACTATTTAATGTGATTAATTTTAGCTTGCAAAAAAATAAAAAATAAATTATGCCCGGAACCCTGCTTTAATTCAGCCTGTCAGGGAATCCCTGTGAGAAATCTGGTATGCAGATATTCGCACACAAAAAGGCGCACTTGCTCTTGGGTGCGGGCACAATTCCTTTTGGCACCAGGTGGGCTTTTTAATGAATGCTCATGCCCATGTTCTGTACTGACTGATCTTCAGCTGTTCCCTGTGTCCTGCGTTTATCCTGTACGATTCCCGTGTTGCTGACCCGGCTTGCTCCTGACTTGATCTTGGATCCTGCTCCTGACTTGTCGCCAGTTCCTGACTCTGGCTCTGTTCATGATTCGGCACCTCGCTTCCTGTTGATGACCCTAGCTATTCCTGTGTCCACGCTTCTGTTTCTGATCCTGGCTTCCTGTCCGATTTGATTGCCTGCTTGGCTGTCTGTTGTACAATCTCTATGTACCGCCGAGTGCTCCTGCTTCAAGTCTGCTGATAGCTCTGACAAGCCACACATCCTGAACCCCGCATTACAAGCTGGGCTAGACTACTAAACACAGCTACTGTTCCTGACCCATTAGCCCACTAGTCTCATTGGGACTGCTGCAAGTTTAGCTATCAGCATCTGCTGGCATACGTGTTCCTCTTGTCCCTCGGTACCCTCTGTTCCACTTCCAGTGGGGCCTGGGCTAGGGATACGAGAGGGCGGACCTTGTCATTTCAGTCTCCTATCAGGTATGTGACACAGCCACTCACCTCCATGTGTGCATCTTCTAATACACCAATGTGGAACATGGGAAACAAAGTTGTCTGTGTGAAAATGGACAGAAAATGTGGTGAGAGCCCAGCCAGTTGCAAATTTAGGAAGGTTATTCCTGAACGTAAAAGCGACTTACTCATCCTTCATATCGTTCTCAGCATATGAATGCAAATATAGAAGATAATATTAGAAGTCTTTAAATTTTTGTACTGCATCTTTGTCTGGCCGTGGCCCTGTTTATTTTCTTTTTTCATTGACTTGCGGTCGAAACCTATCACCACCTCGAGTGTTCGGTTAGACTGTTTATCCTTACAGCTGATCTTTAGCCATAACGACAAAACAGGAGAACCTTCAAACAAAAACCAGATTAACCCTCCCCACCACCAAGTGCTTCGCCAGTTGCCATTATACCTTTTCTGCCTTTGCAGTGAACCATACTGCAGCACAAAAAGGGATTTGTCCTCCCTCGTCGGCAGCCAATACGTTTTGGTTAACCACAATGGCCAACTCAGTCAAGATGCTTATGTCAACGAATCCATTTTCTTAACAAAGTGACATTCTGAGTTTCCACGGCAACAGACAGGATTGTAAGTAATAAGGTGTTTATTACTCGGGCAGTAAATCTTGGTCCATAAACATGTCAAGTCTCCTATTAAACCTGCTGCTGTTACAGAGGCACAATAAACTTCGTTTATACGTTTTTACAGTGGCGGTCACGTTGACTTTTCAGCTTAAATTGCTGTTGATTTAAAACGTAACCACAGTCTCCTACACCGTAACACTCTTGACCTTTCTCGTGCTTTCTTTACAAATCCTAAAGCTGGTTAAAAAGTTTTTAAAGCTTTCTACCTGCTGCGATCTTGTAAAGAATTGCTATGTACCTTCTTTCATTTAACTCATTAAGTAAAAAAAAACAAAAAAATACGCACACGGCTTCCCATGACTGGGTTGGGTGTACTGAGCAACCCATTCCTTCTTGTACTTAACAGCTTATAAAAGTATTAAAATCTCCTTCTTATATTTAAGACATTTATTTGCTTGTCTGGGAATTCAACAGTACAAACTCCTAAATGGATGATACTCAAAGCTGATGAGGTTACCTATAATTCATTGTGAGAATAAAAAGGGGACTGTAGCGTTTAGAAACAGTTGTGGATAAGGAGTGAAAAGGACCATTGTGGAAAGAATTGGGATAAGTTGACTAGTTCATTTTTGCTGTCGCGGGAAGGTCCCCCATACAGCATACTGCAATGTCACCAAAACAGTTTGCAATATTATGTATATGGAATACTGTAACATTAATCACTTCAATACCAGGCACTTTTACCCCCTTCCTGCCCAAGCCAATTTTCCGCTTTCAGCACTGTTGCGCTTCAAATGACAATTGAGCGGTCAAGAGAAGCCTGGAGCTAAATACAGAGTATAGGCAGAGGGCTGGCATGACTAAGTAGCAGGGAATCAAAGAAGGGGTTAAAAAGTAGGGAGGGACATTTTCAGCTTGGAGGGGGTGGCCGGAGTTAATATTTCCCGGAGTAGGAGGGGCTTGGGGAAGGTCTGCAGTTCAGTTGTGAGCAGCACAAGAATAGGAAGCTCCCACCCTCCCGCCCTATTATGTTGGGATTGAATGTAATGTGTTGTGTTGGGTTGTTTTTGGCGGTTGGGGTTGTTTGGAGGCAGTAGACATTTTGACCAATTTGGCATAAGTGGGGAACCATCAAGGTATGGGATCCTCGGTTGATGCCAGCTAACCGTGGTTTAGCTGGCATTGGTTGATGGGTATCAGCGTGGGGAATGTTCAGAGTGCTATGATCCTTCAGTCGTCGCATTGCGACTGGGATCTTGGATGTCCACGCTGGAACAAGGGAAATTTGGTCAAAGCCTTCAATCATATCCTAACAGGGTGGCAATTGTATCTGTGAAGGATTGTGTAGTGAAATAAAGATGTTGGATTCATTTGTTATGGTTAATTTGGTAATAAAATGGCCAAGCGGCCCATTTTACTCAAAATGGACGTTGCCTGGTTATTTATAAGTTATGGTATCATTTTGGGTAATATGGTAATGGGAGGTTTATCTGACTTACTATAGTCATGCAACACTGGGTTTTAAATTTTTAGCTAAATAAACAGAAATATTTTTTTTCTTTGTTTCAGTTATAACATTTTGCAAATAAAAAATCTTTCTTCATACATTTACCAAAATGTATTCTGCTACATTTCTTTGGTGAAAAAAATTTAAATCAGTGAATATTATTTAGTCTTTAGGAAAGGTATAGAGTCCACAAACTATGGTGTTTATCTGAAAATTGATCAATCCTGATGTACAGTTAGAACACACACTAGGGAACACAATTAACCCCTTGATGAGGTGTAAACCCCTTCTCCGACATTTTTACAGTAACCAGTGCATTCTTATAGTACTGACCGCTGTATAAATGCAAATGGTCCCAAAAATGTGTCAAAAGTGTCCGATATGTCTGCCATAATGTCGCAGTCCCAATAAAAATCACTGCCATTACAAGTAAAAAAAAATAATGTATAAATAAAAAAATGCTATAAATCTATCTCCTATTTTGTAGTAAACCAATAAATATAGGCTTATATGTAGAAGAATACATATCTGCCTGAACTGAGAAAAAATAGCTTTTTTAAATAGTTATTTATTATAGCAAAAAGTACAAAATATTGTGTATTTTTCAAAATTTACACTCTTTTTTTGTTTATAGCGCAAAAATTTTAAATCGCAGACATGATCAAATACGACCAAAAGAAAGCTCTACTTGTGGGAAAAAAAGGATGCCAGTTGTCAGTTAAAGCAACGCAGTGCCGAATCGCAAAAAATGGCCCGGTCATTGGGCAGCCAATTCTTCCGGGTTGAAGTGGTAATTTTATAGTCAAAAACGTATATTTTAACATCAGAAGCCAATTAGAGCACAATGGCAGCTGAAAACCACAAGTCTGTACCCAATCCACTCGCCTTCCTCTACTTAATTTCTTCTCTGGGGGGCAAGTACAGGGCAATCTTATTATGAGAACATGAACAGCAATGAAAGGGTCTCTAACACTTCTCTACCCAAAACTAAAAATATTGCTTTGAATGGAGTAACACTTTAATGAGTAACAAAAAAAACCCTTTAAAGGCTCCTGCTGACCAGACATTTAAAGCTGCTATTGGGCAGTCATCCTGAGAGCGATGTTTCAGGCATAGTTGGTTGTTTGTGATTAAATTGACCCAAGTCCACAACACTCCATAAACATTCATCATATACTGTGTGCTATACAGTTTTATTTGAGACAAGAGTTAAAAAAAGGTTGCAAAGGGAGGACCTGACATTTGAGGTTTGCCTTGGCAAGAGACCCACTTTTAGCCCAATTCATACTGATTCTTAGCATTGACGCAACTCCAGAATGCCCTTCGAATATCAGTTCACTGTTTTCTAAGCTTAATATGGAAACCTCAAAATATAGATCATTAAGGTGAACCAATATTCCCTTTAAAAGTATAATATGCCTAGAAGCAGACGCCAGAAGATGCCAGAACTTACATTTGTTCATCAAAAAATTCTTCTATGCCTTTCTCTGATATGGTATCACTTTGTTTTTTGGTACAATAACACAATATGTAATGCAGCACTGCCCTCACTAAACATAATTTAAAGGCTTTCAATAATCAAATTATATAAAATAATGGTGAAAAAGCTTTAATATTCTGCAATAATAAGGATTAAAAACACTCACAAACAAAATAGTAAAAGTACATGTAAACCAATCCAATATACACCCACTGGCCACTTTATTAGATACACCTGTTTAATTGCTTGGCAACACAAATTGCTAATCAGCCAATCACATGGCAGCAACTCAATGCATTTAGGCATCTATAAAGACGACTTGCTGAAGTTCAAACTGAGCATCAGAATGGGAAAGAAAGGGGATTAGGTGACTTTGAACGTGACATGGCTGTTGGTGCCAGATGGGCTGGTCTGAATATTTCAAAAACTGCTGATCTACTGGGATTTTCACGCACAATCTCTCGGGTTTACAGAGAATGGCCTGAAAAAGAGAAAATATCCATTGAGTGGCTGTTGTGTGGAAGAAAATGCCTTGTTGATGTCAGAGGAGAATGGGCAGACTGGTTCGAGATGATAGAAAGGCAACAGAACACGATCACTTTTTGTGATGAAAAAAAAATGACATTTTTTAAAATGTCATTTAAAATGATCGTGTGTGGGCAAAATGTCATTTTAAGTCTTCTGAAAAATGACAAAAAAAAAATTCGAACATGCTTGATGGTGGTAGTGTAGGCAACACTACACTAAGGAAGTCATGTGACGTGACGAGACGCGTAGGGATCGAGGAGCATCAGAGTCCACACGCCTGACGCAGTTAGACCGACCTGTCGTCCGTCTGGTATTTTATGTCCAGTTTCATCTTTTCAATGTGAGCGCATCCATGTTTTCTCAATAAATGTGTTCAATTTTTGCGGGGCTGTGCTATGGTCTTTCTCTCTCCTGACATACACGCTGTGTGAGGGTCCCTCCTATCCGCTCCGAGTGCAGGGGCGGACTGACCATTGAGTCACTCGGGCACTGCCCGAGGGCCCCATGCTACTAGGGGGCCCCATCAGGGTTGCCAGGCTCAATAAAACCAGGGACAGTATGTGAAAATCTGTGTTTTTTTTACATCTGTCCCTGATATGTCCGAAACTGACATGCTTTTGATGTGAAAATCCTGAGATTTTAGCTTCCCTGCCTCTGCATTGCCTCCTGGTGTGGTGGCCATCTGTAAGCCCGGGGGCCCCATAATCTTCTATTGCCCGGGGGCCCCATGAGTTGTCAGTCCGCCCCTGTCCGAGTGTCAACTCAGCCCAGATATAGAAGAGGAGTAGCCAGGTGTACATCCAGGACCTAGGACGAACTCGCAGTTCGTGGGAGATAGGCCCACCATCCATCACCTCCATGTGAGTGGATGTATGAGTGATTCATGATGCTTGTATAAGATGTTCCCTTAACCTCCCTGGCGGTATTCCCGAGCGTGACTCGGGGTTAACATTCAGTGCCAGAAGCGGTAACCCCGAGTCACGCTCGGGGTGCATTTTTTTTTCCCCAAAAAAATCATTGGCGATCCGGCGGGGGATTCCCGCTGGATCGCCGGTCAGACTAGCCTCCCTGGCGTGTGGCACGGCGTGTGGCACGCTGGATGCAGAAAAAGTTTACTTACCTTTTCTCTGCGATCCAGCGATGAATCCCCGCAGTACACGGCGGGCGGATGTCCGCCTGATGCTGTGTGTTCCGCCGATTCCCTTCCCTGCGAGCGTCGCGACGTAGGGGGGGGAACGGCGCCAAATTTAAAAAAGTAAACAAACACTATACATACAGTACACTGTAATCTTATAGATTACAGTACTGTATGTAAAAAATACACACCCCCCATGTCCCTAGTGGTCTGCCCTGTACACTACATGTCATTTTGTATAATAAAAACTTTTCTTTCTCCCTGCAAACTGTAGATTGCCCATAGCAACCAAAAGTGTCCCTTTATGGCAAAAATTGTTTTAGAGCAGCTAAAAAACAGCGATAATAAATCAGAATCACTTGCAGAATTTAGCGATAGCGATTTATGGGGAAATTCGTCATAAAAAAAAAAAAAAATGACAGCAAAAATTCTGCAACTGAGCAAATTTCAGTGATTTTGATTTGATTACATTATTGAATAATTTTTACTATAATTATATTATCATTTGTGATCATTTTTTATAATTATTTATTATATTATAATTTTTAATTAAAAAAAAAAAAAAAAATCATACCCGGGATGCCTATTAGACTCTTGTTTGAATAGATTTAAGTGAGTTATTCCTAAGAATTACAAGCCTACAGTATAAAACGCCAAATTCCCTTGCAAATAATGGTACCGCTTTTAGCACCTAAAATCTTAAAGAATCATACCGCCAGGGAGGTTAACACAGTGTTTCTCAATTCTAGTCCTCACGCCCCCCCAACAGGTCATGTTTTCAGGATTTCCCTCAGATGAAAAGGCTGTGGGAATTACTAAGGCAGTAAAACTGATCAAATCGCCTGTGCAAAATAATGGAAATCCTGAAAACCTGACCTGTTGGGGGGGCGTGAGGACTGAAATTGAGAAACACTGCCTTAACACCATATCAAAACTTGCTTCGTATCTCTTCCATGCCTTACTGCTGAGGAGTGCTGCTGTCGTTTCGGTCCATTGAAGTGCATTCCCCCCCCCCCCCCCCGCAGGTGGTTTATTTTGGCTATTCGTGCTATAGCAGTGAGGTGAGGAGCTAGGGACCACCAGAGGTGTTCACTGCGAAACGTCCTTCCCGACACCATTCCACCATCTCTGGGTCCTTTTTAGGACATTTGGGAAGCACTCTGAGAGACTTTCTTTATGTTATATTTCATATTTTATAGTTTATATTTGATATATTTTGCATTTTTCATACATTATACCCAGAGGCGTCCCGTGTGGGAAGTCTTCTCTGGCCTTACACATTATATCTGCTAATACCAGCACATTGTATATATATATATAATATATTTTGTTTCTTGGGTTTCACCGTTATATGACCCCCCTTTTTTTGTCACTTTTGTCACTTGTCAATTTTTGGTATTCCACCTTTTTTGTCACATTGTAACATAGATGTTATATGTATTGACACATTACCCATGTTTGTTATCATTTTGCTCTGATTCTGCCCCCACCCCCTCTTCACCCACGTTCACTGGCCCAGGTATCCATTCCCATGTTACTTTGTATTTCACCCTACACTTTCCACAGCGCAGACATCACCCCCCTTGTTTTTTCATTTGCTATTTCTCTCTGCCCAGGACAGAGTGTTAGGTGTTTGCAGCAGTGACCCCATCCCACCCCCCTCGGTAGCGCAAGAGCCCTTGTTTACAACATCATTTTTAATGATGAAGTTGGAAAAAATTCATGTTTTTTCATGAAGAAAAATTAAAAAATTTTTCATCACAAAAAGTGATCATGTGTACTGGGCATAACTCAAATAACCGCTTGTCCCAACCAGGGTATGCAGAATACAATTTCTGAATGCACAACACATCAAACATAGAGGGCTACAGCAGCAGAAGACTGCATGTTGGGTGCCATTCCCATCAGCTAAGAACAGGAAACTGAGGCTACAATTCACAGGCTCACCAAAATTGGACAATAGAAGATTGGAAAAACTTTTCCTGGTCTGATGAGTCTCGATTTCAGCTGCGACATTCAGATAGTAGGGTCAGAGTTTGACATAAACAACATGAAAGCATGGATCCATCCTGCCTTGTATCAATGGTTCAGGCTGGTGGTGGTGATGTTATGGTGTGGGGGATATTTTCTTGGCACATTTTGGGCCCCTTAGTAACAATTGACCATAGTTTAAATGCCACAACCTACCTGAGTATTGTTACTGACCATGTCCATCCCGTTATGACTACAATGTACTCATCTTCTGATGGCTACTTCCAGCATGATAATGCACAAAGCTCCAATTGTCTCACCACTGGTTTCTTGAACATGACAATGAGTTCACTGTATTTCAATGGCCTCCACAGTCACCAGATCTCATCCAATAGAGCACCTTTGGAATGTTTTGGAATGGGAGATGTGGATGTGCAGTCAACAAATCTGCAGCAACTGGGAGATGCTATCATGTCAATTTGGACCAAAATCTTGTTGAATCTATGCCACGAAGAATTAAGACAGTTCTGAAGGCCAAAGGGGGACCAACCTGGTACTAGCAAGGTGCACCTAATAAAGTGGTCAGGGAGTGTACATGAGGTTATAATGCATTTTTAGTGCATTCCAGTGCATTATTTTGACACTTAAAAAATCTATATTTTCATTCAGAATAATATGCGTTCTGGTGTGTTCTTATGTGTCCCCAAGCATTTTCATGTGTTTTACACAAGTGCAAGTTGCCATTCCCTGGATCCAGCAAAACAAAACCCAGATTATTACGTGTTCACCTCCATGTTTGATAGTTGGTGTCACACTACATAGCAACCATCATTTCACCTACGTAGCGATGTACAAAAACCCTGCGTACTAAAGATCTGAAATTTTGATTCAACAATCCATAAAACCTTCTTTCTGTCTTCAGTGGTCCACTGGCAGTGTGCTTCATGGCCCAGGCAAGCCTCCCTTTCTTATTTTGCCATCTTAGCAATGGCTTTCTTACAGCCAGTGTGCAGGAGTGTGGTAGGTACTGGGGCTGTGTGTTTGCAGTTAGCATCAGTGACTGCCTCTATGCATGTTGTTAATTGCCTATTTCTCACCATTTTGAGAGCAATTTAGTACTTACTGTAGTATAACACTGTCCAAATATTGCTTTAGTAAAGAAATACGGTCTTCTTCAACAACAAAATAAGAAGAGTAAGGCAGCCAACCTCTGTTCAGACTTGGCACTGACCATCAATGCAATACTGGTGCCAGAGGCTTGAATCTTTAGACACAGAGCATTGGTGTCGGTGACCATAATAACACCCCCAGCATTGGTGCCAGTGACCAGGGTAATAACTCACTCCCTGCATTGCTGTTAACCTCTCCCTTAACTATCTTCCGTTCTATTTATGATTAGTGACAGTGCTGTTACCCCCCTTAACCCCCACCCTGCATTATTGGTCAGTGACAGTCTCTTTAATCCCCTTAACCCTTTTCCTACATTGATGGTCAGTGGCAGTGTTGTAAACCCCCTTCACCCCCTCCCTGCATTGATGGTCAGTGGCAGTGCTGTTAATCCTCACTCAGTATTTACTTACCAGACCAACTGCTTCCACAATCATCTCTACCTGGTGTTACCAGCCTGCTGTACTACAGAACTCTCACTATAATTCACCTCTCTGTCCCTCTCGACATAAATACATTGATTTCTTTGCAGGCAAAACAATGCTGCTGCCTTGACACCCAAGATCTTTCCTCCACATTGTGTATAGGGAAAAAGCCCTTGGGTGTTATAGTTCTGGGTACATGTTATGTCAGTAGAAAGTAAACTCCCAGCACTTCACCCTGTAAGAATTGTCCAACCCTGGTTATGATGTTACAGTAATTTGCAGTGGCGGCCCGTAATGCAGGGCGCCCCCCTAATCCAATGCTTCTGACCCCCTAATCTCCGGGGGCACCGCACGCATATATTTCAATGTTTTTTTTTTGGAAGCACATGATTAGAACCTGAGGCTCTAATTGGCTTAAAAAAGGGTGGGCTTGGGGCGCAGAGCACTGCGCCCTGAGCCCACCCAGTTGTGTCACAATAGCAAATTAATATTCGCTATTCTCTTCCTGATTCTCCTCCCGGCCAATCAGGAAGTGGGTCCTGGGACAAGATTGACCAGGGAGTCTTAGGACTCCTGGCCAATCGGGTCTCAGGACCCACTTCCTATTCGGGAAAAGGAGCAGCGTCTGTTCAGCCAGGAGGAGAAGCCTCGGCTTTTCTCTCGGCTGGAGCGAGGAGCAGCAGTCCTACCCCTTGCCCTCGATGATCCTCATCATTTCCTAAGGTAAGGAGGTAAGGCCACCTTCCCATTCGTCTACCACAGGGGGTGGCGGTGTTGGCGGCGGTTTGAGTGAGGGGGGGGGAGGTTACAGAAACAAGGTAAAAGAAAAATTGTAATGTTGCTCTTGAGAGGGAGGTTTGGGAATTAATTTGGGTAATGCCTGGACATACACTGTAAAGATATCTAAGAATTATCTGAGTTCTCTAATGCCGCGTATACACGATAATTTTTTGGCATGAAAAAAACGTTGTTTTTAAAAAAATGTCATTTAAAATGATCGTGTGTGGGCTTCACATAATTTTTCGGGTTCTGAAAAACTAAAAAAATTTTTTCCGAACATGCTGCATTTTTTAATGACGTTTTAATGTCGTTTTTCGGGTTGTAAAAAATGATCGTGTGTGGGCTTAAACGATGTTAAAAACCCGCGCATGCTCAGAAGCAAGCTATGAGATGGAGCGCTCGTTCTGGTAAAACTACCATTCGTAATGGAGTAAGCACATTCATCACGCTGTAACAGACAGAAAAGCGCGAATTGTCTTTTACTAACACGCAATCAGCTAAAGCCGCCCCAAGGGTGGCGCCATCCGAATAGAACTTCCCCTTTATAGTGCCGTCGTACGTGTTGTACGTCACCGCGCTTTGCAAGAGCATTTTTTTTTTCACGATCGTGTGTAGGCAAGGCCGTTTTAATGATCGGGTTGAAAAAAACTTTTTTCCTAGCTCCTTAAAAACTTCGGGCCAGATTCAGGTACAATTACATTGGCGCAGAGTATCAGAGATACACTACGCCGCCGTATTTTACCTGGCTCTATGACAAATTCAGGCAGAATACGGGCCGTAAGGTACGGCGGCGTAGTGTATTTCTCGCGGCGGAATCGAAATACACGATTAGGGGGCGTGAAGCATTTAAATTAGGCGCGTCCCCGCGGCGATCGAACTGCGCATGCTCCGTTCAGAAATTTTCCGCCATGCATTGCGCGAAATAACGTTGTTACGTCATTTTTTGTTTGAGTAGCGTCGTTTACGTACATTCCTATTCCCGGACGACTTACGTAAAAAATAAAAAAAGACGTTGAAATTCGATGCGGGAATGACGGCCATACTTAACATGGGCTGTCTAATACTAGACCAGATAAAAGCTGGAATAACTTTACGCGGCAAAAAGATGACTACAGATGCCGTAAGAGATTGCGAACGACGCTCGTATCTTTGTGGATCGTCGGAAAATGCTCATTTGCATACCCCGACGCGGAAAGCGACGGGAACTCCACCCAGCGGCCACAAAATTATTGCAGCGTAGATCCGAAGGCGTACGAACACGTAAGCCAGTCGGATTGAAGCCCGAAGCCGTCGTTTCATGGTTTGAGGATTCAGACTAATGAAACGACGCACGTAATTTGAAAGTACTCCGGTCTAACGCGAGATAGACCAGAGTAAGGGCACTGTGAATCTGGCCCTTCATTTTTTAGGCCCCGAAAAACGGTCATGTGTACGCGGCATAAGAATTATCTGACTTCTCTTATGCCGCGTACACACGGTCGTTTTTTGCGATGAAAAAAAACGAAGTTTTTTAAAACGTCATTTAAATTGATCGTGTGTGGGCAAAACGTTGTTTTTTGTCTTCAAAAAAACGACCAAAAAAAAATTCCAACATGCTTGAATTTTTTGTGTCGTTTTTCAAAACGTCGTTTTTTGTTACACAAAAAGTCACCGTGTGTAGCAAAAACGTCGTTCAAAGCGACGTTTTTCAACCCGCGCATGCCCAGAAGCTAGTTATGAAGCGAGCTTCAATGGAAAAGAGTGGTGAACGTAACCTCGCTTTTTGTGAAAAAACGATGGTGTGTATGCAAAATTGTCTTTGAAAAGTGACGTTTCAAAAACGTTGTTTTTTACTTCACAGAAAACGTCGTTTTTTTTCATCGCAAAAAACGACCGTGTGTACGCGGCATAAGGCCTGATTCTCATCTGTGTGACGTGCATTGCCATTGAATTCTAACGATTTTTTTTTTTTGCAAAGAAAGTGCATCAAAGATGCAGCAAGCAGGATTTTTTTAACGCACCACACCTAAAGTGCACATAAAATGCAGAGGTGTAAACAGGGCATTGATAAATGACCCGAAGAACTGGCAAATGAATTGAAGAACTGGCACAGCCACAGCCACGTTTGCTGCATTGAACGGATGGATTTAATCTCATGAAATTAGGTGGGGTAAGAAAATATGATGTTTTGTCACCCACCAGTAATTATATCTTTTTAGATTGTATCTTACAAACATACTTAGCGAACATTCCAGAGAGTTCACACCTAGCAACAGAAATGTACTGCTTTACTGTTATCTACAGATAACAAAATACATAAAATCTGGAGGTTACTAAGGCTGCCTAATTCATTTTTCATAACTATATTTTTTTTTTTGCTTCATTTATTTAAAGTAACTAAGCAACTTGGTGAATCTAATAAACTGTGGTATGTAGTACACAAATGTGTTATATTAAGGTCAGTCCTTACCTGTCTGAACCAATCCTGACACTTAGCATTGCAGCTGCTCCCTTTGGATACAACACAAATATTTTAAACCTCTGAATTACATAATTGCATTGAGATAATTAAGAGGTGGAAAGAACGTTTGCTTTCTTCAGCAGATACTTCTCAACATTCATTGCACATAAAAATGTTTTCAGCTGGAGGATAAACCCATTGCTGACAGACCGACTAGAACTTTACCTTTTATAAGGGATATGCAGTGCGGTTGCATAAAAAGTATGGAATATTTTATTTATTTATTTAATGTTCTTGTCTTTCAGTGGTTTACTGATAAGCCTCGTACTCACGGTCTGACTTTTTGCAACAAACTTCAAAATGAGCAAGTTTTCCAAAAAATCCATCAAACAAACATTTTCGTTTTTTATCGCACAAAAGTTTGTTCTGCAAACGGACAAACTTTTCGGCAACACATGTCCTACAGTGCAAAGTCCTATCGTGTGTACAGAAATCCATCAAACTTTTGTCCGAAGTGTAAATATGCATTGCCTAACCAATGTTAAAATCAACCAACAATAGCAGAAGTTGACCAAAGGGTGGTGGTAAAGAGCAGAAATGAGCAGAAAAAACACGTGATGTTGGGAACGTTTTAGGAAAGTTTGCAGAATAGTCTGACCGTGTGTATGCTATGGGTGTGCCTGGCCAATTTCCTTTGGACAAAAATACAGAGAAAAGTTTTTTTGAAGTTCGATCGTGTGTACGAGGCTTTAGAGGAAACTGCTCTGTACAAGGAGTATGCTGGAGAATTGGACCCTTGCACTTACACACAATGCAAAAGTCATGGGGCCAGATCCACAAAGAAATTACGCGGCGTATCTACTGATACGCCAACATAATTTCAATTTCCCGCCGGCGTATCTTTGTTTTGTATCCACAAAACAAGATACGCCGGAATTACGCTAAGAAACGACTGGTGTAAGGTTATTACACTGTCGTCTCTTAGGTGCATATTTACGCTGGACGCTAGGGGCGCTTCCGTCTATTTCCAGCGTAAAATATGCAAATGAGCGAGTGACGCCAATCCACGAACGTATGAGCGGCCAGCGCATTCCCTTTACGTCGTTTGCGTAAGCGAATCTCCGGCTTAAAGCTACCCCTGCTATATGGAGGCGCAGCCAATGTTAAGTATGGACGTCGGGACAGCGTCGTATTGGACGTCATTTACGTCGTTTGCCGATCCAGAATGGGCCCGGGCGTAAGTTACGTTCACGTAATTTTCATTGGCTATTTGCGACGTGTATCACGCATGCACACTGGGATACGTCCACGGCCGGCGCATGCACAGTTAAAAAAATACGTTGTTTGCGTCACGTCATTGATAATTTTAATAAAACACGCCCAACAACAACCCATTTGAATTACACCCGCAAACGCCGGCCCATTTACGCTACGCCGCCGTAAGTAACAGCGCTATTTCTTTGAGGATAAGGATTTTGCTGCTGTAACTTACAGTGGCGTAGAGTAAATGGGACACGCCGCACCGGCGGGGGAGGTATGTGGATCTGGCCCATGGTCTCCAGCAGTAGGTGCGCTGATAAGGCAGTATAGCCAGACCCCTGTACTGGGTCCAGGTCCCATCAGTTCAAAGGGAGGGCACCTGCTAAGCAGGGGGGACGGCTGTACTGTCTTATCGCAGATTCTAATCCTCTTCTGCCTCCCCTGCAGTGCTGCCAGCTTCTTGTCCTCTTTCTCCATATGGCTGCACTGGAGGTTTGGTGTGAGAGAGCCCAGGAGAGCAAACCTGCCGCAGTACAACTGCGGCGGCTGGTCTTTAAGTAGTTAATACAGTAGTAACTAGGGTGACCACATTTCCAAACTACCATTCAGGGACACCCCCCTTCCCAAAAATCAGCTTGTGCTGTAACGAATCACAGCACAGTGATTGGACACAGAAGGCAGGATTTATGATTTCTCCAATCACAAGCATGGGGTGGGGACTGTGCTCCTCCAGGCATTCCCGGCCAGGACAAGTACTGTCAGTGAGTTAAGCGCTGATGTGGCGGCCTTTTTTGGGGGCATTAGTTTGGCTTGGGGGGAGGCTGTGTCAGTTTCATTCCGGGACACTGTATTGTCCTTGAATGAAGGTGCCCGGGACAGACCTGCAAAATGCGGGACTGTCCCGAGCAATCTGGGACACGTGGTCACCCTAATAATAACGGAATAACATATTACAAAAATAACGAAAACCTCTCACATTATTTACCTTTTTGCCTCTATAGAAAGATTAAGGGTCAATGGGGTTAAAAGTACATGACTGCGAAAAAAGAGCATTTTAAGTTTTTATAACAGAAGAGGTCTCTTCTGTCATAAATGTCCCCTCTGCCTGTCAGCGAGTAACGTAATCTTTGCCGCACATGCGCATTTCACACCACATTTAAGGCCCACTCTGTGTGCAGCTGAAATGTGACTCCTGTGTGCATGCACAAGAGTGATGTCACAGAGGCCCGGTCATTCAAAGATAGGAAACCTGTGAAGAAGACCGGGAAAAGATGGAAGCACCAGGGGAACCGTGACAGCACTGCGCTGGAGGGCTCTGTTTGCAGGCAGGTAAGTCTGTCATAATGTGCTAGTATGTGGTGTCTAATAGTATATTATGACTAAAACCTGCAAGGTCCTATTTTTTTACTTTTTTTCTGCAAAATTTACTACTGCTTTAAAGCTCAACTGCAGGCATTTTTTCGTTTTCGTTTTGGAGTTAAGTTTCGAAATTTAAACCAGATATTTCTATGATCTCATAGAGATGATTATTTTCCCTCAGTTCATGTTCCTGTGATACCATGCAAAAAAAGAGGGGTACATTTGAAATAAGGAAATGAAGACTTAAAGTGTTTGTAAAAGATCACCTTGTAAAACAACCCATTCAGTTTCAAATTTAAATGAAAGGCAAAAAAAATGTGTTTAGATATACAAAAAACATTATAAATACCTTTTTTCTCTTTTTTATATGTGGTCACATTCTCTCTGTTCTCAGCTGAATAAAAGCTGGGGAGAGGAGAAGCAGCAGGACACTGAGCCTCCCAGTGAATGGCTGTGCAGCGGGGGCATGTCAGGGCAAGACTGATTATTGGAGGTAAGTACACTGAGTTCCTAGCACAGTTAGAGAATTGACCACATTGTGCTCCTGCTTAGTGTGGTCAGTTTTTAATAGTAAAGCAGAGGGACTGGCTGGAACACCGGGGGTTCCATATTCTGTTTTTGTTAGGATTCTGCTAAACCTGGGGCATTGGTTGCTTCTGCCTGCTGTCATTGAGTATTCTCTAGTAGTTAGAGTGAAAAGTTACAATTTGTAATGGCCCTAGCGGGTGGTCACAGCCAAATTACCAAGCCAGAGGATCTAACTGCTACATTAGTGCATAATGGAAACCCAGGGAATGGGTTAAGACAACTCCCGGTCCAGGCAGAAAAAGAAACTGGGTATCCACTCTGGGAGCATTAGTTGCATTTCCCCAATGGAGAAGCAGGTGATTACGTGTCTAGCAGAAACAGGCCCAATGAATGCTATAGTGGCTAAGGTCTACAAAGTAGTTTCGACTTGCTTCCCCTTTAGTGGGGATTTAGGCAAGGCCTCTCCCTGTCCCCAGAATGGGCTATATCAGGGTTCTACATATTGTGTGTAGCACACCCCCTTAGGGAGCTGCTGGTTAGATAGGGTCGGCCCGTTACCTCTATAGCTTCGATGTCTAGGGTAGTTGAAACAGAGCAGCAGTGATGGAATGTCCACACGATAAATGTCTTTTCTTGTGCTTTATTTTACCCAACATGGTAAAACATGAACTTGAGATGAATGAGAAAAGATGGGTGAGGAGAAGAGTAGCAGATTCAGGCCTACAGGTAACAGAAGCAGTCCTGTTTCAAACGACACATTGCTTTTGTCGCCACTCCAGCCAGAGTGGGTGTAGTGTACCTGGACAGGCCTTTCACACCCACCTGGCAGCCAGGGTATCACTCGGAACCTTGTGGGAAACAGGCCTCTGCCACAGACCCTTCCCTAGAACGTAGATCATGAAATAAGTCTTCCTTAATGAATTAGTGCCGGAATCTGACCTTAGGTAGTCTTTAGTTGGTCACCGACTGACAGGTTGCTGACATCCAACCTCTCAGTGTCCGGTCACCTTGATCCCCGATGGTTCACTCCAGTGCTGTTGGATCACCAGCCTCTCCTTGGTGCTCCTCAACTGGACTCCCCACCGAACAGCATAAACTCGATTGGGATCTTCAAGTTGGGACCCCAGTCGATCACTGGGGCCCCGCTACAACTTCAGTTGCTCCGGACCAACAGGGTCCCGGAACCAGGATCTCCACGTGGCGCCCACACCCCAGCCAGATAAGCCATAATGCCCGGGGCACGGCGATGTATGGTCACCCTAAAGGTGGGTGCCGCACCAGGAACCACAAGACCACTTAAGATGGCGTCTGCTCCATAAGTACCCTCTCCCAGCATG
Organism: Rana kukunoris; assembly: GCA_029574335.1. Lineage (NCBI taxonomy): Eukaryota > Metazoa > Chordata > Amphibia > Anura > Ranidae > Rana > Rana kukunoris. The sequence goes on from CM056049.1 coordinate 53,191,346, forward strand.
CCCAGCGAGGCCCAAGCCTCCTGATTGGTCGCTTGGAGAGAACACCCAAACCTCAACTCCACTGTGGCCGCCTGTCGACTCGGGGTGGAACTACACCCCAGGTACGACAGAACAAGCCCACAGCACAGCTGAAGCAGAGAGCCCTACATTAATCAGAATTGAGATCAGAGTCACTTACACTCTGATCAATCCCACTAAATTTCAATAGCGTCTGTACTTGGAAGTACAGGGGCGCTACATGTGTTATACATACAGTGAAACCTTGGATTGCGAGTAACGCGGTTAACGAACGTTTCGCAAAACGAGCACTGTATTTTTAAAAATCGTGACTCGGTTTGCGAGTGTTTTCTCACAACACGAAGCAGGATTAAAGCCGCAGTGGTGTGCAGTACCGCATTTGACCTGAGGTTTGGGGGCGCCGGAGGCAAGCAAAGTCGATTGGGCCAGTCTGAGCCATTCGGAAATGCTGAACTCGGAAGGCCTTTTCAAGGTTTTCCCGAGTTCAGCCGAGATGTCCCCGGGCCTTTCCGATAATTTCCGAGGCTCTCCAGCCCCCCCTCCACCTCTGTCCACATGCGGTATTGTATGCCATCGACTTCTATGGGAAAACTCTCTTTGATATGTGAGTGCTTTGGATTATGAGCATTCTCCTGGAACGGATTATGTTTGTAATCCAAGGTTCCACTGTATTTATTTTGCCATGGTCAATAACTGAGATGTGTAATGCAGTAATGTGGGAAGAGGATACATACAGTATTTGGGGTGACCTTATAGGAGGGTATTTGGCTCCCTGACTTTACCTTGTGTAGAAGGATCCAGTATTTGTCTCCCAGGTGGAGATGCTTGGGGATGGAAGAAAGTGTTTAGAATGGTTTATGTTGAGGACCGCGTACACACAATCATTTTTCGGCATTAAAAAAACGTTGTTTTTCAAAAACCGTCATTTAAAATTCACATAATTTTTCAGGTTCTGAAAAACGACAAAAAAAATAAAAATCGAACATGCTGCATTTTTTTAACGTCATTTTAAACAATGTCGTTTATCGGGTTCTAAAAAATGATCGTGTGTGGGCTAAAACGACGTAAAAAACCTGCGCATGCTCAGAAGCATGTTATGAGACGGGAGCGCTCGTTCTGGTAAAACTACCATTCGTAATGGAGTAAGCACATTCATCACGCTGTAACAGACAGAAAGGCGCGAATCGTCTTTTACTAACACGGAATCAGCTAAAGCAGCCCAAAGGCTAATGGAACTTCCCCTTTACAGTGCCGTTGTACGTGTTGTACGTCACCGCGCTTTGCTAGAGGATTTTTTTTAAACAATAGTGTGTGGGCAACGTCGTTTTAATGATGAACTTGGAAAAACATCGTTTTTTGGACATGCTGAAAAACAAAGTTTTTTTTCATGCTGAAAAATGGTCGTGTGTACGCGCCATGAGAGTCTGGGAGAAGCTCAGGACATTGCATGTGGGTTTCTGTTTCTCAGCTATTGAAGGTCCCTCAGACTGTGCTGCTATATAGAGAAGAAGGGCCAATCTATTATTGGGAGACTGCTAATGAATTTTTAAAGCCACCCCTTGTTGTTAGAAGAAGACAACTATTAAAAAGGCCACTGCTGTCTTCCTGCTTTCTAAAGGCTCAGAATATTTTGTTGATTTGGGGTATTTAGTGCCCCTAATGCCGCATACACATGGTTGGAATTTCCAACAAGAAAAGTTCTATTTGAGCTTTTGGTTGAAAATTCCGACTCTGTGTAGGCCCCATCTGACTTTTTCTGTTGGAATTTCCGACAACAAGAATTTGACAAGTTAGAGTTAGGGTTACAGACAGGGTTAGGGTTACAGTAAGGCTGCGTACACATGGAGGGACATGTCCGACGGACCGTTTCCAGCGGACATGTCTCCTCCGGATTTTCGTCCGACGGTGTGTACACACCATCCAATGAAAATCTCCTCGGCCAGGAAACGCGGTGACGTGGCGGTGACGTTGACGCCGCCACGTCACCAAACCCGCAAATAAAATGCTTCCGCGCATGCGTCGAATCCATTCGACGCATGCGCGGACAGTTCTGTCTGCTGGTTAGTGTACTAACCAGCGGACAGATCCAACGGACAGGTTTGTAGCGGACACATTTCAAAGCATGCTTTGAAATTTGTCCGATGGACAAACCTGTCTGCTCGCCCGTACACACGATTGGATTTGTCTGCTGAAACGGTCCGACTGACCGGTTTCAGCAGATAAATTTGATTGTGTGTACACAGCCTCAGTGTTAGGGTTAGGGTTACAGATAGGGTTAGGGTTAGGGACCCTAACCCTATCTGTAACCCTGTCTGTAACCCTAACCCTATCTGTAACCCTAACCCTATCTTTAACCCTAAGGCCCCGTACACACGACCGAGAAACTCGACGAGCAAAACACATAATTTTTTCTCTGCGAGTTTCTCGTTCTGCTGTCGAAAAACTCGTTGAGCCAAATTTTGCCCATTGCCGTCGAGGAAATAGAGAACATGCTCTCTTTTTGGCTTGACGAGGTTCTCAACGGTTTTCTCGGCGAAAAGTGTACACACGACCGGTTTTCTCGGCAGAATACGTCTCCCATCACGTTTCTTGGTGGATTCTACCAAGAAAACCGGTCGTGTGTACGGGGCCTAACCCTAACCCTAACTTCAGGACTGGAGTGGACACTGAATACACTGGCCTAGCTATCAATTTCTCTATTAAATCAACAGCAGCTACACTGTCCCTCCTCTCACTAAGACTGCAGCTTCAGAATGAATCTAAAATGGATGCTGTCCAGGAGGTGGGAGGGTCTGGGAGGGAGGCTATGCTGCGGATTGGTTGGAATGTGTCTGCCGACTGTGAGGTACAGGGTCAAAGTTTGCTCAATGATGATGAATAGGGGACAGATCGATGTTCGCCGGCGAACCGTTCTGTACATCTCTAATCACTGGTTGATTTCACTTGTTGATTGAAGTTGTTTTTTCATTCAATAAATTTAAATGGTTGGACTGAAGCACTGTCCATGTGAATGCATTGTATGATTTAAATGTCAAAGAATGTTTTAGCTACCTACGTTATCTGTTTGAAAGTTCCTGTTTCATTATGCTGTGGTCCCGTCTCTGTGAATAGAAAGGATTATCCCAGAAATTCTGGTATGCTTTCACATCCTGCCAAGCTTGGATTCATTTACTTAATCAAATTAGGAGTCTGATGAACTGCAGCAAGGCCGGACCTCAAGTATTTGATCAAAAGATATGAACAAGTGTTTACAAACAATGACTTATAATAAAACAGATACATGTTCTGGAACGTAGTCAGCTGTGCAATCTCCAACCACATGGAAAATTACCCAATTGCATACCTCCCAACTTTTAAACTTGTGAATGAGCATATTTCAGGGAGACAGTGACCTCCGGTGCAGTGTTGCCAACCGTCCATAGAATTACGGACATTATGTTAAAACAAGGCACTTTTTCCCTGTACATAAAAGTCTGTAGTAAGGGAAAGGTGCCAGTAAAAATGGCGGATATCGGCAGAGCCTAGGGTGACCACATTTCCAAACTACCATTCAGGGACACCCCCCTTCCCAAAAATCATCTTGTGCTGTAACCAATCACAGCACAGTGATTGGACACAAGAGGCGGGATTTATGATTTCTCCAATCACAAGCAGGGGCCAGGGATTGTACTCCTCCAGACATCTCCGGCCAGGACAAGTAGTGTCATCGAGTAAAACGGTGATGTGGCAGCCTTTTTTGGGGGGTATCAGATTGGTGGCTATGTCAGTTTCATTCCGGGACACTGTATTATCCTGGAATGAAGGTACCCGGGACAAACCTGCAAAATGCGGGACTGTCCCAGGCAATCCGGGACACGTGGTCACCCTAGCAGAGCCCTCCCCTTACATCAGAGTTCCCCCTTAGATCGTGATCTGTGGCATCGTCCTTTACATCAAGGTTCACAGAGTTCTCCCTTGCACTGTAAAGGGGGAACTCTGTGCTGGCTGTGTTATATTAACCTGACCTTCATGTAAAAAGAGAAATTCGGTTTTTGACTTTTGTTTAACTTTAAACACATTGCTAATAGCATTAGCAACATGTTTGTGAAATAGTAAAACTTGAACAGTTTAGCACAAAAAACAACAATTTTAGATGCTTTTTATGCATCTTGCTAGTAAATTTCTAAATTTCACTTGGGGGGGTTGGCAATACTGCTCCGCAGCATAAAGTGTGGCTGAACATAATAGTGGGAGGGGCCTAAGGGCTGTGGTTTTGTATATACTGCAGCACATAGTAGCAAATGATGGTCACAGTCAAGCTGCGCATAACAGTGTGGCTTAAAGAGGGATGATTAAATAGGAGCTGGGCCTAGTTTTTGTATACAGTGCAGCATTGCCTGAACAAATGAACATCAGAAGGAAATCTTATCTCAAATGTCAGAAAAATGCAACATAACACTAATGCCTTGTACACACGCTTGGTTGTGGAAACCGATCGTGTGTGGGCCTCATCTGACTTTTTTCCATCGGTGTAAAAAAATAGAACATGTTTTACATTTTTCCGATGACAAAAAAAAACAATAGTAAATGCCAATCGTCTGTGTGGAACTCCATTGGAGAAAAATCCACGCATGCTCAGATTTATGTCGACGCATGCTCGGAAGCATTGAACATTTTTTTTCGGCTCGTCGTAGTGTTTTACATCACCGTGTTTTGGCACGGTTGGAATTTAGTCTGATAGTGTGTATGCAAGACTGATGAAAGTCAGCTTCATCGGAATTCCGACAAAAAAATCCATCGGATTTTACTCCATCAGAAATCCGATTGTATATGTACGCAGCATTAGCGTTCATTCACACTAGTGGGTGTAGGGGTGCTAAAATCGTGGCTCAAACACAGAAATTTACCACCTCGCCAAGTGCTCCCCCTTTAGCTGCAGAGGTTGACTGAAGCTGAGATGACCATATCATATGTGTCCAGTGGGTGTGTGACTTTTAAACTCAGCTGGCCAGACCATTTTTGCAATTTTTCCTTTGCTTTTTTATTTTTCACTTATAGCTTTTAGAGTTTGTAAAAGACACCCCAAACCATCTATTTTTTGAAAGCACATATCCAGTAGAATAAAAAAAGAAAGTGCTACTGATTTTTAGGTGCCAGGATATTTGCGTCAATGCCTATCAAAACAATATTTTTGCTAACGATCCACTAAAATCATTATTAGCAGATAAAAACACAGTAAATGTTACAAACCTACTAAATATAAAAGCTTAACCTGTATTGAGTTAATAAATAACAAATATTTTCACCATTTTGCAAAATGGTGAAAATCAAACGTACACAAAATGTAAATATCCAAATGTCTCTAAAAATCTGAAGGTTTCATTTCTTCCTTACAGCTTTCAGAATTTGTAAAATACCCCCCAATAATATATATTTTATGAAAGCATATGACCTCTAGAATAAAAATAAGGTGCTACTTATGTTTTAGGCCCCGCTGTATTTGCGTAAATGTTTATCAAAACAATATTTTTGCAAAAAATACACTAAAACCATTATTAGCAAACAAAAAATACACATCATTTTACAAAATTCATGCTAAATTACTACTAAATATAAAAGCTTATCCTATGTTGAGTTAATAAACAACAAATATTTGGAAATTTTAAATTGCGTATTTTTGCAAAATGGGGAAAATTGAACATACCCAAAAATGTCTCAAAAGGGGAGCTGTGACAAGCCATTCACCTCTGCAGCCAAGGGTTCGGATCCCGGTCTTGGCTACATGTGAATTGAGTTTGGTGGTCTCAGCCCGGCTCCCGGTGGGGTGTGCTATGCAAGGTACGCCTGTGCTTAGTACGCCCCCCCCCCCACAAAAACCACCACACTTGCACGCACACAAAATTGGTTTAAAACACATGCACTTTGGCCATGCGGTCTCTTAAAATAAAGAGAGGCGAAGGACCTACGGGGCTGGCTGGGTGGGCTAGGCCCCCTCACTCCCTCATAGGGGGAGTCCCTCTGCCCCATTGGGGTCCCGTTGGGCCCCAGTTGGGCTCCCAAGAGGAGCAGGTAGGGCGGGGTGAGTGGGAGGCCCCCCTTCACACCCGCCATTGCCACCAGGGGCATGGAGAAGGATGGCGATTGCCTCCGGGGGGAGGGTCTGCCTACTCCCAACTCCTGCAGTCCGGCTCCTCTCTCTCGAGTTCACGCACAAAAATACACTTTAAAACAACAAAAAAAAAAGAAAAAAAAAAAAAAATGTCTCAAAAGATCTGGAGGTTTTAATTTTTTTTTTTTTTTTTTTCATAATCCAAGGTTTATTAGAGGATAATTGAAAAATAAATACTTTAATTTTTCACTTACAACGTTCAGAGTTTGTAAAAGACCCCCCAAAACCATATATTTTCTGAAAGACCATGATCCGTAGAATAAAAAGAAGATTCTACTGATTTTTAAGGTCCCACGATATTTGCGTAAATGTTTTCAACTATTTTCACAAAAGAAAAAAACACCACTAAAACTAACCACATAGCACATATCGTATTTTTTCCATTGGATATTCCGAGGAATTCCGTCTGAGTTTACATAGAGAACATGTTCTCTTTTCTCCGCTGGAATTCCATCGGAATTCCAATGTGAGTTTGGTCCGGCTAAAGCCCGATCGTATGTACAGGGCATAAGGGGCGTGCGCTGAAAAAGCTGAAACTCTACCTCATTATATTTTCTTTCAATAGTTCCGCATTTAATAGAATTCCCCCCACTTCTTGCTTCAGTGACCCCTTCACTGGACCAGGAGGTAAGAGAAAATGCTACCAAATAGAGACAGCAAGAAAAACTCGATTAAACAGTCTTCCCCACTCCATGCAAAATCTGAAGTTGGGCTTTTAACTTTCCAGTGCTTTATCTGGCTCTGTACTCTACTCATTAAAAAATGTTTGCTGTAACTGCTTATAAAGTATCAGCTGAAGTTTGGCTTCAATTTGTTAGTGTATTTAAATCTGCTAGTATATTTAACACTACCCACGCCCCAGACCCGACTGTTGCTGTTGTTTGCTGTGTCCCCTGCTCTCATTCAACCAGAGTGGGGACACTGTATTACCAGAGGTGTGTTTCTGGCCAGATTACCAGGGGAAAGCAGAGCAAAAAAAGCATAAAAAAGAAAACGAATGAAGCCACCGCATGTAAGGATTGGTAATATGCAATATATTACATTTTTGGTTTTGGGTTTAATACTGATTTAACACATTATTTTACCACGCAAATTTGAAGGCTCACATTAAAGTTCTCTTTAAAATGTAAGTACATTGAGTAAATTTTAACGATAATTATCACCCAAATACAGTTTTATTATTATATATGTATTTTTTTCCTTTTTCTTCCGCCTCAGTGTTTTCTTATTTTGCCTTTTTATGTCTGTAAAAATCCTCATTTGCACTGTAAGATCTGACACAATTAACACGATTTTGGAAAGTTTTATTAGAGGATTATGAAAAATTGGGTTCAAGATGGTGTTTTCTTCCAGACCCCTTTCACAAAAAACCCTCGCTCTCCCCTATGGCCTTAAGTCAATTGTTTTTTAGAAGGTTTTTTTCCCCTGCAAAAAAAAGAATTAATAAACATATTAGATGGTAGTAAATGTACAGTATTTTAAAATGTCATTGTCCACCAGAGGGAGCATTACTACAGCAACCTGATAAATGCTGCTTGATTACATAGTTAAAGTGTTTGTAACACTTGCTTCAAAACAAGGCTTTGTAACACGCTTTATTAAAGCTCTCTGAGCACCCAGTCACAGGGCCGATCCTAGGGTCACAGGGCCGATCCTAGGGTCACAGGCACCTGGGTGCAGAAATATTTCTTGCGCCCCCACATGGGCGTCGGAATTTTACTAACTCCTCCCCTTTACAAATGTCTTTATGGCAATGACTCAACCACAGAGATGCTCCCCCACAAAGTGTTCATTAACCTGGGATCCTTACATGATCTCTTAACAATAAACAAAATACAGGAAGAGAAGCAGAGTACTTTATTGGGACCTGGAGGTGGGCCTCTCTGATGGACACAAAGAGGGCATTTTTGTTAGAGAGTCTGCTAGATGTTCGGCACCCCCATCACTGCAAGCGCCTGTGCACCCTGCCTAGGATCGGTCCTGCCCAGTCAAAGATCCTGTCACTAAATAAAATGGTTAGCTTTCAGTTCTTTTTACACCTTGCTTTTGCTTAGTGCTTCGATTAGGCTTCAATGAGGCTTTGGTGGAGCTTTGATGAGCCTTTGGTGGGGCTTTGGTGTGTCTTCGATGAGGCTTCGATGTTGGGCTTCAAGTGAGCTTTACCATCAATGTCTATGGAGTATTTGAAGATGGTTTGAAGGACCATTAAAGCTGAATGGGGTATAGTGAAGCCGGAGCAAAGCAAAGCTAAGCAAAAGCAGGTGTACATAGGACTGTAAGCTAAGCATTTTATTTAGTGACATGAGCTTTGACTGGCCTTTAGAAAGCTTTAACAAAGCCTGTCTGACGCCTTGTGTTGAAGTGTAACACTACCCCCGAAGGAGCTGCTGATTTGTTTTGGGTGGCAGGTTACCTCATGCTCCTCCACCGTCTAGGGGGTACATGATGAGAGTTGCAGTAATGGAATGTCCACACAACAGGTGTCTTTTCTGTGCTTTTATTACCCAGCCGGGTAAAAACAGTAGAACTTGGTGAAAAGTAAAGAGATAGTGGGAATGAAGAACAGCAGATCCATGTGTATGTAAATAGGAAACAGTTCTGCTTCCAACGACAAACTTCTGTCTCACCACTTTAACTGGAGTGGATATAGCGCACCCGGACAGGCCTCTCTCACAAGCCTGGCAACCAGAATGTCGGTCGAACTGGGGTTAAGTCTCTGCCATAGACCCTCCCAAATGGTTGAACAAAATGGAGACAATGGTGGTCCCGAATCATCCTTAACCGATTCGACACCCAGATCTCCTTCAGGTAGTTTTTGTTTCAGTCACCGGCTGATAGACGTCCGATGTCCCAATCGCATCACTGGGCCCCCACCACAGCTCAGTTGCTCTGGGCCATCATGGTCATGGAACTAGGAACACCGTGTAGCACACACACCCTGGCCTGGGAGGCCATTTTGCTGGGGTGCCATGGTATGGCTACCCCGAAGGTGGGTGCCACACAGGAAGAAGACCCAGACCAATGGCATCTGCCTCATAAATACCCTCTGGAAAAAGTATCCAAATCCTTGAATCCACTGCTGCCACCTGTCGGCCTGGGGTGTGACCCAAACCCCGGAAATGACAGCATGAACCCACAGCACAGCCAAAGCTGAGACAGAGGCTTAAATAATTTAAACCAATTAACATGGCAAGAGTTACCTAACTCTCTAACCCCCTCTAAATTTACACTAGAACCGGTTCTGGAAAGTAACCAGGCACTACAGAAGCAAGTGTAAACTGTCTGTTCATCTGTGTTGAAGCCAAAGCTAGTGTTAGGGCTCATTTACATTTGCTTCGTCTTCAACAAGACTTTGGACAGGCTTTATTAAAGCTCTCTGAATGCCAGTCAAAGCTCTTGTCACTAAATAAAATGGTTAGCTTATAGTCCTGTTTACATCTTGCTTTTGCTTTGCTTTGCTCTGCTTTGTCTTTGCTTCAAAAATTATAACCCATGTAGCCTTAGTGGTGCTTCAAAGCGTCTTCAAAGCTTCCATAAAAGTCTATGGCAAAGCTTGCTTGAAGCCCCACTGAAGCCCCACCAAAGCCCCATTGAAGGCCCACAAATCTTCACTGAAGTCCCACCAAAGTCCACCCAAAGCCCCATCGAAGCTCCACCGAAGCTTCATTGAAGCACCAAGCAAAAGCAGGTGTAAACAGGACTCTAAACTAACCATTTTATTTAGTGACAGAAGCTTTGACTGGCGTTCAGAGAGCTTTAACAAAGCATGTACGAAGCCTTGTTTTGAAGCAAGTGTAAACTAGCACTAAATGAGCCCTAATAAGTAGAGAGAGATCTGCTGTTCCTAGTAATCACACTTAACTCCTTGATCGCCCCCTAGTGTTAAGCCCTTCCCTGCCAGTGCCATTTATACAGTTACCAGTGGCTATTTTTAGCTCTGATCGCATTATAAAAGTCAATGGTCCCAAATAAGTGCCAAAAGTGTCCGATCTGTCTCTTGCAATGTTGCAGTCGTGCTAAAAATGCTGATCACTGCCATTACGAGCAAAATAATAATAATAAAAATGGCATAAATCTATTCCCTATTTTGTAGAAGCTATAACTTTTGTGCAAACCAATCAATATACGCTTGTTGCAATTTTGTTTTCTAAAATATGAAGAAGAATATGTATTGGCCTAAACTGATGAAGTTATTTTGTTTCATTTAAAAAAAAAAAATGGGGATATTTATTATAGCAAAAAGTAAAAAAAAAATATATATATTTTTTTCAAAATGATCGCTCTTCTTTTGTTTATAGTGCAAAAAATAAAAACCTCAGAGGTGATCAAATACCACCTACAGCAGCCCCTCCCTGTAGGCGATCGCATGGGACACATGACAGGTCCCATGCGATCGCCTTTCCAATAGGAGAGCGCAGCGCCGCTCGCGCATGCGCAGTGGGTGTCCGGCCGTGAAGCCGAAGGCTGTCACGGTCGAGGGCCCACACTTAGGATGAAGACGCCGGCCGGGGAGGGGGGGAGAGGAGCAGAGCCCCGGCCGGCGCGTCGCTGGATCGTGGAGCAGGTAAGTGTGTGTTTATTAAAAGCCAGCAGCTACACTTTTTGTAGCTGCTGACTTTTAATAAACACTAAATTTGGCTGGAACACCCCTTTAAGCCCTGTACACACGGGCAAGAATCTCGCTAGGAAAACTTTATTTTCCCTGACGAGATTCTTGCAAGAATCTCTTGCTGCCCGAGTGTACAGACTTTCCTTTCAAAAGAACCGCAGTTCTCTTGAAAGGAAAGAACGCGGTGACGTCATCACGTACTACGAGAATGCGCTCGTCACATTAGATGCCGTCGCCGCCATCTTGCTGCACCCTACCTATACCTAGGAAGCTGCAGCGCATGCGTCAAAGTCATTTCGAGCATGCGCGGGTTTCCACTGCGACAGGTAAGTATACACACTGGGCCAGATTCTCATATATTTTCGGCGGCGTAGCGTAAGCCATTTACACTACGCCGCCGCTGCGTGCTAGAGCAAGTGCTTTATTCTCAAAGCACTTGCTCCATAGTTTGTGTTGGCGTCTCGTAAATCGCCAAGCGTAAACCCGCGCAATTCAAATGGGGCGGCTTGTATTTAAATTAAGCGCGCCCCCGCGTCGAACGAACTGCGCATGCGCCGGCCGGGGAAAAAGCCCAATGCGCATGCTCCAGCTCACGTCGGGAAGCGTTGTTGAAACCGACGTCAAAACGACGTGAGCGTCATTTACGCAAGTCCCTATTCGCGAACGAGTTAGTAAAACGACGTAAGCGACGGAAAAAGCCGACGCTGACCCGACGCCATACTTAACATGGCGTCCGACGGGACACGACGGCATCCGACGGGACCTCGTAAGGTTACTCCACATAGAAGCTGGGGTAACCTTACGCGAACGAAAACGACGTACGCGACGACGGGGCGGCGTAAAAGCGATCGAGAATCGGCGTACTACTTCATTTGCATATGCAAATGAAAAAACAACGTAAAGGCCACCTAGTGGCCGGAGTTGTCATTACACCTACGATCCGAAAGTGTAATGCTTTTACACTTGTCGGATGTAGAAGCGTATCTATGCAAAAGTGATGCTAAGCATCACGCGCATAGATAGGAGGACAAAAAAAAGGCGTTACGACGGGGTATCTGAGATACTCCGTCGTAACGCCTCTGAGAATCTGGCCCACTCTCGGGTTTCTTGGCAGAAAAACTGAAGAGAATCTCACGACGAGAAAAATAGAGAACATGTTCTATATTTTTCTCGTCTAGATTCTAGACAGTTGTCTTGTCGAGAAACCTGAAAGCCTCGTACACAGGCTCGGTATACTCCCCAGAGTGATCTTCCCAGAGTGGCTCGATGATATTAAGGTCAGGTGAGTGTGATGGCCACTCCAGAATCTTCATCTTTCTCTGCTGTATCCACTATAGGGTCAAGTTGGCCTTGTACTTAGAATCATGCTGGAAAGTCCATGAGCTTCCCATGTGCAGCTTTCATGCAGAAGAATGCAAACTGTCTGCCAACATTTTCTGATAACATGCTGCCATCCATTTTCACAAGATTTCCGAAGCCTTAATACACACTCCCAAAACATCAGTGAGCCACCACCATGCTTCACAGTGGGGATGGTGTCCTTGTCTCTGTTGACCCCTCCTCCAAAGATAGTGCTTATGGTTGTGACTATGAAGCTCTATTTTGATCTTGTCATCTCAAATTACAATGCACCAGAAGCTGTGAGGCGTGTCAAGCTGTTGTGGGGCTTATTCTAACTAGGCTTATTTGTGGCATTTGCACACTAAAGGCTTTTTTCTGGCAACTCAACAATATAGATCATTTTTCTTCAAGTATTGTATTGTGCTCCTTGAAACAACCACACCGTCTTTTTCCAGAGCAGCCTGTATTTCTCCTGAGGTTACCTGTGTTAACTGTGGGTTTTTCTTTGTATCCCAAACAATTCCTCTGGCATTTGTGGCTGCAATATTTCTTGGTCCACCTGACCTTGGCTTAGTCTCAAGAGATCCCCGAACTTTCCACTTCCTAATAAGTGATTGAACAGTACTGACTGACATATTCAAGGCTTTGGATAGCTTTTTATATAATTTTCAATCTTTATAAGATTCACTTACATTCCATTGACAGTTCTTTTCTGGTTCCCCTGGCTCAGTATCTAGCCTGATCAGTGCATCCATGTGACATCTAACTAATATGACTTTTTTTACACAGACAGTAATTGAAATATAAAAAAAACACAGATGTTGGAAATTAACCTTTAATTGGCATGTTAAGCTTGTGTCACCTCGTGTGTCTGTACCAAGTCCAACCATTTCAGGGGATGTAAACTTTTGATCAGGGCCATTTGGGTGATTTCTGTTATCATTATGATTTAAAAAGGAGCCTAACAACTATGTTGTAAAAAAATCATATGATCACTATCCTTAAAGGGGTGTTCCAGCCCTAAGTTGTGTTTATTAAAAGTCAGCAGCTACAAAAAGTGTAGCTGCTGGCTTTTAATAAACACTCACTTACCTGCTCCTGCGTTCCAGCGACGCGCCGACCGGGGCTCCGCTCCTCTCCCCCCTGCCCGGCCGGCGTCTCCATCCTGACTGTGGGCACCCAGCCGTGACAGCCTTCGGCTTCACGGCCGGGCACCCACTGCGCATGCGCGAGCCGTACTGCGCATGCGTGCGCGGCGCGGCTCGCCGCTGATTGGAGAGGCGATCGCATGGGACCCGTCAGTGTCCCATGTGATCGCCTACAGGGAGGGGGCTGGTGTAGGCGATTAAGCTTAATCGCCTAACCAGCCCCTCGGCGGAAGCAGGAAGTGGGACAGGAAGTCCCACTCCTACTGAAGCCCCCACTCCCCCCCCAAAAAAATTACATGCCAAATGTGGCATGTATGGGGGTGAGGAGTGGGAAAAGCTAAGGTCGTTTTTTTGGGTGGAACACCCCTTTAACCACTTCCTGCCCGGCCTATAGCAGAATGGCGGCCGGAGCGGTGGTTGTGTTATGCTGACTGCACATCATATGATATTGTGGCGATTGGTGGTGCGGTGTGTTACTACAACGATCTTGGTAAAGAGCCTCCGGCAGAGGCTCTTTACCACGTGATCAGCCGTGTCCAATCACGGCTGATCACTATGTAAACAGAAAGAGACGTTGACTGGCTTTTCCTCACTCACGTCTGACAGAGCTGATTGACTGCTCTCCTGACAGGGGGGGTCTGTGCTGATTGTTTATCAGCGCAGCCCCCCCTCGGATGCCCACCCAGGACCACCAGGATGCCGGAATGGACCACAAGGGAGGGCCCAGCAGTGTCACTCATAAGTACCTATCAGTGCAGCCTTTTAGTGCCCATCAGTGGCACCTATTGCCCATCGGTGCCCGTCAGTGCCACCTCATCGGTGTCACTTTATCAGTGCCCGTCAGTGCCGCCTTATCAGTGCCTATCAGTAAAGGAGAAAACATACTTATTTACAACATTTTATAACAGAAACAAAAGAAAAACGTATTTTTCTCTGTATTTTTTTTTGTTTATAGCGCAAAAATAAAAACCGAAGAGGTGATCAAATACCACCAAAAGAAAGCTCTATTTGTGGGAACAAAATAATTAAAATTCTGGGTACAGTGCAGCATGACCGCGCAATTGTCATTTAAACAGCGACAGCACTGAAAGCTGAAAATTGGCTTGGGCAGGAAGGGGTGTAAGTGCCTGGTATTGGTTAAATAAAAGACAGTTTTTTTGTCTCAATTAGTCATATTTTCAATATCACTGCCAAAATTTCACGATTTCTGCCATGGTATGCAAATTTTTGAGCACAACCATATATTGGCAGAGGAATATATATTGCAGTGTATTTAATTCATTTCACTCGCCTCTGAAATGGCATATCAAGTTGTGTACAGATAGTATAATGTAATAACATATCACATATACAGTATATGTAGTAATTCAATCAACCATTTAGTCACTATACACAATTTTGAGGATTGACATATTTGGTATCTATTTACTTGACACAACTTCATCTTTTATATTTTACCAAAAAAAATAAAAAAAAGAACTTCGTACATGATGCAAGATTTATCTGATATATTTTGATAAAGTTATGTGGGAAAGCGGTTGGCTTTATGTTTACAACATCGGAGCGCCAATTCTTTACTAAAAACACTCATCTGGCATCCAAACAAATACTACATATCTTACAAAGTTCCCAGCCACGTGACCACCTATTGATTTCCGGAGAGATATAAAATAATTATTTTTATATTTTCCATTTCGTGTTATCCTACCATCAGGAAAGTGTACTGGAAATGTTGGCTAGAAATGGTTACAGTGTTCTCGATCGCATGGCATGACTCTGCCTATTTATATATTCGTGAATCACTAAATCATGAACATGGCCTCTGACACAATGAAATAAAACCATCCTTAATCCAATTACTACCGTAATATCTGCCAAATAATAAATCTGCCACTTTTTATCAGTTTTATTCAGATTTTTTCCTAGAATTACTCGGGGGTTTGTTTTCTTAGAACCTTGCCCCTGAAATTATTTCCATTCTTAAGATATTGTCATATTGAACATTTTTTGTTGTTGTTGTAGTTTCACTGTTTTGCATTTTGGAAGAAAAGGTCAGTGACTGTTGGAGTTATCTTTTATTTTTTTCTATGGTAGTGATTGGCATTTTGTACACTTATCCTTCTGTATGGGAAACCTGTCCTATGCTGTTGTGTACCTAATTACCGTATTTTTCGTTCCATAAGACGCACCTTGGTTTCAGAGGAGGAAAACAAGTAAAAAATATTCTGAAACCAGATGGTGTACCAAAATATTTACCAGTGCCCATGAAATGCAGCCTGACCTGTGCCAAATAAATGCAGCCTTACCAGTCCCAAAAATGCAGCCTGACTTGTGCCCATAAAATGCAGCCTGACTTGTGCCCATTAAATGCAGCCTGACTTGTGCCCATTAAATGCAGCCTGACTTGTGCCCATTAAATGCAGCCTGACTTGTGCCCATTAAATACAGCCTGACTTGTGCCCATAAAATGCAGCCTGACTTGTGCCCATTAAATGCAGCCTGACTTGTGCCCATTAAATGCAGCCTTAAATGTGCCCACAAAATGCAGCCTGACTTGTGCCCATAAAATGAGGCCTAAATCGTGCCCATTAAATGCAGCCTGACTTGCAGCCTTACCTGTGTCCAATCCATTAAATGCAGCCTGTTCTGTGCCTGGCGACTGGCGAGGACGTCATTACAGTCACCTTTTACTTTCACTCTTTTCTGTCTTCTTTGAGTGACAGAAGGCCGCCCTGAATTGTGACACGGTGGCGGTGACGACAGGCGGGGGGTCTGTTCAGTATTCGCTTCATAAGACGCACAGGCATTTCTCTCCATTTTTTTTTGGGGGGGGGGTGTCTTATGGAGCGAAAAATACGGTACATTTAACCACTTGCCAACCAGTCCCCGTCATTATACGGCGGCAGGTTGGCTCGTTCCCACGCATCGTCGTCATTTAATGCCAGCTCTGGAACTCTGTTTCGTGGGAGACCCCACTGGCCAGCAGGGGAGCCAATCAGCGGGTGGGGCGGACTCGATGTCCACCAGCCACGCATGATCGTTCCCCGGAGTGACAGAACGGGGATCTGTCTGTGTAAACAATGTCAATCTCTGTTCTGACAGGGGATATCACACAGATCCTGTCTTTCTGCTTTAACCCCTTCATCGTCTCTGATGTTAACCCCTTTCCTGCCAGTGTCATTAGTACAATACCAGTGAATATTTTTATCACTAATCACTGTAATAATTTCACTGCTTCCTAAAAAGTCTCAAAAATGTCAGTTAGGTGTCCGTTCTGTCCGCCGCATTGTTGCAGTCCCGCTAAAAATCGCAGATCGCCACCATTACCAAAAATATGTAAAATAAATTTATCGGCCTAAACTGAGGATTTTTTTTTTATACTGTATATATATATATATTTTTAGGGATATTTATTATAGCAAAAAATATTGTTTGTTTTTTCAAAATTTACGTTCTTTTTTTGTTTATAGTGCAAAAAATTCAAAACCGCAGAGATGATCGAATACCACCAAAAGAAAGCTCTATTTGTGGGAAAAAAAGGACATACATTTTGTTTGGGTACAGCGTCGCACGACCGCGCAAATGTCAGTTAAATCAACGCTGTGCCGTATCTCAAAAAATGGCCTGATCATTAAGGGGGTAAAACCTTCCAGTCCTTAACCGGTTAACGACTGGCTCCTGCACATATACATCGGCAGAATGGCATGGCTGGGCAGAGAAACATATATTTAAGTCACTTTAAAATTCCCGCCGTGCGGGCGTGACCGTGCCTGCAGGACCCACGGACTCAATGTCTGCCGGTGTCCTGCAATCAGGTCACAGAGCTGCAGAATGGAGAGAGGCCAGTGTAAACAAGGAATCTCCCCGTTCTGCCGAGTGACACTGTCGCTGAACATCTGTTCCCTCTCATCGGGAGCAGCAATCAGTGACGTGTCCCTCATAGCCATGCCCCCTTACAGTTAGAATCACTCCCTAGGACACACTTAACCCCTTCCTATCCCCCTATTGTTTAACCCCCTCACTGCCAGTCAAAATTATACAGTAATCAGTGCATATTTGTAGCACTAATCACTGTATATATGTTAATGGTCCCAAAATAGCGCTAAAAGTGTCCGATGTGTCCGCCATAATGTCGCAGTCACAATAAAAATTGATGATCGCCACCACAAGTAGAAAAAATAAATTATAATAAAAATGCCATAAAACTACCCCTATTTTGGAGACGCTACAACTTTTGCGCAAACCAATCAATATACGCTTATTGGTGTTTTTTTTTTTTTTTTTTACCAAAAATATGTAGAATATGTATCGGCCTAAACTGAGGATTTTTTTTTTTTGTATATATATATTTTTTGGGGATATTTAAACTCCTCTGGTCTTTGACCAGCCAAATGGTTCGGAGCTTAAGTGGTTAATATGGTTTATTGCTAGACTGTATCCAGCCTAAGCATTAGTATTAGTTTACCAAATTCTATACTCTATTGGTTTTCCTAAGCTCAGTGAGTGGGTTGATTACTACTGCCTGGTACTGTGAAGGGTATTTCAGTAATTAGAGTGGGAGTTATCAATATGTATCCGAAGCAATCCCTGAGGTTCCTGTTTGGCGGCATGGTTGGGAGACTTTAAATGTTTGGGTCATCTGGGTCTCCTTTTCAGAGTGTTCTCTACCTCCTGTGCTTTTATTTGTTTGGGCCTTGCCTCAGCCTGGGGTCCAAGGACTTAATCACTTAAGACCCGGACCAATATGCTGCCAAATGACCCAAGGTGTTTTTGCGATTCGGCACTGCGTCGCTTTAACAGACAATTGTGCGGTCGTGCGACGTGGCTCCCAAACAAAATTTGCGTCCTTTTCTTCCCACAAATAGAGCTTTCTTTTGGTGGTATTTGATCGCCTCTGCGATTTTTATTTTTTGCGCTATATACAAAAATAGAGCGACATTTTTATAAAAAAAATCAATATTTTTTACTTTTTGTTATAAGAAAAATCAATAAACTAAATTTTAGTCAAACATTTAGACCAAAATTTATTTAGCCACATGTCTTTAGTAAAAAAAAATCGCAATAAAAAAAAAATTTGCTACCTAGCGGGAACAGCGACACTAATACAGCGATCAGAAAAATGATCGCTTAGTGATGCTGGCAATAGGGAGTGAAAGGGTTAACTAGGGTGGTGATCAAGGGGTTAAAACTTTATTAGGGGGGGGGGTACGGGGGCTACCCTGGACCTAACACTAACTGCCTGTCACACTGCCTGTCACACTGACACTAAATACAGTAATCATACATGTATGATTACTGCATTCAGTGACGCTGTGACAGGTGGGAGGGGGGGGGGGCGATCGCGGGGGTTAAATGTGTTTATGTGTAGTGTTAGTGCAGTGTAGTGTTAGTGCAGACTTACTGTGTTGTGATCTCTCCTTAGCGGTGGTTGAAAAAACCGCCGAGGGAGAGATCACATCGCTTCCTCCTTCCTGTGTTTACACAGGAGGAGGAAGTGACAGGGCGGGCGGGCGCACGCATTGGCTGGAAGCGATCCGGAGGGGGCGGACAAAAATGAATAGCCGCCCCCTCTTGTCGGATCGCTCCTACATCCGCGCGGACCGCCTCATGTATGGGGGGGGGTCCGATAGGACTCCCGAACCCCCCCAAGGCACCAACGTATATATACGTTGATGTGCCTGTCTGTGCCATTCTGCCGACGTAAATGTACATGCGGCGGTCCTTAAGTGGTTAAAGTGATATTAAAGCCAGCAGCTAATAATAGTGCAGATGCTGACTTTTAAAAAATGGACACTAAAGCCCTGTACACATGATCGGTTTGTCCGATGAAAACAGACCTTTTTCCTCGGACAACATTTTTCCTATGGATAAAAAAAACAATAAACAAAACAAAACGATTGTCTGTGTGGAAGTCCATCAGTCAAAAATCCACGCATGCTCAGAATCAAGTCGATGCATGCTCGGAAGCATTAAACTTCATTTTTCTCAGCACGTCGTAGTGTTTTACGTCAACGCGTTTTGGCACGGTCGGATTTTTGACTGATTGTGTGTAGGGAAGACTGATGAAAGTCAGCTTCATCGGATATCCGATGAAAAAATCCATCGGATTAGATTCCATCAGATATCCAATGGGGTTACGAGGCTTTGCCTGTCCAGCGCGCCCGTGTTATCGGCAGCCGTGGCCGAGCAATCGCTCGTCCCTCGGATGCTGCCACCGCCATCCTCGTTGAGGGAATCAGGAAGTGAAGCATTACGGCTTCACTGCCCGGTTCCCTACTGCGCATGCGTGATTCGTAATTATCGTAACTGGCCCCTGTTCTCTCCTGGGAACAGTATGTTTCCCAGAAGACGGCGGGGACGGGGGGACGGGGGGGGGGGAGTGGCATGACTCCGACAGGAGCCTATGCCCTAAGGTGGTTGCAAATACCTGTCTTAGGAAGGTGAGGGTTTCCGAAAAGCGGAAGTTCCATTTTTGGGTGATTTTCTTTAAATCCAGCAGCTGAATCAATAACTTGCTGAGTGATCAGTTTCTTTATCATCTTTTTATCATTTTTTCTGGTCAATTCTTTATTTTTGTGAAAGACAAGCATCAACGTACAATCAGTGGTGGCTAGTGGTATATTTTTTGAGGGGGACGACAAACAATCCACTCGCTAACACCCCCCTACTCCCTGGTTGATCAGTCGGTCGGCCACCAGCCCTGCACTTACCCCAACTAGGTCACGGGCAGCGCTTCCTCCGGGCGGCATCTCCTCCTCCTGGTGCTTCAAGGCGTCTCCTCCCTCCTCCTCCTCAAGAGCCAATAGGATTGTTTCTCATCTTAGCCAATTGGCTGATGGGTCTCAGGACCTGATTGGCCGGGAGGAGAATCAGGAAGACATTAATGAATATTAATTTGCTATTGTCACACAACTGGGTGGGCTTGGGGAGTGCAGTGCTCACGCCCAGAGCCTAACTTTTTTTTAACCCTTTTAGAGCCTCTGTGCTTCAAAAAGAAAAAAAAAACCATTGGAATCCATGCGTCCAGCGTGCCACATGTAAATTAGGGGTGCGGCGCTCCGGTACCCTGCATTACGGGGCTGCCACTGCATACAATTAATATAGTAATAGACAGTAACATCACATCTTGTGCAAAGAAGATGACTAGGTCCTATACAAGCCAACAGGCATATTAATGGGAAATATATTGGTAGGATTTTACAGGCACCAAAAAGTATTACAACCATTAAAATATGAAAAGTTTATTGTACATCATAATTAAAAACAGGTACAGACATTAAAAGCATATGTCTTTGTGCAATTTCGATCACATGTGTAGGTACATAAATATCCCACATGAAGTTGTTGGATAAGGGGGTGTATCCCAATGCGTTTCAACTTTCATTGTCTTCCTCAGGGGGTAATACAAAAGGAGCAGATGTATCTGGGGTATTTCTGTACTTACACATGTGATTGAAATTGCACAAAGACATATGCTTTTAATGTCTGTACCTGTTTTTAATTATGATGTACAAACTTTTCATATTTTATAGGTTGTAATACTTTTTTGATGCCTGTGAAATCCCCATTTGCGCACCTTTTAAGAATGTGGCACCACTCTCATTAGGGCAATTATTTGTAGAAGAATATATAATCTGCCTTTTTTCATTTTTTTGGGGGATGTTTATTATAACAAAATGTATAAAATGTTTTATTTTTTTTCAGTTTGTCACTCTTTTTTTTTTGTTTATAGCGCAAAAACTAAAACCGGCAGAGGTGATCAAATACCACCAAAATAATGCTCTATTTGTGGGAAAAATGGACGCCAATTTTGTTTGGCTACAGCTTTGCATGAACGTGTAATTGTCAGTTAAAGTTTTGCAGTGACGTATAGCAAAAAAATGGCCTGGTCATTAAAGGGGAAAATCTTCCAGGGCTGAAGTGGTTAAGTATGTGTAAATTATAAATGCATTAATTTTGAGTCTTTATATCTGCCTGGAGTAACTACGGGCCAGATTCTCAAAGACTTACAACGGCGTATCTCCACGTACGCCGTCGTAAGTCCGAATGTGCGCCGTTGTATATGCGCGCCTGATTCTTAGAATAATAACGCATAAATTTGGCCAAGATACGTCTCCGTCTCCTACGCCATCGTATCTTGGGTGTATATTTAAGCTGGCCGCTAAGTGGCGCTTCTGTTGATTTCCGCGTCGAATATGCAAATGAGCTAGATACGCCCATTCTCGAACGTACGTGCGCCCGTTGCAATTAGTTACGCCGTTTGCGTAAGACATACGCCGGCGTAAAGATAAAGGTGCTCTCTAGGTGGCGCAGCCCATGCAAGGTATGGACGTCGGAACAAGCGTATCTTTTTACGTTGTTTGCGTAAGTCGTACGCGAATAGGGCTGTGCGTAAGTTATGTTCACGTCATAAGCAGTGTTCGACGTATCTTAGGCATTCTATCCGACACATGTGCACTGGGATACGTCCACGGACGGCACATGCGCCGTTCGTTCAAAGCGTCAATTACGCGGGGTCATGATTATTTTACATAAAACACGCCCACCTCTTCCACATTTGAATTGGGCTCTCTTACGCCGGGACATTTACGATACGCCGCCGTAACTTAAGACGCAAGTGCTTTGAGAATACTGCACTTGCGTCCTAAGTTGCGGCGGTGTAGCGTAAATACGATACGCTACGCCCGCTCATAGTTACGCCGCCCTACGTGAATCTAGGCCTACAAGTTTAATTCTTTGAAATTTTAAACTTATCGCTTAAAGTGGGGATAGGTCTTCACCGCATGGCTGTTTTTGTCTAGGAGAAAGGAAAAGCACTTTCACTTACCTAATCCCCCATTCCCCTGACAGGTGGATTGTCCCATTGCATCACCAGGTCCAATGTACGCCCAATGGCTCTGCATTGGTCTTTATGATCACAGCTTCAGTGTAGGAGGGATATTGCGGTGACTGGTTCTAGATCAGGTATGCAAATCTTGTTTAATGAATCACATAAACCACATGTGTCAAACACAAGACCCGTGGGCTTAATCCAGCCCTCCAGGCCATTTTATGTGGCCCTCACACCTCTCCTTCAGCATGGAGAAGCGCAAGATCTGGTGGAAGAGTTCTGCCCGCCTCTCTACTGGTGAGGGGCGGAGACGAGGTGGTGCTGCAGGCAGTCGTGGAACCCCTTTGTCTCCGCCTCCCGTGGTCTCAACTTTCAACAGACTCTGGCAGCTGACTCTGGTTCTCCTCTGGTCCTCCTCTAGACCATGCAGTTTCTACTTCATAGTCCCACCTCCAGCTTCTTCCTGGCAATCTAGTCTTACAGGTACAACTTTGAAGACAATCATAATGCTGATAGGGCATTAAGAAATTGAGTTTCTCACCCTTGCCCTAGACCTAAAGGAGCAATTCACTGCAAGGGGTCATTTTGAAGTTTCCCAGAGTTGGGCTTTAAGTTTAGAAATTGCTTGTGTAGCAATTATATTTATTTAATCAATTATCTAATGAAGGTGGACATTTTCTTTAACGATCGAGATATCTTTACAAATGCAAGAGTGCTCAAACACAGCAGTATGTATCTTTTGTAAGCTCTGAAGTCTCAATAGAGTTTATGGGTCAAAACATTTAATTCCCGTAAGGGGGAGGCCATCTGAGTGCAACTCTGGCCCTCTTATTTGTAGAAACTATAAGGCCGCGTACACACGAGGGGATATGTCCGCTGAAAACGGTCCGATGGACCGTTTCAGCAGACATCTCCGCTCGTGTGTATGGGCTAGCGGACAGATTTCTCCACCCGACAGATTTCAAAGCATGCTTTGAAATCTATCCGGTGGGAATCTGTCCGCCCGACATGTCTGCTGGTTAGTACACTTACCAGCAGACATGTCGGCTCCCACCACCGCCGCGCCGCTGCCGAATGGATTCGGCGCATGCGCGGAAGTGTTTTACTTCCTGGTGCGGTGACGTGGCGGTGACGCGGCGGCGTCAACGTCACCGCCGCGTCACCACTACGTCACCGCGCCGTCCGGCGGCGGGGAATTTGATCCGATGGTGTGTACACGCCATCGGATCAAACTCCCGATCGGACATATCCGATGGAAATGGTCCGCGGACCGTTTTCATCGGATATATCCGATCGTCTGTACGCCGCCTTAGACAACCAGGTTGGTCTGCCCACTGATTAATATACTGTGTATATACTGCCGGTGTTCAGGCCACTTAGAGATGTTGTGTAAGTTAGTATTATACTTGGCAAGTCGCGCATTTGGCTCCCCTCTCGTTGGCTACATAAACACTGATGACAGGAAACCCCATGCACCAACAGGTTCAAATGTATTTATTTTGTAAGAATATGCTTTAGCAGCAATTAGATGAGAAACAAAAATAGGTTTACAGAATCCTTTATAGCCGACAGTAAAAGTTTGCTTACATCAAATTGTTTATTTTGTGTTTTCCACAGGGATGGTGTTTTGTTTTGATGTTTTTTTATTAACCGTACTGTGAGCAAAAGGGAGAGTATAGCCTCATATAGAAATAAATAATAGGGGATAAAATTGTACCATCATCCCAGTTGTTAGAAAAAGGGGGAGAGTGGGGGTAAGGGAATAGTAGCTGAAGCTAAACCCAAACCTACCCACTCAATTTGGTTGGTGGGGACTATCTCGGTACAGATAAAATGTGGTTAACAAAATATTATAAAACATATTTTTATTGATATAAAAACATTTTGTCCATAAAATTGCAAAACAAACAATTAATTGTACACATCAATGATTGGTCATGGTCGACTAGTTTCGCGGGAATTGAAATACCGCTTCATCAGGACAGCCAATCTATAGAATGATGCAAAGAACATTATACAATAAACATAAATAAATAAATAAAAAGAATCAGCAATACAATATAAGTTTCCGAAGGAAATTATAACAATGGTAATATTAGCTTACCCTATGAGTCAATTAAAAGTGTGCGGGGGCCGGACAGCTACGGAGCTTTCCCCTCACTATGGACAAGGGGATAATTGGTGTGGAGATCTGGGTAAGAACAAAAAAACATATATGTACGTATGCATAAATACATATACATACAATTGTGGTAACACCTCCAATGATACATGAGCTAGCGGGGAGGGGAGAGTTGGAAGGAAAGGGGGGAAGGAAAAAGGAAGGGGGAAGGGGGGAAGGGGAAATGGCGGATGATAGGAAAGGACAAGTAGGCGAGGGAGAGGGGGGGAGGGGAAAAGGGGGGGGGAAGGCAGGGAAGAAAAAAAAAACGTGGGGGGGGACTCATAGGGTAAGCTAATATTACCATTGTTATAATTTCCTTCGGAAACTTATATTGTATTGCTGATTCTTTTTATTTATGTTTATTGTATAATGTTCTTTGCATCATTCTATAGATTGGCTGTCCTGATGAAGCGGTATTTCAATTCCCGCGAAACTAGTCGACCATGACCAATCATTGATGTGTACAATTAATTGTTTGTTTTGCAATTTTATGGACAAAATGTTTTTATATCAATAAAAATATGTTTTATAATATTTTGTTAACCACATTTTATCTGTACCGAGATAGTCCCCACCAACCAAATTGAGTGGGTAGTTTTGGGTTTAGCTTCAGCTGCTATTAACCGTACTGTACTTTTTGAACTAAATTTCGGTGTGGGGTAATTTTTTTACACTTATTCTTAGTCATATAGTCAGGGGTAAAACGATATAATTAAGCTGCTTTACAGAAACTGTTAATGACCTTATTCCCAGGGTAGAGTTGTGCCACGTACAGACAATCGGACATTCTGACAACAAAACCATGGATACATTTCCAACGGATGTTGGCTCAAACTTGTCTTGCATACACACGGCCACAGAAATGTTGTCGGAATTCCGAACATGAAGAATGCAGTGATGTACAACACGTAAGACGACACTAGAAAAGTACAAGTTTGGTGAGAGACGATTTGCGCTTTTCAGCCATGAGCTTTTCAGTCCGTTACAGAGTGATGAATGTGCTATCTCCATTACGAACGCTAGCTTTACCAGACTGAGCGTTTCCGTCTAGTACTTGATTCAGAGCATGCATGGAATTTTGAACGTTGGAATTGTCCACACACACGTTCGGAATTTCCGAGAACGGATTTTGTTGTCGGAAAATTTGAGACAACAAATGTCTGATGGGGCCTACACATGGTTGAATTTTCGACCAAAAGCTCCAATCGCACATTTGTTGTCGTAAATACCGAGCGTGTGTACGCGGCATTAGAGTTAGGTTAGAGTCATGGTATTGTGAAAACTTGGTGTGACTTAATTGTAGTTGTCATGGTTAATATTTGATTGGTACAGCTTTACCTCTAGTCAAAACTTTTACAAGTATTTTTTACAAGTTTTAGTTTTGGATAGAATGTGGAAGGTTTAGAACCTCCTTTAAGTTTTTTTTTTAACATCTACTGTTTGTCTCCACTAGTCTGAATTATGCTTCCTACTTGTCCCGTGACCATTGGCATGGCATGACAGGAAATACTAAATGTTACAATTGTCAATGAGGAGCTGAAGGCTAATCGTCCAATGGTAATATGTATTCAAGTAAAAACCATTAAAGATGGGATTTCCCCAAGCTGTAAAGATATTTTTCACCACTACTTGTTTATCTTGTGCAGTCAAGGCAAATCTCAACTGGGCACAGACAAAAAGACGTGGGGGATCTTAGCCCCCTCCCTAGTGCTCGGAGTTCCCGGCAGGTCGCTGTGCTGTAACTAAGGTATTTCACACAATTGTATTACAGAAATACACACATTGTATATTATTTAATTATATAATACTGTAATAGAGTGGATTTTACAAGCATTTTATCGGTTCACACTGGGGATTCCTGACAGGCAGGGAGGGAGAGGGGAAGAGAAGACAGGCCATTACATGATAAGACCTACCCCAAAAATAAGCCCTACTGTGTCTTTTTTTGTCAAAAATAATATAAAACCCGGGATTATTTTCGGCAAAACACGGTATCAGCTCATAAAAATTTCTGGCTGAACGAATAGCTATTTTTAAGCACTTATTGAACAGATAAAATAAAATGCTTTCATGAGTATATTTATTTAACAGACCAAAAGGGAGCAAATAAGAGAAATGTATTGATAGGGTTTACATACTGTACACTAAGGTCATAAGAATGAATGATGAGCTGTTATACCCACCTAGCGATAGTGGAGCAAGAGACAAACTGTCTCCTACAGGAACAACAAACAGAAATTCAGACTGATGAAAAAGGAGTTGTAATTGAGATAAACTTGAATAGCTCATACCACATCCAGATAATGGAGAGAAATTACCTTTGGATGTTTAGGAGCAGGGCAGAGAGATGGTAGAACAATGTCCCGATTAAGGCTTGGTTCACATTGGTGCAAATCCACTGCAGGTTCCCGCATCCCACCCGACTCACAGTCAGTTAACACTGCCATATGCAAACTGCTAGGAGTGTCAGTACAAAGTTTGGTTCTCATATTGCAGTGCGAACGATCAATTTGAACAGTAATTAGCACTGATTCTGGTGCAAACCAAAAAAAGGGTCCTGCATGACTTTGGTCCAAATGTGATGCAAATTTAGCTATACGATTTGTATGGCTGAATTTTCATCGCACAAACATTGCATGTGATTTGCACCGCAGTGCGAATCACATGAAATGTCAGACAGCGCAGCAGTGTGAACCCAGCCTAAGGAAAAGAAAGAAACCTTCTTGGGGGAAAAAGGAGGTCCTGAGCCTCAAAACAGCTTTGTATTTGTGTAAGTTAAGGATTCCCAGAGGCAAATTAGGCGATCGCCTAAGGCCTCGCACTCACAGGGGCCCCACGATCACCTAAGATCACCTAATTTAAGAGCCATCTCGGCTGAAAACAACCCAGACTCCTCCACTATGTACTTTACCTACTTTTGGCCCCTGCACTATATACGTTATCCACTAGATATGTGCGTTCCCGTTCGTAACAAATGGATTTTCGTACGAATTTGTTAGTATTCGTACATTCGTATCAATTCGAACATCCGAACAGCTGAAAGACCCAAAATACGAAAATTACGGAATTACGAATAAGCAAAGTAACGAACAAACGAAAATACGAACGTACGAATGGACAATCTTACTAAAATACGAAACACCGAAAAAGCAAAAGAACGAAAATGACATCTATAACGAACGATTTGCATTCCGCATTTTAAATCCTTTGTCTGTTAGTATTTTCATTTGTATGTTCGTATTTTCATTTGTGTGTTTTGTAAATCTGTTTCTTTGTCTGTTCGTAAATTTGTGTACTTGTAAGTTGTAACGTTTTTACGAATGGGCAGTGTAGTTGGTAAGTGATGTATCTTACTTAATATCTTAGCCAATCAGCTTATCTCTTTTGTGCTGAGTCACCTTGTTGGCAAAAAGTCCGACCGTGTGTACGGGGCTTAACAGAAAGCATATCTTAATATGGATTAGCCGCGTGTTGCAATGTATTTACGAAAGTACAAAATTACGAATCCATTAAACGAAAATTATTATCTAACAAAATTACGAATTTCGAATCAACGAACATAAATTAGACAGAATTACGAATCATTCAGTATAAACGAAAATAAAACTGTTCCGAAAATACGAACGGGTCCGAATAGGAAAACTTGCGTCTTACGAAATACGAACGGGTCCGAATAGGAAAACTTGAATCTTACGAAATTACGAATCTTTACGAATCTACCGAACGAGACGAAACGGAACAAAAAAATACGAAAACGGTGTTCAAACCACACAAGTGAGGTATCGCCGCGATCGTTAGAGCGAGAGCAATAATTCTAGCCCTAGACCTCCTCTGTATCTCAATAAATGAAACCTGTAGAATTTTTTAAACGTCGCCTATCGAGATTTTTAAGGGTAAAAGTTTGACGCCATGCCACGAGTGGGCGCAATTTTTAAGCGTGACATGTTGGGTATCATTTTACTCGGCGTAACATTATCTTTCACAATATATAAAAAAATTGGGCCAAATTTATTGTTGTCTTATTTTTTAATTCAAGAAAGTGAATTTTTTCCAAAAAAAGTGCGCTTGTAAGACCGCTGCGCAAATACGGTGTGAGAAAAAGTATTGCAATGACTGCCATTTTATTTTCTAGGGTGTTAGAAAAAAAAATATATATGTTTGGGGGTTTTAAGTAATTTTCTAGCAAAAAAAACTGTTTTAGTCTCGTAAACACCGAATCTGAAAAACAGGCTGGGGGCTCAAGTGGTTAAAGAGCGTCTGCTCTAACTTGGATGGATGAAGTGACACCCCCACCAACCCAAACCGTGCAGCCACAGCGTGAAGCTATCTGAAGCTGATGATCAGTGCCCTGATTACCTGCCAAGGTCTCCATTGCGAGGAGATGCTGCTGTCAGTGTGAGGCGAAGAGAGCCAATTCATGGCACTTCCGTATTTACATGTGACCGGATGTGATTGGACATAACCGATCAGAAGGTTAAAGAGCGGTGGCTGTGGCTCTTTACAGAAATTGGGGTTGCTCCATGTCCAAGCAACACAGCACAGCCAAGATCGTCGTAATGCGCTCCCCTGCGAGCGTGCGATAGTGGCAATTCTTGGGCACCATCATATGATGTCCTCCCAGAATGAGAGTTGAACCGTCCCTCCGTCATTTGACGGTGGGCGGGCGGCAATCGATTAAGGTCCTCCTTTCCTGTCAGGTCACCAAGCAGCACACCCTCATATAGCAAGCGTGGCTTCCTGTGTCACACTGCCGCCCACTCATATGTAGACAGAGAATCTAACCCAGGGTTTCTCAACCTTTTTTACCCCAGAGAAACCCTTCAAATAATTTTAGGTCTTGCTTCTAAAAGAAATTCATCAAGAGTCATTTAGAAGAATGCTCCCTTACAGTGGTGATCAGAATGTCATCCTTGCAGACAGTTAAAAGGTCATTAGTGTCTTGCCACTGGGGTTCAATTCACAAAGAATTATTTTCTTCTTAAAGCGGAGTTCCACCCAGGAAAACCACATTTCGGCAAAAGTCCTAAAAAAAAAAAGTGAAAAAAAAGTGAAAAAAAAAATTAATACTCACCCGAAATACCTGTTGCTATGCGGAAGTCCGTAATCTGCCTCTTCCACACCCCGGTGTCTTTTCTTCTTGTCCTTCTCCTTGTGAATGGGGCGCGCTGCTTTCTGGGAACTGTGTGTGGTCTCAGAGAGCAGCGCGCCCATTCACAAGCCAGCGTGAGACTCACGCAGGCGCAGTAGGAAATGGGCAGTGAAGCCGTAAGGCTTCACTGCCTGTTTCCCCTAGTGTGAATGGCGGCGTGGGACCTGGCGCGATCGTGGGATCGGCATCAGGGAGGGGGGGCCATCAGCGCGGGCAAGTAGAACAAGGTAAGTGTTGCTGCTGCTGACTTTTAAAAAAAAAATGCGGCTGGAACACCCCTTTAAAATCGGAGATAAATCAACTCATAACTTATTTCAAACATTATTTTGCAATTCACAAAAAAGGCTTCTAAAATAAAGAGCTATTTCATCAAAATGTGAGGTATCTCATGAAACCATTCAGTATTTTATCTCATGACATGATATCCAGTGGAGAAGGATTAGAACCTCTGTAAGTTTTTACTTTTAATATTTTATTGAGATTTTATATGAAAAGGATAACATACAATAACATTCTTATCGTCGGCCAACAATGCCTACATTCACAGTTACAGAACATCATAGGAGAATAGGAGCAAGATAATAACGGTTGCTAACAGTAAAGTGTATGGTTATCATCTCATTCCATCGGTTATAGGCTAGCAGTCTCCATATGATGGAGAAATCAGTTTATTTTAGATCTGTGAGGATGGGTTCCTCACTTCCAGGAGGTTGTCCTAAGAATTCCCACCTTATGGTACCTGTGTCCCATGCTGAGAATTTCCTTTGGGGTCACTAAAGGGGCTATCCACCCATGCCAGGAGTTGTCCAGCACATTACCCCATTGGGAGCTCATTGTGGTAGTGCCTGACCTCTCCCAGGCCCCGTGTCCACCCCCCTATCCCCAAAACTGTGATGGGCTGGCCATGTATCAATCCTAGTCCTCCACCGTAACCGGCACCATAGAGGGGTGATCCGAGAAGATGGTTTGGGAACGTAGTTGTTGGTAGCATCTTGGTACCCAGCCTGCTTAGAATCATACCCACTTCACCAATGCGGGGTGTAGTTTCCCGTTCTCATACAAGAAGAAAGTAGGAGCAGAACGTACCTGAGAGAGAAAGAAAGTGGGAGGGAGAGGGAGAGAAAGAGATAGAATTCCAGGTGCAACCAGTACCGTCTTAATAGCATCATGGGCCCCTGGGCAAAGTAATGCTCTGAGGCCCCTACAAAGACAACAATGCAGGTAAAAATACATCAAGTAAGTAGGAGGCAGACTGCCTCCCCTGTGTATTTATCACTTTCAGTGCCATCATGCGGGGGGACCCAATTTTGGGGCAGCAAGGGCTCAAGGACCAGCTGCTTTGGGGAAAGTGCAGGAGCCCCCCATGAAGCTAGGGCACCTGGGCAGTGCCCAGGTGTGCCCTCTCATTAAGACAGCCCTGGGTGCAACCAGTTCCTCTGTCAGTTTTTAGTGCTAAGTGCTATGTCAGTGAGGTCCAAGCAGCATATGTATTAATACAAAAGAAGAAAAGTGACTGGAATACCAGTCAAAGGGATGCTGCGTTCACAGGACACGTGGAGTATGAAAAACAACCAAGTTAAAATAAATACATACAAAATATATTTATAAATGTCAAATTTTGAATGAAAATAGTATAAAGAAATCACACACATACCTGTATATAAATACCCTTCTACCACCAATAAAAAATACAACATTATCATTAGGGAGATTTCTCTTCACTTCTGTCAGATACTGTAGCCAAAACAGTAAATGAGAAGAAATCCCTAAAAATCCTAAGAATCCCTTAAGCACCCACAGCTCACCAGAACCAGTGTCCCCATTGGAAGATTTCCCCTCTATTACTTTTCTGGGGACAACCCAAAGTTTTAACTTGTCCTTTACTTTCACATTCAATGATAATGGTATAAAGGACAAATAGAAAAGGTTAATCTCCCTAACGCGGGCACAGACAGCAATGAAAACCCGATACTACTCCAAAAAGGTAGCGACTACTCCAAATTGGCCATTATATTTTTGCATTCCTTAAATACCTTATGCCTGGACCACAACTTATTTAGTTCATGCATTTATGTATTTCCTTTAGTGAACTGACTTATTATATAACTTTTTTGTTTTAGGTTTGTGAGGTGATACTGAATTGACGTTCTCAGGAGAATCATGTGTCACGTCATTCAATTATCTCATGAGACATTATTTAGTGAATTGAGCCCTGGTACCATTGGTCCTGGAAGTCATCAGGCACCATCAAATGGGTTGTTAATCAGCTACAGCTCAAGGAATCCCTAGTAGACATTTTTTTTTTGTTTCGTTTCGTCTCGTTCTGTAGATTCATAAAGATTCGTAATTTCGTAAGATGCAAGTTTTCCTATTCGGACCCGTTCGTATTTTCGTAACAGTTTTATTTTCGTTGATGCTGAATGATTCGTAATTCTGTCTAATTTATTTTCGTTGATTCGAAATTCATAATTTTGTTAGATAATAATTTTCATTTATTCGGTACACTATTCGTAATTTAGTAATTGTTACTTATGTGAGATTGCCTTTTCCGTTGATTTGTAACATTGTTTTGTTTTCGTTGATTCGTGTCTATTACCATGCTTCGAATGGATTCGTAATTTTGTACTTTCGTAAATACATCGCGACGCGGTCATTCGCAATCTCGTATTTTAAACATGCGGCTAATCCAGATTAAGATAGACTTTCTCTTAAGCCCCATACACACGGTCAGACTTTTTGCCAACAAACTTCAAAATTAGCAAGTTTTCCAAAAAATCCGACCGCGTGTTCACTCCATCGGAAAAACTTGTTCGGTTTTCATGGGACAAAAGTTTGCTCTGCAAACGGACAAACTTTTCGGCAAACAAAAGTTCGATGGTGCAAAGTCCGACTGTGTGTATACTTTGGGTGTGCCCGGTCAACTCCCTTCGGACAGAAATCCACGGAAAAGTTTGTTTGAAGTCCGATCGTGTGTACGAGGCTTTACACTGTGACTCAGCACAAAAGAGATAAGCTGATTGGCTAAGATATTAAAGAGGTGGTTCACCCTAAATATACTCTCTCCCATGCGATCCAGCATACTGGCGTCAGCGCCAGTATGCTGTTTTTTTTTTTTTAATCCCCCACTTACTGCGTAATCTTTAATTTTAATTTCTTTCCCCCGTGGTGGATGGCGCCTGTATAGCGCGTCACATCTTACGAAAATACCTGATTTAGGACTCGGGTATTCTCGGCGCAATGCGGCGCCTGCGCACAGACCTAGGAGCTGACTGCGCAGGCGCCGTATTTCTCCGAGTCCTACGGCTATGGCACGTCACGCTCTCCGAAAAAAGCCGGAATAGGACTCGGAGAAATATGGCGCAGTCAGCTCCTAGGTCTGTGCGCAGGCGCCGCATTGCGCCGAGAATACCCGAGTCCTAAATCGGGTATTTTCGTAAGATGTGACGGGCTGTATAGGCGCCATCTACCGTGGGGGAAAGATATAAAAATTAATGATTACACAGTAAGTGGGGGATTAAAAACTGTCTGACGCCAGTATGCTGGATCACATGAGAAAGACTATATTTAGGGTGAACCTCCGCTTTAAGTAAGATACATCACTCACTAACTACACTGCCCAGTGCCCATTTGAAAGAACGATTCGAGTACACAAATTTACGAACAGACAAAGAAACGGATTTACAAAGCACACAAATGAAAATATGAATATACGAATGAAAATACGAATATACGAAATTGCGAACAGACAAAGGATTTAAAATACGGAATGCAAATCGTTTGTTATAGATGTCATTTTCATTCTTTTGCTGTTTCGGTGTTTCGTATTTTATTAGGTTTGTCCAATCGTAGGTTTGTATTTTCTCGTTCGTTATTTTGCTTATTCGTAATTCCGTAATTTTCGTATTTTAGTACTTTCAGCTATTCGGATGTGCGAATTGATCCGAATGTATGAATACTAACAAATTCGTATGAAAATCCATTTGTTACGAACGGAATCGCACATGTCTAATCCCTAGCAACCTTTGGAGGGATCCTAGTTGAGAATGGCTGAGCTAACTCTTCCAACTCTATCCACAACTGCAAAAAAAAAAAGTTTTGACTGGACTTGGGCTGCAATTGCTATATGAATATAATAAGGTTTACCGCTATTAAATGATGAACTTAATACAATGTCATTGTTTTTTGTATTTACTGTGAGTCCAGATAATTATATACACATGGGCGCAAATATCAACTGGAGGTTCAACAGTTATTTTCACAACAAGACCCCTTTGTTCTACCCATCTGTAAAATAATCAAAACAGTTACCCAACATGTAAAAACGTCACTCATTCAAGGTCACGGCTAATAAAAGTATCCCAATTTGATCATTCCAATAGGGCAAAGAAGATTTATTAAGGGGATTCTGGCTTTTTTGTGTGTCCAAAACCTTGCTGTGACCTCCATAAAGTTTAATAATTGTTGATGTTTCTTTCATGGGTCCATCTTTCAGTTCTTTACTGTGCTCAGGTTCATGGTGTCATACTGCTATGTGTGCGCAAGATAATATATTGCTTAGTTCATATGTATTCCTTACTGTACTGTTTTATATCTTCTTTATGTGAAAATAATGCAAGTTCTAAGGAAAAAGGGGTATGCAAAAACGCAAACTCCTTTCATCTATTTATTTACCTAAGATAGAAAAAGCTTTTATTAATCAAAATATCTTTCTGGGGGACCTCTGGGGTCCTCGTCTTTAATGGTCAGACACATGGGGATGAGTTTGAATTTA
The DNA here is from genome assembly GCA_029574335.1 of Rana kukunoris. NCBI lineage: Eukaryota > Metazoa > Chordata > Amphibia > Anura > Ranidae > Rana > Rana kukunoris. The sequence continues at coordinate 53,225,524 of CM056049.1, forward strand.
ATGTGGCACTAAACAACTTATCCTCCAAAAATAATCCATACATATCAACTACTTAATGGTCCTTTAAATCTATGTTTCATTCCTCTCCCACTTTTAATGGTTTGGAACAATCAGTGCATGTTAGTTGCGGTAATGAGCACTCTATGCAAAAAATAGGTAGTGACATCACTTCTGAGATCTGAGCTTGGCAGCTGAAGTTCTAGCCGATAACTAACGGCTCGTTTACACTTGCTTCGGCTTCAACACACTTGAATGGCTAGTTTACACTTGCTTCAAAACAAGGCTGGACAGGCTTTGTTAAAGCTCTCTGGAGCCCATGTCAATAAATAAAATAGTTAGCTTACAGTCCTGTTTATGCCTGCTTTTGCTTTGCTTTGGCTTTACTTTAACAATTATACCCATGTAGGTTCAGTGGTGATTTAAAGTGACTTCAAAGCCTCCATAGAAGTCTATGGCAAAGCTTGCTTGAAGCCTCATTGATGCCCCACCAAAGCCTCATTGAAGCCCCACCAAAGTCTCATTGAAGCTACACCAAAGTCTCATCGAAGCCCCACCGAAGCCTCGTCAAAGCCCCACCGAAGCCTCGTCAAAGCCCCACCGAAGCCTCATCGAAGCCCCACTGAAGACTCATTGAAGCCCCACCGAAGCCTAATCAAAGCCTCATCAAAGCACCAAAACAAAGCAGGTGTAAACAGGACTGTAAGCTAACCATTTCATTTAATGACAGGAGCTTTGACTGGCGTTCAGAGAGCTTTTACAAAGCATGTCCGAAGACATGTTTTCAAGCAAGTGTAAAATAGCCCTTAGTAAAATTGGTTTAACAGTTTCAAAAAGCTATTACATTCCCAGAACGTGCCGGGAATGTAACTGTCACATTGGATGTGCTCTCAACCAAACTTTTAAATCATCCAATGGCTCCAGTCATAATTGATCATATGTGCAGCATATGACGGTTGAAGATTAAACAGAGACCAAGATGGCAGCTTCCTTGGCTGAAAATGATTGGAGGGTTTACTTGAACTTTAATCAGCCACAGAACCTGTGTAATTAATACATGTTCAGGTTTAAAGGGATGAGGTGGCAAACCTTGATCCCACAATTCTGGCCTCTGTAAAATAACAGCAGTGGGCCTTGTTACAGCAATCCTGGAAAACAAAATCCAGGGCACTTATGGCATGCCACTTGTCTCATACCTGGTGGGGAGCCCGATGTGCCAAAAAAGGCCTCTCTTAGGCCGCGTACACACGACCAGTTTTTTCGGCAGAATTCATCAAGAAACTTGATGGGAGACGTATTCTGCCGAGAAAACCGGTCGTGTGTACACTTTTCGCCGAGAAAACCGTCGAGAAACTCGTCGAGCCAAAAAGAGAGCAGGTTCTCTATTTTCTCGACGGGAGTCGAATTTGGCTCGTCAAGTTTCTCGTCGGGCTGGTTTCCGACGAGAAACTCGAGCATGTGTATGCTAAGAAACCCGCGCACCTTTTGTAAAAGTAGCGTTTGTAATGGAAATAGCACATTTGTCACGCTGTAACAGACTGAAAAGTGAAAATGTCTCTTACCAAACTTTTCAGTAACATGAGATTAGCAAAAGCAGCCCCAAGGGTTGTGCCAATGGAATCAAACTTCCCCTGCTGTTGTATGTGTTGAAGTCATTGCGTTTGAGAACGAGGAGATTTGGTCTTTAACGTGTGTACGCAAAGCAAACTTGTCGAGTTCCTCGACAAGCCTAACAAGGAACTCGACGAGAAAAACAATGTGTTTCGCCCGTTGAGTTCATCAGTCATGTGTACGCGGCCTCACACCTCTGGCTCTGAGCCCCTAATAGAGTAGACAGGTAGCACAGGTGCATAGAGTGATACAAGTCTCTGTTGGTCTTGCTAGCAGTGAAGATGATAGGATATCCAGGCAAAGTGGTGGGAAGCTGGTGGTAAACACCAGAGGAGCAGGCGAGCTGGTTTGTGGCAGGTCAGCAGTAGGCAGCAGCTGGTGAGGTACAGGCTGGTAGCAGACAGGAGTTTGCACCATAGGAATAGCAACAGGCTGGATAGCAGCTGGATAGGAGTCAGGCACTGGAAGTCAGATCAGGTACAGGGGCGCAGACAGAAGCGTAGTCAGGGTACAGGCCAGAATCAGTAACAGACCAGCAGTGTAAGGCCAAGGAAGCAGGCAGAAGCAGAGGTCAGGAGACAAGCTGGGATCAGTGCAGGCAGTGTTCAAGAAGTAGTCAAAAGAATTTGGGTCAGTAACTAGAATCAGATACAGAACGCAGCTTAGCACACTGTACACGAAACAGCACTGGAGCAGAGCACTGTCTCAGTTTAAGTAGCCATTTGGTGCCATGAACTGTCACAAAAGCATGTGCCTGTGCACACAGAAGCCGATTCACATGTGTACAGTCACGTTGGTGTGCACCCGTATGCACACATGCATGTGCACATTTAGTAAGTGCATATGAAGAACAAGGGCATGCGACTGTGCACAGGAATCTGCCCAGAGGAGCCATCTTAAATATTATCATGCCGTTCCTGACACCATTCTTATTTATGTAGCGTCCCCTTGCTTCTGGCATGGGCACTACGCTAAAAAACTAGTTGACTGGGAGAGTTACATTGCTCCCGGTCGTGATTTGTTTAGGTTAATGACCTGTGTCATTCTGTAAAGGTCCACTGGCTCAGACTGCATTCTGGGGATGTGAGTATCATCTTTGGCAGGCAGTGGGAGCCAGAGGGATTTCTGGCGGATGAAGTCTTCCTCAGGAGCCAAATGGAAAGGGTTTTTCCTGCTGGGCATGCTGGGGAGGGGTATATCTGTGATGGAGGTCATGTGTTCTGGGTTCTCTTCCTTCTCCTGCGCGGGGTCCCGGAGCCGGGGTGCTGCACCCACCTTTAGGGCGTGGCCCACCTGGCGAAGCTTCCAGGCCTTGCTGAGTCTCAATCGGAGACGAAACTAAAGGGGCCCCAGTGACTTACTGGGTTCCAAATGCCATAGATAGGATCCGGCGCCCGGGCCATAGACAGGTACACTCTGCTGTCACCCGGTGATCTGTGCTGAGATAACTGCTGGGAGGATTTGCTTTATTCAAATATTTACAAACTATCTAAACTACACTAGCCTGTGGCAGAGGCCTAGAGCCGGGTCAGTGAGTGAGATCTGTTCCTCCCAGCCAGCGTTTGGGGTGGAGTCCTGGCTGCCAAACCTGTCCGGGAGACATCCCACCCACTCAGGCTCAGTGGCGACGCGTGCAAAATTGTATTTTTCAAGGGGCTGATTTTGCTGTACAGGTATCCAGGCCTGACATCGAGAATCTCTTTTTTTCCTCATCAACCTATTCTCCTTTTACCGAGTTAATGTTTGGTTATGTTGGCCTGGAATTAAAGCATTGAGAAAATCTTTATTGACTGTGTGGACACTCAATTACTACTTAGTGGCTTCTGGTGCACCCCTAGACCAAGCAAGGGTAACTTAATCTGCCGATCCCATTATTAATCCAGCGGCCCTTTCGGGGGTGACGCTACATTTATTTAGATGAACTTAGATAAACAAAGAATGTGACTCCTTGCTGGACATCACATGCATCCTTGTGCCTTTAACCACTTTAAAACTGATAACTTTCACCCCTTTCCTTTCCAGGCCAATTTTTAACTTATAGCACTCTCTGGTATTTTTTCACAACTTAAATTTTTATTTTTGTGCAATATAAGCGTAAAAAAAGAGCAGACATTTTGAAAAAATATATATATTTTCTATTTTAAAAGAAATCTAATAAAATCAAATTTTGTCATAAATTTAAGCCAAAATGTATTCTGCTGCTACATGTCTTTGGTTAAAGTGTATATAATTGGTTTGTGTGATCAAGGACAGATGTGTGCAGTTGATGCACAGATGATCATGGACATATATGTGCAGATGATCATTGGGACATGATTTTACTTTTACATATACGGGGGACAGGAGTTTTTACTGTATAGGAACATGTGTGTGGTGAGGTGACACTGTTTTGGGGGCACTATTTTGGGGACGTTGTGTGTTTACATTGTGTGGGGATATGTGTGGGTACACTGGGCTGGTGATCAGTGTGTAAAAACCTGTAAAAAACAGCTCATACTCACTGATCACCAGTCAGCTGCAGAGATCCGCTCTCCTCTCCTCACTGACAACTTCCATGTGAGGAGAGGAAAGCCGATCGCCTAGGAACTGGCTCTCTGTTTACATCACATGATGGCTGTGATTGGACACAGCCATCATGTGATCAGGAGGGCCAATCACAGAGCCCTCCTGCCGATCAGAGATGCGCCATGTCTGAGTGACACAAGCATATCGGGATCGCACCGCTGTATGGGCACGTGCGCGATCCCCGTCCTTCTGAGGGACGTTCCTGAATAACCATTTAGAAGTATATTTTTCTGCACCCAGTGACTACAGTCCTGCCCCCCTAATGTCTGAAGGGCCGTAAATTGGCCCTTTGTTTCAAAAGTTTGGAGACCCCTGGTTTAGGTCATAAGATGCAGCCTCAGAGAACCAGACACTATAGATAAAGAATTTGAGATTTTCCTACCCTCGGGGATGGAAAATATGGATTTTATTAAAAACAGGAGGCGAATATTATGCTTAATCTTTCTTTTACTGTCATCCAGCAGCAAGAGGGTTAATAAAAAGAAAAAACGTTACACAAGTGGGTATGCAAATGAACACAGGTGGACTGTCCAATCAGGTAACAGGAGTATGTTATAAAGGTGAGGTACAGGTGATATTCTTCCTCTTTCTTGATGATAAAAACTAGACTGTAAATAACTTGAACTGGAAACTAATTGGAACAACTTGAACTGGAACTCATTCTTCAATATGTCATGAAGTCAGCAGTAGAATAGGCGTATTAAGCTGAAAAAGAATACATTATGTAAGAGCAAAGAAATCTTAAAGGGTAGGGTATTAGGGTGGGATAATATTCGACTCCTGTTTTTAATAAAATCCATATTTTCTGTCCCAGAGGGTAGGAAAATCTCAAATTTTATGGCAAACAGGAGGCTCATATTATGCTTGTTCAAAGCTGAATACACTAGAGCATGGGTCTCCAAACTATGGCCCTCCAGATGTTCAGGAACTACAATTCCCATCATGCCTAGTCATGTCTGTGAATATCAGAGTTTTACAATGCCTCATGGGATGTGTAGTTCCGCAACACCTGGAGGGCCGTAGTTTGGAGATCCCTGCACTAGAGCATTAAATAAATGTACAACCTATAGTTATAATACATTCATAGACACATGAGATTCCGGTCTAAAATAGAAATTCTTAAAAGTGGATTCTGAAGACCAGTTTGCGGTTCGCATTAAATCTGATAGAGAACCGCCTGATTGAAATACCTTAGTGGCCATTGCCCCTCTGGTGAAGTGGGCGCCAAATATGGAAATGTCAATGCCTGCCAAATCCATGGTTTGTCTCACCCATCTAGCCAAGGTGGGTGAGGAAACTGGATGGAAGGGTTTGCAGTAGGAAATTAGTAAATGAGATGAGTCAGGGTCTCTAAAAGGTTGAGATTTGGTTTCATAGGTTTTTAGACATTGGACTACACAAAGGTTTGGATTAAAGAGAAAAACCGGATAGAAGACCAAATGTAAGTTGGTCTTTGTGCGTCTGAAAATGGAAAATTGAACACCCTGGGGAGAGAATTGTCTACGGGATATATCTAGGGCTTTTACATCCGCTACTCTTTTAAGGGAGATGAGACAAAGTAGTTCTGTTAGTTTGAAAGATAGATGTTTTAAAGACAGATTCTCATTATCGCCCCAGGAGTTAAGAAAATTTAAGAGGATGGATACATCCCAAGTAGAAAGATATTTGGGTTTAGGAGGTCTTTTGAATTTTATGCCTTTCGTTAATTTGCAGACAAATGGGTGTTTCCCTATTGGTATAGAATCTATGGGTGAGTGACTCGAGGAAATGGCTGAACGATATACGTTAATAGTTCTGTAGGCCTTGCCGGAAGAAAAAGCGTCAGATAGGAAATTTAATATGTGAGGGAGAGGTGCATGTAAGGGATCCAGATCCCTTTGCATGCACCAATTAGACCAAAGTTTCCCGGCTGATCTGTAAGTTGTTTTGGTTCCTGGAGCCCAGGCTTCTGACAAGATGTCTCTAGATGTCTGCGAAAGTTCTGAGATAATTCCCGATCGCCTGATGTCTTCCAGACTACTAGGGAAAGAACTCCTGAGATTATTAGAGGATGAGGATTCTGAAATGGGTCTAGTAGAATAGAAGGGAATACTGGGAGTAATCGTGGATAGTCTATGATCATCTCCAGAGCCTGAGGGAACCATGTTTGGGATGGCCAGTAAGGGGTTATCAGAACTATGTTCGATTCTAGGTAACGTGTCAGAAGGAGAACACTTGATATTAGAGCAAAGGGAGGGAAAGCGTAAGATGTTCCTTTCGGCCAAATTTGTAGAAGGGCATCTGTCCCCAATGCTTCTGTGTCTGGACGCCAACTGAAATATGTTGGAATCTGTCTGTTCAGGCGTGATGCGAACAGATCTATCTGGAAAGGACCCCACAGGGAGTTTAGATGTTGAAAAATTGTCTGGTTCAACATCCAATCGCTGGAATCTGTTAGAAAACGGAATTCCAGTCTGCAATGGAATTGGATAGGCCTGGGATGTATTCCGCCTTCAATATAATGTTCTTGTCCAGGCAAAAATGCCCAAAATCCTTTGCAATGTTCGCCAAAGGTTTGGATTTTGTACCTCCTAAGCGATTGATGTATTGTACTGCGGATATGTTGTCCATGCGTAGTAGAATACAACAATCGGATCTGTCTCTCGCAAAACTCTTGAGAGCAAATGATCCCGCTAAGAGTTCGAGACAATTGATAAGTAACAGAGCTTCGTCTGGAGACCATTTCCCTCCTGTTGTAAGAGGGCCGCAGCGAGCACCCCAACCTGAGTTGCTTGCGTCTGATTCTATTATTAAATCCGGATGTGGATGGAAGATAGTCTTCCTATTCCACATCTGGATGTGAGTGAGCCACCAAAGTAATTCTTCTTTGGTGTCCAGAGTTAGTGTTATCTCGTCTGAATATGCCAAGCCGTCTCTTAGATGTTGTGCTTTTAGTCTCTGTAGTGCTCTGTAGTGTAGAGGTGCCGGAAATATCGCTTGAATGGAAGCTGATAATAGACCGACAATCCTCGCAATTGTCCGAAGAGATATTTGACTTTTGTTCAGGACTGAGCGAATCTCTCTTCTGATCGTCTTCAATTTCCTGTTTGGAAGACTCAGAAGGGATAGTTGGGTATTGACAAGAAAACCCAGAAATTCTACCTACTTTGAAGGGGTTAGGATGGATTTCTTGTAATTGATTATGAATCCCAGCATGTTCAGAAGGGATATCGTCCATTGAATGTGTAAATGAATAGTCTGAAGTGATTGTGCCAAGATCAAAATGTCGTCTAAATATATTATTAGACGAACACCCCTGCTCCTTAGAGCTGCTACTACTGGTTTCAGTAGTTTCGTAAAGCACCAGGGGGCAGATGACAGACCGAATGGGAGACTGGTGAATTGCCATTTCTTGTTTTGCCACGGGAATTGGAGAAATGGTTGGGAATTCTCGTGCATGTGCACTGAAAGATAGGCATCTTTCAGATCTATTTTTGCCAACCAGTCTCCTTAAAATAAAAGGTCTTTTAACAGGTGAATACCTTCCATTTTGAAATTGTAATGGACGAAATTGTTTAGATATTTCAGATTTAATACCGGTCTGAAACCTCCATCCTTCTTTTTGACCAGGAACAGGTTGTTCACAAAACCTGGAGTTTGCAAGGGAACTTGAACTATGGCCCCTTTGGAGTAAAGCTCTTTTATCATCAGTGAGATGAGCTTTTTGTCCTCTTCTGAGAACCTTATTGGAATGGAATCCTGACTTTGAGTCGGTAAAGAGGTGATATCTATCTGGTAACCTAACACGGTATTCAGAACCCATGCCTCTGAGGTTATCATATTCCAATTTTGGAAAAAATACATTATCCTTCCTCCCAAGGGAATTGGGGAAAAACACCTCGGATGGGGACTTACCAGATGAAGGTCTTGACCTGGGAAAACCACGATGGCCTCTCGCTCTCCAAGGTCTACCTCTTTGTGGGTAGAATGGGGATTGTTGATAGGTGTTAACTGGTTGGGCAGAGTGATCTGATCTGGGAGGGCCTCTGGGGAAATGACCTTCGGTAGAAGATCTGCTGGGAAATCGGCTCTTGCGTTTCCCAGCTTTGGGAAAAAATTTTGGTTGGAAAACCTTTTTGAGTGATGATTGGGCCTTGTCTAAAGAAGTAAAGAGAGCTACGTATTTGTTGATCTCTTTAATAAAAGAGTCACCAAAAAGTAGACCCTCGGTGATGGAAGATGGTTGAGATGAAGCGAGATGCATAAGCTGTGGATCCAGCTTCATCAGAGTCGATCTGCTTCTTTCGCTAGAGATGGCCGCATTGGCGTTGCCAAATAGTACAATGGCTCGCTGAGTGCAACCTTTCAGGACATTTAAATCTATTGGGGTGTTAGATGAAACTGCTTCTTCTATCAAATCTAGAATTTTAGCTAAGGGGCCTAACATGTCCAATAATTTATCTTGACAGAAGACAGAGAGGATCACTTCCTCTCACTTGAGTCAGTTGAGTCGAGGCAGCTGGATTAGCTTCAGGAGCTCACACGGCACACGTCTCCTAGGAGTAGGAGCGTGCGAGCTATAGCTCCAGGCAGGCGTAGCTAGCAGGTAGTCAGGGTCCCCCTGTCCAGCCAGCCGCATCTTACCTGGATCCCGGATGTCCTCCACATCTACCTCCAGCCGCCTCCAGCACTCCTTCCCCCCCTCTTTGGAGCATCTGAGCCATCTGAGCCGTCACACAGCCTTCACACAGGTAATCCAGCCTGTCCCCCCCAGGTTCAAGGACGGCCGTCCTTTTCAGGATAACCGCCCAAACCAGACCTGGAAATGTACAGTAGCTCCTCTCACCCAGGCCGCAATCGAGGTCCCCCCAGCCCGTACACACATCCCCCCGCTCTCTCCCTGGCCGTTTTCGCCGGTCCGCGCCAGCCACGCTAGGTCCGCAGGAGCCGCGGCTTAGGAAAGTCCGCGGCTTCAATTGCGGCCTAGCGGCGCACGGCCTCAGCATTTGGCATCGCCCCGGGGCTTCCACCCTAGACCGCACTCAAGCTACCCCCAACCCGTCCCCACATCCCTGCCACTGTACCCTGACTGTTCTCGCCGATCCGCGCCAGCCACGCTAGGTCCGCGGGAGCCGCGGCCTAGGAAAGGCCGCGGCTTCAACTGCGGCCTAGCGGCGCACGGCTACAGCAAGCTATAGTGCCTTAGTGCTTTCGCCCAACTCACCCCCCCTACCCACAGGTGTCCCCATCCACCTCCCTAGCAGCCAACTACCCCCTCTCTGGGGTTATTTGCACCAAATTGGTGGCCCAGCTTGGTACACCCCCCAAGCAGGAACTACTCCCTTCACATCATCCCTCACCAGATCATTAGATTTGATCCAGGGTCTCAACCGATCGCCTCTGAGGGATCAGGAAGGAATTTTTTTCCCTGCCCAGCAGATTGGCTTAGCTGAACCAGGAGTTTTTTGCCTTCCTCTGGACCAAATAAAAATATCCAGGAGAAAGGATTCAAGGAATCTACTCCCCACCGCCACCTTGACCCCCCCCCCCCCCTCAGCGGAATATGGCCGTCTGGCAATATTCGGCAGAAACCATCTGGGGCCTGAGGCAATTTGCCACGAAGCTACCAGCCGTCACCATAAAGGCCCTGAGATCAGAGCAACTCTTGAGGATCGATCGTCGATCATCAGGAAAAAATTTAGCGACCCACCCCAAACAAAGCACATATCATGTGCTTTGATCAATACAAGATCGGCAGTAAGGCACCGATTAGAAATCCATGATTTCATTCTACAGAACAACTTAGACTGTATTTTTATTACAGAAAGCTGGCTTACAGCCGACTGTAACACCATTCTTGGAGAATTGGTGCCAGAACACTACCGGATTATCACTGAAAACAGAATAGGGCAAAGAGGCGGAGGACTGGCGGTGATTCATAAGACGCATCTTGTGATCTCTAAACCAGCCCTTCAGCACTCGCTTCCATTTATGGAAACCCTTACTCTGCAACTGCAAACAAACCCCCAGGAGACCGTCTGTATTCTGCTCTGCTATAGGCCACCAGGGCCTAAATCGCAGTTTTTACCCCCATGGTCAGAGTTCATCTCCACTTACGCCATAACCAGCAAACACCTTTTGCTGCTCGGAGATTTCAATCTCTGGGCCAACTCCTCACAAGACCCCGTGGCCGACGCCTGTATCGACCATCTGGAAGGATTAGGCCTGCAGCAACTAGTACATGAGCCCACACATACTTCAGGTCACACACTCGATCTTATCTTCGGACAAAATCTGAAGGTAAGTATTTTGGAAAATGAACCATTGCCATGGACGGATCACCATGCAATTAAATTCATAATTTCCAATACGGCCCTATTGATAAAAACACCCAAGCCAGTGACAAAACACTGGTCTAGATCTCAGAAGAAGCTCCATTCGGAACTCTTCAAATCTACCTTGGAAAATAAGATTAAAACAATGCAACCGAGACAAACGGCCGCAGATATTCTGGATGCCATAAATACAGCCCTACTACAGTCAGCCGACTTAGTAGCGCCAGAACACAAAGTCCTTACCCGGAAAAACAAGGCAAGCTGGTTCAACAACCAGCTATCGCTACTGAAGCAAGAGCGTAGAAGGGCAGAAGCCGCCTGGAAAAGAAACGATTCCGAGACGAACCTCGCCCTCTACAAAGCAGCAACTAGAAGATACCACATAGAAATCTTCAAAGCCAAGAAAAACTATTTTTCCATGGCTATTAACAGCGCTTTAAACCGCCCCCGGGATCTCTTTAAGCTGGTCTCACAGACCATGAATCCACACTGTCTTGAAGCCCCCAACACAGACACCCAAGAATTTTGCAATGAATTGTCGGATTTCTTCATCAATAAAATTGAGGGAATCCGGGAAAGCATTTCGCAAAACAACACTCCTGAGCTACCACACAGTACCCAGAGGAATACACTACAACCAACAAAGTTCACTTTGGAACCCATTTCCATCGAGGACACAGAAAATATCATCGGCGCATTGCGTAACAGCACTTCGCCTAATGATATCATTCCCACTAAGCTGCTAAAGGAATGTGCAAATATCCTGGCGCCTCCCATTACGCAGCTTATAAACCAGTCATTTAAGGAAGGCACAGTGCCCTCCCTGCTGAAAGAGGGCACAATCCAGCCCATCTTGAAGAAACCTACCCTGGATCCCAAGGACCCAAATCACCGCCGTCCCATAACAATGCTAAACGTTTTCTCCAAGGTAATGGAGAAAGTGGTGGTACAACAGCTGCAACAGCATCTAGATACCCACAACTTACTCGATCCACTGCAATCGGGTTTCCGTCCCGGACACGGGACGGAAACAGCACTGCTCAAAATATGGGACGACGTTCTGGAGGCCGCAGACGAAGGAGAATCTTGTCTCCTGGTTCTGCTGGACCTAAGCGCAGCCTTTGACACCGTAGATCACAAACTGCTACTGACTCGGCTGACTGAGGTAGCCAGAGTCACAGAGAGTGATTTACCATGGTTCTCCTCTTTTTTGGGAAACCGATCTCAAACGGTGAAATTGGGACCGTTCATTTCAGGAAAACGCACAGTGTCATGTGGAGTCCCCCAAGGCTCACCTCTATCACCGGTGCTCTTCAACATCTATCTTCGACCTCTCTTTGAAGTCATCAGTAGTCAACAACTACTTTATCACTCATATGCAGACGATACACAACTGTATTTTCGCATCTGCAATAGAAAGGATCGTCATCTCAGCTTAGAGAATTGTCTCTCTTCAATAGAAAAGTGGATGACTAGGAGTTATCTCAAACTCAACAATTCTAAAACAGAACTTCTTCTGTTTCAGGCCAGTCGCAAGAGTCAACTCACAACAACCTGGACACCTCCACCCATTCTGGGCCAGATCATCTCCCCTAGCGCCAAAGTCAAAAGTCTTGGGATCATATTTGACACCAACATGACTATGGACGCACAAATAGGGTCAGTAGTCAGCGGATCTCACCATCTGCTGCGCCTACTCCGTAGACTGATCCCATTTATTCCCAAAGAAGATGTGCCAGTCGTGGTGGGAACAATTGTCAACTCCAGACTGGACTATGCAAATGCTCTCTACCTCGGACTCCCAAAGTACCAAATCGCTCGTCTGCAAGTCGTACAAAATACGGCCGCCAGACTGGTGACTGGGAAAGAACCCTGGGAATCAATCTCACCGTCGCTGAGATCCCTTCACTGGTTGCCGGTAAAAGACAGAATTGCTTTTAAAGCGCTCTGTCTGACCCATAAATGCATCCATGGAAAAGCCCCGCAATATCTTTGCGATAAAATAGAACCCCACAACCCCAATCGCTCTCTGCGATCCAGTGACCAAAATTTGGTCAAAGTACCCAAAGCCAGATTCAAGTCCAAAGGAGAAAGAAGGTTTGCTGTCCAGGGTCCCAGACTTTGGAACGCTTTACCAACCAGCATTCGGTTGGAGGAAAACCACCTGACCTTCAGAAGACAGATTAAAACTCTGCTCTTTTGATGTCAAGAGAGACGGAGACAACTAGCGTCCAGAGGCGATTTGGTTCGCATGTGCCGCGCTATATATGTTTTTCATTCATTCATTCATTCACAGAAACGATATGATCTGTCCACTCCCTTTTTTGGGTGTTTTCCTGATTTTAGAAGGAATTTAACTAGTGCGGGGTCTAATTCGGGTGTATTGGCTAACTTCTTTGGGAGGGACGGTCTCGGGCACTCTGCTCTTAACTTACTAGCTTCGTTCTTTTCTAATGGTTTCTGGATCCAGAGGCTTAAAAATTTCGTAACTAGGGAATGGGTAACCCATTCCCCTGAACGGGGATGTTTAATTTGACCTGGGTCGAAATACGGATCACCAGAGCCGTCTATAATAGCATCCTTAGATTCCTCCTTTTCAAGGGGTATTCCTTCTTCCGCATCAGAGACATTCTCATATTCAGAGTCTCTTCCTTCTTCTGATAAAGATTCCTCATCAGAAGAAGAAGAATTGCTGAAAGAGGCACGGTAAGAGTCTGGTTTTTGCCTCTTCTAGGCCATTTTTACCCGTTGTAAGATCAACTCCTCCCGGGCAGAGGGTATAACGTGTGACCTCTTGTCACTGACAGTAGCCTTTCCTTTACTAGGAGGCTTAGAAGATTCACCCTGGTTCTCCATCAGGACCATTCTTTTAGAATGGGAGGGACCGGTATGAGATAAATGATGTCGTTTTTGAGACACTTTACCCGCTTTTTTCAATCACTGAATCATGTGGGATGTAGAGTCCTCCGCTGACCAGTAAATGTCAGATGGGGTAATAGGTAAAGGTTGAGGGGTAACCTGAGGTTTACTTTGAGACAGGGCCATGACAACCGATTGTGTAATGGAGTCATGCATGGAAGATATGGCCGTCTGCATAGCAGATTGGATTGATTTATCTACTATGGATAGGATTTTCTGGTTTTCCTCAGGGATATCTGAAGGGATAACAGTAGTGGAATCTTTATTAGACATAGTGAGGTGTGATTAAATGTGATTGACTGAGACAAATTATTCTGAAAGAGAAAATATAATAGAACAACTAATTAATATATGCATCAGAACTATATATATATTTTTGTATCTATATATATATATATATATATATATATATATATATAAGTATATATACATATATCTATATGAACATATCCATATGAACAAACATATGTTTATTTAAATATGTTTGTGTAAATGTGTTACTATGTGTGTGTGTGTGCCAAACATCCACCCCTGAACCTAAACAGGGTTCAGAGTTGTTATGTGGCAGACACACACCCACACAGAAGAACGGACTTCCTGCCTGTGTCTCTGACAGAAACTTTCTGTCAGGGAACGGCGGTATAGCAGCGCTGCAGTGCAGTGAGGAGACACACTGCGTGTCGGGCTGCAAATTCGCGCGAGGCCGCGCCACAGCTGAGCACCAGCTGTGAGGAAACGATATCCCGGACTGCCGGGATACCGGCGAACAAGTGAGTGTGCTGTAAGCGGGGGTAATGGAATGGTGAGGAGAACAGGCAATGCTGGGACTGCTGTTAAGGATAAAAAGTACAGCCTTGCAAACTGTGACAAACGCAGGGTTGCAGGGAAATTCTGCAGAATATGAATATAAATATATATATATGTAATGATTTATATATATATATATATATATATATATATATAATATATGTAGAAGCACCTGAGGAAAAAATTTCAATGTACTTATCTTGGCTGGAGCAGCAAGAAAGAGGAAGAATATCACCTGTACCTCACCTTTATAACATACTCCTGTTACCTGATTGGACAGTCCACCTGTGTTCATTTGCATACCCACCTGTGTAACGTTTTTTCTTTTTATTAACCCTCTTGCTGCTGGATGACAGTAAAAGAAAGATTACGCATAATATGAGCCTCCTGTTTGCCATAAAATGTATAATTATTCACTAATAAGGTGAGTGTGCAATTGAGTGTGGAGATTGCAGGCAGAGTGGAATTGGGAACCAATTAAGGTCACTTATCATAAATTCCAAAGGCTAAAAACAGTTAAAACACATCCAACGGATGAATGCTTCTCATGGCTTGTATAGACCTAGGGGGCAACTTCAAATAAAAACTGTTCTTTGTCATGTCTATAGTAAGGTGACCAGATTTTTAAAATGAAATCCGGGGACACATTTTTTCTTTACTAGTAATGGCAAGAATCAGCAACTCTACCGTCGCCACCTGCCTCACAGCCTCTCAAGTCTTAGGCTGCATTCACACTTGGGCAACCTAATAGCGGCATTTTGTCCCGCGATTTGCGGCGAGGCGTCTTGTGCCGCAATTTGCACAGCCCCCATTTTTTTCCAGGTACACATCTCTATGCCGAAGCCGCCAGAAAAAAAAAGCTCCGGGACTTGTTTTGAGCTTCAGGCGTCCGGCGTTTCGGCGTTTCGGCGTGGAGATGTGAACCATCTCCATAGAGGGGAATGTTAAATTTCCCCTCTGGCGTATGCGGCGTCCAGCGTCGGGCGTATATAGGCCTAGATGTGAATGGAGCCTTACTCTTCAGGCCTCGGCTACTACTGGATGGGGAGCGGAGGAAGATCACTCCGCCAGGGAAGGCACGGAGATAGGCAGGTGGCTGACCAGGATTTGCGCCAAGGCAGAAGAACATGTGCCAGAAACTGAAGAAATATTCCCTCAGCTCCGACGAGCACATGATCATCAGAAAGGGCCACAGGTAATGGGAAAAAAAAAAACCCTATGCTAGTAGGCACGGCGAAGCGGGGTGTGTAATTCAATTTTTTTTATTTTAATTCTCCACTAATAGGGCCAGATTCAGGTAAATGGGCGAATCTTTATTTTGGAGTAACGTTTCTCATTTACGTTACTCCGCCGAAACTTTAGGAGCAAGTACTGTATTCACAAAGTTGCTGCGTGTATTATTTAAACTAGGCGCGATCCCATGGCGAACGTACTGCGCATGAGTCGACTGTCAGTGCGCATGCTCCAAATTCTGTCAGTGAACGTCAATGACGTCAATCCCCATTCACGGACGTTTTACGCAAACGACGCAAAAAAATTTAAATTCGACGCGATGACGGCGGCCATACTTAACATAGGATACTCCACTAGGGGGCTGGTTTTTCTTTACGCCGCGTATCTCTTAAGGAAACGTCGTAAAGTCACTGCGTCGGGCCCGAATACGATCGGGAATTGCCGATTCTCGCTGATTAACATATTCTCAGTGGGAACGCCCCGAGCGCCATTTTTAAAATTGCAGTTCCGATACGACGGCGAAATACAATTACGCCGCTCGTATAGGAACTCCAACCCGGCGTTTCTTGTTTTCTGCTTACAGAAAACAGAAACGTTGGCTCAAAGTGAGAGTAATGCCGCGTACACACGGTCGTTTTTTGCGATGAAAAAAAACGCAGTTTTTTAAAACGTCATTAAAATTGATCGTGTGTGGGCAAAACGTCGTTTTTTGTCTTAAAAAAAACGACCAAAAAAAAATTCCAACATGCTGGAATTTTTTGTGTCGTTTTTCAAAACGTCGTTTTTCGTTTCACAAAAAGTCACCGTGTGTTGCAAAAACGTTGTTTAAAACGACGTTTTTCAACCCGCGCATGCCCAGAAGCTAGTTATGAAGCGAGCTTCAATGAAAAAGAGTGGTGAACGTAACCTCGCTTTTTGTGAACAAAACGATGGTGTGTATGCAACATCGTCTTTGAAAAGTGACGTTTCAAAAACGTCGTTTTTTACTTCACAGAAAACGTCGTTTTTTTTTCATCACAAAAAATGATCGTGTGTACGTGGCATTAGGCTGGAGTATCACTGATACTCCAGCCTAACTCTACCTGAATCTGGCCCATAGTCTTTTAAATTGCCCCTCCCCCCTATTAAATCCAATCTGGGGACAAAACCAGGGACAGATTTGGTCCAGGGACAGTATACTTAATCAGGGGACTGTCCCCTGAAATTGGGGATGTCTGGTCACCCTAGTCTATAGGGAAGGGCCTATGCCTATGCAGAAAGTCGGAATTTGTATAGGATTTTTGGGGTCCCCTGATGCTCTGCAGAAGGGAACACCTCTAAAGGTATCACCTAGTTGAGCAGGTTTAGGCAGAGTAAAGCTTATTTTTTAATTAATCAACTCCGTCTGTCTGCCTGGAAAAAAAGGTTAGTACGCAGATTCTCCAAGACATTTTGATGGCATCTCTTATAATAAGACCTCCTATGTGACTTGACATATATAGCCTCCTCATAATTTCCAGTATGGGGTTCTGTTAACAAATGTGCCACAGCATGGTCCTTACTTAAGTGCTGACGCAGAGTAATAAACTAAGGACTTTGCTTATTCTGTCCATCCTGGAGTGCCAGCAAGTATGATGTTTAGTTGTAACTCAGTAGTAGGCCTCTTTACTAGGATCACTCTGTGACACTGGTTGGCCAATAGTGTCTGCAATTAATTCTCAATAACCTTGTCAGCATACCTCACACGTTTTATGTCTCACTGGAAGCTTTATAGTAGAGCAGCGCTGTGCTCAAATCCAGATAGTATATGTATAAAATAAATGAATGGTACAGACAATTAAAAGTGTTAAAAAAAATTACTTTTCTTAGTGCCCATAGCAAGGAATCAAAACCCTTGTTTCTTTGCCCCTTGAAAATAATAGTTGGACGTAGACTTGTTGCTACGGTATGTGCCACCAGAAGTGTTTTGATTAGAATAGGTGCCATTCATAAGTACCATGGTGTTGAAGTCCTAATGGACTACTAGGGGTTCATTCACACCAGACATTATTAAAACACTAATTAAAGCAGTATTATGTGTTGTTGTGTATGGTTAGAGGTCTTTGTTCATTTGATTTGGATGGGAAACAACAGGTCCCGACAAGCTGAACTATAGTATGCAGCATGTTTTTATACATTTTAGAGTCCAAATCCGGGCAAAAAAAGTTTTCCCATGTAGTGGGCACACTGCAAGGGTTAACTACTCGCTTTGTCCAGGGAAGAGGAGAACGTTGTATACTCACTTGATCCTCCACGCCACAGGCAAATGGTGCACCCCCATGATCAGGGGCAGCATGTCCATTATGGGCGCACAGGCGCTGTCCCCCCATCCATGCATCTGGCCTCTATGCAGGACGCCGGATGCATGAATTCCAACAGGGAGGCTCTAATAGGCTTTAAAATAGTGTGGGATCAGGGTGCAGAGAATGGAAATGACACTCTGTATGCATTATTAATTTTTTTTTTAAAGCAAGCACCTTGATGTGACCTAGGTTCAGCCTCTTGCAGTCCCTATACAGCAGAGCTCAGACAGGGTGTGGGAGAAGAAGCACAAAGAGACAATCAGTTGTGCTATAGTGCAAGGAGCATGCTAATAGGTGGAAAGCAGAGCTTTTCCTTTCACTGTCCAGTCACTGGCTAAGAGAGGGACAAAACCTGTAATTGTTTCTAAAATGAGGCAGAGAAAGATCAGGCCCCACCTGTCACCTGTCAGACTGGGCTGTGCTGTGGCAGAGCTGGATATACCATATATACTCGAGTATAAGCCAAATTTTTCAGCAAATTTTTTTTGATGAAAATGCCCCCCTCGGCTTATACTCGAGTCACCTTTTTGTGCCTGATCTCCCGGACTTTGGGGACCCAGTCCCAGCCGACCGTAGGTGCTCTGGTCTCCAAACTTACCACAAATGTAGTCCCACTCTTCTTCTACAAGTGTGTAGTCCGGGGGCCCAATGGCCAGGGAGCACCTATTTTTTAAATCCGGGCACCCCTTCCATAGACTCCCATGTTAAACGGTAATTTCTCTGGTGAATTTGGTGGCCCAGTACCGGCCGGTCGTAGTTCCCCTGGACCCGAAACATGGCACACATATAGCTCCATCTCCTCTTTATAAGTGTGCAGAGTTTGTTGTTAAGGAGACCTATGGCTGGGGAGCCCTAATTTTTCAAAGCCGGGAACCCCTTCCATAGACTCCCTTGTTAAACGTCAGTCTAGTCATGGACACAGTGAGGCATGGGCACAGGCTTTTACTCAATACGTTTTCCCAGTTTTTGTGGTCAAATTAGGTGCCTCGGCTTATATTCGTGCCGGCTTATACTCGAGTACATATGGTACTTTCAGATAGGATGCACAAAAATACAAATCCTTTGACAGGTAAAACAGCTCAAATATGTAGCACTACGCCTGAAGGAGCAGCTGCAATTTGCTGCATCTTCCCCGTGGTTAGTGCAGAGTAGTGTTGCTCACGAATATTCGCATTGCGAATATTCATTACGAATATTGCATATTCGAGTATTCGCGAATAACTCGAATATCGCGGTGAATATTCGCTATTGCGAATATTCGTATTTTTTTCAAATTTATTTTTAAAACAGATCACATCCTAGTGATCTCCATCGATGTCTAAAAGCATTGCTGGTATGATTAGAGAGAGACCCTGGGCCGAGTAGCTAAGGCGATCCTTTTATGTTGCCGAATATTCGCAATGCGATTATTCGTATTACGAATATTCGCGAATACTTTCTCATCCCTTCTTTTGCATCAGAGCCAATCAGAGTTCTCCTACCACAGTTGTCAGAGGTTAGCAAACTCCATAGCAACCAATAGGAACCTGCCTGCACGACCATTATATAAGATCACTCTGGGTTACCTTCCCTGCTGACGACTGTGTAAAGAAATGTAATTACAGTAGCCAATTTTATCTTAGAGACAAATGCAATTTACTGTAATATTCAATCAATGTTATAGCAAATTGTCAGTCCACAGAGTCCTCTGTAAAAGGACCTACAATATCAATGGTTAGCCTTTTCCAATCAGAATCAAGAAATAGCACTAGCTGGGGTGGTGAAGAGTGTGTGGCAGCAGATTTGTCCTTGACTCCCTGATAAATAGTGTTGCTCACGAATATTCGCATTGCGAATATTCGCTACGAATATTGCATATTCGAGTATTCGCGAATAACACGAATATCGCGGCGAATATTCGCTATTTCGAATATTCGAATGTTTTCAATTTTTTTTTTAGAACAGATCACATCCTAGAGATCCCCATCGACGTCTAAAAGCATTGCTGGTATGATAAGAGACCTTGGGCCGAGTAGCTGCAGCGCTCATTTTATATTGCCGAAAAATCGCAATGCGATTATTCGGCAATAGCGATATCGCGCGATTATTTTATATTGTAATATATCACGAATATTCTGAGCCAATCAGAGTGCTCCATTCCGCATTTCTCGAAATTTCGCAATTATTTTGTATTGTAATATATCACGAATATTCTGAGCCAATCAGAGTGCTCCATTCCGCATTTCTCGAATATTCGCAATTATTTTATATTGTAATATATCACGAATATTCTGAGCCAATCAGAGTGCTCCTTCCGCATTTCTCGAATATTCGCAATTATTTTATATTGTAATATATCACGAATATTTTGAGCCAATCAGAGTGCTCCATTCCGCATTTCTCGAATATTCGCAATTATTTTATATTGTAATATATCACGAATATTCTGAGCCAATCAGAGTGCTCCATTCCGCATTTCTCGAATATTCGCAATTATTGTGTATTGTAATATATCACGAATATTCTGAGCCAATCAGAGTGCTCCTTCCGCATTTGCCGAATATTCGCAATTATTGTGTATTGTAATATATCACGAATATTCTGAGCCAATCAGAGTGCTCCTTCCGCATTTCTCGAATATTCGCAATTATTTTATATTGTAATATATCACAAATATTTTGAGCCAATCAGAGTGCTCCTTCCGCATTTGCCGAATATTCGCAATTATTGTGTATTGTAATATATCACGAATATTCTGAGCCAATCAGAGTGCTCCTTCCGCATTTCTCGAATATTCGCAATTATTTTGTATTGTAAAATATCACGAATATTCTGAGCCAATCAGAGTGCTCCATTCCGCATTTCTCGAATATTCGCAATTATTTTATATTGTAATATATCACGAATATTCTGAGCCAATCAGAGTGCTCCTTCCACATTTCTCGAATATTCGCAATTATTTTATATTGTAATATATCACGAATATTTTGAGCCAATCAGAGTGCTCCATTCCGCATTTCTCAAATATTCGCAATTATTGTGTATTGTAATATATCACGAATATTCTGAGCCAATCAGAGTGCTCCTTCCGCATTTGCCGAATATTCGCAATTATTGTGTATTGTAATATATCAAGAATATTCTGAGCCAATCAGAGTGCTCCTTCCGCATTTCTCGAATATTCGCAATTATTTTATATTGTAATATATCACGAATATTCTGAGCCAATCAGAGTGCTCCTTCCGCATTTCTCGAATATTCGCAATTATTTTATATTGTAATATATCACGAATATTCTGAGCCAATCAGAGTGCTCCATTCCGCATTTCTCGAATATTCGCAATTATTGTGTATTGTAATATATCACAAATATTCTGAGCCAATCAGAGTGCTCCTTCCGCATTTGCCGAATATTCGCAATTATTGTGTATTGTAATATATCACGAATATTCTGAGCCAATCAGAGTGCTCCTTCCGCATTTCTCGAATATTCGCAATTATTTTGTATTGTAAAATATCACGAATATTCTGAGCCAATCAGAGTGCTCCATTCCGCATTTCTCGAAATTTCGCATTCGCAATCGCAATTCGCATTCGCAATAGCGAAAATTCGCAATAATTTCATTTCCAAAAAATATCACGAATATTCGTATTTAGCGAATATATCTCGAATATTCGACTATATATTCGAGATATATCGCAAAATCGAATATGGCATATTCTGCTCAACACTAGTGCAGAGGCAGCCAGGCACACAGCAACGCTTCACTCACTCCAGCTCAATAAATCAGTCTAGGAGATGTCTAGTTTGGAATTTAAAGCGGTGGTTCACCCAAAAACTACTCTGTCCCATCCCTTCCAGCATACTGGCGTCAGCATGCTGTTTTTTTTAATTGCTCAACTTACTGTTTAATGAATAATTTTCTTTTTTGTTCACCGCGGGTGAATGGCACAGCTATGCGCGTCACGCCTTCTGAAAATAGCCGATTTAGGACTCAGCTATTCCCGGCGCTATACGGCGCCTGAGCACAGACCTAGGAGCTGACTGCGCAGGCGCCGTATATATCTGAGTCCTATGGCTATGGCGCATCACGCCCTCCGAAAAAAGCCCAAATAGGACTCGGCTATATACGGCGCCTGCGCAGTCAGCTCCTAGGTCTGTGCGCAGGCGCCGTATAGCGCCGGGAATAGCCGAGTCCTAAATCGGCTATTTTCGGAAGGCGTGACGCGCATAGCTGCGCCATTCACCCGCGGTGGACAAAAAAGAAAATTATTCTTTAAACAGTAAGTTGAGCAATTAAGAAAAAAAGTATAATGGCACTGACGCTAGTATGCTGGATGGGATGGGACAAAGTAGTTTTAGGGCGAACCACCGCTTTAATTGCTGAATAAAACAAGGAAGAGTAGCAGTGTGTGGAATACTCCAAAAATGCTTAAAGTGGTTGTACACCCTGTACAACCAATTTTACCTACAGGTAAGCCTAGATTAACCCCCCTGCCCGTATCCCCGAGCGTGACTCGGGGTGGATTTTTTATGTAAAAATCGATATCCCCGAGTCGCGCTCGGGGTGAATATGCAGAGCCTGCAGCGCGCTGGCTTACCTTGTATCCAGGCTGGGTATACTGTACTTACCTTGTCCCTGGATCCAGCGATGCATCCCCGCTGTGTGAGCGAGTGGCGTAATCCATTCGACTCACACAGTGCCCGCGCGCCGCCGATCTCCGTTCCCTGCGACGTAACGGTGCACAGGGGGCGGAGACCGGCGGCAAATTCAAAAAAGTAAACAAACACATTACATACAGAATACTGTAATCTTATAGATTACAGTACTGTATGTAAAAAGTACACACCCCCCTTGTCCCTAGTGGTCTGCCCAGTGCCCTGCATGTTCTTTTACATAATAAAAACATTTTTTTTGTGCCTGCAAACTGTAGATTGTACATAGCAACCATAAGTGTCCTTTTATGTCAAAAGTGATTTTAGAGCAGCTAGAAAACAGCGATAATAAATGATAATCACTTGCAGAATTGAGCGATAGCGATTTGTGGGGAAATTCGTCATAATAAAATAAAAGTAATGACAGCGACAATTCTGCAACTGAGCAAATTTCAGTGATTTTGATTTGATTACATTAGTGAATAATTTTTATTATAATTACATTATTATTTGTTATAATTATTTATAGTTATTTATTATATTATAATTTCATGATTTTGTGTTTCAAACTTTATCATACTCGGGATGTCTACTAGACTCTGGTTTGGACAAATTTAAGTGAGTTATTCCTAAAAATTTTAGGCCTACAGTATAAAACGCAGAATTTCCATGTAAAATAATTGTACCGCTTTTGGTACGTAATTCCAGACAGAATCATACCGCCAGGGAGGTTAAGGCTCAGTAGGTGCTGTAAATATCTCCTAAACCTACATGGTTTAGAAGATATTTACAATGTCCCCTAACGCTGTCATCTTCTGCGCATGCGCCGATGTATTCCCGACTCCGGCCAGTCACAGAGCTGGAGTCCGTGGCCCCCGGAAGGAAGATGGCTGAATATGGATGCTTCAAACCAGCGGGGACATCGGGGACATCACAGGCTTCGGTTTCAGGTAAGTGACACATAATGGGCTACTATGCAATGTTAAAGATGTAAAAATATTAACGAACAAAGCAAACAAAAACAATTTTAATAGTTTATAAAATTGAAGTGAACAAAAAAACAAATCAGCAGGAAAATAATAGGTAAATGGAGAAGGAGAAGGAGAATTAAGGCTGATTAGAGTTAATTAAAAATTAATAAGGGGTTAAACAAAGAAATATTTAAAGAAGAAGTCCAGCCTGAGCTCGTTTGGCTGGGCTTCTCTTATGGGTCACAGGAGTGCAATTCGTTTTGCACTACTGTGACCTGTTTTTAGCAGAGAGTGGTCTGAAGTCCGCTCTCTGCTGACATCACTGGATTTAGTCCAGGCACTGCATCATCCCTACAATAATGCCTGGATCCGCCAGGTGTCGGGACTGACATCCGTCTCAGCCTCTGGTACTTCACCCCTATGTTTTCGCAGATGCGTACAGGAAGGTGATATGTATCATGTCTGCTGGTCTTGCCCGAAGGTTCGACGTTTCTAGATCAGGATGTTCAACTTTATCTACTCAGTGACGGGACAAAATGTACCTAGAGGAGCCAAAATAGGGGCGTTTACTGATCTGCCGGAGGAGATCCCCTGACATCTACGAACCCTCATTCTTTTCATTCTTTTAGAGGCACGTGCATGAAAATCACCTGTAATTAATGTTACGTTGGTGAAACACAAAAGATCCTGGATTATAATCAATGAAAAACTGGCCAGTATTCGGCAAGATAAGCAAGCTAGGTTTAAAAAAGTGTGGAATTCTTAGATTTCTTATCTCCAGTCTTCCTGAATGCTGAGCTATTTTGTGAGGGGAGGCCCGGGTTGAGGGGACCTACCCTACCATACTCTACCATACCATACTCTACTCTACTCTACTCTACCATACCATACTCTACTCTACTCTACTCTACCATACCATACTCTACTCTACTCTACTCTACCATACCATACTCTACTCTACTCTACTCTACCATACCATACTCTACTCTACTCTACCATACCATACTCTACTCTACTCTACTCTACCATACCATACTCTACTCTACTCTACCATACCATACTCTACTCTACTCTACTCTACTCTACTCTACTCTACTCTACTCTACTCTACCATACCATACTCTACTCTACTCTACTCTACTCTACCATACCATACTCTACTCTACTCTACTCTACCATACCATACTCTACTCTACTCTACCATACCATACTCTACTCTACTCTACTCTACTCTACTCTACCATACCATACTCTACTCTACTCTACTCTACTCTACCATACCATACTCTACTCTACTCTACTCTACCATACCATACTCTACTCTACTCTACTCTACCATACCATACTCTACTCTACTCTACTCTACCATACCATACTCTACTCTACTCTACCATACCATACTCTACTCTACTCTACCATACCATACTCTACTCTACTCTACTCTACTCTACCATACCATACTCTACTCTACCATACCATACTCTACTCTACCATACCATACTCTACTCTACTCTACTCTACCATACTCTACCATACTCTACTCTACCATACTCTACTCTACTCTACCATACTCTACTCTACTCTACCATACTCTACTCTACCATACTCTACTCTACCATACTCTACTCTACCATACTCTACTCTACCATACTCTACTCTACCATACTCTACTCTACCATACTCTACTCTACCATACTCTACTCTACCATACTCTACTCTACCATACTCTACTCTACCATACTCTACTCTACCATACTCTACTCTACCATACTCTACTCTACCATACTCTACTCTACCATACTCTACCCTACCATACTCTACCCTACCATACTCTACCCTACCATACTCTACTCTACTCTACTCTACTCTACTCTACCATACCATACTCTACTCTACTCTACTCTACTCTACCATACCATACTCTACTCTACCATACCATACTCTACTCTACCATACCATACTCTACTCTACCATACCATACTCTACTCTACTCTACTCTACCATACCATACTCTACTCTACTCTACTCTACCATACCATACTCTACTCTACCATACTCTACTCTACTCTACCATACTCTACTCTACTCTACCATACTCTACTCTACCATACTCTACTCTACCATACTCTACTCTACCATACTCTACTCTACCATACTCTACTCTACCATACTCTACTCTACCATACTCTACTCTACCATACTCTACTCTACCATACTCTACTCTACCATACTCTACTCTACCATACTCTACTCTACCATACTCTACTCTACCATACTCTACCCTACCATACTCTACCCTACCATACTCTACCCTACCATACTCTACCCTACCATACTCTACCCTACCATACTCTACCCTACCATACTCTACCCTACCATACTCTACCCTACCATACTCTACCCTACCATACTCTACCCTACCATACTCTACCCTACCATACTCTACCCTACCATACTCTACCCTACCATACTCTACCCTACCATACTCTACCCTACCATACTCTACCCTACCATACTCTACCCTACCATACTCTACCCTACCATACTCTACCCTACCATACTCTACCCTACCATACTCTACCCTACCATACTCTACCCTACCATACTCTACCCTACCATACTCTACCCTACCATACTCTACCCTACCATACTCTACCCTACCATACTCTACCCTACCATACTCTACCCTACCATACTCTACCCTACCCTACCCTACCCTACTCTACCCTACCATACTCTACCCTACCATACTCTACCCTACCATACTCTACCCTACCATACTCTACCCTACCATACTCTACCCTACCATACTCTACCCTACCATACTCTACCCTACCATACTCTACCCTACCATACTCTACCCTACCATACTCTACCCTACCATACTCTACCCTACCATACTCTACCCTACCATACTCTACCCTACCATACTCTACCCTACCATACTCTACCCTACCATACTCTACCCTACTATACTCTACTCTACCCTACTATACTCTACCCTACTATACTCTACCCTACTATACTCTACTCTACTCTACCCTACCGCACTCTACTCTACCCTACCGCACACTACTCTACCGCACTCTACCCTGATTCCTTCTTTTTCTTTCTTTTTCATTTTCTTGCTAGTGATTATGTTATTCCATAATAATAATACTTGGTAGGATGCTGCCAGGAGATTGTAAAGTCTACCCAACCATGCTATAATTTTTTTTTTATTCTGTTTTGTTTATGTTTAATTGGTCAGGGTCACTAATCATTGGATAATGCATCCTTGTTTTACAAAACTTTCTGCTGAATATTTGCGCATGAACTTATGTATAATGTTTTAAAAATTGTAATAACAACTATTGGAACAAAAAAATAAATAAAAATGAATCGATTATATAATCCCTTTAACCAGTTGCCGACCGTCTCACCCCGATACTGTATACGTCGGCAAAGTGTCACGTTCCCGCAAAACAAAGTATGGGTATGTTGTCCCCTTTAAGAGCCGCCGGCCACAAGCGATCGTGGGCAGGAGAGCCAGGATGGGGATTTGTTTTTACCAAAAATATGTAAAATGTATATTGGCCTAAACTGAGGAAGAAATGTGTTTTTTTAAAACATTTTTGTGGATATTTATTATAGCAAAAAGTAAACAATATAAATTTTTTTCAAAATCGTCGTTTTTTTAGTTTATAGCGCAAAAAGTAAAAAACGCAGAATACTCAAATACTCAAATACCCCCCAAAAAAAGCTCTATTTCTGAAAAAAATAAAGGCCGTCAAATTTGTTTGGGTACAGTGTCGCACGACTGCGCATTTGTCAGTTAAAGCGGTGCAGTGCTGTATCGCAAAAAATGGCCTGGTCATTAAGCAGGAAAATCTTCTTGTGTATAAGTGGTTAAAAGCACAACGAAGTAGAGATATTATATGAAAACATCTTGGATGTAAATATAACAAGAGTGATTGTAGGAAGGCGCCATAAGGAAAAGCCTGTTTTCTGTAAGGCGCCAGGGAAAGTAAGAGGAACACGACCATATGATTTGCGTAATTTTACTGCCCTGTGGTGTAACAGTAAGTGGGGCTGACGAGGCCTCTAGTCACATTAAAAGTTAAGAGGCGTTTTTAATGAGTGTTTTATGTGAGAAGGTCACCCTCCCGAGGGGTCTCTCTCATGTTCAAATAGGTGTAACACCAGTAGGTAGAACAAGCAGAGGGAGCGAGGAAGGTGGTGGGATGGAGTGAATGGGGGGGGGGGGGGGAGTTTATGGACACTGTTACAGCACTCATATGCACACATCATTTGCATTGTAGATGTGTTTACTTTCTTAGAAGAGTGTTGAGATCCCCAGTGTCACATCTGGAATTAATCTGCTGCAGATGTTCACGCAGACACCATAGCTACAGTAATTGAGAACAATATACTGTACTAGGTACAATGACACCAAAAACAATAGGACTTTAAAGAAGAGCCCCAGGCTAAGGTAGTAAGCAAAAATGTATCAGCATTTCCTTAAAGAAGAGTTTGGTATTTTATAGGATTTAACCACTTACGGACCGCCCTCCGCCGTTATACGTCGCTACTTTGAAGAGGAGTATCGTTGTTATGGCAGCAGCTAGATACTATAACCCTGGTATCCTCTTCTTCCGCTTTCAGATAAAACTGGTCTCCACTGCGGATTTGCCGCAAGATCACTTTTATCATTGGCGGGAGAGGGCCCCTCCTCCTGCCGCGCTCTGGTGCTCTCTGCCGCTTACCGGAGCCGTCGGTTGCAGTCGTCGGAGGCGATCGGGTCCTCTTCTGTGTGTGGTATGGAGATGAGTGAGGGGAATATGCCCCCCCTGTCTCCATACCATTGCAGAGCGGAAGCAACATCAAAACGTTACTTTCGCCCATAGCTCTTAACGACCTCAGCTCCGGAGGATTTGGCTGCCAAATGACCAGAGCACTTGTTGCGATTTGGCACTGCATCGCTTTAACTGACAATTGCGCGGTCGTGCGACTTGACTCCCAAACAAAATTGACGTCCTTTTTTCCCACAAATAGCGCTTGCTTTTGGTGGTATTTGATCATCACCTGTGCGGTTTTTATTTTTTGCGCTATAAACAAAAATAGAGCGACAATTTTGGAAAAAAAAAACTATTTTTTACTTTTTGCTATATATCCCCAAAAATATATATATATTAAAAAATTCCCTCAGTTTAGGACGATAAGTATTCTTCTACTTATATAAATATATATATTTTTTCCAAATGACATTTAATTTTATTTTTTATTGCATTTTTGTGTAAATATGAGATCTGATGTCTTTTTTGACCCCCACATCTCATATTTAAGAGGTCCTGTCTTGCTTTTTTTCTATTACAAGGGATGTTTACATTTTTAAATAGACCCCGCCCCGCCGAGCTCGTGTGCAAAAGCGAACGCATACGTGAGCAGCGCCTGCATATGAAAACGGTGTTCAAGCCACACATGTGAGGTATCGCTGCGATCGTAATGCCGCGTACCCACGGTCGTTTTTTGTGATAAAAAAAAATGACGTTTTAAAAAACGTAATTGAAAATGATCGTGTGTGGGCAAAACGTTGTTTTATGTCTTCTGAAAACGACCAAAAAAAATTTGAACCTGCTTGAATTTTTTGTGTTGGTTTTTCAAAATGATGTCTTTTGTGTAATAAAAAATTATCGTGTGTGGGCAAAACTACGTTTTTAAACCTGCGCATGCTCAGAAGCAAGTTATGAGACGGGAGCTTCAATGGAACAGAGTGTCGTCGAACGTGTCTTATGTCACCGCGCTTTGCAAGAGCATTTTTAGAAAACGATGGTGTGTAGGCAACGTTGTTTTTTAAAATGACGTTTGAAAAACGTTGTTTTGTTTCGTGAGATAAAACAACGTTTTTTTTTCATCACAAAAAGTTATTGTGTGTACGCGGCATTAGAGTGAGAGCAATATTTCTATGCCTAGACCTCCTCTGTAACTCAAAACATGAAACCTGTAGAATTTTTTAAATGTCATCTATGGAGATTTTGAAGGGTAAAAATGTGTTGCCATTCAAGCGTGACATGTTGGGTATCAATGTACTAACATTATCTTTAACAATATAAAAAAAATTGGGCTAACTTTACTGTTGTCTTATTTTCTATTTCAGAAAAGTGTATTTTTTTTTCAAAAAAAACAGCTGAGCAAATATGGTGTGGCAGAAAGTATTGCAACTACCGCCATTTAATTCTCTAGGGTGTTATAAAAAAAAAAAAAAAAAAGTGTGTATATATATATATATAAAATGTTTGGGGTTCTAAGTAATTTTCTAACAAAAAAAACAGTTTTTAACTTGTAAACACCAACTCAGAAAGAGGCTTGATCCTTAACCACTTAAGGACCGCCTACAGCCGATATACGTCGGCCGAATGGCACGGCTGGGCAAACCTGCGTATATGTACGTTGCCCTTTAAGCCTAGCCGTGGGTCACGGGCGCGCACTGCGGGCACGCTCCCGCGACGGACCGAAGCCCCATGACCGCGGGACCCGATCGCCGCTGGAGTGCGGCGATCTGTCCCCGGAGTTGAAGAACGGGGAGAGCTGTGTGTAAACACGGCTTCCCCATGCTTCACTGTGGTGGCGTCATCGATCGCGTGATCCCTTATACAGGGAATCGCAATCGATGATGTCACACCTACAGCCACACCCCCTACAGTTGTAAACACATGTTAGGGAACACATAACCCCTACAGTGCCCCCTGTGGTTAACTCCCAAACTGCAACTGTCATTTCCACAATAAACAATGCAATTTAAATGCATTTTTTGCTGTGAAAATTACAATTGTCCCAAAAATGTGTCAAAATTGTCCAAAGTGTCCGCCATAATGTCGCAGTCACGAAAAAAATCGCTGATCCCTGCCATTTGTAGTAAAAAAAAAATAATAAAAATGCAATAAAACTATCCCCTATTTTGTAAACGCTATAAATTTTGCACAAACCAACCGATAAATGCTTATTGCGATTTTTTTTTACCAAAAATAGGTAGAAAAATATGTATCGGCCTAAACTGAGGAAAAAAAATGTTATTTATATTTTTGAGGGATATTTATTATAGCAAAATGTAAAAAACATTGCATTTTTTTCAAAATTGTCGCTCTATTTTTGTTTATAGCGCAAAAAATAAAAACCGTAGAGGTGATCAAATACCACCAAAAGAAAGCTCTATTTGTGGGGAAAAAAGCACACCAATTTTGTTTGGGAGCCACATCGCACGACCGCGCAATTGTCAGTTAAAGCGACGCAGTGCCGAATCGCAAAAAGAGGCCTGGTCCTTTAGCTGCATTTTGGTCCGGGGCTTAAGTGGTTAAAGGGATACTAAAGGATAATTTTTTTTAAAACAAACATGTTATACTTACCTCCACTGTGCAGTTTGTTTTGCACAGAGTGGCCACGAACATCCTCTTCTGGGGTCCCTTGGCGGCTCTCGCAGCTCCTCCCCCCGCTTTAGAGAAGCTCTCCCTGCATTAGACAACCCCCTGGGAGAAGCTCTCTCCCAAGGGGATTACCTTGAGGGTGTCCATAGACGCAGAGTGTATGATTCGGCCACACCCCCCGATGCCTGCATCATTGGATTTGATTGACAGCAGTGGGAGCCTAATGGCTGCGCTATCCAATGAACGCCAGGACTCTGTGAAGAAGAGGATGTCGGGGACGCGCCGAGCAGGTGAACTGGCTCAGGTAAGTAAAACGGGGGGGGGGGGGGGCTGGGGGTCGGCAATGCCAGGTGTTTTTTCATAGGATGCATTAAGGTGAAAAAACACCAACCTTTACAACCACTTTTAGTGGTTTAAAGTGGTATTAACCACTTGCCCACTGGATAAATATAGCCCCTTCCTAATCAGGCCAATTTTAAGCTTTTAGTGCTGTCAAACTTTGAATGACAATTACTCAGTCATGCATCACTGTACACATATTATATTTTTGTCTTTTTTTTCACACAAATAAGGCTTTCTTTTGGTAGTATTTATTATTAGTAATATCATGCTATAGATAAAAGGACCGAAAATTTTGCAAAAATAATTACATTTTCTTCATTTCTGCTATAACATTTTGCACATTAGTAATTTTTCTTCATACATTTTTGCCAAAAGTTATACTGATAATAACCCAAATTGGTGTATATTATTTGGTCTTTGTGAAAGGTATATAGTATGCAAGTGTAGCGCCCATGTACTTCAAAGTACGGGTGCTAGTAAATTCAATTGTGATTGTTTAGTGCTCTCTGTTTCAGCTCGGCTATGCTGCAGGCTCATTCTGCTGTGCCTGGGGTGTTGTTCAAACCCGGGACAGCAGGTGGCAACAGTGGAAGCTGAGGTTCGGGTGCTCTCTTCAAGCAGCCAATCGGGAGACCTGGGCCTCGCTGGGCATGCTGGGAGGAGGTACTTATGAAGCAGACACCATTTGTTTGGTCTTCTCTTCTGGTTCCTGGTGCGGCACCCACCTTTAGGGTGACCGTACATCACTACGTACAGCTGCGTTATGGCCTACCTGGCCGAGGCGTGGGTGCTATCTGGAGTTCCTGGTTCCGGAGCCAAGCTGGTCCGGAACACTCTGAGCACAATGGGGACCCAGTGACTGACTGGGTTCCCACCATCGGAGATCCCAAGCAAGTTGAGCTGTTCGGTGGGGAGTCCAGTTGAGGGACACCAATGAGAGGCTGGTGGCCCAACAGCACTGGAACGAACCATCAGGGATCGAGGTACTGGACACTGAGGGATTGATTCCTCTCTCAGTCAGTACCCTGGCGACATTGGGGGAAGATTCAGGCAAACCTTTATTCAGGGGGACTTTCTCCACATTCACACTCGGGCAAGGCCTGTGGCAGAGGCGCTTGTCTGACAGTCATTCAAAAGAGCCTGTGGCAGAGGCATCCTTCTCAAGTTCGAGTGATACTCTGGCTGCCAGGTCTGTGAGAGAGACCTGTTCAGGTACGCTATACCCACTCAAGTTGGAGTGGCGCAGAGAGACTGATTGTTGTCTGAAGCAGGATTGTTTCAATATCCAAGGCCTGAGTCTGCTATTCTCCTTCAAACCCCTTCCTTCTATCCTTCCTCACCAGTTTGATTGTTTTTACCCGGCTGGGTAATAAAAGAGCACTTATACAAGAGACTTCCTATTTTGCGAACATTCCTTTATTGCCACTGTATTCATCATTCACCCTAGACACTTCACCGGAGCCACAAGATAACATGCCATCCCAAATCTAACCAGCGGCTCCTGCGGGGGTAGCGCTACACAAGCTATGGTGCCAATTATTGAAAATTGATCACACCTGATGTAATGACGGCCTATCTAATTTCTTGAGACACTAACAAGTAAGGATGAGCTCAGGCGTGTTCAAACCGCACACGCCTGCACACGGCAGGAAGTTGGCCCTGCACAGCGCTTATCGCAAGAAGTGAGACATTCCTGATCTCTGCAGCCGCAGATCAGGAAAATGTTTCATGCCTGTTATAAGCGATGTGCAGTGTCGACTTCCTGGCAGGCGTGGACATATGTGGTTCGAACACGCCTGAGATCATCCTTACTAGCAAGCCAGGAAAGTACAAATACCCCCCCAAACTACGCCTTTTTGAAAAGTAGACATTTCAGGGTATTTAGTATGAGGCATGGTAATTTTTTTTCAAGTTATAATTTTTTCCCACATTTCTTTTCAAAATTAAGATTTTTTATTTTCAGAAAATTGTCATACCTGTATTTTCCTCACATGGCATATTCATACTTACAACTACCCCCAAAACACATCCTGCTACTCCTCCCGAGTATGGTGATACCACATGTGTGAGACTTTTACACATACAGAGGTCCAACATGCAGGGAACACCATCAGGTGTTTTAGGAGCATAAAATACACATCTAATTTCTTGGCTACCTATTACACTTTTGAAGGCCCTGGAGCACCAGGACAATGAAAACGCCCACAAAACAACCCAATTTTGGAAAGCAAGCACCCTAATTTATATTCTATGAGGCATTATAAGTCTTTTGGACATGTCATTTTTTTTGTCCACAAGTTTTTGAAAAACAGGGAAAAAAAAAGAAAATGCATTTTTACACATTTTTACAGCACTGATGGGCGCTGATGAGGATCCACTAATAGGGTGTCACTGATGGGCACTCACTGATGGGCACTGATGGGCACTAATAAGCACTCACTTGGCACAGATGCGCACTGTAGGGCACTGACATGCATTGATGACATTGGTAAACACTCACTGATGTGGCACTGTGATGTGGTACTGTGATGGCACTGTAGGGCACTGATGTAGCACTGATAAGCACTGTGGGCACAATCAACCAGAGGAAAAAGCCCCACTCTGCTGCAGCTTCTCCCACGCTGTATCAGTGTGAGGAGAGGAGCTGAACCAGACATGACATTGGTTTGTTGACAGCGATCGCTCTGTCATTCGGCTATGGAACGGTCAGCATGTGGTTAAACCCAAAAGAAAACATTTATTATATTGCAGCTTACCAATTCTTAGATGTGATGGCTGCATTTGTTTTCTTCTTTAGGCTTTCTTTTTTCATTTAGTGATCAGGCCATTAGATCTGTTGTTTTTCAAAAGAACAAGCTCTCTTGCAGATGTATCAGTTACAGGGATGATAAAAAAACATTCAACACCGAGAGGGGTGCTTACAATGATGAGCTGCTATTTATTCATGCAAAACCTTTATCCCAAAAAGAAAAAGAAAAGGATTTGCTGTAACTGCTTATAAAGTGTGATCTGGAATTTGACTTCAGTTTGTTAGTTTATCTAAATATGCTAGTACATCTAACACCCCCCCCCCCCCCCCCCATCAGGTTAACAATGCCACTGTCTGCTGTGCCCCTGTCCTCCTTTATCCAGAGTTGAGGCAATCTAATATTTGGAGGTGAGTTTGTAGGCAGGTGCAGTCTGTTGTCTCCACCTTTACTGCGGCAGCATGGCTCGGCTGGGTGAAACAACGTTATGTTACGTTGCTTGGCCCTGTGGCCACTAGGGGCACACGTGCACCGCCGGAGGCATGCACACATGCACGCTGCTTGCCCCCAGAGAAGATGTGAGTGCTTGGCGATCGCTCGTGACACAGCAAGAACCGGGATCTGTGTGTGCAAACACACAGATCCCGATTTTCTCAGGGAAGAAATGACTGATCGTCTGTTCATACAATGTATGAACAGCGATCTGTCATTTCCCCTAGTCAGTCCCACCCTCCTTCAGTTAGAATCATTCCCTAGGTAACACAGTTAACCCCGTGATCGCCCCCTAGTGTTAACCCCTTCACTGCCAGTGAAATCTTTACAGTAATCAGATCATTTTTATAGCACTGATCGTTGTAAAATTGTCAATGGTCCCAAAAATGTGTCAAAAGTGTCCGAGGTGTCCGCCATAAGGTCACAGTCCCGATCAAAATCGCAGATCGCCACCATTACTAGTAAAAAAAAAAAAATAAGAAAAAAATGCCATATATCTGGAGCGCTACCGCCTCAGGAGCCGCTGGTAATTGATTGGGTCTGTACTCTGCTTTAACACCCCCCAAATAATTTGGTCTCACTCCCCTTGACACAGCTGTGGTGCAGGGCTGATATGAAGCTCAATAATAAAAGACAAGTAATTAGGCACAGATTATATTCACTTTACCCGTGTTGTCACCCGGGAATACACTGTTACAAGCCCGGACTGGCCATAGGGCATACCGGGCAAATCCTCTCGGCCCACAAACGGCCCCCGGCGGCTATTGAGCCTCACTGTGCCCATCAAATGCAGCCACTGGGCCCATCAAATGCTGCTACTGGGCCATCAATTGTCATCACTGTGCCATGCCATCAAATGCAGCCACTGTGCCATCAATTGTCACCATTGTGCCATGCCATCAAATGCAGCCACTGTGCCATGCCATCAAACACAGCCACTGTGCCATCAATTGTCACCATTGTGCCATGCCATCAAACGCAGCCACTGTGCCATGCCATCAAACGCAGCCACTGTGCTATGCCATCAAACGCAGCCACTGTGCCCTTTAATTGTCACCACTGTGCCAATTGACGCCACTGTGCCCATTGTCGCCACTGTGCCCATTGTCGCCACTGTGCCCATTGATGCCAGTGTGTCCATTGATGCCAGTGTGCCCATTGATGCCACTGTGCCATTGTTGCCACTGTGCCCATTGTCACGGCTGAGCCAGAGGGGGCGGCTGAGCCAGAGGGAGCGGCGCTCCGGCGCCCTCTATAGATGCACTGCCACTGTCTATCTATCTTTCTTCTTTCTTTTTATCTTTATCTACTGTATCTTCCTTCCTTTCTATCTATCTATCTATTTGTATCTATCTATCTAGATCTATCTACCTATCTTCCTTCCTTCTCTTCTTTTTTTCTATCTCTATCTATCTTCCTTCCTTACTATCTTCTATCTATCTATCTATCTATCTTCCTTCCTTTCT
This sequence comes from Rana kukunoris, assembly GCA_029574335.1. Lineage (NCBI taxonomy): Eukaryota > Metazoa > Chordata > Amphibia > Anura > Ranidae > Rana > Rana kukunoris. The sequence continues at coordinate 53,261,345 of CM056049.1, forward strand.
TTATCTACCTTTCTTTCTGTATCTATCTTCCTTTCTTCCCTTCTTTCTTTCTATCTTTATATTTCTTTCTTTGTATATCTTCCTATCTATCTATCTATCTATCTATCTATCTATCTATCTATCTATCTATCTATCTATCTATCTATCTATCTTCCTTCCTTCCCTTCTTTCTATATTTATATATCTTTATTTCTTTATCGATCTTCCTTCCCTTCTTTCTTTCTATATTATTCATTCTTTCTTTATCTATCTTCCTTCCTTTCTATCTATCTATATCTATTTATCTTCCTTCCTTCACTTCTTTCTTTCTATCTTTATCTATCTTTCTTTCTTTATCTTCCTTCCTTCCTTTTCTATCTATCTATCTATCTACCTTCCTCCCCTACTTTCTTTCTATCTTTCTTTATCTTCCTTCCTTCCCTTCTTTCTATCTGTATCTATCTTTTTTATCTATCTATCTATCTATCTTCCTTCCTCCCCTTCTTTCTTTCTATCTTTATCTTCCTTCCTCCCCTTCTTTCTTTCTATCTTTATCTTCCTTTCTTCCCTTCTTTCTATCTGTATCTATCTTTTTTTATCTATCTATCTATCTATCTATCTATCTATCTATCTATCTATCTATCTTAATCTTTCAATCTATCTTTCTTTATCTCACCCCACATCCTGTCATTAACCCCCGCTGTGCACCCCCCCCCCCCCCCCCGGGCTGCTCAGTCTAAAATGCCCGGGCCCATTTTTTGTCCCAGTCCGGGCCTGCACTGTTATACCGGCTTGGAGAATTACCAAGCCTAACAACAGATTATGTTAAAGCAAAAGGTAACTTTACTAGAACAGGTGTTATCATTAACATGGAATCACAATTGGTATACAACAATGAGACAAGAGGCTATAAGTGGCAACTGCCTAAGAGCCACCTGTATTGCTTCAGCAGGAGCGTCTCCAAGTGGGATTAATGTTCAGGCAACAACCTCCGCACTGAGCACCTTTCCACTTCCAGCACACCATGTAGACACTATGAGACCCACTATGCGGCACACAGTATTTAGCAGGAATAATATATCACAGTATAATGAACGCAATATCCCCCCCCCCCCTTACAGTCTCTAGTAAATGGTAACAGCACTGCAAGGCCTTGCGATAAGAATACAATATAGTCTCTGGTCTTCTTTCTTCTGCTAGCGATTGTGAAACAAAGATTGTAATTCAAAGGTCTCTCTGATCAATAAGCCATGTAGAACAACATAGAACTGTAGTTTAAATTGTGGAAAGTATCTGTGCACTCCCTCCTAGAAATACACCTCCAGTGGCAGTCACCAAACAATCAAATCAGGCTTGAGGCCTATGCACATGTGACTCTATCGAACTAAACTGTTCTGTGGAACTACCGGTCCCAGCAACACTATGCAGTCAGTCTAAGTGTGTGAAAAGCAGTACAAAGTTCTGGGCATCAGCCTTCTCACCACACAAGGTCCCGGCAGATGGATGTTTCTGCTCCACAGGATCTCAGTCTGTTTGCTGCGACCACACTGTCACACTGTACCATTTCACGGACGACCGGGAGTTCTCAGTTACCTCCCCAAGGGTCGCTGGTTTGTCCACACTGCTGTTCTGTTTCAAAGACGACCGGGAGTTCTCAGTTACCTCCCCAAGGGTCGCTAGTTTGTTCAGCACAATGTAGGCTAGAGCTCTGTAAAACACACACATACAGAGCTCTGCTGGCAAGCCATGTGTCCCAGGAACAAGAGACCTAAGATGGCCACCACAGGGCTTTGTATATCCTTCCCAGCATGCACTTCAGCCCTGAGTGTTCATGGGTAGGTTATTTGCATAACACCCCACCATGTTCTTGAAAAACAACAAAAAGATAAATTAAGTCCATTTCACATTTTAGCCACTAGATGGTGCCAAATACCAATTTATAGCATTAGTCACGAAATATCATTACACGACATTTAGATTTAGGCGGCGTACACACGATCGGATATATCCGATGAAAACGGTCCGCGGACCATTTCCATCGGATATGTCCGATCGGGAGTTTGATTCGATGGCGTGTACACACCATCGGATCAAATTCCCCGCCGCCGGACGGCGCGGTGACGTAGTGGTGACGCGGCGGTGACGTTGACGCCGCCGCGTCACCGCCACGTCACCGCACCAGGAAGTAAAACACTTCCACGCATGCACCGAATCCATTCGGCAGCGGCGCGGCGGCGGTGGGGGCCGACATGTCTGCTGGTAAGTGTACTAACCAGCAGACATGTCGGGCGGACAGATTCCCACCGGATAGATTTCAAAGCATGCTTTGAAATCTGTCGGGTGGAGAAATCTGTCCGCTAGCCCATACACACGAGCGGAGATGTCTGCTGAAACGGTCCATCGGACCGTTTTCAGCGGACATATCCCCTCGTGTGTACGCGACCTTAGAGGCAAAAATGCCCCCACTACATATCTATCTATATCTATTTTGTAGACGCTATAACTTTTGCACAAACCAATCAATATACGCTTCTTGCAAAAAAAATTATTTAATTGATTGGATATTTATTATAGCAAAAATATATTTTTATTTTCTATATATTCACTTCTATTTTATTATTGTGTTTCAGTGGAAAACATGCAACACTGGAATGTTTAAGCCAAAGCAGTATTAGCTTCATACAACAAAGCACACATGGTTAAAAGGAGACTACCCACTGGTTTATGTACATGGCACCAAGTGTGCCGGCACAGTAAATCTATCCAATGGTCCCGCTCTCTGCAGGGATTTAAATGTTGTAATTTGTATGAGCAAATCCTTAATATGATTCAGTAGATGTCTTGTTGCCTTTAGCAGTGGGTGGCCCTATTATAAGGCATTCCTGCTTTACCATAAAAGCTTTAGGTGGCCTAAAAACAAACAATACCAATATCATTTTTCTATTAACCTCGTATTATGACTGCCCCCAGCTGCTGTGCATTCCTTGTTATTATTATTTTGTTTATATGTTGTGAAATCATATGGTTAATCAAGACAAGCTATTTTATGGTTGCTAATGTGTTAAAGAACTCTGGATGCAGAAGGAACTCAGCCAACAGTATGTCAGCACAAACAGCGGTATTAAACCCAAAATCAAAAATGTAATATATTGCAATCATTAGATTATCTTTTGTAGGCTTTTCCACACTGTTTTCACCTGGTGATCAGGCCAGTAACACAACTCCTGTATTAGAGTGGCCTCGCTCTGGAGGAATGAGAACAGGAGGCACATCGGGCAGCATGCATTGTCATTCTGGGGGGAGGGGAGTTTTAAATGTATTAGCAGATTTAAATACACCAACTAAATTAAGCCAAAATTCAAGCTATGTTATATTCACATGTTATATCACTATGTTATATACAGCAAATACAGGAGTGTAATCCAAAGCACTCGTATATCAAAGCGAGTTTCCCCATAGGAAATAATAGAAACTCAGGTAAAAAAAAAAATTCAAAGTCACAGCTAGTTTATGCAGTACCGCATTTGGCCAGTGATGCGGGGGCGCCAGAGAGACACGTCAATTAGCAGTTGCTAATCAGCATGTTATACTAAAGCGTAAGACGCACAGTGGCCTTTCTGAGGTTAGATGACCAAAGTACAAAGTAAATGTATTTAGTTAATTTAAACTGATGCCGCATACACACGACCGTTATTCATGTCATGGAAAAAAGCAACGTTTTTTCTCAGCGATTTGTTGCGATTCCTCTCAAGCCTGCCTTGCATACACACGTTCGTGGAAAAAAATGCTCTAGCAAAGCGCGGTGACGTACAACACGTGCAACGGCACTATAAAGGGGAAGTTCCATTCGAATGGCGCCACCCTTTGGGCTGCTTTTGCTAATTTCCCATCTCATAACTTGCTTCTGAGCATGCACGTTTTTTCCCCCCTACACATGATCGTTTTTCATGTTGTGAAAAACGTAGAGGAAAAATATAGCAGGATCTAAAAAAAAATTGCCCATTTTTCTCGTCGAGAAAAATGCTTTGGAGCATACACACGACCAATTAAAAAAAAAAAATGTTCTCGTCATGTAAAAAGGCCATGTGTACGCGCCATGAGGTTGGACTTTTGGCCGATTTCACACAGGCTGTCCGATCAGGTCCACCTGTCCATTTTTCAGGCGTACCTGATCGCACAATCCATTCTCCTCTATGTAGCAATGGAGGTCAGCAGTGACATGTCCACTGACATCCGCCGCTATCCAATCCTATCCGCCAAATCCAGATGGATAGAGGTCCCATTTTCCATCTGTCTGGCAAATGGGATCGGATGAAAAGGGTCTGTTTTCACCTGATGGCCCTTATATAGGAGAGCGGGACTCTGACAGATCCATCTCTGCACAGTGAATGGATCCTCCCCTGACATGTAAAGGAAGATGACTCTTACAGCTCCAGATCAGGGGCCACAGGTAGTGAGACAGTAGCTGCAAGAGCACGGCGAGGTATGAGCACTAGTGATGAGCGGAATACGCCATATTCGATTTCGCGATATTTTGCGAATATTTCGAAGAATATTCACGAATATTCGTTAATATCGAATATTCGTGATATTTTATAAAAAAAATAAAAAATTGCGAAATTTCGCCAATGCGAAATTTCGCTATTTTTTTTTTTGGATAAAATATCACGAATATTCGATATTTACGAATATTCGCTATATTTTATAAAAAAAAAATAGCGAAATTTTGCATATGAGAAAGCGAAAATGATTGCAAAATTTCGCTATTTTTTTTTTGGATAAAATATCACGAATATTCGATATTTACGAATATTTGCTATATTTTATAAAAAAAAAAAATTGCGAAATTTCGCTAGTGCGAATGCGAAATTGATTGTGAAATTGATTGCGAAATTTGAAAAAATACGAATATTCGAAATAGCGAATATTCGCCGCGATATTCTAGTTATTCGCGAATACTCGAATATGCAATATTCGTAGAGAATATTCGCAATGCGAATATTCGTGAGCAACACTAATGAGCACCTGTAGTGTGTCAAGCAGACTGCACAGGTGAGGATCAGCTGGACAAGGAATGGATCAGATGGCCAATACAGCGGATGGCAGCAGGCTGGCAGGCCAAGGACTTGGCAGACAGCAGGCTGGTAGTTGATTGGCTGGCAGCCAGGAGCAGGTTAGTAGTGTATAAAGCCAAGTAAATGGATAAACAGGAAGCATAGTCAGACCAGCCACGTCAGCAACAGACAGTTAAGTACAGGCTTGGACAATAGTCAGGGTACAATCTGAAGTCAGCAACACTGGAGCAGGCAGATGAGTAAGAGGCAGAGCAGAATCTGAACACAGGCTGAGGTCGGGGCAGGAACACAGGAAGAACTGAGGATCAGACAGCATTAGCTAATACAACTGCTACACTTAAATAGTTAATTTGGCGCCAGTGTGAGCGGCGCCTGCGTGCACTTGCATGTGCATATGGGCACAGCTATGCACAGCAAAACGAGTACCCGCAGGCCTGCTGGTCGGAGCGGAGGGAAATTTTTCTTCAGTTTCGAGAACATGCCCATTCCGCTCCAGCTCGCATGTTTTTCTGCCTTGGCTCAAGTCCCAGCCAGCCGACTGCCTATCTCCTTGCCTTCCCTGGCAGAGTGATCTTCCTCCCCACCCAATAGTAGCTGGGGCAGAGAGTCGCTAAATCCGCTATTACTAGTAAAATAAAAATATGTCCCCGGATTTCATTTTAAAAATCTGGTCACCTTATCCTAAGGGCCCACTAACAGACCAAATTTTATGTACCGTATTTTCCGGCGTATAAGACTACTCAGCATATAAGACGACGCCCTAATATTCTGCTGAAAACTGTGGTTTTGTGGTCCACTCACCGTATTAGACGACCCCCTTGTGCGTTAGTAATGCGTTTTAATTAAACGAAGAGCTCGCCGGGTGCTCTGTAAGGCTGTATGTAGTCTGTATATGCTCCACTCAGCCAATCCCGATGCACTCTGTTGATGACAGAGATTGCTAAGCCTGCTTGGATTGGAGTAACAACCTCTGCCAATCCGAGCAGGCTACAATGGCCGCTCACATACAGGGCGACACAATAGTGGGCATTGGAAAACACATTTTTTCCCCACCAGCAAGATGGCCGCCGCCGCTCTATACGCCACTTTTTCCCCAAAATGGCTGGCGGTCTACTTCCGGTCCTAATGATATAAATACAAATATAGCATATAGCGAATCACATTCCTCTGATGAAGTCATGTGATATGACGACACGCGTCAGGAGCAAGGAGTAGCCCACGTGACTGGAAGTTACATAAGTCTGTCCACCAGTCCGATTGGATGCTATACCAGATCCCTTGTTGTTCTCATTTTATTTGTTTTTATATGTAGCGCCCCCTTGCGTTTAGCGCGGGTATTACGCTTTAAAAAGAATAGTTGATTGGGAGAGTTACTTTGCTTTCAATCACAATTGTTGAGTTACTGGCCTGTCTTACTCTGGAAGAGGCCTCTGGCTCGGACTGCATTCTGTGGATGTAAGTTCATCCTTGGCCGGCAGTGGTAGCTAAAGGGATTCCCGTCAGATTGAGTCTTCCCCAGCAGCCAATGGGAGAGTTTTCCTCTCGCTGGGCATCCTGGGGAGGGGTATATCTGGAAGGGAGGTCAGGGGTTCTGGGTCCTTTTGGCGTTCCCTGCGGGGGGTCCCGGAGTCGGGATGCGCCATCCACCTTTAGGGTGTGCGCACCCAGGGACCCCGTCGGTGTGGCCTATCCGGCCAATGTCCTGGCCTTGCTGAGTCTTCTTCGGAGATGAATCTGAGAGGGACCCCAGTGGATGGCCGGGTTCCTGAACGTCGCCGGGAAGATCAGGCACTAGAGCCAATGACAGGTACTCTTCGCTGTCGCATGGTGCCGGATGCCCAGGAAATAGCTGGGAGGATTTGCTCTGTTAGGGTGCTGGCAAATTATTCAGATTACATTGGCCTGTGGCAGAGGCCTAGAGCCGGGTCAGAGAGAGAAAAGACCCGTTCCTCCTAGCCTGCGTTGTGATGGTGACAGGTGTGAATTGGCGCTGTCTGCTACTGAGTTGCACTGTGTGCTTATCCAGGCCTGACATCAATAATCTCTATCTCTTATTCATCAACCTGTCCTTCATCGAGTTGGTGTTTGGCTATGTTGGCCTGGAATGAAAGCATGAGAAAATCTTTATTGCCTGTCATTCAAGTTATGGCAAAGTGTTCTGGTGCATCCCTAGACTAAGCAAGGGTAACTTCAACATGCCGGTCACATCATCAATCCAGCGGCTCCTTCGGGGGTGAGCGCTACATATACATGTAACTTTGTAAGCGCATATCTTACCTTTATTAAACAGTCTTACTTAGACGCACTTCACTATGGATCTTTGCTTTATTCATTCTGGTTTGGGTTATTGCTGTCTTTGATCTGTCGGGGAGCCTCCATTTTTGTGAAGCCCATCACAAGTCCACAACAGATGTCCACACAGCAACCACGCTGATTCTAAGAAGTCAGAATTCAGCTGTTCAAAGCAGTCATTTCTTTGCTTCAAGGTAAGCGCTCTGTGAGCCCATCACCAGGAAGATTTGTTTGAAAATGTAATCTGTTTTAACCACCAGATCCATTATATGAACTGTGTATGATATATTGCATCGGATTCATCAGCAATCAGTCACTAGGATTCTTTGCAGTCTTGCACTCTTCACTGTTGATTAGAGACCACCATCATTGTTTTCCGTGCATGTTTTTTTAGTTTTGTTCACACATGCATTTATGGTTTATACTTGCACATCATTATTTTGATTATATTTAAGGCACTTTTCAGTTCATTTAATATTTAGATTTCTCAGTGTAATTGTGTAGCGCTACCCCCGGAGGAGCCGCTGGTTAAATACTGGGATTGGCACACCAAGTTACCCTGGTAATGTCTAGAGGTGAAATAACAGTAGCGGAGCAGTGAGCGAATGTCCAGACAGTCAATAAAGTTTCTTTCAATGCCTTTTTATTTTTCAGTCAACAAGGCAAACATCATCTTCAGTTAAAGGAAAGCTGATGAAGGAAGTATAAGAGAACCTTGTGGTATCAGGCCTGAATGTGAACAGGGCAGACTTGTCCTCGACAATAGCAATAGTTGAACTCGTCGCCACTCCCGAATGGAGTGGGTAAAGTGCCCACGGACAGGTCCCTCACACTAACCTGGCAGCCGAGGTGTCACTTCGGATCGCTGGGAGGAACAGATCTCTCTATCTCAGACCTGGCTCTAGGGCCATTGCAGCGGACCAATTGCTTTAGTAAGTTAGATGGGTAAACGGAGCAAATCCTCCCAGTAGATTTTCTTTAGCATGGCTCACCGGGTGACAGCAAAGTGTACCTGTCAGCATCCTGGTCACCAGATCCCCGATTGGTTCGTTCAAGCCCTGTTGGACAACCTGCCTCCGGGTCCTCCTCAAGCCGATCCCCCAATCGTACGGCACCCAGCCTGGGATCTCCTCAAAAGAGCTGGGAACCCAGTAGAGCACTGGGGTCCCCTTTGACCTCCGGTTAAGGTCCAGCATAGCCTGTGAATTTGGCCAGGTGGGCCACGCTGGCGGGTCCATGGATGCGCGCACCCTGAAGGTGGATGCCGCAGAACTGCCCTGAGCACATGACACCTGTCCAGATATATCCCTCCCCAGCATGCCCCGCGAGGGAAAACTCCTCCAATTGGCTGCTGGGGAAGCTTGCTCTGTCAGAACCACCTCTGCCGCAAACTGCGGACCAGAGATGATACCACATCCCTAGAATGCAGACTGGCCCAGAGGACACTTCTGAAATAACAGGGGTCACCATCTGAACAATTGTGTGAATGGGAGCAAGGTAACTCTCCCATTCCTGCTAAATTTAGACTAGTGCCCGCACTGAAAGTAAGGGGGGCGCTACAATTGTTTTTGCGCTCATCCATTTATTTTTCTCTAAGGCTACATAATGCAGCCTGCTCGGATTGGCAGAGGTTATTACTCCAATCCGAGCAGGTTTAGCAGAGTCTAGTCATCAACAGAGTGCATCGCCCGCCGGGATTGGCTGAGCGGCACATATACAGACTACATACAGCCTTACAGAGCACCCGGCGGGCTGATATCGATCGAGCAGCTGCTTCACCCGGCGTATAAGAAGACCCCCGGTTTTTGACAGTGTAATTCCGGTGTAAAAGGTCGTCTTATACGCCGGAAAATACAGTATTACCTTGGGGACATGCAGACTAGGATATGGCAATCACTGAGCACTGCAAATGATATCACCTGTGACGTATTTCAGTTATCTTGCAAACCTGGCCTGTTAGTGGGCCTTGAGGACAGGGTTGATGACCACTGTAGCTAGATGAATGCGCTACAAATCCATTGCATTTGGTCAGGTGGCACCTAATCAGGTCACTTCTTTGTGTCTTCTGTTTCCCAAAACGATGACAAGATGTCAGTTGGCATCTCAGAAAAAGAGCCAGTTGACAATTGGGACCTCAGTAAAATAAACTTTCAAACCAGTATACTAGTCCAACAACATTTTGAACTAGGCTTTTAGCTAATAAAAATGAAAAATGAAATGAATAGTAGAAAGTTCTCCGAAAGTACTTTCAGTCATAAGAAGATCTTTGGTAAACCAAATGCAAAACGTCTGCTGATTGTTTTTCCTACGTAGAGATATTTTTTGTATTCACGTTATAACTGCCCAACATTTCCCAGTGAACAGATGTGGAGACTTTACAGATATTGCCTGTTTCATGTGGTTATTCCAGCAAATATGCTTTGATCCAGCACCCACAGCTAAGGAATTTTCACCTGTGAAAGCTGATACATAAATGCTGTTCCACAGATAGGAATGAGTCTTTAACCTTCTGCGTAGAGGAGCTGAACAGGCGGGTGGTCTCTCTGTCTCTCTGTCTAATCAAACACTCTTATCATGCTAAGACACCTGGTTTCTATTTACACCAAAGAGCCTCTTGTTAATTACTTATCATCTGTTCTAAATTTTCAAAGCAACTGTGCACAAAAATCAGGTCACATACGTTCCACTTTAATTCATATAAACAATGAATACAATTTTTTAGCTTCTCATTCTCTGAAAGGTCTGTCCACACAAAACTTAAAGCTCAACCCTGGGCTCCATGCTCCTTCCAAAATTGATTTCCTTTCAGGGGCAGACTGACCATTCGGGCACTCGGGCACTGCCCGAGGGCCCCCTGCCACTAGGGGGCGCCATCAGGGTTGCCAGCCTCAGTAAAACCAGGGACAGTATGTAAAAATCTGTGTTGTTTTTTTTAAATCCAAAGATTATAGGTGCCCCGCCTCTCCAGTACCTTTTCAGTGTGTGTGTATGTGTATTCTGTGTGTATGCAGGGCTGGCGCTAGGCATAAGCAAGTCAGGTGGCTGCCTAGAGTGCCAGGGTAGGGGGAGCGGCAAAATCCGGATCCCCAGCCACTTGCTGGGGATTCGGATCATTAAAATACCTCCTGGACCTGCATTTTTTTAAAACATGCCTTATGGTGCCAGCCGCCAGGCTAGGGGGTGGTTGCGCTTGTGGAGACATCACCTCCACAGCGCTTTTCTTAGCCTGCAGTGCCGACCGTAGCAGCGGCAGTGAGATGAGGGGAGAGAGCCGGGATAGCAGCTGGCCGGAAGTGCTGCTTGATTGATGGTGGTTGGTGAAAGATGAAGCAGCCAGGGCGGGTGAGATGGTATCTGAAGCCCTGCATGCAAATCCGCAAATCCGGGCTTGCCGCGATGTTCGATTCCCCCCCCCCCTTCTGGTTGCTTGGGGATCTGTAGTGAGAATGTGAGAAGAGGAGACAGACGGGCAGCAGCGCGGTTCATTAGGTACATTAGTGTAAGCACAGGCAGGACGCTCAGTGCTGCAGCATCCTGCACCCAGTCACAGGGGGGGGGGTATCATAATGAGGCTACGCCTAGGGTGTCAAAAATCCTTGCACCAGCCCTGTATACTGTGTGTGTAAATTGTGTGTGTATACTGTGTATGCATACCAACCTAATCGTTCTCTTCGTTCTTCTCAAGACCTCCTACTCTCTAGCTCTCTCATCACCTGCTTCCATGCTCGTCTCCAGGACTTTTCCAGAGTCTCTCCAAGCCTATGGAACTCCTTACCCCAATATTTCTGCCTATCTCCTTCTCTATTAGCTTTTAGAGGATTCCTGAAAACCCTCCTCTTCAGAGAAGCCTACCCTACCCACACCTAACAACTGTATTTTCATTTAAGTCCATATGATCATCCCCCACAGCTAACTACCCTTTGTTCCACTTGAACCTCCCTTCTAGATTGTAAGCTCTAACAAGCAGAGCCCTCTGATCCCTCCTGTATTGATTTGTATTACTGTCTTCCCTGATGTAAAGCGCTGTGCAAACTGTTGGCGCTATATAAATCCTGTATAATATTAATAATAAATAATAATACTGTATGTGTGTGTATACTTTGTGGCCCATAATCTATTGCCTGGGGGACACATAATCTTTTATTTCCCAGAGGCCCCATAATCTCCTATTGCCCGGCGGCCGCATGAATTGTCAGTCCGCCCCTATTTCCTCTTTACCTTTGTGGCTTCTACTGACTGTCCAGGTCAGTCATGAGAGGCCACAAAGTACTCATTATCTTGACCTCTTAACCACTTTAGCCCCGGAGGATTTAACTGCTCAATAACCGGGCCATTTTTTGCGATACGACACTGCATCGATTTAACTGACAATTGCGCTGTCGTGCACCCAAACAAAATTTACGTCCTTTTTTCCCCACAAATAGAGCTTTCTTTGGTGGTATTTGATCCATAGTGACATGATAGCATCACACAGTTGCTGCATATTTGTCGGATTCACATCCATGAGGTGAATCTCCCATTCCACCATGTACCAAAGGTGCTCTATTGGATGAGATCTGGTGACTGCAGAGACATTGGAGCACAGTGAACTTATTTTCTAATTTAATAAACTAAAAGAAAAGTTTGATCACCATAGACACCAGTCAAATGATTATATGGTCCTCCACGATTAGTATTGTAGTACAAAATGTACAATATGGTTATTATGGACAAAATGAACACACTTATGTTGCACATTCTAAAAAGTAAAACCAATAGCAGTGCATGCAAAGAACTGCTAACTGCGATGACTATGTGCAACATACAGTAGAGTAGCCAAGCCGACCATTCAGATTTTATCCTCTACTAACTTATATAACTATTGTGAACTCAACACACTCATCCAATACTCTATCTATCTATCTATCTATCTATCTATCTATCTATCTATCTATCTATCTATCTATCTATCTATCTATCTATCTATCTATCTATCTATCTATCTATCGTACTATCTATCGTACTATCTATCTATCGTACTATCTATCTATCTATCTATCTATCTATCTATCTATCTATCTATCGTACTATCTATCTATCGTACTATCTATCTATCGTACTATCTATCGTACTATCGTACTATCTATCGTACTACCCCCGGAGGATCTGTTGGTTTAGATTTGGGCCTGTACTCTGCCTGTCAACCCCCAGAATTTGATCCCCTCTTGGCACAAATGGGCAGGAACGTGATTGGGGACCCCAATTGGCAATAGGGGTCCTCAATGGTACCACACAACAATAAATGCAGTAGAGTGTTATTACCTTGTTGTTGGTTACCTGCCACACAGTTGCAAAAGACAGAGTTCCACACAAAATGTAGCTTAACCAGTGGTAAGGCGTTTACGTGATGAAAAAAGTAGAACAAAGATTATACATTAAACACACAATACATAGAGTTTCCTGTATAAATCAGTGAAACCCCACTGGTACTGAATATCTCTATAATCAGACCTAAATAACGCAACCTGAGGGCCAGGCTTGAATGAGAGTATGGTGGGGGAATCTCTCAATCCCCAACACTGAGGCACCTCTCCACCTCTCCACCAAGTCTCACGTAAAACAGTAGAAATCACAGAAATAATACAAACATCAATATCCAACACATAAATGCTCGACTGTACTGCTCCCCCTAGTAAACTGCTCAACTGGTGCGTGTCCTGTGGCAACTACTTGCAGGGATGGGAAAACAAGTGACTGTTCCTTTAAGAGTCAATCAATCTTCAGTTAGCCACGTTGGTGCACTTACTTATTTGTACTCCAAGTGATATAGTGAGAAAAAGAACTACTGATTGAGGCACATGGGTTGACAGTAACATGGATACTGATTTCCTCAAGGTGGTGTGCCCCTACCTGCAACGCTGCCGAAGCCAGCAAGTACAGATAAGCTTGTGAGAGTTACATTCCCGGCAGTCAGTTAACTAAGTTGATGGGCAAGTGCCCGCTCACCCGACAAGGCCTTGCTCTGCTGATTTTCCAGTCCAGAAACCCTCTTTCAATGGTCAGTCTCTCGGTAATACGAGGCGCCTGATCTTCTGCATGGCCGACTTCGGACGCTGTGGGCTGCGAACCGATCTTCCTTCAGCTGATCAGCAAGATTGTCCGCCGGGATCCCTCTCTGGTTAGGTGATCTGCTTTTGGTCCCTGTAGGCCCAGGGTTCTCGGGCCTAAATACACATACGACAGGCCTCAGCACAGGCCTCCTGTTAGCTTAAAGATGGCGTCCCAAGAGCACAAGCTGAGGGCGCGCTTGGCTTAAACAAGTTCTCCCATAAAACCTTGCGCTGCGCCCTGCCCTTTGGTAGCGCAGTCGCTATGTGGGCAATGTAGTTTCTGTGCTACCCACTGTAGTAGAATCTCTGTCTTCGGATAACTGAACCAAACGAGTTTCAACCAAGATAACATGAAAATAAACACCAGAGGGAGCCAAACTTATATTCAAAGCACAAATTGTAGTTCTGTTGGATGCCTGCAATGGTAACACCTTGCTACACTATCTATCTATCTATCTATCTATCTATCTATCTATCTATCTATCTATCTATCTATCTATCTATCTATCTATCTTCTATTATATGTTTGGTGTATACTGGTTATTCCGTTCCAATGCTGTATCTAATATTATTTAATATATGGGAATACATTTGACTTTAGGGCAAGCATTTCATCAGCACAGTTAATCTGGTTTCGTAATACAGATGATAAAGACAGATTTGCAGTCCTCCAGAAGAGAGATTAATGCAGCAGGTGGTCCTATCATACAGGGTGGACCACCCACCATCCGTCAAGTAAATATTAACTTACAGAGAGACGTGGCCGAGTGTTCCCTTGTAATATAAGTCTGGAAACATATGTTTTTGCACTTCATTAAGTAGTTTTCCATTGACGATGTTATATCTCAGAAATGGGATTATTCATCATGATTTTTCATCATTTTGTATCTCTGGTTTTTATTATTGATCTTTTAGCTAGTGCCGGGATTACAAATGTTAATATAATAACATTCTAGCCCAGTGGTCTCCAAACTGCGGCCCTTTGCTTGTCTTTATTCGGCCCTTGGGGCACTATTTCTACCATTGATATAAAACACTATTCCTCCCACTGACAGCAATGATAAGGAACTATTCCTCCACTAACACCAAAGATGGGACATTATTCTTCTCACTGACACCATCAATGGGGCATTATTTCATAATTCTATAATACATTTTCTATTCCCAGAATAGAACACTGTCCATCCCCCTAAAGGCTAAAGGGCAGTAAACTTGGAGACCCCTGTTCTAGCCTCTTATAGTATCTGATGTAAGCAGACTTTTCACACTGCTTTCTGGCCCTCTGTAAACCAAGGGATGTGCTGCCCAATGTGCATAGATTTGTTATATATACAGTATATACATATTGCTTCTCTGAACCATTTAACATGACCTTATGTTCGTTTACATGCTGCCATCTAGTGACCTTTTGTGGTAATGCACAGTTCTGTATTTCTTTTGTCTGATTATGACACACTTCCTTTCTGTGTATGCTCCACCCCTTCTTCCTGACTTTCTTCTTCCTCTGTCATGGCTGAAGCTTCAGGCCGCATGTAACAAGGGCACATGTATTCTGCATAAGTAAGCTACAGGCAGTATCATCTTTTGACCGCACAATACTACAACCTGTTCATCTGCTGCAACCTGTCATCTGATGTATTCTGATGTTTGGATTAAAACAACTTCTGTGAATAGAATCGGTATTGGTGAGTTCAAGCTATCTGATAAGGATTGTCCTCAGTGATTATATCTGCTTATACAGGCCAGGCATAGAGGTCTCACAAGGGATAAAACACTTTACAATAATCTGAGTCAGAATAGTCAAAAGATGTCTTTCTTCAGCTTGCTGTGCATATGTGTGCTCTTGATCTGCAATCAAGCTTAGTCAAAATATGTATATAATTCCTACAGCCTGCTGTGTATATGTGTGTGCCTTATCTACAAGCTCAGCGCCATCCGCCATCTTGTGAAAAAGCACATGGCTGCACAAGCTTACCGCACCTCATGTGAATGTTAAAAACAGTTTCTCTACATTGAACTGTGTTACCCCACCTGTCTAAGCTGCTGTTCGTCTTCTTAAAGAGACAGTACCATTTTTTGCAAAAACGTTGAAAGTTGTCTACAAAAGACTCTGAGCATCTTTCTGTGGCTGAATCAACGCAGATTCATAATGAGTCTGAACCCGCAGCTGTACATGGAGCAGATTATGCAGACATTGCCGAACAGAGTGTAAGACCCAAACGTGCAATGAAACCGATATAGAAACTCAGAGAAAACTATGAAACCACTAGAGATGAGCTCTCCAGCAATCTGTCAGACTTATGTGACAGAACCTCACACTGCATGTCAGTTTTGTCACACTTTAATGATCAACCAGCTGAACTAAGAGACTCTATAGATCGCTTATCTGTCGCTTATAAACGCTACCAGCGGCTGTTTGCAAAGTACATGTCTTTCTTGGAGGACTGTAATATAGAGTACTGTCAGCAGAACTGACCAGGGCTCATGCAATAAACCAAAAAAGGGATCTCTTTGCAAAATGCTCAGTATAAGGCAGAACTCCGCATTCCTCAACTGCAGGAGACCAGATCTTACAGATCCACATCAACCAGGCACACTGCATGTACTTCCAGATCCTCTTGCTCCAGAAGCTCAACATTAAGTGACAAGTTAATAAAGGCCCATGTGGCTGGATGGGCTAGGCCCCCTCACTCCCTCATAGGGGGAGTCCCTCTGCCCCATTGGGGTCCCGTTGGGCCCCAGTTGGGCTCCCAAGAGGAGCAGGTAGGGCGGGGTGAGTGGGAGGCCCCCCTTCACACCCGCCATTGCCACCAGGGGCATGGAGAAGGATGGCGATTGCCTCCGGGGGGAGGGTCTGCCTACTCCCAACTCCTGCAGTCCGGCTCCTCTCTCTCTCGAGTTCACGCACAAAATACACTTTAAAAAAAAAAAGAAAAAAAAAAAAGAAAATAAAGGCCCATGCAAGAGTCATTCGAGATCCACTCCTTCAAAACGTACATGAATGAATGAATGAATGAATGAAAACTTATATAGCGCGGCACATGCGAACTGAATCGCCTCTGGGCGCTTGTTGTTCCTGTCTCCTTTGATATCAAAAGAGATGAGTCTTGACCTTTTTCCTGAATGCTAGGTGGTTCTCCTCCAACCGAATGCTGATTGGTAAAGCGTTCCATAGTCTGGGACCTTGGATCGCGAATCTTCTATCTCCTTTGGACTTGTAGTTGGCTTTCGGAACCTGGAGCAGGTTTTGATTGGTGGATCGCAAAATGCGATTGGAATTATGAGTTTTTATTTTTTCGCATAAATAATGGGGGGCATTCCCATGGACACATCGATGCGTAAGACAGAGAGCTTTAAAAGCAATCCTGTCTTTAACTGGCAGCCAGTGAAGGGCTCTCAGTGAAGGTGAGATGGATTCCCAAGGTTTTTTCCCAGTCACAAGTCTGGCGGCCGTATTCTGAACGACTTGCAGACGAGCGATTTGGTACTTGGGAAGTCCGAGGTAAAGGGCATTTGCATAATCCAGTCTGGAGTTAACAATTGCTCCCACCACGACCGCTAAATCTTCTTTGGGGATGAAAGGGGTAAGTCTACGTAGTAGGCGCAGCAGATGGTGAGATCCGCTGACTACTGACCCTATTTGTGCGTCCATTGTCATAAAGGAGTCAAAAATGACCCCTAGACTTTTGACTTTGGCGCTAGGGGCGATGATTTTGCCCAAAATAGGTGGGGGTGTCCATGCTGTTGAAGGTTGATTTCTTTGCTTGGCGTGAAACAGAAGAAGTTCTGTTTTCGCTCCGTTGAGTTTAAGATAACTCTTTGTCATCCAGTTCTCTATCAAAGAGAGGCAAGTCTCTAGATTGAGGTGGTGATCTTTACTGTTGCAGATGCGGAAATACAGTTGCGTGTCGTCTGCATATGAGTGATAAAGCAGTTTTTGGCTGCTGATAATCTCAAAAAGAGGACGAAGATAGACGTTAAACAGCACCGGTGACAGAGGCGATCCTTTGTACATGTTAGGAAAGGGACGTGCATCACATTTCAAACAGTGCCCTCGTCATTATGAAGTAAAAGAGAAGCCTCTTGACATCATCCAAGTACCTGATGCCACTCCTAACCTTTGTGGGGAAAACCTAGGTACCACAGTGCTTTGTACTACAAGCGATGACAATAAAATAGCCTTGTCAGTTGAAGACAGAGAGTTCATCAAAATAATGGACAAGGAATTCTTCCAGGATGAGTCTAAATGCTGGGTTGCACCATTACTTCTTCGTGCTGCCAGGACTAAACTCTCAACCAATTGTGAACAAGCTGTATCCGGATTCAACTCACTTCAACAAACACTAAAGAACAGGCCTGAAATGAAGGACCATTTCATCACCTTTATGAAAAGGATCTTTGACAATGATCACACTAAACCAGCTCCACCACTTCAAAGACATGATGAGTGCTGGTACCTGCCTTTCAGCGGAGTGTATCATCCACGTAATCCAAAGCAAATAAGGGTAGTATTTGACTCCAGTGCCAAGCATCAAGACGTATCCCTGAACAATGTTCTTCTCACTGGTCCGAACAACCTTGTAGGTGTACTTATGAGGTTTAGAAGAGAGCGAGTTGCCATAACTGCTGACATTGAACCAGGGATCATGGGCCCCTGGGCAAAGTAATGATCTGGGGCCCTTACAATGGAGACAGTGAAGGTAAACAGACAGGAGGCAGACAAACAAAGCTTCCCCTTTTGGGTGGAGCTCTGCATTAACTACATGAACAATCATTCTGTACAGCAAAGAAACAGTGGGAAAATACTACATACATAAAGTAACAAAGCTGTCCTGTGCATATAATATATATGCTAGAATTATGCCTCCCCAGCACTATGCCCCCGCTTCGCCCCAGATATGCCACCAACACTCTGACCCCTCTACACCCCTGATGTCCCCCAGCACTGTAACCATATACCATAATATACCCCTTGTATTGTGACCCCACTACATCCCTGATACCCCCTACACTGTGGCCTCTCTACATCCCTGATACCTCTAGCACTATAGAAACCCAAGCTACCCCAAGTAGTGCTACCCACTATAAACCCCAATTCCCCCCCAGCATTGTTTTTCCCCAATACACCCTTGATATCACGAAGCACCATTATTCCATCCACGTAGTATCCCCTTTTCCAGTGTAGATACAGTGCATGTTAACTTTTGGCTCTGTGCCCCCCTCCAGCACTGCACTCACCTATACCAATCAAGCAGGCAGAGGAGGGAGCCTCCCTCCAGGCATTCCAATCCTTACGGTGCAAATAGTGCTGGACAGCTGGCTCACCATGACACAATACACAATGCTACTTCCGCAGGTGTACTCTCAGTGCAGCTCCCACTCCAGCTCCTACCCAGCCTTCGAGTCCCGAGCATTCAAGCTGCATGGGGGGGGGGGGGTTTCAGAGCATCACTTGCGCTCCAGCCCTGCCCCTCCCTGCTGGCTGTGAAATAGGCATTGTTCTGCACGACATGGCGCACCGCTGCCAGCCTGCCTCCGCTCTGTATCCATCACTCTGAGTGCCATCATAGGGACCACAATTTTGGAGCAGCTTGGGCTCAAAGACCAGCTGCTTAGGGAAAGTGTAGGGGCCCCCCCATGCAGCTGGGGCCCCTGGGCAGTGCCCAGGTGTGCCCTCTCATTAAGACAGCCCTGCATTGAACAAATGTTTTATTGCTTCATTGTACATGAAGACCATAGGAACTTTCTAAGGTTTCTGTGGCACCGTGACAACAACATGGACAATGAGATAATTGAATACCGCATGAAGGTACATGTTTTTGGGAAATAGTCCCTCACCCGCTGTTGCAATATACGGTTTACGAAAGACTGCCCCTTGTTGGAGAAAGGGAGTATGGTGTGGACGCTTGATATTTAGTTGAGAGAGACTTCTATGTGGTCGATGGACTTAAATCTTTACCTACAGATGAAGAAGCCATAGACTTGCTTCAAAGGACACAATGTATGCTTTCTGAGGCCAACCTCATACTACACAAGATTGCCTCAAATAGTGTTGCTGTTATGAAAGCCTTTCAACCTGGCAATCATGCCACAGGATTTAAAGACTTAAATCTGGGAATGGACCTGTACAGAGAAGTCTGTACAGAGAAGTCTGGGCCTACGGTGGGACTTATTAAAAGATACGTTAGGCTTTCAAGTCAGCTTTGCAGACAAGCCATTCACCAAACGTGGTGTTCTGTCAGTGGTGAACAGTCTATACGATCCATTGGGATTCGTAGCTCCCATCAACATACAAGGTAAATCCCTACTTAGACAGCTCTCAGAGGCTATTAAAAATTGGGATGCTCCACTACCAATAGTCCAGTCAATAGGCGATAGCAGCCTTACCTCGAGGTAAGAGACTCTTCTAATCAAGCCCACATAGGGTTTCTGTTTGGGAAAGCTAAGTTAGCACCAAAGCCTGAACACACAATTCCCAGGCTTAAACTTTGTGGAACTGCACTAGCTGTAGAAATAGCATAATTTCATACTGTGTGAGCTAGACATTCAGATAGATGACATCAAATTCTACACAGACAGCAAAGTTGTTCTGGGCAACATATACAACCAGACTAAACGTTTCTACGTCTATGTCAGCAACCGTGTAGAGAGAATCAGGAAATCATCTAAACCTGAACAATGGCATTATGTTCCATCTAAAATTAACCCTGCAGATCATGCCACCAGGCCAATTTCTGCAAGTGTCTTTGCAAATTCTTTATGGTTAAGAGGTCCTGAATTCCTGCTGGGCCATTCAGAAGAAACCACAGCTGATGTCTTCAGTCTTTTAGATCCTAACAAAGATCCAGAGATCCGTCCTGAAGTCAAGACCTTTGTCACTGATCTGAACCCTAACCTCCAAGTTGGAAACCTTGTTCTGCTTAAGGACCAGCAAGCTGAAAGAATTGAATGGCCTATGGGACTTATTGTAAAGAGCATTCCTAGTGATGACGGTAAGGTACGGTGGCGGTGGAGGTGAAAGTTTCAAGACAAGGGACTGTAAAGACTTTCATCAGGCTTATCACGGAACTTATTCTGCTCTTGCCCTTTGGAGAATGAACTTCTTTGCTTACGCTTCTGGATCCTACTTGTGACTTCAAGAAGAATGTGTCTTGAACTTTAAGTGACACTTCTTAACGCCTTATTGCAGTTATTATTGTTGCATAAATATGCATGTTCTTTTACGTCTTTCAGGTTTTCAAGACATCAAGGCAAATACCACTGTTTGTTATTTGCAGTTGCATCACTACCGTTCTGATATATATATAGTGACATTTACAATGCCAGATGGGGAGTGTGCCGCCCCATGGGCATAGATTTGTTATATATACAGTATATACATATTGTTTCTCTGAACCATTTTCCATGTTGTTATGTTTGTTTACATGCTGTCATCTAGTGACCTTTTATGGTAATGCTCAGTTCTGTATTTCTTTTGTCTGATTATGACACACTTCCTTTCTGTGTATGCTCCACCCTTCTTCCTGACTTTCTTCTTCCTCTGTCATGGCTGAAGCTTCAGGCCGCATGTAACAAGGGCACATGTATTCTGCATAAGTAAGCTACAGGCAGTATCATCTTTTGACCGCACAATACTACAACCTGTTCATCTGCTGCAACCTGTCATCTGATGTATTCTGATGTTTGGATTAAAGCAACTTATGTGAGAAGAATCGGTATTGGTGAGTTCAAGCTATCTGATAAGGGTTGTCCTCAGTGATTATATCTGCTTATACAGGCTTATAGAGGTCTCACAAGGGATAAATCGCTTCACAACAATCAGAGTCAGAGGAGGGATATCCCTTCTCTTTTTCAAGTTCTGAACTGTTCATGATAGAATACTGGTGGCAGTGAGCAGCAATTGTGTGGATGCAAATGCCTTGTTGATGTCAGAGGTCAGAGGAGAATGGGCAGACTTGTTCAAGACGATAGAAAGGCAACTTCAACCCAAATAACCACTCATTACAAGCAAGGTATGCTGAATAACATCTCTAAATACACAACACATTGAACTTTGAACCAGATGGGCTACAGCAGCAGAAGACCACACCGGTGCCACTCCTGTGAGCTAAGAACAGGAAACCGAGGCTAACATTTGCACAGACTCCCAAAAATTGGACAATAGAAGATTTGAAAAACATTGCCTGGTCTGATGAATCTCGATTTCATCATGCCACGTTCAGATGGTAGGGTCAGAATTTGGCGTAAACAACATGAACGCATGTATCCATCCTGCCTTGTATCAATGGTTCAGGCTGGTGGTGTAATGGTGTGGGAGATAATTTCTTGGCACACTTTGAGCCCCTTAGTACCAATTGAGCATTGTTTAACCACTCCAGTATCTGCCCATACTCAAATGAGGTCCACAGGAGGGATCTCCTATCCTCGGTGGACATGACGTCCTGGGCTTCCCAGCTGTCTAGAGGGCGCACGGCATCACTCAGAACCCGGTGCACATGCCGGGTGTTCACGATGTCCGCTGGGCACCTGCGATTGCCCGTGATCACTGTAAACACATGTCAGAGGTGAGGAGACCAATGTGTGTTCCAAGTACAGAGGAACACACATTGGTCTCCTCCCCTTGTGAGTCCACTCCTCCTACAGTTAGAATCACTCCCTTGGGAACATATTTAACCCCTTGATCGCCCCTAGTGTTAACCCCTTCCCTGCCAGTCACATTTACACAGTAATCATGTTTTATAGCACTAATTTCTGTATAAATGTGAATGGTCCCAAAAATTTGTCAATAGTGTCTGATATGTCCGTCGCAATGTCACAGTCACAATAAAAATTGCAGATCGCCGTCATTACTACCGGTAGTAAAAAAAAAAAAAATGCAATAAATCTACCCCCTATTTTGTAGACGCTATAGCGTTTGCGCAAACCAATCAATATATGTTTATTGCAATTTTTTTTTACAACGATATGTAGAAGAATACATATCGGCCTAAACTGAGGACATTTTTTTTTTTTTTTAAACTGTGATATTTATTAAATCAAAAAGTAAAAAATATGGTGTTTTTTTTCAAAATTGTCTCTCTTCTTTTGTTTATAGAGCAAAAAATAAAACCGCAGAGATGATTGTGGGAAAAAAAGAACGTCAATTTTGTTTGGGAGCCACATCGCACAACCGCGCAATTGTCATTCAAAGTGCAACAGCGCTGAAAACTAAAAATTGGTCTGGGCAGGAAGAGGGTGAAAGTGCCTGGTATGGAAGTGGTTAAACACCACGGTCTACCTGATTATTGTTGCTGACCACATCCATCCCTTTATGACTACAGTGTCCCATCTTCTGATGGCTCCTTCCAGCAGAATAATGCACCATGTCACAAAGCTCAAATCATCTCATCACTGGTTTCTTAAACATGACAGTGAGGTCACTGTACTCCAATGGCTTCCACAGTCGCCAGAACTCATCAAATAGAGAATCTTTGGGATGTGGTGTAATAGGAGATTTACATCATGGATGTGCAGCTGACAAACCTGCAGCAACTTTGCGATGCTATTCTGTCACTATGGACCAAAATCTCTGAGGAATGTTTCCAACACCTTGTTGAATCTATGCCACAAAGAATTAAGGCAGTTCTAAAGTCAAAAGGGCGTCCAAACCCGTACTAACAAGGTGTACCTAATAAAGTGGCCGTGAGCTTGTATTGCCACGTACACAGGATCATTTTTTGTGATGAAAAAAAACGATGTTTTCTGTGAAGTAAAAAACGACGTTTTTGAAACGTCACTTTTCAAAGACGCATACACACCATCGTTTTTTTCACAAAAAGCGAGGTTACGTTCACCACTCTTTTCCATTGAAGCTCGCTTCATAACTAGCTTCTGGGCATGCGCGGGTTGAAAAACGTCGTTTTAAACAACGTTTTTGCTACACACGGTGACTTTTTGTGAAACAAAAAACGACGTTTTGAAAAACGACACAAAAAATTCACGCATGTTGGAATTTTTTTTGGGTCGTTTTTTTTAAGACAAAAAACAAAGTTTTGCCCACACACGATCAATTTAAATGACGTTTTAAAAAACAACGTTTTTTTTCATCGCAAAAAAAGACCGTGTGTACGCGAAATATCTTGTGCAAATGAACTGTTTTGCTTAACCAATGATTTGTTAACTCTGTTGGGCTCTTTTCACAGGTGTAACTTCAGATGATAAAGCCCAAAAAAATGGACAAACAAGCTAAAAAAACAAGGTACAGCGAATGGGGTCATCAAAGATCCCCAATTCATTGAGCGTGTTTCCCTTAGGTAAGCATGGTTCCTAACTTTTCATTATTTCTACCTTTGTGCCCATATGGGAGGTGTGTGATCCATATATATCCCTTAATCCCTGCCTGTACACACAATCGGATATCTGATGGAATCTAATCCGATGGATTTTTTTGTCGGAAATCCGATGAAGCTAACTTTCATCAGTCTTGCCTACACACCATCAGTCAAAAATCGGACCGTGTCCAACGCGGTGACGTAAAACACTACGACGTGCTGATAAAAATGAAGTTCAATGCTTCCGAGCATGCGTCCAACTTGATTCTGAGCATTCGTGGATTTTTGACCGATGGACACACCACTGATTACAATAACATAGATTCATGCATTGCATGAATCTATGTTGTTGTTGCCGGCCGCTGGTCTATTCAGATGGCCGGACTGTGAGCACCGGCCACCTGAATAACGGCAGCTGGTTAGCTGTGCGGAAGTGCCTATAAGGCGTCTCAGCCAATCAGGTTCACCGGGTCTGTTTACCGGTAACCTGATTGGCTGAAGCGTCATCGAGGGCGGGAGAAGACATCGAGGGACGTGGAAGGAGGATAGCCGACCTCAGAAAGGTAAGTTCCAGACAGGGGGGGGGATTTTAAAGAGCACAGCGGCATCAATTCGCACAGTGGCGACAATGGGCACAGTGGCGACAATGGGCACAGTGGCGACAATTAAAGGACACAGTGGTGACAATTAAAGGGCACAGTGGCGACAATTGGCACAGTGGAGACAATTGATGGGCACAGTGGCTGCGTTTGATGGCATAGCACAGTGGCTGTGTTTGGTGGCATGGCGCAGTGGTGACAATTGATGGCACAGTGGCTGCGTTTGATGGCACGGCACAGTGACTGCATTTGATGGCATGGCACAATGGTGACAATTGCTGGCACAGTGGCTGCTTTTGATGGCATGGCACAGTGGTGACAATTGATGGCACAGTGGCTGTGTTTGGTGGCATGGCGCAGTGGTGACAATTGATGGCACAGTGGCTGCGTTTGATGGCACGGCACAGTGACTGCATTTGATGGCATGGCACAATGGTGACAATTGCTGGCACAGTGGCTGCTTTTGATGGCATGGCACAGTGGTGACAATTGATGGAACAGTGGCTGTGTTTGGTGGCATGGCACAGTTAATGCGTTTGATGGCATGGCACAGTGGTGACAATTGATGGCACAGTGGCTGCGTTTGATGGCATAGCACAGTGGCTGCGCTTGATGGCATGGCACAGTGGTGACAATTGATGGCACAGTGGCTGTGTTTGATGGCATGGCACAGTGACTGCATTTGATGGCATGGCACAATGGTGACAATTGATGACACAGTGGCTGCGTTTGATGGCATGGCACAGTGGTGACAGTTGATGGATCAGTGACTGTGTTTGATGGCATGGCACAGTGACTGCGTTTGATGGCATGGCACAGTGGTGACAATTGATGGCACAGTGGCTGCGTTTGATGGCATGGCACAGTGGCTGTGTTTAATGGCATGGCACAGTGGTGACAATTGATGGCACAGTGGCTGTGTTTGATGGCATGGCACAGTGACTGCGTTTGATGGGATGGCACAATGGTGACAATTGATGGCACAGTGACTGCGTTTGATGGCATGGCACAGTGGTGACAATTGATGGCACAGTGACTGCATTTGATGGCATGGCACAATGGTGACAATTGATGGCACAGTGGCTGCGTTTGATGGCATGGCACAGTGGTTACAATTAATGGAACAGTGGCTGTGCTTGGTGGCATGGCACAGTGACTGCATTTGATGGCATGGCACAGTGGTGACAATTGATGGCACAGTGGCTGCGTTTGATGGCATAGCACAGTGGCTGCGCTTGATGGCATGGCACAGTGGTGACAATTGATGGCACAGTGGCTGTGTTTGATGGCATGGCACAGTGACTGCATTTGATGGCATGGCACAATGGTGACAATTGATGACACAGTGGCTGCGTTTGATGGCATGGCAATTGATGGATCAGTGACTGTGTTTGATGGCATGGCACAGTGACTGCGTTTGATGGCATGGCACAGTGGTGACAATTGATGGCACAGTGGCTGCGTTTGATGGCATGGCACAGTGGCTGTGTTTAATGGCATGGCACAGTGCTGACAATTGATGGCACAGTGGCTGCGTTTGATGGCATGGAACAGTGGCTGTGTTTAATGGCATGGCACAGTGGTGACAATTGATGGCACAGTGGCTGTGTTTGATGGCATGGCACAGTGACTGCGTTTGATGGGATGGCACAATGGTGACAATTGATGGCACAGTGACTGCGTTTGATGGCATGGCACAATGGTGACAATTGATGGCACAGTGGCTGCGTTTGATTGCATGGCACAGTGGTGACAATTGATGGCACAGTGGCTGTGTTTGATGGCATGGCACAGTGACTGTGTTTAATGGCATGGCACAGTGGTGACAATTGATGGCACAGTGGCTGTGTTTGATGGTATGGCACAGTGACTGCGTTTGATGGGATGGCACATTGGTGACAATTGATGGCACAGTGGCTGCATTTTGAGCACCAGCCACCACTGAATGAGAGGGTCAACCTTAAAGCGGAGCTCCACCCTAAAGTGGAACTCACACTGATTGGAACCCTCCCCCCCCCTCCGGTGTCACATTTGACACCTTTCAGGGGGAGGGGGGTGCAGATACCTGTCTAAAGACAGGTGTTTGCACCCACTTCCGGCCACAACAGTCTTGTAGCTGCTGGCTTTTTAATATTTTTGTTTCAGCGGACATCCTCTTTAAATATAAACACGACTCGAATTCTTATTCCAAAAATTTAGTTTTCCTTTAATGCCAAGTACACGCGATTGGATTTTCCATCGGAAAATCCTTGGATGTTTTTTCCGACGGAATTCGTCTCAAGTTTGGCTTGCATATGCACAGTCACACAAAAGTTCTCTGAACTTTCGACTGTCAAGAACGCGGTGACCTACAACACTACGATGAGCCAAGAAAATTAAGTTCAATGCTTCTGAGTATGCGTCAAATTGTTTCTGAGCATGCGTCGGAATTGCTACAAACGATCAGATTTTCCGATAGGAATTTTCTTCCATCGGAAAATTTGAGAACCAGCTCTCAATGTTTTGTTGATAGAAATTCCGACAGCAAAAGTCCAATGGAGCACACACACGGTCGGAATTTTCGTTCAAAAACTCACGTCAGACTTTTTGCTTTCCAATCGTGTGTACGGGGCATAAGCGTCTGCTCAAAGAGATTATTGCATGGTCAAAGGCCTAGTTATTGAACAGCTTGTGCCCTGAAGCAAGCAGCTTGCAAAGAGAAGTATTGTTGTAGAAGTGATACAACAGTCTGGTCTTTCAGGCAATCCATTAACAGAGACATATACAGTAAAAATCACAGCCTTAAATATCCAAAGAACATAGAGCTGACATAAATAACAAATGATGAACATGAGTAATATGGTCACACAGACATAATAATATCATTTTGTGTTGAGTTGTACTATTTTGTAGATAAAGACAAATGTGCTCATCAAATTCCACTTGTGGTCAAGGAAGACGCTGCGTCATAGTACTAAGTTTTACAATAATAGTAAAAAAAAAGTAATTTCACAAACATTACAAACCTATACAGTCATGCTATGTATGTCATGTATATAAATAGTGAAATGCAATGGATAAACCAAACATGGTATTTCCAAATATAGACTGGGGTCTTGACCCTGAGTTGAAGAAAAAGCAACCCATGCAGTTAATTTCCCTTTTGCACTCTAATGCCGCGTACACGCGATCGGGCTTCTGCCCGGCCAAATCACATCGGAATTCCATCAGAAAAATATAAAACATATATCTGATGTCCGATGGAATTCATCAGAATTTCCGATGAAAAAACTCAGATGGGGCTACACACGATCGGAAAATCCGATGAAAAAACTTTTTCCATGGGAAATTCCGATGTGTGTACGGGGCATAAGAGTCAAATGCTTGTTTTGTTTAGAGAATAATGAATTGCTTACCTTATTCCTCACTCCTCTAGCAGCTGATGCTCTTCTCCACTATCTTGTGCCCCTGGGATGTGGTCAGGCCTGATGAAGCGTACACACGATCATTTTTTGGCTTGTAAAAAAAACAACGTTTTTCAGCCTCTCGAAAAAACAACGTTTTTCCCAACTTCATCATTAAAAGGGCCTTGCCTACACATGATCGTTAAAAAATATGCTCTAGCAAAGCGTGGTGACATACAACACATACGACGGCACTATAAAGGGGAAGTTTCATGTGGATGGCGCCACCCTTGGGGCTGCTTTTGCTGGATTCGTGTTAGTAAAAGACGATTCACGCTTTTCTGTCTGTTACAGCGTGATGAATGTGCTTACTCCATTACTAACGGTAGTTTTACCAGAACGAGCCCTCCCTACTCATAACTTGCTTCTGAGCATGCGTGGGTTTTTAATGTCGTTAAAGCCCACACACGACCATTTTTTACAACCCGAAAAACAACATTGTTTAAAATGTTGTGAAAAAATAGAGCATGTTCGAAATTTTTTTTTGGTCGTTTTTCAGAACCCGAAAAATGCTGCGAAGCCCACACACGATCGTTTTAAAATATTTTTTTTTAAAAACGTTGTTTTTTACAAGCCGAAAAATGATCGTGTGTGCGCGGCATTAGACGTCCTCACATACAATGCAGGACCACTGCTGCTGTCTTGTTTGAGATGACATCAGAGAGCTGAGGTCCGTCAGGCAGCAAAGAAGGGCAACTTCAGGAGAGCAACTTATGAAGAGGAGAAAGCCCGCAGTAAAGAGGAATAAGGTAAGTATTTCACCATATTTCTACCTCCTTAGACAATTTTTTTTTTCCTCTTGCA
Source organism: Rana kukunoris (assembly GCA_029574335.1). Lineage (NCBI taxonomy): Eukaryota > Metazoa > Chordata > Amphibia > Anura > Ranidae > Rana > Rana kukunoris. The sequence continues at coordinate 53,289,936 of CM056049.1, forward strand.
GTATGGATAGAGACCCATTGCAAGATCACTGATATCCACGACCCTGACCTCTGCCAAACCCCCCTCCCCCCGCTGAACAACTTTGATCTGAGAACCCCCCCCCCGCTGAACAACTCAGGTCTGCGGAACCCCCCCCCCCCCTTGCTCAACAAGGTGTCCCTCATTCCCATCTCAAAAAGTTGGGAGGTATGCAGCAAGCATGGCCACACAGCACAGCCAGAGCTGGAACAGAGGCCTTAAATTTAGCCAAATAAACATGGTCAGAGGCAACTAACTCTCTGACCCCCTCTAAATTTACAGCAGCACCTGCTATGAAAGTAGCCAGGCGCTACATTTATATCAGTGGGAGAATGGATAATGGATTCCCACGCATATACCAGTGCCTGAATTACCACTCTGCAGCCAGAAAACGTGCCATGAGTCAATTCTTGGACAGAAACTAAAGAAAATAAGTGTCAATAATTAAAATGGGGATGACATTTTCAGGAAAACCTTCATCCATTTGCCATTTTTTGGTCACAGCTCAGCTTTAATAATAACATAACTGGATTAAGTTGTGTGTTTTTGAAAACATTTTCCTGGAATTCCACTTTAACTAACAGCCTAAAAATCCTCTACATATGTAACACTGGCACCTGCTCAGTTTGGACCTTGGCCCCGAAGCACGTTTAGTCCCTCTTTGATACACTCCATTCAAACCGCAGGACTGCAGCAATTTTTCACTCCATTATGCCAAGTCTGCTAAGATGAATGTTTAAGCCAGACAACCACATAAAACAGACATTGTATTTCCTATTGGACCTATTAGATTAACATTATTCGGTAGCTGAACACTATGAGGAGACAGGGAGCTGTCTGCAACTGAGGCATGTACGTTCAGAGGATGTCTTTGAAAACTTCCACTAACAGGGAACATCCTGAAATAAGCGAAGACAAAAAAAAAAAAAACGTCTGAAATATTTTGGGTTTACTTTTTGCTTTTTTTTGTGAAGGATGTGGGAAATTAAGAAAAAAAAAAAAAAAAAAGCCAGGACAAATGCCGCACATTCTATTAATCTCCAAAGGGTGGAGTACACTTTTAGCAGTCACTGTGGCTAGTTAAGTGATTTACAAGATCTTTCATTTGGTACGGAGAATCATTGCTCACTGCATATTTCCAATACCTGACGATATGCTAACCGTACAACCACAAACTCAAAGCATCCTGCTGCTCCTTCAACAACTTTATCGCAAGAGTCAGAAAACAAGAAAGACTAAATGTTTTCCTTTAATGGCTCTTTGTTGGATAGGGATGACAAAATATATGTCCTGTGTTGATGATGCTGATGGAATTGTGCTGATATGCAGTTGCAACTTTAAAGCCAATTCTTCTATATAGGAGAAAGTGATAAAAATCGAGGGAGGGGGTTATAACCACAGAAATAAAAGGCATTTGATTATGTGTTTGATGAATATAATTCAGGGTATTAACCACTTGCCGACCGACGCGCAATGATATATACGTTGGCACAATGGCAGCGGTGGGCAAGTGAACGTACCTGTACGTCACCTTTAAGAAGCTGCGCGGCGGGCGCGCACGACAGCTGAAGCTTGCGCGCCCGCCGAACTCTCTCTGAGTTTGCCCGCAAACTCAATGTTCGCCAGCGGCCCGCGATTCTGTTATGGAGAGGTAAACATTTCCCTGTTCTGCCTAGTGACAGGACAGAGATCTACTGTTCCATGTGATAGGGAGCAGTGATCTCTGTCATGTCACTTGCAGCCCAGCCCCCCCACAGTTAGAATCAGTCCCTGGGACACACTTAACCTCTTTATCGCCCCCTAGTGTTTAACCCCTTCCGTGCCAGTGTCATTTACACAGTAATCAAACAAATGGACCAAAAATATGTTTTCTAACCATTTTAGTCCTGGAAGAATTGACCCCCTTCCTGACCAGAGCACTTTTTACAATTTGGCACTGCGTCGCTTTAAATGACAATTGCGCAGTGGTGCGACCCTGTACCCAAACAAAATTGACGTTCTATTTTATCGCAGAGAGCCTTGGTGACGGCTCTGCAGCTTACTCATGTATTTGCAAATGCGTGCAAACCAATCCTCTGCTTTTTACATATACAGTAGACAGTTGAATTTGGCTTGCTGTTTGGGTGGCAAGTAGGAGCCTGGTTATAAATGTTTACTGTTTTACTTATACTACTGTTTGTTAAAAAACGCATCTCATTTAAAGTCTCAAAAACCCTCTTTTTTGTATCAAATAGGGATGGAGGCGTGTGTTTTTCATACGCCTCATTTAAAGTCCCAACCCTAGTTTTCTTTTTACACAGTAATCAGTGCATTTTTATAGCACTGCTCGCTGTATAAATGACAATGGTCCTAAAATAGTGTCAAAAGTGTCCACCGCAATATCACAGTCATAATAAAAAACGCAGATCGCCGCCATTACTAGTTAAAAAAAAATATTAATAAACATGCTATAAAACTATCCCCCAATTTGTAGAGGCTAAAACTTTTGTACAGACCAATCAATATACGCTTATTGCGATTTTTTTTTTAACCAAAAATATGTAGAAGAATATATATCAGCCTAAACTGAGGAACCATTTTTTTTGTTTTAAATGTAATATGTATTATAGCAAAAAGTTAAAGCTATTGGGGTAGATTCACAAAGATCAGCGGATCTTTTGATCCGCGTGATCTATCTATTTTACGATCCGCCTGCGCCAGTTTTTGAGGCAAGTGCTGTATTCAGAAAGCACTTGCCTCGTAAGTTGCCCTGGCGGATCGTAAATCCCCCGGCGGAATGCAAATTTCGCGGCTAGAGGGAGTTTACTATTTAAATCACGCGCGTCCCCGCGCCGATCGTACTGCGCATGCGCCGCCGGCTAAATTTCCCAGCGTGCATTGCTTCAAATGACGTCGCAAGGACGTCATTGTTTTAGACATTAACGCAATTAACGTATGGCCGTATTCCCGAACGACTTACGTAAATGACGTAAAAAATTCAAAACTCGACGCGGGAACGACGGCCATACTTAACATAGGATATGCCGCACTTACACCGCATATAGCAGGGGTAACTATCCGCCGGAAAAAGCCGAACGCAAACGAAAGCGTCACCTAGCGGACGGCGGGAGATTGCAGCCTAAGATCCGACAGTGTAACTCACTTACACCAGTCGGCTCTAAGGGAGATCTATGCGGAACCTGATTCGAGGAATCAGCCGCATAGATCCGAGCGTCGGATCTCACAAATACGACGGTGTATCAGTAGATACACCGTCGTATCTCTATGTGAATCTACCCCATTGTGTTTTTTTTCTAAATTTTCGCTCTATTTTTGTTTATAGCGCAAAAAATAAAAACCACAGAGGTGATCAAATACCACCAAAAGAAAGGTCTATTTGCGGGAAAAAATAGGGTCGTACCACTGCGCAATTGTCAGTTAAAGCGACACAGTGCCATATTGTAAAATGTGCTCTGGTCAGGAAGGGGGTCAATTCTTCTGGGGCTTAATCGGTTAGAAAACATATTTTTGGTCCATTTGTTTGATTTTCTTATAGTAAAGCTATACAGTAGCTTAAAGCAAAACATGTTTTGCCTTTACTGCCGCCTTATTTGGGTCAAATTGATTGTAGTTTTTTTACCATAATAAGGAAAAAAATTGAAGGATGGCAAGTGTTTCTCAAATTAACACAATTCCATATGTGAATGTGATGTAGAGTTTCTCTGTGCCAATTCCAGAGAATAAACCCATTCTGCCGTTGACCCGAATTATGAAAGCATGCAGAGAGCTGAGGATCAGACTGCTTGCTTCCTTTCTTTCAGCCGCACAAGAGACCGTACCCTTTATTTCTTTATAGCTTTATAGTAGGGCTGTGCAAATTAACTTTTAATTAATCGATTAATCTTTAATTTTTTTAATCGATCAAAATATTTTCGATCGATTAAAATTCTTTTGATTGGTACTCTTCTCTCCGTCAGCTTCTGGGCCTTCAGGGAGTTCCGTCGGAGATCCAGTAACGTCACGGACACCGGCGGGGCTTGCAGTGTCCATCAGAAGGGCTCCTTAGCTGTGCCTTCATATCTGCATGTCGGCGGGACCTTATTATCTGCCACACGCAAGGGCTGTTACACTTCCCCCTATCACTTCCCTCTATCAACCTGGGATTCTACAACCATCCACTGGGAGTTGTGATAGTTCCCTTTTTTTTTTTTTTTTTAAAGTGTATTTTGTGCGTGAACTCGAGAGAGAGGAGCCAGACTGCAGGAGTTGGGAGTAGGCAGACCCTCCCCCCGGAGGCAATCGCCATCCTTCTCCATGCCCCCGGTGGCAATGGCGGGTGTGAGGGGGGGCCTCCCACTCACCCCGCCCTACCTGCTCCACTTGGGAGCCCAACTGGGGCCCAACAGGACCCCATCGGGGCAGAGGGACTCCCCCTATGAGGGAGTGAGGGGGCCTGACCCACCAAGCCAGCCCCGTAGGTCCTTCGCCTCTCTTTAGGAGACCGCATGGCCAAAGTGTGTGCGTATTAAACCAATTTTGTGTGCGTGCAAGTGTGGTGGTTTTTTGTGGGGGGGGGTGGGCATACTAAGCACAGGCGTACCTTGCATAGCACACCCACCGGGAGCCGGGCTGAGACCACCAAACTCAATTCACATGTAGCCGAGACCGGTGGTAGTTCCCTTCATGGGACAGCTACATGCCGACGGACTGATGTTAACCTCTCCTCATCTGGATTCAGGTATCGTTGTACACATTTTTATACCAGTATCATACTTGACTACATATTTTTATGACTGCTTTTGGTACGGTTTGGTATTACTCGCACCATTTTTACAGTTTATGTAGCTACATCGATTTTATCTCCAGTGCAATATTTATTTTGTTACCTACTTGAAGATTATAAAAGCTTTAATGCTATTTCCATCGAGCGCTGTCTTTGTGTGTTTTTTGTATCCTGCTATCCATGTTTCCAGTGGTTGGGAGCTGCACTGGGAATCGGCCTGCAAGGAGATCAGCTAAAAGTAGTTGGATCTGTATGTGCATTATAATTAATCGAAATTAGTCGATTAATCGATTAAAATAAAAAACGATTAATCAAACACAAAAATTTTGATCAGTAACAGCCCTACTTTATAGTCAAAATTACATCATACACATAAGCACATTTCATTGGCTTAGTCCATAAGGGTCTTTTCCTGTTCCATGTTCTTCTTGCCATGTGGCACAAAAGTTCCTTGTGGCATACAGGGTCCCATCCTGAATCTTACAGTGGTTTCTTTTCAGAGCCATATATGTAACATATCATAAAATATTCATTTTATTATCTTCCATCACAAATGTTGCCATCATTTCAGGGTTTTTATACAAAATTTGTTGAGTTCATAATGTTACTATCAAATGCTAATTTTCATACAAAATGTTGCTGGTGTATAGCTTTATAGTATAGTTTTAGAATATTAGGATTTTTACAAACAGAAACAAGTGTGGAAATCTATCAGAGACAGAAGGAAGGGGATGAAACCAAGGAAAGCAAACATACTGGTAAAAAAAAACTGAAGTGTATTGACACATATGTATTACACAAAGGTAAAGTTCCCCTCAACACAGCAGGAAGTTCAACTATAAATCTCTGCCTGTTGCTAATCTGCCTTGGATCAGAGCGGTTTGCACAGATGAAGGGCTGCTCTTCCCAAAAGCACATGGCTAATATAAATAAAAGTTCCAAACCAAAGGAACACAGAACTTTTGTTCCAGTGACCTGTTTCTGGAGCCCGACAGCTGATCGGAAGCAAAAACGAAAATGCATTAGTTAAGGAAGCTTTGAGGCCTCTCAGACTTTCATGGATATTTAGACATAGAGGAGCCTGAAAAATGTGGCATCTCTAGATGGGGGTAAAATTAAATAAGAAAGGGAAACAAGCACGGTCTACTATGTTGGAATAAATGTTTTCTCACGCATTTACACATTTTAAAATATATTAAACCAAATCACAAAAAACCTACATAATCTTTCATATGTTCTTGTATTTAAAAAGTTTTTATTTTTTAATCTACAGCCTTAAATACCCAAAGGTCATTGTTCAGTCCTTAGATCAGTGGTTCTCAACCTTCTAGTGCAGTGACCCCTTGATAAAATTTCCCAAGTTGTTGGAACCCCTAACAGTAAAATTATTTTCGTAGTGTGGGTTGTCAGCAACCAAGGCAAGACAAGTAATTTGCACCCCCAACCCACTGACATTTAGCCTCCCTTCCACTTGTACAGTATTAAAAGCCATTATGGTACCTTTTAGGATGTAGCACTCTTTCTCTTTGTTCTCCTTTCCCTTTTATCTCTCTCTATCCTATTTTCTTATATGCCCCGTCCCCCTCTCTAGCCAACTTTCTTGTTCTCTTATTCTTTCTCTTTCTTTTTCTTTGTTCCTCCCCCTCTTTTCCTTGACCTTCCATGGTATGCTCTATTTTAATTCTCTATTTTTATTCCTTCTATTTCTTTGGTGGGGGGGGGGTCTAGTTGGGATACATGGCAGTGCTGGCAGGGCGTTGAGATGAGTGGGAATTCTAGGGGGAGTTCTGATCAGCCAACTTAGGTGCTCTTAATCAAGGTCATCTGCTGATCTGAGAACTGTAGTGGGGATTTTTAATGTCAACTATATCCTCAGGTATTGTTACTCACTGTGTCTCTGGCTTCATGGTGTCTCCGACTTTGTGGTGGTTCTTAGCAGTGACACCTATGCTGAAATAGGGTCTCCTCCATCCCCTCCCACTTCACATTTCTCACCAGTCAACTGACCTCTAGTCTGACCACCCCCCCACCCCCAGCCATGCCGTGAACAGAATGGGCGGCTGTGAAGAGACTGGGTGGGCGGCTGCAAATAGGCTGGGAGAGCGGTTCAGGCTTCAGGAACAGCTCAGGATTCGGTGACCCCTGGCAAATCATCATTTGACCCCAAGGTTGAGAACCACTGCTTTAGAGAATTAAAAATCAAAAAATTCATTATAATACTAATATAATACAATAAAAATTGAAAAATGAAATACAAATGTAGTCCCATCCATCATCACACATTTAATGTGAAACCTAAAAACAAGTACTGTATACCGTAGCTACCTGGGCCGGACTTACCATTGGGCTTGACTGGACTCAAGCCCATGGGCCCCGCCTAATAGGGGGCTCAGCCCGTTTACGTTTAATTCTTTTCAATAATATGGCAGTAGTTTAATTTTTAATTTAAAGTGTGTTGATTGGTCTAGCATTTTTACCTATTCTAGGAACACTGATCATTTTTGTCCTCCTTCCAAGTAGACAAACTGTCTTTCTTTCTTTTATTATTACCCTTGTGAAGCTATTTTTGCAATATTATGCCCAGTGTCTGTCCTTTTGCTGGATGTGGCATGTTACTTTGACTCCAGTTGCTCGATTTGCCCTTTGAATACATCGCACTCTGACTTGTGTCAGTGCTTTTTTGTGCCCATGCGCAGTATACATCATGTCCTTCGGGACAACACTATGTTTACTATTAATGACTACACGTTATCATTATGTGACACGGTCGCAATGACGTCATTACGCCCGGTCATTCTTCTGCGCATGTGCGGATATCTGAATGACACTATTTATAGCTGCGGCGACTACCGATGGATAGATGTCTCGTACGGCAGAATTATATCATCCCTCTTCATCTGACAGGTACAGCGGAAGCTCTTTCCTTGCCAGGCTCTTTGTGGTGATATTGGGTTATTTATCCTCATACACACATTCATTTTATGCTGTTTTGCTTCCCTGGGCATACCCCTTTGAAGTGGTAGAACTGTACCCTCCACTTATACCAGTATAATTGAATCTGATCCTGGAATTTTGGATACGCTGACCTTCCCTCTGTACCTCCCCTTTTTTTGTGGATTTAATATACTATTGGGTGTTTTTGCCTTTTTTTCATAGCATTTTTACCTGGCCCTGCCCTGCAATGAAATTTTTTATTTAATTAGCTAAATAAAATGTCAGTCATCTTGAGGTTTGCTGATTGGTTATTAGCAGTTACGTAGTGCCTTGTTTACTGCCATTGAGAAAACCTGTCTGCATTAGACAGTGATGTAATGGCGGACAAACGGTATCAGAGTGGCGCACTTAAAAGAAAACTAAAGAATGAAAGACAGCAATGCAAAAAGGAAGTTCTCAGTAAAATGAAAAGGATTACTGGATTTTTTACACCCAGACACCACAGCCTGATGTGCAAGCAGAGAATCCAAAAAACATTTGTCATCGAATTGTTCATTAAGGAGATTCGTTCAAAAATACTGAATTATCCATGAAACAAGTGTATTTCATTGAGGAAATGAATCATGCATTCAAACCCAATTTTTTCTTTAAAAAATTCAGATTAATTAAAAATGTTTAATAGACTTCAGCAATTAACATAAATTATGTAATTTTGTTTAATTGTTTGTTCAGAATCGTGACCTCTATTTTTATTCTCAGTTTATCCAGAATTGTGTAGCTCTAATACAGTACATAGCTTGTGTATGTATCATTTTGTTCTATTTAAAGTAATGTATAGAAGGTAGGGCAGAAAGTGATTCAAGCCCAGTGGACCCCACCACCCTAAGTCCTGCCCTGGTAGCTACACAAGGCATATATATGCAATAGAAAACATCCCCCCGCGATCTATAATCTCTCTACAATTCAAAAGCCATACTAGAACCCGTATTTTTAGGGTGTCAACCGATTGCCCTTGTGTACCAATTGTCATCTTTTTACACAGGCTTCTGGCAGAGACAGTGGGGTTGATTTACCAAAGGAGTAGAGTATGTTTACTTGCAAAGTAAATTTTTTACTTAATAATGAATGAGGTGAAGCAAAGTGGAAATTCACTTTGCAAAGAATACCCAATCAGCTGAGTAAACCTTTAAGGCCCTGTACAAACGATCAGACATGTCTGATGAGACTTGTCTGACGGACCGTTTTCATCAGACAACTCTGAACTTGTCTGATGGTCTGATGTGCGTACACACCATCGGACCAAAGTCCGATCAGACCAGAACGCAGTGACGTAGAACACAACGACGTGATGAAAAAACGAAGTTCAATGTTTCCAAGCATGAGTCGACTTGATTCTGAGCATGCGCGGGTTTTTGGTCCGATGCTTTTGTGTACTAACCATTGAACCTGTCCAACGGACAGGTTCCATCAGACAGGTTTTAAAGCATGTTTTAAAACTTTGGTCTGACGGACAACGATCTAATGGGCCGTACACACCATCAAACTTGTCTGATGAAACTGGTCTGCAGACCAGTTTCATCAGACATGTCTGATCGTGTGTACAGGGCCTTAGAAGAACTTTTTGCTTGTATATGATTGAATTATTGAAGTCAATACAACAAGTTATTGGTTCAGGAATGTGAAAGATATGTAGGTCAACATAGAACACTGATAAAAACAAGCTACTATTGACCACATGGGAGTTTTTTTTTTTAGTTAACCCCCTGGCGGTATTCCCAAGTTGGACTCGGGGTGGAATTTCAGAACCAAAAGCTGTAACCCCGAGCCCGACTCGGGATCGCCTCGCAGGATCCACAGGCATGGGTTACTTACCTTGTCCTTACCGTGGATCTTGCGATGCCTCTCCGCTGTGTGATCAAGCAGTGTCCTCGCTCTAATTCACACAGTGCCTGTGTGGGGCCGAGCCCAGTTACAATGCATGGGGCGGAGAACGGCGCCAAATTCAAAAAAGTAAATAAACATAGTACATACAGTATACTGTAATCTGATAGATTACAGTACTGTATGTAAAAAAAACACACCCCCTTTATCCCTAGTGGTCTGCCCAGTGTCCTACATGCACTTTTATATAATAAATACTGTTCTTTCTGTCTGGAAACTGTAGATTGTCCATAGCAACCAAAAAGCGTCCCTTTATGTCAAAAGTGATTTTAGAGCAGCTAGAAAACAGCGATAATAAATTATCACTTGCAGAATTGAGCGATAGCGATTTGTGGGGAAATTTGTCATAAAAGTAATGACAGGGACAATTCTGCAACTGAGCAAATTTCAGTGTTTTTTATTTGATTACATTATTGAATCATTTTTATTATAATTCGTGATTTTCCTAGCTTGTGACGGAAAATATTGATTATATGAAGACAGGAGGCGAGTATCTTATGCATTAATCTTTCTTTATTAATGCTCACAGCAGAAACAAAACTGATCAGTATTCACGCTTTTCTAAAAATAACATGAAACAGAAAAGCTGAAACTTGAAAACTAGAAAGAAACTACGTTTCCCAGCAGTCCTTGTGTCTGTGACCCCTCCCTCTGGCCTCTGCATATAAGGACTGCTCCTCCCCTTACTATTCCTCTTTCTTCATGCGAACTTCCAAATGAATTGAAAATGATTCACCAGTCTCTGGGACCCCCAACTCCGGGGACTTCGGCCGGCCGGCCTTTTCTGAATCCCAGACGTTCCGTTGTACGCGGGGTAACATTCGTCCCAACGGGGACCAACCGACAGCTTCTACGGCCAACCGGGCCTTTGGAAACGAAACCATGTTAGAAGGAATGTGTCTTCGACCTTCCTGAACGCAGTCGAACGTGTTCAGTATCCTGTAAGAGAGTAGAAGGAACCATAATAGGGTAGGGTAGGGAGGGAAGATACTCGCCTCCTGTCTTCATATAATCAATATTTTCCGTCACAAGCTAGGAAAATCTCAAATTATACCTCAGACAGGAGGCTCATATCTTATGCAAGTTCAAAGCTAGCATTTCTTACAGAAAATGAAGACAATATACATCAGATTACCCCAAAGCGGCCATAGACACATGTGTTTCCGGTCTGAAGTAAAAGGAGCGGAAAACTCTCCGAGGACCAGTCCGCCGCCAGTAGAAGATCTGACAGAGATCCCCCGGCCGAGACCACCTTAGTAGCCATTGCACTTCTAGTGGAGTGTGCGCCGAATTTAGTGGTATCTATACCCGCCATGTCCATAGTCGACCTGACCCAGCGCGCTAGAGTGGCAGAAGTCACCGGGCGATGAGGTTGGACGTAGGAAACCAATAATTGGGGCGAAGATGGAGAACGAAGTTCGGCGGTACGCGTTTCATAGGCCTGCAGGCACTTGACGACACATAAGCGCGGACGATCCGAAAAGAAAGGATAGAATACCGACTGAATGCCGGTCTTGGTCCTACGCACGACCGAGAACCTAACTCCTAGGGGCGAAAATTGTCGCCTGGAAATATCCAGTGCTCTAACATCTGAAACCCTTTTGACCGAGATAAGACAGAGGAGGATCGTAAGTTTGTACGTGAGATGTTTGAGAGACAAGTCCTCATTGCCATCCCACGTGGATAGCATGTCTAGGACCCTGGATACGTCCCAGGTTGATAGGTATTTGGGATGAGGAGGTCGTTTAAACTTGATACCTCTCATTAGTTTGCAAATGAGAGGGTGTCTACCCACCGGCAAGGCATCCACAGGGTGATGGTAAGCCGAAATAGCTGATCGATACATGTTAATGGAGCTGTACGCTCTACCGGTATCGAAAGCCTCCACCAGGAAGTTCACTATAAGTGCTACAGGGGTATGTATCGGATCAGCCTGTCGTTGACTACACCAACGCACCCAGATTCCCCAGGCTGACCTATACGCCGATCGAGTCCCGGGGGCCCAGGCCAGGGCGAGAAGCTCTCTAGCTGACTGTGAAAGGCCTCCGTCAGCGTCTGGCATCCTGAGACCAGGCAGGCTAGGAGGGTCAGAGAGCCGTCTGAAATTAGCGGGTGTATGTCTTTGGACGGGTGTGAAAGGAGGACTGGAAACGAGGGCAAGACCCTGGGAAGGTCGATGACCATTTCCAACAGAAGAGGAAACCACGGTTGTGTTGGCCACCAGGGCACAATCAACACCACCTTGGCTCCCTGGGTAGCAATCTGCAATAAGGTCCGGCATATCAGCTGGAATGGTGGAAACGCGTAATGCGTCCCCCCCGTCCAGGATTGGCGGAAAGCATCCACCGCTGTTGCCGTTGGGTCCGGCCTCCAACTGAAGAATTGGGGCAACTGATGGTTGAGTCTGGAGGCGAACAAGTCTATGGACAGTGGTCCCCAGAGATGGATGATACTGATGAAGGTCGAGCGGTCTAGCCGCCACTCGCTGGAATCGGTAATGTATCTGGAGTTCCAGTCCGCCACGATATTGGAGGATCCCGGAATGTACTCCGCCATGGGGACGATATTCCTGGCCAGGCAGAAGTGCCATAAAGCCTTGGCGATATCCGCCAAAATTTTGGACCTGGTGCCCCCCAAACGGTTGACGTATTGTACCGCTGAAATATTGTCCATGCGTAGCAATACGCAACAGTTTGATCTCTTCGAGAGAAAACTCTGAACCGCGAAGAGGGCAGCTAGTAGCTCTAGGGCATTGATGTGTAGGAAGGATTCCCTGACTGACCAGATCCCTCCTGTTGAAATCTCTCCGAATCGAGCGCCCCAGCCCCTCCGACTTGCGTCGGATTCTAAGACGACGTCCGGATAGGAATTGAAGATTGTCTTGCCGTTCCAATCGACGGCATGACCGAGCCACCACTTCAGTTCCGTCCTGGCCTCTGCGGAGAGTGGAATCTCGTCTGCATAACGGAGACCTTGTCTCAGGTGAAGGATTTTGAGGCGTTGAAGGGCTCTGTAATGGAGAGGGGCCGGGAAGACGGCCTGTATGGATGCGGCCAGGAGGCCCACTATTCTGGCTAATACCCGTAAAGATAGGGATTGCTTGCGCAGTACTGCTCTGATCTCTTTGCGGATCAGAGCAAGTTTTGCCTTGGGTAAACGCAAGACCGCTTGGTTGGTATCTACCAGGAAACCGAGAAACTCCATGCTCTGGGATGGTGCTAGAATAGACTTCTCCATGTTGATGAGGAAGCCTAGGTCCTGCAGGAGACGTACGGTCCAGCCTACGTGGGTCTGAGCCTGAGATTTTGAGTTCGCAATGATAAGGATATCGTCTAGGTAAATAATCAGACGAACGCCCCTGCTCCGCAACGCGGCTACCACGGGCTTGAGTAATTTGGTGAAGCACCATGGGGCCGATGACAGCCCGAACGGTAGGCATGTAAACTGCCACGTGCGATCCCACCATTTGAATCGGAGTAGGTGTTGTGACTCCGGATGTACGGGGACTGTGAGATATGCATATTTTAAGTCCACCTTTGCCAGCCAATCCTCCGGGTGGAGGAGGTCTCGGAGGCAATGGATACCCTCCATCTTGAAGTGACGGTATGTGACGTTTTGATTCAGGGCCCGGAGATTTATCACGGGGCGGTAACCTCGCCCCTTCTTTTTGACTATAAAAAGACTGCTTATGAACCCCAGGGAGAGAGGGTCTACCTCGAGCACTGCTTGTTTGGAAATCAGTTCTCCCAACTCGTTGTCTATGAGTGCAATGTTCTGAGCAGTGAAACGAATGGGGGGAGGAATAATGCCCAGTTGAGGGCAGGACAACAGTTCTATCTGGAACACTGTGACTGTGTTTATCACCCATGATTCTGCCGTAATCGCAGACCAGGCGTGGATAAAAAACCGTAGTCTTCCCCCTACAGGGGTGGAAAAACTTGGAGTCAGAAGAGGACTTACCGGAGTATGGACGGGATCTGGGGTCACCTCTGCTCCCACGTCCTCTCCATGGTCTGCCACGTGGTGGAAAGAACGGTGCGGGTTGTGCCACCGTGGTATAGGAGGCAGGAGTCTGAGCGTAATGTTGCTGGGCGGGAGCCCTATTAAATGGTCTGGAGTAACCAGCTCGGCCGGCAGAGCGGCCCCTACCTCTGCCGGCCCTAGCAAAAACCTTTTGGTTGCCTGCCCTTTTGAGGGACGATTGAGCTTTGTCGAGACTATTGAATAGTCCCACGAATTTGTTAATGTCCCTAACAAGGGAGTCCCCAAATAGTAGGCCTTCAGCAGAAGGTCCCGGTTCGGTCTCCGCCAGGTGGGCCAGTTGTGGATCCAGGCGCATGAGGATGGAGCGTCTGCGCTCTGTGGAGCATGCCGTGTTGGCGTTACCTAAAAGACATATGGCCCTCTGGGCCCACCCCCGAAGTTGTTGCACATCAACCTCTTGTGCTGAGGCAGCTGTTTGCTCAGACAAGTTAAGGATTTTTGTCAGTGGGCCCAACATGTCGAGGACCCGGTCCTGGATGCTCCTGAATGAGCGATCTATCCCCTTCTTGGGGAATTTCCCTGATTTGGCCAGGTACTTAGATAAGACGGGATCAATGTCTGGTGTACATGCCACCTTACTGGGTAGGCAAGGGCGTGGGCATTCCGCCCGCAATTTATTTCGGTTAGCTCTATCCAGTGATCTGCGGGTCCAGAGTTCCACGTATTGGGACACGTGGGGCAGGGGAGCCCAATCTCCCGACCGCGGGTGAGATATGGCATCTGGATGGAAGAGAGGTTCTCCCAGAGCGTCTGTGATTGTATTACCCTGAATATCAGGTTTGGCATCGTGTGGGATCGCCATTGACCCAGCACCCATATCATCATTGTCATCGTACTCGGACCCCGAGAATCCGGCTTCTGAGGACTCGTCAGATGAAATATCGTCTGAGTCGAGTATGTAGGAGTCCGGTTTGTTCCGCCTGGCGGATGTACGCCTCATGCATGACTCCCTGAGGCTCAGGGGTTGAAAGGGGTCCGGTGGGTGCGTGGGGTGGCAATCCGGGTGAGGGAGAGCCTTGTGCACAGTGTTTGCTTCCCCTGCCGGGGAGTCCTCGATATGAGCCAAATGCTTCCTCTTTTGGGAGGATTTCCCTCTTTTTACTAGAGGTTCTTCAATTACGGTGGGGGCAACCCTGGGGGTTTGTTGTGAACCCGAGGGTAACGCCACGGCTGCCATGGCAGCTTGCACAGACCTGGCTACCAGGTCCTGAATCTGTGCAGCGTTAAGCATGCATGATGGCTCCAGAGGCACTTCAGGTCCCTTCAAGGGGACAGAGCGGTCCTCAGACATTGCCTTCTGGCAGTGCAGTTATAGAATGCTAAGTAACTGGGTGATGATAAATCACCACCTCAGATCCTGACCTATGGGAAGGAGGGGGCCTGCCAGAGAGAGGTGTACTACACCTGTTAGATGTTAAGTATTATTAGTAGCCCAGCAACCGCTCCTGTCACCTCTTCAGCTCCGTCCGCACTGCCGTGCGGTGCGCGGGAAGAAGGGAAGAAAACCGTCTCCTGGGCGAAATCTCGCGAGATTACGCCGCAGGGACGAGAGGAGACCAGGCTGCGAGCTTATTGGTCATCGTGGACCAATCGCGCGTGCGGGAGGAACGTGATCCCGCCCCTCCTCACCGAGCAGAGGGGAGGGAGGTGAAATGGGTGCCGAGCGCAGTGTGACCAACGGCTGCGACAAGGCGAACGAGCGGTGTATAAACGAACACTGTTCAGTAATAAGCACTAGGTTATAATAATAAGTTATAATAAGGTTACACAGGTTTTGTACAAGTAAAAGTAAAAGTAAAAGTAAAAGTAAAACACCTCACAGATAACTAGCAGCAGTGCAATACTTATCTCTCCTGTGAGCAGAAAGAAAGAGGAATAGGAAGGGGAGGAGCAGTCCTTATATGCCGAGGCCAGAGGGAGGGGTCACAGACCCAAGGACTGCTGGGAAACGTAGTTTCTTTCTAGTTTTCAAGTTTCAGCTTTTCTGTTTCATGTTATTTTTAGAAAAGCGTGAATACTGATCAGTTTTGTTTCTGCTGTGAGCATTAATAAAGAAAGATTAATGCATAAGATATGAGCCTCCTGTCTGAGGTATAATTATATTATTATTTGTTATAATTATTTATAGTTATTTATTATATTATAATTTATGATTTTGTTTTTCCAAACTTTATTATACCCAGGATGTCTACTAGACTCTTGTTTGGACAGATTTAAGTGATTTATTCCTAAGAATTACAGGCCTACAATGTAAAACGCCAAATTTCCTTGCAAAATAATGGTACCGCTTTCAGCACCTAAAATCTGAAATAGTCAAACCGCCAGGGAGGTTAAAACAAATGGGCTGTCCACTTTCCAAAGAGTGCCCAGTCACATACAAGA
Source organism: Rana kukunoris (assembly GCA_029574335.1). Classification (NCBI taxonomy): domain Eukaryota; kingdom Metazoa; phylum Chordata; class Amphibia; order Anura; family Ranidae; genus Rana; species Rana kukunoris. The sequence goes on from CM056049.1 coordinate 53,306,017, forward strand.
AAACAGCCGTTTTGCTTGCATATGATTGGATGATGGGAGTTACAGTAGGTGCCGCCGATTTTGTGTCAATCTCACCTCTGCTAGCGGCGAGATTGAACACCCGCGATCCCCGTCACGGGAGCCAGCACCGAGCTATGTCGCTCCTCCCGCTCGCCGCCCCCAATGGATTCCTATGAATGCGCGGCATCTCGTGGGGACAGCGAGCGCGAGAAGCACAGCCTCCAGCAGCGATATCCAGCATGATCCAATCGCGCTGGATATACAAAATCGGAGGCACCTACTGTAGCAGAGCGTCATGTCATTGAGGAAAATTTCCTTGAACAGTATATTTGCCTTTAGTAAAGCAAACCTATAAACTCAGTGGAGAAATACATCAAAACTACACAGAAAAAGACACATTAAAACAAAACTTTCTTTTTTGGGGGGGCTCTGTTACTAATCTTGACTCAAACCAAATGATTTGGTTGTTATACCCTTGAAAGAGTTCAAGGCTTTCTTCTAAACTTCCTCCATGTACAGGTTAGCTACAATGGAAGATACAGGTGATCCTATAGCAGTGATGGCAAACCAAGGTGTCACCCCAGATGTTTTGAAACTACATTTACCATGATGCTTATCTACACTGCAGAGTGCATGAGCATCATGGGAAATGTAGTTCCAAAACATCTGGGGAGCCAAGCTTCGCCATCACTGGCCTATAGCATAGCCATGTTTATGTCTGTAGAAGTTATCCATGTACTTGAAACGGGTTGTGTTGAGTCAAAGGTCCAGGAAGGAATATACTTGGTCAGACTTGGTCCAAGTTCTGTTTTTTACCGTATATCTTCCATAGGTATTGCCATTTTAGTATCTCTTTACCGATAACAGTTCACACCTAGACAAAGGTAGACAAATCTCTATACCGACAGTTCACACCTAGAAAAGGGTAGACAAAGGTACCACTGCTACTGGCTGCTAACTGATTAGTAGCGCTTATGGGTGCAATTTGGAGCCAAAATCTAAAAATCGATTTTGTAGTCTGCTCTGTGCCTACAAATCTCACCTGAGTAGGGAACAAAGCTGGAAGTAATTATTCCCTAGCAAATAGGAGATCCTTGTCGAACCTCTGTAAGAATAGTTAAAACTTAAAAGCAACAAATTTTAGCAAAAACAAAGTTGTTTTTTTATATATTAATGGTTTTTCCAAGTGAGTAATATTCTCCATGTGCCAAAGCAGTATTAAGTGTTATGTACAAGTATCTCCACAGGAATAAATTACAGAGTGTTCTACCATGTTGTCCGCTGCAAATAGAAGCAGGAAATGTTTAAGTGATACCTTTTACTGGCTGAGCAGATTAACACTGCAAGTGATTAAGACAACTCAAGTCTTTTCCAGACTGGTGCAGTGTAGACATTGAAATGTTTATAATGTAGTCTTAATATGGCAAGTTCAACAATTCTGACATTAGGGACATAACTAGGAATTGTAAACAGCCTCATACAATTTGATGGGGCCCCTACCCAAGGAACGATTTCCTACTAATAATAGCCAGAGACCTATTACAATGGTAATAAAAGCCCCTTTCACATTGGTGGTCTGTGGTGAGCATGCACCCCTAACTATAACCCTCTTTATAGTGGTGGCCAGTGGTGACCAATCCCCTAATAATAGCTCCCTTCATATTAGTGGTTAATGATGCATCCTACTCACTAATAAAAGCTGCCTTTACTTTGGTGGTCAATGACTCTTAATGATGTTCTCTAAGAATAACCTATGTTTCTACTGATCATTAGTTATCTCTCATGCCACTTAAAAGAGAAGTATGTGAATTTTTATTTTCCCATATTCATACTTACCTAGGTGGATGTAGCATCTGTCCCCTGCCGCCTCTGCACTGAGAAGCAAGACATCAAACAACATCACTGATGGCTTGTTTCTCTCATCTTCCTGAGCAGAGAGCTGCTGCCTGTCAATCAGCAGCTCTCCTGCTCTGCTCCTTCTCGCTGATTGGAGCGCTGAATTGTGGAGGGGCAGGGAGCGGCTTTCTCAGTGGCTCGCTGAGAGGCTGAGATGGCTATCAGTCTAGGCAGCTGGCGTATCCGGACTTTCAGAGTCGTGATGACGCGGTGCCTGGACTTATCTTTGTGATGTCAACAGAGAGTGTACCTCAAACCGATCTCTGCTGAAAATGAGTCACAGGAGTGCAAAACGAAGTGCACTCTTGTGACCCGTAGAAGAAGCCCAGCGATCTCAGGCTGGACTTCTCCTTTAAAAAAGCCCATTTTGCTAAAGAGGAACTTAACCCTGCCCCCAAAAAAAACTAACACTTGTCTCTAACACTTGTAACATACCTACCAACCAATGAACTATATATTTTACTGTTTTTCTCCAGTGCCACCATCTTTACTATCCAGTGCAGGTGTAGACATGCTGTGTGTTTCTGCCAGGTTCACAGAACTTGGCAGAAACCCTGTAGTGTACCTGAATCTACGCAAGATTAGAGGCGGCTCTAGGCTTTGTGAGGCCTTAGGCAAAACTTGACATGGGGCCCCACTCACGCCCATGATGGGAAAAATAATTCAAGGACAAGAGCCTCTTCCCCACAACCCTGGCCAGTGGTTGTGGGGGTCTGTGGGCAGAGGGCTTATCGGAATCTCCAAGCCCCCTTTAACAAGGCGGCCCGCAGATCCTGATCTTTAATAACTAAGGGGCGGGGGCCACCCGGTGATGTCACCTGGTGGACCCGCCCCTTCTGACGACACTGACTGAGGGCATGCTGGGTCATTGACGTCACAAGGGGTGGTGTCACCGATATTCACTGGTTGTTAGGGACACTGTCGGCCCCGTTCCTGAGTCAGTTCTCTAGCATCTACACAAGATCCCACAAAGTGCTTTGGAATGTCTATGTCCCACATCCAGAGAGGCACTTTTTTGAGATCTTGCGCAGGAGACCTTTGGTGTGTCTACAGATACGCTGTGCACCACTCCGTCATCCTGGCCTAGGAAGCAGGAGAGAGGACATCAATGGAAGTAAATGGATAGAGCTCTTTTTTAAATTGGTGAGCACTATAGTAATCACTATGAAAGAATCATTGAGCTTGTTTGAGCACTTACTGTTTTGTAGTACCTCAAGGCAGTTCTAAAGGCAGCCTCAGTGTGTGGAAATTCAGAATGCCGGTCCTGCTTTGACTGAGGTCTGAAGAAGGTTCATAGCCACCAGCTCAACATATTATTAGTATTTACTTGAGGGGTGCACACTAGACATGTGCACACTGAAATATTTTGTTTCGGAATTTCGTTTTCGTACGAAAAATACATTTATTTAGTTACTCCCGAAATTCGTCCAAAAATCCGAATTAATTAAGGTTGAATCTGTCATTGAAGGCTCATGGTGTCTGTCGAATGTTCTAAGAAGATTTGACAGAGCAGCTAAACTGTACATCGAATCATATGTTTCCCCTGTCGAATGTTCCACCTACAAGCTATAGAATTATTCTAATGTTGTATGACTAGTAATAATTATATTTATAAATTATTATTATTTCTAGTCAACCAACATTCAAATTCTTCTATAGCCTATGAGTTGAGCATTTGACCGGAAATGTATGATTGCCGTTGTTGCAAATAACATAAATGTATGAATTTTGACCATTCTCTGATTCCAGTCAAACAAGCCAGGATGCTCCAACCCCGCCCCCCCCCCCCCTCGCAGGAATGCAATATGTTACACTCGTCTCCAAGAGGTCTAGGAAAGGACATCTGTTAGGCAATCTCCACAAACAAACAAACAAAAGACATTGATTACTACAAGGATCAAAGGAATCCCAGTGGCTAAGTGGGAATTAACAAGGCAATAGTCACGAAAGTGCAGTGATTGGATGAGTGGCAAATGGGCGGTGATGGGTGTGTGTGCTTGAAGTGTGGATGGACAAAACTGAATTGCAGTGGGTAAAAATTCTCTTACTTTACCATGAGCCCACCAAGAAGGATCAAAGTGTTGAGTATACCTCTATCTTATTTGCCAGTATTATATTAGGCCATTGTTAATGCATTGTTTATTATGCAATAGGCATTCTCTGTTAGAGCATTGTTTATTATGCAAGAGACACTTTCTGTTAGAATAAATATAACTGTTTGATTCAAATGTGTCTGTCTCATTAACTAACTCTTAGCCTCAGGCCGTACACGCTCTGGTCCTATACATTAGCAGTTAAGGGTCTCATGCATTTCTAATACAGATGCAATAGTTTTTTATTGCATGCTTGTTACTTCAATTTGGCACCCCAGATGGGACATAGAGTTCACAAACTCTAAAGTATTTTTTTTGTATTGAGTCCATTAAGCTAAAAAAAAGTCCTCAACCCAGAACTGAAATCGTCTCTAGCGTGGATGAAAAATTGGCGCTGGCTTGCGAATCTTGAAACCCTGCTTGGATGATCGAGAGAGTTCTGTAAAATCTCATCAGAAGTGTAGACGTACAGAAAACTGGTGAGATTTCTGGCTGATATGTTGTTTGTTAAGCGTTTATTGTAGTATTTGTGTGTGTTAGGCCTGTAACCAGTGGAGTGCACTGGTGAGTGAGTACCTGGGTATATAGCCTCTAGATTGACAGGATACACCACACATCGTTGCGGAAAAAGTAGGAGAAATATCGATTTTTATTTATTTATTATTATAATTATTATTATTATTATTTTTAATTTAAGGTTTTTTATTTTTATTTTTGTTCCTAGAGAAGATCCACACATCTTTGTGGAAAAAGTGGGAGAAATATAGATTTTTTTTCTATTATTATTATTATTTTCACTTTTTTTTATTTTAAATTTAAAGTTTTTATTTTATTTCATTTTTTTTTGTACCCATGTGAAAGTGAAAAGAGCTTTCTGTTCTTAGAGAGGATCAATGTGGCCTGTGGTCTGACAGGGAGAGCATTGATTTAGAGTGCGTTCGGTAGGCCTACAAATAGTCCAGGTTTTTTTTTTTGTTTTATTGTTTTTTTCCTGTGGATCTGTATCTGTTTGTTGGTCTGTGTTTATATTGTCTAAGCAACTGGTCAAACAGGTTTTCAGTGAAGCGAATTGCAGATTAACATAAATGTAAAAAGGGGGGTCACATTGCCAGATTTTGTTGGGCGGCGAATAATATTAAAATAAGATCTCAACACCCCAAAACTACCCCAAGGCGGTATGAAGTGTACTTGGTGAGATGGGGTAACCCTAGGCATAGAGACCATAATACTCAATTAAGACAGGGGAATCAATATTATGAAAAAGGGGAGGAGCCACATGTTCATTCAAATATAGCAAGGGGAGGAAACAGTGGCAGCAGCCCTTAAGGAGCTGCAGGGATGGTGAGGATTTTTTGGGTTAATGATTCTTTGCGATGAATAAGGATTTAGATGTGAGTTAGAGATTTGTCATGTTTGGAAAAATATAGAGGACCTTGATATATGTATATTTTCGAGGATAAGCCTCTTATTTTAATTTTTAAATTTTCATATTTTTCATTGTTTGGAGTCTGGATCCTGCTGCCCGATTGGCGGCCATCTTGCTACACCCAGCCCCAAACTCCCCTTTCTTAACACCATCAAACTTGATCCAGGGCTCGCCCGATCGCCTCTTTAGGGGTCAGGAAGGAATTTTTATCTCCCTGCCGTAGCATATTGGCCTAGCACGGCCAGGGTTTTTTCTTGCCTTCCTCTGGACCAAGCTAGGATCTGAGGATTTAGTAATCCTTGAGAATCCCCCCCCCCGGTGTTGGCGACCATGGTTAATCTGCAATATTCGGCAGAGACCATTTGGGATCTGAGGCGATTTGCCGCAATACTACCAGCCATCACCAAAAAAGCCCTTCGAACTGAGCGACTTTTAAGAATCGATCAACGATCGACTATCAAAAATCTCAGCCGTGTACCCCAGCCTAAGCACATATTATTTGATGTGCTGCCGATCAAGATCGACAGTAAAACACTGACTAGAAATCCATGATTTCATTCTACAATACGATTTAGACTGCCTCTTTATTACAGAGAGCTGGCTCACAGCCGACTGTAACACCATTCTAGGAGAATTGGTGCCAGAACACTATCGTATTATAACGGAAAACAGAATAGGGCAAAGAGGAGGAGGACTGGCGGTGATCCATAAGACTCATCTTGCGATCACTAAACCAGTCCTTCAAAACCCTCTTCCATTCATGGAAACCCTTACTCTTCAACTACAAGTAAACTCCCAGGAGACCGTCCGGATTCTACTCTGCTATAGGCCACCTGGCCCAAAATCGCAGCTTCTCCCTTCATTGACGGACTCCACCTATACCCTGAACAGCAAACATCTTTTGATGCTCGGGGACTTTAACCTCTGGGCCAACTCCCCGCAAGACCCCATTGCCGACGCCTGCATTGACCACCTGGAAGGATTAGGGCTTCAGCAAATAGTATGGGGGCCCACACATGCTTCAGGTCACACGCTCGATCTTATTTTCAGACAAGATCTGTAAATAAAAATCTTGGAAAATGAACCGTTGCCATGGACAGATCACCATGCAATTAAATTCATTATTTCCAAAATTCCCCCCTTAACAAAAACATCAAATCCAGTGACAACACACTGGACTAGATGTCAGAAGAAGCTCCACTCGGAACTCTTCAAAGCCACGTTAAGGAAAAAAATAAAAACAATCCAGCCGCATCAAACGGCTGAAGAAACACTGGATACCATAAACACAGCCCTATTACAGTCAGCTGACTTAATAGCACCGAAATGTTAAACCCACATCCGAAAAAATAACTCGAGCTGGTTCAACAACCAGCTGGCGTTACTGAAGCAAGAGCGCAGAAGGGCGGAAGCCGCCTGGAAAAGAAGCTCTTCAGATGAGAACCTGTCCATCTACAAGGCAATAACAAGAAAATACCACAAAGAAATCTTTAAAGCCAAGAAAAACGATTTTTCTGAGGCTATCAACAGCGCCCTAAACCGCCCCGCGAACTCTTAAAGCTGGTCACTCAGACCATGAATCCAGGATGTCTTGAAGCCCCCAATTCGGACACACAAGAATTTTGCAATGAATTATCGGATTACTTCATTAATAAAATCGAGGGAATCCGGCAAAGCATTCAGCAAAAAAATTCCCCTCCTAGCCCCACCCCGTAATTATTTACACAACACCTGCAGTGATTCACCACAACCAGGTAAGTTCACGCTGAAACCCATCTCTATTCAGACCACAAAAAATATCATCGGTACTTTGCATAACAGCACTGCGCCTAATGATATCATCCCCACCAAACTGCTGAAGGAATGCGCCGACATCCTGGCACCTCCTATCACGCAGCTTATTAACCAATCTTTCAGGGAGGGAATAGTGCCCTCCCAGTTGAAGGAGGGCATAATTCAACCCATCTTGAAGAAACCCACCCTGGATCCTAAGGACCCACTCCACCGGTGCCCCATAACAGGCCTAAACGTTCTCTCCAAGGTAATGGAGAAAGTAGTGGTACAACAGCTGCAACAGCATCTAGATACCCACAACCTCTTTTTTTCCTCTTTTTTGGAAAACCGATCGCAAATAGTGAAGTTGGGACCCTTCACTTCTGAAAAACGCACATTATCGTGCGGAGTCCCTCAAGGATCCCCCCTGTCGCCAATGTTATTCAACATCTATCTTCGTCCTCTTTTTGAAATCATCAGCAGCCAAAAACTGCTCTATCACTCATATGCAGACGACACACAACTATATTTCCGCATTTGCAATAAAAAGGATCACCACCTCAATCTAGAGACTTGTCTCTCTTTGATAGAGGACTGGATGACAAAGAGTTATCTTAAACTCAACGGAGCGAAAACAGAACTTCTTCTGTTTCACGCCAAGCGTATGAATCAATCCACAACAACTTGGACCCCCCGCCCATTCTGGGCAAAATCATCACCCCTAGCGCCAAAGTCAAAAGTCTTGGGGTCATCTTTGACTCCTACATGACAATGGACGCACAAATAGGGTCAGTAGTCAGCTGATCTCACCATCTGCTGCACCTACTACGCAGACTTATTCCTTTCATCCCCAAAGAAGACATAGCAGTCGTGGTGGGAGCAATTGTGAACTCCAGATTGGACTATGCAAACGCCCTTTACCTCGGACTCCCCAAGTACCAAATCACTCGTCTACAAGTCGTTCAGAATACGGCCACTAGACTTGTGACTGGGAAAAAACCCTGGGAATCAATCTCGCCTTCACTGAGATCCCTTAATTGGTTACCAGTAAAAGACAGAATCACCTTTAAAGCACTCTGTCTAACGCATAGATGTATTCATGGGAATGCTCCCCATTATCTATGCGAAAAAATAAAAGCTCATAACCCCAATCGCGTTCTGCGATCCATCAATCAAAATCTACTCCAGATACCGAAAGCCAACTACAAGTCCAAAGGAGATAGAAGATTCGCTGTCCAAGGTCCCAGACTATGGAACGCTTTACCAACCAGCATTCGGTTGGAGGAGAACCACTTAGCATTCAGGAGAAAGATCAAGACTCATCTCTTTTGATTTCGAAGGAGACAGGAACAACAAGCGCCCAGAGGCACTTCGCATGTGCTGCGCTTTATAAGTTTTCATTCATTCATTCATTGTTTTAATTATTTCAATGTTTTTATTATTATTATTTTATTAATGTTTATCTTTTTTTTTTTTTATTATTATTAATTTTCATTTTTATTTCAATTTTTATTATAATTTTTTTCATTTTTTTTATTCATTTTCATTTTTCAATTTTTTTTCTTTCAGTTTTTTTTTTTTATAGTTTTTTATTATTAATTTTAAATGTTTTCCCATTTTCCTTTTTTTTTCTTCTTTTGTTATGTATTTTTTTTTCCGATAGTTTTATCTATTTTGTTTTTGTTTTGTTCAGGTGGAAAAATTGTTAGGTTTAGTACACCTGAAAAGGATCATTAGCAACTGACTTGGTGGTCGTTAAATGTTGTCCTCAATTAGCAGCTGGCTACATTAGGAAGCCATTTTTAGCTGCTGGAATTGTGTTTTGTTTTTGTTGTTTTTTCTTTTCATTCAGGTGGAAAGAATTCCAATATTTTGTGGTTTGTCCACCTGAAAGGGGGAGTAGTGCATAGATCTTAGAGTACAGATAATGCATTGTTTTTCTATTGCTTAAAATTTAGAATTTTTGAGAAGCAGCGGTCACATTCATTTTTTTTTTATATTTTATATTTTTGCTTGTACCATGGGGATCCATTTTAGAATGGGTTTATCCTAGAGGAATCATGGTGTTTTGATAATTTGTTCAGAAGTCAGGAATACTAAATTCCTGTGTTATGAGATATTATCGATACGAATTTGACTCTGCCCTTGTTTTTATGAATGAATGAATGAATGAAAACTTATATAGCGCAGCACATGCGAAGTAAATCGTCTCTGGGCGCTTGTTGTTCCTGTCTCCTTTGAGATCAAAAGAGATGAGTCTTGATCTTTCTCCTGAAGACTAAGTGGTTTTCCTCCAACCGAACGCTGGCCGGTAAGGCGTTCCATAGTCTGGGACCTTGGACAGCGAATCTCCTGTCTCCTTTGGACTTGTATCTGGCTTTCGGTATCAGAAGCCGATTTTGATTGGTGGATCGTAGAATACGATTGGGATTGTGAGCTTTTAATTTTTCGCATAGATAATGGGGAGCATTCCCATGGATACATCTATGCGTTAGACAGAGTGCTTTAAAGGTGATTCTGTCTTTAACCACTTCCCGACCGCCCACCGCAGGTATACGTCGGCACTTTAGAGATGGATATCTCGGTAACGGCAGCAGCTGCTGCCACAACCGAGATATCCATCTCTTCTGTGGGCGGTCGGGTAAACGATAATGGCGGTCTCTGCGGCGGAATCGCTGCGAGATCGCCGTTATCGGTGGCGGACGAGCGTCCCCCCCCCCTCCCGCTGCGCTCCCGCGCTCTCCGCCGCTTACCGGAGCCGTCGGTAGCGGCGGAGGCGATCGGGTGCGCTCGTCTGGTCAGCGGGGATGCGAGTGAGGGAAAAAATTTCCCTCGTCCATCCCCGTAGCTCTGCTGGGCGGAAGTGACGTCAAACGTCAGTTCCGCCCAGCCTCTTAAAGAGACATTTTTTTTTAAATGTCATTTGAAAAATGACATTTAAAAATTTTTTTTTTTTTTTTGCATTTTAGCCTAAATATGAGATCTGAGGTCTTTTTGACCCCAGATCTCATATTTAAGAGGACCTGTCATGCTTTTTTCTATTACAAGGGATGTTTACATTCCTTGTAATAGGAATAAAAGTGATAATTTTTTTTTTTTTTTTTATTTTAGTGTTAAAAATTGGTAAAATTAATCCAAATAAATACGAAAACAAAAAAAATTTTTTTTTAAATCGCCCCGTCCCGACGAGCTCGCGCGCAGAAGCGAACGCATACGCGAGTAGCGCCCGCATATGAAAACGGTGTTCAAACCACACAAGTGAGGTATCGCCGCGATCGTTAGAGCGAGAGCAATAATTCTAGCCCTAGACCTCCTCTGTATCTCAAAAAATGCAACCTGTAGAATTTTTTAAACATCGCCTATCGAGATTTTTAAGGGTAAAAGTTTGACGCCATGCCACGAGCGGGCGCAATTTTTAAGCGTGACATGTTGGGTATCATTTTACTCGGCGTAACATTATCTTTCACAATATGTAAAAAAATTGGGCCAAATTTATTGTTGTCTTATTTTTTTATTTAAAAAAGTGAATTTTTTCCAAAAAAAGTGCGCTTGTAAGACCGCTGCGCAAATACGGTGTAACAAAAAGTATTGCAATGACTGCCATTTTATTCTCTAGAGTGTTAGAAAAAAAATATATATAATGTTTGGGGGTTTTAAGTAATTTTATAGCAAAAAAAAATATTTTAGTCTCGTAAACACCGAATCTAAAAAACAGGCCCGGGGCTAAAGTGGTTAACTGGTAACCAGTGAAGGGATCTCAGTGAAGGTGAGATTGATTCCCAGGGTTTTTTCCCAGTCACAAGTCTGGCGGCCGTATTTTGAACGACTTGAAGACGAGCGATTTGCATAGTCAGTCTGGAGTTTACAAGCGCTCCCACCACGACCGCTATGTCTTTCTTGGGAATAAAAGGAGTGAGTCTGCGTAGTAGGCGCAGCAGATGGTGAGATCCGCTGACAACTGACCCTATTTGTGCGTCCATTGTCATGTAGGAGTCAAAGATGACCCCAAGACTTTTGACTTTGGAGCTAGGGGTGATGGTTTTTGCCCAGAATGGGCGGGGGGATCCAAGTTGTTGTCGGTTGATTCCTACGCTTGGCGTGAAACAGAAGAAGTTCTGTTTTCGCTCCATTGAGTTTGAGATAACTCTTTGTCATCCAGTCCTCTATCAAAGAGAGACAGGTCTCTAGATTGAGGCGGTGATCCTTCTTATTGCAAATGCGGAAGTACAGTTGCGTGTCGTCTGCATATGAATGATATAGCAGTTTTTGGCTGCTGATGATTTCGAAAAGAGGACGCACATAGATGTTGAATAACATCGGCGACAGGGGAGATCCTTGAGGGACCCCGCACGATAATGTGCGTTTTTCCGAGGTGAAGGGTCCTAGCTTCACTATTTGCGATCGGTTTTCCAAGAAAGAGGAGAACCAGGATAGATCGCTTTCTGCGACTTTGGCTATTTTAGCCAGCCGAGTCAATAACAGCTTGTGATCTACTGTATCAAAGGCTGCGCTTAGGTTCAGCAGAACCAGAAGAGAAGATTCTCCTTCGTCTGCGGCCTCGAGAACGTCATCCCATATCTTAAGCAATGCTGTTTCCGTCCCGTGTCCGGGACGGAATCCTGATTGCAATGGATCGAGTAAGTTGTGGCTATCTAGATGCTGTTGCAGCTGCTGAACCACTACTTTCTCCATTACCTTGGAGAGAACATTTAGGCCTGTTATGGGGCGCCAGTGAAGTGGGTCCTTAGGATCCAGGGTGGCTTTCTCCAAGATAGGTTGAATAGTGCCCTCCTTCAGCTGGGAGGGCATTTTGCCCTCCCTGAAGGATTGGTTGATAAGCTGCATGACAGGAGGTGCTAGGATGTCGGCGCATTCCTTCAGCAGTTTGGTGGGGATAATATCATTTGGCGCAGTGCTGCTGTGCAGAGTGCCGATGATATTTTTTGTGGTCTGAATGGAGATGGGTTCCAGTGTGAACTCACCTAACTGTGGTGAATTACTGCAGGTGTTGTGTAAATAACTACGGGGGGGGGGGGGCTAGGAGAGAGATTGTTTTGCTGAATGCTTTGCCGGATTGCCTCAATTTTGTTAATGAAGCAATCCAATAACTCATCACAAAATTCTTGTGTTTCCAAGTTGGGGGCTTCAAGACATCCTGGATTCATGGTCTGAATGACCAGCTTGAAGAGTTCGCGGGGGCGGTTTAGGGCACCGTTGATGGCCTCAGAAAAATAGTTTTTTCTTGGCCTCGAAGATTTGCTTGTAGTATTTTCTGGCTATTGCCTTGTAGATCAAGAAGTTCTCATCAGAAGAGCTTTTCCAGGCGGATTCTCAAGGATAACTGAATCCTCTGATCCTGGCTTGGTCCAGAGGAAGGCAAAAAAAACCTGACCACGCTGTGCCAATATGCTGTGGTAGGGAAAAAAATTCCTTCCTGACCCCTAAAGAGGCGATCGGGTTTAGCCCTGGATCAAGTTTTAAATTAATTTGAAAGGGGGGAGATAGGGCTGGGTGGAGCAAGCTGGCCACCGACCTGGCAGCAGGATCCAGGCTGGGGGGGTACCAGGCTAAGTAGACCACTGTCTGTGCCGCCTGGGGGGCTGAGAAGGATGATCGGGGGGCAAGGGGACTCTGCAGGGGTAGGGGGGGCTTCCTGGCCCGATTAGGGCAATAGGTGCCGATGGTTGGGGGTGGGGGGATGAAGCCGCGGCCTTTCCTGAGTCGCGGCTGCCGCGAGTCCCCAGCGATCGGAGGCTAGTAGGGATGGATGGCGAAAAGGACGCCCGAGCGGGGGTAGCGGTGTGGGGATGCTTCTGGGGAAAGGGGGGGGGTTTCTTGGCCTATAGCAGCGTGTGGGGATCGGCGCGGCGTTAGGCCGCAAGTGAAGCCGCGGTCTTTCCTAGATCGCGGCGCCCGCGATTCCCCACAGGCTGGCGCGGTTGTCGGGAAAAAACACCCGGGGGAGCAACCGAGGAGGGAAAGAAGGAGCAGGGGAGAGCCGTGGGGCATGGATGTTTGTGACGGCTTGTCCTAAAAAGGACGGCCGTCAATGGTCCCAGTAAGGCCTCGTACACACGAGCGGAGATGTCCGCTGAAAACGGTCCGATGGACATCTCCGATCGTGTGTATGGGCTAGCGGACAGATTTGTCCACCCGACAGATTTCAAAGCATGCTTTGAAATCTATCGGCTGGGAATGTGTCCGCCCGACATGTCTGCTGGTTAGTACACTTACCAGCAGACATGTCGTCCCGCACCGTCGCCGCGCCGCCGCCGAATGGATTCGGCGCATGCGCGGAAGTGTTTTACTTCCTGGTGCGGTGACGTGGCGGCGTCAACGTCACCGCCACGTCACCGCCACGTCACCGCGCCGTCCGCTGGCGGGGAATTTGATCCGATGGTGTGTACACGCCATCGGACCAAACTCCAGATCGGACATATGTCCGATCGTGTGTACAAGGCCTAAGGCTCTTACCTGGAGTGAGAAGAATCCAGGGGAGGCCTGGATCAACGAACGGAGGTACTCAGAAACAGGTGAATTGCGGTAGTGGCAGTAAAAGACAGGGAGGTGGAAGCCCTGCTTGCCTGCGTGTCCTGGAGCCGCACAGTGGGAGGACCCTGCCTGGCTGAGCTATCCCTGAGAGAGAGACTCGTTTGAGAGCATCCTGCTCTCTCAACAACTGACACTGAACTGGAGGGTTTTAACTTCTAGAATCTTGGTGGAGCGAAATTAAAGAGGATTCTGGAACAGAGATAAAAGATGTTCATCTGGTTGGCAGTTTGTCTGTGCCATACCACACCGAAAATTTGTTCTGATAAACGTTCAGGAGAGAAAAGATTCAGATTAATACTTGGTGTTTCCTGTGATACACCGTTGTATCTCTTTTGAGAATCTGGCCCATAGAGTTAAGGTTAGGCACATTCGATCGCAGGTTCGATAGACACAGATTGCTATTGTCAGCGTCATGTCGAAATCTCCTATCTATACTAGTGTTGCTCACGAATATTCGCATTGCGAATATTCGCTACGAATATTGCATATTCGAGTATTCGCGAATAACGCGAATATCGCGGCGAATATTCGCTATTTCGAATATTCGTATTTTTTAAAAAATTTTTTTAGAACAGATCACATCCTAGAGATCCCCATTGACGTCTAAAAGCATTGCTGGTATGATTAGAGACCTTGGGCCGAGTAGCTGCAGCGCTCATTTTATATTCCCGAAAAATCGCAATGCGATTATTCGGCAATAGCGATATTGCGCGATTATTTTGTATTGTAATATATCACGAATATTCTGAGCCAATCAGAGTGCTCCATTCCGCATTTCTCGAAATTTCGCAATTATTTTATATTGTAATATATCACGAATATTCTGAGCCAATCAGAGTGCTCCATTCCGCATTTCTCGAAATTTCGCAATTATTTTATATTGTAATATATCACGAATATTCTGAGCCAATCAGAGTGCTCCATTCCGCATTTCTCGGAATTTCGCAATTATTTTATATTGTAATATATCACGAATATTCTGAGCCAATCAGAGTGCCCCTTCCGCATTTCTCGAATATTCGCAATTATTTTATATTGCAATATATCACGAATATTCTGAGCCAATCAGAGTGCTCCTTCCGCATTTCTCGAATATTCGCAATTATTTTGTATTGTAATATATCACGAATGTTCTGAGCCAATCAGAGTGCTCCTTCCGCATTTCTCGAATATTCGCAATTATTTTGTATTGTAATATATCACGAATATTCTGAGCCAATCAGAGTGCTCCTTCCGCATTTCTCGAATATTCGCAATTATTGTGTATTGTAATATATCACGAATATTCTGAGCCAATCAGAGTGCTCCTTCCGCATTTGCCGAATATTCGCAATTATTGTGTATTGTAATATATCACGAATATTCTGAGCCAATCAGAGTGCTCCATTCCGCATTTCTCGAATATTCGCAATTATTTTATATTGTAATATATCACGAATATTCTGAGCCAATCAGAGTGCTCCATTCCGCATTTCTCGAAATTTCGCATTCGCAATTCGCAATTCGCATTCGCATTCGCGATAGCGAAAATTCGCAATGATTTCATTTCCAAAATATATCACGAATATTCGTATTTAGCGTTTGGGTGTTCCCCGCGTGCGCTCCAGAGCGCGCAGCAGGAAAACTCTGTGTTGGCCGTGTCCCTTGGACACAGCCAATTACAGATCGCCACGAACGGCCAATCAGAGTGGCCATTTGCGATGCAATCTGTGTGGCCAATGAGAGATGATGGTGCCCTTTTAGGTGGCTAACAACCGACCGAGATTACAGAAATCCCAACCGTGGTATTCATCTAGCCTCCTCCCTCTCAAAAAAAAGAGACGGCTCTTGGAACGAAAATGGCTAAAATCTCAATGCAACCTGGACAAACAAGCCTACCGCATACTTTGCAAAGGTTACGCTAAGGCAGTAAAAACGCTAAAAAGAACATATTATAATACCAAAATTAGCGTTGCCCGTAATCAAACGGGAGAACTGTTCGCCATAGTCCGGGAGATTTTTGAGCCAAAAAGATTCCACTCCAAGATTATGGCATCCCCACAACTATGTAATGATATCCACCAATCTTTCATTTCAAAAGTGGAGAAAATCCGTGCTCGATCCTCCTTAGCACCCCTCTGTGCAACACCAAAAGCCAAAACCACCCCGGAAAAAACTACAGAAATTTCGCCTAGTGTCAGAGGTGGAAATCAGAGCTATCATCTTAAAACTGAAACCAACCAGTTATCCTTATGACCTCTGCCCTGCCTGGTTTATTCAGAAGCATGTAGACACTCTGGTTATTGACATCTGCAGAGTAATTAATTTGTCCCTCCGCCTGGGCATAGTGCCTTCTAGATTCAAGAGAGCAATTATACTCCCATTATTGAAAAAAGTGTGCCTGGACCCCATGATACTTACCAACTACAGCCCCATTTCTCTACTGCCTTTTCTATCTAAGGTCCTGGAGCAGGTTGTGTTTATCCAGCTGCAGGAGCGGTTTGATTCACATGGTCTGTTCCATGACTGTCAGTCGGGATTTCGACCCGGTGGTACGGAGATGTCTGCCATAGATATGAGAGAATGTCTGCTGGGTGTCCGCGACGCGGGGGGGTCCGCAGCCTTGGTGCTGCTGGACCTCTCTGCGGCGTTTGACACCATTGGCCATTCTATCCTTCTCTCCAGAATGCAATCCTTATTTGGCTGTGAGGACACAGTGTTAAATTGGATCAGATGCTTCCTGTCCGAAAGAACGCACTCCATAAAAATGGAGTCGTACCGCTCAAACACCCAGTCATTGACCTGCAGGGTACCTCAAGGCTCGGCCCTTTCTCCCTTATTCTTTAACTGCTACATGCGCCCAATTGCCGCCCTTATTACCAGCTATGGCCTAGGCTGCCAGATCTATGCGGATGACAAACAGATCTTGGCAGACCTTGCAAGTGGTCCTAATATGCCTGAGCAGCTGAATAAGGGACTATCTAACATCCAACAATGGATGGACACAAACAGACTAGGTCTTAACGCCGACAAGACGGAGCTTTTGCTGATCGGCCCACAGGCCAACTCTACCTTTTTACCTGCCTGGCCATCCTCGTTTGGCCCTGCCCCAACTCCAGCTAAGCAGGTTAAAAATCTGGGTATAATTTTTGATGCTAAACTAAGCTTCGTACCTCACGTAAAATATTGCATAAAATCAGCCAACTATCATCTGCAATTATTACGGAAAATTAAGAATCTCTTCACCCAGCACAACCGAATGATCTTAGTTCATGGACTTATCCACTCCCAGTTAGATTGTTCTAACGTTTTCTTTCTAGGGCTCCCACAGAAGTGGTTAAAACGATTGCAGATCACACAGAATCATGCTGCAAGACTAGTCACAAACTGCCCAAGGCGGAATCACATCTCCCCGGTCCTTAAGAATCTACACTGGGTCCCGATAGTAAAACGGGTTGAGTTCAAGGCACTCTGTCTGGTGTTTCGGGCCTATTGGCATCTAGGTCCGTTGTACTTATCGCACATGACACAACACTACTGTCCACCCAGAGAGCTTCGTTCGAGTGACGCCTTGTTAGCTATTATTCAATCTAGCCGATCAGCCTTAAAAGGTGTCCGCCGGCTCCAAACACTGGGGAATTCTCTCTGGAACGAGCTCCCTCATCAGCTCCGGACATCCTCCTCCTTGATGGCCTTCCGTAAGGGCTTGAAAACACTTATTTTTTCACAAGCCTACAGATAGTCACTCGGCCTTCCAAGCCATTAGCAGGACGCTGCCTTAATTCCAGGCAGCGGTCCATGGTTAGGGAGGTGTGATAGGCTTTTTGTGCAGGATACCCCCTCCTTCTTTTTATATCTCTGTTTATTTATTGTCTGCTCCCGCTTTTACTTAAGATGTACTAGTTTCTTCTTTTTGCTCCTGGGAACTGGATACCCCCAGCTTGTTGGTAAGCGCTTAGACGCGAGTTTCACAACTCGCATTCGGCACCCTATAAGTATTTATTCCAATCCAATCCAATATGCAAACATATGAGATCATCTCTCATTTCTGGCTCACACAGAAACAGCATCCTGTCTCTGGAGAGGAGACCGATCTGTGTCCCTTGTACATAGGGACACAGATCACCTCCCCCAGTCACCCCCCTCCACCTACAGTTAGAACACTATGCAGGGAATACATTTAACCCCTTCCTTACCCCCTAGTGTTAACCCCTTCAATGCCACATTTATACAGTAATTAGTGCATATTTATAGCACTGATTGCAGTATAAATGTGAATGGTGCCAAAAATGTGTCAAAAGTGTCCGATGTGTCCTTCATAACGTCGCAGTCCCAAAAAAAAAAGAATAAAAAATAATAATTCTGTCCCCTATTTTGTAGGCGCTATAACTTTTGCGCAAACCAGGCGCTTATTGCGATTTTTTTTTTTTTTTTACCAAAGATATGTAGAAGAATATCGGCCTAAACTGAGAAAAAATGTGTGTGTTTTTAAATTGGGATATTTATTAAAGCAACAAGTAAAAAATGTTGTATTTTTTTTTCAAAATTGTCGCTCTTTTTTGTTTATAGCACAAAAAATAAAAACCGCACATGCGATCAAATACCACAAAAAGAAAGCTCTACTTGTGGAGAAAAAGGGACGTCAATTTTGTTTGGAAGCCACGTTGCACGACCGCGCAATTGTCAGTTAAAGCGAAGCAGTGCCGGAAGCTGAAATTTCACCTGGGCAGGAGGGGGGTATATGTGCCCAGTAAGCAAGTGGTTAAGATATATCACCTTTTGTTGGGTCGCATCAAAGAAGTAGTCGTTTCAGGTTGAGGGGTGGTCTGTATGGCAGGAGTAATATTTCTGGGGAAATATTTGCAACCTATCATCCTCATATACACTTGGTTGGAGTAGTTTTAAAAATGTTCACACTCAACACATAGGCAAGGGTCCCAAATTCAAGGATAGCTTTACTTTGACTGCACCTTTTACTAAGAGTATGGTGAGTGGTAAGAACTACAGATCCTATTGGAAGAGTGAAGGCCTTTTTTCATTGAAGTCTATTATAAAGTCTTCATTGTAAACCATCAGTATGGTGGTACAGGCAGGCATACTATCCTTCTTCACTTATTACATTTTTGTAGTAGATGCAAACAGTATGGTCCACATTCTCAAATTTCTTAAGCCTAAAAGTAAAATCCACATTTGCCAGGGTGAAATAGATCATCTGTGCAACTGGACCTGCAAGTCAAGTCAACTCTGTTGTTGGAAGTACAGTGACATTAGAAATAAGTAAACATCATAAGCTCTGCCAGATTCCCTGTAAATACTGGAACACTCTGGGTTAGCAGCTCTAATTATACATTGCAATAATGCTTTTATTGTGCTCTCAATTGGCCTTCATTTTTAGATGATATTTTTTACTTTTTAATTTATTGTTTCCTCCTAAAACAGGTTTAAAGCTGGTCTAGTATGTATAGCCTCTTTATCTTCAGATGCCATATAGTGTTACGTAGCAAAAATAGCACTTAAAGCCAAACTTCAAAACAACCCTTACACATATAAATGATCAACATAAACCTATTGGCCCGGATTCACAGACATCGGCGCACATTTATGCCGCCGTAGCGTATCTATTTTACGCTATGCCGATGCAGCGCAGAGAGGCAAGCATTGAAATTCACAAAGCAAATGCTCCCAACGTTGCTCCAGCGTGGCGTATATTTCGTAGGCGTAAGCTGGCATAAGTGGAAGTGGGCTGGAGGTGGGCGTGATCCATGCTAATGAAGCATGACCCCATGCAAATGATGGGTCGGGCGCCAGACAAGTACTTAAAACGAACTGCGCAGTGGACATATCCCCGTGCACATGCGCACAACCACGTCGAAACAACTGCCTAAGATACGCCGGATCACTGTGTACGCCGTTAAAGTAACTTACGCCCAGCCTGACCCACGTCGGCCCATATTCACAGACGTCCAACGTACAATACGTAAGCTTGTGTAAGCTTGTGTTCCCTGGTCCATACCTTTGCATGGGTTGCGCCTCATCTATGGGGAATAACTTTACGCCGGACGTAAAACTTACGCAAACTGCGTATATCATGCGCCGGGCGCATGTACGTTCGTGAATCGGCGTATTTCCCTCATTTGCATATTTAAATAGAAAATTAATGGGAGCGCCACATGCGTCCAGCGTAAATATGCACTTTGTTTCTTTTTCTTCAAGGATTTTATTAAACAAGTTCCGTCAGAGGGGTGAAGGGGTAGGGAAGGTCCAGGTGAACTAGCAGCCGGTGCGAGGTTCGGTCAAAAGTCTCTGCCACAGACTTGATGAGTGCCGTCGAGTCGTTACATGGTCCTCTGCCACAGGACCATTTAACCACGCACACGCACTTTGCAAACTTCCAAAGAAATTACACAGCTCACAGTGCCAGGATCTTTCAGCCAAACCAGCCGCACTGTGAGGTAAGTTGGCCAGGATGCATCCTCCAATTGAATCCCCAATTGTTTGGTTTCTTCCCGCAGGAAAGACAGCACAGGACCACCCCTGGACCAGCAGGCCCCAAAAACTTCCGGTCCTACTCTCAAGCCCCAAGACCAAAAGGCTGCTAACACATCCCTGAGGCCAGGTGAGCCATCAGGTCAGGATCGGAAGACCCCCCCCAGAATGCACAGCGGCGGGGACCATGCCACTGGGCTGCTTTTGGGCAAGAGGCACCAAATACACCCAGTCCATTGCATTTCCAACCTTGACTCTTGGTGACAGCGACAACCACAGTGGAAGATGTGCAACGCAGCTGAACTGGAACGGAAACCCTTGATTTCGCATAAAATTCTAAACTACAGCTCTGATAACTAAAATTACAAATAGCGCCTACTCAACAGGTTTGGGGCGCTACATTATTATAAAGAAAAAAAGAAGAAGGCTTTAGAGCCACTAAAACTAAATAAGGTCTCGATGTGCTCTTTTAGAAAAGTGCCAGCTTTACAGGTTGTCCTCTTTTCTTTCTCTCTTTTCTTTCTCTCTTTCTCTTTACCTCATCCTTCCATTTTGCTTTTAAATGTCCTTATTTCTTCAGAGAAATCCTCACTTCCTGTTCTTCTGTCTCTAACTCCACACAGTAATGCGAGGCTTTCTCCCTGGTGTAGAGTGTCGTGCTCGCCCCCTCTCTTGGACTACAGAAGAGTCAGGACACCCACAAACACACAGCTCCTTTCTCTATTTGCAACGTAGAGAGAGTCCTGACTCTCTTGTAGTCCAAGGTGAGCACAACACTCAACACCAGGGAGAAAGCCTTGCTTTACTGTGTGGAGTTGCAGACAGAAGAACAGGAAGTGAGTTTTTTTCAGAAGAAATAAGGACATTTAAAAGCAAAATGGAATGATGAGGTAAGTGAAGAGGACTGCACTAAGGTAAAGGAAGATATTTAGGGGGAAAAGATAGTACCTTTACAACCCCTTTAACTACAGCCTCCAAAGATCTCCATACCACCGTAGAACAGAACAAGGGAAGATCCACAAACAATAATTGTAATATTGCTTTATGCTGTTTACAGCCTTTTGTTAATTAGGAGTAGCGCCTGCTCCAATTTTTTTTTAGAAGAGTGGCACAAGCATTATTGCGTGGTAATTCTCTCATCGACTGCAATAAAAACCAAGATATATTGTAAACCTTCCCAATATTATCCAAAACACACAAAAAAAAAGGTTTTGTCTAGAATTGGTACCTGTGTTGAAGAAATGTCTACTTTTGGCCCCCCCCCCCCCCCCCCCACTGCTGTGTTTCACATGAACAAAACCTAGGTATTGTTCTCAAGGAGTGCCAAAGTGAAGGTGCAATAATGGGATATAACTTAAGATTTTTGCAGAAGATTACACAAAAATGTATTTATTTACAGTGCACTGACCAATCAGAATGACTTTTTCTCTTATCTGAAAGCAATAAAGTATTTTGCCATCCTTTACTGCACTTTGCACATCATCGTAAATCTTTCCACTGCCATCCTATATATTCCTATACATGCTTTTCAGTCTAATAACTATCCCATAATGCTTACAACCTGTTAGTTAGGGCTATATTGGGCAGACATGTGTAGGCCACACTGTACTCTGTTTGATATTTGTGATGAATAGCAGACATGCTGCCTCAAGTATGTAGTTCTGGTATTTGATGCGCATAGTTTTTAAAATCAATGGCATCCCACGTTAGGCTGAAATTCTCTAACGATATTTGCATATTGTACCAATGTGCCCTGTTTTTTACCCTGTGCAACTGGCTGTCTTACTCCTTACATCCTCCACCTTTTATATACCTCCACTCATCCTCCCACCCCTATATACCCCCTCTAATCCTCTCACCCCTATATACCTCCTCTCATCCTCCCACCTCTATATACCCCCTCTAATCCTCTCACCCCTATATACCTCCTCTCATCCTCCCACCTCTATATACCCCCTCTAATCCTCTCACCCCTATATACCTCCTCTCATCCTCCCACCTCTATATACCCCCTCTCATCCTCCCACCTCTATATACCCCCTCTAATCCTCTCACCCCTATATACCCCCTCTAATCCTCTCACCCCTATATACCTCCTCTCATCCTCTCACCCCTATATACCCCCTCTAATCCTCTCACCCCTATATACCTCCTCTCATCCTCCCACCCCTATATACCCCCTCTAATCCTCTCACCCCTATATACCTCCTCTCATCCTCCCACCTCTATATACCCCTCTCATCCTCCCACCTCTATATACCCCCTCTAATCCTCTCACCCCTATATACCCCCTCTAATCCTCTCACCCCTATATACCTCCTCTCATCCTCCCACCTCTATATACCCCCTCTAATCCTCTCACCCCTATATACCTCCTCTCATCCTCCCACCTCTATATACCCCCTCTAATCCTCTCACCCCTATATACCTCCTCTCATCCTCCCACCTCTATATACCCCCTCTAATCCTCTCACCCCTATATACCCCCTCTAATCCTCTCACCCCTATATACCCCCTCTAATCCTCTCACCCCTATATACCCCCTCTAATCCTCTCACCCCTATATATCTCCTCTCATCCTCCCACCTCTATATACCCCCTCTAATCCTCTCACCCCTATATACCTCCTCTCATCCTCCCACCTCTATATACCCCCTCTAATCCTCTCACCCCTATATACCCCCTCTAATCCTCTCACCCCTATATACCTCCTCTCATCCTCCCACCTCTATATACCACCTCTAATCCTCTCGTTTTTAGTTTGTTTTTAGTTTTAGCTATTTTAGGGGGATATGTGTGTGTGCAGATGACTATTACTGTGCATAATTATTAGGCAACTTAACAAAAAACAAATATATACCCATTTCAATTATTTATTTTTACCAGTGAAACCAATATCACATCTCAACATTCACAAATATACATTTCTGACATTCAAAAACAAAACAAAAACAAATCAGTGACCAATATAGCCACCTTTCTTTGCAAGGACACTCAAAAGCCTGCCATCCATGGATTCTGTCAGGCCGCGTACACACGGCAGAGAACCTCGACGGGCAGAACACATCGTTCCGCCCGTCGAGGTTCCCTGCCGGCCGTCGAAATCGGCGACCCACCCGTCGGGAATGGCAACCAGCCATTCTTCCGGGCGGGCCGTCGAGCAAATAGAGAGCGTGCTCTCTATTTCTGCTCGACGGGCTTCCCGACGGGAAGCTCGCCGAGAGCGTACACACAGCCGAGGTCCTCGCTGGAATGCAGCTTCCAGCGAGGTTCTCGCTGGTTTCCAGCGAGAACCTCGGTCGTGTGTACGCCGCCTCAGTGTTTTGATCTGTTCACCATCAACATTGCGTGCAGCAGCAACCACAGCCTCCCAGACACTGTTCAGAGAGGTGTACTGTTTTCCCTCCTTGTAAATCTCACATTTGATGATGGACCACAGGTTCTCAATGGGGTTCAGATCAGGTGAACAAGGAGGCCATGTCATTAGTTTTTCTTCTTGTATACCCTTTCTTGCCAGCCACGCTGTGGAGTACTTGGACGCGTGTGATGGAGCATTGTCCTGCATGAAAATCATGTTTTTCTTGAAGGATGCAGACTTCTTCCTGTACCACTGCTTGAAGAAGGCGTCTTCCAGAAACTGGCAGTAGGACTGGGAGTTGAGCTTGACTCCATCCTCAACCCGAAAAGGCCCCACAAGCTCATCTTTGATGATACCAGCCCAAACCAGTACTCCACCTCCACCTTGCTGGCGTCTGTGTCGGACTGGAGCTCTCTGCCCTTTACCAATCCAGCCACGGGCCCATCCATCTGGCCCATCCAGACTCGCTCTCATTTCATCAGTCCATAAAACCTTAGAAAAATCAGTCTTGAGATATTTCTTAGCCCAGTCTTGACGTTTCAGCTTGTGTGTCTTGTTCAGTGGTGGTCGTCTTTCAGCCTTTCTTACCTTGGCCATGTCTCTGAGTATTGCACACCTTGTGCTTTTGGGCACCCCAGGGATGATGCAGCTCTGAAATATGGCCAAACTGGTGGCAAGTGGCATCTTGGCAGCTGCACACTTGACTTTTCTCAGTTCATGGGCAGTTATTTTGCGCCTTGGTTTTTCCACACGCTTCTTGCGACCCTGTTGACTCTTTTGAATGAAACGCTTGATTGTTCGATGATCACGCTTCAGAAGCTTTGCAATTTTAAGAGTTCTGCATCCCTCTGCAAGATATCTCACTATTTTTGACTTTTCTGAGCCTGTCAAGTCCTTCTTTTGACCCATTTTGCCAAAGGAAAGGAAGTTGCCCAATAATTATGCACACCTGATATAGGGTGTTGATGTCATTTGACCACACCCCTTCTCATTACAGAGATGCACATCACCTAATATGCTTAATTGGTAGTAGACTTTCGATCCTATACAGCTTGGAGTAAGACAACATTCATAAAGAGGATGATGTGGTCAAAATATTCATTTGCCTAATAATTCTGCACTCACTGTATGCCTGCTCTGATCCTCTCGCCTCTATATACCTCCTCTAAACCTCCCGCCTCGACAGTATACCTCTTCTCATCCTCTAACCTACTCTTCCCCTCTTCCTCCAACCTCTATATACCTCTTCTCATCCTCTAACCCCTATATACCCCCTCTAATCCTCCAAACTACAGTATATTAACCTCCTGTTATTCTCCTACTTCTATATACCTCCTCTCATCCTCAGTATACTTCCTCTCATTCTCTCACCTCTATACCTTCTCTAGCTTCTATGTACAGGTGATACTCAAAAAATTTGAGTCAGGAGTCAGGAGCTCCGCTTCAGCGTTGGGGATATCGGCTCCCTGAGGCACCGAGGGCGGCTTTAAAACACCCGTGGGGCAAGCTACAAGCCCGCACAGTTCCCGGAGATGACCAAGAAACGAAAAAACGCCGTTCACCCGGCGAAGCTGGGGGATTTCTTCTCCCCCAGGCCTAACAGCATGCTCCAAGATGGCGCCGGTGGCGGATCTCCGGCCTCCGGAGGAGGCTCATCCATCTCCACACCGAGCCCAGGATCGAGGGCTGGGACCCAGCGCTGCTCCCCAGAGGCATCCACCCCACTCTCCTGCAGCCCGGTGAAATCCAAGCCCCGTCTGTCATCAGAGCCGCACGGCTCCCAGGTCAGTGCAATGCAGGGGTCCATGGAGGACACACGTGAGCTCTCAGCTCCCATCAAAACCTTCCCTACCTCCAATCTCCCGGTTTCTGACACTACCTTAAAGGACATGCTGGTCTCCCTGCGGAGCTCCCTGCATTCAGACATGATGGAATGCATGAGGAGCTTCAGGATGGAGATGGGAGAACTGGGGGGCACAGTGGATCATGTGGAAAGGAAAATGGGAGAATATGCTTCCTCCTACAACTCCCTAGTAGACTCTCATAATGACCAAATGACCAGGCAGATGAAGTCGCATGGCTCAGAGCTAAAGTCGCAGACCTCAAAGATAGATCTCGAAGGAACAACATCAAATTACGGGGTGTCCCTGAGTCTGTCTTGCCTGCCCAGCTCCAGCAATATGCCCGTGAGCTCTTGGGGTCTCTTTTGCCTTCCATACCTGAATCTGAGCTAGTAGTCGATCGGATTCACTGCCTGCCCAAACCAGCCCACCTTCCGGAGAACATCCCCAGGGATGTCCTGATGCGGGTGCATTTCTACCATGTAAAGGACCAATTTATGCTGGCTTTCCGCAAAAACCCCCACTCATCTGATCGCTACGCCAACCTGCAAGTGTATGCGGATCTCTCACAGCACACTATGCAGAGACGCAGGTCCCTAATTCCAGTGACGAAGGCTCTCCGCAACCACAATATCATCTACAAATGGGGCCAACTGACCAAGCTCATTATAACAAAGGACGGTGCTTTAAGTGTAGTCATGACCCTGGAAGAGGGGCTTGCGCTCCTGCGCAAATGGGACATTCTTCCTGAACATCCCCCACTTGAAACAACCTCCTCCTCCTCTCCCAGCGTTCAGACCCAGGACGACTGGACACTGGTGTCGCATAAACGCAACAACAAGAAGAAATCTTAAAGCCCTTGTGCCTCAGGAATCTCGCTACTTTGTTTACCACGTTGATTCCCTGACTTCATTGGAGCTCCTCCCCACGAACTCCCCTTTCTTGAAATATGTGCAGCTACCCTGCATCCAGATCCCGGATGGGATCTCCCTTTTTATGCTCATTGTTTTTTGCTTATGTTCTAACCTCCCTATTTTTGGTTTCCATTACTTTTTTCCCTCTCCCCATTTCCCTTGAGATGGATCCTGTCCTGTTTCCAACGAAGACGCTCCGTTCAACGTCCTCACCTGCCTCCTGGACCTGGCTGAATATGGTGGAGCCGCGGTGGTGTCACAAGGTACTTTTATCACTCTTCTTCATGATCAACTATGGTGCTAACAAACTGTACACTCTGGTCAACCTCTATGTGCCCAACACTCACCAGCTTTGTTTCCTGAGGAAACTCTTCTGCAAAATTAATAGGATACGGAAAGGCGCTCTGGTTATGTGTGGGGACTTCAACCTGACGGTTGACTTTGAGATGGACACCACCTCTAGATCCAAGCGCCCCCAGCCTACTCTATGCTCCCTGCTACACACTGAGAGTGTGTTCGATGTCTGGAGGTGCCAACACTCCTGTGAAAGGGACTACTATTTCCATTCCTCCAGGCATAACTCTTACTCACGTATAGACTTGATATTGGTAGACAAAGTTCTATTACAGAGGGTGTCCTCGTCCGCCATCCACAACATCACATGGTCCGACCACGCCCCGGTGTCAGTGGTGGGGCCCCTGGTTTCCTCGCCCTTTGTATGGAGGGCAGACCCCTGCATGCTTCAACAGCCCTCCCACGTGGCTTAATTGGAGGAATTTTTCGCTGTAAATTCTGGGTCTGTCTCCAGTCCGTTCTCCGTTTGGTGTGCCCATAAGGCTTATATTAGAGGCATTTTGATCCAACTTAGTGCACGGTAAAAAGGCAGAGAGCACAGAAATTAGATTCCCTACTCACTGAAATTCGTTCTCTAGAGTCGCAGAACAGGCAGGCTCCTGACGCCCCGACTGCAGCCAGACTTTTTGGGCTGCATTCGGACCTCAGGAGACTGCTTCTTGAACGCTCCGACAAGCATGTCCAATCCCTTAAACTGTCCCACTATGCATCCGGTAACAGGGCGGGTAAACTTCTAGCTCGGCGACTGAAAAGTCACAGAGTGAAAACTACTATTCCTTTTCTTGTTAAGAACTCGGACAACAGTAAAATTTACAACCCTCAGGATATAGCAAACTCCTTCGCGGAGTTCTACTCCTCTCTTTATAACCTTTGAGAGGACCCCTCCACCCCTCAGCCTGTGGAGGAGACTATCCGCTCCTTCCTGGCTGATTTAGCGTTGCCTACCCTGTCCCAATGTCAATTAGACTCCCTAAACATGCCGATCGAGGAGCCTGAGATTTTACGGGCAATTAGGACTCTCCCTACTGGGAAGTCTCCAGGCCCGGACGGGCTCCCTAATGGTTATTACAGGGCCTTTGGCTCCCTCCTGGCCCCGGCGTTGGGCGAAGTGTTTTCTGAAGCAATACTCTCTGCCTCTTTCCCGAGTGAAATGCTTAATGCTTTTATTGTGACCATTCCAAAGCCAGGGAAGGTACCTACCACACCTGCTAACTTCAGACCCATATCTCTGTTGAATACAGACGTGAAGTTGTATGCCAAGATTTTGGCATATAGACTGCTTCCTATCCTACCTTCCCTAATCAACCCAGACCAGACGGGGTTCACCTCAGGTAGACAGTCGTCGGACGCCACTAGAAGGGTAATTGACTTGGTACACTATGCTGGGGCCTCTCGGACGCCTTCTCTGCTCCTTTTCCTGGATGCGGAGAAGGCATTCGACAGGGTGCACTGGGGTTACATGACCAGGGTCCTGGAGAAATTTGGGTTCACTGGCCCCATCCTGTCAGCAATTTTAGCGCTTTACTCTTCGCCTTGTGCACAGGTTTACACCTCTGGTATGCTCTTCTCTACTTTTAATATTTCCAACGGCACCAGACAGGGGTGCCCTCTGTCCCCCTCCATATTTAACCTCCTCATAGAACCCCTGTCAGAAAAAATTAGATCCCACTCTGATACCCCGGGCTTCGTGCTGTCGGGCCGTTCCCATAACATAAGTCTGTTTGCGGACGATATTATTCTTTTTCTGACCTCGCCCCATTCCTCCTTGTCCCAGGCCCACAGGGTACTTGCGGAGTTTAGCCGCATATCCTATTATAAAATTAACTACACCAAATCTTTTATCTTAGGTCTCAACCTCCCCCCTCGCCTTCAGTCACTTCTACAAACTTCCTTCCCATACTCCTGGACAGCGTCAAGTATACAATATCTGGGGATTCAAATTACAACAGACCTAACCAAACTGGCCGATGCCAACTACGCTCCACTAATTGATAAAATCTCCGGGGAGGCTGCTCGCCTGGCCAAGGTCGATTTGACGTGGTTGGGACGCTTGGCCTCCTTCAAAATGTTGCTCCTACCTCAGATCTTGTATGTTTTCCGCACCCTCCCCATTCCTCTAAAACGCAACCATCTACAGTCCCTGAATAAAATCCTTAACCGCTACATTTGGGGCGGTAAGCGCCCCAGATGCGCGAGATCCCTTTTGATCAAACATAGATCTGTAGGGGGTATGGGTCTAATTGATATCAGGGACTACCATAGAGCGGCCATACTCACCCAACTCAGACGTTGGATATCTCCCTCTCCTGACATCCCGTGGTGCGGCATAGAACAGGCTCTTTGTCCGACCAGGGATCTTCACAGCCTCCTGATACTTGATACTTGGCAGCCCCTTTCCCTGCGCCACCTGCCGTTAACGTTCCAAGCCTCTCTGTTGGCTTGGAGGGAATTGCGTAACCTGGCACATACGTCCTCCAATACCACTCCTGTCCCGATCCCCATTGAGGCTCTCTCATGTGTTATACCATATACCTCCTTCTCAAACTGGGCAGCTAAAGGCATCACCTGTATTGATGATCTATTCTGCTACAATGTGCTCAAGCCATTTGACACGCTTGCTGCAGAGTATGGTCTGATGCATGCAGATTGCTTTAAACACGCACAGGCCTCCCACTTCCTCAAAACTTTGCAATCCCGCCACTTACTGATCCATGATGCCATTTGGCAATTCTACACTAAAGTGACCCCCTCCCCTAGGGGTATCTCCCTCTTCTATAACCTTTTTCAGGCGCTTCTAAACATAGGAATAGAGGGATTTCCCCCGGATTTCCGAATTGTAGTCACTCATATCTTGCTAGCTGCTAGACTACTGTTGACTAGAAGTTGGAAATCCAATAAGGTACCAAACGTCACAGAGGTCCTCGAGATTACGTGGACGAACTACACTTTTGAGTCCTTGTTGGCAAACAGGGAGGGTAGGAGAGCGAAGTTTGACATTCAATGGAAGCCCTGGACAGAATGGTTCCGAGTACGGCAGAATTGAATTGTCTTCCTTAAATCTTGTTCCTTTGATGTGTCTTAAGCAAATATCTTTGCAGATATGTTTGTATAATGGTTTCACAGGTATCCATCCTTTCCCTATGCCCCTATCCCCTCTTCCCCCTTCCTCTTCCCCACCCTTTTCCTCTACACATGACCTTCCCGATGTACTCCCCTAATATCCTGTCTGGAGTCTGGCAGGAGGGAGTGGCGGCTGCTCCCCCTCCTGCTCTTATGTGTTGATATATATTATTGATACTGTAATTGACCTATGAATCTCATTCTGTATATGGAGTTGTTACTATTGTACAATCTTCCCTGCTATTCTTTGGGAATGCGGGTGCGTTTCTTTACATTCCTTTTGTTTGTACTTTGAAAATTTCCAATAAAAATTATTGTTAAAAAAAAAAAATTTGAATATCGTGCAAAAGTTCATTTATTTCAGTAATGCAACTTAAAGCGGAGCTCCAGCCGCAATTTTTTTTTTTTTAAAGTCAGCAGCTACTAACAGTGTAGCTGCTGACTTTAAATAAGGACACTTACCTTGTCCTACTTGCCCGCGCTGATCGCCCCCCCCGATGCCGATCCCACGATCGCTCCGGGTCCCGCGCCGCCATCCACACTATGGGAAACAGGCAGTGAAGCCGTACGGCTTCACTGCCCATTTCCTACTGCGCCTGCGTGAGTCTCACGCTGGCTTGTGAATGGGCGCGCTGCTCTCTGAGAACACACACAGTTCCCAGAAAGCAGCGCGCCCCATTCATTAGGAGAAGGAGAAGAAGAAATCGGACCGCGGTGCAGGTGAGGCAGATTACGGACTTCCGCATAGCAACAGGTATTTCGGGTGAGTATTTTTTTTTTTTTTCATGTTTTTTTTTATTTAATTTTTTTAAAGAAGATGGGCAAAAGTGGTTTTCCTGGGTGGAACTCCGCTTTAAAAGGTGAAACTGATATATGAGAGACTCATTACAAGGCAAGATAGTTCAAGCCGTGATTTGTCATAATTGTGATGATTGTGGCTTACAGCTCATGAAAACCCCAAATCCACAATCTCAGAAAATTTGAACTTTGTGAAATGGTGCAATATTCTAGGCCCAAAGTATCCCACTCTAATCAGCTAATTAAGCCATAACACCTGCAAAGGGTTCCTGAGCCTTTAAATGGTCTCTCAGTCTGGTTCAGTAGGAATCACAATCACGAGAAAGACTGTCGACCTGACAGATGTGCGGAAAACCATCATTGCCACCCTCCATAAGGCGGGAAAGCCTCAAAAGGTAAATGCAAAATAAGTTGGATGTTCCCAAAGTGCTGTATCAAAGCACATTAATAGAAAGTTATGTGGAAGGGAAAAGTGTGGAAGAAAAAGGTGCACAAGCAGCAGGGATGACCGCAGCCTGGAGAGGATTGTCAGGAAAAGGCCATTCAAAAGTGTGGACTTTCACAAGGAGTGGACTGAGGCTGGAGTCAGTGCATCAAGAGCCACCACACACAGACGGATCCTGGACATGGGCTTCAAATGTCGTATACCTCTTGTCACCCCACTCCTGAACAACAAACAACATCAGAAGCGTCTTACCTGGCCTAAAGAAAAGCACACCAGGTCTGTGGCTCAGTGGTCCAAAGTCCTCTTTTTCTGATAAGAGCACATTTTGCATGGAGGAAGAATGGAGAGGCACACACTGCAAGATGCTTGAAGTTCAGTGTGAAGTTTCCACAGTGTGTGTTGATTTGGGGAGCCGTGTGATCCACTGTGCTTCATTAAGTCCGGGGTCAACGCAGCCGTCTACCAGGAGCTTTTGGAGCACTTCATGCTTTCTTCCACAGACAAGCTCTGTGGGGATAAATACTTCATTTTCCAGCAGCACTTGGCACCTGCCCACATTGCCAAAAGCACCAAAACCTGCTTAGATGACCGTGGGATTACTGTGCTTAATTGGCCAGCAAACTCGCCAATCAAAGAGAATCTATGGGGAATTGCCAAGAGAAAGATGAGAGACATGAGACCGAACAATGCAGAAGAGCTGAAGCTGCTATTGAAGCATCCTGGTCTTCCATAACACCTGAGCAGTGCCACAGGCTGATGGCTTCCATGCCACGCCACATTGGGCATTAATAAGTGCAAAAGGGGCCCAAACCAAGTACTGAGTACATATGCATGCTTATACTTTTCAGAGGTCCGATATTGTTCTGTGTACAATCCTTGTTTTATTGATTGCATGTAATATTCTAATTCTCTGAGATTGTGGATTTGGGGTTTTCATGAGCTGTAAACAATAATCATCACAATTATGACAAATCACGGCTTGAACTATCTTGCTTTGCCTGTAATGAGTCTCTCTCATATATTAGTTTCACCTTTTAAGTTACATTAGTGAAATAAATAAACTTTTGCAGGATATTTTAATTTTTCGAGTATCACCTGTATATCTAATCTCATCCTTTAAACACCTCCTTTCACATTCGATATACCTCCTTATATCTGCTCACCTCTATAAACCTCCTCTTTTCCTCCCACCTCTATAATCTCCTCCCACATCTATAATCTCCTCCCACCTCTATAATCTCCTCCCACCTCTATACACCTCCTCTCATCTCTATACACTTGCTCTGATCCTTCCTACTCTGTATGGACATATGGTGAAGCTTCATTGTATTGTGCTGGGAATTATTACCTTGGTCAATTATTATCAAGATTATCACTCCTTCATATCACTGGGATGCCTAATATGAGACTATATTTATACAACTACAACCACAAAATATTATAACAGAAATCATTGAGTGTAAATTTACATATGTAAATATACTGTGTGTGTATGTATATATATATATATTGTAACAGTAAGAGCTACTGTAACTATAAAAATGATGATGAAATGGACACACGGTCTGCATATAACCAGATTGCAGAGCTGGGATCTGGGTGGGACCGGATCTCCAACCTGTGTCCAGGTTTTTAAGATAGCTTGCAAGCTGCCTTCCCAGGTGCAGACAGCTCATTAAATGAAGGGCTGGGAAGGAAGGAGAGAGGAAGGAAGGTGAACAGTGGCTGTGACTGTCGCTGTGTCCCTGTGTTGGGACGGACGCTGTGTCCCTGTGTTGGGACGGACGCTGTGTGCGTTGAAGGACTTTGGGCCTTGTGCATCCAGGACCGTGGGTCTGGAGGAGCGGATGGTTTGAGGAACCATTACCTATAACAGCAGTGCTGTTGAAGAGTAGCCATGTGGGCTGGGATTTTCATTTATCTTTGGATGTCGTTTAAACCCCTGCGTGGGATTCCTGTGAATGGACTTTTTGTTTTGTTTATCTCCTTTTAATAAACGTGGGCTACCAGGCCCTTAACGCTAATTGCCTGTTTGCTGTGGACTCACTACACCAAAACGCATCTGCCAGAAGAGCTAAACCCCCCAATGTTTACAGTGGTGGATTCAGCGGGCATCTAAACGGTGGAATCCGGGGTCCTTGCTACAGTGGTGAGTCGCATCAGGAACTGCTGCTAGCTGTGTGTGGCAGCCAGGCAAACAGCATTGCACAGAAATTTGATGGACTGTGTTGTGTACCTGTGAAAGGAGAATCGCATTTTTTTTCTCTTCTCTGCTGTGAACTGTGTTACTGGTTGCTGTGTGCAACACCGCAAGGATGGGGCGGTCAAAACAGAAAAAGGAGGTGTTTCTTGCTGAAGCCAGAGATAGAGCTCTGTGGCTGGAGGGGTTGTTACCGCCTGATAGAACCCCATACATGCCTGAACAAAGTTTTTCAAGTAAAAAGAGGGCTGCTGTCGCCCCTAGTAACACTGTTGCAATGAGTGCATATGGGACTGCTAGTGTGGAGCATCCACCAGCATTTGAATCTGCAGTGGATTGGTGCAAGCGACACCTGGCAGAATTAGACAAAGCTGAAGTGGAAGGCAAGACAATCTTCACTACAAAGAGAGGTGTTGTTGCCCCTGGCAACGCTGCTGCAGTTAAACCAACAGCTATTGCAAAAAGTGTGAAAGCGACACAGCTTAAGACAGGATCCAGCGGAAGGAATCCTGTGTTCTGTGCCAGAAGAGAGGCTGACCAAAAGCCAGGATGTAGAGTGGTTGCCCATAGCAACCCAGATGAGGCCAGTAAAAAGGGGCCAGTGGTGTATGAGACTGTGAATGAGTGGTTCAAGTGGAACCAGACTAAAGAATCGGATGCGGTAAAATGGGCTGAGATAGTGGCCTCTGACTATATGCAACCCATGCTACCTACAGAGGAGATTGGAGACTTCCTGGAAAAATTTGAAAAAGTCGCTGTAAGGAGGAAATGGCCTATAGACCGGTGGCCAAAATTGCTGCAAACCTTATTGCTGGTAGAGTATCGGTCGGTTTACCATTTGATGGACGGAGACCAGGATGATTACCGCAAGTTTAAAGAGGAAATCCTTCTTAGAGGAGAGTTTCATCACATCATGGGCCGCCAGCAATTCTTCAGCAAAGGGAGGTCGTCACCCATAGCAACTGGAGAGGCATCACTGCGACAACAGAGCACCAGTCAAGCAATGGCTCAGGAGAGCATGAGTGTGCGTCAGTATACCAGCTGTGCGTTTTCTGCAAACATATCGGTTGTCACCCCTGGCAACAGTGGCAAGAAGTCTGTGTGGCCTGCAGGGGGTGTTGGGTCTGGAAAGGCTGCAGTGTCATCCTTTGGCCCCAAAGAGACAGTAGCTGGTATAGATGCAACTAAGAGACAGCGAACTCAAGTGAAGACTATGATACCAGCCACTGAAAATGGTAAGACTGTTTCAGTTTATGATCCCAGTGAAGTGGGGGTATGTTCAGCGGAGAGATCTGCAGTACAAATGGACATTGGGACTGTGCATGTGCCTGCTATAATCCAGCAGAGTGCTGGGAAAGTTGAACTAGGGGTGACCAAAACTGTCTTTGTGCCATGTTCCCTAGTGACAGGTGCTGCAGAGTTGCCCAGGGAAACATCCAAGGAGCTCGCAGTGGCTAAGCAGGGCTTTTCCCAGGTCAGCTATGGAGCTGCTCAAGGAGCAAAGAGTTCCCCTTTAAAAATAGAGAGTGCTGTGAGGAGAGGCTCACAGGCTGTGGTGGGTAATGGACAATCCGCAAAAATAGAAGTTATGTCTAAGCGTAATGAAAATTCTGATTGTTATGCTGATAAAAGGGTAAATGTTGGCAAATGTGATGGTATTGGTAATGATGACATTGAAAAATGTGTTTCCTTTAATGTCATGTCTGCAAATGTTGAAAATATGTTTACTACCAATGATGGGAGTAGGATATCTCCCATGACAACCGGAAGCACAGGATTGTCCAGGGAAGTCTCATGGGGTCTCCATGGGTTGGAGCCAGTGGTTTTCCAGGATGGTTGTGGTGCTACTTTGGTGAAACAAGGGAAGACTGTGTCCGACAGTGTGTGTGTGTGGGCGCAGCCCCACAACCCTAAGTGTAACCCAGTTGTCAAGGGGTTAATTCAGCCTGCAAAAGCTGAAAGTGCAGAGCTGTGTGTGTCAGTAGCGCCCCCAGAGCTGGTCGAGCAAAAGCATGTATTACAGCCTGCCTTGTCAGATAATGTGTCATCCCAAGCGGATATGTATAGAAATGACCCAGGTGATGTTGTGGCAAGTGGTTCCCAGGTTCCTTTGGTGCCTCTTGGGACAGGTGATGCAGCGCTGCAGAATGCCTGCCAGGGAAGTACCACAGACTGGGAAGCATGGTGCAAGGAAACAGTCGCAGCGCTAAACAAAGTAACCATGAGTTATAAAGCAATGATGGGAGACAAGTGTGTGGACACAACATCTGTTATGCCAGACAGAGGGTTTGCAGAGTGGCCGGTGCTCAAGGGCATGTCCGCCCCTGTGAAGGTTGATCACCTCCAGTCTAAAGGAACGGTTCTTGGTGTAGACATGGCAGATGTGTTGTCCACAACCCAGCAACTAAGTAGTAGCAAGTGTCAAGGTGACAATGTGTCTTGTAATGACCTGCAGAAGCTCATTGACACTGGTGCAGGAAGGAAAAGTGTGAGACATGTGTCTGACAGCGCTCCAGTGAAGCCCGGAGTGACAAAACAGAGGAGGATAACGCAGGGCTGGCATGACTGGGGTGGAATCAGGGGCAAGAAGGGTTAAAGAAGGAGGAGGTGCCTTCAGGGGAGTGGCTGTAGGATTAGCCAGGGGAAGGGGAGGAGTGCCTTATATGGGGGGGGCGGAGTCGGCGCCAAAAGCTCAGGCAGAAGTGAGGGAGACACAGGGAAGCAGTTTTCCCACCCACCCTCCCTTGTTTTGTTCGATGTGGTGTTGTGCGTTTGTTTTCTTTCTTTCAGATCGGTAGAGAGATGTCACGACAGCAGAGGCGGTGTTCTTGGTCTTGATGGTGAAAGTTAACGGAAAATGGAAATGATTGGGAGGCTCATCGGTGGGATGGGCTCCTTATGGGGTTATTGTGGTGGAACGGTGTCCGCTACAATACGGTGACGGTGCACTGCGGTGTTAAAAGGGGTGTCTCAGAGCTGGAGTCGGCTGGAGGCCTGGGTATGGTGATGGTACGCAGTGCTGGTGGTGAAGAAAAGGTTAATGGGGGATTACCGTCAAGACCAAGTAGGACTGGTGTTAAAATAATAATAAAAAATGTTGGGTATTTATATTGTTAATAAGTATAGTGGAATTGTTGGAAATTCCTAGCACCAAAAAGTGTGGTAAAAGTTTTGGTTAATTATTTAATTTTTGGTTACAAAATAAATGGCTGTTGTGGCCAATTTTATTCCAATTCTACTGTGTCGGTCTCGTTTACTGGGTTAGGGGGCTTGAGGGGGGGGGAAAAGGGGGGGGGGGTGATTTAAAAGGTATGGATATGGGGGGTAGGTTTAAAGTATTGATATGGGGGTGGAGTAGGTTTAAAGTGATGGGAGCCCATTGAAACTACGCTAGTCAAGGGGAGCAACAGGCAGTGATGATGGGTACCTCCAAGGAGGTGGAGGTCTCTTCATATGTCTCACCCTTTCAACTTGCAGTGGGTGAGCCCCTCCATGTCTTGGACAGGAAAAAGGTCCCTAGAAAGGTCTGGTATTTAGACATGGGTTGCATAGAGATGACACCAACTTTATTAGAAATGTTGGAGTTGGTAAAAATGCACTCGCTGTACACTTGGGTGTCTCCACCACAGACGGACCAGGTTGTGCTGCGTAGTACCAATAGGTGGAGCCAGGTGGTACAGGCTGTGCAGGGAAACTTTGATCATGAGTTGTATTGGTGGGTCCAATGCTTATTAACAATGTGGCAAATAGTCCTGAGGTTCTTTAAGAGGGTGCCCCTAGTTACTGAGTGGTATGGAAGGCGCTCAGAACTGTTGGAGACATCAAAGGTCTCTCCGGCTGGTGTAGTGACTAGAAACATCCCTGCTGGTGTGGTCCGAGGTGCAGCTGAGCAGAAGTCAGTGGAGGGCGCATATACTGTCTCACCAGCTAAACCTTATGAGAAGGAAGGGCCCAGAATAGACGCAGCACTAGCAGAGATGCTTTCTAACACTCAGAAAGAGGTACAACTTAAAGTACCCGGAGATGCTGTGAGAAAAATTACTAATGTTGGTTTCTGCAACAATGTAAGGTGTACATCAGAAAGAAGTAGTTTATGCGTGGATCAGTGTCATTTGTTAGATCAGTTGCCCATGGAGTGTTGGACAACAGGTGAAGTGGCGATGTGCTATGGACCAATGGGTTGTAGTCACTTACCTGTGTGTGGTCCCTCCTCGGGTCTAGTTCTAACAAACACTGAGATGTATGGCACTGACTGTGTTGGACTGGGTGACATTGAAATGTCTGATTGGCTAATGAGTGGTGCTGTTAAAAGTGATGTGGTTGCCGTGGGTAACCAGAGAGAGTTTTTTGAACCTGAAAGTCCTGTGGTGAAAGGTAGGATCAGGGAAGGCAGAGTTTCCCCAAGAGAGGAGAGTATGCTCAGGGACCCCAAGAGAAGAGTGGGAAGGCAGAGTATACAGAATTATAGAACCCTGTTGCGATCCAGGGTAGAGCGTGCCTGGAAACGCACCCGAAAAAAAGATTGGGCCTACAGCTGGCGCAGAGGTGCCCCAATCAATGATTCGGGCTGGTGTGTTCCGCCCCCTACGGGTTCGAAACAAGGGGGGGAGGTATGTAACAGTAAGAGCTACTGTAACTATAAAAATGATGATGAAATGGACACACGGTCTGCATATAACCAGATTGCAGAGCTGGGATCTGGGTGGGACCGGATCTCCAACCTGTGTCCAGGTTTTTAAGATAGCTTGCAAGCTGCCTTCCCAGGTGCAGACAGCTCATTAAAGGAAGGGCTGGGAAGGAAGGAGAGAGGAAGGAAGGTGAACAGTGGCTGTGACTGTCGCTGTGTCCCTGTGTTGGGACGGACGCTGTGTCCCTGTGTTGGGACGGACGCTGTGTGCGTTGAAGGACTTTGGGCCTTGTGCATCCAGGACCGTGGGTCTGGAGGAGCGGATGGTTTGAGGAACCATTACCTATAACAGCAGTGCTGTTGAAGAGTAGCCATGTGGGCTGGGATTTTCATTTATCTTTGGATGTCGTTTAAACCCCTGCGTGGGATTCCTGTGAATGGACTTTTTGTTTTGTTTATCTCCTTTTAATAAACGTGGGCTACCAGGCCCTTAACGCTAATTGCCTGTTTGCTGTGGACTCACTACACCAAAACGCATCTGCCAGAAGAGCTAAACCCCCCAATGTTTACAATATATATATATATATATATATATATATATATATATATATACACACAGTAGGGACCAAAAGTTTGGACACACCTTCTCATTCTTATGCCCCGTACACACGATCACTTTTTGTGATGAAAAAAAATGTCATTTTCCTTCATGAAAAAAAATTACATTTTTCAAACTTCATTTTAAAAAATGACGTTGCGTACACACCATCATTTTTGGAAAATGATGAACAAAGTGACGGCACTCTAAAGGGGAAGTTCTATTTGCCTTGAGGCTGCTTTTAGCTGGTTACTTGTTAGTAAAAGAAGATTCCTGCTTTTTTGTCTGTTACAGCGTGATGAATGTGCTTACTCCATTATGAATGGTAGTTTTACCTCCCGTCTCCTAACTTGCTTCTGGGCATGTGCGGGTTTAAAACGTCATTTTTTACGTAGTTTTGCCCACACACGATCATTTTTTATGACACAAAAAATGACATTTTAAAAAATGACATAAAAAATTCGAGCATGTTCGAATTTTTTTTTGGTCATTTTTCAGAAGACATAAAATGACATTTTGCCCACACACAATCATTTTAAATGACATTTTTAAAAATGTCATTTTTTTTCATCACAAAAAGTGATCGTGTGTACGGGGCAAAAGAGTTTTCTTTATTTTCATGACTATGAAAATTGTAGAGTCACACTGGAGGCATTGAAACTATGAATTAACACATGTGGAATTATATACATAACAAAAAAGTGTGAAACAACTGAACATATATGTCATATTCTAGGTTCTTCAAAGTAACATCCTTTTGCAGCAGACACATCTCAAGAACAACTGTTAAAGGGGAGTTCCACCCACAATTTCACTTTTTAAATATAAATACCCCTGTAATACACAAGCTTAATGTATTCTAGTAAAGTTAGTCTGTAATCTAAGGTCCGTTTTGTTAGGTTGTTACAGCATTTAGATAGTTTATAATCTAGAAATAGACCGTGGCCATCTTAAGTGTGGGCATCATGAAGCCAGACTGTATGACTTCCTGGATTTCAGCTTTGCATATCTCGCACATGCTCAGTGCTGCACAAGCAATGTAATAGGTTTCAGTCAGGTTTGCAAGGACTACTGGTAAACATGATGCCTATCCCAGAAACCCTTGCAAATAGCCTTGTTACTTAATAGCCTAGGCTAATAAGGAGGAGGAAGTAATAAAGGACTACAAAATAAAGGTATTTACAAGCAACAAAATAAATAAAAATTGTCCATTTTGAACACTATGAGATTAGGGCATGCAGCACAGACAAACATAAAAAAATGGGTGAAACTCCACTTTAAGACGAGACTGTGTGAATCAGGCCTTCATGGTAGAATATCTGCTAGGAAACCACTGCTAAAGAAAGGCAACAAGCAGAAGAGACTTGTCTGGGCTAAAGAACACAAGGAATGGACATTAGACCAGTGGAAATCTGTGCTTTGGTCTGATGAGTCCAAACTTGAGATCTTTGGTTCCAACCACCATGTCTTTGTGCGACGCAGAAAAGGTGAACGGATGGACTCTACATGCCTGGTTCCCACTGTGAAGCATGGAGGAGGAGGTGTGATGGTGTGGGGGTGCTTTGCTGGTGACACTGTTGGGGATTTATTCAAAATTGAAGGCATACTGAACCAGCATGGCTACCACAGCATCTTGCAGCGGCATGCTATTCCATCCGGTTTGCGTTTAGTTGGACCATCATTTATTTTTCAACAGGACAATGACCCCAAACACACCTCCGGGCTGTGTAAGGGCTATTTGACCAAGAAGGAGAGTGATGGGGTGCTGCGCCAGATGACCTGGCCTCCACAGTCACCGGACCTGAACCCAATCGAGATGGTTTGGGGTGAGCTGGACCGCAAAGTGAAGGCAAAAGGGCCAACAAGTGCTAAGCATCTCTGGGAACTCCTTCAAGACTGTTGGAAGACCATTTCAGGTGACTACCTCTTGAAGCTCATGAAGAGAATGCCAAGAGTGTGCAAAGCAGTAATCAAAGCAAAAGGTGGCTACTTTGAAGAACCTAGAATATGACATATTTTCAGTTGTTTTACACTTTTTTGTTATGTATATAATTCCACATGTGTTATTTCATAGTTTTGATGCCTTCAGTGTGAATCAACAATTTTCATAGTCATGAAAATAAAGAAAACTCTTGGAATGAGAAGGTGTGTACTGTGGTCTGTACTGTAAATATATATATATATATATATATATATATATATATATATATATATATATATATATATATATATATATATATACTGTATTTATTGGCGTATAACACTGACTTTTTTAACCTGAAAATAGAGGGTAAACTGTGCCTGTGTGTTATACGCAGGGGGCTATGGAAAGTTTTTTTTCCTGAAACTTCCCTCTTAAAGTTAGGGTGCATGTTATACGCCGATAAATACGGTATATAGTACTGAGTTTTAGACAGGTGTGAATAAATGCTGTAAAGTAAGATTGCTTCCAAAAAATATTTATTTATATTGTTTATTTTTATTCATTTACAAAAGAAAATTAAAATCAAATCAACATTTGGTGTGACTACCTTTGACCTTTTGGCTTCAAACCGGCATTAATTCTTCTAGGAACACACAGTGCTTGTTGCACACAATTTGGCCTCAAATTTATTCTGCAGCAGGACAACAACCACAAATATACAGCCAATGTCATTAGGAACACTCTTCAGTGTAAAGAAGAACAAGGAGTCCTGGAAGTGATGGTTTGGCCCCCACAGAGCCCTGATCTCATCACCATGGAGTCTGTCTGGGATTACATGAAGAGACAGAAGGATTTGAGGCAGCCTACATCCACAGAAGGTTTGTGGTTTGTTCTCCAAGATGTTTGAAACAACCTACTTACTTGATTTAGTGAGATTCTCAGTAATGTGGCTAAGCATATTCAAATCACCACGTAAGGTGATATTCGGAGTAGTTACCCGGTTATTTCTGCATGATGCACTGGGGTTGATTTACTAAAGGCAAATAGGCTGTTCACTTTGCAAAGGAAGTTGCACATTGATATTAGTGAATGAGATAAGGTTTAATTTTGCAAATAGTAGCCAATCACAAAGGTGGAAAAAATAAATTTTTGCTTGCACACGAGTGAATGATGGAAGTCAGCAGAGCTTCGTCTCATTAACTAAGGGCTGGGGCAAATTTCTTTGCAAAGTGCAACTTCCCTCGCCTTTAGTAAATCAACACCATGCCCCTCTGACTCCTCAATAGTCCAGACATAACCACCAGAATGACTAAGGACTGTGTATTTATAAACACAAATTATGGGGGTCTTGAAAGGAATTTATCCCTCCCGCTAAGGCAAACTGGACCTTGCTTTTTTTCTTTCTTCGTCTGGATCAACTGTACAGTTCTGTATATGGAGGTTTTCTATTTATTTATTTTATTTATTTTTTCTACATTTTATTCATTTATCTATTTTCTAATGGTTGAGCTAAATGGATTTGGGTTGTTATTCAACCTAACTATGGAGCTGTTTACATGTGGTAAGAACTAAGAAGAAAACCACAGCACATTTATTTGGAAAGATATCCACAAGCTTGACATCAGGGCTGGTGCAAGGATTTTTGACACCCTAGATGAAACTTAATTTTTCCGCCCCCCAGGCCCCACCCCTGACTCCACCCCCATCTGCCCTGCCCATGTATACCCTACCAGTTTAATGAAGCATCCATCAAATGCAGCTTCACCAGCACCCATCAATGCAGCCTACTAACACCCATCAATGCAGCCTGCCAGTGCCCATCAATGCAGCCTACCAGTGCCCATCAATGCAGCCTACCAGTGCCCATCAATGCAGCCTACCAACACCTATCAATGCAGTCTACCAGTGCCCATCAATGCAGCCTACCAGCGCCCATCAATGCAGCCTATCAGTGCCCATCAATATAGCCTACCAGCGCCCATCAATGCAGCCTACCAGCGCCCATCAATGCAGCCTACCAGTGTCCATCAATGCAGCCTACCAGTGACCATCAAGGCAGCCTACCAGCACCCATCAATGCAGCCTACAAGTGTTTATCAGTGCAGCCTACCAGCACCCATCAATGGAGCCTACCAGCACCCATTAATGCAGCCTACCAGTGTCCATCAATGCAGCCTACCAGTGACCATCAATGCAGCCTACCAGCACCCATCAATGCAGCCTACCAGTGTCCATCAATGCAGCCTACCAGTGTCCATCAATGCAGCCTACCAGCACCCATCAATGCAGCCTACCAGGGCCCATCAATGCAGCCTACCAGTGCCCATCAATGAATGCTTGCTTGCTCCATTCATTCGGGAGTTGGGACACAGACACAGTCCTCTGCCGACTCTGCACCTCTGACACTATGTATGCATGAAGTGGTGGCTGCCTGCCGATGCTGGGACTTAGTTGCTTGCTGCAGAGCGAAAAGAGTAGGAACACCAGTGGCCGGGCGCCCTAGGAGGCTGCCTAGTTTGCCTAGTGGTAGCACCAGCCCTGCTTGACATTGATAGCCCACTCTAGAATTGCCCACCTAACGCATTTCACCCATAGGGCTTAGTTGTAGGGATGTGCATTGTATTGTGCTAGCTTTGGGAGTCCAAACCAAGTGGAGAGTGATAAAAATGAATGAGCACAAAATTAAAAAAGGCCAGGAGATCACTCATGTTAAAAGTCATGTGACTGACTCTCCTCCAATTAAAGCAGTGTTTCTCAACTCCAGTCCTCACGCCCCCCCCCCAACAGGTCATGTTTTCAGGATTTCCCTCAGATGAAAAGGCTGTGGGAATTACTAAGGCAGTGAAACTGATCAAATCACCTGTGCAAAATAATGGAAATCCTGAAAACCTGACCTGTTGGGGGGGCGTGAGGAGTGAAATTGAGAAACACTGAATTAAAGAGACCTCTCTGGTGCATTAAGCCCTGCAACAGACACCCCAAACTCCATACTGCAGCCAACATTTGACATCATATAAAAAATGCAGGCCATGACTTGAAGTAACCCTATGGAGTATAAAAGGGAACAGACAGCGATATGTCTGATCTCTGAAATGAGCCCCCAATACCCCAATCTTTTTCACAAATGTAATATATGCAAAGACAAGAAGGACATGCGCCAAACTAAGTGTAGTAAATTAGGGATTTAATGAAGTGAAAATAATAGTAAACAGTAGATTGGCTACTCACAAAACAATTGAGAGCAAGGGCACATCAGGGGTTAATGGCTGGTCGAGGGTCACAGCGATCGTTTACATCTGCAGGCAGGCTGACTTGGCCAAGTCTTGGGAGTTATGGAGACCCATCCTGGGGAAGCCTGGAAGGAGCGACAGGAGATCCAGAAGCTGTGTTTCCTGGAAAGGACGCGCTATGCGTTCCAGCATGAAGCGCAGTCTATCGCCGTACGACCGGAAGTGACATCGAATCTCGGGCCAGCCAATGGGATGACGCGTTTCTCAGCATCCGCTGGTTCATCAGATCCATGAACCAGCGGATGCTGAGAAACGCGTCATCCCATTGGCTGGCCCGAGATTCGACGTCACTTCCGGTCGTACGGCGATAGACTGCGCTTCATGCTGGAACGCATAGCGCGTCCTTTCCAGGAAACACAGCTTCTGGATCTCCTGTCGCTCCTTCCAGGCTTCCCCAGGATGGGTCTCCATAACTCCCAAGACTTGGCCAAGTCAGCCTGCCTGCAGATGTAAACGATCGCTGTGACCCTCGACCAGCCATTAACCCCTGATGTGCCCTTGCTCTCAATTGTTTTGTGAGTAGCCAATCTACTGTTTACTATTATTTTCACTTCATTAAATCCCTAATTTACTACACTTAGTTTGGCGCATGTCCTTCTTGTCTTTATATGTTTTTCAGAGTTTTGCTTCTGCCTCAGGACTGTGCTGCCACTAGTGTTGTTGGACTATACATTGTACCTTTGGGACTTTTTATTTTAACCATCTTTTGTATGATCATTTATTTGGACTATCATTTTATGGTCACTTATTATTTTATTTATTTATTTTTTTCCCTTTTGATATTGACATGGACCTTATGATTCACTAAGTGCTAATTATATTATTAATTCTTTTGATTGCATTTTTTAAGTCGTGCGCCATCTACCTATATATATTTTTTAATATATGCAAAGAACATGTGACAATGTCATTGTTTTCATTAAAAAGACAATTCCTCTACAAAGTCTTACTCCAGGCAACTCTGGACTTGGGTGGTCTCCATACGTATCCTTTATCATTGATGAGTACCAGATCGTATGATGAAAATATTTTCCACTGGAATTTTTATATGCATACATTTAAAAGCCTTGAGGTACCACACCAAGGTGAAATATATTAGAACAGTATGTAAAACACTCAAAATATTGAAAAACAGAGGCTACTTGCCTGATTCTTTATGTTTTATTTTTAACACATGTAATCTTACTTAACAGAATCAGGAGTAAGGTGCAAAGTGCAGCAACCAACAAAAAGAATCAAAATTCCTTTTTTACTTAACTGCCACAGCGGGCTGTAATCTGA
This sequence comes from Rana kukunoris, assembly GCA_029574335.1. Lineage (NCBI taxonomy): Eukaryota > Metazoa > Chordata > Amphibia > Anura > Ranidae > Rana > Rana kukunoris. The sequence goes on from CM056049.1 coordinate 53,350,972, forward strand.
CTGGTCTAGAACAGTATTCCCAATGTACACATTCCTATGAATGGCTGTAGAGTAAGTGGGTGCTGTAGGGACTGCCAAATGGAAACCAGAATGGCTCAAAGTAAAGAATATGTCACCAGCATGTAGGCAGGTAGAGGTTAGCATTGAATATTGGGAATTAATTGTGCTTCCTGGGGTTTTCTGCGTGAGTTTTCCTGATCCTGACCCCCCGGTCTTGTGTGCTATAAAAGGGATGGAGTTCCATACCCTGGGGGCCTAGACAGTGGTGTATTTTGGGTTTGTGTTGCCCTAGATAAGACTAAAATGTTATCCTTCCTGTTTACAGTATAAGTCCACCTTTACAGAAAACTTATACAGATGAACTTACACAGGACCCCCACCTGCCCCCACTCCCCCAGCCCTGCAAACCTTAATGGTGGTAATTGCCGTTCTGAGCCCCAGTATAGCCACCTCATGGCTCCGGGGCTTAGAAATCCTCTCAGCTCTCCCCTCTTCTTCCTCCCTGCTGAGAGCATGGGCTACACAGCTTTTGATTGGTCCGTGACACCCATGTGACGACTCTGACCAATTAGATTGCTCCTAAATGAACCTCCTGATGGGGTACATTTAGGAGATTAAGCTCCGGGGATTTCTAAGCCCTGGAGCCATTAGGCAGCTATACCAGGGCTCAGAACAGGTGATTACCGCCATTCAGGTCAGTGGGACAGGGGGAGGGGGGCGAGGTGGGAGTTCTGTGTAAGTTCACCTTACAGATTTTACACCTCTTCATTTTAGAACTCCATCTGCAGACAAGATACAGGAGATGATCAGAGACTGCAGAGAAGATACAGAAGATGATCAGAGACTGCAGACAGAAAATATGAGATGGTCAGAGACTACTGGTATGGTACAGGAGCTGCTCAGAGACTGCAGACATGATACAGGCGATGATCAGAGACTGCAGAGAAGATACAGAAGATGATCAGAGACTGCAGACAGAAAATATGAGATGGTCAGAGACTGCTGCTATGGTACAGAAGCTGCCCACAGACTGCAGACATGATACAGGAGATGATCAGAGACTGTGGACAGGATACAGGAGCTAGTCAGAGGCTGCAGACATGATACAGGAGATGATCAGAGACTGTGGACAGGATACAAGAGCTAATCAGAGACTGCAGACATGATACAGACGCTGTTCCGAGACTTCGGACATGATACAGAAGATGGTCAGAGACTGTGAACTGGATACAGGAGATAGTCAGAGACTGCGGACATGATACAGCAGGTGGGCAGAGACTGTGGACAGGATACAGGACATGGTCAAAGACTGCAGACATGACTCCCCGGTAATGATCATTCATGGTCATCATAGGGAATAGAAAAGTCTCCTGCCATTCATTCACTGTAATAACAGTGGGGAATAGCTTAAGTTCTAAAACAGATAACTAAGATGTTACAGCATCTTCTGTAACATGATCATTGTCCGTCTTCTTCTAATTCACTCAACCACCATGGCATGTATGCACGTTCACCATGCAAGACTCCATTGCTGAAGAAAAAGCATGTTGAAGCTTGTTTAATGTTTGCTGTACAACATTTAACCACTTGCCCACTGGTCCTAACCAGACCAATTTCCAGCTTTCAGTACTCTCACACTTTGAATTATAATTCCTCGGTCATTCAACACTGTACCCATTTGAAATTTTTGTCCTTTTTTTTCACACAAATAGACCTTTCTTTTGGTGGTATTTAATCACCACTGTGTTTTTTATTTGTTGCGCTATAAATGAAAAAAGACCGAAAATGTTGTAAAATAATACATTTTTCTTTGTTTCGGTTATAAAATTTAGCAAATTAGTAATTTTTCTTCGTAAACTTTGACCAAAATGTATACTGCTACATATCTTTGGTAAAAAATAACCAAAATGAGTGTATATTATTTGGTCTTTGTGAAAGTTATAGTTTACAAACTATGGGCCAGATTCAGGAACACTTGCGCTGGAGTATTTCGATATGCGCCGCGTAACTGTGATGATGCGCCGTCGTTTCTATGTGCCCGTACCCACCAAACTAGATGCGCCCAATAACGGGCCATTTGCGACCGGCGGAACGTTCCGACGCCAGAGTATCGTCAGCGCTTAATTTCGCTGGGCGATTCAGTCGCACCTATTGATTTCCCCTGCAAATATGCAAATGAGGGATTTTTCCCAATTCACGAACGGATTAGCACCATACGCTGGCTACATGCGCCGCGCGTATCTCGTCCGTCCGGCGCAAAGTTATTTCTACAAAAGGCTGCTTTATCTTTACTCCAGATGGCCACAGGTCAGCAGGAGAGCAGCTACAGCAGCGTTACCGACGATAAAAGCTAGCTGAGCACCCCCACTTGCAGGACAACACCTCTGTCCATGCTTGTCTGTCAAATTTTACAGCCATGGAGGAAGACATCATAGGTCTCCATAGCCGAGATGACGGCTGACAGCTCCTGGCCATTAAAGTTCAGCTTTCTCCTGTGTGTTTGCGGGGAACGGGAGCAGCCATCTCAGAACAAAAGTAACATCACTGCGGGGAGGGGGAGCAGGATATACTTTAGTGCCGGAATGGCGCTTCTATGGGCGCATTTAAACGCCCAACGGAAGGCATTGCGCTGACGTTTCCCGTGCAGTGGTGCCGACGGAAGTTGTGAGCATGCGCACAAAGGGGGCGAGTGGAGCCTCACTCACTGCGCATGCTCCGTGGTTGATGCGCTGAACGTAAGCCTCTGCGCTGGGCTCCGCCCATCATTTACATATGATCACACCCACTTCCCCTTGCGTCGGGTTACGCCAGCGCATTATCGTTACTCTGGCGCAAGTTTACGCGCAACTGCTATGTGAATAACAGTACTTGCGCTGAAAGGGTCTTCAGAGTAACGTAAATGAGAAGCGTTACTCCAGAGCAAAGATGCTCCGATCTACCTGAATCTGGCCCTATGATGTCAATCTCTGAAAATTGATCAAACCTGATGTACTGACGGCTTGTCATTTCTTGAGACACTAATAAGCCAGGAAAGTACATATACCCCCTAAATTACCCTTTTTTGGAAAGTAGACATTCCAAGGTCTTTAGTAAGAGGCATGGTGAGTTTTTTGAAGTTGTAATTTTTTCCCACAATTATTTGCAAAATAAAGACCTTTTTTTTTTTTTTCACATAATTGTCATAGTAACAAGTTATTTCTCACACGCAGCATATGCATACCAGGCATTACACCCTAAGATACATTCTAGTATTCCTCCTGACTGAGTATGGTGACATCACATATGTGAGACTTTTTCACAGCCTGGCCACATACAGAGGCCCAGCATGCAGGGAGAACAGTCAGGTACATAAATTACACATTTAATTTCTTGAATACCTTTTACACGTTTGAAGGACCTTGAGCACCAGTACAATGAAAATGCCCAAAATATTACCCCATTTTGTAAAGCAAACACCCCATATAATCTATGAGGCATAATGATAATTGTACATGTTATTTTTTCCCAACAAGTTTTTGGAAAATGTGGAAAGAAAATTAAAACTCATTTTTTTTCCACACAAAGTTGTATATACATAAAATATTTCTAACACACACATTCTAGTATGGCAATACCACATGTGTGAGACTTTTGCACAGCCTGGCCAGATACAGAGGTCCAACATGCAGGGAGCACCATCAGGGGGTTCTAGGAGCATAAATTACATATGGCATTTGATGGATGAGCCATGGATGGGCACGGATGAGCCATGGATGGAAACGGTTGAGCATGCATGGGGATGGATGAGCATGGTGGGGCATGACTGAGCATGGATAGGTATGGCTGGGCAGTGGATGAGCATGGCTGGGCAGTGGATGAGCATGGCTGGGAATAGATGAGCCTGGATAGGCATGGCTAGGAATAATGAGCATGGATGAGAATGGATGAGCATGGATGAGCATGGCTGGGCATGGGTGAGCATGGATGGGCGTGACTGGGTATGGATAAGCATGGATGAGCCTGGCAGGGCATGAATGAGCATGACTGGGCATGGATGAGCATGCATGGGGATGAATGAGCATGGATGGGGATGGATGTACATGGCAGGCCATGAATGAGCATTGATAGGTATGGCTGGGCAGTGGGTGAGCATGGCTGGGAATAGACAAGCATGGATAAGCATGGCTGGGCACAAATGAGCATGGCTGGGAATGGATGAGCATGAATGAGAATGGATGAGCATGGATGAGCATGGCTAGGCATAGATGAGCATGGATGAGCATGGCTGGGTATGAATGAGCATGGCCTGGGCATGGATGAGCATGGCTGGGCATTGATGACCACAGCTGGGTGTGGATGAGCATGTATGAGCATGGCAGAGCATAGATGAGCATGGATAAGCATGGCTGGGCATGGATGAGCATAGATGGGCCATTGATGGAGCATGGATGAGCATGTCTGGGCATGGATGAGCATGGCTGGGAATGGATGAGCATAGATGAGCATTGCTGGGCATGGATGAGCATGGCTGGGCATGGATGAGCATGGCTGTGTATGGATGAGCATGGATGAGCCATGGATGGAGCATTGATAGGCAGGAATGGGCAGAGATCAGCGCTGTGGGCACTTTAGATCCAGTGATGTTGCAAACGGCTCCGTCCTCTTCTCGCACAATGTACCGATCGGTGCGAGGGTAGGAGCTGAACCGGACATGCTTCGGTCTGTTGACAACTGGTTCCTCCGTCATTGGACATGACGATCACATGGTAAAGGCCTGCTGTCATTAGCCCTTTAACCCATTTTGTGATGCACTGGGTCCGGAGGTCACAGACATTCCTAGGTGCTTGCCCCAGGGGGGCGCGTGGGAGCACGATTCCGGAAGGGCGTCATAGTACGCCCTCCCAGAGTTATCCGACCATGCTGTAGCCGTCATTCAGGTATGGCCCGGTCTGCAACTGCTTAAACAACCTGTGAAATACTGAGAGACTATAGGTTGGTCAGATAAGACCAAAACTGAACTCTTTGAATGCCATACCACACACCACGTTTGGAGGTCAAATGGAACTGCACATCACTCCAAACCCCCCCCCCCCCCCACACACACAAACAGTGAAGTTTAGAGGTGGGACATCAAGGTATGGGTATAAAGCTTATATATCACTCTTACTGTATGCTTAACTACACAATACATATATGTGAGATTGCAGCGTTAAATGCTACTATTAAATCAAAGTAATAATGTTATGAGCTAAATTAATTAAATCAAACCAATAAAATTCAGACTGCAAATTTGACTGCAGTGCATTATTAGGCATCCTATCCCATCTTCTGGGTAATTTCACAAATCTGAACACACAGCTGGTACAAGTCAGTCAGCACTGCGCCATCTAGTGGTCATCTCAGTTATATCTCTTGAAAATGTAATGCCTTGAAAAACCAAAAAAATGAAAGCGAGAAGGCTGCAACAGAAGCTGCTATTTCCAAACCATATGTCACTTACTAGCTGTGGGTCAATACAGCTGAACATTTTCATGTGTCACAACCCCAAAACCAGTATGTAGTCAATGGATCCATCAGAGCATTTTCACTCATAGTTTACATACCTGGCAACTTTTTTTAAAACCAATGGTCCTGAGCATGTACAGTACCTTAAGTATTCATACCCCCTAAAATGTTCCACCTTTTGGAATGTTACAACCAAAAAACGTAAATGTATTTTATTGGGATTTTATGTGATAGATCAACACAAAGTGGCACATAATTGTGAAGTGAAAGGAAAATGATAAATGGTTTTCAGAATTAAAAAAAATATATGTAGCGCCCCTGTACTTCCAAGTATGGACACTATTTAAATTTAGTGCAAAAAGATCAGAGTGTAACTTACTCTGATCTCAATTATGATTGCTTAGGGCTCTCTGTTCCAGCTCGGCTGTGCTGTGGGCCTGCTCTGCAGTGCTTGGGGTGTTGTTACACCTCGAGGCCGCAGGTGGCAGCAGTGGAAGCTGAGGTTCGGGTGCTCTTTTCCAGCAGCCAATCGGGAGGTTTGTACCTAGCTGGGCATGCTGGGAGAGGGTACTTATGGGGCAGACGCCATTTTTCTGGGTCTTCATCTGTTCTTGGTTCCTGAGGTGTGGCACCCACCTTTAGGGTGGCCACATCGCCGCGCCCCTGTGCGTTGTGGCCTACCTGGCCGGGTAGTGGATGCTACACTGAGTTCCTGGTTCCGGAGCCATACTGGTCCGAAACACTTTGAACACAATGAGAACTCAGTGACTTACTGGGTTCCCACTATCTGAGATCCCAAGCGAGTTGTGCTGTTCGGTGGGGAGTCAGTCTGAGGAGAGCCGGGAGGCAGGCGATCCAATAGGGCCTATTGGGGATCGAGATACTGTACACTGAGGGACAATTTCCTCTTTCAGTCGGTACTGGCGACATTAAGGGAAGACTCAAGAGAACCTTTATTCAGGAGGAACACCTCCGGTTGAACACTCAGTGAAGGCCGGTGGCAGAGGTGCTTTCCTGATGGTCATTCAGAAGAGCCCGTGGCAGAGGCATCCTTCTCAAGTTCGAGTGATACTCTGGCTGCCAGGTCTGTGAGAGATTCCTGTCCAGGTACGCTATACCCACTCAAGTTGGAGTGGTGCAGAAAGACTCATAGTTGTCGGAAGCAGGATTGCTTCAAATATCCAAGGCCTGAGTCTGCTATTCTTCCTCAACCTTTGTCTATCCTTCCCATCACCTGTTTGACTGTTTGACTGGGTAATAAAGAGCACTTAGAAAGAGACTTCCTACTTTGCGGACATTCCTTCATTGCCACTGTATTCATCATTCACCCTAGACACTTCAACAGAGCCACAAGATAACATGCCATCCCAAATCTAATCACGGCTCCTGAGGGGGTAGCGCTACATATATATATAAGACAAGTGTTGCGTGCATTTGTATTCAGCCCCCTTTACCCGATACCCCTAACACAAATCTAGTGGAACCAATTACCTCCAGAAGTCACCTAATTAGTAAATAGAGTCCACCTGTGTGTAATTTAATCTCAGTATAAATACAGCTGTTCTGTGAAGCTCTCAGAGGGTTGTTAGAGATTCTTAGTGAACAAACAGCATCATGAAGTCCAAGAAACACAGTTGTGAAGTTTAAAGCAGGGTTGGATTATAAAAAAATATCCCAAGCTTTGAACATCTCACAGGGCATTGTTCAATCCCTCATCTGAAAATGGAAAGAGTAGGGCACAACTGCAAACCTACCAAGACATGGCCGTCCACCTAAACTGACAGGAGAGCATTCATCAGAGAAGCAGCCAAGAAGTCCATGGTAACTCTGGAGGAGCTGCAGTGATCCACAGCTTAGGTGTAAAAATATGTTCACAGGACAACTATTAGTCGTGCACTCCACAAATCTGGCAAGAAAAAAGACATTGTTGAAAGAAAGCCATAAGAAGTCCTGTTTGCAGTTTGCAAGAAGCCATGTGGGGGACACAGCAAACATGTGGAAGAAGGTGCTCTGGTCAGATGAGACCAAAACTGAACTTTTTGTCCTAAAAGCAAAATGTGATATGTGGCAGAAAACTAACACTGCACATCACCCTGAACACACCACCCCCACCGTGAAGCATGGTGATGGCAGCATCGTGTTGTGGGGGGGATACTTTTCTTCAGCAGGGACAGCTGGTCGGAGTTGACGGAAAGATGGATGGAGCCAAATACAGGGCAATCTTAGACCTGTTAGAGTCTGCAAAAGACTTGAGACTGGGGTGGAGGTTCACCTTCCAGCAGGACAATGACCCTAAACATACAGCCAGACCTACAATGGAATGGTTTAGATCAAAGCATATTCATGTATTAGAATGGCCCATTTAAAGTCCAGACCTAAATCCAAGTGAGAATCTGTGGCAAGACATGAAAATTGCTGTTCAGATGCTCTCCATCCAATCTGACAGAACCTCCTGAGCTGTTTTGCAAAAAAAAAAAAAAATGGGAAAACATTTCACTCTCTAGATGTGCAAAGCTGGTGGAGACATCCCCAAAAAGACGTGCAGCTGTAATTGCAGTAAAAGGAGGTTCTACAAAGTATTGACTCTGGGGGGCGCTATACAAATGCACGCCACACTTTTCACATATTTGTTTGTAAGAAAAAACAAATATTTATCATTTTCCTTCCACTTTACAATTATGTGTCACTTTGTGTTGGCCTATCACATAAAATCACAACAAAATAAATGTAAGTTTTTGGTTGTAACATGACAAAATATGTAAAAAATTTCAAGGGATATGAATACTTTTTCAAGGCACTGTATGTATGTAATGGTTGCAGCATACCTAGAAAGAGTGTCAATGGTTGTGGCATGCTGCAACTAGTAGAAGAGTTTGGCAGCAGTGCACATAGTCCTTCATCTGGCTTTCCCCTATACAGCCAGGACCAGAAATGTTTTGTGGATGTTTTGTGGAAGGGAGAGTCTGTCCATATTATCAATACGCTTATTTTTTTTTACCAAAAATATGTAGAAAAATACATATCGGCCTAAACAAAGGATTTTTTTTTTTTTAGTTTTTAGGGGGATGTTTATTTTTAGCTTTTTTATTAAATTGTAGCTATATTTTTGTTTATAGCGCAAAGGATAAAAACCTCAGAGGTGATCAAATACCACCAAAAGAAAGCTCTATTTGTGTCAAAAAAAGGATGTCAATTTTGTTTGGAAGCCACGTCGCACGATTGCGCAATTGTCAGTTAAAGCGACACAGTGCCAAATCGCAAAAAGTGGGCCGGTCATTTGACAGCCAAATCCTCCCGGGCTGAAATAGTTAATTACCACATGTATTGGTTTTGGGATTACGGATTCTAAGTTTTAATCATTTTTTCTGGCACTACACTGTTGGGATCTGTATTAATTATTTTATGATTTTTTTTATTTAAACTTTTAAATACGATCAGTGTAAGTGCCAGAGCCTGACCTGGCATCAGCCTCTTGAAGCCCCTGTACAGCAGAACTCAGACTGGGGTAGGCAAAAGCAACACAAGGAGCCAATGGGGTATGCTGAAGTGCAAGGAGCATGCTGATAGAAGAAGAGAGCAAAATAGAAGAGTTAATCAGTCTGTTGCTGCTTCTCCTTTCACTGTCCAGTCACAGGCTAAAAGTGTGAAGCCGCATACACACGATCATTTTTCATGTCATGGGAAAAACAAAGGTTTTCTCGACGTGATTCTTGTCAAGCCTGCCTTGCATACACACGAACGTGAAAAAAAAATGCTCTGGCAAAGCGCGGTGACGTACAACATGTACAATGGCACTATAAAGGGGAAGTTCCATTCGGATGGCGCCACCCTTTGGGCTGCTTTTGATGATTTTGTGTTAGTAAAGGTTTGGTGAGAGACGATTTGCGCTTTTCAGTCTTTGCGCTTTTCAGTCTTCATGCTTTTAAGTCTGTTACAGCGTGACAAATGTGCTATCTCCATTACAAACGCTAGTTTTACCAGAACGTGTGCTCCTGTCTCATAACTTGCTTCTGAGCATGCGCGTTTTTTCCCGTCGTTAAAGCCTATGATGAGAAAAATGCTCTGGAGCCCACTTAAAAAAATTGCATTTTTCATGTCATGAAAAAAGGTCGTGTGTACGCGGCATAAGAGTTGCTGAGCTGAAACAGAGAAAAATCAGAACTCCCATACTGCCAGACAGGACTGTGCTGGGGGCAGAACTGGGTAAATCTTAAGACTGGATGGGCAGAAATACAAATCCTTTGGCAGGTAAAACAGCTCCCCTATATGCATTTTATCACTGTAGTAAGCTGTTTGCATGGAGTTTTCAACGTTTCAACCGATATAGGCAAAAAGTAAAAATGAAGTGTTTCTGATACCGCTCCATACACTGCAGTGGGAGAAGGTAAAGGGTCAGCCAGAGGTAGAGTGAGAAGAGGAAGCTTCTCCCTCGGAGTTTGCAGCATGCAGGAAGAGAACATTGCTTTCACCTTATTGGCCCGGGATTTGCTGGCAGCAGCAATGTATCATTCTTATCAATAGAACAGCCTACTCCCACCGACCAACATGGCAGTACCTTGCTACCACGCTGTTTCCTTATAAATTATATCTCAGAACAGGAAGTAAATGGAAACATTCCATTCACAAAATACTTAAATGGAGATGCAGTATGCCAAGTAAATAACAGAAATACTTTGTTTTATAAACTTTGGATCAGTGTCAAAGCCTCAAGGGTTAAAGTAGAACTCCAGGGGAAAAAAAGTCAAGGAAAAATGCAGCTTTGGGTGCAAGAAGGACAAAAACAGAACATTCCATAGCTCAACTCACCAACCAGTCTGCTGATCAACTAAAATAATCTGTCTAACAGTATGCGTTAAAAACAGGGGTTTAGTTAGCATGCAATTGCAAACGCATGTGTAAGCTGCAAGTCCTCTTCACGGCACCCTGTGTTTGCCTGCAGTCTACTGAATTTATGAGCGTCTCCACAGTGGGAGCACATGCATTCAATGGATATATGAGGGGCAGGTGGGCTTGGAGGCAGCCCAAACTCCCTAAGACCCCTTTCACACTGACACGTTTTTCAGGCGGTTCTGCGCTAAAAATGGCGCTGCTATGCCGCCTGAAAAAATCGTGCCCTGCAGGCTTCAATGTGAAAGGCCGAAGGCCGCTCCAAAAGTCCTGCTAGCCGCATCTTCGGAGCGGTATAGGAGCTGGGTGTTTACTGCTCCTTCTCATTGAAAACAATGGGAAACTGCGGTAATACCGCCCGCAATGCGCCTCTAACCTTTTTTCGGTCGCTAGCGGGGGTTAAAACCGTACCGCTAGCGGTCAAATATCGTAAATACGACAGACTAGTGGCGTGATTTTTTAAATCGCGCTGCTATACCGTCACCGCACCTCCACTGCCCCATGTGAAAGGGGCCTTAAAGGAACAGGAGCATACTGGACACCCAGTAAAGAATGAGCTATAATAATATCTATATCTATACTTTCTATGGTAACCTATAATATATAATATATATATATAATTTATGTATTCATTGTATTAGTATGTCCCTGTAATTAGCTAATATATATGACCAGAGTGTATTATGCTTAAGGCTATAATGCTAGTTATAAAAACTGACACAGTTGCTAGGTATACACGTTATGTTTATTTCCTTCAAAGTAGGAACACCACATTCTAACAACAGATATCAGATACAGTCTATATCAACAATAATAATAATGAAAGATACTTAATACTCCTCTCGGCTGTAACCCTCACTGGCTGTGCTCAGATGTAAAAGAGGGTCTCTCATTTAAAGATGTCCTGTTTTTAAAGGACCTCATCCATACATCATTCAAACAGCCTCCCATTGCCCGCCCATCTGCCGCTCGACCAATCGTTGCACTTCCATCATTTACATTCTTGTTCCTGAGTGCCCTGCCATATCTAGCCTCTGGGGGAGATATTGCCCATATAATCTCCAATAGATGGCTGGTATTTTGATCACTGTAATTATGTTGACCATAGCACTTCCCTTTTGTCTGTGGAGGGGCTTATCAAAGGATTTCGTAGACATTGCGGAGTCTTACATTCCTGAGGGGGGGCATCCTGTCCCCTAGGACACTGCCAGCCTCAGCTTATCTGACCGTTGGGATTGGAAACAGAATATGTTCAAAACTCAGATATTATATTCCATGCAACACCCAGCACATAGCACAGTGGCAGCAAAGGTGCCCAGTGTGTCCCCGGACCATTTCTACCGGATTGTCCCCGGACTTTGGTGCAATTCTTACCTTTAATCTTATGCTGTTCCTGCAATAATTCCTTTCAGTTACTTGGGGCCACCAATGTCTCCAGACTCTCATGAACACACCCCGGGGATGCCTAACACACTTGTGGGTAGGTTGAACCAATAGTGGTGCTGTTCCGGAATGGAAGGTTGGGGTTAATGCTTGTTCTTCTACCTTGGTCTTTTTGGCGGTTCTGCTCTGGGCCCAGCCAACCTGCCCTGTAGGATATAAATTGGAAATGAGAGGAAACGTCACACAACGCAATAAAACATTCTTAATTCTTTAAACATGGGACAATAACGCAGGATAGGTTACAGTTGATATGTTTCACACATAGAAATGCTTAGTCATAACCAAGTGGGAGTCAAGAGCAGTATCATATACTCTTATCAAAAGGTGGACACAAAAATTGGGGTAGCGGTCTGGTGAGAGAGAGATTCCCTCAGAGACAGTTGGAGAAAGGAGAGTGCCAGTGTAGCTGTGGGCTGTGAGGCCTGTGAGTGATGGAGAAGGATGAAGAGACACGTAGGAGTAGGAGAATGTCACTTGTTATGGCCTGCTTTTAGAGACTTTTAACTTGGGGTTCACCCTGAAGACACCAGTACTGGAGAATGCCTCTAAAGGACTGTACTGGACTACACTTTTGCAGGTATGCCAGGGCAGCATACAAGCCTGTAGCCATAGTTGGGTAACTAGGAAAGTATTATTTCTTGCCCTTTGGACTGTGACATGTCTATGATTGCACTTTTGCTAAGTAAAGTATTGAAGCATTGTCCAAGCCTGGTCTAAAGTTATTAAAGAGGTGTATTGCAAGTAACCCACACACAGTTAACCAGCGGGTCTTAAACATTGTGTTATGAAAACATTGTTGTAGAATGGAGTAATGTGAAGACATAAGTGGTTACTAAGAGTAAGGGAAGTGTAACAAGCAGTCTGTTGATGGCGTGTACGTGTTATAGGTGGCACGGCCTCTAGTATTAAGGGAGATGTTATCGGCACTCCTTCTGCCAGCAGTCTGTCTCCTATACCAAATAGAACAGATTTGGCCCGCAGAGGTTCCCCATCCTGTACAGAGGTATGGAAGGTCCAAGAGTGAAGTTAAGTGTGCATGTGGAGCCCGCACAGAGTGGAAAGCAGGGTCCACTTCTTTACTGGGGATTGTAGTGGAAAACTCTGGAAAAGTGAATGTGGACATTGGCTCAGTGTGTCCCACAAAATGCAAGTTATGGAGGATGTGTACGTTTTTTGTTGTAACATTATTATTATTTACGATTTATATAGCAATAACAGTTTATGCAGCGCTTTACAATATAGAGGGGGGACAGCACAATTACAGTACAATTCAATACAGAATGCACAGGAGGGCTCTGCCCGTAGAGCTTACATTCTAAAGGGAGGGGGTGGTGATAAAAAAGGTAATAGCTGCAGAGTGATTTGATGGGGGTGGCTCAGGGACAGTTGTTAGGTGGATGTGGGATAGGCTTCCCTGAATAAGTGAGTTTTCAGGGATCTCCTAAAGGTGGACATGGTAGGGGCTTATCGGACATACCGGGGCAGGGAGTTTCAGAGGATGGGAGAGGCTCTGGAGAAGTCCTGAAGGCGAGCATGGGAGGAGGTAACAAGGGAGCTAGAGAGCAGGAGGTCCTGGGAGGAGCGGAGGGGACGATTTGGGCGATATCTGCAGATGAGGTTGATGATGTAGATGGGGGAGATGTAGTGAATGTCCTTGTATGTTGTGGTTAGCATTTCAAATTTTATACGGTGGGGTAAGGGAAGCCAGTGAAGGGATTGGCAGACAGGAGCAGCAGTCACGGACCAGTAAGTGAGATGTATTAGTCTAGCTGCAGAATTCATAATAGACTGAAGAGGGGATAGCCTGCGTAAGGTTAGAGAGTTGCAATAGTCCAGGCGGGAAATAATCAAGGAGTGAATAAGTTGCTTTGCGTTGTCATTGTCATTGTAACATGTGGAAAATTTCAAGGGGTATAAATACTTTTTCAAGGCACTGTATGGGCCAAATAGGTGTTAGAACTGCCTCTGACCAGAACTACTTCACCACATTAAAATGGGAATACTTACTCAGACCAGAGTCCAGCATTCGAACAGCTTACCTTCATATACTTCCAAGGCTCAGATCTAGGCTCACCGGGCATTAAGGTGCTACCTCTGACCAAAACTACTACACAAAATTGGAATGAAAATACTTACTCAGATTAAGATCTAGCATACGGACACAGCTTACACTTTATACAACCCCAAGGGCGACAGCATAGAGATACAGTATATGCACATTGCACTAAGCCATGAAAGGCATTTTAACACAACCCTTCTTGTAGGGGTTCCTGGTGAAAAATAGGCAATCCTCTAACTGCAGACAAGGTTACAACCAATCCATGACAGCTGTTTCCCCTTAGCAAATTTAAATTCTAAATGTTAATTTTGGTATAAAGCATGCCATTAACACATTTAATATAGCCATGACAGAGCACAATAGAAATAACATTATAGCTGTCTTGAGATTCCAGAAGCAATTTTGGACTCCAATTACCAGCCATTGGTTCCATTAGTGACCTTGATCCACTCTGGCAGCTGCAAATATGCTTACATTCAATGAATAATTAGATAATTGTTAGTCTCTAAAGGGGCGTAAGAAGGAGGATTATGAACTAAGTGTAATTATACCCTTTATGGTTGTTGAATATATGTACAGTGAATTATTAATAGTAATATTAACCAGTTTAGCTCTTTGCATGGTGAACCAACCCTATAATTTTGTTTTATACAAATAATTAATGTTTAAGCCCTGCAAATTTGTGTGCACAGATGTCCTTTTCAAAACCTCCCCTAGAATCTCAGAATTTCTTTGGTGTAGACATGGCGCCCAATATCGTTTTATGGGAGTTTGCGGTATGGTTGTCTGACGAAACATACTAATAATTGGCGTAAAGGTTGAATATTTAAAGCCTACCCGTCAATAAGGTTACACAGAAAAGCCATTTTCATTTTCCATCGTCTTCATAATAAGTTACAGTTAACGAAAAAATCGTTAATCTAATGATCTCTGTGAAATTTATTAAATGGGGCATGAATAATTTTGATGATACAATTTCATATAAATGAAGTCGATGAAGCTGAGATAATATCTGACTTAATCCCATTTACAGACGAAGCAAATGAGAGGGATTTAGCGTTAACCAAAATGACAGACATCATAATTCTAAGGAACACTTATAAACATGAAATTAATATAATAATGCCACAAGTGGGACCAGGTTATTTTTCCAGTGATGTGAAGCTATGTTGGCTCTTTATGAAAATGATGTAAGAAGGAAGGCTGCAGTAACAAAAAAAAAAAAGGCATGATTTGAGCCCATTCAGACTTGTGCATTCAGGTAACTCTTGTTTTACTGCACATGAACACAATGTGCATTCATTGTAGGTGGCACCTTAATGCACTGTGCAGTAGTGGCCAAAGCACATGGATGGCAACACATCACATTGCACATGCCATACGTTGTAGTGCAGTGCTTTCCAAAAATAGGGTTGTGTATTTTTTGTCCCAAGTGAGTGCAATGCCAATAAATTCATACAGTGCCTTGAAAAAGTATTCATACCCGTGAAATTTCCCACATTTTGTCATGTTACAACCAAAAATGTAAATGTATTTTCTTGATCATACATCACGGGACACAGAGACTTAATTACTTCATGGGTTATGCAGTCACCACAGGTGATTGAACACTGGCAAGCCCAATTAGAATTGAGTTCCTCCCCTATATAACCCCTCCCAAATGGAGAGTACCTCAGTTTTTTCGCCAGTGTTAATGTGGTTGGTCACCTTCAATATGTGCTAAGAAGAAAAATGCTCTTTTGATGGTCTGGCTGCGGAGACCTAGGAGCTATAACCGGATCCATTCCTCGGGCTCATATCAAAGGCCTAAGACGGGTGGTACCTTGGCCTTATGTAAGAAGAAACAAGGTTTGCCTGTAATGTCTCGCTGTGGAGGTCTGGGATCTGGGATTGGGATTTTATGTGATGGACCAACACAAAGTGGCACATAATTGTGAAATGGAAGGAAAATTATAAATAGTTTTCAAAAACAGCCAGGGAATGACAACTCTGAAACCGGAAGTGACACAATCATAATCATTTCAGCGTTCATTAATCGCAAAGTAGAAGGGGGAACAGATGTTCCTCCATCTCCTCTGAAGGATCCTACTTGCTTACTGTGGTCATGGGCTCTCCAGTGGAATGGGAAAGCCTAGGAATCACCGCAGGGGGTGGCGGTAGGGATATTTTCAATTTACAGCACTGTTAAATTGCTTTACAGCCACCCAGATAACTTTTACAAAACTGCCAATTACTAGGTGAAAAAAACAGTACCAAGATGGCTGCAGCTGGGTATTATATTAGGATGGTGGCAATCTAGACTTATTTTTTCTGTATGTCTAATTGCTGATGTGCAGATGAGACTGGAACGAGAAAGATAAAAACAGTATATTATAGGACAGTTACTGATTAAAATTTTCGTGCTCATTTTTTTTAAATCGATTAATCGACTAATTTCGATTAATTATAAAGCACATACAGATCCAACTACTTTTAGCTCAGGCGGATTCCCAGTGCAGCTACCAACCACTGGAAAAATGGATAGCAGGATACAAAAAACACACAAAGGCAGCTCTCGATGGGAATAGCATTAAAACTTTTATAATCTTCAAGTAGGTAACAAAATAAATATTGCACTGGAGATAAAATCGATGTAGCTACATAAACTGTAAAAATGGTGCGAGTAAAACCAAACGGTAGCAAAAGCAGTCATAAAAACATGTACCCAAGTATGATACTGGTATAACAATGTGTACAACTATACCACTGCTGAATCCAGGTGAGGAAGGGTTAACATCAGTCTGTCAGCATGTAGATGTCCCATGAAGGGAACTATCACAACTCCCAGTGGATGGCTGTAGAATCCCAGCTTTATAGAGGGAAGTGTAACAGTCCTTGCGTGTGGCAGATAGTAAGGTCCCGCCAGCATGCAGATATGAAGGCACAGCAAAGGAGCCCTTTAGAGGGACACTCCAAGCCGTGACGTCACCGGATCTCCAATGGAACTCCCTGAAGACCCGGAAGCCGGCAGAGAGGTGAGTACCGATCAAACGAATTTTGATTGATTAAAAAATTAATCGATTAATTGAGGAATTAATAGTTAATTTCCACAGCCCTAGTATATTATAATTTTTTTTTTTAATATGGGATTTAGTTAACCTCTTCAGGCTTTCAAGTGTAGGAGACTTTTCTAGGATGTATGACCTACGTTAAACTCTTCTCCCCCTGCCACTGCTTCCCCACCACTATTACCAGCAGTTTTAGGTTGTAAATATGACAGCCAGCAATTATTATGAATTACATAACAGGAACAGTTGTTATGTAATACGATGTGACAATGTATTGTTTTATTGTATTTAGTATTTCATATGTAGGTCAAAGGTGTGTCCACTGATCACAACTAAACAATTTTTTTTAATACAATTGATTCCAATTTAACCCCTATTAACCCCTAGTTAACCCTAATTATCATAAGTACCCCCTTTTTCTCCTAACCCCTTAGCTAATATTTTCTTATTTTTTATGTTTTTCATTTTATTACCAATTCATTTTTTTGCTTTCCTTTGTTTGTTGTTGTTTTTTTTTTTCATTTGTAAAAAAAAAAAAAGTTATTTTTTTTTACATCTTAATCTTTAATATGCTTTATGCCACAAACATAATTTTAGCATCATTTTAAATGGGACAAAATATATATATTTTTTTAAACTAACACTGGTCAAAAGAGATACAAATTCTGGGCCAGATTCAGAGAGCCATTACGCCGGCGTTACAGGAGATGCGCTGCGTAAGTCTAAATATGCGCCTGCGTATCGATGCGCAGCATTCCCAAAACGATATACGCATAAAATTTAAATTTTTTCGACCGGCGTAATTTCGTTAGACCGGCGCATCCGTGCACGCAAAACTGCGTTAGACACACCATTGATTTGCTAGTCAAATATGCAAATGAGGGAGTTACGGCGATCCACAAAAGTAAGTTGGTGCAGCGCAGGCTACGCCCTGTGCGCAACAGCTGCACGTCCTGTCTAAAATTAGTCCATATAAAAGGTGGTTTAAAATTAGACAATCCGTCTACATGTCAGGTAAAGCAACACTGTTAGGGACGAGCTGAGCAGCCACACTTGCAGGACAACAAACTGTATGCCAACATGCCAGGGGCATCCATGGTCATAGCTATACTACTGACTTTAGATGAGCAAAGAAGGAGGAGGGCACGGAGGAGGGCACAGGAGAGGATATACCGCACATGCATAGACATCTTTGGCATGAGTGATTCTGAGGTGTATCGCATCTTCAGATTCACCCCTCATGTCATCCTGTAATTAACCACAACCTTGCAGGAGGACATCACCAGCCCAACACACCGCTCACATGCAGTGCAGCCACTGGTCAAGGTCTTGGCAACACTCCATTTCCTTGCCAGTGGCTCTTTTCAAAGAACAAGTGGAGTGGTGGCTGGGATGTCACAATCCTCCATGAGCAGATGTGTGCACCAGGTTATCCCTGCAATCCTCAGACGCATGGCCAACCAAATTATCAAACCCACCCAGGAGGACCTGCGGGTGAAGGCAATGACAGATCTCTACAGAATTGCCAGATTCCCATGCACTGTGGGGGCCATTGATTGCACACATGTGGCACTCCAGCCCTCCCGTGAGAAAGAGCACATATACCGCAATCGGAAGCATTGGCACTCCATCAACGTACAGTTGATAGTCGATGCCCAAGGCCTCATATGGCACGTCCGTGCCAAACACCCCGGATCCAGCCATGACAGCTACATATACAATCAGAGCCCCATCCCAATGGAATTCGAACAGAACATGTATGGGGACACCTGGCTGGTTGGTGAGTGACATGGGAGTCAGGCATGCCGGCCCCCCCCATGATGCCGAAATCACAAGGGGCACATGCACTTCTAACATCCTCCTGTCTTTTCCCTTCCAGGTGACTCTGCATATGCACTGGGACCCCATCTCATGACTCATATCCGGAACCCCCAAACCCCAGGAGAGGAAAGATACAATGAAGCACATGCCCAAACCCGTGCAGTCGTGGAGCGCACCTTTGGCCTCCTGAATTCATGTTTCCGATGCCTGGATAAGTCTGGGGGTACCCTGTTGTATTCCCCAAACTTTGTATGTCAAATCATCGGTGCATGTTGCATGCTGCACAACTTCACAGTGAGAAAGGGCCTGGAGATTGACATACGTGATGACCTGACCCCGAACCAGACAATTCCCCCCTAACCGAGGCTACCCCGTCTTCTGAGGGAAGAGCAGCCAGGAGACAGCTCACATTAGGCATCTTTGCACGTTAAACACACACATTAATCATGGCACAATGAGAATGCATGCATGCACACCACTGTGGTCCCTAGCACACACACCCCACATCCTCATCAAATTGGATTGGCACAAGCCCACCATGCAGGACTTGTGAGCAGCAAAGCCACGCCACGGCTCCAATTATGTCACTGTACATTCATACACCATTCACACGGACCTGGGGATCACTTCTCCCTGGTCCTGGGGAACCCTTCTCCACCACAAATGGACACCCCTTTTTCAGCAGGAATGTCACCCCCACATTCAAAAATCAGGCAAAAAAAAAGGCCAGCAAAAAAAATAAAAATAATGTCCAGCAAAAAAAAAAAAAAAAATGTCCAGCAAAAAAAAAAAGTCCAGCAAAAAACAAAAAAAAAGGGGGAAACAAAACTAATGCCGCTGGCGTGACCCACGCCTGGGGCTCCTATGGTCACGGCCCCGGCTCCTCAGGGTGGACTCATGGGGGGGATAATCCGGGGAAGGAGGAGCAGCCCCTGGTCTCTGCCCACCTGGCGGCCTGCCCTCCAAGGCCACGGCTATTCTGTTCAGGCCAGCATTTAGTGTTGCAGTATTGGCCTGGATAGCCTGGGTGAGGGCCCTCACATCCTGCCCAACGTCTGCTGTAATAGTCTGAAGTTCGTTTAGGCAGTTTGTAAGAGCCCGGGAGTGGCAGTCCAGGTCCCCAAGCGTATCCTTTATGGAGGACAGGCTCTCCTCCATCCGCACCAAAGTCTGGCTGACCTGTCCCAGATGGCGGGTCTGAAGGGCCTGGTCCATTCTGAGATTGGCAGGCAGAACCTCGGCCACCCCCCTGGTCTTCTGGGACGACTTCCTGCCTCCAGATGATGCTTGTGGCCGGGGAGAAGGGGAGCCCCTTGGGAGGGGAGCCCTGTTGGGGGAGGAGTGGGAGGGGCTACCCCTTATGGAGGGCTGGCTGCTACCAGCCAGAGGGGAAGAGTCCTCCAAAAATAACAAGCCACTGCCGGACATGACCTCCTGCGGTCAGGCCAGATGGCCCAGCACCCTCCTGCACATCTGTGGATGACACAAAACATTCACAGGTTGGAGGATCCACACACTTGCCACATATTCCTTTCCCCACCCCCCCCCCCCCACACATCCACACATGCTACACACCAGATAGAAAAAAAACCTTACCTGTCCTCACGGCCTACTCAATGGAGTCAATGCCAGGCAGGCCCTCCACTTGCTGCCTGTTAAAGGTCTGGGTCACCGCACGCTCCTCCGCTGTCAGCCTAACAGGGCATGGTGGGCCCCCTCCAGTGTCCCTGGCATGTGCTGCCATCTGCCCCAGCTTCCCATGGACCAGACGCCGTAGATCATTGATCTTCTTGGCGATCGCCTCGCGTGTCCGGGTCTCCCCCCCCCAATGAATTTACCTGGTCGGTGATGTTCTGGAATATCTCCTTCTTCCTGGCCGGGGTGGTGTTGGCACTCTCCGGGCCATGCAACAACTCTCTCCCAAACAATCAACAATGATCACTCACAAAAACAAGCAGGAAAAATCAAGCAACAAAACAATCAAACAAAATCTATCAACAAAAAAGTCTCAAAAACAGACACCAAAAAACACTATCAAATATATTATACAAAACACTAGCCCAAACAGTCAACAAATATATCAAACACAAGTCACAAAGCAACAAACGCGAACAAACAACAGAACAAAAGCACCTTGCTGTATAGCAGGGGTGGCCAACCAGTGGCCCTGGGGCCACATGTGGCCCGCGAAGCCCTCTGATGGGGCACGGGACGTCCTGCTCAAGGATGGCCAGTTGACAAGCCCAGATTGCAGAGAGCATCAGTGTTGTAAATTAAGCCGGCGGTAGAGATAGCAAACAGCTTTTCAAAAAGTGCACCACACCTGCAGGATATAATAGATGTCTATGGCAAAGTGCAGCTAACCAGTGGGAAAACCTGGCAACTGGACACTCCGCTCATTGTGGCCCGCGACTGGTTACCAAGTCGCTTAAGTGGCCCTCGGCCTTCAAAAGGTTGGGCACCCCTGCTGTATAGGAAGGGATACAAAGGGATGTACTTTTGCAAAGGAAGTGCGTTTGTGTCTGTCTATTTAAGCTCTCTGCGTAGCTCACTAAGTTGACCGGGTCCACTTCCAATCTCACTGATTGCGCCGTTCCCGAGTTGTGAGCATGCGCAGAGAGGTGCTGACCATGGTCTGCTTCATGTGCGCATGCGCGATCCGGCCGACCCTTCATTTGCATGGGGTCACGGCTCATTTCAATGTAACACGC
Organism: Rana kukunoris; assembly: GCA_029574335.1. NCBI lineage: Eukaryota > Metazoa > Chordata > Amphibia > Anura > Ranidae > Rana > Rana kukunoris. The sequence goes on from CM056049.1 coordinate 53,372,424, forward strand.
CCACGTCCTTCCCAATTTGAATTACTCCGCCTTACGCCTCGGAAATTACGTTGCACCGGTGCAAATTTCTGCGCAAATTCTACGAGGATACGGGAATTGCGCCTCTACATTGCGCCAGTCTAACGTAAAGGAGGTGCGCTACACCGGTCAAAAAATGCGCCAATGTACCTGAATCTGGCCCTCTGTGTCTTTTTATTACACAAGTTTTTATCTATAGCTCTGGTAGAAAGAAAAACATTTTTTTTGGAAGACAAGAAAAGGTTAGCCCCCCCCCCCCCCAAAAAAAATAAAAATAAAAAATAAACAGGTCCATGGTGAGAATGGAACAATTGCTATGGTATACTTTGGTTTAGCAAATGTAAAGTCGCCCAGCTACGGCTTAGATTTACATTTAAAAAATATTAATATTATAGGATTTCTACTGATGGAAATACAAGTCGCCCACCTGGGGCTTAGATTTACATTTAAATAATATTATAGGATTTCTACTGATGGAAATACGGCATCCTGTAAGATCTACGACAGTCTAAACTCTGTCGAAGGATGCCATTATGTGTCTTGCTGACAAATTCCACATGGATGTATGAGATGTGTTATACATATGCGGAGAGCTGCAGGGAGAATTCTCAATCTGTTCTGAAACAAATACAGAACTGTCAATAACAGGTAAGACAGGCAGGAAATACTGAACAATTTTGATCTCTCAGTGGTATGCTAGGTCAATCAATTTTCCTTGTGAAAAAAATTGTGTATTGAAAAACCCAATGTAAATTAAATACATTAAGGAGAAACTCTGACAATGGTCACCAGGAGAAACAGGAGTGCAAGAATCTCCCTAGCAAGGATATAGACCAGGGATATGGACACACTTTGAGTTAAATCCATAAAAGGACATACCTTTAAGGGCCCACACCTATGCATTGTGGTACTATTTGTTTTTAATGGCACCCCAACACACTAAAGGAAGGAGGTGAGTGTGTTGGTGGTGGGAGTCATTGCACAATACACTGTATTTATGAGAGATTAAAGGGTTTGTAAAAGATTTTTTTTTTATCTTAATAGCTTCCTTTACCTTAATGCAGTGCTGTTTTCATGTCCTCATTGTTCGTTTTAGCTCTCAAGTTGCTGTAATTCTTCTCTGGTCTCCACACTTCCTGGTTGTCTGTTTCCTGATAACCACAGTGCTGGGAGCTTTCTCTCTATGGTCACTAATCAAGGAGGTATGATTACTGTGTGTCTAAAACCCCTCAGCACCAATCAGTTTCGTTTTACAAACCATCACTGCCCTGTATTGGCTCTGAGTGAGTGAGTGAGTGAGTGAGTGAGTGAGTGAGTGAGTGAGTGAGTGAGAGAGAAACTTATATATCGCAACACATGCGAACTGAATCGCCTCTGGGCGCTGGATCCGTACTTTGAGTCGGATCGTGTGACCTTAGAAGAGAAGGGTTTTAATCTCTCTCCTAAAGGCCAGGTGGTCCAACTCCAGTCGGGTGGTGGTTGGCAGCGCGTTCCATAGTCAAGGTCCCTGGACAGCAAACTTTCGATCTTCCTTGGATTTGTATTTGGCTTTGGGTATCTGGACAAGGTTTTGATTGGTGGATCACAGAATACGATTGGTGTTGTGTGTTTTTATTTTTTAACATAGATATTGGGGGGCGTTTCCGTGGATGCACTTATGCATTAGACAGAGTGTATTGAAGGTGATTCTGTCCTTTATTGGCAACCAGGGATGAGCTTCGCTTTCGATACGAACATATGTTCAACTCGAACATTGTCTGTTCGTACGTTCGGCGAAATTCGAACAAAATCGGTCTTTCGCGCCAAATTCGAGTGACGCAAAATGGCCCATGTTTCACTGCGGCATTGCACGCTGGTGATTGGCCAAGCATGCTGTATGTCCCGCATGCTTGGCCAATCACAGCGTGCAAAAAACAAAGAGCCATAATTGGCCAAAGCCTGGGTGGCTTTGGCCAATTATGGCTCAGGGCTTTAGCACACACCCCACAGTATATAAGGCCGCCTGCTGGTCGGCCTCGTGTAGTGTGTTCCGGCTTGTTAATGAAAGCAGTCAGAGAGACAGAGAGATTGCCTTTTTTATAGCTAGATAGAGCAGGCAGGCTAGTCAGTTTAGCTTAATTTACAGTGTGTAGAGGATATATATACATCTCTAGGAGTTGTATATATATTTATACACTGTATAGCTTAGATAGATCAGTGCTTCCTAATTTACTGGCAGGCAGGTGATTGTGCTATTTAAAGACGTTATCACAGGTATAGACACCCAGCAGGTAAAATATTTAAAGGAATTTTGATTTTATTTTTATTTAAAGCGGAGCTCCAGCCGCAATTTTTTTTTTTTTTAAAGTCGGCAGCTACTAACAGTGTAGCTGCTGACTTTAAATAAGGACACTTACCTTGTCCTACTTGCCCACGCTGATGGGCCCCCCGATGCCGGTCCCACGATCGCTCCGGGTCCCGCGCCGCCATCCACACTATGGGAAACAGGCAGTGAAGCCGTACGGCTTCACTGCCCATTTCCTACTGCGCCTGCGTGAGTCTCACGCTGGCTTGTGAATGGGCGCGCTGCTCTCTGAGAACACACACAGTTCCCAGAAAGCAGCGCGCCCCATTCATTAGGAGAAGGAGAAGAAGAAATCGGACCGCGGTGCAGGTGAGGCAGATTACGGACTTCCGCATAGCAACAGGTATTTCGGGTGAGTATTTATTTTTTATTTTTTTAAGGTTTTTTTTGTTATTTTTTTAAAGAAGATGGGCAAACATGGTTTTCCTGGGTGGAACTCCGCTTTAAGCATCAATAAAATCACTGCTCCTGAAGCAGTGATTTTAACCACTTGACCACTGGGCACTTAAACCCCCTTAATAACCAGACCAATTTTCAGCTTTCGGTGCTCTCACAGTTTGAATGACAATAACTCAGTCATACAACACTCTAACCAAATGAAATTTTTGTCCTTTTTTTCCCACAAATAGAGCTTTCTTTTGGTGGTATTTGATCACCTCTGCGGTTTTTATTTTTTTCGCTATAAATGAAAAAAGAACGTAAATTTTGTAAAAAAATGAATTTTTCTTCATTTCTATTATAAAATTTTGCAAAAAAGTAATTTTTCTTCATAAATTTGGCCTAAAATGTATACTGCTACATATCTTTGGTAACAAAAAAAAAAAAAATTGGATAATATTTAGTCTGGGTGAAAGTTATGGGGTCTACAAGCTATGGTACCAATTACTGAAAATTGATCAATTTGATCACATCTGATGTACTGACAGCCTCTCTCATTTCTTGAGACCCTAACATGCCAGAAAAGTACAAATACCCCCCAAATGACCCCTTTTTGGAAAGAAGACATTCCAAGGTATTTAGAAAGAGGCATCGTGAGTTTTTTGAAGTTGTCATTTTTTCCCCACAATTCTTTGCAAAATCAAGATTTTTTTATTTTAATTTTTTTTCCACAAAATGTTCATATTATTAGGTTATTTCTCACACACAGCATATGCATACCACAAATTACACCCCAAAACACATTCTGCTATTCCTCCCGAGTATGGCGATACCCCATGTGTGAGACTTTTACACAGCGTGGCCACATACAGAGGCCCAACATGCAGGGAACGCCATCAGGCGTTCTGGAACACCCAGACCAATTCTGACATTTCTCTCCTACATGGAAAAATCATCATTTATTTGCTAGAAAATTACATAGAACCCCAAAACATTATATATGCTTTTTTAGCAAAGACCCTAGAGAATACAATGGCGGCCGTTACAACTTTTTATCTCGCATTGTATTTGCACAGCAATTTTTCGAACGCGTTTTTTTTTTGGAAACAAAACAGTTTTGTGCTTAAAAAAAAAAAAACAGTAAAGTTAGCCCAATGTTTTTGCATAATATGAAAGATGAAGTTACGCCGAGTAAATAGATACCCAACATGTCACCCTTCAATATTGCACACGCTTGTGGAATGGCGCCAAACTACGCGACTTAAAAATCCCCATAGGCGACGCTTTAAATGTTTTTCCTGGTTACATCTTTTTAGTTGGAGAGGAGGTCTAGGGCCAAAATTATTGCTCTCGCTCTAACGTTCGCAGCGATACCTCACATGTGTGGTTTGAACACCGTTTTCATATGTGGGCGGGACTTACATGTGCGGTCGCGTCTGTATACGAGCACACGGGTACAGGGGCGCTGTAATTTTTTTTTTTTTTTTTTTATTGTTCATTTTACTTTATTTATTTTAGTTTGACACCTTTTTCCCCAAAAATAAATGTTTTGGTTACTTTTATTCCTATTACAAGGAATGTAAACATCCCTTGTAATAGGAATATAGCATGACAGGTCCTCTTTACAGTGAGATATGGGGTCAATAAGACCCCACATCTCCCCTCTAGGCTGGGAAGCCTAAAAAAAAAACGATTGCAGAGTATTGCGCGGGGGAGTATTGCGCGGGGGAGTATTGCGCGGGGGAGTATTGCGCGGGGGAGTATTGCGCGGGGGAGTATTGCGCGGGGGGAGTATTGCGCGGGGGTACTGCAGAGCATTGTGCGGGAGTATTGTGCGGGAGTATTGTGCGGGAGTATTGTGCGGGAGTATTGTGCGGGGTACTGTGGGGTATTGCGGAGTATTGCGGGGTACTGCGGAGTATTGCGGGGTACTGCGGAGTATTGCGGGGTACTGCGGAGTATTGCGGAGTATTGCGGGGTATTGCAGAGTATTGCGGGGTATTGCAGAGTATTGCGGGGTACTGCAGAGTATTGCGGGGTACTGCGGAGTATTGCGGGGTACTGCGGAGTATTGCGGGGTACTGCGGAGTATTGCGGAGTACTGCGGGGTATTGCGAAGTATTGCGGAGTATTGCGGAGTATTGCGGGGTACTGCAGAGTATTGCGGGGTACTGCGGAGTATTGCGGGGTACTGCGGAGTATTGCGGAGTACTGCGGGGTATTGCGGAGTATTGCAGGGTATTGCGGAGTATTGCGGGGTACTGCGGAGTATTGCGGGGTACTGCGGAGTATTGCGGAGTATTGCGGGGTATTGCAGAGTATTGAGGAGTATTGGGGGTATGCAGAGTATTGAGGAGTATTGGGGGGGTATGCAGAGTATTGGGGGGTTATGCAGAGTATTGGGGGGGGTTATGCAGAGTATTGGGGGGGGTTATGCAGAGTATTGGGGGGGGGTATGCAGAGTATTGGGGGGGGGTATGCAGAGTAGTGGGGGGGGTATGCAGAGTATTGGGGGGGGTATGCAGAGTTTTGCGCAGGGAAGGAAGGAGTTAATGCAGGGATGGCTGAGCAGGGATGGATGGATCTGTGACTGCAATAGTCACAGATCCATCCCACACTGCTGCAGCCATCCGCGCTCTCCTCTCACGCTGTACCGATCGGTACAGCGAGAGGAGGGAAGAACCGGCGTCAGCAAGTGACGCGGTTTGTTTACATGTGATCACGCCGTCATTGGACGGCGCGATCACGTGGTAAGGAGCCGCCACCATTGGCTCCTTACCGAGATCACTGACGCTGCGGGTCCCGTGGACCCGCCGAGCGCCGTGACCGCGTGTGCACGCCCGCTCGGGCGCGCGGATCTGACGCACGTCAGATTTGTTTACACACGTGGTCGCGCCGTCATTGGACGGCGCGATCACGTGGTAAGGAGCCGCCGCCATTGGCTCCTTACCGCGATCATCGGTGCTGCGGGTCCCGTGGACCCGGTGAGCACCGGTGATCGCGTGTGCGCGCCCGGTTGGGCGCGCACACCTGACTCTAACGGAGGACGTCCATGGACGTCCTGTTAGAGTACAGGAACCGCCCTATAGCCGTATTTCGGCTATAGGGCGGTGATTAAGTGGTTAATGATGCTTAACTTAAAAAAAAAAAAAAAAAAAAAAATTCCTTTAAATATTGTACCTGCTGGGTGTCTATAGTTTGCCTGTGAAAACGTCTTTGAGAACCCGGGTCTTGCCCGAGGGAACATGTATCAATGGAAAAAAAAGTTTTAAAAACTGTCATTTTTTCAGGAGTCCTGCTCCTGAGAAAACAACCATTTTTTAAACTTTTTTCCATTGATACATGTTCCCTCGGGCAAGACCCGGGTTCTCAAAGACATTTTCCAACAATAACTTGAATATTGGTATTTAAAATGAGCGTTTTTGAATTCGAACGTTCGATTCCCATAGACTTCAATGGGGTTCTAAATGTTCGCGCGAACGGTCGGTCTGTTCGACGGTTCTGGTGCGAACCGAACGCGGGTATGTTAGGCTCATCCCTACTGGCAACCAATGAAGGGATCTCAGTGAAGGTGAGATTGATTCCCATGGTTTTTTTCCGGTCACTAATCGAGCAGCCGTGTTTTGAACGATTTGCAAACAAGCGATTTGGTATTTGGGGAGTCCAAGATAGAGGGCATTTGCATAGTCAAGCCTGGAATTAATAATAGTTCCGACCACGACTGCAATGTCTTCTTTTGGAATAAAGGGAACAAGTCTGCGTAGTAGGCGCAGCAGATGATGTGATCCGCTGACTACTGACCCTATTTGTGCATCCATTGTCATGTAGGTGTCAAAAATGACTCTGAGACTTTTGACTTTGGTGCTAGGGGTGATCGTTTTTCCCAGAATGGGCGGGGGTGTCCATCTTAATGCGGGCTGAATTTTGCGGTTGGCGTTAAACAGGAGAAGTTCTGTTTTAGAGCCGTTGAGTTTGAGATAACTCTTATGTCGCGTACACACAGTCGTTTTTTGGGATGAAATAAAACAACGTTTTAAAAAATGTCATTTAAAATGATCGTGTGTGGGCAAAACTTTGTTTTATGTCTTCTGAAAAACGACCAAAAAAAAAATTCGAACATGCTTCAATTTTTTATGTCGTTTTTCGGAATGTCGTTTTTTGTGTCATAAAAAATGATCGTGTGTGGACAAAAAGACGTTTAACCACTTAAGACCCGGACCAATACGCTGGTAAATGACCCAAGGTGTTTTTGCGATTCGGCACTGCGTCGCTTTAACAGACAATTGCGCGGTCGTGCGACGTGGCTCCCAAACAAAATTTGCGTCCTTTTCTTCCCACAAATAGAGCTTTCTTTTGGTGGTATTTGATCACCTCTGCGATTTTTATTTTTTGCGCTATATACAAAAATAGAGCGACATTTTTGGAAAAAAAACACTATTTTTTTACTTTTTGTTAAAAAAAAATCAAATAAACTAAATTTTAGTCAAACATTTAGGCCAAAATTTATTTAGCCACATGTCTTTAGTAAAAAAAAAAAATCGCAATAAAAAAAATAGCTACCTAGCGGGAACAGCGACACTAATACAGCGATCAGAAAAATGATCGCTTAGTGACGCTGGCAATAGGGAGTGAAAGGGTTAACTAGGGCGGTGATCAGGGGGTTAAAACTTTATTAGGGGGGGTGGGGGGGCTATCCTGAACCTAACACTAACTGATTTTTACAGTGCCTGTCACACTGACACTAAATGCAGTGATTAAATCACTGCATTCAGTAACACTGTGACAGGGGGGTGGGGGGGGCGATCACAAGGGGTTAATATGCCTATGTGAGTGTGTGTCAGTGTTGTGTTGGTGCACACTTACTTGTGATGTCTTCTCTCATCAGCAGCGCTGGGAAACAGCGCTGCGATGAGAGAAATGATCATTTCCTCCTTCCTGTGTAAACACAGGAGGAGGAAGTGACAGCCTGGGAGCGCGCTCCCATTGGCTGGGAGCGATCGCGGGGGGGGGCGGATAACACGGACATCCGCCCGCAGATCCCGGATCGCTCCCAGAGGTAGGGAGACCCCCGCACGCCGCGGAGGGGGTCCCGATGGGACCCCCGAACCGCACTCAGGCGAGGACGTAAATTTACGCCCTTGTGCCTGTACGAGCCATTCTGAGGCCGTATATGTGCGTGCGGGGGTCCTTAACTGGTTAAAACAACGTTTTTAAACCCGCGCATGCTCAGAAGCAAGTTATGAGACGGTAGCTTCAATGGAACAGAGTGCCGTCGAACTTGGTGTACGTAACCGTGCCTTGCAAGAGCATTTTCAGAAAACGATGGTGTGTAGGCAACGTCGTTTTTTTAAAATATAGTTTAAAAAAAGTTGTTTTGTTTCGTGAGATAAAACAACATTTTTTTACATCACAAAAAGTGATTGTGTGTATGCGGCATTAGACATCCAGTTTTCTATTAAGGACAGGCATTTCTCTAGTCCAAGAGAGTGATCCTTTTTGTTGCAGATGCGAAAATACAACTGTGTATTATCTGCGTACGAATGGTAAAGTAACTTCTGGTTACTAATGATTTCAAAAAGAGACATCACAGAAGCAGGAAACTTTTTTAAAAGGAATCAGTTAATTATTATGTCTCTATACCCTGTAAACAGTCATTTCAGCTAAAAAAAAAATTCCTTTACAAATCCTTTAACCTAGAGGTGGATATATGAAGGATTTTGGAGCCATGTTATAAAGGCAAATAAAATAGACTGGAAAATTCACGCTTATAATATTGGACACTGTCACAATATTGTTTTGTAGGTTATATGTACCTATTCAGTTTTTTTGCAACTTATCACTAGGGATGAGCTTCGTATTCGAGTCGAACTCATGTTCGACTCAAACATCGTATGTTCGATCGTTCGTCGAAATACGAACAAAACTGGTCGTTCGCGCCAAATTCGAGTGGCCCATAATTCACTGCGGCATTGCTGACTTATGATTGGCCAAAAATGCCCTATGACCCGCATGCTTGGCCAATCACAGCACCGTCAGTACAGAGAGCCGTAATTGGCCAAAGCCAGGGTGGCTTTGGCCAATTATGGCTCAGGGGGTTTAGTACAGGCCAGCAGGTCAGCCTTATGTAGTGTGTTGCGACGGTGGTTAGAGAGAACAGAGAGAGACAGAGAGAGTGTCATTTTTTGCAGGTAGATAGAGCAGGCAGGCAGGCTAGTCAGTTAATGTTACAGTGTGTAGAGGATATATATACATCCCAGGTCTTGTACATATATTTATACACTGTATAGTTTAGCTAGATCAGTTCTTCCTAATTTACTGGCAGGCAGGTGATTGTGCTATTTAAAGACGTTTTCACAGGCATAGACACCCAGCAGGTACAATATTTAAAGGGATTTTTCATTTTTTTTATTATTTAAGCATCATTAAAATCACTGCTCCTGATTATAATAATGCTTAAATTAAATAAAAAGGAAAAATTCCTTTAAATATTGTACCTGCTGGGTGTCTATAGTATGCCTGTGAAAACATCTTTGAGAACCCAGGTCTTGCCCGAGGTAACATGTATCAATGGAAAAAAAGTTTTAAAAACGTTTTTTTCAGGATTCCTGAAAAAGGACCATTTTTAAAACTTATTTTTCCATTGATACATGTTCCCTGGGGCAAGACCCGGGTTCTCAAAGACGTTTTACGACAATAACTTGCATTTTAGGCTTTAAAATTAGCACTTTTGAATTCGAACGTTCGAGTCCCATAGGCGTCAATGGGGTTCTAAATGTTCGAGTAAATATACCTAATGCAATTTATATGTGTGTAGCACTACCCCCGCAGGAGTTGCTGGTTAGAATTGGGATGGCCTGTTACCTCTGTAGCTCCGCCGTCTAGGGTAGTTGATGAGAGCAGTAATAACGAAATGTCCAAACAGCAGGTGTCTCTTTATCTTGTGCTTTTATTTACCCAACATGGTAAAACGATAAAACTTGCAGTGAAGGGTAAAGATATATTAGAAGAAGAAATAGCAGGTTCAGGCGCAACAATGAGGAAACAGTCCTGCTTCCAACAACACTTCTTATCTTCTTCACCACTCTAGCCAGAGTGGGTTCAGCGTATGCCTAAGGCCTGGCAGCCAGAGTATCACTCGGAACCTTTAAGGAAAGGAACTTCTGCCACAGGCCCCTTCCTATAATTTCGATCACTGAGACAATTCTCCTCAGCAAGCTTTAAGCGTGAGTAACTTCAGGTAGATTGCAGTTAGGTTACCGACTGACAGACGACCGATGTCCAGCCTCTCAGCATCCGGCTACCTCGATCCCCAATGGATCATCAGGACCCAGTCGATCACTGGGGCCCAGCCACAACTCAGATGTCCCGAACCAAAATGGTCCTGGAACCGAAAGCACCGCGTGGCATGCACACCCCGGCCTGGTAGGCTATAATGCCGGGGCGCGCAGTACAGACACCCTGAAGGTGGGTGACGCACTTCCAGAAGACCCAGAACCCAAGGCGCCCGTCTCCTAAATACCCTCTCCCGGCATGCCCAGCGAGACTTAACCCCTCCGATTGGCTGCCGAGAGAGAGCACCCCAGCTTTAACTCCACCTCAACTCAACTCCGGGCTGCCGAGAGAACAGCACCCCGGGAACAACAGAATGGGCCCACAGCACAGCCAAGCCAAGACAGAGGCCCAATCTAGTAAATCAACTGGATGAGAGCTAACTAACTCTCTCATCCTCCTTAAATTTAGAACAGCACCGGTACCTTTAAGTACATAGGCGCTACATGTGTAAAATATATTTGCACGTTGGCTCCATTAATTGAGCTCCTTGCTTCTGAGCTTACGCTAAAGTATCACCCAAGGCAAAACTTATTTACATTTTTTGGAAAGACTAATGAAGGGTTATAATCCCTGTTATTTTTTTATTTTTTTTGCCCTCTGTTTCTTATTGCTGAGATTTTCCCTCGCTTTCTGTACCATTGCCAAAACAGGAAGAGAGAGAAAATCCTGTAAAAATTAGGAAATCCTGGTTTGTCACCAGAACTAGTGTCCTCATTGGAAGATTTCCACTCTATTACTGTTCTGATGTCAGCCCAAAATGTTGGATTTTCTTTTACTTATACTTTCAATGATAAAGGCAAACAGGACAAATAGATGTATCTCTTTAGTGGGGGCACAGAACGCAATAAAAACTAATAAGAGTTCTAATCCTTCTCCACTTAATCTAAAACATAAAAAAGAGTTTTGTCTTTAATGTCACTTGAAAGCCGAACTCCAGATTTCAAAAGAACCCCCCCTCCTTTTAAAGCTAGCCATAGATGGATTAAAACTCATTGTATTGGACGGTGTATGCTGACATCAGGACTCTCTCTGTCAGAATACCCTGAGGTACTGATCGGCAAAAGTTTTCCAAGATTCCCTTGCTGAAATGGACAAATTTCGACAGCCTTTCCTGTTCAACAGAAGTCAATCATTAGAGACTGAGGTTAAATTACAATGCTATATGAAGCTTTGATCTCAGAAAACCAGCTCTGCAATTTGAGATCTTGTCCCATTCCTGACTCTCCTCCCTCCCCTTCTCCTTTGTGACCACAGAGAGGGAAGGGAGTAGTGGTTGAAAGGGGGTGGGTGCCCTCTGGTGGTGGGAGGATGGCAGTGCAGGTTGTGCTGCCTTGCACGCCAGCAATCCACCCCCTGGTATCGGGCCTGGCGCCCAGCAAGCACCGGCTGGGGATTGGGGACCCTTGCTCTACAATATATTAACTCTTGTACCAAAACCCACTACCTGGGCTATGATTTCTAGTAAGTTTTGGGATTCCCCTTAAAATTCCAACCAGACCATTATCCAGGCATGTAGGCTAATTGGCCAGGAAAGTGAGAGCAGCGAATGTGCAGACCAGACCACATGCCTTTCATCATTGGAGGGGATACCTTGCAAGGAGGAGTAGCAGGGCCTTCCCTCTCCTTGCAAATTACTCTTGTCTCAATGTTAAGGGATAAAGACCTTTGTTCCCCCAACAAAGAAGGTAAAGTAATATGGTTTGGGACTTAGAGTGGAATAGGGTAGCTCCATTTATGAAAAAGGGATGACCAGATACCTGCCCCCTCCCACAGGAAATATTACAGGGGTTCATTCCATTCCAAAAAATAGTTACAAGTAAATAAAAATTAACACACTGAAGTCCTTTAACCCCTTCCATACAGGGCATTTTCACCCCCTTCCTGCCCAGACCAATTTTTAGTTTTCAGCGCTGTTGCACTTTGAATGACAATTGCGCGGTCATGCAACACTGTACCCAAATTAAATTGTTATGTTTTTTCCCCCACACAAATAGAGCCTTCTTTTAGTGGTATTTGATCATCTCTGCGTTTTTTATTTGTTGCGCTATAAACAAAAGAATAGCAACAATTTAAAAAAAAAAACACAATATTTTTTCCTTTTTATTTAATACATATCACAATTTTTTTTTTTTTTCCTCAGTTTAGAGTGACCGGTACGTATTCTTCTACGTATTTTTGGAAAAAAAACGCTATAATCGTATATTGATTGGTTTGCGCAAAAGTTATAGCGTCTACAAAATAGGTGATTTTTTTTTTTACTAGTAATGGCGGCGAACTGCGTTTTTTTTTTTTGTGACCGTGACATTGCAGCGGACATATCGGACACTTTTGACATGTTTTTGGGACCATTCACATTAACACAGCGATTAGTGCTATAAAACTGCACTGATTACTGTGTAAATGTGACTGGCAGGGAAGGGGTTAACACTAGGGGGCACTGAAGGGGTTAAAATGTTGCCTAAAGTATGTTCTAACTGTAGGGGGACTCACAGGGGAAGGAGACCGATGTGTGTTCCTCTGTACTGGGAACACACATCAGTCTCCTCACCGCTGACAGGAGGTGGATCTGTGTGTTTACACACACAGATCCACACTCCTGCCGTGATCAGCGGGTGCCCGGCGGCAACCACGGCCGTCAGGCACGCGCGCGGGATCGCGAGTGGTGCCACGGATGCGCGCGCGCGCCCTAGAACGCCGTGAAGAAAGGACGTTGTGCAACGTCCAGTCTCATCGGCGAGGGGTTGACACAGACGTCAATCCCCTATGGCGCGGTAGGGAAGCGGTTAATAAAAATAAAACACAAAAATACATTTAATTATTGTCCCCTGAAGTAATTCCAAGTCAAACACTGCATCCAGCAATGTAATTCTCTTTAATCATAACACATCATATGTACATGCTGTACTTCCATTTCCAAATGACAGATTCCAGCTGTGATAATTGAAATTGACAGCTGGTAATCTCAGGTCACATCATCAACCAAATATGGTACCTTGGCTCCCCCTTTTAAGATACTTCTCCAATGTTGAAAGGCATGTGGGCTGGTCTAGTACAGGAAAGGGGGGGGGGCACTGCATGCTCACCCCCCCCCCCCCTTTTCTGGTTACCCAAGCTGCATGTCTGGATAAGGGTCTGGTTCTAATACTATGGGGAACCCCATGACAGTTTTCTTCACATTTTTTTCCTCTAATTACAAAGTTCAGATTACTATAAATCAGACTTGGGTGTTACTGTATGTAATCAAGCAATTTTTTTTAAGTAACAAATAAATTGCACAGCAAAAAATTGCAATACCAGTGTATCAGCACTAAATTGATCAATGTGTGGCAGCGTGCAATATGTATAGATATACAGACACTGAATAATAGGAATACATAAATGCAGAACTCCAAGTTTGAAAGTATCACACACATATACAGTATATATATATATATATATATATATATATATATATATATATATATATATATATATATATATATATATATATATATCAAATAGTCATTACATTTGTATAAATTAAGAAAAAATTTGAAATCTAATTACAAACGACCAGGTGGACATGTACACTGTATGTAATTGAACCCACGTCCAATTCACATGTCAAATAATTGTGACTTCCATCTTATTAAATTTGGCTTAATACTTGGCTTAATGCTGGTAGCAAACAACTTAAATCAGGTGCCGCCACCCTGAGACAGAATGGCGGCTGGACCTCAGGCATGTAGGATAGAGCTCTATGGCTGTTTCGCGCTATTTATGCTGTTGCTTGAACTGTCTGTGAAAATCATACTGTTCTGCAACTCCACTTTTGTGGTAAAAATATATAGCAAATAAAAACAAAAAAAAACATAGCATATACTGTATAGTACAATTGCTACCCAGGTCATATTGTAATTTTATGTTATTAGACATTACCTTTCATTTTCAAACTGCAGCCGTTGTATTTTTCTGTAAAATGTAATGCAATTTGGCCACCTGGGGGCATTCCATACACAGTCCCTATGTGGTTTCTTGCTTGGGTGAAGAACGGTGTGCACTAAGATGTAAGTCAGGTTTTAGGCATCCTCTGCAACAACATGATTAGAATTAATTAGCCTCTCCAATTAAGAATCAGTCCCCATACGACACAGTGGAAGCTTTTTCTTCAGAACAGAAAGAGGTAGGAATTTGCTACACTCTTGTTAAAATCCTTGCAAAGTACGGTACATTGATTCTTAAAAGGTTATTGTTTTCTTCTCAACAAAAATGGAATGCAGGACTGGATCTAACCTGATCTAGGGTGCAGTAACAAAGGTCAGGGGGGTATATTGTGAACACACTAAATTTTATCCTCACCAGCTAGACTAGCATTCTCCAGCCTTTTTTCAATCATGGCAGCTTTCAAAAGTATGCAAAATTGAAAAATGCTGTAACGGGATTACCCGTGACACCCAGAGACTTTTGAGGGATGCGGGGTGCTCCTGTTCCGGCGTCACCAAGGACTCTTATGTCTAGGGTCACCTTATGTCCAATAGGGCCATAGGGTGACTGGGAAATATTAATTATAAATTACATGAGATGGGACATTAATAATAATTCATGTATTGCAGGACATCTTAAGATATTACAAGTTGTTGGTTAATGTTGACCCAAACCAGGTCAATAGACTCCTAAGATATTCCATTGTCCATTGGGTAAGGCTGTAGAGGTATTAATTCAGGTCTGCTCCTAAGACCTGTCCATTGTGTGATAGAACTGTTTAAAGCCAATTGATAATCAGGTGTGAATACCTTTTGTCGGAGACAGAAGTCTGTCTAAGATATGGATTGAGGGGACTAATTGTGTGATGCTAACACTGTGAAAAGTCTATTGATGATAGATATGTGTTGTGAGTTATCAGTCTAAAGGTCAGAGGTCCTCTTTTCAGGGTTAGGGAATTAGCATGTCAATTATGTTTAGTAAAGGAATGTGACTTGTCAAGCTATATGCAGAGCCAGGCTGTCTGGATAATGCGTTCTGTTATAATTAGTAATTAACTCAACTGAATGTCATTATCTTAAAGAATGTGATTGAAGCCCCCCATGGTGTGATGTGTGGGTGGAGAGTTCATTGTTTCTGTGATTAACTTTAACCTGTTGTACTGTATATAAGAAAGCTAAGAGACCATTAAAGCGTTCATACATTTTGGAACAAGAACAGAGCTGCGTGTCTCGTCCTTGTTCTGGGGAATGAAATGGGTCCTGTCGGCAGGGATTGTCGGATAAGCTGTCGTGGGTTGATGGAAGGTCGTAAACGGTGGTGACCATTACAGTGGTGGCACAGCAGTGGGATGATTCCATTGCCAGAGGGACAGCTACAAGGGCACAGGACAATGGAGACGCTGTATGAACGGCTGAAGCTCTCTTCCCTCATGGACTTACTGGAGAGCTGGGGCAGACCGGCCAGCAACCGTAAGAAAAGGGACATTATAGCAGAACTTGTTGAAATGGATAGAGCTGAAAGGCCCAGCGTAACAGACAGGACATCCGAGGAAGAACATTTTGATCGGGCTGTTAAACGTGGACTGGCATAATATGGTCCTAATCCTTCACCGGACATCATAGACTTGGTTATAGCGGCTGTGGATGCCACTTGGCTACATCAAAGAGGTGCTGCAGCAGCTGAAGTCACAGCAGCACCAACTGAAGAGAAAGAAGAGGTGCAGATACCAGTCTCCATGGAAGAGGAATTTTAAAAGAGGTTACAAGAGATGCAGATACAGCACAGAGAACCAGTATCAGAGGAGGCCCTGCTGGGATGGTCGGATGTGATTCGTTGCAAACTCTGGAAGGAAGCGCTAGCTCTAGATCAGCAACACCAGGGAAAGGTCCTGCCCTCCATCCATGTAAGGTACTGGCCACAGTATGACGTACGAATGCCGTTATTGGGGGAACAACCGAAGCAAGAGTGGACAGCTGAGTTAAGCAGGCTGATTCAGGCAGAGATGCGGTTGGACGAGAGCTACAGAGCCCTCCGGTGGTATGTAGCACAAGAGTGCCAGTGGTCAGCAGATGACAGCCCCACAGAAGGCTATGACTATGATGGCCTGGGATTGTTGTATTGGAGGATATCCAGTGATCCAGACTTCGGGGATGATCGGGAGTGGTGCTTGGAGGACATAATGAAGCACAGAGAGGATAAATTGAATATCTCGGAAGGGCACTGGTTACAGGAAGATTTGGAATTTCTGGCCATTCAGGAATGGGATCTGGAGATCGCCTACAGACAGCTCTTAAACTCTGCTCAGCAGCAGGGTGGGGCTCCTGTTGCCTGGGACTATGAGGAAATTTCAGATGACAACTGTGAAATCCTGGCTGATGAATCGGCAGTGGAAAATCTGAAGATTGCCATTCCCAAAGCTGAAGCGGATGATGTGGAGTTCCAGGGAGCCGGGGGCAGTTGGCCCCTCTCTCCAGCAACAAGCTGAGGTGGTAAAGCTGTTACTCCCAGCTGAATCGCTGGCAACAGAGCAGGATGCTACTGGCTGCTGCACACAACTGCAGCTTGAGCTGACATCTGGGGATGGGACTGTGGTCTCCCCTCACCGCAACCCAGCAGAAGAGCTGGCAACAGAGCAGAGTGTCATGGGCCTCTGCTCCCAACTAACAGAAGAGGGGGAACCTGTGGTAGTGGATGGGACTGTGGTCTCCACTCACAGCAACCCAGCAGAAGAGCTGGCAACAGAGCAGAGTGCCACGGGCCTCTGCTCTCAACTAGCAGGAGAGGGAATTCCTGTGGTAGTGGATGGGACTGTGGTCTCCACTCACAGCAACCCAACAGAAGAGCTGGCAACAGAGCAGAGTGCCACAAGCCTCTGCTCTCAACTAACAGAAGGGGGAGTTCCTGGGGTAGCGGATAGGACTTCTGTCTTCACTGACACAACCCCAGAAAATAGTGCGGCACAGAGACAGGAGGATGTCAGCTTTGCTTTGCAAGCACAGGGGGATTTTCACCTACTCCCAGTGGATGGGACTTCAGTCTCCACTGGTATAGCCCAGGGATTGGGGGCAGTTGGCCCAGAACCCCAACAGCATGATGGACTGAGCCCAGTCACCCTGTCTTTGCTCTAGCGGCTGAAAGGACTCCAGGGAGGAGGGCCAGTCCAGGCCTCTCCCCAGCGGCAGGCATGTTCTCTGAGAGAGGCAGAGGTTGGCGGGGTGAGTAATGCTCTGTTTGGAGCAATTTATTTGGGGTACGGTATGGATACCATCATTGAAAGACTGGAACTACTGACTAACTTCGAAGTCAACCCGTTTGGGGTTCCCTCCTGTGTCAGTCTCCCACCGAAAGGGGAGAGAACTGTAACGGTCACCACCGTTTATGACCTTCTATCAACCCACGACAGCTTATCCGACAATCCAGCCGACAAGACCCATTTCATTCCCCAGAACAAGGACGAGACACGCAGCTCTGTTCTTGTTCCAAAATATATGAATGCTTTAATGGTCTCTTAGCTTTCTTATATACAGTACAGCAGGTTAAAGTTAATCACAGGAACAATGAACTCTCCACCCACACATCACACCATGGGGGGCTTCAATCACATTCTTTTAGTGTATTGACATTTAGTTAATTTAGTTATATCCCTTAAGGCTGCGTACACACGTCTAAACAAATCCGATGAAAACGGTCGGACAGACACACGATCAAACCAAAATCCCCACGGATAGACAGCGCGGTGACGTGGCGGTGACGCGGCCACGTCACCACTCCAGGAAGTAAAATACTTCCACGCATGCGTCGAATCCATTCGGCGCATGCGGGAGATTTTTGTCCGCTGGTTAGGCGTACTAACCAGCGGACATGTCGGACGGAGGGGTTTCCAGCAGACAAGTTTTAAAGCATGCTTTAAAACTTGTCTGCTGGAAAAACCTGTCTGCTCGCCCGTACACACGATCGGATTTGTCTGCTGAAACGGTCCGTCGGAACGGTTTCAGCAGATAAATTCGATCGTGTGTACGCGGCCTAAAAGTCTCTGGGTGTCACGAGTCATCCCGTTACAAATGCTTTAATCCTGAATTGTATTTATTTATTGGTTTGAAGGACACTGATATCCATGCTGGATGATGATGTCACCCTTTCCTTGGCACCATGTAGGGGGAGACCCTCCTTCACATCAGCATTCCCCCTTCACATCAGAGCCTCTGCATTACATCAGAATCAGTCCTCTTCGCATTACAATCTACCTGCTACATCAGAGTCAGCCTCCTTCGCATCAGAGCATTACATAAGAATCAGTCCTCTTCACATCACAATATACCTGTTACATCAGAGTTAGCCTCCTTCACATCAAAGTCGCTCTCTCCCATCTCATCTGAGTCCCCCCTTCACATCAGAATTCAAATTTGCAGTTCAAATTTGCATTTGACCTCTTCACAACAGAGTCTTAGGCCTCGTACATTCGATCAGTCCATCGGTTAACAGATGAAGCTGACTGATGGTCTGATGTGCCTACACACCATCGGTTAAAAACCGATTGTGTCAGAACGCGGTGACGTAAAACACAGCGACGTGCTGAAAAAATTCAGTTCTATGCTTCCAAGCATGCGTCGACTTGATTCTGAGCATGCGTGGACTTTTAACCGATGGTCGTGCGTACTAACGATCGGTTTTGACCTATCGCTTAGGCGTCCATCGTTTAAATTTGAAAGCAAGTTGTCTTTTTTTTAACCAAAGGTTAAGTAACCGATGGGGCCCACATACGATCGGTTTTGACCGATGAAAACGGTCCATCAGACCATTGTCCTCTGGTTAACCTATCGTGTGTATGCGGCCTTAAGCCCCCCCTTTACAAATTAAGTCCCCCCTTCAATTGCTCACTTTGGCTTCATGGCAAGGCACAGGAGGAAAAGCATGCCTAGATGGATGCAGGCTTTCTGAATCCCCACCCTGAATTAGCACAATCTATTTCCATTGTGTGGACAGGCTGGCAACCAGAACTATAGCAAAAGATGATGCCGTGTGTCCTGGTTTGCTCCAATGCTCCAAGAACGGGAATGATGCAGTATGGCAGATCGGGGCAGGAAGCTGTGCAGCAATGCCAACTGCATGACCAGCCCCATTGCCCCTCTAATCCCTGATAACAATGCCATTGTTTCTGGGAGGGCACAAATGAAATATGGGGGGCACAGCCCACCCCAGCATCCCCCTAGATCCAGCCCAGATGGAATACATTTTTTTAAGCATCCCCCAAGCTTGTTATTTAAATGTGTTATGGATTTTTAGGTTGGGTTTACAAATATGCAAATTGAATGCGCATCCAATTCGCTTGACAGGCTCTCCGTGAAGCTGGGGAGGCCGGGGGGCGGCCGCAGTCCAGATTGAAAAGGATTTTGGGTTTGTGTGTTTGGGTCCGATTCAGGTGCAAATTTGGGCAAAAATTCTAACCTGAATTGTACCTGAACCGGTGAACAAGACACACACCGGACCTCAGGCCCGAACCTGCACCGTACATGTGTGAACCCAGTCTTAATGCCAACCATATATGCTAACCTAGATATGCGGTGGCAAGGCAGCTATCAGGGCTGTGCTCAGCCCTTCCTTCTCTGAGCTGGCTGGTCAGCTGTCGGGTAATTTCCAGCTCCTATCTCTCCACAGTGACTCACCTGTTGATGATTTCCTGCTCATCAATCCTGCTTACTTAAGCTGTCCAGCCCAGATGATCTCTGCCTTCGACTGGTCAACATCACAGAGACTTACTCCTGCATTCCTGTTAAAGACTTGCTTGGCTGATGTTCCTTCTGGCTCCACATCCTGCTTGCTGTTCCACTACACTGATCCCTGGCTTTCTGACTTTCTGGCTTGTCTGACTATCCGTTCTGGTTACCAAACTTTGGCTATGTTGTGACTTAGTTTGTTCTATTTACATTAATTATTAAACAAGTGTGATTTAACTGTACTTCTGTCTCGGTCTGATTGATGGTCTCTGACAGCAGCTTGGCTGCGCCAGATCATGTACCCAGTACATGATCTAACACTTCCGTGTAGTTGGCGCACATACACGCCTCTTCAATCCCAGTTGTGCTGAGATTAAGCACAGCAAATGTTGATCACCATGTGCCAACCCCAGGCCATCCCAGAAACTCTATATTAACCAGTGCACTGCAGGTCTGTCTTGCTGATCAACGTTGTTTGTTAAGCATTGTGTGTTTGGGTTCCTGTTTGCCGTGTGCTACATTTATTTCTGTGTACCGATCTTGGCTTGTCCCCGACTACTCTTGTTTGCCTGTGACTCTGACTCTTGGTCTGTCCCTTGTTTATCCTTGTCTGCTTGTCACCCCGACCTTGGGTTAACCCTTCACTATCTCTTGTGTCCTGAGTGGCTACTTCCCCTCTCTCCCTACAGAGCGTGACCTAGGGGACCCTGGGGGCCGCGACCTGGATTCAGTTGTAGCTAAGGCCATCCACTAGAGGCTCTGGTGAAAACCAGCTGGATCTTAGACTCCGCGCCCTGGGGAATCTTGGGCTCAAGCTTCCTGTGGGATCCCTGTTTGAGCTCCAGTGGACCTGTCCTCCATATCCACTCTGTGGTCCATCCGCAGCAGTCTGCCATAGGGTTCACTACCTTGTGGTGCACTCCTGACTACAACAGGGTGCATCTGTCAACTGACCATGGGTGACCTGACAGATTTACCACCTGCACCTAGCGATTGTCACAGGACAGGGCTCTGCCTATGTAAACAAGGCCTGTCCTGACAGTGGGGGAAGAAATAGATTTTCTTTCCCTCCAAATCAGGGAAAGAAAATCTATTACTTCCCCTAGTGAAAGTGCCACACACAGTACACATAAACATTGGCTAAGCACACAGTTAATCCTTTGATCACCCAAGATGTTTAACCCTTTCCCAGCCAGTGTCATTAGTACAGTGACAATGCATCACTGTATTAGTGTCTCTGGTTCCCAAAAAGTGTCAATTAGGGTCTGAATGCTCACCGCAATATCGCAGTCTCGCTATAAGATGCTATAACTTTTGCGCAAACTAATCAATATATGCTTATTTGGATTTTCTTTACCAAAAATATGTAGCAGAACTCATATTGGTCTGAATTTATCAAGAAATTAGATTTTTTACATTTCTTTACTGGATACGATTTATGTATTCGTACTTTAACCACTTAAGGACCCCCGCACGCACATATACGGCCACAGAATGGCACGTACAGGCACAAGGGCGTAAATTTACGTCCCCGCCTGAGTGCGGTTCGGGGGTCCCATCGGGACCCCCTCCGCGGCGTGCGGGGGTCCCCCTACCTCTGGGAGCGATCCGGGATCTGCGGGCGGATGTCCGTGATATCCGCCCCCCCCCCCCCCCCCGCGATCGCTCCCAGCCAATGGGAGCGCGCTCCCAGCCTGTCACTTCCTCCTCCTGTGTTTACACAGGAAGGAGGAAATGATGTATTCTCTCATCGCAGCACTGTTTCCCAGCGCTGCTGATGAGAGAAGACATCACAAGTAAGTGTGCACCAACACAACACTGACACACACTCACATAGGCATATTAACCCCTTGTGATCGCCCCCCCCCCCACCCCCCCTGTCAC
This sequence comes from Rana kukunoris, assembly GCA_029574335.1. Classification (NCBI taxonomy): domain Eukaryota; kingdom Metazoa; phylum Chordata; class Amphibia; order Anura; family Ranidae; genus Rana; species Rana kukunoris. The sequence goes on from CM056049.1 coordinate 53,394,057, forward strand.
AGTGTCACTGAATGCAGTGATTTAATCACTGCATTTAGTGTCAGTGTGACAGGCAGTGTAAAAAACAGTTAGTGTTAGGTTCAGGATAGCCCCCCCACCCCCCCTAATAAAGTTTTAACCCCCTGATCACCGCCCTAGTTAACCCTTTCACTCCCTATTGCCAGCGTCACTAAGCGATCATTTTTCTGATCGCTGTATTAGTGCCGCTGTTCCCGCTAGGTAGCTATTTTTTTTTATTGCGATTTTTTTTTTTACTAAAGACATGTGGCTAAATAAATTTTGGCCTAAATGTTTGACTAAAATTTAGTTTATTTGATTTTTTTTTTAACAAAAAGTAAAAAATAGTGTTTTTTTTTCAAAAATGTCGCTCTATTTTTGTATATAGCGCAAAAAATAAAAATCGCAGAGGTGATCAAATACCACCAAAAGAAAGCTCTATTTGTGGGAAGAAAAGGACGCAAATTTTGTTTGGGAGCCACGTCGCACGACCGCGCAATTGTCTGTTAAAGCGACGCAGTGCCGAATCGCAAAAACACCTTGGGTCATTTACCAGCGTATTGGTCCGGGTCTTAAGTGGTTAACCACTAGTCATCCGCCCGCCTTCAAAAGACGGCGGGAGGAAGACTCTGTTATCCTGGGTGGACATTATATAACGTTGCGCCTTTAAAAACCACTAGGGGGCACCCGCGATTGCTCAGGAACTGAGCAGGAAAGTGGATCTGTGTGTGTAAACACACAGATCCACGTTCTGTCAGGGAGAGGGGACCGATGGTGTGTCCCTTGTATATAGGGACAACAATCGGTCACCTCCCCCAGTCACTCCCCTCCCCCCACAGTAAGAATCACTAATTAGGGAATACATTAACCCCTTCCTCACCCCCTAGTGTTAACCCCTTCTCTGCCAGTCACATTTATACAGTAATCAATGCATTTTTATAGCAGGGATCGCTGTATAAAATGTGAATGGTCCAAAAAATGTGTCAAAAGTGTCCGATGTGTCTGCCGCAATATCGCATAAATCGCATAAAAAATCGCCGATCGCCACCATTTCTAGTAAAAAAATTATAATAATAACAATGCTATCAATCTATCCCCTATTTTGTAAACGCTATAATTTTTACACAAACCAATCAATATACGCTTATTGTGTTTTTTTTTTTACCAAAAATATGTAGAAGAATACGTATCGGCCTAAAACTAAGGAAAAAATGTGTTTTAAAAAAAAATGGATATTTATTATAGCTAAAAATAAAAAGTATTGTGTTTTATTTCAAACTTGTCCCTCTTCTTTTGTTTATAGCGCAAGAAATAAAAACCGCAGAGGTGATCAAATACCACCAAAAGAAAGCTCTATTTGTGGGGGATAAAATAAGTACAGTGTTGCATGACCGCGCAATTGTCATTCAAAGTGTGACAGCGCTAAAAGCTGAAAATTGATCTGGGCAGGAAGGGGGTGAAAGTACCCTGTAGGCAAGTGGTTAATGTCTATCCTGTTTCATGATATTCACGTTCATTAGTAAAAAAAAAAAAAATGTTTAAATGCAAAAGAATGTTAAATCCTTTTTTTTAATCCCTATAAACTGATTAAATTATTTAACGAAAACTGGTTTCCTTAACAGATTTTATATATATATATATATATATATATATATATATATATATATATATATATATATATTTCAAGAATTCAATAATGGTAAGCTAGTAATTGTGATTAAGGGATGGCAGTCTCCTTTAGTGACATCTGGATTACTTTCTACATTCCATAATGAATAAACTCTGAAACTTCTCACTGCAAAATTAATTGCTGCCGACAATGAAATCGGCGTCCAAGCTCTTGGAACAGGAAGATCTGCATCCTAAATGCAGAACTTTCTGTGAAAAGTATTTTACGCTTCTTACATGGCTGTAGATAACATTCCCAGGGGTTTATTATCAAGGGTCTCTGACGTCAAGGATTTCATGTGAAACACAAGGAATCATCATAAACATTTTTTTTCAGGGGAACGCATCAAGACATACATTCCCAAAGGGAACTAACCCAGGAAGATAAGAAAAAAATGAAGTGTGTCCTAAAGTAAAACTCCAGCTTTGTTTATAGCTGAATACTCAGCAAAAAGCTAAATAGACATTTAAAATAAATATACCTGAACTGTGCAGCTAGTTATGTGAGCCATCCAGGTACCCCTGCCAGACAACACAGCCAGACTCTTGACTCACACAAGGTCATCGCTCTGCTTACTCTACCATCTTCTGTAAGTATGTTTTCACTGTATAAAAGCATGATTGGCTTTTAGCTTTAGACTTTTCTACTAGTGCTGCTGTGAAGGATTTACAAGAGGCTCATATCAACAAATGGTGTTGCAAATACACTAATTAAAGCCCAACTCTCGGAAACCTGGAAATGATCCCTTGCAGTGGGGCACTGCAAGGGTTAACTGATCCTTTAAATCTAGGGGGCAGAGAAAAGAAGATCTACTTAACCACTTCAGCCCCGATCCATTTGGCTGCCCAAAAGACCAGAGCACTTTTTGAGGTTCCGCACTGCGTCGCTTTAACTGAAAATTGCGGGATCATGCGACGTGACTTCCAAACAAAATTGACTATCCTTTTTTTCCCACAAATAGAGCTTTCTTTTGGTGGTATTTGATCACCTCTGCGGTTTTTATTTTTTGCACTATAAACAAAAAAGTGCGACAATTTAAAAAAAAAAGCAATATTTTTTATATTTTGCTATAATAAATATCCCCCAAAAAATATATAAAAACATTTTTTCCTCAGTATAGGCCAATACGTATTCTTCTACCTAGTTTTGGTAAATAAATCTACAAAATAGGGGATAGTTTTATGGCATTTTTACTAGTAATGGCGGCGATCAGCGATTTTTATCGTAACTGTGACAATATGGCGGACACATCGGACACTTTTGATGCCATTTTGGGACCATTGTCATTTAGGCTCCATGCACACTGAAGCTGATACAAGCTATAAAAAAAAAGCCAGTAGCTTTGCAGGGAGCCTTGCAACGTTTTTTAGCGTTTTTGTAATAGCTTTAACCACTTGAGGCCCGCGCTACCGTCGGACGACGGCAACAGCGCGGGCCTGAATAGCCAACATGCCGTTATTTGACGGCATGTCTTTCTGGCGTTCCCAGCGCGCGCTGTAGTGCGCGCTGCGGGGAAGCCCTGTGTTGTCCGTGTCCCTTGGACACGGCCAATCACAGATCGCGGCAAACGGCCAATCAGAGCGGCTGGTTGCGATGCGATCTGTGGGCCAATGAGAGATGATCTCTCATAGATCATCTCTCATTGCCGGCTCACACAGAGACAATGTCCTGTCTCTGGAGGGGAGGAGCCCGATCTGTGTTCCTTCTTACATAGGGACACAGATCGGTCACCCCCCCAGTCACCCCCCCTCCCCCTACAGTTAGAACACACCTAGCATACACATATAACCCCTTCCTCACCCCCTAGTGTTAACCCCTTCAATGCCAGTCACATTTATACTGTAATTAGTGCATATTTATAGCACTGATCGCAGTATAAATGTGAATGGCGCCAAAAATGTGTCAAAAGTGTCCGATGTGTCCGCCATAACGTCGCAGTACCAATAAAAATCGCAGATCGCCGCCATTTCTAGTAAAAAAAAAATAATAAAAAATAATAATTCTCTCCCCTATTTTGTAAGCGCTATAACTTTTGCGCAAACCAGTCACTTATTGCGATTTTTTTTTTTTTTTTACCAAAAATATGTAGAAGATTATGTATCGCCCTAAACTGAGAAAAAAAAATGTGTTTTTATTTTTAATTGGGATATTTATTATAGCAACAAGTAAAAAATATTGTATTTTTCTTCAAAATTGTCGCTCTTTTTTGTTTATAGCGCAAAAAATAAAAATCGCACAGGCGATCAAATACCACCAAAAGAAAGCTCTACTTGTGGGGAAAAAAGGACGTAAATTTTGTTTGGGAGCCACGTCGCACGACCGCGCAATTGTCAGTTAAAGCGACGCAGTGGCACTTTGAACGCAAATTTCGGGCGTTCATTAAAAAGCCAATAAACTCCAAAGCTCATTAACACTGAAAAACGCCCAGGTGTGTGCATGGGCACATAGGCTAAAATAGAGGTCAGTTTATGGGCTTTAAAAAAAAAAGCCAAAACGCCAATAAACTGCAGTTTTTCAGCTTCAGTGTACATGGAGCCTTATACAGCGATCAGTGCTATAAAAAACACTTCCATACCAGGCACTTACGCACCTTCCTGCCCAAGCCAATTTTCAGCTTTCAGCGCTGTCGCACTTTGAATGACAATTACGTGGTCATGCTACACTGTACCCAAACAATTTTTTTAGCATTTTTGTAGCGCTCACCCCGAAGGAGCCGCTGGATAGTTTGGGACCGGCGTATTAAGTTACATTCTTATTCTTGTCTAGGGGTGAAACTTGTGAGTGTGGATAAAGAGCAAGTGTCCAGACATCAGCTTGGGTTTTCAGTGCTTTATGCCAAGGCCCAACATGGCCAACATCAACACGACACACAATAAAGAAAGGATAATGAGCAAAGAGAGAACTGCAGTATCAGGCCTTGGATATGAAAGAGAGCAAGCCTGCTCTCAGAACAGTCAATTTCAAACATTGCCACTCCTGCCGGTGTGGGTAAAGTGCCCTGGACAGGCAATTAACTCGGAGTGCCAGTTGCAAAAATCACTGGGAGGAAAACAGGGCCCCTGCCACAGGCTCAGTGAATTTTCAGTCTTCAAAGATTAGAACCTCCCAGTAAATCCAATTGAAGGTCACCAATCTACAGCTGAAGTGTACCTGTCATACAGCATGGTGACCCGATCCCGATGGTTCGTCTGGGCCTCCCTGACAACCTCTATCTCTAGGTTCTCCCGAGCCGATCCCCCACCGCACAGCTCTCAGCTTAGGATCTGGGACCCAGCAAGTCGCTGGGGCCCCCTTCAACTCCAGGGTGAAACTCTGCCCGGTGCGCAACCTCAACCAGGCAGGCCTCGGCGGCGGGGCCCATGGATGCGCGCACCCTGAAGGTGGATGCCGCACCTGGAACTCGGGCCCCGTGTAGAACAGCCCCGATTAGCGGATGCCACAGATATACCCCCCTCCAGCCTGCCCAGAGAAGTAACCGCTCCCCTGATTGGCTGCCAAGGGGATGTACATGTACGCCCATTTGCCTGCTCGTGCCATTCAGCCAATGCAAATGTTTGTACGGCGGTCGGGAAACTAGGGAATATCTGATTGACTCCCGGGCAATCACAACGGAAGTAAATTGGATCACGTGTAATTCAGATTTCATGCCCTCCTCTGGATCAGCTGTATAGAATTTGGTATATAAAGGTTTTCTATTTATTTATTCTATATATTTTTTTTCTGTTGGTTGAACTAGACTGATTTGTGTTTTTTTTTTTCAACTTGACTATGTAAATATATACAGTTAAACCTTGGTTTGAGAGTAACTTGGTTTGAGAGCGTTTTGCAAGGCAAGCAAACTGTTTTAATAAAAAAAGTATAAAAAAGAAGAGAGGAGCCTGTAATTGTAGCAATATGGTTACATTTAACCACTTAAGAACCGCCTCCTGCACATATACGTCGGGAGAAGCTCCGTGACCGCGCCCGCGGGATCCATGGACCCAATCGCCGCCGGTGTCCCGCGATCAGGTCACAGGAGCTGAAGAACGGGGAGAGGTGTGAGTAAACACACCTTCCCTGTTCTTCTGTGTGGCAATGTCACTGATCGTCTGTTCCCTGTTATAGGGAACGATAATCAGTGATGTCACACCTACAGCCACGCCCCCCTACAGTAAGAATCACACCCTTAGGGCACAGTTAACCCCTTAGTGCCCCCTAGTGGTTAACCCCTTCACTGCCATTGTCATTTTCACAATAATTAGTGCATTTTTATAGCACTTTTTGCTGTGAAAATAACAATAGTCCCAAAAATGTGTCAAGTGTCCAATGTGTCCGCCATAATGTCGTATCGGCCTAAACTGAGGAAAACATATTTTTTTTCTTATTTTTTTTTTTGAGGATATTTATTATAGCAAAAAGTAAAAAATATTGTTTTTTTTTTTTTTTTCAAAATTGTCACTCTATTTTTGTTTATAGCGCAAAAAATAAGAACTGCAGAGGTGATCAAATACCTTTAAAAGAAAGCTCTTATTGTGGGAAAAATAGGACGCCAAAAGAAAATAATGGAAATACTGTGTTTCTGTGGGAAGAAAACTATGAACCTTTAGTATTTTTTTTTTATTTCTGCATGAATGGCTCTTAAAAGGTGGCCTGATCTTCTAAGTCATAATGATAATACATAAAGATATTTTAATTTAACAAACAGCATACACAACACTTTACACTGCCATGATAACAAAAGTTAGGGTAATTGATTCAAAAAGTATTAAATAGTATATGAAACTTTAGGAAAAAATAAATAAAAAATTGTATATAATGGAATATCGCTTTCCAAAGCTGTTAGACAAATATGTAGAACAGTATCAGGGGATTTCCACCCATACCTGTATATAAAATTGTATTTGAAACTTTTTTGGGGTGTTTTTGTCAAATCAGACCACAGCATTTTGAATAAACTGAGGTGAGGACTTGGCTATTCTAAAATAGGAAATGACCTTGTATTTCATTTCTAGACCCTCTGCTGTTGATTTGTGTGTTTTGGATTTTTAGACTTTAATGACTGACCAAGCATCTTTTAGATCAGACAGATGACCTGACCTTCCGTGTGACACGGATTAATTGGTATTCATTAGTCTCAGTGATTGCAAAGTCTGTCCAGGTCCTAAGACAGCAAAGCAATCTCAAACTACCACCTTTGCAGTAGAGTGTACCTGTTATGTCATCTTACCATAAAATGTTCCTTTGACAGGGTGGGCTTATTAAAATTTAAATAGGCAATCCATTTTTTTTGGAGAATAATTGTTTCCTCCATTGTAACATTCCATGAATACCACTCTGGATGGCAGGTCATTGCACTGACCTTTGTAGAACACCTAGGGCCAGATTCTCATAGAATTTCGCTGGCGTAGCGTAAGCCATTTACACTACGCTGCCGCAACGTAACAGAGCAAGTGCCGTATTCTCCATGCACTTGCTCCGTAGTTTGCGGAGGCGTAGTGTAAATGGCCCAGCGTAAGGCCGCGTAATTCAAAGGGGGCGGCTTGTATTTAAATTAAGCGCGCCCCCGCGTCGATCGAACTGCGCAAATGCGCCGGCCGGGGAAAAAGCCCAGTGCGCATGCTCCAGCTCACGTCGGAAAGCGTCGTTGAAACCGACGTCAAAACGACGTGATCATCACTACGCAATGCCCTATTCGCGAACGAGTTAGTAAAACGACGTAAGCGACGGAAAAAGCCGACGATGACCCGACGGCATCCGACGGTACTGCGTAAGGTTACCCCTCATATTAGCAGGGGTAACCTTACGCGTTCGAAAACGACGTACACGACGACAGGGCGGCGTAAAAGTGTTCGGGAATCTGCGTAGTAGCCTCATTTGCATAGGCAAATGAGAAAACAACGTAAAGGCCACCTAGTGGCCGGAGTTGTCATTACAACTACGATCCGCAAGTGTAATGGTATTACACTTGTCGGATGTTCAGCCGTATCTATGCCAAAGTGATTCTAGGAATCACTCGCATAGATACCCGGCAAAAAAAACGGCGATACGACGGGGTATCTGAGATACTCCGTCGTAGCGCCTCTGAGAATCTGGCCCCTAGTTTTACCTAGAGAGTATCAGCAGTACTAACTTACTTCCATTTATAGATCATCTGTCTAGAGTGGATGGATACACAAGTCATTTGAAAACTTTTTGATGTTTATGAGTTCAAACTACTCTTTTTCTGAGGCTCTTTAGTAGGGATGGGCTATCTGTTCTTGTCGAACATGAGTTTGACTCGAACATCGGCTGTTCAATCATTTGCCGAAGATTGAACATTATAGGCTGTTCGTGCCAAATTTGAGTGCCGCATCACGGCCCATAACGGCGCATAATGCACTGTACCATCGCAGTGCACTGCTGGCTGATAATTGGCCAAGCATGCACTGTGACCCGCATGCTTTGGCCAATCACAGCACTGTCAGCAAATAGAGCCATACTTTTCATTACATTTACTTTGAGCAGGCAGGCGATTCAGTTAGCTGCAGTTTATTTCAGTGTATTTAGTATAAATGTGCATCCCGGTTTTATATATATACACTGGGCCAGATTCTCAAAGGAGATACGACGGCGTATCTCCACATACGCTGTCGTATCTCTGTTTTTGGGGCCTCGGATCTATGCGCCTGATTCTTAGAATCAGTTACGCATTGATTTGCCTTAGATCCGGCTGGCGTAAGTCACTTACACCGTCGTATCTAAGTTGCATATTTACGCTGGCCGCTAGGTGGCGTTTCCGTCGATTTCCCCGTCGAATATGTAAATGAGCTACATACGCCTATTCCCGAACGTATTTGCGCAGGTCCGGCGTATGCAATGTTAAGTATGAACGTCGGGACAGCGTCAGGTTTTTCCGTTGTTTGCGTAACTCGTTCACGAATAGGGCTTTGCGTAAGTTACATTCACATCGAAACCAATGTATTTGCGCCGAAATTTGGAGCATGTGCACTGGGATATGTCCATGGACGGCGCATGCGCAGTTCAAAAAAACTTAAAAAACGTGGGGTCATGATTGATTTACATGAAACACGCCCACCTCATCCACATTTGAATTACCCGGGATTACGCCAGGCCATTTACGCTACGCCACTTGCATCTCTAAGTTGCGGCGACGTAGCGTAAATAGGATACGCTACGCCCCGCGCCCATCTACGAGAATCTGGCCCACAGTATCCAGTTTAGCTAGATCTCACTGCAGACCGTTCCTGGTGTACTGTTTCTAAAATACTTCAGGCAGGCAGTTGATTCAGTTAGCTGCAGTGTATTCAGTATATATATACATCCCAGCTTTGTGTATATATATATATATATATATATATATATATATATATATATATATATATATATAGACACACACACACACACTGTATTTAGTGCAGGTAGATCTCACTGCAGGCCATTCCTGGTGTACATATTAAAATACCGTTTCAGTGCAAGAGAAGTCCGGCCAACAGACGCACACCTGCGCGCAAGCATAGGCACACCAGTGTGTGCACAAAGATGGACTTGTATTGGTGCATGCGCGTGCGCACACGGGCTCGCCAATGCGTGTGCGTGCACTTGCTTATGGGCACCAAGTAACCTTATTTAAACTGAACACTGACACATGAACATCGCTGAGTGGTCTTTCAGCTAGTGTCTGTTTACCCGACCTGATCTCCGCCTGCATACCTGATCCCGGCTTGTGTCTGACTCCGCTTCTGCCTGATGTTCCTGTACCTTGCTACCCAACTGTGTACCGAAGCCCGTGTCCTGTCTCTGACGCTGCCTCTCGTCTCAGTACCTGCTCTGTCCGGCTGTTAATGACCTCATAGCTTACGTCCCTGCTACGCCTCCATCTGCTGACCCAGCGATACGGAACTCTCATTCTCAGAGTCTGCTCAGCGCTCTCCAGCCACCTGGTTCCTACCAAGACTCAGCCAGCGCCATCCATTACATCGGCCCTCGTGCCACTCTGTTTCCCTCACTCCCTGTCATTACTACTAGGGGTATCAGACAGAAGGTGCAAGAGAAGCACCCTCTCCAGGTTGATCTCCACCAGGTACGTGACATTCAGGCAGGTCAGGCAGGTGATTCAGTGATCCGCAGTGCATAAAATATATACTGTCTCCTACATATATATCCACTGCATTGTACTGTTGCCAAGCCTATACCTGACTGCAGGCCATTCCTTGTGTCCGCATTAAAATACACTTTCAGGCAGGCAGGCCAGGCAGGTGATTCAGTGACACGCATTGCATAAAATATATACAGTCTCCTACATATATAGATCCACTGCATGGTCTAACCAAGCCTATATCTGACTGTGGGCCATTCCTAGTGTACTTTTTCTAGTAAACTTCAGGCTGTGTTTTGCTAGTCTAATTTTACAGTGTGTCTGGAAGGCCAACAAGGGGAGGCAGATTCTAACAGGCCACTAAAAAAGGGCAAGCGGGCTCTGTGTCTAGAGGCAACAGTGCTGTTCGTGGACACAGTGCATCCTCAGCACGTGGCCGTGGGGCACGCTTGTCCTTTTTTTTGACAGCTGGCGGTGTTGAGCCACAACATGCACAAGACTTGGTAGAGTGGATGACCAACCCATCTGCATTCTCCTCATCCTCTGCCACCTAGGCTCAGTGTACTTTGGCTGCCAATGCAGCTGCCAATGCGCCCTATTTGATTGGCTCAATGTCATCAGTTACTCCTTCCCTTGCCCCACCATCATGCATGGAGGAGTCCCCCGAACTGTTCGACCACAGTGTTGGGTACATGCTGCTGGAGGATGAGTAGCGTTTTGAAGGCTCCGATGATGTTACACAGCTTGAGGAAGGCAGTAACATGAGCCCAGAGAGAGGGGGTGCCCAAGAAGGACATCAAACTGGCAGTCATGTTCCCCGAACTGCAGCATACTGCCAGGTTTGCTCCAGTGACGAGGAGGGAGGGGATGATGAGGTCACTGACTCTACATGGGTTCCTGATAGGAGAGAGGAGGCAGTGGCACATCTCCAACGAGGCAGGATGCCCTCCAGGGGCCAGTTTAAGGGCAGCCAACCGACTGCATCACAAAGCAGAGCTCCGCATGTGAAGTCCGCTGCTGACTCGCGTTTTTTCCAAAAGATCTTTGGTGTGGGCCTTTTTTGAGATGTGTGCAGGAGATAGCACATGTTTGCAACATATGTCTGAAGCGCATCAAGTGTGGCCAAAACAGCAGCCACTTGGGCACCACATGCTTGACCAGACATATGTCGAGCTCCCATGCAGTCCGTTGGCAAAACTACTTAAAAAACCCACACCAAAGAACAAGGTGGACCTCTCCTTGCTCCTCATCAGCTAGGATCTCCAACCCCAGTATACCTCCAGTCCTCTCAGAAACCTGCACTGAGCCAAGTACTTGTGGGAAATCTGCTATTGCTACACCAATGTCCGATTGTAGAAGACAAATTTCCCTACCCCAGTTGCTAAAACGGCGAAAGAAATTCGGTCCCAACTATACACATTCCCAGCAGCTGAATGCTAGCTTGGCTAAATTGCTAGCACTCCAGCTGCTGCCTTTTCAGCTGGTAGACTCTTCCCCCTTTCATGAGTTTGTGGAATGTGCGGTACCTCAGTGGCAGGTTCCCAAATGCCAATTTTTTCACGGAAGGTGATTCCGGTTCTTTACCGGCATGTGGAAGGCAATGTCTTGGCCTCATTGGATAGGGCAGTCAGTGGTAAGGTGCATATTACCCCTGACTCATGGTCCAGCAGGCATGAGCAGGGATGTTATCTTTCTTTCACGGTGCACTGGGTAACTCTCATGGCAGCTGGGAAGGATGCAGGACAGGGTTCAGTATTGTTGGAGCTTGTTCCGCCACCACACCCCCAAAATGCTGGTAGTAGTGATTCTGTTACACCTCTCTCCTTTACCCCTCCTCTTCTTCTTCCTCAGGCAAAAAGATGCCATGCGGTGCTTAAATTGGTCTGTTTAGGGGACAGAAGCCACACTGGGGCAGAGATTCTGATAGCTCTGCAGGGGCAGGCTCAGAGGTGGTTAACTCTACTCCAGCTTCCGCCAGGAATTGTGGTTTTCGACAATGGCACCAACCTCCTCTCCGTCCTCTGATAGGGACACTTGACCCATGTGTCCTGTTGTCAAGGCCTGTACTTGAACCTGGGACCTCGTCTGTGTCTGCTATTGTCTCTTCTCACTGAGCTATCTGGGATGCTGGACAGCTCCCTGTCTGATCTGCTGGACAAACCTACCTAATCCATTGGAATACTCTGCCTTGTGTCTTGATTGCCTTGAACATTGAACCCCTTGCTCCTCCCATAAACTTCCTATTTAAGCCTGATCTCAGCACTTCCTCTTTGCCAGGTCATTGTGCCTTCCCAGCCAGTGCCTTGCAATTTGTCTGCTCTGCTGCCATTGTATCTGCAACCACCTGTGTTTGACCCTCGGCCTGTTCCTGGACTTCTCTATTGCCTGATCCCAATTTACAACCACCTGTGTTTGACCCTTGGCCTGTTCCTGGACTACTCTACTGTCTGTATACCTATTCTGCCACTGCTATAGCAATTGGCCTCTGAGCCTGACACCTGATCGTGACACCTGTTTGGTTCACGTCCTTAATTTGGTGGGGCAGCGGTTCTTGTGCAGGTACCCAGGCTTACAGGATCTCCTGGTTGGCTGGCTGACCACCAAAAGGAATGCAACCTGCACAAGAACCGCCTCATCTGTGACAGGCCCACTAGTTGGAACTCAATGTTGGCAATGCTACAGCGGCTGCACCCGCAACAGAGGGCCATCAACGAGTACCTGTGCGAGTATGGCAGCAGTACAGGGTCAGGAGAGCTTGGTTTGCCTAATGATCAAGGATGCGTGCACTGTCCTGTCACCATTTGAGGAGGCCACGAGGATGGTGAGCAGTGACAGGGCATGCATCAGTGATACTGTCCCTCTTGTCTACCTGTTGGAGCGCACGGTGTGGGGAATAGTGAACAGGGCATTTGAGGCAAAACAGAGGGAGGAAGAGGAGGACTTCCTTACCTCTGAAGGCCCCCTTTTTTATCCAGACAGTATTCCTGCGAGCCTGCTGCTCACACAGGAATAGGAGGATTGTGTCAGCATGGAGGTGGAGCCTAGCGCTCAGCATCAGCAGCAGTCTTCAAGGGATCGTTTACAGTCCCCAGAAACCTGTGTACTTGTACCTGGCTGGGAGGAGGTGGCTGTGGTTAATGTAGTCCTTAATGACCCAGAGGACTCTGGACAGAAATGCCTCAACAAACCTATGCTACATGGCCTGCCTGGTCCTGCAAAGCCTGCGAAAGGACCCTCGGGTTCGTGTGATCAAGGAGAGGGGTCATTACTGGCTGGCAACCCTTCTTGATCCACGTTACAAGGGTAAGGTGTCAGAATTCCCCCCAGCAAAAGATTGAGAGCAGATCCTCAGTTTTTCCTGGGAGAGGAAGTGAATCGAGAGTTTGGGCAGCCACACTGCTGGATCCTGGGACAGTGTGTGTTTATAAAAGTCACCAGAAAAAATATATATAACATATAATTACAGCGCTCACAATAACATCACAAGTGAATCAAATTAGTGAGTGACAAAAAACTTCAAATGTACTAAACGTCCATGTATATTGTGCATGGGTGCTCCAATTAATAAAGTGCTGTTGTGCTCCAAATTCCTAGGTGCGCCACACACCCTTCTTGTGTCTCCACTCACCAAAAAGAATGGGCCCATAACTTTTCAGTCTAGGGGTCATTCAAGCTGAAATGCAAGCCATACATGGCAATTCACAGAAGGGTCCAAGATCCTTCCCCAATCATGATGGTCATAGGCAGATGATAATACCAAAAATGAAAAAAAGGGACTGATGGTAAAGTACAGTTTGACAGGAGTTTATTGCGCAAACATGGATAGGTACTTATAAAGTAGAACAATTAAAACCTCATCTAGCATTGTGTCTAAAAAATAGGGTATAGATTTATGGCATTTTTAATATTATTATTTTTTTATTAGTAATGGTGGCGATCTGCGATTTTTATCGTAACTGCAACATTACGGCGGACATATCAGACACTTTTGACACCAGTGACATTTATAAAGCAATCAGAGCTATAAAAATGCACTGATTACTGTGTAAATGTCACTGGCAGGGAAGGGGTTAAAAGCTAGGGGACGATCAAGGAGTTAAGTGTGTTCTAACTGGAGGGGGGGTGGTCTCACTAGAACATGACAGAGATCACTGCTCCTGATCACTAGAAGCAGTAGATCCCTGTCATGTTGCTAGGCAGAACAGGGAAATGCCTTGTTTACATAGGCATCTCCCCATTCTGCTGCTCCGTCACGCGATCGCGGGCCACCAGCGAACACATGCATCCCCACGCTGACGGCGCATGTGCCCACTAGCCTGCGATTTTGAGGGGACGTACAGGTACGCCCAATTGCGCAGCTGTGCCATTGTGCAGATGTTTATCATCGTGCACTGGTCTGCAAGCAGTTAAGCTAGAAATTCAGCAGATGGGGGTGTTTCCATGCCACAGTTGCATTGCTTTGCACTTGCAGCAAAAACTATGGCTCGTCATTGCAGTGCATTGGTGCAGCATTTACGTGGTTAAAAGTCAAAACATAGCCTAAGTGCCCAGCACTGTGAATGGGTGGGCATTAAGTAATAATATAGCGTCTCTGCTGAACCTATAAAAAGGACCATCTCTACCATGTTTAGGTGAAGTGTACATTCAATGATCTCACTCATTTTTTTGTTTTTTGTTTTTTACTCTTCCCTTTTTGTTGTTTTCAACTTCTAAACCAATGACAGAGCGCTGTTTATCTGGCGCACACTGTGTTTACTGTACGCAGAAGGAGTTAACGGACTAGTCAATGCCTCCACTATACAGGGAGCCAGGCTATGAATACATCATCTATAACACCGCGTTAAGTCATGACTAGAAAGGTAACGTTTATTTTGCTCTCCAGATTACATAAGCAGAAATCCAGCCTTGAAAATAATTACAATAATTGGTTTTACTAACCTTCGGCTGATGGCGTTTTTGTGGCTTTCACCTATATGTTTAACCACCTGGCGCACACTCGTGTTTTGTCTACCTCAGGTGTACGGACGGTTTCGCGCTCTTCAGCAGCCTGTGACCTTTTGGGCTCTTAGGCTTTAGGCTCGCTAGACATGGAGATCTTAGAATTATCTATTTCTTCCAAAGCTGAAAAAGGCTTTTGAATATTGCTTGAAAAATATGTTCCTACTTTCTTTAGACGTTGGGCTTTTCTGCATTTTTCACATGCCGCTGTCACCTCAGATTCCTCTTCATTTAGTCTGGATAGAGAACAGCCTTCAGCCGGGTTATGAATGAGCCATTTGTTGCAACAGGTGTGCACGAAATCCGTATTCTCTGCAAATTGAAAAAAAAAAAAAATTTGATCAAGACATTACATTCTAAAAGTCAATAGGGCTTTGAGTTTCAGGTCTTGTGGCCGGCAGAGTGGAAAACAGTGTTCAATTAGGCTGATGACATGAGAAGAGAATAAGTCGCATGCAGATCTATCAAGACTTGAAAGAAAACAGTTTTGAAAAGTCACATGATTTTCACCCTATGTTAACCACTTAAGCCCCGGACCAATATGCTGCTAAATGCCCAGAGGCGTTTTTACAATTCGGCACTGCGTCGCGTTAACAGACAATTGCGCGGTCGTTCGACGTGGCTCCCAAACAAAATTTGCGTCATTTCCTCCCACAAATAGAGCTTTCTTTTGATGGTATTTGATCACCTCTGCGATTTTTATTTTTTGCGCTATATACAAAAATAGAGCAACATTTTTGAAAAAAAAATCAATATTTTTTACTTTTTTTTGGAAAATCGAATAAACTAAATTTTAGTCAAACATTTAGGCCAAAATGTATTCAGCCACATGTCTTTAGTAGAAAAAAAAAACGCAATAATTTTTTTTTTTATCTACCTAGCGGCAACAGTGACACTATAACAGCGATCAGAAAAATGATCGCTTAGTGACACTGGCAATAGGGAGTGAAAGGGTTAACTAGGGCAGTGATCAAGGGGTTAAAACTTTATTAGGGGGGGTACGGGGGCTACCCTGGACCTAACACTAACTGCCTGTCACAGTGATCAGTAAATATATGAGCACTGCAATCAGTGACACTGTGACAGGGGGGTGGGGGGGGGGGGGGTTAATGTGCCTACATGTCCTGGTGTCAGTGTAGTGTTGTGCAGACTCACTTGTGATGTCTTCTCTCCTCAGCGGCGGTTGAAAATACCGCCGAGAGGAGAGATCACATCACTTCCCCCTTCCTGTGTTTACACAAGAAGAGGGCGGGGGAGGACGCGCATTGGCTGGGAGCGATCCAGAGGGGGCGGACAAAAACGAACAGCCGCCCCCTCATCCCGGATCGCTCCCAGAGCCACGGGGACCGCCACAAGTACCGGGGGGGCCCGATCGGACCCCCGGCCCAAGTCTAGGCAGGGACATAGAGGTACGCCAATGTGCCTGTACGTGCCATTCTGCCAACGTAAATGTACATGCGGCGGTCCATAAGCGGTTAATTCAAGGGCAGAGACATCCAACTGAGCTGTTCCTTCGGGGTGACATTCGTCTGTTCCTGACCTTAGAACTGGCTTTTCCTGAATAATCCTTAACTCAGAGAATGAAAGACAAATTTAAAACTCAAATGAAGAAAAACATCAATTTCCTTAACCACTTCAGCCCCGGAAGGTTTGACCCCCTCTTCATAACCAGGCCATTTTTTGCGATACGGAACTGCGTTACTTTTTTAAACATGTCTGAGTTTTCTTTTCATCATGGTCATACGACAACAAAAAAATTGAAGACTGAATTTCCAGTTGTGCCGGTGTTCTGTCGAGAAGTGCCCGGGATGTATTGCGCATGCGCCGTACAAAACAGCATAACAGCTGATTTGCCGATCAGCTGGGCTGACATAACCATGGCGCATGCGCACATCATAGAAGGTATCTCTTGATCTCTAAAGACAGGTATTTACACCCACTTCTGGCCACACAGTCTCGGGCAGACTGCGGGCATGATGTCACCTCCCCCCCCCCCATTGTGTGCTGGGAACACTCGGCTCCCAGTACACAGCAGGAGCCAATCGGCAGGCGTAGCGAGACTCGCGCATGCGCCGTAGGGAACCGGGTAGTGAAGCAGGAGCACTTCAATTCCTGGCGGGGGGGGGGGCAGCAGAGAACGAGCGATCGCTGGTCCACTGCTGCGGACGGCGCTGGACTCCAGGACGGGTAAGTGTCTTAATATTAATTGTCAGCAGCTGCAGTATTTGTTGCTGTTGGCTTTTAACCACTTAAGGACCCCCGCACGCACATATACGGCCACAGAATGGCACGTACAGGCACAAGGGCGTAAATTTACGTCCCCGCCTAAGTGCGGTTCGGGGGTCCCATCGGGACCCCCTCCGCGGCGTGCGGGGGTCCCCCTGGCTCCCGCCCCCCCGCGATCGCTCCCAGCCAATGCGCGCGCTCCCAGCTCCTGTCACTTCCTCCTCCTGTGTTTACACAGGAAGGAGGAAATGATGTAATCTCTCATCGCAGCGGTCTTTCCCACCGCTGCTGATGAGAGAAGACATCACAAGTAAGTGTGCACCAACACAACACTGACACACACTCACATAGGCACATTAACCCCTTGTGATCGCCCACCCCCCCTGTCACAGTGTCACTGAATGCAGTGATCTAATCACTGCATTTAGTGTCAGTGTGACAGGCAGTGTAAAAAACAGTTAGTGTTAGGTCCAGGGTAGCCCCCCCACCCCCCCTAATAAAGTTTTAACCCCCTGATCACCGCCCTAGTTAACCCTTTCACTCCCTATTGCCAGCATCACTAAGCGATCATTCACTCCCTATTGCCAGCATCACTAGCTGTTCCCGCTAGGTAGCTATTTTTATTGCGATTTTTTTTTTATACTAAAGACATGTGGCTAAATAAATTTTGGCCTAAATGTTTGACTAAAATGTAGTTTATTTGATATTTTTTTTTAACAAAAAGTAAAAAATAGTGTTTTTTTTTCAAAAATGTCGCTCTATTTTTGTATATAGCGCAAAAAATAAAAATCGCAGAGGTGATCAAATACCACCAAAAGAAAGCTCTATTTGTGGGAAGAAAAGGACACAAATTTTGTTTGGGAGCCACGTCGCACGACCGCGCTGTTAAAGCGACGCAGTGCCGAATCGCAAAAACACCTTGGGTCATATACCAGCGTATTGGTCCGGGTCTTAAGTGGTTAATATTTATTTTCAGCGGACATCCGCTTTAAGCCTGCACACCTGTGGCCAATTCACACCTGGGCAAATTTAATTGCGGGCGGAATTGCGGCGATTCTGCCCGCAATTCAGAATCTTAGCAAATGTGGGACATGTTTGCTATGCCATTATTTCTCACTGACAGCACCCGCAATTTAAATTGCCCAGGTGTGATTGGAGCCTTATGCCCGGTACACAAGATCCGATTACCGTTTTTTTTTTTGTATGCTAATCTCACGTTGAATCTGATGAGTTTACTAAAGTCACGAAAATTCTCATACGGCTGAATAAAAAATCGGAAGTGATGTCATGTGTTGTAATGCATTTGTATTGCATTTTCGAACGACAGCTGTACTGATTAAATGAAAATCGTACGATCTGGCATCGTACGAAAAAAAAAATCCGTGCAGTTGAAGTCCACTAGGTCGAAATGCGTCGGGCTAGGTACACCTATCTCCCATATTGCTTTTATCCTTTTATATGCTACAGTGATTACTTTTATGTAATTTATTTTTTTTTTTAATAAAAACCTTATCCCTCTTTTTACCTGCACCATCGGAGCATGTTTTTTGTTTCCCTTGCATGATCTGCTCGAATACCCTTTTTTTCATACTCCACGAGTGCGTTTAACCCTGAGAGGATACCCATCCTATCTCCATCATCCATTGTCGCTCCGAAGCAAGCAGACCTCCATGGTTTTCTGCCTCTTGTCACATCCTGAGCCAACTGTTTCACGGTGAGATTCCAGTCCAGGATCACAGCCAATCGTTTGGATACCCCGTGTGAAGTCTACAGTTGGGCGTTTCTTCAACTAAGCAGATTGGAGTCCAGTCCATGCGCTTACGATCTATTGTCGCTGACAAGTATATCAACACCATCTGGTAAGAGTATTTTATCTACTCCCGTGTTTACGTGCAGAATGTTCCTTTCATGCTGATGATGTGGCCACACACCCATGATTGATGGACTTGTGCTTTCTTGATGTTTCCTTCATCAACCAGTGGACATTTATTCATATTTCACTGTGGTTTATTCACAATTATCTAGAGTGTTTATTATTTATTTCCCACTGACCTTAATTGTTTTGTAGCGCTACTTATATATTCACCAATAAAAAAGGATGAACAGTCCTGATCGGCTCTCGAAAGCTCTGTACAAACGATCCGATTATTGTACGATTTTGGGGCTTAAAGGGGTTGTAAAGGTAAATGTTTTTTCACCTTAATGCATCCTATGCATTAAGGTGAAAAAACATCCGACGGTACCGCCCCCCCCCCTCGAACCCCCGTATTACTTACCTCACCCCTCGAAAGTCCCGGACTCGTCCCCGGGATCCTCTTCGGTTCCCAGCCTGGCCGTTGATTGGCTAGGCTGGACGAATTGATAGCAGTGCAGCCATTGGCTGGCGCTGCTGTCAATCACATCCGATGATGTGGTGCGCTGGGGGGCGGGGCCGAGTGATACAGTCGGCGGCTATGCCCACCGCTGTATCACAGGAGCACGCCCGCAAAAGCTTTCCACCATGCAAGCTCGCTTGCATGAAGGTGGAAAGCTCTTGTGAGGAGGAGCCGAGACAGCCGCCGAGGGACCCCAGAAGACAGGGTGCAGGGTCACTCTGTGCAAAACGAGCTGCACAGTGGAGGTAAGTATAACATGTTTGTTATTTTACAAAAAAAAAATGTTACTTTAGTGTTTCTTTGAGGCCCTGTACACACGATCAGACCGGTCCGATGAAACTGGTCTACAGTTGGGCGTTTCTTCAACTAAGCAGATTGGAGTCCAGTCCATGCGCTTACGATCTATTGTCGCTTACAAGTATATCAACGCCATCTGGTAAAAGTATTTTATCTACTCCCGTGTTTACGTGCAGAATGTGCCTTTCATGCTGATGATGTGGCCACACACCCATGATTGATGGACTTGTGCTTTCTTGATGTTTCCTTCATCAACCAGTGGACATTTATTCAAATTTCACTGTGGTTTATTCACAATTATCTAGAGTGTTTATTATTTATTTCCCACTGACCTTAATTGTTTTGTAGCGCTACTTATATATTCACCAATAAAAAAGGATGAACAGTCCTGATCGGCTCTCGAAAGCTCTGTACAAACGATCCGATTATTGTACGATTTTGGGGCTTAAAGGGGTTGTAAAGGTAAATGTTTTTTCACCTTAATGCATCCTATGCATTAAGGTGAAAAAACATCCGACGGTACCGATCCCCCCCCCCTCGAACCCCCGTATTACTTACCTCACCCCTCGAAAGTCCCGGACTCGTCCCCGGGATCCTCTTCGGTTCCCAGCCTGGCCGTTGATTGGCTAGGCTGGACGGATTGATAGCAGTGCAGCCATTGGCTGGCGCTGCTGTCAATCACATCCGATGATGTGGTGCGCTGGGGGGTGGGGCCGAGTGATACAGTCGGCGGCTATGCCCACCGCTGTATCACAGGAGCACGCCCGCAAAAGCTTTCATGAAGGTGGAAAGCTCTTGTGAGGAAGAGCCGAGACAGCCGCCGAGGGACCCCAGAAGACAGGGTTCAGGGACACTCTGTGCAAAACGAGCTGCACAGTGGAGGTAAGTATAACATGTATGTTACTTTAGTGTTCCTTTGAGGCCCTGTACACACGATCAGACCGGTCCGATGAAACTGGTCTGCAGACCAGTTTCATGGGACCAGTTCGATGGTGTATACGGCCCATCAGACCGTTGTCCGTCGGACCAAAGTTTTAAAACTTGCTTTAAAACCTGTCTGATGGACACCTGTCCGTCGGACACATTCGATGGTTAGTACACAAAAGCATCAGACCAAAAACCCACGCATGCTCAGAATCAAGTCGACGCATGCTTGGAAGCATTGAACTTCCTTTTTTCAGCACGTCGTTGTGTTCTACGTCACAGCGTTCTGACCCGATCGGATTTTGGTCCGATGGTGTGTACGCACATTAGACCATCAGACAAGTTCAGAGTTGTCTGATGAAAACGTCAGACTGGTCTAATCGTGTGTACAAGGCCTAAGTGTTCGAGCACCGTGTCTCCACAATGAAGTCAGACCCTCCTGTTCCTCTGATGTTTCCTATTGCAGAGTATTCCCTTATTCTGTGTGTTGTTTTATCCTGTCTTTGTTCTCTGTGTTTCCCTCTGGCTGTGCAGTGGTTACCCCTTTGGTTTCCGTCAGTAGATTCTCTTATTTATTGTTGCAGTGTGTGTCTCCCTCAGTGTAGTCTCTGTGTGTCGTTCCAGCGTGCAATGTGCCCACACAGGTGCGCTGGGGAGTTTCAACCCAGGGGCTGCCTCCAGTGGCTCTGGTGAAGACAGGTGGCTCCTTAGACCCTGCAACTTTGGCACACCTTTGTTGCATGAGGTCACAAGATTCAGGTAGATGAGAGTATCTTTCCTCTGGAGTAACGCTTCTCATTTACGTTACTCTGAAGACCCTTTCAGCGCAAGTCCTGTAATTCACATAGCAGTTGCGCGTAAACTTGCGCCAGAGTAACGATAATGCGCTGGCGTAACCCGACGCAAGTGGAACTGGGTGTGATCATATGTAAATGATGGGCGGAGCCCAGCGCAGAGGCTTACGTTCAGCGCATCATCCACGGAGCATGCGCAGTGAGTGCGGCTCCACTCGCCCCCCTTGTGCGCATGCTCACAACTTCCGTCGGCACCACTTCCTGGGAAACGTCAGCGCAATGCGTTCCGCTGGGCGCTTAAAAGCGCTGGCGGAAACGCCATTCCGGCGCAAAAGTAGTTCCATTTCCCCCCACCCCAGGGAAGATACTTTTGCCCTGTAATGGCTGCTCCCGCTACCCCCAAAGAGAGGAGGAACCTAAACTATAATGCCCAGGAGGTCACTGTGATAATCTCGGCTATGGAGGCATTTAATGATTTTCTCCATGGGAAAAAAAGCAGGAAGACCAGCCGGGAAAGGAAGCAGGGTATCCTGGCCACCATTGCTGCCAGGGTCAATGTGCTGGGGTACTCCACCCGGAGTGCTTCAGACATTCAAAAAAAAATCAATGACCTGCGGCGCAAGGTGAGGGGCAAGGTGTCCACCATTAGGAGCCATGAGAGGGGCACAGGTGGTGGTCCCCCATGTCCTGTCACCCTGACCGCGGAGGAGGAGGTGGTCTCTCGCTGCCTGGACAGGGAGCAGTTGGAGGGGGTCCCTGGCTATGACTCCGTAGAGGAAGGCTCCAGGAAAGGTAAGTGATTTTTACCCCCTTTTTGGTGTGTTGCATGTGGGGGGGGGGGGGGTGGGTACATGTGCCAAGTGTGTGGGACCACCAACATGTGTCTGCTTTGTGTCATCCACAGATGACGGTGCTGGGCCATCATCTCGTGCCGGCCAGTCCACCCCAACCCCCCAACGGGATGCTGCTGACGAGGCCCTGGGTGCTGGAGACACCGAGGTGGAGGAGGAGAGTGCCCACACCACTTCAGCAGAGGTGGTTGTGGAGGAGCCTGTCCCTGAACAGGAGTTTATTTTAATGTTGGAGGAGTCCTCCTCCTCTGCAGGGCCCTCTGTGATCCCCTCCCCCATCCTAGGTAGCCCCTCAAGGGCGACTCCATCCCCACGGGGACAACCTTCCTCTGCCCCCAGGAAGGCCACCCGGAAGACCAGGGGGGTGTGTGATCTGGTCGAGGACCAGGTGCTGTTGGACCACGCCAAGCAGACCCAGCAGATGGGGGAGATTGCTGGCCACCTGGACCGGGTCGCTGACAGCCTGGGCTCCATGCCCAGTGGTGTTCAGAACATTGTTACCAGCCTGGGGGAGGTGCAGGCTGATGTCCGGCACCTGACAGCAGCTGTACATGCCAACACTGCTGCCATTCGGGAAGAGGGGAGGCAACGGCAGCGTGACCAGCGGCACAATATCACCCGCCAGTTGAGGATGCAGGCCCAGACGAACCTTTATCTGAGCAGGATTGCAGTGGCCTTGGAGGGCAGGCAGCCAACAGCTGGCCGGAGTGGCCCATCCGGGGAACAGCCTCCTCAAGATGCCCCCACACCCCCACCACCACCCACTCCCTCCAGGCAGATGAGGAGCCCGAGAGTGCCCCCAAGGAGGAGCCCCCGTCATCCTAGATGAGGGTTATTTTTGATTTGGTTTATATTTGTGCTTTTTTTTATACTCAGGTTATGAGTTTATATTTTATTTTCATGCTCAGGTGATGAGATTTTTTATTTATTTTGAACTGCACACGGTCAGGAGTGCAGGGGACAGTGAGAATGGTGTGTGAATGTGAGGGGGTGGCACTCCTGAAAGTAAGGGGTGTCACCCTCGGCCGTGGTGGTGAAGTTAACCCCACGGCTGAATGAATGACGTGTGAAAGGTGTGTGAATGGACAGTAACATCATTGGGGCCTTGACGCTGGCGTTGCTGCTCCCAACTCCTACATGCTGGACTTGGGCTAATCCAATGCGATGTGCATGTGGTGTGTGTGATCCAGTGGTGTACACGCGTGCATTGTCTGTGTTATTAATGTTTTGGTTTAGTGTCCAAAGATGCCTACGGCGAGGACCCTCCTGACTGCTCTTCCATCAGCAGACTGGGTGTCCTCTGGCAGGTGGGGACTGTGTGGGTCGGGGGTCAGGTCATCACGTATGTCAATCTGCAGGCCTTTTCTCATGGCAAAGTTGTGCAGAATACAACATGCAGCGATGATCTGACACACAAAGGTAGGGGAATACAATAGGGTCCCCCCGGACTTATCCAGGCAGCGGAAACGGGACTTCAGGAGCCCAAATGTTTGCTCCACCACTGCACAGGTTTTGATGTGTGCTTCATTGTATTTTCTCTCTCCTCTGGTTTGGGGGTTCCGGAAAGGAGTCATTAGATGGGGTCCCAGTGCATATGCAGAGTCACCTGTAAGGTAAAAGACAGGAGAATGTTAGTCATGCATGTGCGACTTCTGTTGTGCATCACGGGAGGGGATAGTCATGCCTGCCACCCATGTCACTCACCAACCAGCCAGCTGTCCCCATACATGTTCTGTTCGAATTCTGTAGGGATGGGGCTCTGACGGTATATGAAGCTGTCATGGCTGGACCCGGGGTGTTTGGCACGGACGTGCCATATGAGGCGCTGGGCATCAGCTATCACCTGTACGTTGATGGAATGCCAATGCTTCCGATTGCGGTATATGTGCTCTGTGGCACTGGGGGGCTGTAGTGCCACATGTGTGCAATCAATGGCCCCGATGGTGCGTGGGAATCTGGCAATGTTGTAGAAATCTGTCATTGCCTTCAGCCGCAGCTCCTCAGTGGTGGGTCTGATGAACTGGTTGGACATGCGTCTGAGGATTGCAGGGACAACCTGGTGCACACATCTGCTTATGGAGGACTGTGACATCCCAGCCACCACTCCACTTGTACGCTGGAATGATCCACTGGCAAGGAAATGAAGTGTTGCCAGGACCTTCACCAGTGGCTGCACTGCTTGTGAGCGGTGTCTTGGGCTGGTGATGTCATCCTGCAGGGTTGTGGTTAGTTCAAGTATTACATCAGGGCTGAATCTGAAGAGGCGATACACCTCCTCATCCCCCATGCCAAAGAGGTTCATACGAGTGCGGTATATCCTCTCACGTGCCCGCCTCCTCCGTAGCGAGGGACCCAGTACTAGTCTTAGGACCACGAGTGCCCCTGGCATGTTGGCACACAGAGGTGTTGTCCTTGCAAGTGTTGTTGTTCAGCTTGCTAGTTTCGTCGGTAACGCTGCTGTAGCTGCTCTCCTGCTGACCTGTGACCGTCTGGAGTAAAGATAAAGCAGCCTTTTGTAGAAATAACTTTGCGCCGGACGGACCAGATACGCGCGGCGCATGTAGCCAGCGTATGGTGCTAATCCGATCGTGAATTGGGAAAAATACCTCATTTGCATATTTGCATGGGAAATCAATGGGCGCGACTGATGCGCCCAGCGAAAATAAGCGCTGACGATACTCTGGCGTCGGAACGTTCCGCCGGTCGCAAATGACCCGTTATTGGGCGCATCTAGTTTGGTGGGTACGGGCACATAGAAACGACGGCGCATCATCACAGTTACGCGGCGCATATCGAAATACTCCAGCGCAAGTGTTCCTGAATCTGGCCCTATGAGGACCTGTGCCCCGGGTATACCTGTTAGGTGTTGCCTTGGTCGCTAGATCTTGAGTCACAGCCCCAGGTGGTCTTACCCTCTGATCGTGACATCATTTGTATTATTAGATAATATGCTTATTACCCAGTACTATCCAGGCTATTCTAGCTGATCCCCTGCTCTAAAGCATTTTACTCTGTCAAGAGCTTAAAGCGGAGTTCCACCCAAAAATGTAACTTCTGCTTTAAGTACTAGTGATCCCCTAACATGCCACATTTGGCATGTCATTTGGCTGGTACCTACTTTTCACAGGTACCCAGCTCCCACTTCCTCTCCAGGTGCCGTGGCGCTGGAAGTTCACCTCTCCCCTCCTAGCAATCTTCTGGGACACGTCGCATGTCCCAGAAGTTTCCCCCGCTATTCATAACGCTCAGAACACACCCGACTGTGAAGCCACAGCTTGGTGCCCACACTTGTAATGCCGGCGTTGGCATCCAATCTGACAGAGCTTGAGATATTTTACAAAGAAGAATGGGCAAACATGTAAAGGAGAAAGAGTTACCGTGCTAGGAATGCAAATAAAACTAAACTAACATAAGCTGCAACAACAAGTGTTATACACACCAAAAATACAAGAAAAGGCTAAAGTTGCGCTGTGTGAAAAATAATAAAATCTAAAAAACACATATAAAATAATATTAGTGAATAATGTACTTATATGATGTTAGTCCAATGTTAGGACAAAGTACAGATTGCTCGAGCAAGTCCAAAAAGTACAATCATTTCTGCAAAAAATCAATTGTGCATCATAAACATTGGGAACAATCCTGATGATATGGAAGTCCAACAAACAGTGTGAATTCAAGTGCCACCACCAACAAGACACCTTAGAAAAATGGAGGCTTACCAGAAGGCAGGCATAACCAGCTTGCAGCTGTAAACCCCAGCCAGGGCCTTTATTGAAACAGCAGCAGGTACAAATAAACTGGAGATCTTCCAAATGGGGCATCTACAGTTGATCATAAAAAATAATAAAAACTCACATAGTGAAGTTCAGCATACAGTGAGTATAAATACATGCAACCGTGATATGAATATAAATAACCACCACCACGAGAACACCAAATAGGATGGAGGCTTACCCGAAGGCAAGTGTAACCAACTTGTGGCTATAAACCATAGCCTGGGCCTTTAAAATCAGCAGCTGACTTGGATGCCCTATGAGTCCTCCGGATATTCCGTCATCGATGGTATACAAAAAAGGAATAATGGGCCCACATAGTGAAGTACGTAGAGTATTGCCAAGTTTAATATAAAAAGTTGCACTTACAAGAAAGTAGATGGATAAAAACAGGGATAATGTAAAGCCGGCGTTCGAGTAAGCTTTGCATTATCCCTGTTTTTATCCATCTACTTTCTTGTAAGTGCAACTTTTTATAATAAATGATTGCCTTCTGGTAAGCTTCCATTTTTCTAAGGTGTCTTGTTGGTGGTGGCACTTGAATTCACACTGTTTGTTGGACTTTCATATCATCAGGATTGTTCCCAACGTTTATGATGCATGATTGATTTTTTGCACAAATTATTGTACTTTTTGGACTTGCTCGAGCAATGGGCAAACATGCCACTCTCTAGATGTACAAAGCTGGTAGAGACATCCCAAAAAGTCTTGCAGCTTTAATTGCAGTGAAAGGAGGTTCTACAAAGTATTGACTCAGGGGGGGCTGAATATAAATGTACCCCACACTTTTCACATATTTGATGACGTCACGCCCGGGTCCCCGTATGTAAACAAAGCCGTGATTGCGGCTACTAAGCAACAGTAATCATGAGATCGTGATTTTTTTTTCACCAATCTCATGCTTTCCAGCCTGGAGGAGAGATGTGAGGTCTTATTGACCCTGCATCTCTCCATAAAGAAGACCTCTCACACACATTTCCTATTACAAGGGATGTTTACATTCCTTGTAATAGGAATAAAAGTGATAAAAAAATAAAGTTAAAAAAAAAGTGTCCCGGTAGCTTGTGCGCAAGTCCCGCCGACATATGTAAACGCTGTTTAAACCACATATGTGAGGTATCGCCGCGTGCGTTAGAGTGCCAGCAACAATTCTAGCACTAGATCTCCTCTGTAAATCTAAATTGGTAACCTGTAAAAAATTTCAAATCGTTACCTATGGAGATTTTTAAGTACCGAAGTTTGCTGCCATTCCATGAGTGCGCGCAATTTTAAAGCGTGACATGTTAGGTATCTATTTACTCGGTGTAACATAATCTTTCATATTTTACAAAAAATTGGGCTAACTTTACTGTGTTGTTATTTTTTTTAATTCATGAAACAAGTTTTTTGCGCAAATACCATGCAAGATAAAACGTTGCAATGACCGTCGTTTTATTCCCTAGGGTGTCTGCTAAAAAAAACACATATATAATGTTTGGGGGTTCTGAGTAATTTTCTAGCAAAAGAATGATGATTGAATGATGAGAGAAGTGCCAGAATAGGCCCGGTATTGAGGTGGGTATAAAAGCCCGGTATTGAAGTGGTTAAAGATTGTTCCCTCCTTTTCTTAAAGAATTACAGTAAAGAAAAATCCTCCTGTGCTCTGGTGTTTTGCCAAACCCGGGTACTGCAGTGTAGTCTCACGGCAAAGTCTAAAGTCTTATGCCGCGTACACACGGTCGTTTTTTGCGATGAAAAAAAACGACGTTTTTTAAAACGTCATTTAAATTGATCGTGTGTGGGCAAAACGTCGTTTTTTGTCTTAAAAAAAACGACCAAAAAAAAATTCCAACATGCTTGAATTTTTTGTGTCGTTTTTCAAAACGTCGTTTTTTGTTTCACAAAAAGTCACCGTGTGTAGCAAAAACGTCTTTTAAAACGACGTTTTTCAACCCGCGCATGCCCAGAAGCTAGTTATGAAGCGAGCTTCAATGGAAAAGAGTGGTGAACGTAACCTCGCTTTTTGTGAAAAAACGATGGTGTGTATGCAAAATTGTCTTTGAAAAGTGACGTTTCAAAAACGTCGTTTTTTACTTCACACAAAACGTCGTTTTTTTTCATCGCAAAAAACGACCGTGTGTACGCGGCATTACAGCCCTCCTCAGAACAAAGGGTGTTCATATAGCTAAAGAAAGAAACAAAAGAAGGGGGGAGGCGCACCAACCTAGTGCATTACCACTTTTCAGACAGCTGGACTGGACCTCGTGGCACCTGCCAGTGGAACCTCAGACATCTGGACGGCTGACGCGTTTCTGGGGTGTACCCCCTTCCTCAAAGCCTAACTACGGTGCACTTTTGAGGAGCGGGTACCCAATTTTGACAGGTACCCTTTTCCTCTCCGATATAGAAGTTATTCTCAACCCCCACCCCTGCACCCTTCTGGGACACTGACAGAAGACTGCATTCGTGCATGCACAGTGGGCACCCGGCTGTGAAGCCGTAAGCTGTCACAGCTTGGTGCCCATAGTAAAGATACCAGTGCAGAGGAAAGAAGACAGCGGGTGAAACTGCCTGGTGTGAACAATCACTTTAACACCATCCATTTTTTATTTTTTTATTACTTTCCATTGTTTATATCTCTTACTTCACAGGTGTCAAACACAAGGCCCACGGGCCGAATCCGGCCCTCCAGGCCATTTCATGTGGCCCTCGCACCTCTCCTGGAGCTGCAGGAGAGCTCCAGACCTCCTCTGGTCCTCCTTCACACCCTGTACTTTCTACTTTCAAGCACTGCATCCAGCTTCTTCCAAGCAGCAGCATAAGAAAAGGGGGCGCACTGTGATGTAAGGAGAGTGGGGGACTCAACTTCTGATGGTGGGATGGCTCTTGACATCTAATGTAAGGGGGAGGGGATGTGCTGGACATCTAATCTTACAGACACAATTGGCCCTTTTGAGGGCAATCATAATGCTGATGTGGCCCACAATGAAATTTAGTTTGACACCCCTGTCTTACTTCATAAAATGGAAGGAAAGATGGTGCTATATAATGTAATATAATATAATAAATAAGTATATATAATAACTGATTTGATTCTGTTAACATTTTTGTAAGTAGATTATTCAAATCCTTCAAGTGGCACCTGATTTTCTGGTTAAACTTACGAAACTCCTTACCTGTCAATGACAAAAAGTTTACATATAACAGATGTGAGGTGTTTGGAGCCTTGGTCCCGCTGTGTTTGTAACCACCTCGTTCAGGGAATAAATAGGCCTGGCATACATCATATTTAATTGGTTCTAATGACGTAACCTTATACTGACTGTGATAAAATAAACCTACGTTTGATTGGGTGTATGGTGTTTTTTTTTTTTTTAAATCGGCTGTATCATACAATTAGGAATCAACATTTATAATTATATTCTGTTGTTTTAAAGCAACCCTTGGCAATACAAAACATACCCAGCAAAGTTTTCCCTGTGCTTCGAAAACTCCATTCTAATGCTAAGAAACTGTCCTTTCAAGTCCACTGGAAAACTGACACTTCTGGGAGTGTTGAGCTCTCCTGTCTCCCCAGGGGCTCTCACTGGTTCCTCCCGCTAAGGCAAAAGAGGATACTGTGGGCTCATGGGCTAAAAGTCTGTACTACAAGTCTAGTTTCTCCTCTATGCGGCTGCACTGTTTTTCAGGCAATTTTTGCAGTGCGTTGTTTATGCGTTTTTGCATGCAGTTTTCATGCATTTTGTGTTTTATGTTTTTTTTTTTCTTTAATATCTGGGAGTGACTAAACCTGGGAATACCCACAGTACCTGGAAGTACCCTTAGTAACTGGGGGGTACCTTTTAGTGCTTTAGAGTAACCTTAGTCGCGGTGTGCTGAGAGTGTCCCGGGATGCTGAGAGTGACACAGTGTGCTGAGAGTGACGCAGTGTGCTGAGAGTGACGCAGTGTACTGAGAGTGTTGCAGGATGCTGAGAGTGACAGTGTGCTGAGAGTGTCATGGTGTGCTGAGAGTGTCATGGTGTGCTGAGAGTGTCACAGTGTGCTGAGAGTGACGCTGTGTGCGCCGTGGAGCGCTAAAGAGTGTCACGGTGTGCTGAGTCTGTCGCGGTGTGCTAAGAGTGTCGCGGTGTGCTGAGAGTGTCGTGATGTGCTGAGTGTGTTGCGGTGTACTGAGAGTGGTGCGGTGTGCTGAGAGTGTCATGGTGTGCTGAGCAATGACGTGGGGTACTGAGAGTGACATATATATCAAAGGACACTTCTGCGCATGCGCGCGTCATTAAAAAAAGAAAAAAAAAAAGAGTGAAGATTGCACCAGGTGTGTGCAGGCATGTCCCAGATCAGCCTGGGCTAATTGATTACACACACAAAAAAAATAAAAAAAAATAAAAAAGGAACAAATAGGATTGAAGATATAATACATTTATATATTAATTTATAACATACCATAGGAAAAAGTGTATCCATAATTAAACAATATAATCCAAAAAAAAGGATAGATATATGTATATAAAATTATTAGATTAATTTAATAAATAGAAATGTTGGGGGGAACATATTGTAATGTTTTCCCTTCTCTCTTTTTTTTTCCCCCACCTTTCGGGCTGTCTCTCTGC
The DNA here is from genome assembly GCA_029574335.1 of Rana kukunoris. Taxonomy (NCBI): domain Eukaryota; kingdom Metazoa; phylum Chordata; class Amphibia; order Anura; family Ranidae; genus Rana; species Rana kukunoris. Next base: position 53,424,632 of record CM056049.1, read on the forward strand.
TATCCTCATGGGAGCCACTGCCCTCGCAGACCACCATCAGCTGACGAGGTATAGAGGCCGTCCAGAAGGTGGTAAGTAGAGGGGAGACAAAAAAGAGAGCCTGGCCACTGACGCTACAGTTTTGGTAGCCCTATCGGGTCAAGAGACGCAAGTTTGCGGCACAGAGGGAGATTCTAGACATGCTTCCGGCAGAAGGCGCAAGAAGTCGCTCAAGGTTACCCTCTTGATTTCTTCAATCAAGGCATAGCCGCTCGCGTCACAGCACTCCCGTCATAGTCGGTCCCACCGCAGACGATTACCTTCATCCCAGACAGAGCTATCTTACCCGCACCACGGCAAATGTTTGCCAAATACGCGGGGCGCTAGCCTTGCCAGGGGAATTGGCCTGCCGCTCGTGCTTCATTGAAGTAACCAAGGATTCAGAGGCCAGAGTAGATACTGAGCTCCTAGGAGAATCGCCACAGGGATCATATGTGGGCGATCCTTCCCCAAGCACGTCCGCCCGGCCGTTACGCCAGGCTGCAGTAACCCTCTCTTAGAATGAGGAGGGTGAGCAGGCGTCGGACTGTCTCTTTTTGGTTGAACCATTTGCCCATTCAGTCAAGGAAGCGATCGGCTGGGAGGAGGATATGGCAGGACTTCCGAAGGTTCAGAAATATTTCCCGGTGCTGAAAAGGGGGTCCTGAATCATTTCCCTTCATCGAAGAGCTGGAAAACCTCATAAAGGATCAGTGGGGGGATCGCATAAGCGGCCCAGTATGAGCAACAAGTTTGCAGATTGTACCCCTTGTGGGAGTCTAAGATCGATTCTTTGATCAATGCAACTACGGTCGATTCATCTTTAATGCGACTCGCTAGAAATATTTCTCTACTGATTGAAGACGCAGTTACCTTCCGGGACGCTCTTGATCGTAAAATCAATATAGAACTGAAGAAAGCCTGCTCCACGACAGGAGACGCTTGTAGGCCGGCTATCACCACAGCGGCAGTCGCTAAAACTATCGCTGCATAGGCAGCTAATGTTGTAAATTCCATTCTAGAAGGAGCCGACCAGGGGAAGATATTCTCCTCCCTGCAGGAAAATTAAGTTGGCTTACGGCTCCTGAGGGGGCGACTTCATGGCTGGGAAGAGCCATATGGCTGAGACCCTGGATAGCGAAGGCAGTGTCAAAATTAACTGGTGCAAAATTCCATATGGCGGCTCAAGTGTATTCGGCACAAAGATGGACTCGGCCATCTCCAAGGTTACCGGGGGAAAGTCCGGGCTGATTCCCTCCGATAGGAAACCAGAGCCCCAGAAGGGCCCCGCTTACAGGCGTGATCATCCTGTCAAGTACAGGGATGTTAGATCCTACCGCCCCCGGCAGGGAATTTAGGAGGGACTGGAAGACTCGACCCTCCTTCATGTAGATACAGTAAGCCATTCACAGCTGGGGAACAGCAGAAGTCCTTTTTGAGGGTCCGTCTGCCCACCCAGCTCAGGTGAGCACCAGACTCAAGAGATTCGCTCGGATATGGGCAACTCGTATAACAGATCCATGAACACTATCCTCTATCAAGACCGGTCACAATTGGAAATTCATGGGCACATTGCCAGGGAACACATTCCAGCCTACCAAGTACTTCCGCACCAGAAAGGGAGGGGGTTTTATTCCCCTTTATTTCTGGTACAAAAAAAAACGGGGATCTACGTCCAGTCTTGGACCTAAAGAAGTTCAACAGACGATCAAAATAGAGACCCTCAGATTGGAAAAGCCTTCAGTCCATTTTGTTGTCAGTGGACGTGGGAGACTGGATGCTATCTCTAGATTTTTCGGACGTTTACCTTCACATCCCAGTTCATCTTACCTTCCAGAGGTCCCTTCGGTTCTCAATCGATCAATCCCATTTCCAATTTTGGTGCCCCCCATTCAGCATCGCCTCAGCACCCAGAGCATTCGGCAAATCAGGGTGTTCCTAGGGGCAGAATAAAATACCAGGTTGTACCGGGTGCAACTCCCTCAAGAGAGGCTGAAGCCCTTGCTTCAGAAGATAGAGTCTGCTATCATCCAGACGTCTAACTGTCAGAGCCTGCCTCAGTACCCTGGGGTCCATGTCAGCATCCATACCCTTGATACAGTGGCCCCTGTGGCACATGCGAGTCTTACAGAACTCCTTTCTCAGGCAGTGGAATAGAACGTCAATACTCCAAACCATTCACATCCCGAACTGGGTAAAGCAGTTAGTATGGTGGTGGACACACCTGTCCAACCTCAGGGAGTCCATTCCAAAAGTTCCCCCAAGTCCAGAAGTAGTAACATCGGACGCTAGCCAGTGGTGATGGGCTCCACACTATCTAGTCTGAGTAGCCCAAGGACAGTGGCATTTTCGGTCTCAGGGCATAGTGTCAAATATTTTAGAGCTCAGAGCAGCCTTTCAGGCCCTCCTGGCCATTGCGCCTCTTCTAGAGAGGAAGAGTGTCCTGATCAGGATGGACAACAAGTAGCGGTGTCATGTATCCAGAGACAAGGGAGCATCAGGAGTCGCACGCTTCAAGAGGAAGTTTGACCATAATGGAAGGGGCACAAGTGCACCTGTTAGATCTGTGGGGAGTATGCGTCCCAGCAACACAGAATTCGTTGGCCAACTACCTAAGCCGAGAGACACTTTCAAACAACGAACGGTCCCTGAACCAACAGGTATTCTCCATTCTTACGAAAACTTGTGGAGTACCAGAAGTCGACCTAGCGGCCACGCCAAAGAACTCCAAGTGTCAGAGGTTCCTGTCCAGAGCCCACTTTCCATTACCTGAAGGGACAAACTGCCTAGTTCTTCCATGGAGCTGCGAGCTAGGGTACATTTTTCTTCCAACTTCTCGGATTACAAGATTCCCGTCCCGACTTCGGAAGTCCTCAGCCACGGTTATTGTACTAATACCGTTCCGGCTGAGGAGGCCATGGTTTACGACCCTGCTACAACTAGGTACGCAGCCTCCAATACATCTTCCAGTAACCTGGGATCTCATACATCAAAGGCAATTCTTCCATCCAGCCCAGAGAAGCTGCATTTGCCAGCTTTGAAGCTGAGAGGGCTGGGTTAGGGGAACTAGGATACTCTCAGGAGGTAATATCAACCTTAGTACAGCAAAGAGATTGGAATCCCATCTCAAATTCTTGAATTTCTTCAGTCAGGGCTTAACAAGGGCCAGGGCCTGGGTACGCTGAAGGTGCAAGTATCTGCCCTTTCAGCCATGACGGGTACTAGATGGGCTCCTTATCATCCGGTCACTCTGTTCCTCAGGGCCTACGTAAGATCAGACCACCTAGGAGGCCAGCCTTTCCAACAGGGAATCTCTGTGTAGTACTCGAGGCCCTGTCCAATCCACCTTTTTCTCCATTCAACTTAGTCTCACCGTGGAACCTAGCTCTGAAGATGGCTTCCCGTATTGCTATCACCTCAGTTAAGAGGGCGTCGGAGATACAAGCACTTATGGCTATGGAACCCCTATTTAGTGTTCTTCCCTGACAGAGTGGTTCTGAAGCCCTCAGACCATTTTTATCCAAGGGTAACTTGCTCCTTTCATTATAACCAGGACATCGTCCTTCCGTCTTTTACTAATGAGAGGGGCGAGTCCCATGACTAGGATGTCATACCATCTCCAGTTACGTCACAGCTACATCTCAGGAAGACGGATTCTCTCTTGATTATCCCACACGGGAGCAGACAAGGTCAGCCAGCTACCTCCCGTACCATTACCTCTTGGTTGTTAAAGCTATCAAAGAGACCTATTCCATCCAGCAACTTACGACTCCTAGAGGGCATTAGGGCTCATTCGACAGGGGCAGAGACCACTTCTTGGGCAGCATATTGCGGGACTTCACCGGAAACCATAGGCAGAGCAGCAACTTGGTCTTCCCAACACATCTTCATTTCTCACTACATAGTGAATTCTGATCTCCTGGCTACCGTCGACTTCGGCAGATCTGTTCTTAGAGCCAATTCCTCAGCGCTATAAAGAATAAATATTACTGTTTTCTTGCACCCTCCCGACTGGCGAGTTATATCCCAGTGTGTGCTGCCATGAATGCGTCAGGAAAACGGAAAATTGTATACTCACCTTTCCGTAATTTTCCTTTCCTGACGCATCTTCATGGCAGCACACAGATGCCCACCCTGCTGTTTTATGATGATATATACAGAAAATGGTGCGGGGCGTCTCCCCTTCAAATTTATAGCTAACCAATCCTGTCAGGTTGTAGGGGCAGAGTCACAACCCAGTGTGTGCTGCCATGAAGATGCGTCAGGAAAGGAAAATTACGGAAAGGTGAGTATACAATTTTCCGTTTTTGTGCCCATATAAAAATGTTCTTTCCTTTATATATCTCTTTCGAACATGGCAAAAGTTGGGAGCCAAACAACAAACCCCATTGAAGTCTATGGGACCCGAATAGGAAACATCAAAAGTGCAGATTTTGAAGGCTTATATGCAAGTAATTTGGCATACAAAGGGTATAGGGGTCTGTATCAATGAAAAAAAGTTTGTAAAAAAAGATTGGGCCAGATTCACAGAGCGATTACGCCGGCGTTACAGGAGATGCGCGGCGTAAGTCTAAATTTGCGCATGCGTTTCGATGCGCCGCATCCCCAAAACGAGATACACAAGAAATCTACTTTTTTTTGACCCGCGTAATTTCGATAGACAGGCGCATCCGTCCGCGCAAAACTGCGCTAGACACACCATTGATTTGCTATTCAAATATGCAAATGAGGGAGTTACGGGGATCCACAAAAGAACGTTGGTGCAGCGCAGGCTACGCGCTGTGTGCAACAGCTGCATGTTCGGTCTAAAAATAGACCATATAAGGGCTCATTTCCACTGGCGTTTTTACAGCCACTTTTCTGGGCGTTTTTTGCAGCTTAAAAACACCTGTCCATGTTAGTCTATGGCCTCATGCCCACCATGACGTTTTTGAGCTGTAGATGGCTGAGACGTTTTTAAGCTGCAAAAAAATGCGGGACCAGTGCGTTCTGAAGCTCCAGCAATAGAGCTGTAAAAACGGCAGACATTAAAAAAAAAGCTCAAAAATGCGCAGAAACGCTCAAAAACGCTGCCGCTGCGTTTTTAAAGCTCCAGCTCCAAAAAAATATATATATATATATATATATTTTTTTTTTCTAAAATAAACATGGACAGGCGTTTTTAAGCTGTAAAAAACGCTCAGAAAAGTGACTGTAAAAACGTCAGTGGAAATTAAGCCTAAAAGGTGGTATAAAATTAGACAATCCGTCTACATGTCAGCTAAAGCAACACTGTTAGTGAGGAGCTGAGCAGTCACACTTGCTGCCCCACAAACTGTATGCCAACATGCCAGTGGCATCCATGCTCATAGCTATACTACTGACTTTAGATGAGCAAAGAAGGAGGAGGGCACGGAGGAGGGCACGGAGGAGGGCACTGGAGAGGTTTTTTTTTTTTTTTTAAAACATTTTCTTTGCTTTTATAAACATTTTTACAAAAAAAATACATACATATATACATCAATACATAACATACATACAAATTACAAACACAGTCTCACTATCTTTCAATAGCCCTTTAAAACCTTGATGGATATAATAATCTAATCTGATACAAGCCCCTCACTCTTCACTTGATATATCACACACACATAGACATCTTTGGCATGAGTGATTCTGAGGTGTCTCGCATCTTCAGATTCACCCCTCATGCCATCCTGGAATTAACCACAACCCTGCAAGAGCCCAACACCAGCCCAACACATGACACCACCCATGACACCCATGACAGCTACATATACAATCCTAGCCCCATCCCCACAGATTTCGAACAGAACATGTATGGGGACAGCTGGCTGGTTGGTGAGTGACATGGGTGGCAGGCATGACTGCCCCCCCCCATGATTCTGAAATCACAAGGGGCACATGCACTACTAACATCCTCCTGTCTTATCCCTTCAGGGTGACTCTGCATATGCACTGGGACCCCATCTCATGACTCCTATACGGAACCCCCCATGGTACCCTGTTATATTCCCCAAACGTTGTATGCCAGATTATTGGTGCATGTTGCATGCTGCACAACTTCGCAGTAAGAAAGGGCCTGCAGATTGACATACGTGATGACCTGACCCCTGAACCAGACAATCCCCCCCTAACCAAGGATACCCCGTCTTCTGAGGGAAGAGCAGCCAGGAGCCAGCTCACATTAGGCATCTTTGCACGTTAAACACACACATTAATCATGGCACAATGAGAATGCATGCATGCACACCACTGTGGTCCCTAGCACAGACACATCACATCCTCACCACATTGGATTGGCACAAGCCCACCATGCAGGACTTGTGAGCAGCAACACCACGCCACGGCTCCAATTATGTCACTGTACATTCATACACCATTCACACGGACCTGGGGATCACTTCTCCACCACAAATGAGGGTGACACCCCTTTTCCGGCAGGAATGTCACCCCCACATTCCAAAATCATTCATAAACAGAGCCCAAAAAAAACAAAATTGACCAGCAAAAAGAAAAAATGCCCAGCAAAAATCTAATTTAAAAAAAATAACAACAAAGAAAACACATAAAAGACAAAAATCACTCTGCAAAACAGTCCCCAAATATCTCAAAGACACGTCACAAACAAACAAACAAACAAGCGCTAATAAACAACAGAACAAAAGCACCTTGCTGTATAGGGAGGGATACAAAGGGATGTACTTTTGCAAAGGAAGTGCGTTTGTGTCTGTCTATTTATGCTGTCTGCGTAGTTCACTAAGTTGCCCGGGTCCACTTCCAATTTCACTGATTGCGCCGTTCCCGAGTTGTAAGCATGCGCACAGAGGTGCTGACCATGGTCTGCTTCATGTGCGCATGCGCGAGCCGGCCTGGCCCTTCATTTGCATGGGGTCACGGCTCATTTCAATGTAACACGCCCACGTCCTTCCCAATTTGAATTACTCTGCCTTACGCCTCTGAAATTACGTTGAACCGGCGCTAATTTCTGCGCAAATCAAACGAAAATACGGTGATTGCGCCGCTACATTGCGGCAGTCTAACGTAAAGGAGGTGCGCTACGCCAGTCAAAAAATGCACCGATGTACGTGAATCTGGCCCATTGTGTTTAAATGTGCCGTGAAATAATACAAATGATAAATTCCTTTATATATAGTGCCTGCGGGGTCCCCTTAGTCTGCCTGTAAAGTGGCACATCTGTATACTGTACTGAACCTGCTGCAGCAAAAACTGACATATATAAAGAAAACAAAGGCTTGGGAAGCCAGTCTGTATGACCACAATTTAGTGCACTCGGAACAAGATTAGAGATTTTTTGGATAAATTCTAGTGTCTCTTTGGAAGATTTTGGATGGAAATAACAACGTTTTGCACCACAGTGAGCAAGCCTTATGTGAAGGAACCAAACTAACAATTTGTTGTTTATCAGTCTTTTTTGCTCTCTGAAGTCTCATGTTAATCCCTTCCCAAACCTCAGAACCAACATCTGAATCAAGTAATGTCTGTGTATTGTCAAGAAGCAAGTGGCTGACGCTATTTTTAAATAATTTAGCTGACTCCTCAATGCCTGATGCTGGGGCTATGGCAGGAGGCATAAAAAGGCACTTTGGCAGCTGCGGTGGACTGCACACTTGTCTCTGCTTGAGTAATAGAGGATGTGGAGGATTTAGCAAGCCAGTCCACAGCTCCCTTTGCATGCTGTGGCTGGATAGCACAGGCAACATCACTAAACAGAGGAAATGGTGCCTTGGCTGAAGACAGACCACGTCCACCTGCTTTGCCTGTAAACACAGATGCTGCTGGCCCCCTCCATAGGAACAACTGCATCTCCTTGTTAACCTCTCAAACATGATGGTTTGGGGGGGGGGGGGTTATTACCAAAATGTAATAGAGACAGAAAAATCTGTACTTAGATGCACTTTAATCAATGAAAAGTGGTGTTAGGTGCAATTTAACTTGAGGACTCACTACACAGGTACACTCTATTGACTCACTACAATATACTGCAGTAATACTGCACTGATGCACTTTAATATATTGCAGTAAAAGTGCACTAACGCACTTCAATATACCGCAGTAAAAGTGCCTTGACGCACTTCAATATACTGCAGTAAAAGTGCACTAACACATGTCAATATACTGCAGTAATAGTGCACTGACACACTTCAAGATACTGCAGTAAAAGTGCCCTGACACTCTACACTGCCATACTTTAATATACTGAAGTTAACCTGCCCTGACACACTACGCTGACACTAAAGTGAAATGACCAGTGATCATGTACTGTATGTAAGGACTTTGCGGGCTCATCCAAATTGCTAAAGCAGAAGAAAGTGTTGGATGCCCGGGGAGCAAAGAATAAAGTACATTTCTCCCTTATAGCCCTCTACACTTAACACGATTAGTCTAAAAATTAGAGCTCTACAGAAGCACCAAAAGGGCAATTTTACAAGATCAGCAGAGTTCATCTACATTTTTTTTAGGTTTGTAAAGTAGAGATTAGAACACATTGCAGGTTGGTCCGATGGGGAGGAAGCCAACATAAACAAGGACTAAGGTAAGTATTTTTCTCTGTTATAGTCTCTTAGATATAATGAAGAACTAAACATGCAGCCCACCACTACAAAAACTACTACCAAAATAAATGACTTTGTTCTGCTTCTGCTGTTCTTGCTGTGCTGTGCTGTTTACATTTCATAACCCTGCTTCTGCCCAAAGTCAAGAATAAATCTCATAAAGTTAAAAAGTACTTCTTAACCCCCTGTGATATTACTTAAAGCGGAGCTCCACCCTAAAGTGGAACTCGCGCTGATCGGATCCCTCCCCCCTCTGGTGTCACAATTGACACCTTTCAGGGGGAGGGGGGTGCAGATACCTGTCTAAAGAACACTCGGCTCCCAGCACACAGCGGGAGCCAATCGGCGGGCGCAGCGTGACTCGCGCATGCGCCGTAGGGAACCAGGCAGTGAAGCCGGAGCGCTTCACTTCCTAGTTCCCTCACCGAGGATGGCGGGGGGGCAGCAGAGTGACGAGCGATCGTTCGTCCTCTGCTGCGAACGCCGCTGGACTCCAGGACAGGTAAGTGTCCTAATATTAAAAGTCAGCAGCTGCAGTATTTGTAGCTGCTGGCTTTTAATATTTTTTTTTGAGCACACATCCGCTTTAAAGAAGAATTGCAATCACCTTACTGGAGAAAGATAACGTAATCACAGTAAGGCATTTAAAAATGCTTTTTGAGGACTTTGCTGCTAAGGTTCAATGGGGGAGATTTACTAAAATGGGTGCACTCAGAATCTGGTGCAGATGTCCATGGCTGCCAATCAGCTTCGAACTTCAGCATGTTCAATTAAGCTTGAGCATTAAGATTTGGAAGCTGGGTTTTATTGCAGAGTTGCAGCAGTTTTAGTAAATAACTCCCACTATGTTTGATGATAAAGGAATGTTCTAAAGATGAGGTTAGTTCAACTTTAACAAGCTTATTGATTTTTGGTTGTTGAGTAGGTAGGAAAGAGGTAATAATAGGTATGTTGTGCATGCGGTTCTTTGTAATAAACAATTTAAAAAGCGTTGGGAGGAGGAATTGAAAAAAAACAAACACTTTAGAGCATTCCCTAAGTATTTTTGTGGGCTTCTTTTTTTGCATTTTTGAAATGTTTACCTAGAGTTTTATTACCGTTAAAGATAATGATAATGACAACCCCTATCATTGATCTGATTGATCTATCTTATGTAAATCTATGGCACCACTTTTTTATTTACATTTTATGTTTTATCCTAGAGGAACCCACGCAGGTGCCATTTAACTAAGCCCTTTTCTAGGCCTGGAAGACAATCCTTATGCGCTGGAAGTCGCTGGGTGACACATATGAGAAATACCCTTATATTTAAAAGGTATGTCTACCATTATAAGGGATGCCCAGGAATTTTTTAAAGATTATAGGCGCCATGGTTGGGCACCCCTGGCCTCAGTCCATGTAAACTTGTACAGATACGGCTACTGCAGTGCCCTGGTCACCCAACATACTCATACATAGTATTGAACATACCTAGTTGACGAATATTTGGGTTTGACTCAAAGGGTATACCCAGTATACAGTTAACCGAGGGAATAAATGTGCTAATAATGTGCTCATTGATGTTATAATACTAGGCATTTCTGTCTTTTCTTTGTGCTAATGCTTGGTGAAATGCTGCTGTGGAAAGTGTTCTTTTTTCCTATATCCTTTTTGAATGCTGCTGGACTGTATTTGTCTTTGTTATCTTTAATAAATAATCTGTTTCATATATAAAAATAAAAAAAAATGATGTTACAGCTCATATAATAAATAATATAATTATTTTCAAAGATGGTACTATATTTTATTACTGTGGAAATGTCTTAATATTTAAAGTTACAAAGTTTATCTGTAGTCTAATTGCGGCCATACATGGTCAAAGTTTCGAAAGAACTTTCTTTTGAAAATTAGAAAATTTGTGCGTTTTGTTATCCGATGACGCCGCCATTGACTTCGAAATTCCACCGACCAAACCTTCAATTTCACCTCATGTTCCTACAGAAAATAATTTTCATGTCTGGGAACCTTCTTTTCAGGAATTTTCTTTTCTTGCACATGCACAATTCTTTTTCGATTACATCTCTCGCGCACGATTCTCCCATCATTGATTAGAAAATCGTTTGTTTTTTCAAAAAATATCCAACATGTTGGATTATTAAAATTTGTTGTCCGCATGAAAATCGGCTGTTCCTGCAGTCCACCAATGGTGCGAAATACGGACAAAGATACTTAGATACGTTTTTCGAAAGAAAGATCTTTCAAAATTCGACCCGTGTATGGCCAGCATTATCAAGGCTATGATCATGATAAAATAAGTACAAACTTGGACTGACCAGCTGTATCCAGTTTGTGTGATTTTAACATTGTGAATGGTCCAGTATTTACTAAGTAGACACTAAATTGTGAGTGCAAGGGCTGCTTTAGGACACTTATACAGTATAAATCACACAATTTGACATAAATCAAAGCAATTTACACAAACAAATATCTATCTTTATTTTTATTTTTTAACTGGAACATATCTTTGCATTGGGATATGAGAAAATGCATACAAAGATGTACACACTAGTGAACAGATATCACACAAAGCACAACTGACCAACTTCATCACTTTTACAGAATTATATTACATAAAGAAAGCATATCCACATCGTGAAAACATATGCTCTACAAAAAAATGACAATAAATAAATTACATTATATGCAGACAGTTCTACTTACATCAGTACAATAGCATATTGAAGTTTGTGAAGACCCTATATTGAGATCCCAGAGCTGCACCAGAAATATAAAATGTGTCATTCAACAATAGGGTTTCCTATCAATGTTCAGTGACCGTTGTCTCCTACTTGTGATGTTGAAAGGGGTGAACAAGATGACTGAGAATCCAAAAGGTATCTCACAATCTAGGAGTTATATTTTGTTTTTACATTTTCATATTGCTCTGTATATCAGAGTAAATGTAGAGGAAGTCCAAATGGTGAGGGATGAACAGGGATAAGGGTGATTTAGCTGCTACCAGAACAAAGGTACTTGTGGTAAGGAAACCTAAAACGTTGATATACTGTATACTCTTGTGCTGGTAGGGAACATCTGATAACCTTTTTTGTAACCTGGGCCCATGTAAAGCCCCTCCCTGTATAGAGTCAAAGTAACTGCCCATGCAGAAAGTTACTGCCATGACAGTTAAAGGGTCTTTGCTGCCAACCCCAATAGAATAAAAGTTATGTTTTACTAAGATGCGCACAGGACTAGGATGCATGTATGTATACGTTCAACATATTCTGATCAAGCAACAAAAGAGCTTTAAAACTGACCATTACTAACATCCACAGCCACATGTGCTGAGGAATAATTTATCCTCAATGATCACAAGATAGACTTTGAAATTGGGTTTCTGTTGGTTTCCAACATCTTACAACACCTGCTGTTTATTTACATTCGAAGGTCGGTAGACTGCCATAGAAGAAAAAAGGGAAAGAAGCTCAGTGTCTCCATTGTAAATCGTAAAGATGAATTTCTCCACAATGCATATAGTTACAAAGGTGGATTATGAGTTTCTTTATATTGCTTTTACTGCTTGTTTAGCATCTGTAAATGCTTTAATATGTATTGTATGGCCACACATGCACTCAAAATATTTAAAAATACGGTATATGCTAATCAGTGAACTATGCTAATTAACTTGTACTATTTTTTTTTTAAAAACATCACAAGATACCCCCTGTTACATTCATTACCCAGAAAATCTTATACTTTATCTCTCTTGGATTACATTTCAACTGCTGTCTACTAGCACATCCTCAGTGAACAATAAAGACCAGCTTACTGGTCAGTAGGGTGGCAATTGGTTGAGCTTAGCCATGGAGTCAGGCAGCTCAGGTCTCAGAAACAAAATGTGATATTAAAATCAAAGAGGCACAAGAAAGAAGCTTTTTTGGCTAATAGAGGTAATAAGGGGCATGTCAGGTTTTCTCGAAAAAAGCTTCTAATTAATCTGTTGAGAGGATCTAGCTTAATAGACCGTTGTTCATTTTAAAGATGTTTTAGTTACTTATTTGAGGGGTTTTGATGAAAACATAGGAACAGATTTGTATTTATTTGACAAAAAAAAGAAACAGCTGTGAGTGGCTTTGAACCATCTGACTTTATAAACAATTGTTAGCTATTACAGTACAAAATAAAACTGTATTCAAAGTCAAAACAGGTTCAAGTGAGAAACATACTTTTTTTGGTAAAAGAAGCTCAATTTGTGTTTTTTAGAATAAAAAAAAAAAGAGTCCGTTAATTGTTATGAATTTTTGGAGTTTACTTACTAAAGGCAAATAGGCTGTTCACTTTGCAACGGAATGTCCCCTTAACTTAGTGAAGGTAGTGTTATTTCTCTTTGCAAAGAATAATCAACCATGTGCAAGGAAAATGTAAAAAAAAAAAAACAATATTTTTACTTAAAGCGGGTCTCCGCTGAAAATAAATAAATATTAAAAGCCAGCAGCTACAAATACTGCAGCTGCTGACTTTTAATATCAGGAAACTTACCTGTCCAAGAGTCCAGCACCGTCGGCAGCAGAGGACGAGTGATCGCTCGTCACTCTGCTGCCCCCCACTGCCTTCCTCTATGAGGGAACCAGGAAGTGAAGCATTGCAGCTTCACTGCCCGGTTCCCTACAGCGCATATGCAAGTCGCGCTACGCCATGCTCACTGGTCCCCGCTGTGTTCTGGGATTCGTGTGTTTCCCAGAACACAATGGGGGGGGGATCTGATGTCCTGCCCACAGTCTACCCGCAGACTGTGTGGCCGGGGGTGGGTGAAAATGCCTGTCTTTAGACAGGTATCTGCATCCCCCTCCCCCTGAAAGGTGTCAAATGTGACACCGGAGGGGGGGAGTGTTCCCATGAGCGGAAGTTCCACTTAAGGGTGGAGCTCCGATTTAAACTTGATTAAATGATGGAAGTCAGCAGAGCTTTGCTTCATTCATTAACCACTTGCCAACTGTATAACTTACATCTATAGCGGCAAGGCAGCTCTGCTGAGCAGGGTCTAGTATGTGATCTAGTATGTGATCCTACACTACTGGGTCTGGGGTGCGTATGTGCGCTGCCAGACAACCGCTCCTGCTGTGGTTATACACAGCAGGAGCTGATCTGATGGTACCGCAGACTCAATGTCCACCGCCTCCCACTGATTAGAGAGCAGAGCAGAGAAACAGAACGGCAATGTAAACAAGGCAGATTGACATTCTGTCAGTAGGGAAGGCATTGATCCTGTGTTCCTGAAAAGCAAGAACATGGACCAATGCCTTCCCCTAGTAAAAGAACCTCTCACACAGTATGCAAGCACTAGCTAGGCACACAGTTAACCCTTTGATTGACCCTGATGTTAAACCCTTCCCAGCCAGTGTCATTAGTACAGTCAAAGTATATTTTTTAGCACTGATTATTGTAGATTGTATTAGGGTCACTGGTCCCCAAAAAGTGTCAAAAGTGTAAGTTAGTGTCCAATGTATCTACCGCAATGTCGCAGTCCTGCCCGTTGCCATTACTAGTATAAAAAAAAAAGAATTCCATAAATAGATCTCATAGATTGTAGATGGTATAACTTTTGTGAAAATCAATCAATTCAAGCTTATTGGGATTTTAGTTTACCAAAAATATGTAGCAGAATACATATTGATGAAGAAATTAGATTTTTTATTTATTTTTTATTGGATAGCAGAAAGTAAAACAATTTTTTTTTTCAAAATGATCAGCCTTTTGTTTACGCAGAGATGATCAAATACCACCAAAAGAAAGCTCTATGTGAGGGAAAAAGAGGACATCAATTTTATTTGAGTACATTGTCAGTTAAATTAACGCAGTACCGTATAGCAAAAAATGGGCAGGTCATGAAGGGGGGTATATCTTCCAGAGGTTAATTGGTTAAACTAAGGGAAAATTCTCTTGTATAGTGAACAGCCTATTTGCCTTTAGAATTTAAATCCAGTGCAAGCTTTGCTTGCCTACTAACATATGTTGGATGGACTGAAATTGTCCCAAATTCAATGGCCAATAGCATGTTGAGGTGAGGATTGGGTCATCTATGCCCAGGGGGGTGATAATGAGCACCTCTGACCACTGCAAACACATGCTTTCTTTTACAGAATTTTGTTTTAGCTTTTTGGAAAACCTATACAAACCCTGGGTGATTCTTCCCTCTTGTCACAGAGAAAAGACATTAGTCACACTTGTGATTCAGCTCCCGGCACTACAGAGGACAACCAGATATCTTGAGACCTATGGGTAGCCTAACTATTGCAATTCAAATACAATAAATTACAAGTGGCTTGTTATTTGTTCAAAAATGTTGAATAGCACAAATATATTTCATAGGCAGCCTCCGATCTTCATTATAGGATAATGACCATATTATATATCAAAGCTGTTAAAAATGTCTTTAACAAAAATAAAACCATTTTTCTGTATACTAAGCAAAATATGAAATCACCATTTTACATCAGTGGAGATAGCCACTGTGCCAAACACAACAACACTTGTATTCACTTTTGAAAATAAAGACATGTATTGCAGCAAAGTTTAGTTTTATATAATTATTTACTAGTACAAATATGTTATTATTATTTAAAAAAAAAGACAAAATACATTAAACATTTATGTGAACTTAAAAAAAAAAAAAATGGCAGTGAATCTAAAATAAACCAAAAACAGTCAGCTTATTTTTTCAATACATTGTGAAAATGTGAAATGCTATCCTGCTGTAAAATAATGTACAAATTAAAATCAAAATAAGGGAATTTTGTATATTAAAAAAAATCAGTTACACTTTAAAGATCACATGATTTTTCAAGCGTAACAAGTAATAGTGGTTCAAAAATGAAATGATCTTGTAGCTCGGTCAGCTACTTTTTTTACACAAAACACCTAGATTCAAAAGTCTAAGGGCTCATCCACAAAGATGTAATAAGTCCATTCTCGTATGCTTTAAAATTTCCTCTGCAATGACCCCTATATTGCCCACACATGCCATTTACATGCCCACAAAGACAGTGCTGAAAATAATCTGTCCTGTAAGCTTTTTGCAATAATTTTGGGACTATACCTTTACACTACACTATTTCCAATATGGCAGTGTTAAAATCCTGGGGGAGTCACCCTAATTATTTCATGTTTTAGGACAAGGCTAATTGCAAAACTAATTCACTTGAACAAATAATGAAACACATTCAGCTCAGCTAGAGGGGGCTGAATGCATAAGATACTTTTTAATATTTTTTTCTCAAATCTATTTCATAGCAAGACAGTGGACAAAACATTAATCCAGATGCTTGCATTTGTAAATCAAATAAAAAAAGGCAACCCAATCAAATTCTGAAAGGTAAAGAACACATGTTTAACGTGTATTTTATAGGAATGGATAATGTGTGATCAAAATGCAAAGTAACAAGTCAAAGGGTGATCAATTTATTCTTCAATCATTTTCACCAACAAAAGCTGCAATGAACAATTTCAATTTTACAAAATAAATTGTTTATAAATAATATTTATTTATTTTTAAATATTGCTTTTGTTTAGTGATAATTTTAGTCAAATATATGCCTCTACTGGTTTGATACAAAGCTATTTTTGATTTATACCATTTATAACTAGTTAGGTAAAGCAAAAATGCTTGAGAGATAAAAAAATATTTCCAAAGAGAAAAAAAGAGATGAAACTGTGTAGGGTAATCAATAACATTAAAACAAAAAAATGTCTCTTGACATGGCAAGTCCAATGCCTCAAATCTGAAATACACTATATTGCTAAAAGTATATGTGACACCTGCCTTTACACACACATGAATTTAATGACATCCCAGTCTTAGTCTGTAGGGTTCAATGTTGAGTTTGCCCACGCTTTGGGGTTATAACAGCATAACAGCTTTAACTATTTTGGGAAAACTGTCCACAAGGTTTAGGAGTGTGTCTATGGCAATGTTTGACCATTTTTCCAGAAGTGCATTTGTAAGGACAGGCAATGATGTTGGACAAGAAGGCTGGCTGGCAGTTTCCACTCTATTTCATCCCAAAGGTGTTCTATCAGGTTGAGGTCAGGACTCTGTGAAGGCCAGTCAAGTTCCTCCACCCCCAAACTTGCTCATAAACAGTACATTGCCAAAAGTATTGTGCCACCCCTCCAAATCATTGGTGAAGGGGGGGTTATGGCCAAGGGTTGCTTATCAGGGGTTGGGCTTGGCCCCTTAGTTCCAGTGAAGTGAACTTTTAAGGCATCAGCATACCAAGACATTTGGACAATTTCATGCTTCCACCATAGTAGAAACAGTTTGGGGGTGGCTCCTTCCTGTTCCAACATGACTGTGCACCAGTGCACAAAGCAAGGTCCATAAAGACATGGACTAAGACTGGGATGCCATTAAAGTCCATGTGCGTGTAAAGGCTGGCAATGTAGTGAAGATTGATTATTTAGAGTTTATTTATGCTTGTCCATTTTTATGCAGCAAAATGCATGCAATTTGGTGCATGAAATTGCATTATGATTTTAAATCCCATTCTTTATTATGTGAATGTTCCCAATCTGTGGGCTGCGGAATGGGGAACTATAGGGCTCATTCACATCTACATGGGTGTTTAATCACACATGCTGCAATCCACATGGAATGGTGTGAATCCAGCCTCAATTTGTTTTATATTTCTTCTAAAATGTTCTACCTTATATTGTTCAAAAACATTTTACTATATACAACTAAGCTGTTGGGTTGTTTTGAACATTAATATATCTATAATTAATAAAAAATCAAGGTTATTGAATAAAAAATAAAGGTAAGCAAGGGTTTTGTAGATTCCTTTACAAATGGAGTTGATTAGGAAAAGAGTAATCCTGACCTTCTATAAAAAGAGAGGGTATATTTCCTCTAACTATCATTAGAAAATTCTTTCAACTAAAAAACGTTTTTTATTTACAAAGAACACTGATCAAAACATTCTACTTTCTGTGATGTCAGCTTGTTTTTTAACTTTACATGACACACACAAATTAAAAAAAATAACAAAATCTAAGCAGGATAACGAAAAAAAATAAAAAAATTGAATGGAATGTCTTTATAAAAAAAAAAGTATTTTACTGTACAATAATATATGGTAAATGGTATTTACACGTATATCTAAATATAACATTATCTAAATTTGGTGATATTTGCAAACATTTGTAAATATTTCATACGGTCCCAGAAATAAGTTGAATTTCACATATCCTGCCCATAAACAAACCTAGTCATGTATCTATTCGGAAATTAAATAATATACAGTGCCTTGAAAAAGTATTCATACCCCTTGAAACTTTTCCACATTTTGTCATGTTACAGCCAAAAGTGTAAATGTATTTTATGTGATAGACCAACACAAAGTGGCACATAATTGTGAAGTGGAAAAAAAAATTATAATTGTTTTTCAAAATGTTTTACAAAAAATGTGAAAAGTGTGGCGTGCATTTGTATTCAACCCCCCAATACTTTGTAGAACCGCCTTTCACTGCAATTACAGCTGCAAGTATTTTTGGGGATGTCTCTACTAGCTTTGCACATCTAGAGAGTAACATCTTTGTCTTTTCTTCTTTGCACAATAGCTCAAGCTCTGTCAGATTGGACGGAGAGTGTCTGTGAATAGCAATTTTTAAGTCTTGCCACAGATTCTCAATTAGATTTAGGTCTGGACTTTAACTGGACTTTAACTTACACATAAATATGCTTTGATTTAAACCATTCCATTGTAGCTCTGGCTGTATGTTTAGGGTCATTGTCCTGCTAGAAGGTGAACCTCCACCCCAGTCTCAAGTCTTTTGCAGACTGGTTTTCTTCTAAGATTGCCCTGTAATTGGCTCCATCCATCTTCCCATCAACTTTAACAAGCTTCCCTGTCCCTGTTGAAGAAAAGAATCCCCACAAGATGATGCTGCCACCACCATGTTTCACGGTAGGGATGGTGTGTTCAGGTTGGTGTGAAGTGTTAGTTTTCTGCCACACACAGCGCTTTGCTTTTAGCCTAAAAAGTTCCATTTTGGTCTCATCTGACCAGAGCACCTTCTTCCACATGTTTGCTGTGTCCCCCACATAGCTTCTCACAAACTGCAAATTGGATTTCTTATGGATTTCTTTCAACAATAACTTTCTTCTTGCCACTCTTCTATAAAGGCCAGATTTGTGGAGAGCACGACTAATAGTTGTCCTGTGGACAGATTCTCCCACTTGAGCTGTGGATCTCTGAAGCTCCTCCAGACTTACCATGGGCCTCTTGGCTGCTTCTCTGATTAATGCTCTCCTTGCCTGGCCTGTCAGTTTAGGTGGATGGCCTTATCTTGGTAGGTTTGTAGTTGTTCCATACTCTTTCCATTTTCGGATTATGGATTGAACAGTGCTCTGCGAGATGTTCAAAGCTAGGATTTTTTTTATAACCTAACCCTGCTTTATACTTCTCCACAACTTTACCCCTGACCTGTCTGGTGTGTTCCTTGGTTTTCGTGATGCTGTTTGTTCACTAAGGTTCTTTAACAAACCTATGAGAACTTCACAGAACAGCTGTATTTATACTTAGATTAAATTACACACAGGTGGAGTATATTTACTAATTAGGTGGCTTCTGAAGGCAATTAGTTCCCCTAGATTTTAGTTAGATTTTCTGACATTTAGTGGTAAAACATTTTGAAAATCATTTTTCTTCCACTTCACTTCAATTATATCCCACTTTGTAATGCTCTATCACATAAAATCCCAACAAAATGCATTTAAAATTGTAATTTGTAATATGCCAAAATGTGGAAAATTCCAAGTGATATGAATACTTTTTCAACGCACTGTAAGTTTGTTTTCCCTATGATAGAAACTAAGTACTTCAAAATAAAAATGAATAAAATCATTAGTATGTTTCAGTGGGTTCCTTCTTTTAATTAAAAATGAAAAATTAGGCTTATTTAAAAAAAAAAAAAAAGTAATTGTACCAATGAGATGTCAAGGCGTTCTGCATTATAGTACACATATTTTGTTAATGCTAGTTTTAGTTTAGTTGTTATAGCAAATGATAAAGTTTACCAAATTTGCTCAATATAGTGTGGTATTGTAAATCCCAGCCAGAGCAATTTGTATTCTTATCATCAAGCAAAACCTTAGTCTTTTTTAAAGACTATAATTATATTACAGGTATTTTTAGTGGTATAGCACAAATATTGGAATTTCTTTATTACCTGTTTTATGCTTTTCCAGAGTAAGTGCCCAGCTGGGACCACACCATCAACTGCAGCACCACGTCCTCTCTCAAGTTCAACAAACAACAGATTGCTTTTGGTCTAACCGTTTTATCATAGGCACTAAGACGGAACTAATAGTTATACGGCTACGTAAATTTTCAGTATTACATTTTTTTTTAAGTAGAGTTCCAAATTCCAAGAATATGAAACCTCAATAAGCTTTGGAATTTTTGTAGTTTCAAATTATTACGCCTGTAGTAGAGGAAGATATGTTCAACTGTTAACAGCTTGTTTTATCAATATTAAATAAAACCTATACAACAAAAAAACAAAAAACTGAACAACCAGTTCAGCTAAGTTATCCTGAATATATATAATACGGCAAAGCATTATAACATCCACAGGATTACAATCATGGCCTGTGCTCACTAAAAGGGTGACCTTTCATTTACAGCTCTAAGTCATACAAAAGAGCTATACAGGGACTGAGCAAATCTGAAAATTTCAAAAAGTTGGACAGAAATTTGGGCTTCAGTGCTTCATTGTATTTGCATTTAACTCAGCAGAGTCAATTTAGGCTCTTGTATGTACCTTAAAAATTGCTAAGCAAATTGTCGCATTGAAAATAGTTTCAGCTACCCTATTTTCAGCTGCAATTCAATGCATGTAATTAAAAAAAAAAGTCAATTACATTTTTTTCTACATCTTGTTAAAATAAACTGTAACATTTTTGACAATGCCACTTTATTAGCTAATAAAACTATGTGACATGACAGTTTTAAAAAAAAACTGTAACGTCAACAGGAAAGCGTCAACTTCATCTAAGAAAAAAAATTGCAAAGGGTCTTATGATAACAAAAAAAATAAAAAATTTATCCAGCGCAAATTTTACCAATTTGCTTCAAACTGTCCCTTTTCATGAGATGAAAGGCCATGTGGCATCGTATGATTACTAAATCATTCCTGAGATTCTGAAAAATAAAAATAAAAAAAACAAGACTATGATTCTGCTACTCTTCTTTGAGTGATCCATCTGACGCAGAGATGTCTTTGGTTGCATCTTCATAAAATCGTATATATATATATATAAATTCAAATTAGGCCGCAGAGAAGTTAGATCTTATGGAGTCTTCTCGAAGTTGCCTATGTTTGCCGATGTTGCAGTCGTCATGAGGATTTCGCCTTTCAATAGTTATTCTGTATTTCTTCCTATATATAAAAAAATAAAAATACAATTATGAAAAGGGCTGAAGATGAGACACCACTGCACTGTCCCTTATTGTTTATACCTTGAAGTGACCCTGTCACATCAGTACAAAAACTATTGCTGAACTCCCGATACAAAAAAATTGAATGCAAATATATTCTTCAATAGAAGAACTGTGGGGGGGGATACAGCGAGTCCAATCACCACAGGCTGCTTGCAGAAAACTACAGGATGGGGCGGATACAAGACCAGTTACCCAGCATAAGAAGAGAGACAAGGAGTATCTGGTCTTTATTACTGGAAGCTACTGTACAAATTTTAAAGAAACACACTAAGCACGTCATTATTCAACTAAATATGTAAATACTTACCTTACCTCGATCGGCTCCAGATCTAGCTGCTATCTAACACTTCTGTGTATATCAGACAGCATGTCCTTCAGTGGGTTCTGTGGTTCCTTTAACTGGCCTCTTCACTGCTGTGCTCTGTAGCGATGTAGCAGCAAGCAAGAGAAACTATAGAACCCAGCTGGGAACAGGCGGTCAGACACACCCAGAAGCGGTGGATAGCAATATTGATTGGTTTGCACAAACGTTAAAGCATCTACAAACTATGGGATATTTTTAATTACATGTTTTTACTAGTAATGGTGGCGATTAGCAACTTAAATGGACACTTTTTTGAGGACCAGCTACACTAATACAGTGATTAGTGCTTACTGCTATAATAATGCATGGTCACTGTACTAAAGACACTGGTGGGGAAGGGGTTTAAAATCAGCACCAATTGAAGGGTTAACTGTGTGCCTAGCCAGTGTTATTTTACAGTGTGGGAGGTGCCTTTACTGGGGGGAAGGCATGGATCTGTGTCCCTGTTTTGCAAAGATACAGGATACATGTCTTCCCTCCTGAGAGAATGGCAATCTGCCTGGTTTACATAGGCAGACTGCTTTTCTGTCTCTGTATCGAATGATCAGGGGGTGGCAGTGGACATCGAAGGCCACAGTACCCACCCAAAATGATAACAGCGGGAGCGAGCCGCTGGTGGTGCATATTCGTGCTGTTACCCGGAAGTGCAGGATCACACATATATATATATAAAGTAACACTGCTATAGGCTGGTCACTATGTGGTTAATAGCATCAACATATATACTGTATCTCTCAATGCAGTTATGTTTTCTTTAAAAAAAAGTTCAATGAATTTTTAAATGTACTTCGCATACACAACTTTTTATTTTTTTTATATATCAGGCTTCTCTAATTCATTACACAGAAACATTTGAACTGGGAAACATAGATCCAGCACTAGGAGCCAATCAGGTTCTGCTTGCAGTGATCATACTGACTTGGTGATTGATTAATATGTTACTGTTCCTTTATTGTCCAAGCAATAGGCTGGTAGTGTGGCCAAACTCTGCCCTTGCATTAGTGGAGGTCGAGGTGTACAACCTGGGTGCCGGGATATTAGGGTTATGAAGAATTACTAATCCTTTAGCAGTAAAACGTTGAAATACATGCATTCTGGAGTTCAGCTTTAAGAAATGTATTTAAAAACTAGAACTTGGTGGATTGATAAACAAGTACTGAGCTGCCTATTAGAATTTTAGAACTCACCTGAAAAAGTAGAATGCCATTAATAGTCCTGTGCCTAGAAAGGCGCCAACAACAATACCGGTAACTGCTGATTCTCCTAAGCCACCTGCTTAAAAGATACAAAAAGGAAAATATTTGTGTTATTTTGCAATAACATGAGATAAGAAAAATAGAAAATACAATACAAGAGCAGAATGTATGGGGTATAAATATAGGAGCTGTCATCACTTACTTCTGTAACCAGAATGTAAACAGCTGTGCCGAGAGCACACGCCCTTCGCGCTCCTGACACAGTTACCGGCGGCTAACGGAAAGCTTCTGATCTCTATTTGCGATCGGGAGCGTTCTGGTCATGTGACTGCTGTGGCAGCCAATCACAATAGTCACTTGATCGCAAACCCCACCCTGCTTCCCAGCATTAGAAACCTCCTAAAGGGCTGGGAGACACCAGTGTTGAGGGGTTTAAAGTATACGTACACCCTAAATAAATAACATTTAGCTTGATAAATCAGTGTGTATCAAACAAATGGTATGTTTTCTTTAAAAGAGATGTTTGGGGGGAAAAAAAAAACACACACATACTCTCTTAGCTGGATGCAGCATTAGATTGTCCCCTTCCACCTTTAAGACCAAGAACTGATTGATTAAAGACCTTTATTCGCTCGGTTCTCTGTCTTCAGTGAGCAGTGAGTCATCACTCTCTGCTCCTCCAGAATTTACTGGAGCACTGGGCTGGGGAGGGGATGGGAGTGATTGGCTCAGGCTCTCAGCAGATCGCTGAGAAGCTGAGCCAGTTGCTGGTTCAAGCATCTGGATGGATTAGAGTTGAGATCTCTCCAGAGTCTGGACCGGCTGAGTGATGTCAGGTTGCAGGAGTGCAGAACAAAGTGTACTCCTATGGTCCCAAAGAGAAGTAGGGCCGAAAGAGCTTTAGCCCTAGTTCTCTTTTAGAGCCAGTTCACACAGGGGCAACACGACTTCTAGCACGACTTTGGGAGGCAACTTGGACACGACTTGAGTATGAATCATCAGGCAACTTACAAGGCAACTTCAACTTGCCTCCAGGACAGTACAAGGCAACTTCAAGTCGCCTCCAAGACAGGAGGCTTTCCAGTGGCCAATCAAACAACAATCAGCTCTGTGGAAGGGAGGGGGATGGAGGGGTTTGCCTGAGAAATGTATGTTATGTTCCTGTATTGTTGCCTCAGTTAAGACTCCTGAGGCAACTTCCATTGAAATCAATGGGTACAAGTTGCCTAGAAGTCGGATCGATGTAGTACAGGAACCTTTTCTGAAGTCGGAGCAACTTCAGTAGTGTGTATTAAGACGGCTTTGTTCACTTCCATTGATTTTCCCAACCACATGACTTGGGACGACTTGGGGCAACTTTAAGTCTGATCCCAGGTCGCCCCTGTGTGAACCGGCCCAGTGGCTTTGATCTCCTCTGGGCTCTTTGCAGTCACTCCCTGTCTACATGCATTCACTCCAGCAATGGCTGCATGTAATTTATTAGGGGGCGTTTCCTTATGGTGAAATCATTGGACTGTGTCTGCATAATGTAGAGCAGTGTTTCTCAACTCCAGGCCTCAAGGCGCCCCAAAAGGTCATGTTTTCAGGATTTCCCTCAGATGAAAAAGCTATGGCAATCACTAATGCCCCATACACACGATCCGGATATAGTACAACAGATCGTACGACTTTTTTCACTTAATAGTTGCAAGTAGAAATGAAATAGGTTATTAAATTCACGAAAATGCTCGTACGACTGAAAAAAAAATCGGAAGTGATGTCGTACGATCTGGTATTGTACGAGAAACATTTTCATGCATGTCCGATAAAATAATATCGGATGAACTGTCATGGTTGGCTCTCGAAAGCTCTGTACTAACGATCTGATTATCGTACGATTCTTCCTCAGACGACATTTTTCGTACAAAATTCAGATCGTGTGTATGGGCCATAAGGCAGTGAAACTGATCAAATCACCTGTACATAATCATGGAAAGCCTGAAAACATCACATGTTGGGGTGCCTTGAGGACTGGAGTTGAGAAACACTGATGTATAGTGAAATTGCCACTTACAGCCTCCATTAGAAGCTCATGCAACAAGGTGACAATCAATAAACACAACTGGGAAACAGTTATTACTCTATAACTTGATGGCCTAAACCAGCCTTTTATTAACCAGGGTGCTGGGGAGACTCCTGGGTTCTTCAGGGGTGCCGTGGCAAAATGCCTAAAACTTACCACAACTTGCCCAAAAATTGTCAACAAGCTGGTGGGTGGATCAAGCCTGCCTTTTTTGTTTCACAAAGCCACAAGTTTTTAATGTGCAGCTTTATATCCTTGGGCATTGTGCGGGTCAGCCACTGGCATTCAAACAACCAATGATGTCATTTGTTGATAAGGAGACTGTCGGGTGCCTGAACATCCTTTTTTTCCCTCCTGCCCCATTCTGTCAGCACTGGAGTCAAAAATTAAGTTCAATGCTTCCGAGCATGCGTCGACTTGATTCTGAGCATGCGTTGATTTTTAACCAATGGATTTCCCCACAGACAGTTCCTAGTTTTTTCACCGATGGATAACAAACCGATGGGTCCCACACACAATCGGTTCGTCTGATGAAAACGATCCATCAGACCGTTTTAATCAGATTAACCGATCGTACGTATGCGGCTTTAGTTTTGTTTATTAACAAGGGGTGCCTTAAGGCTGTGAAGAAATTAAAAGGGTGTCGTGACCAAAAAAAGTTTGAGACACACTGGCCTACAAAAACTTTCATGGCAGAATCACTAAGTATTATTTTTATTAAAGGCTGAAAATTCTAAAAATATTTAATGCTAGATTTGAACATTTCTATTATGGCATATGAGGCACAGAAAACACAGAAAAAGTTAGAAGAAACCTTTCCCAATGACCAGAATAAGGCAATTTTAAAAAGTTTAAAGAAACGATAATGGAAACAAGATTAAAAGATAAGTTTTCCTTTAAAAATGGATTACACTGGATGAAAGGCATTGTCAAATGCAATTGGGCCAAGTCACAGGAAAAATTTATTAAGGAAGTCAAGGCAATAACAGGTGCAAATTATACTTCCATTCTGCAAAGAGCTGTTACATTTTTTTTTTATTAAGAGGTAATTGCGGATGCAGCGGTGTACAAATGGGTGTGAAAGTTCCTGTATCCTATTTTGTAGGGAACCATCAGTAGTGCCAAGTATAGAAATGATGATTGCAAAGGCAATTTCTAGTTTGTTTTTTTGGCAGGCAGGATGATTGTTAGCAGGACTCTATGGATTTGTACTGGTTCTTGGCGGTCATAAGGAATGCAGGATGGCTGACCATCCAAGATATCCATCTGGGTCCTCCAAGGTCCCACTGCTGGTGGCTTTGTATACCATTTCTGATGGCAAGGATAAAGTCACACGTAGGCCTTTTATCAATTTAGTGAGGATGCATGTGCGCATGTTTTATTCATAAATTCATAAATTAACAGTAATTTATAGATAATACAAAGCCAGATGCCCTGTTTCCTGCATTTTATGTATCTTCCCAGGTTTTTATATACTGGCTACAGTCACACCGTAATCACCCTGTGCTGCGCAGATTCTCCCTGCTGCTTGGCTGCAGAGAAACGGGCAGGGGAAAGCTCTGTCCACAGTCCCTTTCTCTGTATCAAAAGTGAGACATCAAGGGTCTGTTTAGACCCCTGATATTTCACCAAAGCCCCCCATTGTGGCTCCAAAAAATTGTAAAAAAATAAATAAATAAATATTGTAAAAATAATAATAACAAAATAATACAAATAAACTACTCACACCAATCTCTGCCCTAATGACACTTCCACTCTTCTACCACACCAACCTCTGCCCTATATGTATTTACATACACGCGTGTGTGTTTGAGCTTTGGGGTGCACACCCTAATGCAATAGGCTGTGCACACCTATGTTCCCCTACATTCTATTCAGCCACTGAGAGTTAAGAAATACTTGACTTGAGAAAATCAGAGCTTACACAGGGCTCATTTTCATGAGAAAGAAGACCTTGGAGTTGCTTTACTATAACTGGAGGGTGCAACATTTGGTGAAAGCTGTGCATGGCAGCCAATCAGCTTCTAACTTTTGCTTGTTTAATTAGGCTTTGACAAAAAAACTTGGAAGCCGTTTGATTTCTATGCAGAGTTTCACCAGATTTTGCAATCTCCATTTTTAGTAAATCCACCCCCATGTGTGACAGATTTAGACAAAACCAGCTAGGGATATTTCCGTATAACAATATAAGAGGATCCGTGTGATGTATATCTTATTATTGTTTATTTTATCTATGAACAAAAACACAATGCCAGTACAGGTCAGTATGACATATGGCATAGCAACAAAGTAACCAAGGTTGGTCTTCAAGACCTCAGATAACCGTGAATTGTCAAAAAAGTTCAAAAGGGGAAAAGAAAAGGATTTGTTTAATGAATTTGTCTTTTTTGTTTTGAAGTTTTTAACTTTGTACAATATTTTTTTATTGTATTCTATATAATTATTTATTAAAAATAATTATTATTATTTTTAAATATTTTCAGATAGGCAGTCCTACTATTCAGAATGATATCCATCTGCACCAACTATAAGTCCGATCAAGCTTGTAACTGTCAGTTTTGCAATGCCTCATGGTATTTCTAGAACAGGTGGAGGGCAGCAGTTGCCCATCCAAGATCTACACCAGGGTTTCTCAACCAGGGTTCCATGAAACCCTAGGGTTCCTCCAGAGGATGCCTTGAGCAATGAGCAATTTCTGCCTCTCAGATAATTTCCCACTGACAACAATGATCTTTTTAGCTATGTGTAAGGGGGTAATTCTTCCCAATGACCACAAGTGTAAGTAATATTTTTCCCACTGCCCTTCAAACTAATGTATCATGAGTTGTTGATGTAGTCATTTTTTGGATGGGGTTCCTTGAGTCTAAAAAATTATCTAAAGGATTATTTTATATTAAAAAGGTTGAGAAAGGCTGAATTATACCATTAATGTATATTTTTAATGATATACACCTACACTATGGCTCTCTACTGTGAACGTGCAAATCGCGCTGTTTCCTTACTGGTCCCTGCTGTCTTCTGAGACCTGTGTGTCTCCCAGAAGAAAGCCGGGGGACGGAGGAGGGGCATATATTGCTGCAGAATCTGCGCCGATCTATCGCCGGAAGTGGGTGCAAATACCTGTATTAGACAGGCTCCCCCTGAAAGGTGCCAAAATGTGTCACCGGAGGGGGGGTGGAACTGGAAAAGCGGAAGTTCAATTTTTAGGTGGAACTCCGCTTTAAATTCAGTGTCCATAAGATAATCCCATACATCGTGAATATATCCGTGACAGTTTCTTTACACAGAAAAGTGCTCCACCACATGAGGTAAGATAAACCACTCACCAGATCTGCACAGCCATATAGACCTACTCAGCTTTTGGGTTGTGTTAACAAGACAGGTAAGATGAACCCAGCATCTATCATGTGCTCCTGTGTGACCTCTCTTCCGCATGGAACCATATATACAAAAAATAAGGATATTGATAGTTTAGTACATTTATTGAATTTTGAGCAAATAAAAACACGCCACCAAATGCACTTACAATGTATTGTGCCCTGAGGACACCTAGTGGCAAAATACATTGAGGTCAGGTTGCTGATGATATTTCCGTGTTTTCGGTGATGTCACGTCCAGATTGGTGAGACACAAATCGGTTATATCTAGGGAGCGGTGGTCTAAAGCTTATAATACACAAGCTGTTTGTGCTGGTGCTGCTTGGGGCACAATACATTGTAAGTGCATTTGGTGGCTTGTTTTTAATTGCTCAAATCTCAATAAACGTACGACACTATCAATATCCATATTTTTGGGGATTTATGGTTCCTATTTACATGCGGAAGAGAGGTCACACAGGAGTGCATGGTAGATGCTGAATTCATCTTACCTGTCTCGTTAACACAACCCAAAAGCTGAGTAGGTCTATATGGCCATGCAGATCTGGTGAGTGGTTTATCTTACCACACGTGGTGGAGCACTTTTCTGTGTGAAGGATATTTTCATGGTGTATGGAATTCTGTATGGACACTGAACGTAACTGCATAAAAGCTTTGAATGTATATTATGTATATGTGTATGGACACTGGTGGAATAAATTTGTATGGACACTAATTGTTTTTTTATATTTCTTTTTTTTTCCTTTTACATATTTTTTGTTTATTCCACTACTTTTCCACTTACTTTTGATTGATGTTTTACTTAAAGAGGACATATATTGTAGGAAGACTGGCACCCTTTATATGATACAATTATTACATAAACAACTTACATGTTTTACATGGAGGCACCTGTTCGAATACTTTATTTTCTTCTAGTCTTATTCTACCAGATCCCCACAGGAGCTTCACGTTTGGTCGGAATTCAAAGTTTACTTGAATTCCATAGTAGTCTGCAATCACCTAAATGGAATAAGAAGTAACAACTTATTAGTTTTTTTCAATATTTCTACCAAAAAAAACAACAACAAAGGACAACTGTACCTATTTAACTATTATGTAACTCCACTTAGGGAATGAATCCCCCTCTTGACTAGGATAGTTCAGATCCCACCTGTTTAACAGGATTCACATAACTCATAACTTTAGTTGTACCCAACTAAACCCCCCTTTACCTATAGATAATTACACTAAATATGCATTGGATTTAAATAGCTGGTTTGGTTTTTTATTAACAAAACCATAAATAACAGAAAACATAAAACAGTCAGAACAATCCAAATCAAAGTATGGTTGTCAGGCTGCACATCACTAAGCCGAAATGCATAGGAATGATTTCTAGAAGGAAGACAAGTATGTAACCAGTGGGCTGCACAGGAGGGTGGGTGAATTAATTAAAGGACAAGTTGAACTAAATGTATAGCTGTGTAGGTTTTCATGTTTAGGCCTATATTTATTTATTTATTTTTCACCAGGTAATTTTACCAGTAACACGCTTCCTGTGCTAGGGTGACAACCAGGGGCGGACTGTCATTGGGACTCTCGGGCACTGCCCCATCAGGGTTGCCAGGCTCAATAAAACCAGGGACAGTATGTAAAAATCTGTGTTTTTTTTACATCTGTCCCTGATATGTCCAAAACCTACATGCTTTTGATGTTAAAATCCTGAGATTTTAGCTGCCCTGCCTATGCAATGCCTTCTGGCGTGGTGGCCATCTGTAAGCCCGAGGGCCCCATAATCTTCTATTACCTGGGGGCCCCATGAGTTGCCAGTCCACCCCTGGTGACAACGATCGCTTACTGCACTATATCTATATAGAAGCAGGGTTGTAATCCTATGAGAGGATGTATGTTAGGACTAAAGAACAACTACCCCTATGGGGTGTTTTGTAGAATACCAAAGTACCCTAGGCAGGGTTGATAGGACTGCTTGAGAAAATAATGCACCGGATTTCTGGCAGGTATTGCAAATATTAGCAGTTCATTGACAGGGTTTACATACAACTTTTATATCCACTCCAGTCAAAAATATTTTTTGTACAGAATATAAAAGGGTTAATGCCAGGTTTTTATTTAAGGCCCGTGTCCACAATAAGAGAATTTTGTCAGAAAATGTTATGGGTGAGGAAGCTTAGCAACTTTCACACAAAAATATATATTTATTTCAATTATGCATTTATTATAAAGAGGGTAATTACCCTCTTTATAATAAATGCATAATTGAAATAAATATATATTTTTGTGTGAAAGTTGCTAAGCTTCCTCACCCATAACATTTTAAGGACCGGACCAATATGCTGCTAAATGACCCAAGGGGTTTTTACAATTTGGCGTGCGATGTGGCATCCAAACAAAATTTGCGTCCTTTTCTTCCCACAAATAGGGCTTTCTTTTGGTGGTATTTGATCGCCTCTGTGATTTTTATTTTTTGAGCTATATACAAAAATAGAGCGACATTTTTGAAAAAAAATCAAAATGTTTTACTTTTGATTATAAGAAAAATCAAATAAACTAAATTTTAGTCAAACATTTAGGCAAAAATTTATTTAGCCACATGTCTTTAGTAAAAAAAAATTACAATAAAAAAAAAATAGCTACCTAGCGGGAACAGCGACACTAATACAGCGATCAGAAAAATGATCGCTTAGTGACACTGCCAATAGGGAGTGAAAGGGTTAACTAGGGCGGTGATCAAGGGGTTAAAACTTTATTAGGGGGGGTACGGGGGCTACCCTGAACCTAACACTAACTGCCTGTCACACTGACACTAAATGTAGTGATCATACATATATGATCACTGAATTCAGTGACACTGTGACAGGGGGGTGGTGGGGGGGGATTGATCGCAAGGGGTCAAGTGTGCCTGCGTGTCCTGGTGTCAGTGTAGTGTTGTGCAAACTTACTATGTGATGTGATTTCTCCTCAGCGGCGGTTGAAAAAAAACGCAGAGAGCAGAGATCACATCATTTCCCTCTTCCTGTGTTTACACAGGAGGAGGAAGTGACACTGCAGGGAGTGCACGGATTGACTGGGAGGGATCCGGAGGGGGCGGACGAAAATGAACTGCCGCCCCCTCAGCACGGATCGCTCCCACAGTCGCCGGGACCGTCGCTTGTACCGGGGGGGTCCCGATCGGACCCCCGACCCATGTCAAGGCAGCCACGTACAGGTACGTTGATGTGCCTGTCAGTGCCATTCTGCCCACGTAAATGTACATGCGGCGGTCCTTAAGTGGTTAATCAACCTACTGTATATATGTTATCAACTAAGCAATCAGGGAGTTCAAAATAGACAACTTTTCCCGACTCATTTTACAGCTGTCCTAAAACAAACCCGAGCAGTAGGGAGATGGGACTGTACAGATAGCAGGATGAGTCACATTGGAGGAGATTTGCTAAAACTGGAGCACTCAGAATCTGGTGCAGCTGTGAATGGAAGCCAATCAGCTTGTTCAATTAAAGCGGAGTTCCACCAACACAAAAAGTGTAGCTGATGACTTTTATTAATCGGACACTCACCTGTCCCACGGTCCAGCGATGCAGGCGTGCAAAGCCCCACTCTCCCTCTCTGTGGCGCTGTCATTGTGACTGTGGGTGCCCGTCTGTGGCTTTGCAAGCCGTGCTGCGCACTGTGATTGGCCAGGCAATCATCTGGGACCTGTGACGTGTCCCAGATGATTGCCGAGAGGAAGGGGTGAACTTCCTTCCGGCGCAGCGGAGCCCAGAGAGGAAGTGGGAGCTCGAAGCTTCTAGAAAGAGGGTTTCCGCAGCCCCCCAAAAAAAACAGGGGGTCACCTTCCCTAAAACCTGGAGGCTGATTGATTTCTATGCAGAGCAGCACCAGATTTTGCATGCTCCAGTTTTGGTAAATACACCCCCTACCATTATCTCCATTTGCTAGTAGATGTGGGCATGATTTAGTCAGTTATACACAGATGGTCCCCTGTGTGAAAAATTATAAACTTTGGCCCAGATTCACAGAGCGATTACACCTGTCTAACTGGTGTTAGACAGGAGTAATTTCAAATTTCGCGCGCCGTATCACTAGTTTGAATCCTCAAACCATGATACGGCGGCGTTGGGCTTCGATCTGACAGGCTTACGTCTTCGTACGCCTTCGGATCTACGCTGCGATCTTTTTGCGGCCGCTGGGTGGAGTTCGCGTCGTTTTCAGTGTCGGGGTATGCAAATGAGCTTTTTACGGAGATCCACGAAGTTACGAGCGTCGTTCGCAATCGCGTACGTCATTTTTTCGCTAAGTAAAGTTAAACCAGCTTTTAGTTGGTCTAACGTTACGCGGCCCATGTTAAGTATGGACGTCGTTCCCGCGTCAACTTTCAATTTTTTTTTTTTTTTTGCGTAAGTCGTCCGGGAATAGGAATGTCCGTAAACGACGCTACTCAAAAAAAAAATGACGTAACGACGTGATTTCGTGCAATGCACGGCGGGAAATTTCTGAACGGAGCATGCGCAGTTCGATCGCGGGGGGGACGCGCTTAATTTAAATGCCTCACGCCCCCTATTCGCGTATTTTGATTCCGCCGGGAGAAATACACTACGCCGCCGTACCTTACGGGCCACAATCTCTCTGAATTCCTCCTAGAGCCAGGTAAAGTACGGCGACGTAGAGTATCTCTGATACTCTGCGGGAATCTAATTCTTTCTGAATCTGGCCCTTTGTTTTCTTAAGAGAGACCTCCATGGGTAGGGAAGGTGTCCAGTGTTAGTTTACCTTCGTATTTTAATTGTAAAGGTGAACTAACCCATTAAAGTGTATGTCAAGGAAAAATCAAAAAACAAAACATATGCAGAACAACTCATACACATTTTTCTGATTTATCCCTTTCAAGACCCTGCAAGTGCAGAAAAATATGTGTTGATCTGCGAGAAATGCACTTGGGAACTAATTTCCTCTTTTCTCGTCAAATTTTTTTATTGAAATTTTAAAAGTCAGGAAACAAGTTCAAAAGCAATACAGGAATATATAATAGTAAGGTACAGTAAAAACACTAAAAATAAAGTTAAGAGATTATCGCTCTCATATTTCAAGTAGGAGCAAGGTCCAATATTTTGTAACATCATAAGAACAAGAAATACAATTAAAAGTAATGCTATGTGAACCTGATGGAGGGTATGGAAAAGAAAGATAAAATAGCTAAAGGGTTAGAAAAGAAAGAAAAGAGGAGAGAAGAAGGGAAATGGAAGGGAAGTGATCTCTGAGTAAAAAGCGGAGTTCCACCCTTAAAACCACTTGGTTTCATCCCATCCAGCATACTGGCGTCAGCGCCAGTATGCTGTTTTTTTTTTTTTAATGCATGTACTTACTTTATAATAAATCATTTAATTTCGTGTGCACCGTGGTATGTCGCCGCTATAAGGCGTCACGCCTTCCGGAAGCAGCCGATTAGCGTTCGGCTTTTCTCGGCGCCTGCGCACAGACCCAGGAGCTGACTGCGCAGGCGCCGTAAATAGCCGGACCTAGTTCGGGTTTTTTCGGAGGGCGTGACGCGGCTATATACGGCGCCTGCGCAGTCAGCTTCTGGGTCTGTGCGCAGGCGCCGAGAAGAGCCGAACGCTAATCGGCTGTTTCCGGAACGCGTGACGCCTTATAGCGGCGACGTACCGCGGTGCGCACGAAATTAAATAATTTATTATAAAGTAAGTACATGCATTAAAAAAAAAAACAAGTGGTTTTAAGGGTGGAACTCCGCTTTAAGGTGTATTTGACAAAATGATCGTGTGTACGCAGCATTACACCATTGCATGTCTCTTCTGCACTAAAAAAACCTGCCTGCTTGCAGTGAACAACATCAGAATTTTAGTTCCACTTCTGTTATATCTGTTTGATAAGTTTCAAAACACCTGCAGATCAGAACTGTCCTGTGCATACATCCCAGGTAATCTCGAGGAGTCTTGGCAGTTCCTATCTTGCACCACAGAAGAGCTAGTCCCTATGCTGTGCAATTAAGGAGATTGGGCAGCTAGCAGATTGACAACAGACAGCGGGTAGGTCTGACACCATGGGGTAGATTTACTAAAAGCGAATAGACTGTACACTTTGCAAGTGATCTATAATATAAATAAAATACAGCGCTACTAAACCTACTAATTACACCACAAAATCAATAACCAAATGTAAAAAAGCTGCAATAAAAATTGGTGCATCATTTCTATACACTCTGCAAATGCATTTGTTCCAAAGCTTATTAAATAAGGTATAGCTTCACTTTACAAAAAAATACCCAATCAAATTCAAGGAACATTAAAAAAAAATTGTTTTTGCTTTCACGTGGAGAAACTGCACTTGCAGAGCTTCAACTGCACTTGTCAAGTGCACAGCGTATTTGGCTTTAGAAAATCAACCCGATTTTTTTGCAATTTCAGTCCACAGAAAGGCATGCAGTGTCAGTTGAAAAGAGGAAATTACCCGTATTTAACATATGATTGGAAATACACCTTAAAGCGGAGTTCCACCCTTAAAACCACTTGTTTTTTTTTTTAATGCATGTACTTACTTTATAATAAATTATTTAATTTCGTGCGCACCGCGGTACGTCGCCGCTATAAGGCGTCACGCGTTCCGGAAACAGCCGATTAGCGTTCGGCTCTTCTCGGCGCCTGCGCACAGACCCAGAAGCTGACTGCGCAGGCGCCGTATATAGCCGCGTCACGCCCTCCGAAAAAACCCGAACTAGGTCCGGCTATTTACGGCGCCTGCGCAGTCAGCTCCTGGGTCTGTGCGCAGGCGCCGAGAAAAGCCGAACGCTAATCGGCTGCTTCCGGAAGGCGTGACGCCTTATAGCGGCGACATACCGCGGTGCACACGAAATTAAATGATTTATTATAAAGTAAGTACATGCATTAAAAAAAAAAAAAACAGCATACTGGCGCTGACGCCAGTATGCTGGATGGGATGAAACCAAGTGGTTTTAAGGGTGGAACTCCGCTTTTTACTCAGAGATCACTTCCCTTCCATTTCCCTTCTTCTCTCCTCTTTTCTTTCTTTTCTAACCCTTTAGCTATTTTATCTTTCTTTTCCAT
Organism: Rana kukunoris; assembly: GCA_029574335.1. Taxonomy (NCBI): domain Eukaryota; kingdom Metazoa; phylum Chordata; class Amphibia; order Anura; family Ranidae; genus Rana; species Rana kukunoris. The sequence continues at coordinate 53,459,783 of CM056049.1, forward strand.
ACCCTCCATCAGGTTCACATAGCATTACTTTTAATTGTATTTCTTGTTCTTATGATGTTACAAAATATTGGACCTTGCTCCTACTTGAAATATGAGAGCGATAATCTCTTAACTTTATTTTTAGTGTTTTTACTGTACCTTACTTTTATATATTCCTGTATTGCTTTTGAACTTGTTTCCTGACTTTTAAAATTTCAATAAAAAAATTTGACGAGAAAAGAGGAAATTAGTTCCCAAGTGCATTTCTCGCAGATCAACACATATTTTTCTGCACTTGCAGGGTCTTGAAAGGGATAAATCAGAAAAATGTGTATGAGTTGTTCTGCATATGTTTTGTTTTTTGATTTTTCCTTGACATACACTTTAATGGGTTAGTTCACCTTTACAATTAAAATACGAAGGTAAACTAACACTGGACACCTTCCCTACCCCTGCTGTACCTACCCCTGGGGTTTCCGGATTGTTAGCATCAATGCAGCCGGTCCAGCAGGTTAGGAATTTGAAATCCCCACTCTTCTCCATCTTCTCTGTGCAGCACTTCTGATCAGTGGACAACTCAACAGGGATCAGGGGGTAAGGAGTAGTACAACAGGGATCGGGGGGGGGTAAGTAGTCAAGTATTAGTCCACCTTTAGATTTTTTCTCTGTAATAGTGTACTATCCCTTTATTATGTCTACAGATAGTAGCCGTGTTTGTGAGTACAAATACAGCAGAATAAATCTTAGTTGCTAGCACACCTTTTATCAAGGTAAGCTAAGTCTCTCTCTCTCTCTCTCTCTCTCTCTCTCTCTCTATATATATATATATACACAGTACAGACCAAAAGTTTGGACACACCTTCTCATTCAAAGAGTTTTCTTTATTTTCATGACTATGAAAATTGTAGAGTCACACTGGAGGCATCAAAACTATGAATTAACACATGTGGAATTATATACATAACAAAAAAGTGTGAAACAACTGAAAATGTATGTCATATTTAGTGTTGATCAAGAATATTCGCATTGCGAATATTCGTTACGAATATTGTATATTCAAGTATTCGCGAATAACTCGAATATCGCGGTGAATATTCGCTATTGCGAATATTCGTATTTTTTCAAATTTATTTTTAAAACAGATCACATCCTAGTGATCTCCATCGACGCAGCATTGCTGGTAAGATTAGAGACCTTGGGCCGAGTAGCTGAGGTGATCCTTTTATGTTGCCGAATATTCGCGAATACTTTCTCTGCCCTTCTTTTGCATCAGAGCAAATCAGAGTTCTCCTACCACAGTTGTCAGAGGTTAGCAACCTCCATAGCAACCAATAGGAACCTGCCTGCACGACCATGCGCATGCGCGGACGAGAATTTCGCAATCAATTTTGATAAAATATCACGAATATTCGATATTAACGAATATTTCACGAATATTCTTCTATATATTCGCGAAATCGAATATGGCGTATTCCGCTCAACACTAGTCATATTCTAGGTTCTTCAAAGTAGCCACCTTTTGCAGCAGACACATCTCTAGAACAACTGTTAAGAGGAGACTGTGTGAATCCGGCCTTCATGGTAGAATATCTGCTAGGAAACCACTGCTAAAGAAAGGCAACAAGCAGAAGAGACTTGTTTGGGCTAAAGAACACAAGGAATGGACATTAGACCAGTGGAAATCTGTGCTTTGGTCTGATGAGTCCAAACTTGAGATCTTTGGTTCCAACCACTGTGTCTTTGTGCGACGCAGAAAAGGAGAACGGAAGGACTCTAAATGCCTGGTTCCCACCGTGAAGCATGGAGGAGGAGGTGTGATGGTGTGGGGGTGCTTTTCTGGTGACACTGTTGGGGATTTATTCAAAATTGAAGGCATACTGAACCAGCATGGCTACCACAGCATCTTGCAGCCGCATGCTATTCCATCCGGTTTGTGTTTAGTTGGACCATCATTTATTTTTCAACAGGACAATGACCCCAAACACACCTCCAGGCTGTGTAAGGGCTATTTCACCAAGAAGGAGAGTGATGGGGTGCTGCTCCAGATGACCTGGCCTCCACAGTCACTGGACCTGAACCCAATCGAGATGGTTTGGGGTGAGCTGGACCGCAAAGTGAAGGCAAAAGGGCCAATAAGTGCTAAGCATCTCTGGGAACTCCTTCAAGACTGTTGGAAGACCATTTCAGGTGAGTACCTCTTGAAGCTCATCAAGAGAATGCCAAGAGTGTGCAAAGCAGTAATCAAAGCAAAAGGTAGCTACTTTGAAGAACCTAGAATATGACATATTTTCAGTTGTTTCACACTTTTTTGTTATGTATATAATGCCACATGTTAACAGTTCATAGTTTTGATGCCTTCAGTGTGAATCTACAATTTTCATAGTCATGAAAATAAAGAAAACTATTTGAATGAGAAGGTGTGTCCAAACTTTTGGTCTGTACTGTATATATAAAATAAGAAACAAAAAACAGTCCGAAAAAACAAAGACAATTTTCAATGCAAATTAAATATTAACGAGGTCGGATTCACACATATGCAAATTAGATGCTGCTTTCCCCACAGCTAATTTGCATGGCAGGAGAGTGTGACCGACTCTTAATGGAGTCGGTTCACACATCTCCGTCGCGGCCACAGTCTGCATTGAAGAAGGGACCTGTGTGTCTTCTAGTCCGATTCAGGTGCGAAATTAAGATCTGATTCGCACCTGAATCTGTGAAAAGGGAAGCACCGGACCCTGTTGCATATGTGAAAGAAGCCTTAATAAAAAGATTTTTCTTTGTATTATCAAAGGTTGTTTTTTGTTTTTCAATTTGATTCACTTTTATATATTTTAGCACAGCAGTTAATACATATACTATCCCTTTAATAGAATTATTGCAGTTATAAGGGGACACCAAGGCTGTAGCTTTTCTAATTATGACATTGAGCTTGACATGGTAGTGAAATACCAAGCCAATTAAGCTACAGTACCAACATGTATTTGGACAGACACTGGTGTACCCAGAGGAAAACAATGCAAGCACTGGGATTTAAACCAGGGACCCCAATGCTGTAAAATGCTAACCACTAAGCTACTAATCAGTTTGCTAAAGGATACTTGGCAAGTAAAGTAAGGACCTGAAATAAAGTTTGCCAACATGTTTCCAAGTGTTCATCTGAAGTATGTTTATTTCTCATGGCACCTGGAGTTAATTATGGTGCGGTGACCTGCATTCCCCTACTTCCGTCTACCTGCAGAAACCATAGAGAGGTAGAAGCCATACAGCTTCTTTTAAAATCTTCCAGAACTGTAATTTCACAGTGGAGATTATTTAGACAAAAGGAGATCAAAGGGGGCTGTTGGAGTAGGATAAAAATTGTGACCAAGTCGAGTCTATAGGGCCCCAGATGACAACACAAATAGTAGGGTGCAGAAGCCCTTGCACTTTTGTATTGTGTCACAAGAACACAGTATAAGCTGGAATTCAAATTTAACAGACAAATTCTGCCTGGTGGGTCTCCAGACACTAGACGAGCAAAGCTTGCTTCTTTGACTTGGCCCCATTCATTCTAGATAGAAGCTAACCAAAAGCTGAAAAAAAATTAAAAGTAAATACTTCTCACATTTTTCCTATATGTGAAAAATACAGCAAATGTAATAGCCAAATACGAGACTAGATTTTATTATTCTAAATTCTGTTTGTGGCTTCTTTTACTAAATTGTGGTCGGAGCGTGTTTAGACTGTGGTAGGAACATGTACATGATTAACACAGACTCGCACTGTGCAAGCAAAGTGTGACTGATCCTTAAGTAATCATAATTTAATGATAATATTTCAGAACCTGGTTCCATTCCGTAGAAGAGCAGAGAACACACTGATTGTTTGCATTTTTGTCCTTCGCATATTTCTGCCCGAAGAATGTCAATTATGCAAAAACACTTTAGAGACAGCCAGCAAAAAAAAAAAAAAAAGGAAAAAAAATGCTGAGGGTTTATCAAAACTCGTAGCAATTTCAGGACAATAAAACATATTTATTGCCCTGATGGGGGATTCTGGCCTGTGTCTGGGATAGCTATACTCTTTAAAATCCGTAGAGGAAGCAGTTTTACAGTCACAGCCTTCTTGTTCCAGAAATTCAGAATGTCCTGGCTTTGTTTCACTATTTACTTAATTAAAGGAGATTTCCACTTTCAAAGAACCATGAACCCAGTGGGTGATTTTTATAGGTATAGCTCAGGCCCTCAATGTAAACCTGGGACAGTTTGAGACAATTCCAACAGAGCACACAAATAAATGCATAAAAGGGTTAGCTTTAGTGCAAACCTCATATTAAAATCATTCATATATCCAGAACTATAGGAAGATTAAGCTTATCAGTCCTCAGAAGTGGGGCCTGTATTGGTTTTCTTATTTTTTAGGCTATTTCTCCTTTATTTTTACTTGGTGATCCTGCATCATGAACTAGAGTGACAACACTCACTCACTCACTCTATGGAGACGTAGCACAGTAGGGAGTATATAATGTCTCCCTAGCTTTATAGTTTACAGAAGGAAAATGGACAGGACTGATAACATTGTTTGAGAAAAACTCAGCTCACTAGATTTCTAGCACGTATCAAACAGATATATAACAAAACACTTCCAATGGTAAATTCAACAGACCAAATGGAAGCAAATAGGATTAAAATAGGTATATGTAAAATTTTGTAGCAGATGCAGTAGGGATCATGGGGACTTGATTCATTTGCTGTGACGGTGTCCCAAACGCCACTTTTATTGGATGGGGATTCTAGATATGATCAATAAAGTACTGTATTTCAGTCTAACATCCCCTCTGTGTATTAGGTATCCTTGTAGAGTCTTAGGAGTTCATTCGAGAGCCTATAGCTAGAGTATTGTTTCAGGCCCATTTACAATATTGAAAATCAGCTGTTCCAAGCTGCAGTTAGAAGCTAAAATCATCAATCTGCATGTCACTGCTGCAATTAATATAGCCACATTGTTATATTGTGTTTATCAGTGGTCATGCTAGCAAGCGGTTTCAGCATCACTGGAAAAAGAGCTGCTGTCAGTGGCTCTTGAATAGAGTGAGGCCTCAGCTGTCAAATTGAAGTAGGATGGGATGCTGGAGTTGGGTTATGGATTGTTGGAGTGGGGGTAGAACATCCTAGATATGCCTGGTACTAGGGCTACCTGATGTTTTGTAGGCCATACCAGGTAAGTCCTTGGTCCACAAGTAGATTAGATGAAATTAGCTTAATCATACAAAGGCCAATTTTAACCTCCCTGGCGGTATGATTATTTCAGATTTTAGGTGCCGAAAGCAGTACCATTATTTTGCATGGAAATTTGGTGTTTAATATTGTAATTCTTAGAAATAACTCACTTAAATCTGTCCAAACAAGAGTCTAGTAGACATCCCGGGTATAATAAAATTTGAAACACAAAGGGGTCAATTCACAAAGCTTTATTTTCAGATTGCGAGTGATATTTTAACGATTTTGCACGTTATTGAAGCTAGTTCAATTCACTAAACTATTTAACGCTCTGAAAAATCATCAAATAACGTTTCCCTACACAGAAACGATATTTTAAGGTGTGGATCCTTATTAAAGATTCAAATCGTTATTTTAAAGATTCAAATCGTTATTTTAAAGATTCAAATCGTTATTTTAAAGATTCAAATCGTTATTTTAAAGATTCAAATCGTTATTTTAAAGATTCAAATCGTTAAATATGTACAGAAGTGCAATTCACAAAGATTTTTTGGACAGCTATCAATCGTTAAGCAATCGTTAAATTAACACCTCCCTCAAGGTGGCGTTATGACATTTCCCAGGCGATATTTTGTTGTTAGAGGAAGCTTTTGGCGATTTTTGTAGTGTAGTGTAGTGTTGAGCAAGCTAGAACCATGCTCTATTTGAACTTAAAATTATCCAGAGGCGAAGAAGAACACGTTAGAATGTTGTTCAGATTTATAAACGTGTATTCCGTTCACATACTATTTTGGATGACTTTTCTGAAACCCAGGTGATAGCTAAATTCCGATTATCATCTCCCATGATTTATTCTCTGTATGAGGAAATACACATGGCTTTAGAAAAGCACACACTAGAAGTTTTGCACATCACATGCTCAATCTCCACGTGTATTGCTTGTGTCTCTCTCTCTCTCTCTCTCTCTGTATCTGCTCTTTTCCACATGCAGCTGTTCTCCTCCCCTTCTGCTCCCAGAATGCATCTCTCCAGCATTATTTAACGATCTTAAGAGTTATTTTAACGTCCCAAATGTTAATAATAACGTCTGAGTAGTTAGAATAACGTTTGGATAAAGAGTCAGTTGAAAACCATAACGACTATGTTAAATAACGATTATAGCTTTCGTGAATACCATGTTTGCTAGCGTTAAATAAGGAGTGCTAATTTAACACCTGAAGAAAACCAATAACGTTTCTCTTTGTGAATTGACCCCAAAATCATAAATTATAATATAATAAATAAAAATAAAATATTTATTAACAAATAATATAATAATAATAAAAATTATTAATTTAAATTTTTTGATGACGAATTTCTAATTTATTATCGCTGTTTTTTTAGCTGGTCTAAAACCACTTTTTACATAAAGGGACACTTTTTGGTTGCTATGGACAGTTTCCAGGCAGAAAGAACAGTTCTTATTATATAAAAGTGCATGTAGGACACTGGACAGACCACTAGGGACAAAGGGTGTGTGTATTCTTTTCATATAGTACTGTAATCTATAAGATTACAGTACTGTATACTGTATGTATTGTGTTTATTAACTTTTTTTAATTTGGCGCCGATCTCCGCCCCCTGTGCGTCGTAAGGTTGCAGGGAACAGAGCTCGGCAGCACTCGACACTGTGAATCGAGCGAGGAGGACACCTCTCAATCAGACAGCGGGGAGGCATCGCAGGATCCAGGGACAAGGTAAGTAATTCCGTGCCTGTGGACACTTCAAGGCGATCCCGAGTCAGGCTCGGGGTTACCGCTTTTGGTCCTGAAATTCCACCTCAAGCCCTACTCGGTAATACCGCCAGGGGGGTTAAAACCATCAAGCTCCCGTTAATCAACCTGAGATGTTCTAGAATTACAAAAATATCTCTCATTACATGCTTCTAATAATTCGTTTTTTTTACTAGTAAGCGACTCTCTGTCAGTTGCCGTGGCCGCCCGCCTCACAGCCTGTCAAGTCTTACTCTCCGGGCCCCAGCTACTACTGGGTGGGGAGCAGAGCAAGATCACTCCACCAGGGAAGGCAAGGAGATAAGCAGGCAGGCGGCTGGCCTGGATTTGAGCCAAGGCAGAAGAACATGTGAGTGGAGCTGGATGGGCATGCACCCGAAACTGAAGAAATATTCCTTACGCTCCGACCAGCACATGATTATCAGAAAGGGGCACAGGTAAAAGAAAAAATAGACCCCCCTAAGCCTGTAGGAGTGGCGGAGCGAAGATGTGTAATTCTGATTTTTTTTTACTTCTGCACTGTCTTTGAAAGACCTCAAATCCAATCCGGGGGCAAAACCAGGGACAGACTTGGTCCGGGGACAGTGTCCTCAATACAGAGACTGTCCCCATAAATTGCATGTGGTGGTTGTGAAGTGCTAGTAGGCTGAAATCTGAAACAAAAAAGTGTCCATCGTGGATACTGGAAGTAGTTGGGGAGTTAGGAAGACACAGTCCAAGCTGCACTCTACAATAACGAGGCTGTGCACTATGCATTCATTTTATTCTGGAGTTCCGAAATGACCCTAACAGTATGTGGTCTGTCATATCTTGTTAAAACAGAATGCTGCTGCTCTCTGGAATCATATAAATATTTATGGGCACAAAGCGTACAGCTATCTGGTTTACATCTAAGAAGAACATGACCAGGTTACACATGAATGTGATATAGATGCCACAGCCAGCATTCAATATAAACAGCTTACATCATTGTTGTTTTTAAAAAAAAAACAAAGCAGGAGTGCCTTTTATTGCTTTCCATAATAATTGATTTTTTTGTTTGGCGAACAGGCAAATGCCATCCAAATTGGCCTGTTACTGAGCAGTAAAATGAGGACAGTGGGAATGAGCAGATAAACCCTGAAATGTGAGAGGTTTTCCTAAACAAAGTTAAACTCCTTCAACGAGAAGATGTGCAGTACAGTCTTCCCTTAAATTTCACAGGAGATGAAAAAGCTATTTTAAAGAAAATGTTTAACGCCTTTATGTAGTAGTGCTTTATTTGTTCTGCTTAGAACCGTTTCTCTAGTCAAGTAGTTATGACATTTTACAAAAAATTAGTCAGGAGCCGCTTGATATAATGGGTGATCACTGTTCTGCCACAACTCTCTAAACTGCTCCGTCTCCATACTGAAACACCTGGTTTTAGGTTGAAGGCCATTTACACCTGTGTCGCTCAGGCATCAGTATGCTACCAGTCTACATTAAAGCTCAGAAAATAGGCCACGAGCAACTTGATAGTAGACTAAATAGATGTTTTGTGGCCAGGCAAATTAGACAATGCATAAAACAGTTGATAGACAACTGAGCATATCTAAACAGGCCAGGCAAAATAGAATTACACAAAACAATAATATGCCAACTAACTAACTGCAATAAAGGTAAACCAAAATGTTACTGGTATAAACAATTGAAGAAATGGCAACATTATTTAAAGGAATGTATATGTATATAACCCTAATAGTGGGTGGGCGTATGAATTACTGACAAAGGGTACCCCTGGAGGTGGCTATAAAGTACCTAGCACCTATTTAGCAGTACTAAGCCGGCTATCGTTGGGGCCCATCTGTAAAGTGGTGCACATTTATATGTCCCTTTAAAACTGCTAAACAAAATTCTAATAAACTTCACCCAAAACCCAATAGTTCCCTTTTTCAAAAATCAACAATGTTGAACTGTGAGCAGCATACAGCCCTACACTGAGGTCAACTTACTAAAGGCAATTGGACTGTACACTTTGCTTTGCAAGTGCAGCTGTTCCAGAGCTTAGTAACTAATTTTCTTTCTTGCCTGTTGCCTTAGCAGTGCTAGGATGTTGGAGTGCAGAGTTAGGTACTGTTTGAAAAAGTTTGGAGTAGGAGGCACAAGCCCCTGTTAAGACGCCCGTGACTACTTATCATGCGCTACACTGGATAATCCCCTAACCCGTGGACATTGAACATTACCATGACTATTCACAGACTTCTGTTCTGTTGATGGGGTCTCCTAACGTTCTAATATCTGCACATCTTGACCTAGTGGATCTGACTAACTACTGGTCATTGCCGTGGCCGGGTGCTCCTCTCAGCTCTTGGGACCTGTGGGCTGCGTACTGGTACATTTAATTCAGTTTTTATCAGAGTTGACCACACAATTCAAAAGAAAAGTTGCAAAGCCCTGACGAAGCACCCCTGTGCGAAACTTGTTGGCCAGCTGCATACTGTTATTTATCCCGCTTTTGTAACTATTGTAATCCATGCTAATATTTGAATATCTGTTTTTAAAGCGGAGTTCCACCCAGGAAAACCACATTTGCCCATCTAGCTTAAAAAAATGTAATAAAAAAAAACGTGAAAAAAAAAAATACTCACCCGAAATACCTGTTGCTATGCGGAAGTCCGTAATCTGCCTCTTCCACACCGCGGTGTCTTTTCTTCTGCTTCTTCTGCTTGTGAATGGGGCGCACTGCTTTCTGGGAACTGTGTGTGTTCTCAGAGAGCAGCCGCCCATTCACAAGCCAGCGTGAGACTCACGCAGGCGCAGTAGGAAATGGGCAGTGAAGCCGTACGGCTTCACTGCCTGTTTCCCATAGTGTGAATGGCGGCGCGGGACCTGGATCGATCGTGGGACCGGCATCGGGGGGTCCATCAGCGCGGGCAAGTAGGACAAGGTAAGTGTCCTTATTTAAAGTCAGCAGCTACACTGTTAGTAGCTGCTGACTTTAAAAAAAAAAATTGCGGCTGGAACACCCCTTTAATGACTATTATAACATTTTGATAAATTTTTTGAACAATTTGTGTCTAGTGTGCTTACCTCTAAACAGTGCTGACTTTCTCACTTTAAAATCCCTCACTTTGGGAGAGCTATTGTCCCTCTTAATTGTTCTTTTCCTTTATTTTAATGGTATACTCAGCAGACCAAACGGGAGAAAATAAGAGGGAAGTATATTGTTAGGGTTTACATGCACTTTAAAAGAAAGCTTTGTGGCTCCTTAAGTGCATTTTCTAACATTTCTTGGTCAATTCTCAAATAGTTAGTGGTTGTGCATACATGTGGAGAGAGGAGTACAGCCAGGTCCAAGCTTCCAGAATTCATGCATTTTCATCTTACCTCTTGTGTACCTGTCTCCAGGTCCGTCATGCCAATCACTGAGAAATCCCCATAGCGGTCTCCATTCGCATCGATGGACACCTGACCGGCAATACCTGTGGAATGGCATGCAAGGAATTAGAAAACAAATTACTTCAAATACCTAAGTGTCCAAGTCAAACACAAAAAAGTGAGTCTGCAGATTTCTCGCAAGCGATACAACAGGAAATCTCATCAGACTCCAAGATTTTCATTGGCTTTACAAGCTGAATTGAAATTTCATCCCACTGTCTGCATTCCTAAAACCTGAAGCCTGCTTCGCCTTCAGGAACACAAAACTGGACCTTGTGTATCATGGATACTATGAAAAAGATACTATTAATGATGAGAGCATAGAGACTGAGTACTAGATCAAATTCACCTAGAGGATAAGCAAGCCATAAGCAACATGTCCATATATATAAAAATAATAATATTGCACAAAATAAATACATAGAGCTGTGCAGAAATCAATTATCTGACTATTTTAATCTAAAATTATAACTCCCAACTGCCCTTCCTTTACACCCAAATCCATCTGTTCTATTTTACTTAACAGCTATCATTTTAGTCTCTAGAAAATAAATATATCTAAATTCAAACTCTAACGAAAACTTTATATTCTTAACCACTTGCCCACCGGGCCTGTTTTTCAGATTCGGTGTTTACGAGACTAAAACTGTTTTTTTTGCTAGAAAATTACTTAAACCCCCCAAACATTATATATATTTTTTTCTAACACCCTAGAGAATAAAATGGCAGTCATTGCAATACTTTTTGTCACACCGTATTTGCGCAGCGGTCTTACAAGCGCACTTTTTTTGAAAAAAAAACACTTTTTTGAATAAAAAAATAAGACAACAATAAATTTGGCCCAATTTTTTTATATATTGTGATACATAATGTTATGCCGAGTAAAATGATACCCAACATGTCACACTTAAAAATTGCGCCCGCTCGTGGCATGGTGTCAAACTTTTACCCTTAAAAATCTCGATAGGCAACGTTTAAAAAATTCTACAGGTTGCATTTTTTGAGATGCAGAGGAGGTCTAGGGCTAGAATTATTGCTCTCGCTCTAACGATCGCGGCGATACCTCACTTGTGTGGTTTGAACACCGTTTTCATATGCGGGCGCTACTCGCGTATGCGTTCGCTTCTGTGCGCAAGCTCGTCGGGACGGGGCGTTTTACATTTTTTTTTTGTTTTCTTATTTATTTTTAATTAGTTTATAATTTTATACATCGAAATAAATAAAAAAAAAAATATCACTTTTATTCCTATTACAAGGAATGTAAACATCCCTTGTAATAGAAAAAAGCATGACAGGTCCTCTTAAATATGAGATCTGGGGTCAAAAAGACCTCACATCTCATATTTAGGCTTAAATGCAAAAAAAGAAAAAAAAAAAAAAGTCATTTTTCAAATCTCAGAAAAAAAAAATGTTTCTTTAAGACGCTGGGCGGGACTGACGTTTTGACGTCACTTCCGCCCAGCAGAGCTGTGGGGGACGGGTGGGGGCGATGTTTCCCTCACTCGTATCCCAACACAGCCAGCAAGAGGACCCGATCGCCTCCGCCGTTACCGACAGCTCCGGTAAGCGGCGGAGGGCGCGTGAGAGCGGCGGGAGGGGGGGGCCCTCTCCCGCCACCGATAACGGCGATCTTGCGGCGAATCCGCCGCTGGGACCGCCATTATCGTGTACAGCACTGCCCACGGAAAAGATGGATATCTCGGTTGTGGCAGCAGCTGCTGCCGTTACCGAGATATCCATCTTTAAAATCATGACGTATTTTTACTATGACACCGTGGGCAAGTGGTTAAGTTCGTTTTTGAAGAGTTTTTTTTTTTCCTGCCTTTGTTACTGTTGTAGAACTTTTCCCTAATTTTCTGTCCTACTGACACCCTGCCATGTCCTGACACATAGGATCCGGCCATTGGGAACAATTCAATGTGGTTTTCTAGCTGGATCTGTATTTGTTGGGGATATTTCCAGTAACTTCCTATTGCAGTATCAGGGGACAGTTAGTGTTAAGAAATCCCCATAATCTATTTTATGGGGGTGTAGATAGATCTTAAATCTTTCTTACGCTATTCAAAATTTCAAAAAATTAGATGGGTGGTTGGAATTTGGATATAAGGCCAGGTTTACACTGGTGTGATTTTAGATGCGACTTGGGTCACACAGAATAGCAGAACAATGGAAATCAAATACATTTTAATGGTACCTGTCCGCATCAATGCAGCGCAGATGTGATGCGACTTTGTGGCAGGATCCTGTGCTACTTTGGTGCGATGCAGTGCAATGTTCATAGACTTCAAGGGAAATGCATCAAAAATCCATCAATGCAGCCCCCCCCCCCCCAACTATTTTAATCTGCCTCCTCCAAAATTACATTTGCGGTACAGAATAGTATTTATTTCTTTTCCCTTGCCTGTGTGTGTAGGGTGTGAATGTATAGTATTCCACTGTGCTTTTAGATCTTTTGAAACATGTTAGGTGATGTATATATTTTGTCTCAATCCTATTGCTGCATTTTGGCATCTTGATATTGACCTCTTAATTGCCCAAGAGAAGACCTTTTTGAGAGCTTGACTACTGAAAAATTATTATATAGCACCACATCCCTTAATAAGAATGGAATAGAGGAACAAGATTTGTGGGAAATAAGACACACAAATACAAATAAAGAAACAAAATACATAGAAATGTCATAATCTTACAGATTTGGGCAGAAATCAAAGCTTAGGCATTGGTTTGGAAACTGACCAGTCTGGAAGATTATGACATTTCTTTGTATTTTTTTTCTTTATTTGTATATTTTTTGTGTCTTATTTCTTTAATATATTTTCTAATTTTAATGATCATATATATTGCGCCTGATATCAAAGTTCTCCTGAAGAAACCACCAAATGGCGAAACATGTAGAGACCAATCAGATGTGCATTTCATTTCTGTTTGTATATTTCAATGATCCATTATGTGAATGTTATTCCATGTATTTATTCCAAGAAAATGTATATATTTCTACCTGGTCTTTGCGCCTTTAACCACTTCAGACGCGCGCTATAGCCGAATGACGGCTACAGCGCGGACCTGAATATCCAACCCGCCGTCAATTGACGGCCACCCCTTTGGGCGTTCCCCGCACACGCTCCAGAGCGTGCAGCAGGGAAGCTCTGTGTTGGCTATGTCCCTTGGACACAACCAATCACAGATCGCGTTTGCGATGCGATCTGTGCAGCGAATGAGAGATGATCTCATATGTTAACATATAAGATCATCTCTCATTGCCGTTTTACACAGAGACAGCGTCCTGTCTCTGGAGAGGAGACCGATCTGTGTCCCTTGTACATAGGGACACATATCAGTTACCTCCCCAGTCACATTCCCACCTCCCCCCACAGTTAGAACACTATGTAGGGAATACATTTAACCCCTTCCTCACCCCCTAGTGTTAACCCCTTCAATGTCAGACACATTTATATAGTAATTAGTGCATATTTATAGCACTGATCGCAGTATAAATGTGAATGGAGCCAAAAATGTGTCAAAAGTGTCCGATGTGTCCGCCATAATGTCACAGTCCCAATAAAAATCTCAGATCGCCGCCATTTCTAGTAAAAAAAAAATAATAAAAAATAATAATTCTGTCCCCTATTTTGTAAGCACTATCACTTTTGCGCAAACTAGTCGCTAATTGCGATTTTTTTCTTTTACCAAAAATATGTAGAAGAATACGTATCGCCCTAAACTGAGAAAAAAATGTGTTTTTTTTTTTAAATTGGGATATTTATTATAGCAACAAGTAAAAAAAATTTGTATTTTTTTAAAATTGACGTTTTTTTTTGTTTATAGCGCAAATCCGTCGGCTCGCCCCTACACACGATCAAATCTGTCTGCTGAGACGGTCTGTCGGACCGTTTTCAGCAAATAGATTTGATCGTGTGTACGCAGCCTAACACTCAGATGTACATTGCCTGGGATTCACACTGCAAATATACAGATATGTGGCTGAACAGTGCCTTGAAAAAGTATTCACACCCCTTGATATTTTCCACATTTAGTCATGTTACAACCAAAAACATAAATGTATTTTATTGTGATTTTATGTGATAGATCAGCACAGTGGCACATTGTGAAGTGGAAGGAAAACTATAAATGGATTTTCATTTTTTTTTTTTTTATGAATATCTGAAAAGTGTGGTGTGCATTTGTATTCAGCCCCATTTACTCTGATACCCACTAACTAAAATCTAGTGGAACCAATTGCCCTCAGTCACCTAATTAGTAAATAAAGTCCACCTGTGTGTAATTTAATCTCAGTATAAATACAGCTGTTCTCTGAAGCCCTCAGAGGTTTGTTAGAGCATCTTAGTGAACAAACAGCACCACGAAAGGCAAAGGAACACATCAGCCAGGTCAGGGATAAAGTTGAGGAGAAGTTTAAAGCAGAGTTAGGTTATCAAAAAAATAACCCAAGATTTGAACAGGGAAGCTGTTCAGAGTTGATGGGAAGATGGAGCCAAATACAGGGCAATCTTAGAAGAAGACTTCAGACTGGGGCAGAGGTTCATCTTCCAGCAGGACAACAACCTTAAACATACAGCCAGAGCTACAATGGAATGGTTTAAGTCAGTGGTGTCCAAACTGTGGCCCGGGAGCCAGATGCGGCCCTTTGCTTGCTTTTATCTGGCCCTTGGGGCATAATTTCTCCTACTGGCACCAACAATGGGGACCAATGACCCCAACAAAGGGTCACAATTCTTCACAATGACACTAAGGATGGGACACAATTCCTCACGATGACACCAAGGATGGGGCATAATTCTTTACAATGACACCAATGATAGGGGACAATTCCTCACAGTGACACCAACAATGGGGCAAAGTTTTTCTCAATGACACCAACAAAGGGGCCCAATGACACCTGTGACACGATGGGTCACAATTCTTCCCACTGACATCAACAATGGGGCACAATTCCACCCACTGACACCACAGTTTTTCTCAATGACACCAACAATTGGACCCAGTGACGGGGCACAATTACTCTCACTAAAACAAACAATGGGGCGTTAATTTTTGCCACTGATGTCCAGACCTTTTCGACTCCCACTGACCCCTGTCCGGCCCTCGTAAACTCTGAAGGACAGTAAACTGGCCCTTTGCTTAGAAAGTTTGGAGACCCCTGGTTTAGATCAAAGCATTTACATGTGTTAGAATGACCCAGTCAAAGTCCAGACCTAAATCCAATTAAGAATCTGTGGCAAAACTTTAAAATTGCTGCTCACAGACGCTCTCCATTCAATCTGACAGAGCTTGAGATATTTTGCAAAGAGGAATGGGCAAATATTACACTCTATAGATGTGTAAAGCTGGTAGAGACATCCCCAAAAAGACGTGCAGCTGTAATTACAGTGAAATGCAGTTTTACAAAGTATTGACTCAGGGGGGCTGAATATAAATGCCCCCCCCCCCCACTTTTCACATATTTATTCGTAAAAAATTTGCAAAACTATTTTTCATTTTCCTTCCACTTTGCAATTATGTGCCACTTTGTGTTGGTCTATCACATAAAATCCCAATAAAATATATTTACGTTTTTGGTTGTAACATGACAAAATGTGGAAAATGTCAGGGGGTATGAATACTTTTTCAAGGTTCTGTAGACACAAGCGTAGCTTGCTATAGGATAGGCATTCTTGACTTTCTGAATTCAGGTCCACTTTAAGGTGAAAGGGCTGACCTACATATCTGCAAAAAGGCCATGCCTTTCCTTTAAATAACACCTTCTGTTTTCAACAGAATTTCAGTGGTAATGAAGACAGATTGCAGGTTAGCTATCAAAAAGAAAATAAATATTTTCGGCAGTCATCCTGAAATCTTGGTAGTCTTTCAAAGACCGATGAGCGCATGGAACAATACATGGATCCAGTAAAGAGCATCCCATTGTTTCCATATTGAAGATTAGATTTGGAAAGGCTTCTCAGTATTACGAGATAAGCAGCATATAACCTTGCAAAGCACAAGAGATCCAGAAAAAGGTCAAAGAACATTCTCCATTTGGATTGTATCAAACTCTGTATTTCACAGTCATGAAAAGGGAAAAAAAACTTTATGGTCAATGAGCAGATTAAATAAAAGCCAGTTTAATGTTGTGTTACTGTATAAAGGAGTATAAGAATGTTTCTTCCCAATTTTTGTACTTGCCATCTATCTTCTATCTCGGTGTAAAATTCATGCATTAACAAATTCTCACTTATCAGACATTTGTTTTAAAACCTGTCTACTAGGCCTAATTTTGTACAAAATACAGCAGCGTAATTAGCCACTGTGACCAATCCGGAAGCCGATCACATTAGTCTTGGCTTTTTCAAACTGTTCACAATAGCATTTCTGCTGACATAATGACAGGAACAAATTGTTGCTTGTTATTTTATAAACCGCTTGCCGACCACATCACTAGGGTGGCAAGGTGGCACTCCTGCGCTGGATCACGTACCTAGCACGTGATCCAGCACATCCCGGTAGGAGTTGCGCGTGCGCTCCCAAGCACAGTAGCGGGGCTGTGATTAGACACAGCACAAGCCAATTAGCGGGTGCCCGCCAATGAGTGTCTGCCAGCTCCTGCTGATCGGCAAGAAGAGACAAAGAACAGAGCTCTGCCTATGTAAATGAGACAGAGCTCTGATGGATGTCCTTTCCCTGCAATGGAGGGAAAGAAAATCCATCATATCTCTTAGTAAAAACAGCACAAACCGGGGGTTGATTTACTAAATGAATGAATGAATGAAAAACTTATATAGCGCGGCACATGCAAACTAAATCGTCTCTGGGCGCTCGTTGTTCTTGTTTTTCTTGACATCAGAAGAGCAGAGTTTTGATCAGTCTTCTGAAGGTCAGGTGGTTTTCCTCCAACCGAATGCTGGTTGGTAAAGCATTCCATAGTCTAGGACCTTGGACTGCAAACCTTCTTTCTCCTTTGGACTTGTATCTGGCTTTGGGTACCTTGACAAGGTTTTGGTTGGTGGATCGCAGAACGCGATTGGGATTGTGGGCTTTCATCTTTTCGCATAGATATTGCGAAGCCTTCCCATGGATGCACTTATGCGTCAGACAGAGGGCTTTAAAAGCAATTCTGTCCTTTACTGGCAACCAGTGAAGGGTTCTCAACGAAGGTGAGATTGATTCCCAGGGCTTTTTCCCAGTCACAAGTCTGGCGGCCGTATTTTGAACGACTTGCAGACGAGAGATTTGGTACTTTGGGAGTCCGAGGTAGAGGGCATTTGCATAGTCCAGTCTGGAGTTCACAATTGTTCCCACCACGACTGCTATGTCTTCTTTGGGAATAAATGGAATGAGTCTGGGTAGTAGACGCAGCAGATGGTGAGATCCGCTGACTACTGACCCTATTTGTGCGTCCATTGTCATGTTGGTGTCAAAGATGACCCCCAAGACTCTTGACTTTGGCGCTAGGGGTGATGATTTGGCCCAGAATGGGCGGAGGTGTCCAGGTTGTTGCAAGTTGATTCTTACGACTGGAGTGAAACAGAAGTTCTGTTTTGGAACTGTACTAAAGGCAAATACATTACCTGCCGTGAGAATGTGTTTTTAGCACGACAGCATCGCGCTGATTCTCGGCGACAGGGTGCCGATGTCTCGCACTCGCTGGAATAGTAAAAGCACATTCCAGCGAGCGCGTCATAGAAGCGACGGGGATCCGATGTGGATTCCCGCCAATTCTACCCGTGGGCGGCGTTTGATATGAATCCTGAGGGGGAGCTCCCGCCGGATTTTAAATAAAAATCCGGCATTGGTTCCCCCCTCAGGAGCATACCGGGCCCTTAGGTCTGTTATGGGTTCTAAGGAGACCCCCCTACGCCGAAAAAACGGCGTGGGGGTCCCCCCACAATTCATACCAGACCCGTATCCAAAGCATGCCGGCCGGCCGGTCAGGAAGGGAGTGGGGGTGAGCGAGTGCCCCCCCCCTCCTGAGCCGTATCGGGCAGCATGCCCTCAACATGGGGGGGTCAGGTGCTCTGGGGCAGGGGGGCGCACTGATTAGGCACACATTTAACCCTGTTTATCACCGTAGATCCCGAACAATCTGGAAGCAGGTCCTGTGACCCATTAGCCGATTGGCTGAAAGGAGAAGCGATCCTATTGAGCACTTAGGAGGAGGGAGGAGATGCACAGCGGAAGCCACTGTGATGCAATGGAGGAGATGCAGGGGAAGCCGCCATCTGGAGAAAGCGATGGCAGCGACCTAGATGGAATAAGTGCGGTGCTGGCGACCAACACCGTCCGGGGGAGGGGTGAGCTGTGGTTTGACCCAAATGTGGCGGGGGGGGGGGGGCAGTGGGGTGATGCGGGTGACCCAACCGACCTGGGGGGGTGACTGTGGGTGCATTGTTTGCCGCCGCCCGCCCCCCAAAGAATATACCACTAACTACCACTGCTGCACATATCAAACTTAACACCCCATGTACCCCTTCAGATGTGTAAACTTCTAGCTCACATACTTCTACAACTTGAAAAGCCCAGATAACACAAATAGATGGCAAAAATGCAATGCTTTAAAAAAAGCATTATAATTCTTCAAAGACACAGATTGAACTATATCTCACCCTGGGGACTGCATTGAATAAAAAGGTACAACTAACTGCTTTGATTTACCAGTCTGCAGGAAAGCGTAAAGAAGAAACACAGGATGCTTTCTTTTGTAATACACTACACTGTAGGAAGCCTATCTTTCCTTTCCATGTGTTTATATGCCTTGATTTTGGAGCAGCAAGCGGCTGGGTATGGCTTAGCCAGGTATAATGACCAATATTACTGGTTATGTGCATATATAGTTGTTGTTTTTTTTACATTTTGGACAGGGCAGGGAAGAGATTTTTTGCAGTCTGTGTATCCTTATGAAGTTTTCCCTTCATCTCTTGTGCCGGAAAGGAAATTTCCCATAGTGAGAGGATTTCCCTCTTAGACAGTTGTCACAGGAACAGATGTTCCCATTAGAAGATTTCCTCTCGCCTCTTGTTCTACTGAAACTCTAAAGTTTTGGATTTCCCCTAAGTTTCTGTCCCAGAGACAATAATCACCAGAAAAAAAAACTAGGTAAATAAAGAGGGAAACCTTCTCAATGGGACAAAGACAGCAATAAAAACTGTCAGAGGGCCTATTCCTTCCATGCTCCAAAAAAAAAAAAAAAAAGTTTTGCATTTGAAACATGTTAATTCATATTATCGTCTTGAAAAAAAAATGCATTTATTAATATCTACTTTTGCACAGCCCTTTCATGGCAATCAAAGACAGTGCACACATTTCTAAAACCATTTCATAAGTGTGTCAGGTTTAATGCATGGCAAATAAACTCCCAGAGCCCTGTCCAAGGAGCCCCATCCATTTTTCCTTATATACTGCAGAGGTTACATAAACTGTAGCTGGTATGCCTCAGCAAGACTTAAGAGTAAGCGAATGGGGGTTCTTCACCTAGCACTAGTCTGGGTAAAGCCTTCTAAAACATACACAAATGTTATACTAGGTATACCCTCCAGAATATAGTAATACAAACTGAGAAAGTTAAACTCCTAAACAGACAACTCAAGGCTAATCCAGATTTTAC
Organism: Rana kukunoris; assembly: GCA_029574335.1. Lineage (NCBI taxonomy): Eukaryota > Metazoa > Chordata > Amphibia > Anura > Ranidae > Rana > Rana kukunoris. The sequence continues at coordinate 53,479,726 of CM056049.1, forward strand.
TTTCGGCCATGCCATGGGGGGCCTCTGCAAGGATGGACTTTGAAATTCTCCTGGATTTGGGTACCTACAGACATGATTTGATAGTTACCTTTCCAGGTTTTGGTGTGGAGGCCTTGAGCCCTGCTAGTTATGTTAGTTATGGAGGTTATTTAGTAATCTGTCAGGGCTGGGCTTAGCCCTTCCTTCTCTGAGCTGGCTGCTTAGCTGTCTGCTAATTGCCAGCTTCTATCTATCCACAGTGACTCACCTGTTGATGATCCTGCTCATCAGTCCTGCCTACTTAAGCCATCCAGCTCAGTTGATCTCTGCCTTCGCCTTGGTCAACATCACAGAGACTATCTCCTGCATTCCGATTGAAGACTTGCTTGGCTGACATTCCTTCTGGCTCCAGATCCAGCTTGCTGTCCTACTACGTTTATCCAAGGCTCTCTGACATTTGGCTTGGCTGACTATACGATCCGGTTCCTGAACTTTGGCTATGTTTTGACTACCCTTATTCGGTTTACCTTTTTATTATTCTTATTAAGCAAGTGTGATTTAATTGTACTTCTGTCTCGGTCTGATTCATGGTTTCTGACATAATCAAAATGGTTATATAATCTATCATGACTACCACGTTTCCCATCAATAGGTCAGCATCACCCTCCTGCATCAATCTCCTTTTTTCTACCTTCTCCATTGACATAACCTTGTGTGGTCAGTAGAGAATGCCTACATGTTAATGAGGACTCCTAGTCTTATGAGATTTGGTGATGTCACTAAGTGGTTGTTTCTGTCCTTCTTGCCGGAGAAAAGCTGCACCATAGGATTTACAGACAAGCATCTCTGTGTTTATGGTTTATTACGCATGTAGATCTATGCTTTTTCTACTTCTTTTCTTGTTTCTTAAACATTCTCCCACCAGTCATCAGATCAACAGTCACCAATTTGCCAACTCTGATACAAGGAAGAAAATACTTGAAACATGACGTATGTCTCCACACAGAGGCATGTAACTAGATGTAGGCAGTAATGGGAAAAAGATGGCTGCAGAGAGACCACAGGCAATAATTGTGATTAGTCCTCTGTTCCCTTTTTCAGGCACAGAATTCACAGTAACTGTAGTTTTTAACAAAAGAAAATCACAGTACTTACTACAAAGACACTGGCATAACTGTACCTTCATATGTTCTGTTCCACATCCGATGAACCAGTTTATCTCCATCTTTTTTGCTAAAACCACTCTTCAATAGTTCATGTAATGCTATCGCATATAGGATAATAGCATCATGGAATCCTTCCACAAACATATTGACCTGAAATAGAAAAAGGTAAGATGTAAAGTGTATACTGAGCTGATTAACACATGGCACATATTTAATGCAAAAAGTGAAAAAACAACGCACCTTCATACAGGGTTCATAAACTGAATCATGCACTATGAAGTATTATGAGTATTAAAGTAGAGCTATAGGCAAAACTTATTTTTTTCATTTTGGATAGAGTAAGGGAGAGTTATAAACTATCAGTTTATTTTCGCCATATGTATCCCATTAACTTTTACTTCCTGCCCCACTGCCAAAACAGGAAGCGAGAGATAATCCCCACAAATTAAGGGAATTTCTTGAGGTCCCCCAGGTCACCAGAATTAGTGTTCTTGCTGGGCCCCTCCACTGCAAGAAGATAGTGGAGGGGCCCGGCAGAAAACATGAGAGAGCGCGGAGAAGAGAGCGAAGAGTCGGAAGAGACCCCCGGATTTGGAAGAAGACCCCCAAAGTCGGAAGAGACCCCCGAAGTCGGGAGAAGACCCCCGGAGCTGCCTAATAAATTACTTTAAAAACATGTGTAGTGTGTTTTTTTCTTGACACTTTTTCCCCCCAGGTGAATGGGTAGGGGTACAATGTTTCCCATACTCATTCACATAGGATGGGGGGTCGGGATCTGGGGGCCCCCTTATTAAAGGGGGCTCCCAGATTCTGATAAGCCCCCCACTCGCAGACCCTGACAACCAATGGCCAGGATTGTCGGGAAGAGGCCCTGTCCTCATCAACATGGGGACAGGGTGCTTTGGGGTGGGGGGCACTCACCCCCCATGTTGAGGGCATCCGGCCTGGTATGGTTCAGGGGGAGGGTCGCTCGCTCGTCTCCACCCCCTTTCCTGACCGACCGGGCTGCGTGCTTGGATAAGGGTCTGGTGTGGATTTTGGGGGGCCCCATGCTGTTTTTTCGGCATAGGGGTTCCCCTTTAAACCCGTACCAGACCCAAGGGTCTGGTATGCTCTTGGAGGGGGAACCCATGCCGGTTTTTTATTTAAAAATTGGCGTGGAGTTCCCTCTCAAGATCAGCACAGCACAAGTCGCATGCCAAAGTCGGATCATGCAAGACGGCGTTCCGACTTTGATCCGACTTCAATGATATTCAATGGAGTGAATTAGACATGTGCAGACTGGAATATTTCGTTTCGTTTTTTCGTTTTCGTTTGGAAAATAAATGTATTTAGTTACTCCCGAAAATCGTTTTGATTTATTTCGTTTTTCGTTGGGGAATAGCTTTCGTCCGAAAATCCAATAATACTTGGTTTCTGTCGAATGGTCAAAAGAATATTCTGCGGAACGTCGAATCTTTACGCCGAATCGTACATTTCCGTTCGAATATTCCGCCTACAAGAATTCTAATGTTGTATGACTAGTAATAATGTCGAATCTATTCTCTATAATGTCGAATCTATTTTCTCATAAATCAAAAGCTATTCTCTGTAATGTCGAATCTATTATTTCTATAGTGTTGAATATTTTCTCTATAATGTCGAATCTTTTCTCTATGATGTCGAATCTTTTCCATATAATGTCGAATCTTTTCCCTATAATGTTGAATCTTTTCCCTATAATGTCGAATCTTTTCTCTATGATGTCGAATCTTTTCTCTATAATGTCGAATCTCCCTATATCGAATTTTTACCGCAACGAAAACGAAAATAAAGCATTTTTTAGGTCGGATCTTTCGGTTTTTGTTTCTTGCGCTAACAAAAACGAATGCACATGTCTAGAGTGAAGTAGGATCAAAGTCGGACCAAAGTAGTACAGGGAGCATTTTCAAAGTCGGTCCGACATGTGTCAGACCAGTTAAGACAGCTCCCATAGGGAAACATTGATTTTCACACGTCATGCGACATGAGCTCCGAATGTTGGAGCGTTTGTCGGACCAGTGTGAACCCGGCCTTAGGCAGTGAAGAGGGTGATGATTGAGGAGTTGATTGAAAAAATCCAAGTAAATAATAATTAGTTAGGCATAGAAGGAGGAGAGGTATATCACCTACAGCAATGTTTATCAACTCCTTTTCTCAAATACCACAAAACAGGTCATGTTTTTAGGATCTCTCTCAGATGAAATGGCTGCTGTAAATACTATGGCAGTGAAACTGATCAAATCACCTGTGAAAATAATGGAAAATCCTGAAAATATGACTTGTTGGGGGTACGTGAAGACTGGGGTTGAGAAACATTGACCTATGGGACACTAGTAAAAAAAACAGGGGCTCACTGAGATCCTAGGGGTCATGTCTAAAAGCTTTGCTAGTGTCCAATGACCTGAAAGTCTATGACTACCCAGCCTGTGACCTGTGCTGTACCTAAGATATTTACTTTATAAATTGACTTGGAAATGCTGAAATAATCACATGTTTATCCTACCATTTATCCTACTTCCACACTGGCTATACCCCATACAGTTAGAATCTTTATTTTGTTTGTGAATCACCCCGTACCTATGAAAGGTCAGACCAAGTGTTCCCATATTCTGTAGCACTTGAAAACGCAACTTGTGTGCAGCTTCAAGCTTCAACCTCAAGTGTAATCTTTATCTTCTTAATGTACTCCACATATACTGTATGTAACATTAAGCAATGGTAATGTAACAGTGGCTGGTCAGTCCAGAAATTTGCAGTTTGGGTTGGGTAAAAAAAATTCTGTTATCTCATTTTGAGACATGTTTGTTTTATCATTGCTCCCACTCCACCACAGCTGATTCTGGATGCTATTCAAAATACCATCCCCAGACCAAAACCCTAACAAACCTATCTACTCTGTGTTGGCTGCTGAGCTCTGCTATGGGAATGCTTTCATAGTCTAAAGATATTTAAAAACCCATTGATAGGAGAATAAGCAACATGTCAAATCCTAAACAGAGAGGAACACTGAAAAAAGACCATTCTAATGATATAAAGTGAATATTAATGTTCAGCTCTAGATAAAGGTAGGTCTGTGGATGTGGTGTATCTGGATTTTGCAAAGGCATTTGATACAGTTCCCCATAAACAGTTACTATACGTTTACTGAGGTCTGTTGGCATGGACCATAGGATACGTTCCTGGATTGAAAACTGACAACAGGGACGGGTCTAAAAAGTGGTGATAAAAAGTACTCAGAATGGTCCGGAGTGATCAATTGTGTCCCCCGGAGATCTGTCCTGGGACTAATTTGGTTTAATTTATTTATAAATGATATAGAAAATGGGATAAATAGCTCAATCTCAGTATTTGCAGATGATACAAAGCTAAGCAGGGCAATAACTACACAGCAAGATGTGGGAACCTTACAACAAGACCTAAATAAACGAATGGGGTGAGCAAATTACATTTAGTGCTAGCTGCTACCAGAGAGAGAGATATAATTTTTCCCCCCTGTACAAATCATTAGTAAGACCTCATCTGGAATATGCAGTTCAGTTTTGGGCATCAGTTCTCAAAAAGGATATCAGGGAACTGGAGAAAGTGCAGAGAAGGGCAACCAAACTGATAAGAGGCATGGAGGAGCTCAGCTATGGGGAAAGATTAGAGGAACTGAATTTACTCACTCTTGAGAAGAGGAGAATAAGGGGGGGATATGATCCACATGTACAAATATATAATGGGTTCTTATAGTGAATTTGGTGTTGAGTTATACACTTTACGGTCAACCCAGAGGACAAGGGGGCACTCTTTACGTCTAGAGGAAAAGAGATTTCATCTCCAAATACGGAAAGGTTTCTTCACAGTAAGAGCTGTGAAAATGTGGAACAGACTCCCTCCAGACGTGGTTCTGGCCAGCTCAGTAGATTGCTTTAAGAAAGGCCTTGATTCTTTCCTAAATGCACATAATATAACTGAGTACTAAGGTTTGTAGGTAAAGTTGATCCGGGGTAAATCCGATTGCCTCTCGGGGGATCAGGAAGGAATTTTTTTCCCCTGCTGTAGCAAATCATGCTCTGCTGTTTTTTTTTTGCCTTCCTCTGGATCAGCTGTGGGTATGGAGTTGGGTGTATGGGATGTACTGTGTTTTTTATTTTGTTTGTTTAATTTTTTTGTGGTTGAACTGGATGGACTTGTGTCTTTTTTCAACCTAACTATGTAACAGCGGTATTTAGCGTCAAAGTACCGACATACAGCTACGGTGATTTGCGGTAAGTGGTTAAAGTGATTGTAAACGATCACCTTGTAAAACAACTCATTCAGCTTAAAATAGAAATGAAAGAAAAAATATTTTAGTATAGATATAAAAATACAGTATAAATACCTTTTTTCCTTTTTTTTTTTTTTTTTTAATAAGTGATCGCATTCCCTCTATTCTCAGCTGCATAAGAGCTGGTGGGAGGAGAAACAACAGCACATTGAGCTTCCCAATGAATGGCTGTGCAGCGGGGGCGTGTCAGGGAAAGTCTGATTATTGGAGGAGAGCAGACTGTGTTTCCAGTTCAGCTAGAGAACTGACCACAGGGTGTTCTCCTGCTTAGTGCGGTCAGTTTTTAATAGGAAAGAAGAAGGACTGGCAGGAACACCAGGGATTTTACACAAAGGAAGCAATACAAAGAGATCAGGATCAGGGGTGTTGCTAGGTCTACAAAAGATCTGAGGCTAGAGCCCATAGCAGCGAAGTAATGAAAGTCATATGGTTGGGCAGACATACACATGTATATGTATGTGTCCTCTGTCCCCTGCACCCCACCATAGTGTCCTCTGTCCCCTGTATCCCACCATAGTGTCCTCTGTCCCCTGCACCCCACCATAGTGTCCTCTGTCCCCTGCACCCCACCATAGTGTCCTCTGTCCCCTGCACCCCACCAAAGTGTCCTCTGTTCCCTGCACCCCACCAAAGTGTCCTCTGTTCCCTGCACCCCACCACACAAACACACACTGTAGGTAGAACTCTCTTACCTTACACAGGTGTACAGCAAGCAGAGCATCTGAGATCGTCATCACAGGGCTGGATGGGGGCAGGAACTACTGAAGTTAACTTTTCACATTAACAGGCTGGTGATTGGTTGGTAGGATTGTCCGGCAATCAATCACCTGCTGTTTAATGAAAAAAACTCCTGCGGTTCCCGCCCCCATCCAGGCCTACAATACTGGCCGCTCACCGTTGTCCAATGAGAGGACAGCGGTAAAAAAGGTCCGCAGGCCGGGTAACCACATTCAGCGGTGGTGGGCCGGGTGTTGACCCCTGCCCTAGAGACTCGAGGCTATGGGCCCCAGATTCGGGGCTATAGCCTCAATAGCCGCCCTCTAGCGACGCCTCTGATCAGGATGCTTTCTCATACAAGTACATGGTACAGCAGGCACATATCAGGAATATAAAGTTTTGGGGTAACAAATACTCCTGTGAATGAGGACTTACATATAAAATGCTCAAACATGGCTGCCCCCAATTTATTACAAAACAAGGTTATTAAACGAACACTCAGTAAGATAATATACATCATACAGATCACATACTGCATATACAATATCTCAAATATTGTAACAAGACTAAATTTTTTATTGAAAAGAAAAGGATTGCGATGCAATGAAAGTGAATTGAGCACCAGATGCAGAAACATACTTGCAGCTGATATCGGGGAGGAATAGCTGGAAGGTTATTCTAAGCCCATGCAAGTTAGCAATAAAAAGTGTCAGTGTGCGCGAATGTTCACTGTTTATTATTGCTGTGGGCAGAAGCAGGCCGTTACTCAAGAAATGTGGTCTGGTTATTGTGAACAGACTCGTACATACTACACTTCACATTTTTTCCCACGGGCTTTTAAAGTTGTTCATTAACCCGATGCCGCTGCATAATGGGTAATAATTTTTGCTTGGACATGTCTTTATTTGGTAAAAGGGGGAGAAGGTCTGTCTAGATGGGAAAGACAATTTGCAACAGATTTTGGTGCTAAAACTACGCACATAAAACACTGCTTATGATCTACTGTATACTGGAACCCTGTTGTCAGATAAAGAGACTTTGTATTTTAACCACTTCCATACCAGGCACTTACGCACCTTCCCGCCCAAGCCAATTTTCAGCTTTCAGCACTGTCGCACTTTGAATGACAATTGCGCGGTCATGCTACACTGTACCCAAACAAAATTGGCGTCCTTTTTTCCCCACAAATAGAGCTTTCGTTTGGTGGTATTTGATCACCTCTGCGATTTTTTTTTTTGCGCAACAACTAAAAAAAGACTGAAAATGTTGAAAAAAATAAAAAGTTTTGATTTTTTTCCTGTTAATTTTTTTGTAAATACGTTTTCTCTTTCAATTACGATCACTGATATGGCAGCACTGATGGGCACTGATGAGGTGGCACTGATGGGCACCGATGAAGTGGCACTGATAGGCGGCGCTGGTATGCGGCGCTGGTATGCGGCACTGATAGGAGGCACTAATGGGCACTCATAGGCGGCACTGATGGGCACTGATGGGCGGCACTGAAGGGCACTGATGGGTGGCACTGGGCACTCCTAGGCGGCACATATGGGTGGCACTGATGGGTACTTATGGGTGGCACAGATGGGCACTGATAGGTGGGCACTGGGCATGGATTGGCACTGTGGGGTGGCACTGATCGACACTGTGGGGTGGCACTGATAGATCCATGTTGCAAATCAGTGCCCATTTGTGGGCACTGACTGGCATATTTTTTTTTTTTACTTTTTTTTTTGCCCCCTTTTTTTATTCCCTGGTGGTCTAGTGTGGGCTTTCCTGGTGGTCCAGTGTGGCGATCCGAGGGGGAGCTGCGCTGATAAATCAGCGCGAACCCCCCCTGTCACGAGGGCCGCCGATGGGCTCCCCTCTACTCGCGTCTGTCAGACGCGCGTGAGGAAGAGCCGTCAACGGCTCTTCCTGTTTACATCGTGATCAGCCGTCATTGGACACGTCTGATCACGTGGGAAAGTGTCTCCGTGAGAGACACTTTACCTAGATCGGTGTTGCGGGGTGTCAGACTGACACCCGCAACAACGATCGCCCCGATGCGCGCCCCCGGGGGCGCGCAGCGGCTCAATGTCCTGACGACGTCATATGACGTCCAGTCAGGAACTAACAACCACTTTGCCGACGTCAATTTATCATTGGCGGGCGGCAAGTGGTTAACCACATACGGGGCATTTTTACCGCCTTCCTGCCAAGGCCAATCTTCAGCGCTGTAACATTTTGAATGACAATTGTGCGGTCATGCAATGCTGTACCCAATGCTGTACCCAAATGATTTTTTTCCCCACAAATAGAGCTTTCTTTTGGTGGTATTTGATTACCTCTGCGGTTTAAATTTTTTGCGCTATAAACAAAAAAAGAACAACCATTTTAAACAAAAACTGGGTTTCCCTATCTCATGAATAGTGTACCATTGCCAAGAAAAATCAGGCAGGAAAGATGGTGAGTGACTACTGGAGCCTGGATCTATTATCGCTGGAGAATGGCACACTACCATTGGGTGAAGTTCGAAGAGGACCTAGAATGTCACCCGACTATCTAGAAGTCTTCATAAAAAGGTAAGCGTAAAAAAAAAAAACGAATCACTGATTGGAATGAATGTTTTCATGGTACAAATGGAATAAAAGTTCACAGATATATTATATGTTTTTTTATCCTTATAAAAAAAAAAAGGCTGCCAACTATGGTTCCTGGATATAAGACAGTGTTGGGCCATGCTGTGTATATTTTAGGCATGAATTATTGGCTGAGCGTATGTTACACAATAATTACACAAATAGGATTAATGTTATCTTAACATTCTTTGCATTAAATAATCTCCTGTAATTACAGTATTGAATACGGCATTAGCAGTATTTAAGGATGTGTTGATACACGTTTAATTTAAACACGTTAAGAACGGTCATTAAAGCGGAGCTCCACCCAGGAAAACAACATTTTCCCATGTTGTTTAAAAAAATAAAATAAAAAAAACCTGAAAAAAATAAATAAAATACTCACCCGAAATACCTGTTGCTATGCGGAAGTCCGTAATCTGCCTCTTCCACTCCGTGGTGCCTTTTCTTCTTGTCCTTCTCCTTGTGAATGGGGCGCGCTGCTTTCTGGGAACTGTGTGTGTTCTCAGAGAGCAGCGCGCCCATTCACAAGCCAGCGTGAGACTCACGCAGGCGCAGTAGGAAATGGGCAGTAAAGCCATACGGCTTCACTGCCTGTTTCCCATAGTGTGAATAGCGGCGCGGGACCCGAAGCGATCGTGGGACCGGCATCGGGGGGCCCATCAGCGCGGGCAAGTAGGACAAGGTAAGTGTCCTTATTTAAAGTCAGCAGCTACACTGTTAGTAGCTGCTGACTTTAAAAAAAAAAAAAAACGCGGCTGGAGCTCCGCTTTAATTTCACTGGTTTGCTGATTTTATATGCTGGATTTTCACTAGATATTGACTTTTGAGTTCATTACCTATTGTAAATTTTGTTTGAATACTGCTATTGCACACTTTATTATATATGAGCACATGTTTAAAGTGGAGTTTCCATCCCAATTTTTTTTGTTATTATTGTGCTCATTAGACCTAAAAAAAAGGAAAGAAATTACATTTTTATTTTTTTTACTCATCTGGAAATGCCTGTTGCTATGCGGTCCCACGAAATCTGCCTTTTGAAATCACCTAGGATTCTGACATCATCTCCCTATAATGCTCCTGGGAAATGTGTGTCATCATTTCCCAGGATGCAGTGCGCTGTCCAATTATCACTCCCCATCCAAGACTTCCAGGAAGTAAGTGCTTGTTGGCTTCACAATGCCCACAAGCAAAATAGCAACGATGTGGATGGAGTTTTATAAACTTTATTTTTTTAATAACTATGCGGAGCGGCGGCGGATTTTAAAATAGTAAGTGACCGGATTTATATTATAAAAACACATGATGAAAGAACATACATTTAAAAAATGCTAATTGTGGTTGGAACTCCGCTTTAAGTTGCGTCAATTTATATGTAGCGCTGTCTTGTCCGATTTGTTTTTGTATGACTTTATATGCTGTTTGGAAAAAATCTGCATAGAAATAGCAAAATCTTGCGTAAAAACAGTAAAAAATTATGTTAGGTTAGAGAGCACATAGGTTGATTCTTTCATATGTTGAACTAATCAAGGTAAGGGTAAAGGCATCAATATTATACAGCTGCCTGAAAGTTTCATTCCATTTATGTAGTGACCGTTTTCTACTCTAAAGCCAGGTACACAAGGGTCTAATGTCAGGAGACATTGGCTAGTTAAAAAAAAAAAAAAATATCTACTTTCTTGATTTGGACTACTAGAACCTACTCCTCTCCACATCTCAATTACATAGAGAGACAAGGTTGCATAGTTCATAAAAGATGGTTTGCAAAATGATTGAGAGTGCAGTTTAGTGCACAGAAAGTTACAAGAATACTGGATTTTATTCAGGATCAACAGGTATTTTTCAGTACTTGCATACAATGGCCCGGATTCACAGACATCGGCGCACATTTATGCCGTCGTAGCGTATCTCTTCTACGGAGAGGCAAGCACTGAATTCAGCAAGCTATTGCTCCCAACTCTGTGCCGGCGTAGCGTACATTTCGAAGGCACAAGCTGGCGTAAGTGGAAGTGGGCTGGAAGTGGGCGTGATCCATGCTAATGAAGCGGGACCCCATGCAAATGATGGGCCGGGCACCAGACAAGTACTTAAAATGAACTGCGCATGCGTCGAGACGTGGACGTATCCCCGTGCGCATGCGCACAACCACGTCGGAAAAACTGCCTAAGACATGCCGGATCACTGTGTACACTGTTAACGTAACCTACGCCCAGCCAGACCCACGTCGGTCCATATTCACAGACTTTCAACGTAAAATACGAAGGCTTGTGTTCCCTGGTCCATACCTTTGCATGGGTTGCGCCTCATCCATGGGGAATAAAGTACGCAAACCGTGTATATCATGCGCCGGGTGCAATATTTGCGCCCACGCCACGCCGGCGTAAGTAAGATACTTCGGGGAAGGATGGCCTATTTTTAGGCGTATCTTGGTTTGTGACTCTGGCGCACACATACGCCGGGCGCATATTTATGCTACGCCGGGAAAAGGTGAGTTACGTTGGCGTAAGTGCTTTGTGAATCCGGGCCAATGTACTTAACCTGAAAAAGAAAGCAAATGAGGCCATGAGGACTGGTAAGCTGCAATATGTGAAATGTCTGTTCTTGGGTTTCAATATACTTTACTACTACTACTTTTCTTTGCTAAAGATTTTAGTAGCTGAGTATTTGCAATCGTTTTTTGAAATGTCCATACAACGAGCAATGTTAAGAGCTCCAACTTTACACAACAACCTGCTAAATGGCAGAAACCTGGTACACACAATGAGATTATCGGACGAATGATCATACATTTTTTTTTGCATGTTAGCATCCATATGGAAAATGAAGAGGCTATTAAAGTTCAAAAATTCTCATAAAACAGAATAAAATTTTGGAAGTGATGTGTTGTATTTTTGGGCAAAAACTGTACTTGTTAACCACTTGCCGACCGGCTCGCGCCGATATACGTCGGCAGAATGGCACGGCAGGCAAAGCAATGTCTCAGACAGCCCACGATTGCCGTGTGAAGAGGCAGAACAGGGAAATGCAAAATGTAAACAAGGCATTTCCCTGTTCTGCCTACTGATATGACAGGGATCTACTGCTCCCTGTGATCGGGAACAGTGATAGCTGTCATGTCACTGATAGCCCATCTCCCCCACATTTAGAATCACTCCCTAGGACACACTTAACCCCTTGATCGCACCCCAGTGTTTAACCACTTCCCTGCCAGTGCATTTACACAGTAATCAGTGCATTTTTATAGCACTGATTGCTGTGAAAATGACAATGGTCCCAAAATAGTGTCAAAAGTGTCCGATGTGTCCGCCATAATGTTGCAGTCTCGATAAAAATCGCAGATCACCACCATTACTACCAAAAATATGTAGAAGAATACATACCGGCCTAAACTGAGGGAAAAAATATTTAAAAGAAAAAAATTGGATATTTATTATAGCAAAAAGTTAAATACATTGGCCCGGATTCACGTAGATCGGCGCATCTTTATGCCGGCGTAGCGCATCGTCTTTTCGCTACGGCGGCGCAACATTGAGAGGCAAGCATGCTATTCACAAAGAATATGCGCTCAACATTGCGCCGGCGTAGCGTATAGTTGTCGGCGTAAGCCAGCGTAAGTCAAAGTAGGTGGAAGTGGGCGTGCTATATTAAAATGAAACGTGACCCCATGCAAATGATGGGCTGAGATTCAAAAAATGAACTGCGCATGCGTCGTCTCTTGGACGTGAATGTAACCTACGCACAGCCCTATTCACATAGTACTATGTAAACGACGTAACGGCTGTTCCCTGGTCCATACCTTTGAATGGGTTGCGCCACCTATATGGTGGAATAACTTTACGCCGGACGTAACCCTTACACAAATCGCTTAAAACATGCGCCGGGCGCAAGTACTCCATCTCCCTCATTTGCATCGAAAATGGGAGTTCCAAAGCGTTGAGCGTAACTATGCGCCCGGTCGGATGAAGTCAGTTTTTTGGCGTATCTTAGTTCTACGGGTCCGGCACATTGATACGACGAAGCACATTTGTACTTATGCGGCGTATTTCGAGATATACGTCGGCGTAAGTGCTACGTGAATCCGTGCCATTGAGTTTTTTTCAAAATTGTCGCTCTTTTTTTGTTCATAGCGCAAAGAATAAAAACCTCAGAGGTGATTAAAAACCACCAAAAGAAAGCTCTATTTGTGGGGGAAAAGGACGTTAATTTTGTTTGGGTACAACGTTGCACGACCGTGCAATTGTCAGTTAAAGCGACGCAGTGCCGAATCGCAAAAAAATTACCTGGTCATTGGGCAGCCAATTCGTCCGGGGCTGAGGTGGTTAAATGAAAATCGTACGATTTGGTATCATACAAGAGAAAAAAGTTGTGTCTGTCCCTTTGGATAACGATAGCTGTGTACTAACGAGCAGATTATCATACGATCGCTTCGAAAGCAGTGTGCTTTGTACGATTTTCTGATCGTGTGTACAGGCCTTCTAACTGTTGCTGATTTTGTATTAAACAAAATTATTGATTCCAGATTCCTGTTATGCAAAAAGCCTGTTATGCAAGTAAAAAAAATAATGTAATTATTATTCGCATTGTACAGCACTGTCTTTTCTGGCCTAATGACTAATTAACTTGGCCAATGACAACAACTGCAACAGCTCTAGAGTCGATCACGTACACAGTAAAATATTTACTTAGGAGCTTACAAAGAAACTGCATCTCCCACATAGTCAGTTGAGATGTTGCAGCACGTTTCTTCACTAAGAGATAACATTTGTCTCCATAATACAGCTGGTTCCACTGTCATTTCCCCCATGAGATATGTGCATGGATCATATAGTCTTCCTTGCTGCTGGGCCATCCTGTATGACGTGCTCCAAGCTCTAGTGAATGGGTGATGACAATATAATTGCATGCACAGAAAATGTTGTTGTACAAGTAAAACTAAATATTCATGACACTTTCAGAAATTATTTTGGCAGGTTAAACAGATAATTCAATGCATTAAAAGCACAATTAACCTCCCTCTCATTAGATTTTTAAGAGATCGGTTCATCTAAAAGTGATCATTTTGCTAGACATGTTGAGCCGAATCAGCCTTTACCTTCTGACAGGTATATGTTTTAGATATTACTACAAAGAGTTCTGATGTTTTTCAACTCTGTCCTTGTCCACCTGAAAGTTTTTAGCACCCAATTTTGTGTGTTACGAGTTGGACCCCCAAATAATAGTCACAGTAATTCAAATGCATCTACCAGAAATGGAACACCAGACATTCTAAAGTCATTTAAAGTCTTCTTTAAACAAAATTTCCTAAATCCTGGATCCCACATGCCACAGCAATGTAAGGATCTTATAGCTAACCTATAGGGTGAGGGAGAGTGTTTTCAATATCATAATCCATGCCCTTCTCTTCTTACATCTTCTCATAAGAGAATTTGCACAATATGTGCCAGGATGCACCACATTGTATAAAGATGGCAGCATTCTCCTTTTGTATCTTTCTTTAGATCTTGTCAGGGCTGGGCTCAGCCCTTCCTTCTCTGAGCTGGCCGCTCAGCTGTCGGCTTATTGCCAGCTCCCATCTCTCCACAGTGACTCACCTGTTGATGATCCTGCTCGTCAGTCCTGCCTACTTAAGCCTTCCACCTCAGATGATCTCTGCCTTCTTCTTGGTCAACATTGCAGATACTACCTCCTGCGTTCCTGTTGAAGACTTGCTTGGCTGACATCCCTTCTGGCTCCTGATCCTGCTTACTGTCCTACTACATTTATCTCTGGCTCTCTGACTTTGGCTTGGCTGACTATCCGATCTGGTTCCTGAACTCTGGCTATGTTTTGACTGTGCTTACTCTGTTTATCTTTTTATTATCATTATTAAACAAGTGTGATTTAACTGTACTTCTGTCTTAGCCAGATTCATAGTTTCTGACAGATCTTTAGTCAATGTTTAGTTTTTCTGGATGCCAGACTAGCTGGTTTCCTCAGAAAGCTACCCATCCATGATTACTTTTCCATTTTATGGAGACAGGTGGCCACTCATGGCTAGCCATTTTTTTTAAAGAAAGTTGTTCATCCATGACTAGCTATTTTTTCTGGGGATAGCTGCCCATCAATGACAAGCCATTTTACCAAACACAGCCTCCCATCCATAACTAGCCATTTAGCTAGAAAGAGCTTTCAGACGCCACACGTGGCAATGTTTCAGACCCCAAACGTTGCTAAACGTGGATAAATGTGGTAACCCGCGTTTAGCCGTGTTTCGTTTATAGGTGTTTTTTGTTTTTGGCTATTTAAAAAATATTTATATTTTTTTAAACACTTCTAAATGCAAAATGTGGCTAAATGCGGCAAAATGCCGTTAAACGCGGCAAGACGGACGTTTTAAATGTGGGTTACTATCTGTCAAAATAAATAGTTACGGAGAGGTTGTAAAGATGTCCTGTGTATATAAAGCCTAATCCCCCGTACACACGAGCGATGTTCCCCTCGGGAAAAAAAAACCTGAAAAAGTCTGATGGGGCATACACACGGTCGGGATTCCCGGCCAAAAGCTCTCATATGACTTGTTCCAAAGGGGCATTAGAAGCAGCTGGGCATTTTTTTTCAACTACTCCAAAACTCTCCTCTATGTTATCTTATCAGTACACATACACAGGGTCGTTTACAGTTGAGGCATTTCAAACGACAAACGTGGCCAAAACTCAGTAACTCGCGTTTAGCAGCGTTTCATTTACAGATATTTTTCATTTTAACCCAATTTTATTTGTTTTTTCCAAACGCTTCTAGACGCAAACGCGGCTAAACGCAGCATGTAAACGCGACTAAACAGTCGTTTTGAGACGCTGGTTTCTTGCTGTCAAGTTAAATCATTCAGATGCTTATTTACAAATGATCAGAACCTTCCTGCTCTACTGACAGTTCATTTGCAAGGAAATCAGAAATAATTGACCCCCTGTTACAGAATATTTGTAGATTTGAAACCTCGTTTATTGCAGTCTAATTACTGCTTATCATTTCGTTTGGGGCTCTCTTTAAAGAGAATTTACATTGAAAGGCAACAGCATATGCAAGAAATCAAATGACGTTAGCTTACACATGAAAGAAAATGACCGAGAGGGCAGCAAAGAAGAATAGAATAAGAAAAGATAAGCCTTCTAGAATAAAGGAGCCTAAACATCCCAAGCTGTTCTCCTCTCATCCTACTTGGTTGTTTTGTTTGATTGCACGTTGTGATCACATAATGATAATCACTACTGGTTTGGTTTCAATTGACCCTGAGCTTTTCTCTGTAGGATGGATCATGTAATTAAATGCAGCCTTCCTCGAGTGCTTCTAATGATTATATTCTTGCTAAAAAAGTACAAGAAAGACTTTATTGTTTATTCACATGTCAGAAGCAAGTTTTCCTGACACATGGGAGACAAAGGTTGTTATAGAGAGCATCAGGTTATTAGTCTTTCCACATAAAAGGAAAATCTGCAGAACTCGCACTGTAGTCACCAGCTGATGGGCCTCTTATTTTGGGTGGGGGGCTAAAGCAAATAGATCTCTGCACCTGAGTTCTCAGCACCGGTCACCTGTTGTACCATTAACCACTTCAGCCCCGGAAGGATTTACCCATTTCACGGCCAGGGCCATTTTTTTGCGATTCAGCACTGCATTGTTTTAACTGACAATTGCGCGGTCGTGCGACGTTGTACTAAAACAAAATTGATGTCCTTTTTTTCCCACAAATAGAACTTTCTTCCGGTGGTATTTGATAACCTCTGTGGGTTTAATTTTTTGCGCTTTAAACAAAAAAATACCCACAATTTTAGGCCAATACGTATTCTGCTACATATTTTCCCAATAAGCGTATATTGAAATGGATGGACTTTTTCAACCTAACTATGTAACTATGATTATAAGTAAGCCTCTCAATATACAGATCAAGATAGAACATAGAGTTAATATAGTATCATGTAGTAACTATGTAACTATATTGAATGGTTTGCGCAAAAGTTATCACGTCTACAAAATAGGGGATCAATTTATGGCATTTTTTTTTTAACTAGTATTGGCGGCGATCAGTGATTGTAAGCAGGACTGCAACATTGCAGCGGACAGATCGAACACCTAACTGACATTTTTATGTTTTGTGAGATTTTAGTACTAGGTCCCAGTCGGGAGGCCAATCAGAGAACAGGAGTTTGGGGAGTCACTACATCATCTCTCTCACATATCACTTTTACATATAGGAATGCGTTGAGCTACTAAGGGTGGACGTATTACAACATGCGTCCAACCCCTAGCATTAAAAGATTACGATGCATGTGAAGATTCCAATGCACTTCTGTATGCAAGTGATTATCAGCACTGGACCCCAGGCGTCACTCCAATCAGAGAACAGGAGTTTGGGGTTCTCTACATCATATCACTTTAACATAAAGAAATGCATTAGGCCACTAAGGGTGCAGGTATAAAATATCTTTAACCCTTAGCATAGAAAAGTTAAGGCGAACATGTTCAGTAACTTAGGGCATGGGCCCATAAACAAGTAACAACTTATGTCAAGCACATAGCATTTAAAAATACTGTATGCAAGAAGCATTAACTTGCGAAAGGCAATTTCAGTTTAAATGCCTTAAAAGTGTATGTCCCTTTAAGATAGTCCACAACTGTTACATGAACGCATTATTAGTCATCCCAAGCAGCATCGTAGTGATTACTAGAGCCAGATTCAAATACAGTACTTAATAAAGAGCTATATGAACCGGGTATTTGTACAGTAACAGATGTGACGTAGTAATGGTACTTGTCCTTTTTGCAGAGGATGCGTGTTTTCCAGAAAGCAGGTATCGCAGCAGCCTTGGTATTCTGCCGAGCAGGGTCTCCTGATAGGGGATATCTTATGGTGTCCCCAGTAATGCCAATATGGATGGCAGCGTGAATCCAGTTAGGTCATTAACATGAATGTAGCAGGGATCCAGCATGGCATGCTCTTCAGCTTAGGGACAGATGGTACCTGTAGCTTGGTAGTCAAGCTGGCTACGGCCTACAATATTAGAACAGCGTACAGTCTGCACTCTGTTCTCTTTATGGGTGCGATGCAGGTGTATGGATGACTTCATTGTGCGATTGCCGTATGAATTCCAGCATAGAACGCAATACGGCGCAAGGGCGCCTGTTACACATGATCTGTGTTGAAGGAGGAGGATGAACATTAAGGCTAACTAAGTGAATTAAATTAAATCTAATTAAGTTATGCACTTGGGTGCTAATAATATGCATGCATCATACATACTAGGGGTAGTACAGCTGAGGGAATCATAGTGGAGAAGGATCTGGGGGTTTTGGTAGATCAGAAGCTCAATAATAGCATGCAATGCCAAGCTGCGGTTTCCAAAGCGAGCAAAGTACTTTCTTGTATTATGCTCTCACAATTTGAATGACAATTACTCAGTCATGCAACACTGCACCTATATGAAATTTTCGTCCTTTTTTTTCCCCACAAATAAGAGCTTTCTTTTGGTGGTATTTGATCACCTCTGGGTTTTTTATTTTTTGTGCTATAAATGAAAAAAGACTGAATATTTGGCACTGGTGGCACAGATGGAGACTGTAGGGGCACTGATGTGTAGTGTAGTGGCACTGTGTGGCACTGCTAGGCACTG
Source organism: Rana kukunoris (assembly GCA_029574335.1). Taxonomy (NCBI): domain Eukaryota; kingdom Metazoa; phylum Chordata; class Amphibia; order Anura; family Ranidae; genus Rana; species Rana kukunoris. The sequence continues at coordinate 53,498,183 of CM056049.1, forward strand.
CTGGGCACAATATACATTGGCACTCACTTGTTAAATCACTTCTCTCCTCACACGATGTATCGGTGTGAGGAGAGAAGAGAAGACCTCAGGATGACCTTTTTTTTTGTTTACATTTTGACTGCTCCATCATTGGAGGGAGCGATCAGGTGGTGAAGAGCCGCTATCATTGGCTCTTTACCGTGTTGTGCTGGGTCCCTGGATGCGGCGAGCACGGTCACTTCCGCGAGCGCGCCTCAGGGGGCGCGCAAACAAGGAAGTGCACGAGAACGTCACAGGGACGTCATCCCAAAACAACTCGACCGCGCTGTAGCAGTATTTTTGCTATAGCGCGGTCGGCAAGTGGTTAAGAGAGGTATGGACTCCAGAGAGAGAGAGATCATTTTGCCCCCCTGTACAAATCAATAGTAAGACCTCATCTGGAATATGCAGTTCAGTTTTGGGCACCAGTTCTCAAAAAGGATATCGGGGAACTGAAGAAAAAGCAGAGAAGGGCCACCATGGACGCATATGTGCAGTGTGTGGGCATTAACCACATGCCGACCAGCCGCCGTCATTCTACGGCGACAGGTCGGCTCTCCTGGGCGAGAGCCCGTCATCCTACGTCACACTTTCGATGGCCACTAGGGGGCGCGCGCTCGCCGCCGGCGGCCCGCGTGCGCGCCCCCTGCACGCCCCCGAGTCCCGCGCGCATGCCCCGCCGGGCACCCGCGATTGCTCGTTACAGAGCGGGGAACGGGAGCTATGTGTGTAAACACATAGCTCCCGGTCCTGTCAGCGGGGGAAACGCTGATCTTCTGTTCATACAATGTATGAACAGAAGATCAGTGATTTCCCCTAGTGAGGTCACCCCCCCCATACAGTTAGAACACAAATAGGAACACACTTAACCCCTTCCCCGCCCCCTAGTGTTAACCCCTTCACTGCCAATGGCATTTTTATAGTAACACAATGCATTTTTATAGCAATGATCGCTAAAAAAATGCCAATGGTCCCAAAAATGTGTCAAAAGTGTCCGAAGTGTCCGCCATAAGATCGCAGTACTGAAAAAAAACGCTGATCGCCGCCATTACTAGTAGACATGTGCACAGAATTTTTTTTCGTTTTTTTTTGTTCCGTTTCGTATGGTCCCGTCTGTTCGTTTCCGTTCGTTTTTCGTAAGACGCCCGTTTTCCCGTTCGTTCCCGTTCGTTTGTCGTACGACGTGATTTTTTCGTATTCCGATCGTTTCGTATTTCCGTTACCGTTTTATTTTCGTACATGCGGGATGATTCGTTATTCTGTTTAATTCATGTTCGTTTCTTGTTAGACAATAATTATCGTGAATTTTCGTTAATTTGCATTCTGTGTATCTTGAATGCTTTTCTTTTGTTAGTGTCAGTTGTATGTTCATTGTTCAATGACATCTATAAATAAAGAATTTCATTATGTATATTGAATAAATTCCTTTTTCTGTTTTCTGTGTATTCAAAATACTGAAGGCAAATCTTTTGTTATAGGTGTCATATCAACATACGAAAATAACAAAAGAAACGGGTTCAAATCTAAATCTTTTGTTTATGTGTTTTTTTGAATGGCCAGAGAGTTAGGCTGGCCATACATGATACAATTTTCTGTGCAATTTTCTTTAGATTTACCTTCAACTATGTAGTGTAAGGGCCTGCCTGATTGCATACAATTGAAAGTGTTGTTTAGTTTGACCTCATATATGGTTTTTGCTAAATCTAAAAGAAAATTGTACAAGAAAATTGAACATGTATGGCCAGCCTCAGTGACTGAAAGCAGCTTCTCTTTTGTGCAGAATAGTGAGTACACTTGTACAGTAAAGCCTAAACTTTTCTGTGGATTTTCATCTGAAGGGAGATCAGTTGGCCAGACTTTTGAACCCAAAAATGGTTTTCTGATGCAGTTTAAAAACGAACAAATTTTCTGAGAACGATCGGAAAAACGATCGTTTTTATGTTTGTTGTTAAAATAGTCTGACCAAGTGTATGGGGCTTAACAATACTATTTTTGTTTGGGAGCCACGTCGCACGACCGCGCAATTGTCAGTTAAAGCAACGCAGTGCCGAATCACAAAAAGTGCTCTGGTCAGGAAGGGGGTAAATCCTTCCGGGGCTGAAGTGGTTAAAGTCCACCCTCTTTTTAAATGCATTTATGTATTATATGGTTTACAAGAGCTTAGAGGATAAGTTCACCTTTTGTAAAATGTTGTGTAACATATAACATATGCACCCGCCCCTATTCCCTATTCTTCAGGTAGTGGGGGATCTTCTCCCTTGGCTAGCTGTCACAATCTAAAAATAAAAATGGCTGTGTGTGTCTCCGCCCACCCAGCTGCGTCATCTATTTACAGTGTTCTGTGAATGGAAAAACGACAAGGTCTGACAGTGTTTGCGGCCCCTCTACCGTGTTCCCCCGAAAATAAGCCCAGGTCTTATATAAATTTTTGCAACCAAAAACACACTAGGCCTTTTTTTCGAGGCAGGGCTTGCAATTTAATCCTCAGTGTGTACAGCGCAAAAGTGCTTGCAAACTGCCACCGCAGCAGAATATAATGCAAAGGGTAAAGGTCTTATACCTTCCCACGGCACCGCTTGGCGCTTCTGTGACCCGCCAGATTGTTCTTCCATGGCACAAGCACTGCAGAGGGAGGGGGCCCAAGATCCCCAGATGACAGCTGGCAGAAGAGTAGGGCAGTGGGGATCAGCTGAGCATGGCTCTACACTTCCGTGACCCACCTGAGCTCTCTTGCCCACTCCGAGCTTTGCAGAGGGAGGGGGGCCTGAGATCCCCTGATGACAGCTGGCAAAAGAGGAGGGCCGCAGGGATCATCTGAGTGTGAATCGGCACTTCCGTGACCTATTCTACCCACTATGAGCCTTGAAGAAGGGGGGCTGAATTTCCCCGCTGACAGCTGGGGGAAGGGGAGGACTCCAGGAGCAATAGAGAGGACTCCAGCAGCCCACAACCAGCCTAAACTAGGGCTTATTTTCAGGGTAGGGCTTACATTGTAGCCATCCTTGAAAACCGGTCCTATTTTCGGGGTAGGTCTTACTTTCGGGGAAACACGGTATGTAATGCCTGCATTTGATGTTGTGTTGAGTAAGCAATTTCAATACAGGAGAAAATCATGTCCAAAAGCACAAGACTGAAGGTAAGGCTGGGGTTTATCTTTAATGGTTTTGGATTGAAGTTTTGGGTGTGTTGACCTACCTACCTATGCAGGCTAGAGGGTGTTGTTTTCTTTTGACTTAAGTTCCACTTTAAATGGAAATTTAAAGATATTGGATATTGGAAATCTTGTCTAAAGTTAACATTTCCCATTGTACAACCCCACAAACTCGGGTCAGCGAGCCTTCCCTGAACTTTACTAATTTGCTTTTCACTGACTGGAATAATTTTTATCACTACAGAGTTGCTATGGCATTAGTTTCTCTCGTCTGCTTGTGGTTTGCTTTTAGACTTTCAAACACAATTAGTGAAGCACTCTAACTAATGAATGGCTCTATTCATCTGGACAAATTATTCCCTGGCTGAGGGGTAAAAAAAACTCCATTCTGTAGCTGACAGGGTAAATACAAAGCCAGTCTGTCATTTATCCTGCCTGCTAGTCCTCAATGAAATGAAGCTGGTAACATTTCACTGGTTCTCTTACTTTACAGAATATTCCTTGTTAATGTTCCTGGTACACTGTACTTTAGTGGTGCAAAAAAATAAAAAATAAAAGGGAGGAAATTAAAGCTGAACTCCCGGCAAACATCCAAATACACAGATGAAATACAAATAAGGGAACTATCTTACCTGCCAAAAGGATTTGAAGTTTTGTCCCTACATTTCTGAGATTTACACAGCTCTGCCTCTTAGCACAGCTTTGTCTGGCAGAAACCTGTTTTTTCTCAGTTGTAATTAAAGCAGAGTTCTCTTGTAGTTTTTTTCAAAGCAGAGTTCCACCCAAAAATGGAACTTACGCTTTTCGGATTTCCCCCCCCCCCCCCTCCGGTGTCACATTTGTCACCTTTCAGCGGGGAGCAGATACCTGCCTAATACAGGTATTTTGGTCTCAATTCCAGGCATAGATACCCGAGCCTATCACCACTCCCGACACCTTCTCAGCCCCCCCTTCTGTTTTCTGGGAGAAACACAGGGTCCCAGAATACAGCAAGGACCAGTGGGATCACGCAGCATGAGTGGCGCATGTGCATTAGGGAACCAGAAAGTCAAGCCGCAAAGCTTGACTTCCTGATTCCCTTGCAAAAATGTATAGAGAAAAAACGGGACGGCCAGACTCCAAAAAAATGGTTCCTTTTAATAAAACTGGTCACAACATGAACATATCACAGCAAAAAATCAGGAGAAAAGCTGATAGCTATGAATAAGCACTGTATGACTGTATGATAGTGTGAAACGCGTCAGTTTTCTCCTGATTTTTTGCTGTAATATGTTCATGTTGTGACCAGTTTTATTAAAAGGAACCATTTTTTTGGAGTGCGGCCGTCCCGGTTTTTCTCTATACATTTTTGCACACTATTGCAGTGCCTGCACCCAGGCGTTTGGACTCCACCTTGCAGTTCCCTGGGACCTCTGAAGGGTAAACTATCTTTCTCTTCCTGATTCCCTTACTGAAGATGGTGGCGCAAGCACCCGAGAGTCGAGGGATATATCAGATTCGGGTGCCGACATTGAGGGTGCCCTAGACAGGTAAGTGTCCTTATTTTAAAAGTCTGCAGCTACAAAAAAATGGCATAACTCCGCTTTAAGTTACACAACTAGGTGACAACTGCAATTAAGAAACTAGCATGTGATTGGACAGTGAAGGAGAAGCAGCACACTGATGAGCTCATCTCACTGTCATTCTGCTCTCTCCCCCTATCAGAATATCCCTTGTTAGCGCATGAGCACTGAAGATGAACTGATTGGCTCTTTTACTGCTTCTTATTGAAGATCATATAAATATCTAAGTAGGTATCATGCAATCTGTGATTCAAAGAAGAAAAATGCTGACTATGGCCCTAAAAACACCATTGCTACAGCCAAGCATGGAGGTGGAAACATAATGCTTTGGGGCAGTGTCTCTGCTAAAGGTACAGGTGGACTTTTCAGCATTGAGGGGCCAATGAACGGGGCCATGTATTGTACAATCTTGGATAAGAACCTTCTTCCCTCAGACAGAAGACTGAAGATGGGTCATGGATGGGTCTTCCAGCATGACAATGATCCAAAATATACCACCAAGGCAAAGAACAAGTGGCTTAAGAAGAAGAACATTAAGGTCATGGAGTGGCCTAGCCTGTCTCCAGATCTTAATCCTATAGAAAATGTATAGAAGGAGCTGAAACAAGGGTTTCTCTACCAAGTACTAAGTCATGTTTTGCTTGGGGATCAAATACTTAGTTTACTTACTGAACTGCAACTCAATTTATAGCATTTTTTTTTCTGGAATTTTGTTTGATATTCTGTCTCTATCATTTAAAATAGACCTATGATAAAAATGACCCATCATTTTTTTTTTAAGTGGGCAAACTTACAAAATCTGCAGGGGATCAAATAATTATTTTCCCCACTGTACATTGTTTCTTCAATGTACCATTATTAGAAGATTCGTGTAAATGTCTATAAAATGGAATTGGATAATACAGTTGTATGCAATGTGTTTTAAAGAAAATTAATAATAATAATGTAGCGCCCCCTTACTTTCAGAAGGAACGATATTTGTAAATTTAGTGGGGTGAGAGACTTATTTGCTCTCACCCAGGTTGATTTGTGTTAAATTGGGTTGCTGTCAACTCTGAATTATCCTGTCGGTTATTCTGTGCTCCAGGGATGCAATTCCATCTCTGGACGGCAGGTGGCGCCAGAGGGATTCAGGCAGAGCCACTTTTCCCCAGCAGCCAATTGGAGGAGTGTTTCTCTCACGGGGCATGCTGGGGGAGAGTATATATGTGACAGACGCCATTTTCGGGTTCTTCGCGGGTTCCTGGGGGTGTGCAGGTTCCTTCGGGGTGTGCGCACGTCACGGGCTCCACCACTATGGCCTACCTGGCCGGAGCCCGTGCTACGCAGAGTTTCCTACTATGGGCCCTCATGGCTCAGAGCAACTGAATTGCCGAGGGGCCCCAGTGACTTACTGGGTCCCCCTACTTCAAAAGGACTTGACTGACAGGATACGCTCTATTGCTCTTGAGTATCGGACCTGTAGCAGAGGCCTTTACTAATTTACTAGAGCCAAGTCGGTGGCAGAGACTTGTTCCTTCTCAGCATTCTCAGTGACACTCTGGCTGCCAGGCCTGTGGGAGACGCCTGTCCAGGTGCACTGCACCCACTCCGGCTGGAGTGGCGACGGGAGAAAAGAATATACTCTAGAAGCAGGAATGCTTCGGTTTGTTATCCATAGCCTGACTCTGCAAAGTTATTCTTTTCACCAACCTATACTGTCTACCTCAAGGTGACTGTTGGTCGATGTTGGACCGAAAATAAATCACTTAGAAAATGTCAACCATTGGCTTGGACATTCCGTTACTGCTCTCACAAGTTGCTACCATCAATTTCCCTAGACACATCAAAGGTAACTTAACTTATGCCCATCCCACATCTAACCAGCGGCTCCTGAGGGGGTAGTGCTACAATAAAAAGAGAATATACAAAAAACAAAACAAAAAGAAAAAAAAACAGGGTGACCAGGTACAGTACTCACTAAACTAATGCCGCGTACACACGACTGTTTTTCACACGATCACACACGATCGTGAAGAAAAATGCACTAGCAAAGCGCGGTGACGTACAACACGTACAACGCCACTATAAAGGGAAAGTTCCATTCGGATGATACCACCCTTTGGGCTGCTTTTGCTGATTCCGTGTTAGTAAAAGACGATTCGTGCTTTTGAGTCTATTACAGCGTGATGAATGTGCTTACTCCATTACGAACGCTAGTTTTACCAGAACCCAAGAACCCCAATCTGCAGAGCACATGTACTGACCACTAAACCACTGTCCTACCCTGTGAAATGTTTTTTTCAGGTTCTAAAGTCTTCAGTCCCTACTACCACGACCGTGTTACAATCTTTGGTACCCTTCTAACCTTTAACCAATTGGTTGCTTAGGTCCAAGCACTGCACCCCTGTCCTCGTGACAACCCCACCCTCCATTTCTAATGTGGACATCAGAGGGACAGGAAGTTATGGAAAATCCCTCCAACGTGGTCACAGGCTCAAATGAAAACTGACAGAAATGTTATGTCTTCCCCACTCTATCCAAAACGAAAAATTAATTGGCTGGAGTGAGGTTTTATTAATGAACTTCAGGTATGATATATATATACTGCATATGTATGTATATATATACTGTGTGTTCCGAAAATAAGACCTACCCCGATTTTCAAAGAGGGCTGCAATATAAGCCCTACCCCTAAAATAAGCCCTACTTTAGGCTGGTTGTGGGCTGCTGGAGTACTCCCCTTCCCCCAGCTGTCAGAGGGGGAATTCAGCCCCCCCCCCCCTCTGCAAGGCTCAGAGCGGGTAGAAGAACTCAGGCAGGTCACGGAAGTGCCGAGCCGAGCTCAGATGATCCCCGTTGCTCTCCTCTTTTGCCAGCTGTCATCGGGGGATCTCTGGCCCGCTCCCTCTGCAAAGCTGCGAGCGGGTAAGAGAGCTCAGGAGGGTGATGGAGATGCCGAGCTGCGCTCAGCTGATCCCCGCTGCCCTCCTCTTCTGCCAGCTGTCAACGGAGGATCTTGGGCCCCCCTCCCTCTGCAGTGCTTATGCCAGGAAAGAACAATCTGGCGGGTCATGGAAGCGACAAGCGGCACTGTGGGAAGGTATGAGACATGGTAAGAGTGCAGAGACACATACCCTTTGTATTATATTCTGCTGTGGCGGCGAGGATTCTGGCAGTTTGCAAAAATGTTTACACTGTGCACACTGGGAATTAAATTGCAAGCCCTACCCTGAAAATAAACCCTAGTGTGGTTTTGGTTGCAAAAATTAATATAAAACCCGGGCTTATTTTTGGGGAAACACAGTATATTGCATACTTACATGGGTCCAGCAGTCCAAGTATGTATATCTGATACATGTGATTGTTCATATCTCATATAAGGTGATGAGGAGAGGCGGTGACATGACGATCACCACCTTGTTCAATCATAGAATGCCTTATAATTGAAAAAAAAAACACACACAAGATATACTATGAATGATGGCAGTGCCAATCCAGTGACCACCTGTGGTCAGTATGCAGAAGAAAAGCCACTAGGGTAACCACATTTCTAAACTACAATTCAGGGACACCCCCCCCCCCCTGCCAAAAATCAGCTTGTGCTGTAACAAATCACAGCACAGTGATTGGACACAAGACGCAGGATTTATGATTTCTCCAATCACAAACAGAGGGCGGGGATTGTGCTCCTCCAGGTATTCCTGACAGGATAAGTACTCTTACTGAGTAAAGCGGTGATGTGGCAGCCTTTTTTGGGGGCATTAGATTGGCCGGGGGGGGGGGGGGTGATGGCTGTGTCAGTTTCATTCCGGGACACTGTATTATCCTGGAATGAAGGTGTCCGGGACAGACCTGCAAAATACGGGACTGTCTCGGGTCACCCCAGACACGTGGTCACCCTAGAAGCCACTCACACATGACCTGGAAGATCATGGCTATCACTGTAGTAGCACCAACTACTGCAGTGATTGCCATCTTCGCCAACATGCCCTCAGGTATGAGACATGTATACAGTACTTACATTGGGCCCAGCTAAACTACTGTAAATATTCACAAAGAGTTTAGCTTTAAGAAAAAGATGCCAAAATGAAGGTATAACATTTCCAGGATCAAACCTGTCCAGCATACAAAAAGTGGGCCTAACCTGAAGAAAAGAGGGATGAGTTATTTGAACCCAAACCAAGACAGTAGGCATGCAATTACTTTAACAGAGAAAAGGAAATGCTGGCACACTTTCTTGCCTCCGCCGATGAACTTTATGATTAATGTCACCAGCTCTCCCCACCCTTTGCAGAAAATCGGCCAAGAACGGTGAAATTTTGCTTTTTTTCCATGCCTCACTGACTTTTCATTTTCCTTGGGAAGCAATTTGCTAATGTTAAACTAACAGCTTTACGCACTGAGAAGAAATGGATGAGACAGACACATTAACATAATCCATTTAAACCGCAGTTTAGCTAAGTGGGCTCAATTAGAGAGTTCTGTGTTGAGAACCACAAAAGCGTAATGTAACTGAGCGATGTTTAATGTCCCTAAAATAATTTGGCGATGCCATGGAAAATGTAAGGTTATAGTTCACTGAAGTTTTTGGAGAAAATAAAAAATGGAAGTAACATTACAAGGTTTACTAAACACTTTTAACATATCAAACTGCAGCTTCTAGAGATCCTCATTTGGGGATTTAATAGGTATAAGCTAGGGTTGTCCCGATACTAGTATCGGTATCGGTATCGGGACCGATACCGAGTATTTGCGGGAGTACTTGTACTCCCGCAAATACCCCCGATACCCAAATAGAATACTCCTCCCCCCGTCGCCGTCGTCGCCGCCAACGCCGCATAAGCAAATCCGACCCCGCCGCCGTATATACAATGCCGCCGCCGCGAACATTATAGGCAAGTTGAATAGCTGTTTTTTCCGCTGCGCGTGTATAGACACTCCCCCTTGCTCAGATCTGTCCAATCCTGAGCAAGAGGGAGTGTCCTTAACATGACGCGCGGCCGGGAAAATAGCCATTGAAAGGCACGGTGGCGGCTTTGTATATACGGCGGCGGCGGCTTTGTATATATGGCGGCGGCATCATCATCATCAGGTAGGGGGGGCATGGCTGCAATATGGGGGGACATGGCTGCAATATGTGGGGGACATGGCAATATGTGGGGGACATACATGGGGGGACATACATGGCTGCAATATGTGGGACATGACATGGCTGCATATGTGGGGGACATACATGGCTGCATATGTGGGGGACATACGTGGCTGCACTATGGGCGACATACATGGCTGCACTATGGGGGACATACATGGCTGCACTATGGGGGACATACATGGCTGCACTGTGGGGGACATACATGGCTGCAATGTGGGGGACATACATGGCTGCAATATGTGGGGGACATACATGGCTGCAATATGTGGGGGACATACATGGCTGCAATATGTGGGGGACATACATGGCTGCATATGTGGGGGACATACATGGCTGCATATGTGGGGGACATACATGGCTGCATATGTGGGGGACATACATGGCTGCATATGTGGGGGACATACATGGCTGCATATGTGGGGGACATACATGGCTGCATATGTGGGGGACATACATGGCTGCATATGTGGGGGACATGACATGGCTGCACTATGGGGGACATGACATGGCTGCATATGTGGGGGACATACATGGCTGCACTATGGGGGACATACATGGCTGCAATATGTGGGGGACATACATGGCTGCAATATGTGGGGGACATACATGGCTGCACTATGGGGGACATACATGGCTGCAATATGTGGGACATGACATGGCTGCAATATGTGGGGGACATACATGGCTGCAATATGTGGGGGACATACATGGCTGCAATATGTGGGGGACATACATGGCTGCAATATGTGGGGGACATAAATGGCTGCAATATGTGGGGGACATACATGGCTGCATATGTGGGGGACATACATGGCTGCATATGTGGGGGACATACATGGCTGCATATGTGGGGGACATACATGGCTGCATATGTGGGGGACATACATGGCTGCATATGTGGGGGACATACATAGCTGCATATGTGGGGGACATACATGGCTGCATATGTGGGGGACATGACATGGCTGCACTATGGGGGACATGACATGGCTGCATATGTGGGGGACATACATGGCTGCACTATGGGGGACATACATGGCTGCAATATGTGGGGGACATACATGGCTGCAATATGTGGGGGACATACATGGCTGCAATATGTGGGGGACATACATGGCTGCAATATGTGGGGGACATGGCTGCATTTGGGGACACATTTAAAAAAAGTATCGGTATTGGCGACTACTTGAAAAAAAGTATCGGTACTTGTACTCGGTCCTAAAAAAGTGGTATCGGGACAACCCTAGTATAAGCAGTAAGATACTTCAATAAAGGTGAACTTCAGATTGCAGTACAGGTAGTTCAGGTACAGTGCATCCGGAAAGTACTCACAGCGCTTCACTTTTCCCCAATTTTGTTATAGCCTTATTCCAAAATGGATTCAATAGATTATTTCCCTTAAAATTCTACAAACAATACCCCATAATGACAATGTGAAAGAAGTTTGTTTGAAATATTTACAAATTTATGTAGCACTCACCCCCGAAGGAGCCGCTGGTTGTTATTTGGGATCAGCGTATTAAGTTACCTTGCAGTGTGTCTAGGGGTAGTAGCAGTGAGTAGTAGCAGTGAGCGAATGTCCAGTCACCAAATGGGTTTTCAAATGCCTTATTCCAGGGCCCAACAACGGCCAACATCAACAGGGGATAGGAAAGGTTGATGAAGCAATAGAGAACAGTGCGGTATCAGGCCTGGATAAGAAGTAGAGCAGTCCTGCTCTCAGTAGTAGTAGATACAGTTCGTCGCCACTCTCGCCAGAGTGGGTGAAGTGCCTCCGGAGTCCGGACAGACCCTTGTTATAAGCCTGGCAGCCGGAATGTCACTTTTAAGTTGCTGGGAGGAACAGGTCTCTATGACAGACCTGGCTCGGGCCTCTGCCACAGGCTGAGCGAATCCTCCCAGTAAATGCAATGAAAGGGGTCATCGGTTGACAGCTGACATGTACCTGTCAATTCCGATAACCAGATCCCTGATGGTTTGTTCAAGCCCTCTTGGATAACCTGCCTACGGGTTCTCCTCAAGCTGATCCCCCACCGAACGGCACACAGCCTGGGATCTTCTCAGTAAGGTTGGGGACCCAGTAAGTCACTGGGGCTCCTATCAACATCTGAACAGGCAGCTCCGGCAAGGTGGGCCATGCAAGCGGGGTCCGTGGATGCAGGCACCCTGAAGATGGATGCCGCACCTGGAACGTGGACCCCGCGCAGAGAAGAAGAACCGACCCAGAACACGCGGCAGCTGCCACAGATATACCCCTCCCAGCATGCCCAGCGAGAGAAGAACTCCTCTAATTGGCTGCTGGGGAAAATTGGGATTGTCAGAACCCCTCTAGCGCCAACTGCCGGCCAGGGGTGTAATCACACCCCTGGGTCGCAGACTGGCCTAAAGGACAATTCTAAAATAGCAGCAGCCTGCAATTTGACAAATTATTAATGGCAGCAAAATAACTCTCCCATTCGCCCACTAACTTTAGCGTAGTGCCCGTACTGAAAGTAAGGGGGCGCTACATTTATAAAAAATAAAAAAACATGTATATATCATTACACTCAAAATTGAGCTTAGGTGCATCCTGTTTCCACTGATCACCCTTGAGATGTTTCTACAACTTGATTGGAGTCCACCTGTGTTAAATTCAGTTGCTTGGACATGATTTGGAAAGGCACACACCTGTCTAATTGTCTATATAAAGTCCCACAGTTAACAGTGCATATCAGAGCACAAACCAAGTCCAAGGAATTGTCTGTAGACCTCCAAGACAGGATTGTTTCGAGGCACAGATCTGGGCAAGGTTACAGAAACATTTCTGCAGCATTGAAGGTCTCAATCCTCCATCATTCGTAAATTGAAGAAGTTTGGAACCACCAGGACTCTTCCTAGAGCGGACTGCTTGGCCAAACTGAGCGATCAGGGGAGAAGGGCCTTAGTCAGGGGGGTGACCAAGAACCCGATGGTCACTCTGACAGAGCTCCAGTATTTCCCTATGGAGAGAGGAGAAACTTCCAGAAGAACAATCACCTCTGCAGCACTCAGCCAATCAGGCCTGTATGGTAAAATGTCCCGACAGAAGCCACTTCTCAGTAAAAGGCACATGACAGCCCGCCTTGAGTTTGCCAAAAGGCACATGAAAGGCAAAACTAAATTCTCTTCTTATGAAACAAAGACTGAACTCTTTGGCCTGAATGGCAAGCAACATGTCTGGAGGAAACCAGGCACCGCTCATCACCTGGCCAATACTATCTCTACAGTGAAGCATGGTGGTGGCAGCATCATGCTGTGGGATGTTTTTCAGTGGCAGGTACTGGGAGACTAATCAAGTTCGAGGGAAAGATGAATGGAGCAATGTACAGAGACATCCTTGATGAAAACCTGCTCCAATGCACTCTAAACCTCAGACTGGGGTGAAGGTTCATGTTCCAACAGGACAACTAATCTAAGTATACAATCAAGATAACAAAGGAGTGGCTATGGGACAACTCTGTGAATGTCCTTAAGTAGCCCAGACTTAAACCGATTGAACATTTCTGGAGAGATCTGAAAATGGCTGTGCACCGACGCTCCCCATCCAATCTAATGGAACTTGAGAGGTCTTGCAAAGAAGAATAGGAGAAACTGGCCAAAAATAGATGTGCCAAGCTTGTAGCATCATACTCAAAAAATGGTGCCAAAATGTGCTTCAAGAAAGTATTGAGCAAAGGCTGTGAATACTTGTGTGATTTTTTTGTTTTCGATTTTTAACAAGCTTTCAAAGATTTCAAACAAACTTCTTTCAAGTTGTCAATATGAGGTATTGTCTGTAGATTTTTGAGGAAAATAATGAATTTAATCCATTTTGGATAAAGACTGGCTCTAAGACCGAGAACTGAGCGATAAACTTCTGATCATTCAGTTCTCTGCCATCAATGAGCAGAGAGCCAGTGACTATCAGTCACCGATTCTCTGCTCTGCACCTCCAGCACTCACTGGAGCGCTGAGCTGTTGGAGGGGTGGGAGAGTCTGGCTCAGGCTCTCAGCCAGCTGCTGGTCCAGGCATCTGAGTGGATCCCGACTGTAAAGTCGCAACCTTTCTAGAGCCTGGATCGGCTGCGTGACATCAGCCAACAGTGGGCTTTCGCTGTAGACCAAAAATGGGTCACAGGAGTGCAAAATGATGATCCATAGGAGAAGTAGAGTCAAAATAGCTTTGGCCCAACTTCTCCTTTAAGAGCTCATTCACACCAGCCTGCATGCTGTACAAAATAACGCAGTACAATGGACACAGTGAGAGTAATAAGAGGGAAAGTAGGAGGTTGGGACTTTAAATGAGACCAAGACATGGTGCCATCACGTGCTTCTTCAAAGTCCCAACCCTTTCACCCTTGTCTTGTTTTTGGACACAGTGAGAGGTTTACAACCACTTTAAGACTTTAAATCAGCGTAAGGCCTCATGCACAAAGGGTGTTAACAAGAACAAGCTGCAAAGCCAGTACAATGCCAGGAATTCACGCTAAGCCACGTTTTGCAGCGTTTCTCTGCCCCCTTCTATTTTCCACTCCCAAATCCAATTAAAACAGCTTAAAAATGCTTGATGCGACTTAATTCTGTATATAGCGTTAACACGCGTTTAGCCGCATCAGATGTATTTACAGTGTAACACTGCTGCTCCAGAACGCACCTGGCCTGTTTTTTTTTTTTTTACAGCTTGAAAATGCCTATGCCACATACAGCTCCTAAAAGCTTATGGGCCAGATTCAGGTAGAGTTAAGCTGGAGTATCAGTGATTCGCCAGCATAACTCACACTTTGAGCCGGCTTATCTGTTTTCTGTAGTCAGAAAATAAGATACGCCGGGATTGAGTTCAGATACGAGCGGCGTAATTGAATTTCGCCATCGTATCGGAACTGCAATATGAAAATGGGCGCTCGGGGCGTTCCTGCTGATTTACGCCAAGAATATGTAAATCAGCGAGAGACGGAAATTCACGATCGTACGCTGGCCCGACGCAGTGACTTTCCGACGTTTCCGTAAGCGATACGCGGCGTAAAGAAAAACATGCCCCCTAGGTGGAGTATCCTATGTTAAGTATGGCCGTCGTCATCGCGTCGAATTTAAAAAGTTTTGCGTCGTTTGCGTAAAACGTCCGTGAAAGGGGAATGACGTCATTGACGTTCACTGACAGAATTTGGAGCATGCGCAGTACGTTTGCCGCGGGATCGTGCCTAGTTTAAATAATACATGCCCCCTACCCGCCCAATTTGAATTCCGCCGGCTCATTTTCGCTACGCCGTCGCAACTTTAGGAGCAAGTGCTATGTGAATAACAGTACTTGCTCCTAAAAATTTGGCGGAGTAACGTAAATGACAAACGTTAATCCAACATAAAGATCCGCTCTCCTACCTGAATTTGGCCCTATGTGTGCATGGACACATTGAATAACATGGAGAGGCATTTTGAATCTGTAAAAAAAATTATTGTCTGACGCTGCTAAAAGCGTCAGTAAAAACGTCCTGTATGCATGAGTCCTAAATACTGCATTGTTTCAAGTCAGACTTCTGTGTCCATGTTATATCTTCAGACAAGGAAAACAAAAAAGTCATCTTAACATACTGTATTTGCTGGCGTATAATGACTCGTTTCCACTGAGCGGATCGGTTCGGTACGGTTCGGTACGGTACGCTATTTTGGGTGTTTCCATTATGAAAGCGTACCGTAAAACCGAACCGTACCGCACCAGCAAGGGTCCTGCTTTAGATGAGGGACCAGAGAGAGTGGAACAGTTCGGTTAGGGCGGACCTACAAATGCATCTCACTGATTGGTGGATGCGCTAGGAATTTTTTCTAAACCCTGAATGGTCCCTCACGGTCCGATTTGCAGTGGAAACGCTCACGCGATTAGACCGGCCCCATCCGAACCGCTCCAAAATTACTGACCCGACCCGATCCGTGCAGTGGAAACAAGGCATAAGACTACCTTTTACACTTGAAAAAACTGGCCAAAAAGCAGGGTCGTCTTATACGCCGGGTCAGGTGCTCGGATGCCTGCTGGATGTGCGGTTATACTGTATGTAGCTTCGGCTACAAACAGTATGCACCGCTTAGCCAATTCCGAAGAGCGTTGTATTCAAATGAATACAGAGCCTCCTCGGAATCGAGTAACAACCTCTGTCAATTCGAGCAAGCTACATACAGTAACCTGCTCGGATTGGCTTTTAGAGTCAGAGAGGCGTAGGCTGATGATGTTACAACCTCTGCCAATCCAAGCAGGCTTTGTATCATTAATAGAATACATTGCTCGCTGTGGTTGGCTACAGCCCCAGCAAGAATGAAGAAGAATATGGCTCCAGCAAGAATGAAGAAGAATATGGCTTCAGAAGGAAGAAATATGTAGCGTCGGAAGCCTCGGAAGGGGGGTCGTCTTATACGCCCGGTCGCCTTATACACCGGCAAATAAGGTACTTATTGTGAGGAATTTACTAAAACTGGTGCAACTGTGTATAGCAACCAATCAGTTACTAACTTCAGCTTGTTCAATTTTGACAATAAAAGCTACAGTAGAGGCTGATTAGCTATTATGCGCAGCTGCAACATATTTTGTGTGCATCGATTTTAGTAAATCTCCCCGACAGTCTTCACTTCTAGAAGACACACCTGATGAACTGACTGCTGTCTCGTTAGGAGGATGGGTTTTGTTTTTAGCCGGCCAGCTCTGCTGTTTTTATGCGCGATTTTAACTTTCTAAATATAAGTGCAATATAGTTTTTATACAATAAATACCAAGTTAAACAATATTACACTATGGTTGTTTTTTTCTCTTTGAGTTACGGCTGAGTTTACTGCCAAACTAATGGTCCTGGATCGTATGGTGCCAGTTGTGTTAGGAGATACTTATGCAGCCATACATTTAAAGCTTACCCTATGACTTTCACTTTGGTGTCTATTTTAAAAAAAAATGGACTGATATTTCACCACTTTAGGGACTGTGTTTTTACTAACAAGCAATTGACAGTATTTGAACCTTTAAACTAGCGCGGCTTCTCCAATTTATGTCTTATTCTGTGTATATCTCCCATTAAACTGCTGCTCATCGGACTATATATATATATATCTTGATATTATATCCTTTACTGTTAGACCCCTTTCACGCTGGGGCGTTTTTCAGGCACATGATGAATTCAGGGGTTCTAATCCTCTCTATTCAAAACTAATAAAAAGGTTTTGGCTGTAAATAAACGTAAAAGTTAGGCCTCGTACACGCGACCATTTTCCTCAACAGAATCCATCATGAAACTTGGTGGCAGAGCTTTTTTGCCAAGGATAACGGTCATGTGTATGTTTTTCATTGAGAAAACTGACGTGGAACTCGACGAGAAAAAAAGAGACCAAATTCTCTTTTTCCTCGTCGTGTTTCTCGTCGGGCTGGTTTACGATGAGAAACACGTACGTGCGTTTGCTTAGAAACCCGTGCATGCTCATAATAAAGTGTGATACGGGAGCACACCTTTGGTAAAAGTAGCGTTCGTAATGGAGATAGCACATTCGTCACACTGTAACAAACTGAAAAGCGTGAATGGTCTCTCACCAAACTTTTACTTAACACGCAGTAACATGAGATTAGCAAAAGCAGCCTCAAGGGTTGTGCCAGTGGAATAGAGCTTTCCCTTTATAGTGCCGTCGTACGTGTTGTACGTCACCGCGTTTGTGAACGACGAGATTTTGTCTTGACAGTGTGTACGCAAGGAAAGCTTGACAAGAATCTCGACAAGCCTGACAAGAAACTCGTCGAGGAAAACGATGTTTCTTTTACGACGAGTTTCTCGGTCGTGTGTACGAGGCCTAAGTCTTTGGCAGGCTACTTGTGTTTCAGTTTGTAAATGGTATTGACATAGATGCTTTAAGAGTCAGGCAAATTCATTTCTGTATTTCGGTTTTTCATTTAGCTAGAGTTTGACTTAAAAACAACCTCTCCTTCACAAACCAACATTTGCTTTATGTGTAGTGGCCCTTTAAAGAATGTTTCCATCTCTCCCAGAAGTCAATCAGTAAGGACATAGAGTCTGGAAGTGCATCATACACCGCTAAACCTAAGACAAACTCACTTCTATGTCATGTGGTTTTCTATGCTAACCTCACATAATATCATTTCTAATACATTTTGCTGCACACAATTATTTCTTTCTTAATTAACTTTCTCAGCTGGCACCCATCGGCATGTTGTGCTGCATTCACACAGCGAGGCGTCCTTGTTTCCCCAGAATAAACCTTTCTTTTTCCTTGTCCGAAATTCCGAAAGATGAAGGCGTTATTATGCCTTTCATTTCGTTTCGGTTTTTGTGGTTTCTATGGCAATCCCTGGTGGTCATCCTAACTCATTGCCGACTTTCAGGCTCTCTGTCTGAGGAATGGAACTCCCCGCGATGACACACAACCACGTTTAATGCAATTCGACTTGCAGAATGAAAACAGGCTAAACAAACTTTGTTCTACGGGGTGGGTCTGTTTAAGTGAGTTGGAATGAAATCAGGGAGAAGCATTAACCACTGGGTGATATTAGCATGCCACATATGATAAACAATAGGAAAAAGGCTTATATGACCCTATTCATGTAAACATGGACACAAACAAATAGCTGGGGGTTATTTAAAGAAGAACTCTCGTCTAGATACAAACCTTCTAATTGTTTCTAATGGTAAAGCTGTTCAGATCTCTATATTTATGACCTAGGAAGAAATTCTGAGCTTATCTCATAAACAAAGGTCCAAACAAATTGTAAAGTACAGAAAGTATCAGTACAAGATGGATTATAATGCTTGGTATGAGTACTGCTATCATGTTCTCCCTCTGCTTTTGTGGGTTTCCTCAGGATATGCGATTTCCTCCTGCACTCCAATGACAGCATGGTAGGTTAATTGATTGAGGTCTAAATTGGCCCTAGTATGTATGCACATGAGATAGGGACCTTAGATTTTAGGCACTTGTGGGTACATGTAGGTACCTCAAGATAATGGCACTTCATATCTGTCAGCATCGGTTTTCATTGGGGTGGCATGGTAGATTAGTAGTTAGCACTAATGCCTTGCAGCATTGGGATCCCTGGTCCACATCTTGGCCATAACACTTTCTGCATGGGGTGGGACATTCTCCCTGTGTTTGCATGGGTTTTCTATACTCCAAGTACATGCTAATAGGTTTATTGGCTCCTCTTTAAATTGGTACAGTACTACTAGCAAGTGTGTGCAAAATAGCTATTCACATGTGTTATTACATTCTGCATTCCAGTCCCAAGCCCGAGCAATTGGAGAGAGTTAAGGAAAGACAACCTCAAACAATTTTCCAAAAAATGTTCATGGAAAAGCCTTTCGAGCTTATCAGACATTGCTGAGAGTCAGATACAACAAAAAAATTGAAAAAAAAATTGAAAGTTAAAAGATGAAAGGCTATAAACATACATTTATATGTATGCTCCCCCCTTGGCTCCCACCAGCTTGTACTTACACACAAGCCAGTCAGATAAAATTAGCACGCAGCAGGAGGAGCAAGTAGTGATGGACCTCCAGTGTGAAATTTAGGCCCAGGTGTGGAATACCTGCATAGCCATTTCTTTAGAGGGAGCCACTGGAAATAATTGCAAGGTGCAGGGTGTTATTTCACCTTCAGAATAGGATGCATTAAGGTGAAAAAACACAAATCTTTACAACCCCTTTAAGTAAAGCCTAGGGAGCCCAGAAAAGGTATGCATTAGCTCAAGCTGGTTAAAGCCTAGCAGTAACATGCACACTAAATTAAGACAGAGAGACAAAGGAAGATCACTATCCTTGCAGTGGCCAAAAAGCACTGAAAGGCAAGATGATGTAATTCTCACCTAGGTGAGAATTAGGGAAGTGGGACTGGGTACCTGTAACAAAGATACCAAACAATTTGCCAAATTGGTGAAGGAGAGGAAAGAGCTGAGCAGTGCTTTCACTTTTGAGTGATGGCTCACTTTAACCATTTGGATAACTAATGCATCACCACTGTACTACAAGTCCATGAAGGAAGATCTGTTCATGTTGCAAGTTGTAACCAATCAGGTCATTCTATTTATCCTCCCATACTGGGAGAGAGAAAGAAATAATCCTCTTGGTTGCCACAAGTACATTCTTCCCTCAGTCACTTTGATAAATAAGACCTCTTGTGTTATGTTGAGAAGGGTTAACTAGGGATAAAATAGTCTGGCCGGCCCTCTTCTACACAAATAGTCAGGGTCGAAAACTGTTCCATTTTAGAATTCTGATCAAGCTATGAAAACAGCATTAGGGAATTCTCGTCATACCAGGAACAGAGATGGCATTAAGGACCCTGAAACTCTAGTTGGATCCGAGCTGAAAAGTAAAAAAATAAGGGAATTATTGAATCGGAGCAGTCTAAATATATTGAGGTAAAAAAGCGCAGACTGTTGTTTGTAAAAGTGTTATCTGCATTATTTTCACACAGAGAAATTCTGTTGCTAATGCTATGCAGCCAGGCCTGCCTGATGGTATATTTCAAATTTCCTTACGTGCCTTATATTCATAGAGATGGCTGGGAAATGCGGGCTTTTCAGGACAGCTGCATGTGCAGAGGACAGTAATGTCCTTTATCTGGTAGGGCCTTCCCTGGAGATTGTGCTGGAAAGACATTATGAACAGAGAGACAACCCGGTACATCCTTTGGAAAAAGTTTTTCCTACTTCTGTCCGTGCGTCAGACCTGGACTAGAGATCTGTGTTGCTGAAAGTTACAAATTGTATACAGTTCATTGTGGCTGTAAATGTTTATAATGTTCTCCTTGGCTTGCCTGTTCGAAGTCCAATTAAACATTCAATTTAAATCAGCTAAATACATTCCAGGTACATAAAAATAAAAGGTGTATAAAGTCTTAGTTTATTTTTCATTCGAAAACAGCCACGACCTAAGCAGATAATCTGGAGGTTGTAGAGAAGGAACTTTTTGTAGCTAAGCAATGGTTTCTCTGCAGAGGTCCAACATGCCATATAGTTCTGCAATCAGCATGGCTCATGATTAGTGAGGAGCTTTAGGGGTTCAGACATCAAAGCTGCCAGCCGTATGTATACACACCCCTATACATGCCACTATACATGCCTCTGCCCCCACATAATAGGCTGTCAACTTTGACAGCTTCCCCGTGGGATAGGCTACCTCATTAAAAAGGCACGAGTCGTTTTTTTTTTGCGAAACAGGGTTACCCTGTGTCTAATAAAATGTTATTTGAAAAAAAAAGGCACGAGTCATGCCAGCAGGGGAGTTGGGTGGAAGATGGAGATTGATTGCTGAGGAGGCTATGGGTGGCCCTCAAGAGTGTCCCCTAGCCTCGGGGGGTGACCTTGGGATGGGGTTGTGTGCTGGAAGGATCCTGTCATTACACACAGAGGAAGTCCTTCCTGGTGGAACGGGAGCAAGGAGAGAGGACAGCAGGAGCAGGTCAGCACTACTGGGAGATCTCCTGATTGTCAGTCAGGTGGGCTGGTGAGTGTCAGTCTGGAGGACTGTGGTGAAGAAGATAGCCTGGAGGGCTAGTAAAGGACCAGCAACAGCCAGGTGAGTTGACAGTGCCTAAAAAGGTGGTGCTAGGTAGTGATGAGCGGAATACGCCATATTCGATTTCGCGATATTTCACGAATATATAGAAGAATATTCGCGAAATATTCGTTAATATCAAATATTCGTGATATTTTATCAAAAAAAAAAAATTTGCTAAATTTCGCTAATGCGAAATTGATTGCGAAATTCTCATCAACACGCGAAAACGGAGATCATTTCCTGGATTACTAAACTAATATGCACTAAACACTAACTCTACTTACACAAACTTATATGACTAAACTAAAGCTAATTTTTTTTTTTTTTTTATATACACAAAACACAGAAGGGCAGAGAAAGTATTCGCGAATATTCGTAATACAAATATTCGCATTGCGAATATTCGGCAACATAAAAGGATCGCCTCAGCTACTCAGCCCAGGGTCTCTAATCATACCAGCAATGCTTTTAGACGTCGATGGAGATCACTAGGATGTGATCTGTTTTAAAAATAAATTTGAAAAAATACGAATATTCGCAATAGCGAATATTCACCGCGATATTCGATTTATTCGCGAATACTCGAATATGCAATATTCGTAACGAATATTCGCAATGCGAATATTCGTGAGCAACACTAGTGCTAGGATCAGTAGCCACAGGAAGAAGAGTGCAAGCTGGACACTGTAATCTATTTGTTACACAACCAAGGGGCCTGTCTGTAATGGGCTAATGCCTTTAATCTGACTGAGTGACTGTCAGATCTTCACACAGTGATCCAGCTGGGTTCTGCAGGCAAGTGTGTGCTAGAGGAAGAAGTGGAGTTGTATATAGAGACTGTATATAGGAAAAATGTCCCTAAAGTTCTGCTAAAGTTAAGTGGACATCCCATAACCTCCCATCCCTATCCAAGTTATTACCCTCTAATAAAAAAATAAAAAATAAAGTCGCAAACTGTTCTCTGTCTTAGAAGTGCCTGTGAGCATTTGGTGTGCCTGTTTGTGCAGGGTGGTGGATTCTGTGGGTTATTTACTGCAGATCCTAAGGTAGGGTGACCAGACATCACCGGTTTCCAGGGACAGTCCCCGGATTGAGGACACTGTCCCCGGATTGTATTTGAACAGGGGCTGGGGCAATTTCAAAGACAGTCAGTGTAGAAACCATCACCATGGCCCGAGGTGTCTCACTGTCCAATGGGAATATGCAGGGGACAGGAAAAGGATGACAACGTTCAGCACAGTCAGGGAGCTTTAGGGCTTTGCCTGTCAGCATGGCTTCGGCATTCTTATTAGAAGGTTTTTGTAGACTATTTATCCCTGAGTCTCTTTAAAGTAAACTTCCACTTTTATTAATAACATTGATATACCATATAAAAGTGCTGCAATAACCATTTTATAATTGAATGCTATAAAAAATAAATGCCTTTCAGTTCTCCACTGCAGGCAGACATGTTTTTTTTACGGTTGCCACAAAAATAAACATTTGCAATATTGGTACAGAATGACCACAAACATCTAATTTCTTAATCGTGTGATTGGCTCATCTCTTCCCAGCAGTTTTCCACATCTCATGTCTTCTTTTCTCAGTATCATCATAACCGATTAAGTTAACAAAGTTTCATAAAAAAACTTATTTTTTTTCCAATTTGTTTATATTCAACTTCCACTATTACCTCCTTTTCTTGTTATCAAAATACATTCATACCACCTCTAACACAATGTTAACTAGGCAGGTTTGCATATTTATTACATAAATATATCTCTTCATTTATGATTAGCAAGGTCGTTTCAAAAAAGTTCAGTGTATAACACCCACCACCATCCCATTCAGTGATATCTGCTCACTGACTCTGTCCGTGGTGCTGACACATGATGGAACACGCAAAGACAACCAGTGCCTAATGCAAAATATCTGAAGGTAGTACTATCCTTGTTACCCATAGCAACCAAGAAGATTCTCCTTTTCATGCCTCCAACACAATATGGAACAATGAAACAAAGTGTTAATGGTGGTTATGGGAAGCCCCGAACATTTCTTTCTACAAGTCGGTGATGGTCAACCTTCGTGACGCAGGAGGCCTCAAGTGCAGCTTCTGCCATCACCAAAGGTCCGCACATAACACATAAAAAAATAGCATGCTATAGAAAGCTCTCAGACAAGCAACAGGGGATGTTAACAGGCATGGTTAAACAAAAGATGTTCTGGCGTACAAAGTAGTCAGTGTCCAGCCTGTATACAACACAGTCCATTGGTTTCAAAAACCATCCATAAGGGTTTAAACTGCACCGGCAGCAGCCATTCTCAGAGTATGGCCTCGTACACACGACCGAGGAACTCGTCGGAAAAAACACATCGTTTTCCTCGACGAGTTCCTTGTTAGGCTTGTCGAGGAACTTGACATGCTGTCTTTGCGTACACACTGTCAAGACCAAATCTCCTCGTTCTGAAACTCGGTGACTTCAACGCATACAACAGCAGGGGAAGTTCAATTCCACTGGCACAACCCTTGGGGCTGCTTTTGCTAATCTCATGTTACTGCGTGTTAGGTAAAAGTTTGGTAAGAGACATTTGCACTTTTCAGTCTGTTACAGCGTGACAAATGTGCTATTTCCATTACAAAACGCTACTTTTTCCGAAGGTGCGTGGGTTTCTAAGCATACACACCATTGTGTTTCTCGTGGAAAACCAGCCCGACGACTCCCGTCGAGGAAAAAGAGAACTTGCTCTCTTTTTTCCTCGTCAAGTTTCTTGACAGTTTTCTCGATGAAAAGCATACACGCGACCGGTTTCCTCGACAAAAGCTTTCCCACCAAGTTTCTTGATGGATTCTGTCAAGGAAACCGGTCGTGTGTACGCAGCTTCAGGCCTACTCTGTTAGGTAATGTAAGAGAAAAAGACAAAGGGGAAGCGTCATCTAAGTGCAATATAAAAACAAGTGGTTTATTCACACAAGATTAAGAAGGTTCGCGGGATGTGCAGTAAAATAAGGCTTATCATGTGTAGAATCAGACATCAGCTGCTCATCCCATCCTGCAGACTCTGCTGCCGCAATCCACAGGGCTCTAGCTGATAGCGTTGGAGCATGGATGTAAGTGTTCTTAATCTTGTGTGAATAAACCACTTAGATGGCACTTCACCCTTGTCTTTTTCTCAACAGGCATGGTGCAAGTGATAAAAAGCACTGCAAACATGCTATAAGATTTGTTGGAGACTGGGGAGTCATAGACTTGAGACACATTACATGAGTCTACTAGAGATCACTGCTATTACAGCGCCTTTACAAATCAATGCTTCCATATTTCTGCTCCCTGCAACCCCCTTAAGTCCCATACACACTATTCGATTTTCTGCAGATTTTTGTCTTCAGATTTACCAAAACTATGTGGTGCAAGGGCCTGCCTTATTGCATACAAATTGAAACTCTTAAGGTTTGACTTTGTAACATATGGTTTTGGTAAATCTGAAATTAAAAATCTGCAGAAATATTTCTTACATAACTTTTATTTTTTTCGGCATGGTCCATTACAAAAGAATGAAGGGGAAAAACATAAAAAGTGAAAAAGTATGGGTAGCACAGAAAAAAGTAAGATAGGACGAAATAAAAAAACAAGCCAGTCTAATGCCTTGTACACATGGTCGGACTTTTGACTGTGCAAAAGTCCTCCGTGAGTCCGTCAGAAGTCAGACGAAAAGAAAGAGAACAGGTTATCTATCTAAGGTCCGTTGGACTTCCGACAAAAAAAGTCAGATGGAGGCTACACACGGCCGGACTTTCTGACAAAAAAAGCCTGTCTGACTTTTTTCTCGGATAGTCTGGCCATGTGTACGAGGCATAAAGAATGCTTTACCTTCAATGGTCTAAGCAAGCACCTAGACAAGATAAAAATAAAAATACTGACTGCATAAAAAGTGGCAAAGGGCAGCATGCAGTCCTTGGGCTGAAGATTGCACACCAGAGCTTTAAGCACATTCACATCTACCATTCACCCCTGTGAAAGGTTGGTATAGCTGGAAACCATACTAAAGATGTAGCAAACAGGTATAATGGTTTGAGGTATGATTCTAGCCATTACATATGTTATGTTAAAAGATTATGTGTTATTTTAATGCTAGTTTGGAAGCATACAAAAAAGAAAGTAAAACGATTATGTAAAAAGAAAATGGACAAATTGTAAATTTCTAGCTGTTTTTGAGCTATAGGGAACCACCTGTTGGGTGATATGCTTTAATAAGGCCCAAAGAGATTCAAGGGGGCAAAAATCTGATATGAAGAGCTACAGCAGGCAGGGGCAAAAACCCAGTCAGTAAAATCAAATTTATAGAACATTTGGAAAGTAAAATCAAAATATAATACTAAATGTAATCAATGCAGCCAGATTAACCACTTGACCACTGGGCACTTAAACCCCCTTCCTAACCAGACGAATTTTCAGCTTTCGGTGCTCTCACATTTTGAATGACAATTACTCAGTCATGCAACACTGCTCCTATATGAAATTTTCGTCCTTTTTTTCCCCCACAAATAGAGCTTTCTTTTGGTGGTATTTGATCACCTCTGGGTTTTTTATTTTTTGTGCTATAAATGAAAAAAGACTGAAAATTTGGCACTGGTGGCACAGATGGGGACTGTAGGGGCACTGATGGGTAGTGTAGTGGCACTGTGTAGCATTGTGTGGCACTGCTGGACACAATATACAATGGCACTCACTTATTAAATCACTTCTCTCCTCACACGCTGTATCGGTGTGAGGAGAGAAGAGAAGACCTCAGGATGACCTTTTTTTTTTGTTTACATTTTGACTGCTCCCTCATTGGAGGGAGCGAGCAGGTGGTGAAGAGCCGCTATCATTGGCTCTTCACCGTGTTGTGCTGGGTCCCGTGGATGCGGCGAGCACGGTCACTTTCGCGAGCGCGCCTCAGGGGGCGCGCAAACAAGGAAGTGCACGAGGACGTCCCAGGGACGTCATCCCAAAACAACTCGACCGCGCTGTAGCAGTATTTTTGCTATAGCGCGGTCGGCAAGTGGTTAAGTAACATCTCATAACTTTGGTAAAATTTAGTCCCTCAGGGCTGATGAAACAGAACAAAGTCACCATGAGTTTTAAGTAACGGACGCACATATTAACATGCATACTGCCATTGTAGAGACGTCCCTGCACTGTATCCTAAGTAGTGTTGTTGATGGGAGCATTGTACAGGTAGCATTGAACTGCTGGAGATCTAGATCGACCTGCTCTGTGTGAGAGCATTAGTGTTCTGCCAGCACAGGGAAGTTTATTATAGTAAATCCAATAGCACATTAAATGACAGATTCAAAATCCTTAGCCAGCCCCACTGCATCCCCCCAAAAAAAAATGTAAAGGTTCCATTAGGCATTAAAGGTTAAGTTCAACTTTTAGGAAAATTGTCTATGTAGTCAAGGGTCTCCAGTAGGTAGAAGTCCTGTGCAACTTTCAAAAATGTTGATTAATGTAACCGGCATCCCTATAGGCATTTGCACCTACAATCGCTCCCTACCCTCCTGGAAGTTGGCCAAAAAACTCACCTAGATATAATTTCCATGGCAGGATGCTCAAGCCATTGGGTTCTCACGCCCATCATCACAGGAGAGAGGGCTCTCCCTTGTTTAAAAACCATGCTGCATATTTTTTTTTTATCCTCTTTGACTTTATAGGCAAAGACGTTGGAAGATGCCCATACAATGTAAATGCAGGCATCATTAACCTGCCAGGGAATCCCAAGAGCAGTGAAAAGCCTTCCATAGACAACAATACCTGTATGCTGCCATACTTGTTTGTACACTGTTGTTATCATATGCACATGTATAACTTACGGCATATGCAAACAATAGAAAATGTTCTAATTTTTGCATATGCCCATATACTATACTTTAGCAGAGCCATATACCCAGGGCATAGGTGTGCGCAGGCTAATGAATTAGGGTGTGCACCCTTAAGCTCAAACACACATGCATGTGTATGTATCTACATATATATGACCCCCAGCACATTGACCTACCTGCTGGCACAGTGAAAGAGAAGAGCATAAACGCTTCACTTATGGCAGATCCGATAAGAAGGAGATCTTTCCCTAGTTCCTGTTGCTACACAGAGCAATAACACTAATGCGCATGGGGTAATTAGGTTGTGCCTAGGCCCACCCTGTGCACATGCCTATGACCCAGGGAAAAGCAGCTAACAGCCATTCATGTCTACGGGAGCCTGAACCAGTGCTGTATCCTGGCCTAGGCCAACAAGGCCCAGGGCAGCACCTTGCAGGGGGGCAGCAGGCAAAGAGTCCCTGCCGGCTTGCACTACACTGTTAGTGTAGTGCCAGTCTAATGGGGTGGACAGGGCTGAAAGCTGCACTGCTTCCGGTATGCTGGCGGCCGGCAATTCTGCAACTGTGGGGGGGGGGGGGGGGGGGGCGGGGGTTACTGCTTCTAATTTTGACTATCCTATCATCCTGGACCACAAATCTTCCTCATGTTGCTAAATGTTTTCTGCTGTACCATTGGCATGGTTATATCTTCTTAGTCCTCTCCATAAAATTATCAAAAATGTGTGCTTAAAGTAGAACTATAGGCAACCCTTTTTTGAGGGAGGGAGGGTTATAGCCCCTGTCAGGTTATTTCTTACCCTCCCTGTCCCGTTGCAGAGATTTCCCTTTACTTCCTGTCCCAAACCGGAAGTGAGAGGAAATCTATGCAAATTACGGGAATTCATTGCCCCCCCCCCCCCCCCCCCCCCCCCCCCCCCCCAGACCCTCAGGATTAGTGTCCCCACTCAAAAAATTTAAGGCAAGTCTTAAACAGCAAGGGGTGTGGCCTTGAAAGAAAGGGGTGCACAAGTTTAGTCAGGCCTAGGGCAGCACAAAACCTAAATACACTACTGGTCTGAACGCTGCACCTGGGCTATCCTGGCAAGCGAAAGACACCGGCATTTATACTGAACAGGCTCGCCTGCCAATGTGCAAGGACCCTATAAGTATAAAAGGAAGAGGCCAGGAGCAGAGTGAGTTTTGAACAAAAAATATTATTTCTACTTTTCCAATATTCAGCCAGTAATTTTTAGTTTGCCTGCAGCTGCGCTTGAAATATTCATTCACATGGACTGTCCATTTACTACACATAAAAGTGTTTTAGTGTTCTGTGTCTGTTCCAGAAGAGATCACAAGAAGAGAGCCAAGATCTGACATGGCAATGCTTCCTGTACGCTATCTAGCTCATAAAAATCATCTCATATGTTGTTACACAGTTTTGTCATTAATGAAAAGGTAATATATATACACTGAAAAATATTTATTCAGGCAAATGTTTTAGAAAGGAAAAAGGAAATACTGGCTTATTATGATCATTCCTTTCCGTGTTTTATGAGTCTTCATTTATTTAGCAGATTTAAAGGGATAGCATAGTGTACTTTCAGTAAGTATTTATTTTAAAGCTGTACTTCAGCCAAAAATATCAAAATGAAAGAAGAACAGCCCATTAAAATATAAAGTACCAAAACCAGATTTTGCTGCAACCAGGGGCGGACTGACCATTGAGACCCTCGGGCTCAGCCAGAGGCCCCGTGCCACTAGGGTTGCCAGGCTCAGGCTCGGTAAAACCAGGGACAGTATGTAAAAATCTGTGTTTTTTTTACATCGGCCCCTGATATGTCTGAAACCTCTGCACTGCCTCCTGGCATGGTGGCCATCTGTAAGCTCAGGGGCCCCATAATCTTCTATTGCCCGGGGGCCCCATGAGTTGTCAGTCCGCCCCGGCTGCAACATTGACTTTTAACCTTGGGGCTTTCCATGCAGTACTTATGCCTGTTCCTAGATATCCTCATTTGGATTGTCAGCATCATTCAACCTTCCTCTGAGCCTAGTTCATCCTGGACCTGCCCCCAACCAGTGACTGGATAGTAAATAAGTAAGGGGGAGCCCAATGATGAGCTCATCTCTATGTCACTCTGCTCTCTCCTCCTATAGACATCCTTTTTGTCATAACATATGAATAGCTAACTGTGCAGCTTCTTTCTCCCACACTTCAGTCTAGCTGTACTGTAAGATTCAAATAAGGGTCCAAGGTGGAACCTGAGTGACGCCGATACCGACGGAGTTTTTATCACGGATGTTTTTTTAAATTCTTAAAGGCGTTTTTACTTCTGTTTAACTGTAATGGCGTGTACACACCATCGGATGAAAATCCCCTCGGGCTGAGGACGCCGGAGGGGATACTTCCACGCATGCGTCAAATCCATTTGACGCATGCGCAGAGATTTCTGTCCGCTTGTGAGTGTACTAACCAGCGGACATATCCGACGGACATGTCTCTGGCGGACAAATTTCAAAGCATGCTTTGAAATTTGTCCGCTGGCCCGTATACACGATCGGATATGTCTGCTGAAACGGTCCGTCGGACCAGTTTCAGCAGATATATTCGATCGTGTGTATGCGGCCTCAGTGCAATGCTTTTACTAAAGCACAGCAAAGAGCTGAGTGTAATCTGAGAACTGAGTGGAGGAAATAGATACACAAACACACACAGTCTCGGTTGGAAACATGCAAAGCTTAATCACCTGCTGTGTGCTGGGGGGGCGGTCTCCTAGATTTCTTGGTGTAGGCATAAACTGTCTAAAGTGATTCTTGCAGTTTGCAGAGAAATAGGAGAGCACACACAAATCACACTAGGGGCTATAGGTGGAGGCCAAAACACTTTTTAGACGGATATGCTTTGTTAATTTCAGAGGTTTCCAACCACTTTAATACTTTCTCTGACACTGACTTGGAACAATCATGGAGCTAGTCAAGTAAAAATATCTAACCTTCATACTTGTGCTGGGTGGATGATGCAGAAATAACTGAAGCCTGTGAATCAGTTTTAAAAGAAGAGTTCAGCAGTGGCAACCTATGTATTTTCCTAATACGGGTTCCTTTAAATGCAGGTATATACAGACAGCTCCTGGGTTATAAACAAGATAGGGTCTGTAGGTCTGTTCTCAAGTCAAATTTATTTCTAAGTCGGAACAGGTACAATTTTTAAGTGTAGTTTATTTTAGATAGGATAGTGAAGGGTTAAAGGGGATGTAAAGGTTCATGTTCTTTCACCTTAATGCATACTATGCATTAAGGTGAAAAAACATCAGACAATTAGTGCCCCCCCGTTTACTTACCTGAGCGCTGGAAAGTCCTGCGTCGCGAATGCGCTCGATCGTTGCCCGGGCTTCTTGGCTGTTCATTGGATAGATTGCTAGCAGAGCAGCCATTGGCTCACTCTCCTGTCAATCTAATCCAATGGCAGCCGACTGTATCACATGGGAGTGTACCCGCAAGCTAACCCCCTCGGGAATGAGCCTCCCGCGAGAGCCACCGTTGGACCCCAGAAGAGGACATTCGGGGCCACTCTGTGCAAAACGAACTGCACAGTGGAGTTAAGTATGATAAGTTTGTTATTTTTTTTTTTTTTTTTTAAACCACAAACCTTTAGTACCACTTTAACACCCCTGTATCATTTGTTTTGCTGTCTGTACCCCTGTTCTGAAGATTGAACCTCACTTTCTTTACCTATGACAATTGGGTTTTGAAAATGTTGGGTTGTTGTGGAAACAAGAATTGGTGATAAAGTTTCAGTGTTATCCCGTAATAATGCTTACAGGAGTGAATTTCCATTCCTAAGGGTAGATTTCCCCTCCCTGTTTTCTCCCTCCGCTTGTAAGTGGGAGTCATTTGTAAGTCAGATGTTTGTAACCTGGGGACCGCCTGTATCTTCTATTATCATCAAATTCCCCTTGGGGGCTTGAAACCCATATAGTGCTCCATAATGCAAATGTCAGCTTGATCCCATATTGTATTTTTTTTCGCCCTCTACCCCATCCCACCCCTTCTCCTATACATGGGCCTTACCATTCTAGACCATTCACTAACCAATAGCATGGTTCAGGAGGTGGAGCAAAGTGCCATCTTCTTTCGATGACATCAATATTTGGAGTGACCCTGATTTCTGGGTCCCGGAGAACTCCTCTAGGAACATGCATTTAATTCATAGACTTAGTTTAGTACTTTTGTGTTAGGCCACGTACACACGATCGGAGCAAACCGATGAGACTGGTCCGACGGACCGTTTTCATCCGTTCACGCTGAAGTGGCCTGATGGTCTGATGGGCGTACACACCATCAGGCCAAAATCCGATCGGGCCAGAACGCGGTGACGTAGAACACAACGACGTGCTGAAAAAACAAAGTTCAATGCTTCCAAGCATGCTTCGACTTGATTCTGAGCATGCGCAAGTTTTCGGGCCGATGCTTTTGCGTACTAACCATCGGTTTGGTCCGATGGTCAGGCGTCCGTCGGACAGATTTTAAAGCAAGTTTTAAAACTTTGGTCCGACGGACAACGGTCCGATGGGCCATACACTGATCGATTAGGTCCGATGAAGGCCAGTTTCATCGGACTGGTCTGATCGTGTGTACGCGGCCTAACATGTTCATTTTGAACCCTTTGTGAAAGGTAAAAATAACATACATACGAGTCTGAAGTGAATTATAAACAGATTACTTTAGCTATGCTTACTTTCTGATGTAAAAATGCTGATGTTTCCTAATACGCTGCGTTCACTGAATAAGACTGCTTACATTTTTATAGTCTGCACCGAGCAAATGTTTTTTTATTAAACTAGATTACACTGGATTTCAGTCTGTGTTTGTCTTCTAATATAACAATATGCAAAACCAGATAGCATTCTTTCCAGATAAAAGTCAGGGACAAG
Organism: Rana kukunoris; assembly: GCA_029574335.1. Taxonomy (NCBI): domain Eukaryota; kingdom Metazoa; phylum Chordata; class Amphibia; order Anura; family Ranidae; genus Rana; species Rana kukunoris. Next base: position 53,530,330 of record CM056049.1, read on the forward strand.
CTGTCTATTTTGAATGACTACAATGGTGTACCATGGAGCCTGTTATCTGGCAACACACACACAGCCCAGAGGACTTCCATGAACACCCGTTATCAGAATGGCCTTTAATTCCACAAAAAAGTTTTACTATCAAGAAACAAACAGCTGAAGATTGTTGCCCAGTGTCCTCATACTTGTCTGTTATCAGCCCGAGTTACACAGCAGACCATTGCCATGGCAGTTTTAGATCGGTAGTTAGATGCCGCAAACTTAAGCATATGAATTTTCAACACCTATAACTTGCATGCAGGCACATTTAGATCCCTGCTATATAGTTGGTACTGATATGTATGCCACATGTGATATTTTAGTACACAAATATTAACCACTTAAGACCCGGACCAAAATGCAGGTAAAGGACCTTGCCCCTTTTTGCGATTCGGCACTGTGTCGTTTTAACTGACAATTGCGCGGTCGTGCGACGTGGCTCCCAAACAAAATTGGCGTCCTTTATTTCCCCACAAATAGAGCTTTATTTTGGTGGTATTTGATCACATCTGCGGTTTATATTTTTTGCGCTATAAACAAAAATAGAGCGACAATTTTAAAAAAAAAATCAATATTTTTTACTTTTTGCTATAATAAATATCCCCCAAAAATATATAAAAAAAAAAATTTCCTCAGTTTAGGCCGATACATATTCTTCTACCTATTTTTACTAAAAAAAAAATCGCAATAAGCGTTTATCGGTTCGTTTTCGCAAAATTTATAGAGTTTACAAAATAAGGGATAGTTTTATTGCATTTTTATTAATTTTTTTTTTTTTACTACTAATAGCGGCGATCAGCGATTTTTTTCGTGACTGCGACATTATGGCGGACACTTCGGACAATTTTGACACATTTTTGGGACAATTGTCATTTTCACAGCAAAAAATGCATTTAAATTGCATTGTTTACTGTGAAAATGACAGTTGCAGTTTGGGAGTTAACCACAAGGGGGCGCTGTAGGATTTGAGTGTTCCCTGTGTGTGTTTACAACTGTAGGGGGGTGTGGCTGTAGGTGTGACGTCATCGATCACGTCCCCCTATAACAGGGATGACGTGATCGATGTTGCGGCCACAGTGAAGCACGGGGAAGCTTCGGACCGGGTCACGGGAGTGTGCCGCGGGTGCGCGCCCGTGACCCACGGCTGGGTTCTAAAACCAACGTATATATGTTGATGTGCCCAGCCGTGCCATTCTGCTGACGTAAATGTACAGTAGGCGGTCCTTAAGTGGTTAAATAATTTGCTTACCTAGAACTTCAACCTTAATTCTTAAAGGGATTGTAAAGGTACAATTTTTTTTTCCTAAATAGCTTCCTTTACCTTTGTGCAGTCCTCCTGGGTTAAGTATTAGAAGTTAGCTTTATGCCGCGTACACACGGTCGTTTTTTGTGATGGAAAAAAAAACAATGTTTTAAAAAACGTAATTTAAAATGATCGTGTGTGGGCAAAACGTTGTTTTATGTCTTCGAAAAAACGACGAATATAAAATTCGAACATGCTTGAGGTAAGTAAAGGAGGACTGCACTAAGGTAAAGGAAGCTATTTAGGGGAAAAAATGGTACCTTTAAAACCCCTTTAATTCTTTACATCGAATTAAAACGTAACCCCATTTTGCAAACCTCAATTGTACCTCTAAAGCTAACTTCTAATACTTAACCCAGCCTTTCTCAACCTTTTGAACACAGAAGAACCCTTGAAGCAATACTTGGTCTAAGGAACCCTTGCTAAGAATTACCATATCTACAACTCACAGCATATTACTGTAATGATTAATAGAAAGAGTGTGTCATTTGTGGTCAGTGGGAAAAATATCCTCCTTTATAAATAGTTAAAAAGAACACTGGTGTGGTTACTGATCTGAGGGGCTCATTGCTCAAGGAATCCATAACAATCTATGGAGGAACCCTAGGGTTCCACGGAACAATGGTTGAGAAAGGCTGACTTAACGCAACCCCTAAATTTTCACCTAGCTCATAAAACAAAACATAAACCTCAATCTGACCATACTGTAAAACTAAAATCTAAGCATTTAGACATAACGGGCCAGATCCACAAAGATGGGACGCCCGCGCGGCATATCCCATTTACACTACGCCGCTGTAAGCCACCGCGGCGTATTACGAATCCTCAATGAAATGCCGCTGTAGCTTACGGCGGCGTAGCGTAAATGGGCCGGCGTACGCGGGTGTAATTAAAATTTACTAGTGGGGGGCGTGGTTTAGTATAATTATGAATGACCCGACGCAAACTACGCTTTTTTTACACTGTGCATGCGCCAGCTGTAGACTTACCCTAGTGCGCATGCGTGAAATCACGTTGCAAATAGTCAATGAAAACGACGTGTACGCAATATACGCAATTCCCTATTCGCGAACGAGTTACGCAAACTACGTAAACGACGTCCAATACGACGCGGTCCCGACGTCCATACTTAACATTGGCTGTGCCTCACTATAGCAGCTTTATCTTTACGCCGTACAGACGCTTACGCAAATGACGTAAACACACTGCGCCGGGCGTACGTACTTTCGTGGATCGCCGTATCTACCTCATTTGCATATTTAACGCGGACGCGCCCCTAGCGTCCAGCGTAAATATGCATCTAAGACACGACGGTGTAAGAAACGTACGCAAGTCGTATTTTAGCGTAAGTCCGGCATATCTTGTTTTCTGGATAGAAAACAATGACACGCCGGCGGGAATTTCGAATTACGCCGGTGTATCTATAGATACACCGGCGTAATTCCTTTGTGGATCTGGCCCAACCAGTTCTAACTCCTAAACCTCAACTGTTCTGGTGACCAATCTTCAGGAGGGAGGTACAACAACTGGAGACGGTCCAGAGAAGGACAACTAAATTAATAAAGGGACTGGAGGAACTCAGTTACGACAAACAACTACAAGCACTAAACTTATTCTATCTGAGAGACGTCAAGAAAATGTCAATTAATTAAATACCCAAACCTAACACAAAGTCACAAAATAAGCCATAATCCTAGTATCAATACTTTTATCACCCAAAAAAATGATTCCATTATGCTGATACTAGGACTGACAATACTATTGCAAAGAAATTGTCTTGTGCCAAAACAAACATATGCTGTAAGGCCGCGTACAGACAAGGAGACATGTCCGCTGAAACATGTCCGACGGACCGTTTCCAGCGGACATGTCTCCTCGGATATTTGGTCTGATGGCGTGTACACACCATCGGACCAAAATACCCTCGGACGGATAACGCGGTGACGTGGCGGTGACGTTGACGCCGCCACGTCACCAATTCAGGAAGTAAAATGCTTCCACGCATGCATCAAATCCATTCGACATATGCGGGAGATTTATGTTTCGCTGGTTAGGCGTACTAACCAGCAGACATGTCCGACGGAAAAAATGTCAAAGCATGCTTTGAAATTTGTCCGCTGGAAAAACCTGTCCGCTAGGTCGTACACACGATCGGATATGTCCGCTGAAACTGGTCGGCGGACCAGTTTCAGCGGACATGTTCGATCGTGTGTACGCGGCCTAATATAACAGTATACAGTAGAAATGTTTGCACCAACATACAAAGAGACAAGTTGTCAGCACCTAATAAACTGTGTCATAATATCCATGCAGAATTCAACCAGGTACTAAGCTCTAAGCACGCATAAGCCCCATATTGGAGGCATAACCTTAACTTTTCTTGAGTACTCCCTGACACCTATATTTACAGGCATACACCACTTTTAAGTACACAGTGGGGTTTATTTACTATCGCTGGAAAGTGCAAAATCAAACTCACTTCTGTATAGAAACAACAAGCTTTCAGGTTTTATTACCAAAGCTTAAAGGGTCACTAAAAGAAAAAAAAATTTGGGCTGAAATGACTGTTTACAGGGTATAGAGACATAACAGTTAACTGATTCCTTTTAAAAATGATTAAAAATATATAAAAATCAATCATATAATCAACCTACAGTTCTAGTTTTGTTTTTGCTGTTACTTCCTGTCTCTCTGATGTACAGAGCCAGAGAGCCAATAGTGATGGTTTGTCTAAAACCCCTCAGCACCAAGCCAGTTTCAGTTTACACATGGTAATCACACCCCCTTGATTAGTGACCACAGTGAGAAAGCTGCCAGCACTGTGGTTATTAGGAAACAGACAACCAGGAAGTGTGGAGATCAGATTACAGCAACATCAAAGCAAAAATGAACAATGAGGACATGAAAGCAGCACTGCAGTAAGGTAAAGGAAGGTATTTAGCTAAAAAAAAAATCCTTTAGTGACCCTTTAATTTGAACAAGCTGGGGTTAGAAGTTTACTGGTTTCTATGCAGAAGTGAGACTGATTTTGCACTCCCCAGCAATAGTAAATAAACCCTATTGTGTACTTAAAAGTGGGGTATACCTGTAAATGGCTCTAAAACATAAGCTTCCAGGAAATGTTCAGATTAGTGATGACCCACAATGAACATGGCCTGCACCATTCATTGGCAATAGCACTGCAAACTTTGCTCTCCTGCACACCTTTAATGGATACACCACCTCTTACAAAAGCCACTGTTCAGAGCAGCCTTTCTCAACCTTTATACCCCAGGGGAACCCTTAAAATAATTTTCAGGTCTCGGGGGAACCCCATTCATTGGGGGTCAGTGGGAACAATGCCCCTTACTTGAGTGAGAAGAATGCCCTTTTTCACAGTGGTGGTAAGAATGCCCCCCTTACAGAGAGCTAGGAAGATCATTGGTGTCATACCACTGGCTCCTCCAAGTGGCATTGACTCAGATGTAGGCACAGGAGGTAAATCAGCCACAGCTCAAGGAACCCCTAGCCACCTCTGGAAGATCCCTAAGGGTTCCACGGAACACTGGTTGAGAATGGCTGGTTCAGAGTATGTATGTATGCCTCCTTAGGGCAGCTATACTCTGTAGTAATATTCTACTACTACTACTACACACTCATCAATTTTTGTACAGGCCAAACAAGAAGTTTCAAAAAATGTTGAAGGGTCATTTCCATTTCAACACAGACCAAAGGGGAGTTCACTGTAGGTGCAGCTAAAACATTTTTTTTGCCGTTAGGGATTCTAATCCTTCCCTACTTCATCCAAAAATAAAAAAATACAAGAGTGACCCTACAGTGCTTTGTTCTACGATGGGAACATTTCTGATCATCCTTTTCTAAGTGAATGATTTGCTCATCTAAGTAAAATCTTACTTCACTTTTATGAAGTCAGAGAGGTTAGAAAGAAAAAGACCAATAACTCTACTATATGTTCGGGATTAATCCCCGCTATGCAAGTGCAAAATTATATGAAAGCCTTCCAACTCAGAATATGCCTATATAATTGCAATATAAATTCCAAAGGTCTAAACTCTTTGTCAGCATCATCAAAGTCACTTGATAATAGTTCTTACTGCTTCACTAAATGAAAAATTCCAACTGCCACTTCCACTTTAACAACCATGTGCAATCATTTCAACACAACAAACAGCAGGTCTGCATCCCATGTATTATACAAGCCATATATATGTTTTGAAAATGTATATGCCATTAGTGTGTCTGAAACATGTATACTTTTTCAGAATGGTGCTAATGTAAAATGGACCTTGCACTAAAATGCAAGGTCCATTTTCTACATCAGGGCCTCCCTCCGCATTTCAAGCCACTGCACTAGATTGTAAAAAAAATAAAAAAATAAAATGAATGTGGGAAAAAAGTAAAAAACAAAACAAATGGCCAGTTTACTGTCCTTCAAACTTTAGGGCAGGGGTAGGCAACCTCAGCCCTCCAGCTTTTTTGAAACTACAAGTCCCATGAGACATTGAAGGACCCTAACAATCACAGGCATGACTCCTAGAGGCAGTGGCATGATGGGATTTGTAGTTTCACCACAGCTGGACGACCAAGGTTGACTGCGAGACTTTTCACCCCTAGCACCAAAGTCAAAAGTCTCAGAGTCATTTTTGACACCCACATGACAATGGATGCACAAATAGGGTCAGTAGTCAGCGGATCCCACCATCTGCTGCGCCTACTACGGAGACTCATTCCCTTTATCCCCAAAGAAGACATAGCAGTCGTGGTGGGTACAATTATTAACTCCAGACTCGACTATGCAGATGCCCTCTACCTCGGACTCCCCAAATAGCAAATCACTCGTCTGCAAGTCGTTCAAAATACGGCCGCCAGACTTGTGACTGGGAAAAAAACATGGGAATCAATCTCACCTTCACTGAGAACCCTTCATTGGTTGCCAGTAAAAGAGAGAATCACTTTCAAAGCACTCTGTCTGATGCATAAGTGTGTTCAAGGAAGTGCCCCCCAATATCTATGCGAAAAATTTAAATGTCACAACCCCAATCGCGTTTTGCGATCCACCAACCAAAATCTACTCCAGATACCCAAAGCCAGATACAAGTCTAAAGGAGAACGAAGATTTGGAATCCAAGGACCTAGACTATGGAATGCTCAACCAACCAGCATCCGGTTGGAGGTGAATCACCTGGCCTTCAGAAAAAAACTCAAAACCCATCTTTCTTGAGGGCAAAAGTACAGTAGGGAAAGGATACTAAGCGCGCAGAGGCGATTCAGTTCGCATGGGTTGCGCTATATAAGTTTCTCACTCACTCACTCACCCCTGCTTTAGGGGGGCCAGACTGTGGCCAGCAGGAGAAGAAAATGCCCAGCCATCAGAGGGAGTAAACAATGCCTTATTACTGGTTTTATTGGGAGGAATAGTGCTTCACTGTTGGTATGAGTGGGAAGAATAATGCCCCAATGATAGTCTCAGTGGTAGGAATGGTGCCCATTGTTGGTGTTAGGCATATACAAATGGCGTAACAACCTCACTGTGCTCCTCAGAAAGTACTCTTCACTAAACCTATTGCCTTGTACACACGATCGGAAAAGTCCGTCTGACTTTTTCCATCGGAAATTCTGGCTGTGTGTATGCCCCATCAGTCTTTTTTCCAATGAATTCCATCGGAGTTTAGATGTTCTCATTTACTCTGGTGGAATTCCGTCGGATCGTGTGTACACGGCATAAGGGTTGGAAGGTTTCAGGCTTTGCATATTGCACCGTTTTTACTTTTGGCTAATACCATGATGTAGGATCTGCAGGAAAAAACAGCGCAGCTAAAACAATGTTTTGCACATTTGTGCATCAACTGCAAAGAGGAAGCAAACAAATTTAATAGCTTGCTAATAAAAATGATGTGTGTGCTAGTAGATGTACTTTGCAATTAGGCTGTTTATTCAGGCTAAATTAATGTTTCCCAAACTGAATAAATATTTGAATCAAAATGTGCTTAGGTCATTCTATTTAGCATCATTAAAAAAGCTGTTAAACCTGCCATGTAGCTAACCCAAAAATAGCTCTGGTCTGATAGAAAACGGAATGCTGTACTTAAACAAGGGCCCATTACAGTCAATAAACACAAACGGTTCCATTTTGTACCCTTTGCTCTATATTTTATATTCCATACCCCTTCACTCTGTAGAATGTACTCTATGTTACAGTTTATACTGCATAGTCCACAACTCTGTGCACTGTGCTTTATGTTATATACTCCATACCCCTCCACTCTGTACACTGTATTCTGATTTATACTCCATACCCCTCCACTCTGTACACTGTATTCCGATTTATATTCCATACCCCTCCACTCTGTACACTGTATTTTGATTTATACTCTATACCCCTCCACTCTGTAAACTGTATTTTGATTTATACCCCATACCCCTCCACTCTGTGCACTGTATTTTGATGTATACCCCTCCACTCTGTGCACTGTATTTTGATTTATACTCCATACCCCTCCACTCTGTACACTGTATTCTGATTTATATTCCATACCCCTCCACTCTGTACACTGTATTCTGATTTATACTCCATACCCCTCCACTCTGTGCACTGTATTCTGATTTATACTCCATACACCTCCACTCTGTACACTGTATTCTGATTTATATTCCATACCCCTCCACTCTGTACACTGTATTCTTGTTTATATTCCATACCCCTCCATTCTGTGCACTGTATTCTGATTTATACTCCATACCCCTCCACTCTGTACACTGTATTCTGATTTATACTCCACACCCCTTCACTCTGTACACTGTATTCTGATTTATACTCCATACCCCTCCACTCTGTACACTGTATTCTGATTTATATTCCATACCCCTCCACTCTGTACACTGTGCAATATGTAATACAGAATACTCCATATTCCTGTATTCTGTACACTGCTCTAGGAGGTTATATACTTCACCCTCCACCATTCTTTACACTGTGCTCTATGTTATAAACTCAACACTGTGCTATCTTGTATATAGTCCATACCCCTCCATTCTGTACACTGCACTCTTTGTTTTATACTCCATACCCCTCTACACTGTGCTCTTTCTTATATACTCCATAACCCTCCACCATGTACAATGTGCTCTATGTTATATACTCCATACCCCTCCACTCTGTACACTGCGCTCTTTATTTTATACTTCATATGTTCAGAGTTATATAGTCCACACTCCTCTACCCTGTACACTCTTTTCTATACTATACGCTGTATATCTCCATTCTATACACAATGTCATATATATTCCATACCCCTTCATTGTGTACACAATGTCATATATACTCCACACCCCTCCATTGTGTACACCATGTCATATATACTCCACATCCCTCCATTCTGTACACAATGTCATATATACTCCACACCCCTCCATTCTGTACACAATGTCATATATACTCCACATCCCTCCATTCTGTACACAATGTCATATATACTCCACACCCCTCCATTCTGTACACAATGTCATATATACTCCACACCCCTCCATTGTGCACAAAATGTCATATATACTTCACACCCCTCCATTGTCTACAAAATGTCATATATACTCCACACCCCTCCATTCTGTACAAAATGTCATATATACTCCAGTCCATACCCCTCCATTCTGTACACAGTCCCCTATATTATATACTCCATACCCCTCCACTCTATACTCTACTGTCTATTCAATCCTGCTCCACCTAGAATTTCCAGCTTTTCCTGTATATTATTTTTTGTGTGTTGAGATGCCGCAATTACTTAGAGAAGCAATAATATATATTTTTTTACCTACAAACTATACACTACAACGAAGCACAACATAAAAGCACCACTAGCAAGAAGAACGGTGACATGAGCCTCGGTAACCGGTGAAAGGCGTACCGGGTAAAGCCTCTTGTCACCTTTGATTAAATTATGAGGTTGTTTACAGACAGCTAAAGCGTTCGCCTGGTCATCAGCTACTTACGTAATCATCTTCATTGAGTCCCAGCTTTTGAACAGAATTTTTCACCTCGATGGAAAACTTCTCAAACTCTGGTTTTACTGTCCTGAGTAGAGTGACTGTTTGCAGGGATGAGTACGCTTGCTTTGCTTCAACGTCGTGCTTGTCTCCTCGCCTCCACGAGCCATCTCCTAGGGGAGATATAAAAATATTTACAAGCTCGGCCAGTCACCATAAAAAGAAAGACGTTTCTCCATTTGCAACTCCCCTTGCATAAGGCAACCAGTAACTCTATATGTTGGTAAATAACAGTATAGCTTTTTGTTGGTTATGTACATTAAGTAAAGTAGAAAAAAATGGCAAGGGTATGTCCTGCAGATGTTTAAGGAGCAACAGTAAAATCACCCAAACTTGAGCCCAGTTAATACCATCCCTGAAACTTTGCACCACACACAGGAGGCGACAGGAGCAGTCTGTCTTTTTTTACACTAAAGTAATTTTTGGGCACACAAATGCAAAAAAAAATTAAAAATCTCCAATTTTTTGTTAAATTACTGCTAAAAGATGAGGTTGCACCAAGTTTATAGATACCCAACATGTCAAACCTTAAATTTTCTTGCGCCTGTAAAATGGCAACATATTTCAGCACCCTATATTTTCCATACACTTTAAACGAGTTGTAAAGGTTCCGTTTTTTTTTTAGTTTTTTTATGAAAACAAAAATGTAATACTTATGACCCCTGTGCAGTTGGTTATGCACAGAGTGGCCTCAATCTTCCTCTTCTGGGGTCCCTTGGCAGCGCCCACGTCATTGGGTTTGATTGACAGCAGCGGGAGCCAATGGCTGCACTGCTATCAATCTATCCAATCAGGACATAAGACATCGGCCGGAGCTGGTGTGCTTGTCCCCCTCATGGGATTCACAGGGCTCAGGTAGGGTGACCACGTGTCCCGGATTGCCTGGGACAGTCCTGCATTTTTCTGGTCTGTCCCGGGCACATTCATTCCAGGACAATACAGCATCCCGGAATAAAACTGACACAGCCACCCCCCTGGGCCAAGCTAATGCCCCACAAAAAGGCCACCATATCACCGCTTTACTCACTAACAGTACTTGTCCTGGCCGGGAATGCCTGGAGGAGCACAATCCCGCCCCCTGTATGTGATTGGAGAAATTACACCTCTTGTGTCCAATGACTGTGCTGTGATTCATTACAGCACAAGCAGATTTTTGGGAAAAGGGGGGGTGTCCCTGAATGGTAGTTTGGAAATGTGGTCACCCTAGGCTCAGGTAAGTATAGAATGCATTAAGTGAAAAACGCAGAGGATTTACAACTCCGTTAACCGCTTCCTGACGACCCACGCATATATACTGTGGCAGGATGGCCCTTCAGCGTGAAATGGCGTAGCTGTACGTGATTTTCTTTCCTTGGTCTGGGGCGCACGTGCATAGGATGCATTAAGGTGAAAAAACATTTACCTTTGCAACCCCTTAAATCTCCAGGACATTTTAGTTGACTAAAACTCATGTTATTCATCTAGAATCTAATGGGTGTAGTTAAATTGTAATGCAAATTTTAAGCATTTCTCTACAATTTTCAAACTCGTTAAATAATGCTGGAGTGAAAAATCGAATATGTTATTTTTTTATGGTATTGAGGTATGAACATGCACTACAGACCAGTGTTAATTTTGACATCAAATTTCAGTTTAGTTTTAGCCTTAAGCACACGACCATTTTTAATGTCCTAGAAAAAACAACGACATGATTCTTGTCAAGCCTGCCTTGCATACACATGATCGTGGAAAAAAAATGCTCGAGCAAAGTGTGGTGACGTACAACACGTACAGCGGCACTAAGCACCTTTGGGCTGCTTTTGCTGATTTCGTGTTAGTAAAAGTTTGGTGAGAGACGATTTGTGCTTTTCAGTCTTCGTGCTTTTCAGTCTGTTACAGCGTGATGAATGTGCTATCTCCATTACAAATGCTAGTTTTACCAGAACGAGTGCTCCCGTCTCTTTCTGAGCATGCGTTTTTTTTTTCACATCATTAAAGCCTACACACAATTGTTTTCAAGTCGCGAAAATTTAGAGCATGTTCTAAATTTTTAATGCCCATTTTCTACGTCGAGAAAAATGCTCTGGAGCCCACACACGATTGTTTTTAACCTCCCTGGCGGTTCGATTATTTCAGATTTTAGGTGCTGAAAGCGCTACCATTATTTTGCATGGAAATTTGGCGTTTTACATTGTAGGCCTGTAATTCTTAGGAATAACTCACTTAAATCTGTCCAAACAAGAGTCTAGTAGACATCCCGGGTATGATAAAGTTTAAAAAACAAAATCATAAATTATAATATAATAAATAACTATAAATAATTATAACAAATAATAATGTAGTTATAATAAAAATTATTCAATAATGTAATCAAATCAAAAACACAGAAATTTGCTCAGCTGCAGAATTGTCGCTGTCATTACTTTTATTTATTTTTATCACAAATTTCCCCACAAATCGCTATCGCTCAATTCTGCAAGTGATTATAATTTATTATTGCTGTTTTCTAGCTGGTTTAAAACCACTTTTGTCATAAAGGGACACTTTTGGTTGCTATGGACAATCTCCAGTTTGCAGGCAGAAAGAACAGTTTTTATTATATAAAAGAACACGTAGGGCACAGGGCAGACCACTAGGGACAAGGGGGGGTGTGTATTTTTTACATACAGTACTGTAATCTGTATGTACGTTCTCTGCCCCGTGCGTCGTAACGTCGCAAGGAACGGAGCTGGTGGCACACAGGCACTGTGTGAATCGAGCAAGGAGGACACTGCTCGATCACACAGAGCGGTGGCATCGCGGGATCCAGAGACAAGGTAAGTAATTCCCTGCCTGTGGATGCTGCAAGGCGATCCCGAGTATGGCTCGGGGTTACCGCCCTTGGTTCTGAAATTCCAGCCCGAGCCAGACTCGGGAATACCACCAGGGGGGTTAATGACTAATTTTAAAAAATTGCATTTTTCTATCCTGACCTAGTTTTCTCATCTGGAGTCTCAATTTCCTTGTCGTGTTACTCGTCGGGCTGGTTTACGACAAGAAACACGTTTGTGTGTGTGCTTAAAAACCCGCACATGCTCAGAATAAAGTATGAGACGGGAGCGCACCTTAGGTAAAAATAGCGTTTGTAACGCTGTAACAGACTGAAAAGCGCGAATCGTCTCTCACCAAACTTTTACTTAACACGCAGTAACATGAGATTAGCAAAAGCAGCCCCAAGGGTGGCGCAGTGGAATCGAACTTCCCCTTTATAGTGCCGTCATACGTGTCGTACGTCACCGTGTTTGAGAACAACGAGATTTTGTCTCGACAGTGTTTACGCAAAGAAAGCTTGTCAAGATTCTCGAGGAAAACAACATTTCTTTTACGACGAGATTCTCCGTCGTGTGTACGAGGCTTGAGAGAGCTGTTCCTGGAACAGGTGTGACCTCTACTATCTTTTCATCTCTTTAAATGTATGCAATTTTATAGTTAAAAGGAAAGAAAAATACTTAGAAAAGCCAAGATAAGCTGGTTCAATATATTACACAAGGAAATGAAAAAGAGATAATAAGTGTGGAGTTACTGTAAACTCATATTTTTTTTGTCATATGTCAGAGAGTGGCGTTGTTTAGTGCCTGAGTACACCGGTAAGAGGGAAATTCCTTGTACTAAGTAAAGACAAACAGAAATGTTTCCTGCTTATTGTGTAGGGTGACTGAGAGCAGGAAAAAATAAAAATTCAAATGACAAAGCAAGCTTAAGAGACGCCTATTTACGAAAGAAAAATCCACTTTGCACTACAAGTGCACACTACAAGAGCAAAGTACACTTGGAAATGCAGTCGCTGTAAATCTGAGGGGTAGATCTGAAATGAGGGGAAGCTCTGCTGATTTTATTATCCAATCACGTGCAAGCCTAAATGCTGTTTTTTTATTTTCCTTGCATGTCCCCCTAGGATCTACAGCGACTGCACTTGAAAGTGTCAAGAAGAAAATTGCACATTGGGAAAGATTAATATAAAACCTAAAAATGAAATGAAAAATAGAGTGTGCAACACCTGAAAATATATGGGAAACCTGCCCTGCAGGATCAAAGTTATACTGTGTGAGCTGTACTCTACCGGATAACTCATAAATATATGTAGCTGTCATGAACAGGTGTGACCAGACTGTGTGGACTGCAAAAAGAGTACCAAAAGAGAATATTAATTTATTAACCACTTGAGATCCTGACTATAGTCTAAAGACGGCCACAAGGTGGCACTCAATTGCCTGGAGGACGTCTTTAGACGTCCTTGGCTCCTCCGGCCACCGGCGGTGCGCGCGCCCGCCGCATCACTGAGATGCCGATGAGCGTGCCTGGTGGCCACGATGGCCTCCAGGCACCCAAAATCGGCAGTTACACAGACAAGGACGTGGATCTGTGTGTGTAAACACACAGATCCACGTCCTGTCAGGGAGAGGATACTGATGCTGTGTCCCTTGTACATAGGGACACAGATCTGTCACCTCCCCCCACAGTTGCAGTGTACACATTTAACCCCTTCCTAGTATTAACCTCTTCCTTGCCAGTCACATTTATACAGTAATTAGTGCATATTTATAGCACTGTTCGCTGTATAAATGTGAATGGTCCCAAAAATGTGTCAAAAGTGTCCGATGTGTCCGCCATAAGGTCGCAGTCCCAATAAAAATCGCAGATCGCCGCCATCACTAGTAAAAAATAAAAATAATAATAAAAAAAAAACTTTTGTGCAAACCAGTCGCTTATTGCGATTTTTTTTTTAACCAAAAATGTGTAGAAGAATATGTATCGGCCTAAACTGAGGAAAAACATATATTTTTATATTTTTTTATATTTTTGGGAGATATTTATTATAGCAAAAACTGTCCAGTAGGCAAGTGGTTAAGGAAAATGAATATAAATAAACACACCACCAATATCAAACTGTATACGATAAACCCACAACAAGACAGTGACCCAAAAGCAGCAACAGACAAACAAGGGAGAATACTAAAAGGAGTCTACCAGAATCAGAAACGTTAACAAGGCCAGGGTCATACACAGGGGGAGAAGGGACAGGACAGGAGAGGGAGAAGGTGGACGGGATCAGGATACAGAGCAGGGATGCAAGGTAACCCGAACACAGGAGGAACAGGATCCGGATAGGCTCAAGATCAGGATCGGTACAGGCTCAGGATCAGGCACAGGCTCAGGATCAGGCACGGGTTTAGGATAACAGGCTCGCAGGTCAGGGCACAAGGATGATACCAAGACTTGTGTGTGTGAGTTGCCGGGTATTTATACACATCTCCAGCAATCAGGCTCAAGTGACACCTGACCGCAGGAGATATTGTCGGCTCCACACTTCCGGAAAACACCCGCTGGTGGACACCAGTACTACAGCCAATGGATCTAACAATGCCACCAGCAGGTGAAATCCTTTATTACAGATCCTGACTGTAAGTAGACACCCGCTGGTGGACACCGGTACTGCTATTCACAGGACCAACAGCACCACCAAACGGGTGAACCCTTTCTTGACAGTAGCCATACCCTTGAAGGAGCCACTGGTTAAGATGGGTCCTCTGTTCTTTCCCTCAACATTGAACAAATCAATGACAGGCTGATGCTGTGCACATCAAACCACACATTGAGAGATTACATGCGGTTAGAGACAAATGAGCGGTACAAGATGCAGACAGTTTGCATCCTGGGCCACTAACGTTGAACGTTGCCCACCTTAAACAGGCATTGCACAAAGACCGCCATAACTCCATAACTTCCACCATGGGTCACCAGGTATTATTTTATAAAAGCTGAAGATTTAAAAATATTGAGAATGACTTTTTAAAATACCATGAGCATGTTAAAACTTATATGCATTCTTCTTAATTGAGTTTTGTCTGTTCAGAAGGTTTGCTTTAATTAATTCACACAGGACGTACCCGCTAGAAGTGTAAATTAATATTTGGAAAAACGGATATTGCATTAGAAATGTACTATTTGAACTGGTACTGAAGTGATGCAAGAAATTCTGCTTTTCATAAGTAGCCACAAGTCCCTGAGCTGCCGTTTTACTAGATTAATAATCAAGCTAAAATCAGCTTAGTTTACTTTCCATCAGACTGCGCAGGGCAGCACATGCACCCAACATCTGGCTCTTTCAAGGACTAGAATTTATTTACACAGAAATGCCAGAATAAGATTAGCTCCAGTTTACACCTTCAGTCCTGGAGACTCACATACAGCACAACTTTCCAGGACTTTGCCTGGGAAGAAGATATGAATCTCTCTCAATGACTCATCTGCTTATTAATTCGCCTGTACACAAACTAGGATAGCTCACCAAACACTGGCCCTGGGCTGAGAATTTAAAGTAAACCTGCTAAGACTCTAAATGAGTAATAGGTTGGAAAAGTACACAAGTAAAAGGTTACCTTCAGGGACATGCATGTTCAAAACAATCAGTAGATCCAAAAATATAGGCAGCTAAAAGTACATGTAAAAGGTGAGCATAGTCCTACCTCACTCTCAGTGCTTTCCGATTGGTTACTGAGGCCACCTATTACATTAAAAAGCTAACAGAATGTGTAAGGAATTAAATATTTGCATGTAACTTTAGCTGCCTATGTCTTTCGATCGACTGATCACTTTGTTTTTCCACTATATAATCTGTCAAATAGCAATAGCCCCTGGGAAAAATGTGTAATATATTTTAAATCCATAGTACCATCGTCCAAAGAATTAGGGATATAGAAATCGGAGTTGTTTGGTCCCCAAATCAAATTTCCGAACAGTAGGGGCAACTGGATTATCTCGGTACAGATTTAAAATAGTTTCTCCTGACGAAGCAGCAATAGACTGCGAAACCATTCGACATGGCTTTTGCGACCTACAACCCCATTGTGACTCTTCCCTCTTGGGGAATTTTATTTTGGTGATATGTATGGATTGCCACCATGCTTTTAATCTCTATATGATTTAGTGTTATTAATTATGTATTAATAAAACTTAATTTATATTTTTCTGCATATGTGTTTCTACACTTGATTCTACCTTTCAAATCTGTACCGAGATAGTCAAGTTTCCCCTACCCTCCGTAACTTTGGTTTGGGGACCAAACAACTCAGATTTCTATATATGCATATAATCTGTCAAGATCAAGCCAACCCACATAGACAGACATGAGCACCTGCATGGTTCTCCTGACAGAATTGTTCACAGTCCTGCATTTTTGCTTGGGTGCAAGTGTCCGTGTGCATGCACGCTCATTGTGAGCAGTAGCACCATGAAAGCTATTTAAGACCAGCAAGCCTCCAGTGCTGACAGACCTGCAGTTGTACTCTATAACCTGTGATTCTGCATCTGATCCCAATCTCTGTTACCAACCCAGCTTGGTCACTGACTCTTCTGTGATTCTCCTCTCCTTTGCTAACCTGTTCCTGTACTGACCCTGGCTTGTTATTGAATTACAATTTCTGCCTGCCACTCTGGTACCACCTTGCCTTCAAGCTGCTGACCTATCCTGTCCCTGACTCTGTCTCTGCCTGTCATATAGGTGAAATATTTATTGTCTGTAGGTGACTCTAGCTTGTTGCTGTACTCTGAGTTCTCATCGGCAGACCCACAAAGTTCTAGTTACATCAGCAACATCACCTTCTACCAGCACTTGTGCCACTCCTGCATTCTGTCCCAATACCCAAGAGTGCTTGGACTAAAGCTCTAAGAAAGTCCACCCTCATCATCTCAGGTTCCCCATCTAGGTACGTGACATAATTAATATAAATTGAAATAAGGGTTAATAAAGCGCTATCATCAACCTTAATTATTGCACAGTGATCCAATAAATTTTGCATAAGCAATTAATACCCAGTGAACCTGCACTAAAAAATAAATAAAGTGCTTCCAAAAAATGTAAATAAAGTTCTAGTCCAGATTTCTAATAATGTGGAGAAAAAGTCAAACACCACTCCTAGGTAAGATTAAAATCAGGAGGACAACCAGGGCTCAAGTCCTGCGGGAACGCGTGGGAACGGAGTTCCTGCACTTTTTACACAGCAGGAACTCAGTTCCCTTTGCAGGACTAGAGCAGCCGAGCCACCCGAGCCAATCCTTCACTAAGCGGCGATGCCCAGCTCGAGTCACTGTCAGGGGCAGGCGAAACTTAGTAATCCTTTGTTACTGGCCGCTTTCTTTATATGGATTCATCGGGAAGTGTGCGGGTATTCCGTCACTTCCTCGATGCCGCAATGTCTCCTGGGAGATTTTTTCATTGCTCCCAGGAGACATTGCGGAGGTCTACAAGTTCTTTCTAAATCCCGCGATAACTCGCTGCAGACCTCAGCAATGTCTCCTGGGAACAATGACAAAAGCTCCCAGGAGACATTGCGGCATCGAGGAAGTGACGGAATACCCGCACACTACCCGATGAATCCATATACAGGAAGCGGCCAGTAACATAAAGGATTACTAAGGTACAGTGGATCAAAAAAAAAAAAAAAGCGGTTTAGTAATTATTCACATGAAGGTATAATTTTTTTTTTTTTTTTTTTTGGTGGGGTAGTGGATGGGGAGTGGATCTTGGGTGGGAGTTCCCACACTTTTTTCCCCAGGACTTGACCCCTGAGGACAACAATACCCAGATGATCCGATTTAAAGTCTCCAATTATGTGATGGATTGCTTACAAACCTTCATAGCTTTCAATCCTTCATAGACCTGCGTTTCTCAAAAAGAAAAGTGACATAACTCATTGCACGGCTAAATAGACTGGAAACGACATATGTGTAATAAAACCACAGTTGCACTCACACATGCCCCGCAATATGATCGCATATAAGAAGGTCAGTTGCATAACAGAACTCCTCACTTAGCTGTCCATGGTCACACAGGACTGAGGTCGATGGCTCCTTCTTACACGTTACGTCACAGAACACGTGACGTAATGCGTCCTGTGACGTAAAGGGGAAAGAAGAAGCTCCTTCGGGGGTGCACTGCATACACACTACTGCTACACTGGCTTGCCAAGCTAGTGGGAGCTTTATTTCCTAATGTCTCCTTAAAGCTATCAGTGCCACCTGCCTGTTCACTACACACTGATCATCAACACACAGCTGAGGTCCTCTATGTGCTTTCTCTTTCTTGTAAGCTTTCTATATAATTTCCCATCTGGTTCCCAGATCTAAAATCATGTTAGACTAACAGCACCATGCAATACAATGGAGCCTGATTGGTTAAAAAGTCTATAAACTGTCCCTTTAAGTGAACCCAAATACATTTAGCTGACAGCAATTATTAGATGGAGACTGGATATTCATACCATCAACCACTGAACAATCTTTGGGACCATATATTCAGAGATGTACGTGTGCACATGCCCAAATTATAGGAGTGTTCCCCAGGCACTTAGAAGGTTTGTTTTGATGATCAGCTAAAAAAACTAAATCCAACTCAGCCCCATAGACTTACCATAAGATGAACTGTTGAAAAGTTCAATATTGAAGAAAACATAGTCCCCTTTGGTCAGTCCTTGCCGATGTGCAGCTAACATAATGTTCCTGACTGTGTCGCTGCTGGCGCACATTATCACCACTGAGGGGGAAAAAAAAGAAGAAAAACAAGTCAGTGAAGCATGTAATCATACTGTGTACTTTTAAACTGAATACAATTCTGTTTGAAATATGCCAGATTGCTGCCAAGTAGAAACGTTGTCACAACACTGTATGTTGAATCACACATACAAATTTAAAGTGTACATTGATACCAAGCCAGGTCTGTACATCAGGCCTTGACTTCTCTCTAAAGTGAGATCCCACCCCCAACTGGTGCCAAGCTGTTCCCGCCTGTTACTCACCATATAGTGCCAGAATTTCATGAGCCAGTAGAGCAGCCCTTTTCACTGCAGAGACACCCTTAAAATAATTTTCAGGTCTCAGAGAGCCCTTGCAAAAACCAATTAATTGATGGTCAGTGGGAAAAATACCCCTTACATTGGTGGCTAGACAGAAGAATATCTGCCCTTACCATGGTGGTCAGAATGTCACCCTTACAAACAGAAAACAAGGTAATTGGGTCCATGCAGCCAGCTCTGCCAAATGGCATTGACCACAGAATTATGTGGACACCATCAAATTGGAGGTCTATCTGCCACAGTTAGGCCGCGTACACACGACCGGTTTCCTCAACAGAATCCATCAAGAAACTTGGTGGGAGAGCTTTTTTGCTAAGCAAAACAGTCGTGTGTATGCTCTTCATCGAGTAAACTGTCGAGGAACTCGACGAGGAAAAAAAAGAGCAAGTTCTCTTTTTCCTCAACGGGAGTCGTCGTGTTCCTCGTCGGGCTGGTTTTCCATGAGAAACGCGTTGGTGTGTATGCTTTGAAACCCGCGCACCTTTGGTAAAAGTTGTATTTGTAATGGAAATAGCACATTTGTCACGCTGTAACAGACTGAAAAATGCAAATGTCTCTTACCAAACTTTTTCCTAACACGCAGTAACATGAGATTAGCAAAAGCAGCCCCTGCCGTTGTACGTGTTGAAGTCACCGCGTTTGAGAACGAGGATATTTGGTCTTGACAGTGTGTACGCAAAGACAGCTTGTCGAGTTTCTCAACAAGCCTAACAAGGAACTCGACGAGGAAAATGATGTGTCTATTCGTGTGTACGAGGCCTAAAAGGAACCCCTAGCTTTACGGAACCCTGAATGAGAATAGCTGGCAGTAGAAGTTCTAGTATCTCAGAGAAGACTAAAGGGCATGAGGTTTAGTAATTCAAGGGGGTTGGGGCAAATTCCAGCATGGACAGAAGTTGAGGTCCTATATTCAATATGGACCAGGGCGCTTTTAAGGCACAGAGGGGTTGATTTACTAAAGGCACATAGACTGGACACTTTGTAAAGTGCATTTCCATACTGCAAGAGCAGTTGCCCCAGAGCTTATTAAAATGAGTAGAAGCTTTGCTGACTTCCATCATCCAATCATTTGCAAGCAAAAATTTTAATTTTTTAAATTTTCCTTGCACGTAATTTGGAATTCTTTGCAAAGTGAAGTTTTACTATATTTACTAAGCGCTGGATTAACTGCACTTTGCAAAGTGTACAGTCTATTAGCCTTTAGTAAATCAACGCCAAGATGTTAGACAAGCACAAGTACTATTGAGTAGACCTGTGCACACTGAAATATTTTGTTTTCGGAATTTTGTTTTCGTCTGAAAATTAAATGTATTATGTAGTTACTCCCGAAATTTGTTTTTATTTATTTTGTTTAGTTAAAAAATGCATTGGTCCGAAAATCCGAATTAATTAAGCTCAAATCTCTCAATTGAAAGGCTTGTGGAGTCTGTCGAATGTTCTAAGAAGATTCGACGAAGCAGCTAATCTGTACGACGCCGCAATCGTACATTTCAGGTCGAATGCACCGTCCACAAGCTATAGTAGAATTCTAATGTTGTATGACTACTAATAATTATATTTATTAATTATTATTACTAGTCAACCAACATTGGAATTCTTCTATATCCTATGGGCCGAGCATTTGACCATAAATGTCCACTCGCGGGGATCGTATGCGAATCTTGATGTCTCTATAGTGTTGAATAAGCTCAGACTAATAGAGTAAGGTTAGGTACATTTAACTGTCGGTTCGATAGACACAGATCACTATTGTCACCGTCATGTCGAATCTTCTATCTATATTGAACTGTTGTTGCAACAAAATGAAAATAAAGCATTTTTTATGTCAGATCTTTCGGATTTCGGATTCTGTGCTTTTGTTATCGTTTGTTAAAACGAACACGAAAATCCCATAAATTTGGACGGAAATTACCGAAAAGCTTCCAATATCTATTGAAGACAAGTCACCAGAGCCACCAAAGATATTCACTGATAAATGATGAAAGTTCTATAGAATTGTATTCTAAAATCTGATCACATCATGCTGCTGTCTTGCTTCCTAATTTAAAAGATCCATACTAAGTGGGGGAGGATTACTGCAGAGACTCAAGTTGGTATCATATAATCTGCTGACATTGGGCCTATATGGGCTAAGGAAGAGGCAAGGTTAGCTAATAGATCTTTTCTTAGTGGTAGGTTTACATAAAGTGGTAGTAAACTCTGTACTACCACTCTTACCAACAGGTAAGCGTATAATAATGCTTACCTATCGGTATAAAGAATATCTCCTAAACTTGTCTAGAAGATATTCCCTTCACAATGAGCTACTGATTGCAGCGGCTCATGTGCAGGGGGGATCCTCGGCTAAAGGCCCGGATGTCTTGTCGATCTAGTTCCCTTATCGATATGGTTCCTTGCTTCACTGCGCAGGCAAAGTCCACATATATATCCGAATCTCGGGCGGCATCATTCCTTAACATCCCTGTGGATTAGAGGATGTTAAAAAAAGAGCCAGGAGGCCATCTTGCTACAGCTGCTCAGGTTATGTGATTTCTGTTGGCTCAGATTGCACCTGCGCAGTCAAGAGGGGAACCATATCGATAGGAGGAACCATATCGGCAGATCACAGGCAGCCACCGGACCTTGCCGGAAAGAAGTCTCCCGCGCACATGCGGGGGAGTGACGACATCGCCGCTCCAGTCAATCACAGCGCTGGAGCGGCGATACCTAGAAGACACGCCGAGGCAAGATGACATCTCCTTCGGCGTGGACCAGGTAAGTTCCCCACGCCTCGTTCCAAGGTAAGTATTTCATAATGACCTAGTATGCGGTGCCTTTCAGGTATGTAAAAAAAAAAAAACTGCTGCGGGTTTACTACCGCTTTTACTACTGCCAGCCAGTGGAACGCAATAGCACTGCGGGAGGGATTCAGTAAGTGCTGATGGGGGAATCTAGCCATTTACACTGAAGGTGGAAGGAAATAAAATGGTATATTCTATGGCTTGCTTAGGAGTCTGAGATCTCTGCAGCAGACACCCAATAACACACAGCTCCTTTCTCTATCTGCAAAGTAAAGAGTGCCCTGACTTGCCTACTCGCCCCCTCCCCCCTCAAGAGGCTTTCTCCACACCAGGGAGAAAGCCTTGCATTACAGTGGTGAGTTACAGACAGAAGAACAGGAAGTGAGCAATTCTCAGAAGAAAAAAGGAAATTTAAAAGCAAAATGGAAGGATGAGGTAAGTGAAGGAGGACTGCACTAAGGTAAAGGAAGCTATTTAGGAAAAAAAAAATCCTTTACAACCACTTTAAGTCAAATTTATTTTAGGCATTGTGTAATACGCTTGATTAATTAATTTTTTACTAAATCTAAGGGTGCCATAGACTTCTGAAAGCACTGAGTTTTATTTGTTCTAGCTGCCAAAAATATATATGCAATCAGTCTACTAGTCCCCTCCAGAATACCTGGAAACACAATGCTCAGCAGTGCTCATATAGAAGTATTTTTTTAAATTAATCCGGGTTAGGAATAATATTTTTGGTTCTGCAATATGGAGCTTGTTGAATCCCTGTACACAAAAAACTGCAAAGGGGAAGACAACAGGACCGACCTCAAAAAGGAAGGGCCTGTATCCCTTAACCCCCCTGAGGGTGCACGGTTTCTTACAAAGGCAAGATACTGTTGGTCTACTTAGGCCAAAAGCAGGTGGACCTTGATTCCTAGGGACCTGCAGAAGATGGTCCTCTAAGTACTTGGTGAGGGCTCTCTCAAAGCGTGAAGAAAAAATACCACCCACAGATCCTCTCCCCAACATCAGGACTATTGGTGTATATACAGTATGTGTAGCACCAGTGGTGGCTGGTATTTTTCTTTGGGGGGATGGCAAACAACCCCTGGCACTAACACCCCCCCCCCCCGGCGGACGCATGGATAGATCTGAAAGCCAGACGCATGCATAGGGGGGTCAGTGCCCATGCGCCCCTAATTGATGGGCCGCCACTGTGTGTAGCACCCTCCTAGATAGGTGTTAGGATTAGTTCGATTTTGTGTTGACTCGCTGTGTTCAGTGGAGTTGTATTTTTGTTGTTAGGTAAATTTAGCTTATCTCACTGTAACTCAGTGTGACTAATTGTCATGTTAGGTAAATTTAGGTGTGCTCATTGTAATCAGTGCAGCTAGATGTGATTAGTTACGTCTGCTCAGTGTTTCATCTGCTTCTTGTTAGCCTGTTTCCTTTGCTTTCCAGAGTGCTGGAGGACCTTCTGGAACACAGGTGTAGATCAATGCAAACAGCAGCATTAATATTTATACAGCTCTGGCCAATCCCAGGGAGGGTGGCCCTGAAGGCTGCTGGGAGTCTGTAGAAATTCTCTGAGACACTAGGCTGCTGGTTCTTTGCTTGCAGAGCGAAGGGCTGGCCTTGAGGGCTTGCTGCAGGTGGGCGACAAGTGTTGAAGCTACAGAGAGCTGATTGAGGGCCGATCTGCTGAAGATTTAGTCTGGTATTATTGGAGAAAGGGTGTTGCTTGAATTTCAAGGAAGGCAACTAACTGTCCCTGGACATTTTGTGAGTACAGATTGCTGTGAGATATCCTAGAGACCTTTGGGCTGTTGCCAACCCTCAAGAGGGAGAGAGTCAGCTGTCTGTTTGATCAAAGGGGACATTGGCTGGTAGACATGTGCACTTAATTTCGTCCGAATACATTTTCGTCCGAATTTCAGCTATTTTCGTTATTGTTTTAACAATACATTGGTAACCTTCTGCCCTGTACAAAATTGCAGCAAAAATCGAACGACTTTCTGCCTGAAAGCGATACAATGCAATGATGAATGCAGCCTTAAGAATAAAGCCTGCTTTTAACTGCTTTTACTAGTAGCCAAGTCCGCAGTTTGCTATTGCAAGGACTTCTTCAGTTTTTCAGAAAGGAGTTTACTGTCCTCAACATGTACATACGGTAGTTCTCATTTTTGGAGTATCCCACTTAATTCCCTCAACCCTATTCCAGTTATTCCAAAAACAAAAACACCCCTGGACTTATTATTGAGCCAGATGCCACGCGATCAGATTACGTACACACAATCGGACATTCCGACATCAAAACCGTGGATTTTTTTCCAACTTTTTTCAAACTTGTCTTGCATACACACGGTCACACAAATGTTCTCGGAAATTTTGAAGGTCAAGAACGCAGTCACGTACAACACTACGACGAGCCGAGAAAAAGTTAAATGATTCAGAGCATGCATTGAATTGACTCCGACACATGCATCGGAATTGGCTACAGACGATTGTTGTCAGAAAAATTGAGAACCAGCTCAAATGTCCGATGGAGCATACACACGGTCAGATTTTCTGACAACAAGCTTACTGTACATTGAACATTTGTTGACAGGAATTCTGACCATGTGTACGCGGCAAAAGAGTGACTGTGGTTGTGTGCCTGGCTGGGGGGCAATCTACTGAGAAAAGAACCTGGGCAAATATTTTACGTGGCCCTTTTGGGGCTAGCGCTACATATGCATATCCAGAATCTCTGGATTTCTAGACAGACCCACCAAATATGCATCACAGTACCCTCTAAGGGGAACTCCTGAAACATGCAGAAGGTGCAAATTCAGTGATACTATGGGGGGCCTAAATACCACAGTATCGTAAGTTTGTACCTTGTCTTGTCAAGATGATCATAATTCTGTCTTGCCAATCTGGTAATATGGGAATCTTGTATAGGAAGTCGGCTAATTTGCAGAAAACAGGATTTGGGGGGATCACCATAACTGAACAACCAGGTGTACAGCCATACAGCACTAGAAAGTCTAAACACAACAGGATCTAGGACAGTGGCAGTCAGACTTGGCAGCTGTTTGTAATGTACATTTGCCCAATCTGCAAGCTGTAGGCTTATTGTATGATGCCCTGTCCTAATTAAGTAGCAGTAAGGCCGGGAGAAGCACAATGAAGGCATTCATGCTGATAAATATCATTTTATGTAAATAGCAGACGGCTTGTTTGTCTGTTGTGCATTCCATGTAAATGAGGTGTCGGGGAGGCTGGACTCCCATCTCAATACACTACTGGTCATATTACTGTGCCGTGATTTACTGCCTCTACTTGAAATATCCTCTCCCTATAGTAAACAGGATATATCAAAATAAATGCAGAGTACAGGGATGACTTTGGAATTAATGCAAACAAAAATGTGACCTTCAAGCTTCAACCCAAACCCCCCTTCATTGCTAGAGAGTGGGACGCTAATGTTTGCTTGTGAATAAGTTGCAAGGACAATTTTTGAAGCAAAATTTCAGGTGGATTTGAAAGATGCAAAATAATGCACCTCATTGGTAATAAATACACAACCTAAAATGTAACATATGGTGGCTGCATTTTCTTTATTATGTTTTTCTCCCCTCTGTTTTTAACTGGTGATCTGGCTAGCAAGTCTGTTGCTTTTCAACAGAACAAGCTGTCCTGAAAATGTATCAGTTAGAGCAGAGGTGCCAAACTATTTCACTGTGGGCCGCATCAGCATTATGGTTGTACTCAGTTTCTCAGAGAATGGGTGCAGTAACTCAATCACGCCCCCCCCCCCCAAACAAACTGCATTGAACTATCGGTGTGGACAAAATTGCAGTAACAGTGGGGGGAATTTAAAGGTGCAATAAATACCACAAGTGCTTTATGTGTGGATTTCAGGGGTGAGCCACTTACAGAGTGCAGAGTTCAGGGGTGCACTACTTACAGAGTGTAGAGTTTAGAGGTGCGCTACATACAGAGTGCAGAGATCAGGGGTGTGCTACTTACAGATTGCAGGGTTCAGGGGTGCGCTATACACAGAGTGCAGAGTTTAGATGTGTGCTACGTACAGAGTGCAGAGTTTAGAGGTGTGCTACATACAGAGTGCAGAGTTTAGAGGTGTGCTACATACAGAGTGCAGAGTTTAGAGGTGTGCTACGTACAGAGTGCAGAGCTTAGATGTGCGCTACATGCAGAGTTCAGTGGCGAGTTTAGAGTTGCTCTTCATACAGAGATCAGGGGTGTGATACGTACAGAGTGCGGGGTTTAGAGGTGCGCTATGTAGAGTGCAGGGTTTAGAGGTGCGCTACGTACAGAGTGCAGAGTTTAGATGTGCGCTACGCACAGAGTTCATGGGTGCGCTACCTACAGAGTTCATGTGTGCACTACGTACAGAGTGCAAATTTTAGAGGTGTGCTACTTACAAAGTGCAGAGTTTAGAGGTGTGCTACATACAGAGTACAGAATTCAGAGGTGCGCTGCGTACAGAGTGTATAGTTCAGAGGTGCGCTACATACAGAGTGCAGAGGTGTGCTACGTACAGAGTTCAGACGTGTGCTACATACATAGTGCAGAGTTCAGAGGTACGCTACGTACAGAGTGCAGAGGTGCGCTACGTACATAGCACAGAGTTCAGAGGTGCGCTACGTACAGAGTATAGGGTTCAGAGGTGCGCTACGTACAGAGCACAGTGTTCAGAGGTGCGCTACGTACAGAGTGCAGCGCTTAAAGGTGTGCTACGTACAGAGTGCAGAGGTGCGCTATATACAGAGTTCAGGATTTAGTGGTTTGCTATGCATACTGTGCAGGAATCAGTTCTCTTTCACAGGCTGTTAACATCTCACTTCCATCCCTCCCCCAGGGTGCTAGGGCCACATGAAACGGCCTGGAGGGCCGGATTCGGCCCATGGGCCTTGTGTTTGACACATATGAGTTAGAGTGTTGAGACAAATTATTTACCACTGACAATCTTGTTTACAATGATCAGCCTTCATTTAATTACGTAAAGCCTTTATCCCCCCCCAAAAAAACACTTCCTGCCTGTACTCTGGACACATTTGGACAGCAACATTGTTAGTCGGGGGGATGGGGATTGTTAGATGCACTACCAGATTTAGATAACTGAAGATGAACTCCAGCTAAAACTTTATAAACAATTACAGCAGTTTTTTTTTTCTTTGGCCATACATCTCCTTTAAAACCACTTTAGTACATAATTAAAGGGAAACGTCACCTTTAAATACCTGAGTGCAGGCTGGTGTGTTAAATACTACCTTCCCCCACATTTTAATGATATTCACATCCCAGCACCGCACAGCTTTTATTACTAAAATGTCCCTGCTGACCTGTCTTATTAGAGCGCACACACGCCATGGCCGCATTCTTTTTTCTTTTTTCTAGAGGTGAGTTGTATTCCAGCTGGTGTGTCAACTATTCCTGAGAAATGTCATTCAGTAGTAGTAGACAGGTAATGGTTTCAAAGAGGCTGCAGGTCAGGCTGCATTGCATTAAGATAAAAAACCTTCTGCCTTTACAGCCACTTTAATTAAATAAGCTGAAGTTAGGCGCTCATTGGCTACCATGCAGAGCAGCACCAGATTTTGCACTCTCCAGTTTTAGTAAATCAACCCCAATGCCTACTCGGTACCCCAGATGTCACAAACAATGTTTTGGCACTCAGCAGCAAAAAAGCCAATATGATCCTTGGGGGTCACAACAATGAGGTGGGTAAGTAACTAATCACTTATTTGGGTCAGCAAAATAAATAAAATGACAGGGTCTCTTTACGAGTTTCCACTAGTGATATACAGTGCCTTAAAAAGTAGTCATGCTCTCCACAAATCTGGTCTTTATGGAAGAGTAGCAAGAAGAAAGCCTTTGTTGAAAGAAAGCCCTAAGAAGTCCCATTTGCAGTTTGCGAAATGCGATGTGTGGCAGAAAACTAACACTGCACATCACCCTAAACACACCATCCCCACTGTGAAACATGGTGGTGGCAGCATCATGTTGTGGGGATGCTTTTCTTCCGCAGTGACATGGAAGCTGGTCAAAAGTTGATGGGAAGATGGATGGCGCCAAATATAAGGGCAGTCTTAGGAGAAAACCTGTTAGGCCGCGTACACTTGACCGGTTTCCTCGACAGAATCCATCAAGAAACTTGGTGGGAGAGCCTTTTTGCTGAGAAAACCAGTCGTTTGTTTGCTTTTCATCAAGGAAACTGTCGAGGAACTCGATGAGCAAAAAAGAGAGCAAGTTCTCTTTTTCCTCAACGGGAGTCTCAAATTGGCTCGTCATATTCCTCGTCGGGCTGGTTTTCGACAAGAAACTCGAGCGTGTGTATGCTAAGAAACCCGCGCACCTTCTGTAAAAGTAGCGTTTGTAATGGAAATAGCACATTTGTCACGCTGTAACAGACTGAAAAGTGCAAATGTCTCTTACCAAACTTTTACCTCACACGCAGTAACATGAGATTAGAAACCTTAGAAAAAGCAGCCCCAAGGGTTGTGCCAGTGAAATCAAACTTTCCCTGCTGTCGTATTTGTGTTGAAGTCACCGCGTTTGAGAACGAGGAGATTTGGTCTTTAACGTGTGTATGCAAAGCAAGCTTTTCGAGTTCCTCGACAATCCTAGCAAGGAACTCGACGAGGAAAACAAAGTGTTTCGCCCGACGAGTTCCTCGGTCGTGTGTACGCGGCCTTAGAGTCTGCAAAAGACTTGAGACTGGGGCGGAGGTTCACCTTACAGCAGGATATCGACCCTAAACATACAGCCCAAGCTACAATGGAATGGTTTAGATCAAAGCATATTCATGTGTTAGAATGGCCCAGTCAAAGTCCAGACCTAAATCCAAGTGAGAATCTGTGGCAAGACTTGAAAATTGCTGCTCACAGATGCTCTCCATCCAATCTGACAGAGCTTGAGTTACTGTATTTTCCAATAAAAAATGGGAAATAAAATGCCACTCTCTAGATGTGTAAAGCTGGTAGAGACATCCCCAAAAAGACGTGCAGCTGTAATTGCTAGCGAAAGGAGGTCCTACAAAGTATTGACTCAGGGGGGTGCTATACAAATGTACCCCACACTTCACATATTTGTAAAGAAAAATAGAAAACCATTTATCATTTTCCTTCCACTTCACAATTATGTGCCACTTTGTGTTGATCTATCACATTAAATCCCAATAAAATATATTTACGTGTTTGGTTGTAACATGACAAAATATGAAAAATGTCAAGGGGTATGAATACTTTTTCAAGGCACTGTATGTAAATCAGCCTATTCCTACTGTAACTTCTATACAATCTAATCAATTTTCTTCTTTAAATCTGTAAATGTGGAAGCAATCTGTGCTGACTCCATGACTCCTTTTTTCCTTTATTATTCAGTGAAATGAATTATCCAGGCTAAGATAAAGCTGAAGGCATAAACATAAGCTGAGCCATTTAAAGTTTTAGAAACATAATGACGCTCCCATGGTGGACGGGATGGTCAGTGTAATCCCCGAGTAATATACATTCCAGAACTTCCAATCAGAAGTCTCAGGCAGGCAAAGCAATACTTTGGTATTTCCAAATAATTGATCTAGAAATTATCATTAGATGAAAGCAGCATGCGCCCCTGGCAAGATTAACTAAAATATGTTTGTGCAAAAAAAATTACAGCAGAGGCGGCCGTCCGGAATACCTAAGACAGGCAAGATTGCATTGGGCTTTATATGTGACGACATACATCATTAACCTGTTATGTGTCTTATTTTATAACACATGGCTTCTGATATAATAATAATATGATGTTATATTTAAAAAAACAAAAAAAAACAAAGCAAATACATGTTAAAAACTATTTAGTTTACTTGCTTAACCTCCCTGCCGATATGATTCTTTCTGATTTTAGGTGCTGAAAGCGGTACCATTAATTGCATGGAAATTTGGCGTTTTATACTGTAGGCCTGTAATTCTTAGGAATAACTCACTTAAATCTGACCAAACAAGAGTCTAATAGGCATCCCGGGTATGACATTTTTTTAAAAACAAAATTATAAATTATAATATAATAAATAATTATAAATAATTATAACAAATAATAATATAATTATAATAAAAATTATTCAATAATGATTACATTATTGAATAATTTTTATTATAATTATATTATTATTTGTTATAATTATTTATAATTATTTATTATATTATAATTTATAATTTTGTTTTAAAAAAAAAAATCAGTCCCGGGATGCCTATTAGACTCTTGTTTGGTCAGATTTAAGTGAGTTATTCCTAAGAATTACAAGCCTACAGTATAAAACGCCAAATTTCCATGCAAAATAATGGTACCGCTTTCAGCACCTAAAATCAGAAAGAATCATTTATAACACAAAATCACTGACATTTGCTCAGTTGCAGAATTGTCACTGTCATTACTTTTATTTTTTTATGACGAATTCCCCCACAAATCGCTATTGCTCAATTCTGCAAGTAATTATAGACTGATTGGCAAAAAAACACATCTTAAATATCCGACGTGCTGGTTGGACCCAAGTCAATCAATCAACCTGCTCATACATGGTTCGAAGTATAAACTGGCTTCTGTTAAAGTCGGATGTGACGAAACGCGTCAGGGTGTGGCTACGACGGCGTATCCAGGAAATACTAGGAGTGCGTTCCACCGCTGCATCATCGCCATTAAGACAGGAGTCTTTAGCAGCGTGCATTGTGGCACAAGCGCGACCCCCTGCGTGCGGAGGAGAGCGGTGAATTACACTCTTTATGCTTATTGTTCATTTTCAATGTTTTAAATGTACGTAGATAGGAAGCGGGGTGTTGTTATACGGGAATATCTTTTATTAAAAGCAATATTACACTATTTTGGTGCTCTTTGCTTTTTTCTATGATCCATATATTGGAGTTTGACTCATTAACCCTTGCTGCTTCTGGAATGATGTTGGAGGTTTGATCAGGACGTTTTATACTTAAGGCCTGTTTCTTTGAGTTTCTGGTGAGTTTGAACCCCTGCGGGGAAGTGTGCCTCACGTTTGGTGGAGATTGGAAACCGGTGGAGGGTGTGCTAGTATTCCATGAAGTTTCCTTCAAGTCACTTTGAACTTTGCCTAAATACACTGATCTATGGACTTTCTTCCAACATCTTTATCTATATTGGACTTTTCATGTTATGCGCTGTTTTATCATTTTTAACCAGAAAACTGTTTTGGCTAATTTTTTTGATACTTTGTTTTATACCTTGAATAGATGAATGGATTTCTTTTATTTTTAAACAGCTGCTCATATATATATATATATATTGCTTAATTGCTCTCAGTGGGATTAATATTTAATTTAATTTAATTCTGAGATTTTATATATATTATTTTAATTTATTTATCTATTCCTCTGATTAAGTAATCTTTGTCCTTGGCGCCGAGAAGTGCACTACCTATCCCCTCTGATTGTGGCCCCCCCCCCCCTTTTTTGTGCACTCTTCTCTATAAACTGGCTATGGCCAGCTTTAGCGAAAAATGGTAACAATATAAATGATAACTATCAGCCCAGGCAGAGAGAACTGGACATTACCAGCTGAAATAATTTCTGTCAGCATCAAAGGTTATTTATCAAACAGAGATATTAAAACTATTTCAATGGCATATAAAGGAGACCAAAAGGGAGCAAATAAAAACTGAATTTCTTTCTACTCACTGTAAAATCCCTTTGCCGGAGTTCATTAAAGGACACCGCCCGGTTATCTTCACCGTATGGTCAAGATTGCTGGGCTGTGACCTTCAATGAACAAAAGAGAAAGAAGCCCATTGTTAGGCTTTAAAAGCACTTTATATTTCAAGATGATGCTCTGTGCTAGGATAACATTAATTCATGTTGGCTTTTTTAGGAGATCTCGGATGTGTGCAATTCTAGGAGCACGCTAGCTAGCTCTCAGGTTCAACGAACAATCAGGAACTAATCAGCATGGCATGGCGGTCACATGAGGTTTATAGGAAACATTGCAGGCTGCAGGTGTCAATACATCTCTCTGTGTACAGAGAACGTAATACATTTTATAAAGAAGATGGTACGGTGTTTTGAAAAAGAATTACTATGTTTTAGCCCTGGTTCACATTGATGCTACTTTGAAATTGTGCTACTTCACTTGAAGTAGCACGATTTTAAAGTAGCAAGGTCAGCGCAATTTCAGCTGCTACTTGATTGACATCTGTGTGGCTTCATACACAGATGTATATTAAAATCACGCCTGAAATCAGCAAAAGTAGTGCAGGAACTACTTTTGCAAATCGGTGTGGCACCACAAAATCGGTGTCGCACTGATTGGAACAGCGTCATTGCCTCCAATAAGCTGCGACTTATCATGCGATTTGATCTCTCAAATCGCATGACAAATTGCTCCAATGTGAACCTAGGCCTTAACAGTTTTTAAAATTAGAAACTTTTTTCATTTGTTTCCATTTGTCAGCTTTTAATAATAATTCTGAGCCAGGTACTTATTAAAACATAAGCACCTTATACAGTATGTCCATAAAACAGAAGTATGCTAATAGCAAAAACAAATTAAAATCATACTCACCTAGATGGCTGCAGCATCGATCAACACAGACTGTTTTGATAGGGAATCAATAGATTTTCTTTCTTGGAACCTGTGGTTGCAGGAAAGAAAATCGCTCCATCTATGGCTAGCTTTTATGGACACCCAGGTACAGTTCACTGCAGTAAGGTCTCAGCTTCTTGCATTTATCATTTTGATAACTCCATTAGCAAAAAAAAAAAAAGGGAGGATTGTGAGATTGTGTTCCAGGAAAGGAAATCTACGGGCTGTTGGGAGTTAAACATATACCCTATGCTATCACATATTTGTAAGATAATGTTAAACAAAAAAATTTCAAGCACTCAATGATATAATACAAAGCCCAATGCAATGGGTGCAGATACAACCAAACACCTATGAAGTAAATCCCACAAAATTGCAGCGCTAAAACAATATATATATATATATATATATATATATATATATATATATATATATATATATCATTTACACCTGTGCAGAATGAAAAGTGTCCAAAGTGAATAAATAATGAACAAATATTCAACGGTGATAACAAGTTTGTAAATCTGGTGATCCTAAAGTTGTTTGGGACAGTCCTTCACCAAAATGATCCACCACGTGTCACCTCCACCTTAGGTAGAAATGCAAACTCACCAGACAATGTTGTTGTCTATGAAATAGAACAGTTAAATACGCTCATTACAAGAGAAACATCTCATTCAGGGAGAAAGTCAGCACATCATCAGGTATTCAGTGTGATGGACCCAAACTGCTTTCCCTCTTTCAGAATCCACAATAGCAGGGGATCCAGCAACTTGTATCAGGACAAATCACCAACAACACTCAGGGCCAAAGTTCAGAGTCTGAGGCCTCGTACACACAACCGTTTTCCTCGACAAAATCCATCAAGGAAAACGGTCGCTACTCGTCGTAACCCAGCCCGACGAGAAACACGACGAGGAAATTGAGACGCCCGACGAGAAAAAAGAGAGCATGTTCTATTTTTTTCTCGTCGAGATCCACAACAGTTTTTTCGTCGAGAAAACTGTTGTGGATCTCGACGAGAAAAAAATAGAACATGCTCTCTTTTTTTTTTTGGGGGGCGTCTCAATTTCCTCGTCGTGTTTCTCGTCGGGCTGGGTTACGACGAGAAGCATGTTTGTGTGTATGCTTAGAAACCCGCGCATGCTCATAATAAAGTAATGGACGGGAGGGCACCTTCGGTAAAAGTAGCGTTCGTAATGGAGATAGCACATTCGTCACACTCTAACAGACTGAAAATCGCGAATCGTCTCTTACCAAACTTTTACTTAACACGCAGTAACATGAGATTAGCAAAAGCAGCCCCAAGGGTTGTGCCAGTGGAATCAAACTTTCCCTTTATAGTGCCGTCATACGTGTTGTACGTCACTATGTTTGAGAACAATGAGATTTTGTCTTGACCGCGTGTACGCAAGGAAAGCTTGACAAGATTTTCGACAAGCCTGACAAGAACCTCATCGTGGAAAACGATGTTTCTTTTACAACGAGATTCTCGGTCGTGTGTATGAGGCCTGAGTCTCAGCTGTCATAATGCCTTTTATCTCTTTATGTTTTAATAAAGGGGATGGAAACCTCTCTCACATCTTCTCACACAAAGCAAATCTAGCCCAACAACACAAGATAGCATGTTTCCGGTGAGAAGATGTGAGAGAGGTTTTCACCCTCTTTATTAAAACGCAAAGAGAGGCATTATGACAGCCGAGACTCAGACTCTGAACTTTGGCCCTGGGTGTTGTTGGTGATTTGGTCTGGTGCAAGTTGCTGGATCCCCTGCTATTGTGTCTTATTAAAGAGAGAAAATAACTTTGGGTCCATCGCACCGAATACCTAATGATGAGTTGACCTTCTCCCTGATTGAGATGTTTCTCTTGTAATGATCGTATTTTGCTGTTCTAGGTTTATAGACAGCACCATTGTCTGGTGAGTTTGCATTTCTACCTAAGCTGGAGGTGACACATGGTGGATCATTTTGGTGAAGGATTGTCTCAAACATCTTTAGGATCACTGGATTCATAAACTTTTTTTCACCGTTGAATATTTGTTTACTATTTATTTATTTTGGACACTTTTCAGTACACACTGGTGTGAATGATTTATATATATGATATATATTGGTTAGCACTGCAATATTTATAATATAAGTTAAAGGTTCATTATTTGGATAATGGTATACTTTTAAATTGAGCCAAAAGGCCATGTTCTACTCTGTGAACTGATTAAAATATTAATTCTAGTTAACAATGAACTACAGCCTAACCAGGTTAAACAGGCAAAATCAAACTCAACACAATAAAGCTCTATGTATTACAGGTCCTTTTAAAAATGTGCACTACAAAGAGTGATACAGTTGCCTGGTATTCCTTATATTTGGAGTTATCAGGAAATCTAAACCTTCACAGACTAGTTAATTGTTTGGCCATGGAGAACCTACTTTTGTAGAATGCTGGGCTCCAGAATTCTTCCATCAACAACCTCTGCTATTGTTCTGATTGCCATGAAACACAGCTTGTTCCCGTGCTTGAAACTGAGCCATTATTAAATGGGCCGTAGTCAATAAAGAGTTTTGCTGTAGGCAATCTGGGAACTTTCTCATGAATGGGGTCAACAGAAGCTCAATTAATGGGGCTTTACATACATTTAATCAATAGAGAGAATACTTTGCCTCATTGTTTCCTATCTCATGTAATAGCCAAGAACTTGTGTTTATACTTAACCCTACTGCTTTTTCAGTCGTTGTGTGGACACAAGGTCATTCCTATGGTTTTTCACTGGTTGTATTGTACAGGACTATAATAACTAGGCTATTTATCCTTTTTTCTATAACATGCTATTACCATTTCAGTGTATCCGCCGAACAAATAGGTTAATCCGTCAGACAATAACGTTTCCTCATTTCCCGGGACCATCCTAGATTTTAACAGTCATACTTTAGCATATAATGAGTATTTCCCACAAATTGTAATTAATATCAGAAACGCTAATGTACATTTAACAGAACAACACTGTGACTTAATTAGGTTTCTTCTGACGGCGCTTGTGGGAGTGGCATTAACGCAAAGCTGACCAATCAGCAGCTTTGCCTGAATACTTATTCTTGTCAGGGCTGGGCTCAGCCCTTCCTTCTCTGAGCTGGCCCCTCAGCTGTTGGCCAATTGCCAGCTCCTATCTCCCCACAGTGACTCACCTGATGATCCTGCTCATAAGTCCTGCCTACTTAAGCCGTCCAGCTCAGTTGTTCTCTGCCTTCGCCTTGGTCAACATCACAGATACTATCTCCTGCATTCCTGTTGAAGACTTGCTTGACTGACATTCCTTCTATCTCCAGATCCTGCTTGCTGTTATAGTATGTCTATCTCTGGCTCTATGACATTTGGCTTGGCTGACTATCCAATCCAGTTCCTGAACTCTGGCTTGTTTTGACTACACTTACTCTGTGTATCTTTTTATTATTATTATTATTAAACAAGTGTGATTTAACTGTACTTCTGTCTCGGTCTGCTTCATGGTTTCTGACAATTCTCCTCTTAGCTTAGATCAGCACTGGTTGTGTGACCATTACCAGAGGGCAAAATAATTTAAACTAGTCAAGATATTTTGACATTTGATATTTCAGTAGTAGGAGAGACTGGTTAGCAGAGTAACCAGGCTATGCATGGCTTAATAAAAGCAAACCATTGGGTTGGGCTTGTGTCAATAGGCAACCAAGGAAAAAGAGGATAGCTTTTTTCCTGTGCAATTATTGGCTCACTTTTTTTTCATCATTCCAAATACAATCATATCCTATACCATTAGGGTTGATTTACTAAAGGCAAATAGATTGTGTATTTTGCAAGGGCAGTTGCTCCAGAGCTAAGTAAATGAGATAAAGCTTCATTTTACAAGAAATACCCAATCACGTGCAGGGAAAATAAAAAATTAGCATGTTTGGTTGCACATAATTGGATGATGGAAGTCAGCAGAGCTTCCCCTCATTTACCAAGCTCTGGAGCAACTGCATTGGCAAAGTACACAGTCTATTTGTCTTTAGTAAATCAATCCTGTTGCATAGAAGGCAGGCTAGGAAAAGTGCTCTTAGTAAAAGAGGTGATGCAATCAGAAGGGGTGGCTTTGGGTGCTACAGTTCCACCAGCCATGACAAGACCATGTCTGCACTGCAAAGAAGTAATAATAAGCACCTAAGGCAATCATTAACTCGTTATCACATGGGGGGATTTTTAGCGAAACGAAAAATGTGCTTGTGAGCTGGTCCTCACACATTGCTCTGTGCAGCAGAATAGTAATTTACTGGTCATGATCCTTCTCTCTGTGCAGAAAAGTGAAGGACTGGTCTTGATTCTTCTCTCTGTGCCAAACAGCGAAGGACTAGTCTTGGACCTTCCCTCTGTGAACTGGTCTTGAGCCTTCATTCTGTGCAGCAGAATAGTGAAGGATGTGTCTTGAGCCTTCACTCTGAATAGTTATAGACTCATAGTACCACACTGGAAGTCAAAAGAGTATAATGTAGGGTCCTACCAGAATAAGATGGTATCTCTCTGCCAGTTGTTCTCAGACAGGGATCTGACAGCCTTTGATTATCACTGCTCTACCAGTAGCGATACCATTCATCTTGTTTTTGCTTCATAATAACAATACATTATATTTCTAGGTGTGCAAACCCAGAAAGTCAAACAGAGATCTTAGCAACATAGTGCTAAAAGATAGAGATACAGGAGTAAATCACAACTGAGCCAAAAATATAATATGAAATTGATATAAATACGTGCAGAATATATTGTAGTACCATTTTTTTTATCTACTGATGTTGCCCTCAATGGGCAGATGGGCTCCCTCCAACAAGTTGCACAAACAGAATCAGGTGACTCAGCTTACCAAACTCCATTTACTACTTATATATTATTTATTAAGCCCCCTACACACTGTCAGACCTTTGTCCGACCAAAACCACATCGGAATTTCAATGGCATTTCATCGGAGTAAAAGAGAACATGTTCTATATCTAAACTCTGATGGAATTCCTCGGAATTTTCGATGGAAATAATGCGATGGGGCATACACACGGTCAGAATTTCCGATGGAAAATGTCTGTCTGGCTTTTTCCATCGGAAATTACGATCGTGTGCACGGGGCATAAGTGGATTGAACCTTAAAATGTTAATTGTGAATCCCTTACAACTAGTATAAGTCCCTGATTTATTTTGATAGCCTCCTCCAGTCATGGCTTTCAATAATTTCTCTGACTGGGAAAGGGTAGCACTAGTTCCTAATCAAACTCAAGTATATGTACTGACCGGTTACATGCAGACAAGAGCAGAGTAGGGAGAATCGATGACTTATCAGTGTTTGCTGCTGCCCTTCAATGCTCAATCAGCAGGCTGAGGAGATGTCAAAATGTGTTAAAAAGGTGAAAACAGTAAGTGGGTTTTAGCAAACAATGTCATCCAGTGAGGGTTTACCTGGACTTTAAGGTTTGGCTAGAGTGTACTTTTAATCTTGCACAACTTGAGCTACTAATCTGCAAATGGCTTCATTTTACTTTGACCTACTTATATTAAAAGGCTACATTATTATAAACAATAACCTATTAAGACATATTCATTGGTTGAGCCAGAAGGTACAGGAACTTCAAGTTCTCAAGCATCATGGCTTTGCAGGCCTAAGGCAACAGACAAGGAAGAGGGTGTTTTTGGCAATATCGAGAAAAGTTTTGATATTAAAGCAGTTGTAAACCTTTTTCTTACCTGCATGGCAAAGGCATAAAGTGCTGGTATGCATTGCATACTAGCACATTATGTGAAACTTATCTCAAAACGAAGCCTATCAGCGATGTGATATCATCACTGAAGACAGCGTCCATCTTTACCCAGTCTTCGTTGTGGGTTTGAGGACTTCAGCTCTGTGACTGGCTGGAGCTGCGATGACATCACTCCCAGGAGCCTCCGGCCAAGGCACAGGGCTGTGAAGAAACGGCACAGGCGGCCATTCCTTCAGAGCACATGTGCCAGTGATTTCACTGGCTGCATGTACAGTTAATATCTCTTATTTACACTACCTTATTATAGGCTTACCTATAGGTTAAACTTAAAGATGGAAGTTTACATCTGTAGCGGAGCACCCACAGCCAGGCACACAGTATTTCTTGCACTCTTCCACTGGCTCCTATGAACAGTCTAAGGGTTCCATTTTCTGTTTAAATTTTTTATTGACGACGATGAACTGGGGTAGGGAGTTCAGTCACTAACCCCTCAGCAATAGGGTTTCTTACTCACTTAGCCACAGGATCGTTGGTTGCCTCCTGCTGATATCCACCAGGCTCTTCATAATGAAGGAGATGTAGACTCACACCACCATAGGACAGCTAAACTTTTTCCCACCAACTTCCTCCTCATTCTCAACAGTGAGCTTCTCCAGACTCAACTTGACCTCTGGATTCAAGCTTGCCCATAGGCCCCTCAGCTATGCCTAGCTGGGACCTTGGTGTCTTCCTAATGGATTCTAAAAGGAAAACTGTCATGGGTCAGAGCCCCTACTCAGGGGCCTCACCCAGCAGGACTAGATCCTGGAAAAACCTTTTACAACATATATTTTTAAACTAATTTCCGTAGCGCGGATTCACATCTCCTTCCCTTTTCCAGGATAGCATTAGCAGTTCCCCTATCAATTTCACCTGTTACCCCAACCTCTATAGCCTCAGTACAGTGAGTTGTCCTCAGTGGTAATCTACAGTACAAGAAGAGACAAAGGTTAGCGGCTGCATTCACACCTTCGCGTAGTGGGAACAAGCATTCCCACTCATGATTCTTCCTGCTCCTTTTCTAGCAACAAGCTTCACACGATTTTTAAGGGGGCAGTTTGCTACGATTAATGCTCGTCGTGTGTTCTGCAGCAATTTGGGGTTTGGTCCCACAATCTTGGCATTTCTGCCTGCAATCCCAAATCATGAGATGTGAATGGGGGGGCCTAAGAGAAGTGGGCCTGAGTGACCTAAAGCTGTTCTAAATACCTAGGAGCGAGTAATCATCAAACTAAAACTACCAGAAGTATCTTGCCTGCTGTAGAACTGACAAGGGCAGAAAGATAAGATGAGGCCCCAAATCCTGACACGGCAGTGAGGTGAGGCCCTGTCCCTTTGCAGGGTTACATAGGTGAAGCCCCATCCCTTGGCTGGGGAAGAGAGGTAAGGCCCAATCTTCTGGCAGGGCAGGGAGGTGAGATCCTGTTTCCTGGAATGGGCAGGAAGATGAGGCCTTGTCTCTTGGCAAGGGTAGGGAGGTGAGGCCCTGACTCCTGGCAGGGAGGTAAAGCCCAGTGTCCAGGCAGAGACAGAAAGGTAAGGCCCTGTCTATGACAGGGGCAGGGAGGTAAGGCCCAGTCTCCTGCCAGAGGCAGGGAGGTGAAGCACTGATAACAGTGTGTAGACAAAGGAGGGCATATAAGCCCAAAAATGTGACCCCATGACACGAGGGGTGATGAGTGTACCACCCTGCCCTCACCCTCTACTCTAGTGTTACATTTAGCACATTTTAATGATAAATGAAAAGGTCTACTTTTATTCGAATACAGTTCAATGCTGTTTACTTGATGCATTTTTTCCAGAAATTCCTTATCTATACCAGCATGTACTAGATCTTGAAACTGGAACATTTCCCTGATTGGCTGGTGTCCACAGACCCTGAAAAAGGGTGAAGGCAATGTTTACTGGAAGGAACCATACTCGGTTAATTAAGGGCACACATAAAAAAAGAATAGTTTAACATCACACTGTTTGATGAATGTGAGCCCAGGAACTGCAATAAACAAACCACGACAATTAAAACAAGGGCAGTTTTATTAAACTGGAAACTTATGGAGATGTAGAAGTGGATCTGAAAAGCTTTTAAACTTTACTATACAAGAGATAGAGTTTAAAGGAGTTGTAAATGAAAAAATAGTTTTGCCTAAAATTAATGTCTGCAAGGTAGACAGACAGAATAGTCTAATGATTCTGTTAACAAACAAGTAAATACCTATTAAATTCCTTCATCTATATCACCTCCGGCGTTCTAGTTTCTGTTCTCTCATTCACTTCCTGGTTTGCATCATTTGTTCATGTAAGAACTACATTCCCCAGTATGTCCTGCCGCACAGATGTAGTTTCCAGGAGGGGGCGAGCTATTTACTGACCACTGCAGTAAAGCCTCCCTTCACGGTGGTCAGTAACAATCAGACAAGCAGGAAGTGAACAGAACAGAGAAGAAATAGAGCAACTTCTGAGCAAAAACAAACAATGAGGAAGTGAAAAGAGGAATGTCTGCGGGTAAATGGTGCTTATTATGAAAAAAATGTTTTTCCTTTACAACTCCTTTAAAGCTGAACTAAACTATGGCCACCTAGGAAAAAAAAATATCCCCTCACTCCTAAGAAATATCTACTGCCTTTTTTTTCTAGATAAATGTTTTTAACACACACTGATCCATAAAGCTAAACTCCATTATTCATTATGCATCATTAAATTTATTTTTTAAAAGCAATGCAAATACAGTACCTGAACTTGACTTATCAGCCTTCTGTAAACCCTTGTACAGCAGAACTTGTATTGGGAAAATAAGAAGCAGTACAAGGAGCCAGCCAGATGTGCTTCAGTGCTCATATTCTGATATCAGGAGAGAGCAGAGTGACATAGTGATATAGTGATGAGCTCATAAAGCTGTTGCCTCTTATTTCATTGTCCAGTGACAGACAGAAGGAGGGGAAAACCTGTTAGGCCGCGTACACACGATCAAATTTGTCCGCTGAAACTGGTCCGAGGGACCAGTTCAGTGGACAAATCCGATCTTGTGTATGGGCTAGCGGACATATTTTCAAGCATGCTTTAAAATTTGTCCGCCGGAGACATGTCCGTCGGATATGTCCGCTGGTTAGTACACTAACCAGCGGACATATCTGCCCGCACAAGCGTCGAATGGATGGATGCATGCGTGAACGTTTTTTACTTCCTGGTGCGGTGACGTGGCGGCGTCAACGTCACCGCCACGTCACCGAGCTGTCTGCTGGCGGGGATTTTGATCCGATGGTGTGTACACGCCATCGGATGAAAATTCGGAGGAGACATGTCCGCTGGAAACGGTCCGTTGGACTGTTTCAGCGGACATGTCCCTCCGTGTGTACGCGGCCTAAGTGTTACTTAAAGTTATTGTAAAATCTCTCTTTTTATGTCCATTAAAATAACAAACTTGTTATACTTACCTGCTCTGTGCAGTTGGTTTTGCACAGGGCGGCCCAGATCCTCCTCTTCTCTGGTCCCTGACTGAAGCTCCTGGCACAATTGTCGCAATTTTTTGTTTATAGCGCAAAAGATAAAAACGCAAATGTGATCAAATACCATCAAAAGAAAGCTCTATTTGTGGGGAAAAAAGGAAATAAATTTTGTTTGGGTACAACATGCACGACTACGCAATTGTCAGTTAAAGCAACGCAGTCCTCTGTACATTTCACTCCTTATAGTTCATGTGCACTGCACTGAAAATCAACATTTTACTCTAAAATATGCATACACAAGTGTTTGCCTTTTCCACCCACTTCAGATGCAAATCATACCTAACAATATCTCGGGGAACAATGTACTATTGAGTTTGATACGGAAGGTCAAGGACACTGTTTTCTATGCTTGGATTGTTGTGCAGCGATATTAGCACTGCCTGGTCAGACATGAGGATTATTGGGAATTTAATGTCCACTGTGCTGCTAAACAGAGTATGAGGAACAATGATATTTCTAGGGTCACCATAGTGCTACATAGGATCCCAAAAAGTCTTCACAAAGGCATTTTTTTATGTGTTTTCACGAACGATTGTACTATTGATTCCACTCTAGCACAACCATTCAATGAGCCAGCCCACTTTTCCTGGTATATATCATAAGGACCTGGGATGAGTAGCATGGGCTGCCGGAATAAAGCAGTGCGAGTTCAGCTGAACTCGCACGGCTTCACTCCCACGGCTTCACTCCCACTTGCCAGTCCTGATTTCGGCTACGATTACAGAGACATCTGTGCAGGTTTCTGCACAGATGTCAATGTAATTCACGGCCCGAAATCACAAAAAGTGGTACAGAAACTATTATTTGAAATCGGTACATCGCCGCAGATGCGGCATTGCACTGGTTAGGATGGCGCCATTGCTGGCAAATGCCACTAATTTGACATATCAAATTGCACCAGTGTGCCAATTTTGCCAATTATGCTCGTTAAGCTGCTTAAGAGAAATTGTGTAAAAAAAATTAAATAAAAGTGTACACTTTTTTTCTTTATTTAGAGAGTATTTTAATGTAGGTGTTTATTTATAAAGCAGTGACTCTGACATTCACCAGAGATTCACTACAGGTTAATCCTCTTGGTACATGCATTTTAACCACTTCAGCCCCAAAAAATTAATGACCAGGCCATTTTTTGTGATACGGCCCTGCGTCGCTTTAACTGACAATTGCATGGTCGTGCAGCGCTGTACCCAAACAAGCTTTCTTTTGGGGTTTTTCCCCACAAATAGAGCTTTCTTTTGGGAGTAGTTGATCACCTCTTTTTGCTATAATAAATTTACAAAAAAATAAAAAATTCTTCATCAGTTTAGGCCAATATGTATTCCTTATATTTCTGGTAAAAAAAAAAAAATAAGCGTATATTGTTGGGTTTGCGCAAAAGTTATAGCGTCTACAAAATAAGGAATAGATTTATGGCATTTTAATTATGTGTTTTTTTTTAAATAGTAATGGTGGTGATCAGCAATTTTTAATGAGACTGCGACATTGCGTATTGGACACTTTTTTGGGACTAGTGACATTTATACAGTGATCAGTGCTATAAAAATGCACTGATTACTGTATAAAGGACACTAGCAGGGAAAGGGTTAACACTAGTGGTGATCAAGGGGTTAAATGTGTTCCCTTGGAGGTGTTTCTAACTGTGGGGGGAGGGGAGCAGAGAGAGATTGCTGTTCCCGATCACTAGGAACAGACGATCTGTCTGTACTCTCCTGTCAGAACGGGGATCTGTTTGTTTACATTGACATATCCCCATTCTGGCTCTCTGTGGAGCAATTGCAGATGGCTGGTGGACATCGCTGCCATAGGCAGCGTGCATCAGCTCCCCCGCTGTGCAACGTGCACAAGCCCTGCTATAACTCTTAAAAGGACCGGCCTACCAGTATGTCGATTCATGGGAACGAACCGACCGGCAAGCGGTTAAACAGGGTGATTTTTTTTCTGAGAATAGGTGCAGGTACTCCTACACCCCTAGTTTTCTCCCTCTACTCACCCCCAAGCACTGTCCATTGGTTCCATCCTCCTAACTATCTTGTGGGGCTAAGTAATAAAAACTGTAAAATAGATTATCTTCAACACCCTCTATCAGCAGTGATATATCCTTCCCAGCAACAATAGATCCCTTCCAGCAACAATAAATTTCTCAGGAGCCAGCAACAATAGACCCTTCCCCTCAACAGTATATACCTTCTAGCAACAATTCACCCTACAGCACCAACAATAGATCCTCCACCAGCACCATAGCCCCCCCTCCCCCACAATGACAGCCCCAGCAACAAAAGTTTCCAGCAGCCAGCTTCAATGTCCCTTC
Organism: Rana kukunoris; assembly: GCA_029574335.1. NCBI lineage: Eukaryota > Metazoa > Chordata > Amphibia > Anura > Ranidae > Rana > Rana kukunoris. Next base: position 53,574,532 of record CM056049.1, read on the forward strand.
AACATCAGAAGTTCCCTGTGTTCTCGCTGAAAAAAAGCCCTGGTTTTAAATGACAGTTATTGATTCATCACCGTAAATGTTTGGTGAAAATCACATTAAGGCCACATGCACACTGTATTCATTTAAGTGCCTTTCTCCCACTGGGGAAAAGCAACAGAAAAAATACAGTAAAAGCTGAGTCTTTGCATGCGCGTTTATGCATGATCACACATTTGGTGTTAATGCATTTTGTTGGCCAGAATATTAATTTATACTGCTTACTGGAAGGCATTAATGCACATTTACATTTTTCTGTACTTGTACTTGATTGTCATTTGTGTACTGTCCCATTCATTTTTATTTTATTTTCCTTTTTTTTCCCCTTTAATCATTACAAAAAGACTAAATTGTGAAACTAATGAGGACAGCTTTTTGGCAAAATAATGGGTTCAGGGGTCCAGTACAGTTAAAAAGAACATCTGCAACATTCAGGAGCCATATAAAAAAAACTTTCAGAACTTTCACTATTTGCAAGATAATTATGAACTTCAAAACAAGTGTTGGGCTATCCATACAAACTAACAAAAACCACCTTAAAATGGTTGTAAACCCCCATTAATGAAATGTGACCTAAGCATATATATCTGTAGTGTTTGCTTATCTCTCTCCAAAGCTCTAACTGATGTGTCTTTCTGGTGCTCAGTTCCTCTGTTGTCATCAGAGTCACTCCTGACAAGTTCTCCAACACATGAGATAACAGAAGATGAAAATTTGTTTTGGGGTAGGAGACAGATAAGCAGAGAGCTTGTCTATTCAGACTACAGCTCTGCATGTTCCTTCTTTCCTGTGCCTATGTGGAGTGGGAGTGTGCTCCTTTCCTCCAATCAGCTCTCACACAGTGTAAGCCCAGACTTTCCAACCACTGCTGGAAGAGGAAACAAGATTTTTTCTTATATGGTCTGCACTTACCAAAGAGTGTAGAACGGAAAAACAGCAGAGATACATGAATAGCTTATATAGGGAGATTTGTTTCATCCCTGTGTATCATCTGATTTTTTAAGCTTTTTACTTCACTGGGTATAGGAGAGGGTTTACACTTTAAAGTCAAATTCTGGACTAAATTATATATATATTTAAAAGGGTTCTTATAAAAACGCAACTTCAATTCAGCACTGTTCTTCACCTTCCCCAATCACTCCAGTGCATTTCACCAATTTTTGAGGAGTAATTTTGCCTAAGTAGCCCAATGAGAGTTGAGAGTTTCCACTCCTGTGAAATTTAAAAGACAGTGAAATTCATAATCTAAAGGAAAAATCTATTTTGCCCAAATCATTCCAAAACATCCTATATGATCAGATTGAAGGTTCACTTTTTTCCAGGAACTGCCGTTTGGTGAAAATTGGGGGCCTGCATTGACAACCTAATAATCTTTTTTTAAAGTTCACAAATATCTGGATTATAAAATCGTAGTAAAATTCTAACCTAGTAATAGGAGTTTCATTATGCTCCCATTCAGTCACGTACAGCACTTTTCAACAACGATGACCCAACAGCATAATATGCTCTCCAGGAAACACAAATCAATGCTGATACATGTAGGTCAAGGATGTCCAGGAGTCATTGCCCTCTATGTGTATCACTAGTAACATAATTTACATCTAAACCACATTTAAATGAATCTTAAAAGACAAAATATTATAATATTTGGCAAACCATATTTTTTGGTACTTTGTATTGTTTCCAAGTTTAAAGTCATGCTTTAAGCTTTTAATTTTTTTGTTGTGTAAAATGTTTAAATGTAAAATTCCACTTTAGTGAAACATATTCTATTCTGGCAACTGTAAGTGTGGTTAATTGTAATTATAATATTCAGAATATGAACTATTTTTTTCTATGTTATGTGCCTTTTTAAATGTTTTTCTCTGCATGTAAATGGAGACTAAGCTGTCCAGGAAAAGTAAAAAGTTCCAAGCGTTGGGACAAACCATTTAAAATGCCTGGAGTGCTTACAATTGTCATATTATTTCCATATGTATTAAACCTTTTATCCAAACTAAAAAAAAAATGGTTCTGTATCTTTAACTGGGTTACCCAAGCCATGATCCATGGTAAAATTGAGGCCACCATATTGGATAAGATTCCACGGCAACCTTGGGTGAACCACTTCCTTTCACCAAACTTCGACCTCTTGGTCTTGGAACCAAAATTTCCCCAATTCCGATATAATGGACAGATGTTCTCTCTTCTCATCTGCTAGGCAGTGGCATTTAGTAAAAAAAAGTAACAAGTGGTTGATAAAACAGTGAAAAGGGGAGGACTAAAGTGAGAATAGACTCATCCTATTACATGCACATACAACTTCCTGTGAAGGAATGATTACATCACTACCCTCAGATGGCAGCACCACTTTCTTCACTTCCTAATGGTGAAGAGAAGCAATAGAAACAAATGGCATATAGATAATATAGTACTGATAATGCAAAAGCTAAAACAGATTTTTCTATTTGTAAAGTGAAAATTTAAGGTGTTTTCTTAAGAAGAAGGAATTTTGTATTCACTGACAAATCCTTTTCTCTACATTCATTGAAGGACACAGCCAGGGCCGATCCTAGGGTCATAGGGGCCTGGGTGCAGAAATATTTCTGGCACCCCCACATGGGCGTTGTCATTTTACTAACTCCTCTCCTTTACATCTCATTATACATCACATCTGTAGATGGACTAGGTGCAGGAATGGGCAGGGGCTGTGTATCCTATGCAATCTATCATGCCATAAAACATCTAGAGCAGGGGCAGCCCAGAGCACGTGTAAAGGGATGCTGTAGATGCCATCCCCCAGCACACTGAACACTGTGACTCACCTCTATTCTCTCTCTGTGCAGCCTGAGATAGAGATGGGAGTGGGAGGCATTCCAACTGGAGTTGGTGGAGACAGTGCGGGATCCAAGACTCCCAGTGTTAGGAATTAATTCCTGCACAATAGCACTCAGAAGCCACTGAAAACTAGAACTCTCATGTCTGGATGAGGAGCGGCCCCTCTCCGAGCACTGCCAGGCTGGACAGGCTGCCCTATGCTCACACATCAGTTCTGGAGGGACACATACCTATGCTCAGAACACTAGTTCTGGACAGACACAAACAAGGAGAGAAGGAGGGAGGAGAGAACTCTGGCACTTCGGTACCCCCACCTCTGCAGACGCCTAGGTGCAATGCACCCTGTGCACCCTGCCTAGGATCGGCCCTGGACACAGCTAGATCTTTTATCCTATTCCTGCAGGCGGCACTATAACCCATTGATCAAGGTCTAAAGATCCAGCAGTGTGAAAAAAAGTTCACAAAAAGTAGGTAGATTTCTTGTCTTTTATTGAAATCAACCCATCTTTGAATGCCCTACATTTAACCAGTTAAAGTGATATTAAAGGCAATTAAAAAAACAAACAAACATGTCATAGTTACCTACACTGTGCAGTGGTTTTGCATAGAGCAGCACTGATCCTCCTCTTCCCGGGTCCCCCCCAGCAATCGTGGCCCTGTCCACCTGCCCCCAGATCAAGCAGCTTGCTCTGGAGGCACCTGAGCAGGCTTGCTTCTGAACTGCTGCTCTGTGTGTCTATTAACACACAGAGCCATGGCTTAGCCCCACCCCCTCTCTCTCCTCATTGGGTCACTGGCTGTGATTGACAGCAGTGGGAGCCCATGACTCAGCCAATGAGGAGGGAGGGTCCAAGGCTCCTGTGCACATTGCTGAAGCACCATGGGGCTTAGGTAAGTATTAGGGGGGCTGCTGCACAGAGAATATGTTTTACCTTCATCCATAGAATACATGAAGGTAAAAAAACCTTGAGCCTTTACAACCACTTTAGGCAGAGAAGAGAACATGATACAAGCATTTAAGTGGGTGCTTACAAGTATTTTGTGGTTTGGTGGGTAATTTGCTCAGGCTGCCCAGGTGGGAAGGGGTTAAGCAGGGCTTTGTATTTTCCCAGGCATGTTTGGGTTCTGCCCTCCCCCTTTGCTATTAATAAAAATGGGAAAGGCTCTGATCAGAGGACTGCCACATTTATGAACTCTCACCTTGGGAAGGTATGCACTGAGCAGCCTGTATTTAAACAGATGTGGAGGACAGTTGCCGTTTGTTGTTTACATGGTTGGACTCTACTGCAGAAAAACTTCAATATTTGTTCCATGTTTGGTCTGAACTTACTACTACTGCATGGTGGTAAATGGTTTTGGTAGACGTAGGGTGAAGAGGAGGACATGTAGTTACTAAGGGCATCAAACACAAGGGAATGAGATAGCAGCCAGAAAGCAGGACAGTACCAGCAAGGGTAACAGGTTCTCTGTATAGCGAGGGGATCGATTTATGATTCCCTGCCTAGCAGCCAGTGCCCTAGCATCCGGCACTAAATCTGTGTGGTGAAGATCTCCAGGACCTAGCCGCAGATACGGGAGGAATTACAGAAATGAGTTGTGCACGCCGGAGGTTCACAATGATTCCATCAAATGAAATGGAACATAAGCTCAGCTGTGTTTTCCTTTCTAAGTGCTACATTCTGGGAAGCAAGAAATAAACACTCAATATTGTATAACATTTTACCAGAGGAGGCATCATACCTATTTATGTAAATCAAGACCAAAAAAAAAAAATTACTTTACACATGCCTCCAGTAGTAAATCCAACTCAATCAAAGGAATGATCATCACATTGTATTCATTTATATATTAAAAACAATCGTGATACATACAAATAGATTTTAAAATCAAGTCATTAATAAGCATTTGAGGTCATGATCACACAAACAACCAGTCCCTAGATATTCCAAATAGAGAGTCAATATGGTCGCTGTGATAGGGTCAACGCATTTTGCAGGAACCCTCGCTTCTTCAGGACATCATAGGCGTTCCCAAGTGATTACAGTGCCACATAAAAAGCTCAAGAATAGCTTAGAAGGTATAATCCACATAAGAGAAAGAGTAGGTTATGGAGTCCAAATAAAGCCCTGGGTGGCCCGTAGGGAATGCAGGAACTGAAAAGGCAACCCAGAGGGTTCTTAAAAGAAATTTCCTCCTCAAATGGCATTCAAAAATTGCCAGGGGCCATCAACATCACAAACCAGATGATCGAGCCATATAGCATCCTCCATGTACAGTAGGCTCATGGGAGAAATGTGACTTGTTTTTTTTAAATCTATTTGTATGTGTCACAATTGTTAATATATGACAAATTTTTATGACATTTTCATTTAGTTGAGTTTACTACTGGAGACATATGTATAATAACATTTTGCTTTGTTCTTGATTGTGTGGGGCAAGGTGTGCGGTATCATGGGACATAGTGGTTCACAGTGTGGAGCCTGTAGTATGGTATAGGTGCACCAGGTTACGGCTCATTTATAAGTACAAGTACTGGCTTAATGTTGAGTTCATATGAACACGGCCCCACCTGGTCACAGGCATTAGTGAGAGAGGAGACCACGTGTGTAGGGCATTATGGTCCCACCCACAACTTGCTGTAGTTGGCAGGATACGCCCCCTCCATTTTAGGTGCAGTAGTATAATAGTTACCTGACTTCTTTTTTTGTTGTCCCTGTTTGTCCCCGTTTTGTCTCGTGTGTCAATTTGTCAGCACCATTGAGTGAAAAACGATTTTTCTTATTTTTCACGGGTGCAACTTTGGCCGGCCAACTTACAGTTGTTAATTTTAGTAAACCCTGGTTCAAGTATTTGAACCTTTTATATGTCAGATATTGTCTATCATTATATTGCTTGGTGCGTAGAGGCACCCAATCTTGGTGTTCTCTTCAGGATTCAAAACCCTTTCTTATGCAGTAGTATAATAGTTACCTGACTTCTGGACTGCAAATAAGAAAAAAATCTCTGTGATTGGATTTTTAACTCAGGCTCTTCCCGAGTAGTATCACTTGTAAAACAGAATTCTATTCTTGCTGATCTCTATAGCACACATCAGCTAATATACTCTGGCAAGGCCAATGCATCTTCACACAACCTGATGTTTGACATGTTGGTTGCATGCACACTACTGAAATTGGCATTGGGAAGTTGAAGCTTGTTGCGGTGCTGAATTTTACTTTGCAGCCAATGACATCATTACCTAAAAATCATACACCCTATTTTGCAAATGCTGTTCTGTATAGTACATCCTGTAGCAGCTAATGTACTCTAGCAAACCAAATTCATATTCATGCCCTCTGCTGTTTGGCAGAGGAAGTGTAAAAAATTGGCATGTATGCAACTGACATTGACTTCTGAAAGTTCAAGCTTGTTCTAAGGCTTTGGGGTCAATGACATTATCACCTCAAAGCAGCTTGAAAGACGTTCTCCTGAGATCAGTATCAGCATATGGCTGGGATTCTACAGTTCCCTTCTTGGGCAGAGAGGCATGAAGGCTGACTGGACACTAGGCGATGTGTTATTAAAAACTCAATTGATTCTCTTGAAATAATCATACCATATGGAACTGAACATGAAAGTAAAAAGAACATAGACAGGCTTATATAATAGAGTGGAGACTAGAGAGCAAAGTGCAGAAACCCACAGAAATCAATCAGATTTCCGACTACAGTGGGCAGGCTAAGGAAACATGAACTCTTCTTGGTCACTGTGATCTTTTTCCAATGAAGATTGGACATTGTTCTGAGTCTTACTGAAGAACAAAAATCTGGTGTTTAAAAGCATTGTTTATACAAACACAGACATGAAAGACTTTAGTATAGATAGATGATGGTAACCATTCTGGATGATGGTGTACATGTGTGGAAATATAGGCATGAAGTCATCAAGTCAAAGAACTGGTAGGTTGCAATGTATTTAATTTTTTTGTTTTTGGGTTCAAATATATTTTAACTAAAAGATCCGACCACAATGGACAATTGTCAACTGGGCTAGTTGGAAAATGTTGTCCATTGATTGAGAAGTCTTCAGACTTTAGATCTTTTATCAGAATGATGCAAAAATATAAATAAAGAATAATTCATTATAATTTTTCACTGTACATGTAGATTTCCGAAAGACTGTGGACCACCTGCCAGGAAAGTCAGACATCTTTATCCGCATCTTTGTTCCAAGCAAGAGAGTCTGTATATTGGCCAAGCAATTAGAATGTTTAGGAAGAAAGGTCAACAGTGGTAGCCCCCAAACGTCTTTCATGACAGCTTTACTTTAAAAGTGCTAAGTCACAAAAAAAATATATACCTGCAGAAGCTGTTGTTGCTTTCTTGCCCCCCTGATTAGGTAGAGCGCCAAGCAGTATTGGAGCTTTTTTGTTCTCGACTGCCTCTCATCTCACTCCTATTAGCCCATCACTATGGTGGACTGTCCCACTGGATGAACCGATCCAGGTGTGAAGGTGTGAATAATTTCTCCAATTACTCGGCCTGATCAGAACAATTTGCATAGAGATGGCAATGAAAGTTGAGGAAGGTATGATCAGGCAACTCTAGGTGCCTATCATGGGTGTCCGCTCCATAGGGCAAGGGGGGTCGTTTGCCCCCCCCTGGAATCGCCAGGGAGAGCCAGGAGCAGGGCCGAACTGGCCCTGGGGCCGATTTAAGCGGTGACTGCAGTGCTCCCCTCCCCTCTAGTTGTGCCTTATTTAGAGTGCCTGTCCCTCTTCTGGAATCAAATCCATTTGTCCCTCATTCCAAAAGGTTCCTCTTTTAGACCTGAAATAAATATACTATCAATATAGTGTTGTGTTTCAGTCAAGGGAAAGGGGTGCTGTGTAATGTAAAGTGGTCCAGTGATGCAGGGTGCTGTGTAATGAATGTAAAGTGGTCCAGTGATGCAGGGTGCTGTGTAATGTAAAGGGGCCAGTGATGCAGGGTGCTGTGTAATGTAAAGGGGCCAGTGATGCAGGGTGCTGTGTAATGTAAAGGGGCCAGTGATGCAGGGTGCTGTGTAATGTAAAGGGGCCAGTGATGCAGGGTGCTGTGTAATGTAAAGGGGCCAGTGATGCAGGGTGCTGTGCAATGTAAAGGGGTCCAGAGATGCAGGGTGCTGTGTAATGTAAAGGGGTCCAGAGATGCAGGGTGATGTGTAATGTAAAGGGGTCCAGAGCTGTGAGGTGCTGTGTAATGTAAAGGGGTCCAGAGGTGCTGTTGTGGAGAGGGGGTACACAGTAGTGACAAAGAGGTATTGAAAGATGCATGGGGCACAGTGGGGTGTCTTTACATTTAACGTGGGGGGGCGCTTTTAACCCCTGCTAGCGGTTGAAGAAAGGGTAAAATGTGACTGTGTATCGCCACTGTCGAAGCGCCCCCCTCTGAAAAAATGTCAGCGGACGCCCATGGTGCCTATGCTTTATATCTGCTAGCGACAAAGTCGTTTTAAAGTGTATGTCTAAGCCAAAGCCTTTTAATTTAAGTTTTGAAGATTGGACATGCTGTCAATTATTTAATGCTATATAAGGGGTTAAGCCAGAAGGAGCACCAAACACAGGTTGTTGAGAGTCCAAAGGTATTTGTTCCGCAAGGGGTAACAGAGAAAAAAAAATAGGTAGTCATGCGTTTCAGGGGCCAAAACACCCATCTAGCCCCACTTTATCAGGGTTTTAGCATTTACCACAGTATCTATTAACCTCCCTGGCGGTATGATTCTGTCTGGAATTACGTACCAAAAGCGGTACAATAATTTTGCATGGAAATTCTGCGTTTTATACTGTAGGCCTGCAATTTTTAGGAATAACTCACTTAAATTTGTCCAAACCAGAGTCTAGTAGACATCCCGGGTATGATAAAGTTTGAAACACAAAATCATAAAATTATAATATAATAAATAACTATAAATAATTATAACAAATAATAATGTAATTATAATAAAAATTATTCACTAATGTAATCAAATCAAAATCACTGAAATTTGCTCAGTTGCAGAATTGTCGCTGTCATTACTTTTATTTTTTTATGACGAATTTCCCCACAAATCGCTATCGCTCAATTCTGCAAGTGATTATAATTTATTATCGCTGTTTTCTAGCTGCTCTAAAATCACTTTTGACATAAAGGGACACTTTTGGTTGCTATGGACAATCTACAGTTTGCAGGCACAAAAAAAATGTTTTTATTATGTAAAAGAACATGCAGGGCACTGGGCAGACCACTAGGGACAGGGGGGGTGTGTACTTTTTACATACAGTACTGTAATCTATAAGATTACAGTATTCTGTATGTAATGTGTTTGTTTACTTTTTTGAATTTGCCGCCGGTCTCCGCCCCCGTGCGCCGTTACGTCGCAGGGAACGGAGATCGGCGGCGCGCGGGCACTGTGTGAGTCGAATGGAGGACGCCACTCGCTCACTCAGCGGGGATGCATCGCTGGATCCAGGGACAAGGTAAGTACAGTACCCCGCCTGGATAAACAGGTAAGCCAGCGCGCGCTGCAGGCTCTGCATTCACCCCGAGCGCGACTCGGGGATATCGATATTTACATGAAAAATCCATCCCGAGTCGCGCTCGGGGATACCGGCAGGGGGGTTAAATACAGTGAAACCTCGGATTGCGAGTAATGCAGTTAACGAGTGTTTCGCAATACAAGCACTGTATTTTGAAAAATTCTAACTCGGTTTGTGAGTGTTGTCTCGCAAAACAAGCAGGATTCAGGCCAAAACGGTGTGCAGTACCGAGTTTGGCCTGAGGTGAGGGGCACTGGAGCCGTTTGGAAATTCTAGGTCACTGAGCCCTTTCGAGGTTTGCCGAGGTCAGCCCAGCTGTCCTAGGGCCTTTCCGGTTGTTTCCGAGGCCCTTGCGGCGCCCCCCCTGCCTCTGGCCGCATGCGGTATTGCATGCCATTGAAGTCAATGCGGTACAAATTATTTTCCATTGACTTCATTGGGGAAACTCGCTTTGATATGCGAGTACTTTGGATTACGAGCATTCTCCTGGACGGATTATGCTCGAAATCCGAGGTTCCACTATAATGCTTATTCTTTTTCCTGTTGCCCTTAGCAGAGCAAATAAAATATCTTCACATTCTTAAAACTTAATGTTTGGCGCTCATTCTGGCTCAACTATATTTTCATGTTGGGTGGTCCCTATTTTTGTAGGGACCCCTGCTTTGTAAGAGAGCTGCCAAACTTAGGCCATTCAGCTCAAACTAAGGCCGGCCATACATGGGTCGAATTTCTAAAATAATTTCCTTCTGAAACCTTAACCAATAAATTTTGTTTGAATTTTGCACCATTAGTGTGCTGCACCAATAGCCGATTTTCACGCGGTCATAAAATTTTAATGATCGCGCATGTTGGAAATTTTTTGAAAAATTAAAGTTCTTGTAAGCAATGATGGGAGAATCATGCAAGAAATCTAATCAAAAAAGAAAGTGTGCAAAAAAAGAAAATTCCTGGAAAGAAAAGAAGATTCCCAACCACGAATATTCTTTTATGTAGCAACATGAAGTGAAATTGAATGCTTGGTTAGTCAACTTTTGAAACCAATGGTGGCACCATCGGATCACAAAATGCATGCAATTTCTGATTTTCATATGAAAATTTGTTCGGAATTCGACCCATGTATGGCCTGCTTAAGACCCTTTCATCTCTTATCCAATGATCAGAATCCAGTGCCCACTCCCTCCAAGTTTTTAAAGTGGGAGTAAACTCCCTTGGTTGATTTTCACCCATAGATAAGCCTATAATAAAGGCTTACCTATAGGTATAGTAAATATCTTGTAAATGTGCACCGTTTGGGAGATTTATTTGTGAAGCTGCCAGTGATGTCAGTGGCACATGCGCTCTGAAGGAACGGCATACCAGGTGACGTTCCTTCAGAGTCCTGTAAAAAAATGAAGAGTCAAAGACTCTGGGTCGGACTTTGTAGGCAAGATGGATGAGTCCTGTTAACAGCCCCTCAAGCACGCATGCGCAGGAGTGGCATCATCGCGGCTCATCTGGCGGTTTACTACAGCTTTAGGGGCTGTCTGTGTTTCCACTGGGGAGACTCACTTGTTTGTTTGTACTGGTGACCACTGTCACTGGGAAAGAGAAAATTAAGAGAAATTCAACATTTTAGAATTGTCCACAGAATAAAAACTAGGGGAAATTTTCTGAGGACCCCTGTTCTGGGGACATTCAGTATGTTTAAGAAGATAATTTCCCTCACTTTGGGAGATTTAGTCCGAATTCCAATTGAGTCTCTGGGACATAAAGTGAAGGCAAATCACCCCAATAGTACAGTGACGGCAAAAAAATAATAATCTGGTGAGAGTTTTGGCTATACATAGACTTTGAAGTAGAACGCTGATCTAAATAGAAGTGATAGAAGGGTTTCTATTAGTAATTATAACCTAATAATAATAATTTTGTTTCATTTATAAAGCTGGCAAGGCTGTTAATATTAAAATTAGTTAATCTTCAAAACTAAACATACAGAAAAATGTCCTACCTGCGCCAGCCCTGCTTTTACTTGAGTTCAGTGGGAGACATGCATGTCTACCCCCATTTTTGCCTCCTTCGCCTTTACTAAGGGGAAAGGGAGTAGCCGCTCCAGGTGGGAACCCAGACGAACATCCACCGTTGCAGATAACTCAGGTGCAGGCAATGCACTTAGCAAAGCAGGAACAAAAATTGTCTCTGGACAGCCGCTCTCTGAACAAATTGTAGCCTTTATTAAAAGAAGGACAGCACTACAAGTCACAGCAAAGTAAAATAAAACCCAACTGTTGACGCATTTCGCACTGAAACTAGTGCTTAGTCATAGCTGATGATTAAGCACTAGTTTCAGGGCTAAACGTGTCAGCAGTTGGGTTTTATTTTACTTTGCTGTGACTTGTAGTGCTGTCCTTCTTTTAATAAAGGCTACAATTTTTTCAGAGTGCGGCTGTCCAGAGACAATTTTTGTTCCTGCTTCACCTTTACTGACCCTTGAATTTTATCTTCTCGTTTTGGATAATGAAAGCAGTGTTCTTTTTTGTTCCTGATTCAGACACGCCAAGCATTGGCAACAAAAGGGCTTCATTTTCTATTTCTTTTATGAGTTGGGCATCAACAATTGGATGAGCCCAGTAAACTGAAATTCTATTTTGATAGAAAGCTATAAGATAACAAAGCGTGTGCGATCATTATAAAGGACCTGTTCACAAAATACTATATACGTTGGACTGGGCAGCCTTGTCCAACACAATCCCCACCTCAGAGAGAAGGCAATTTTCCTGCAGTTGTGTGCACTTAAAAAACAGGACATGGACTACTTTTTTTCCCCGCGGCATTTTGCGATGCAGTACACATCACTGCAACCCGCTATGATGAATATAAATTATTGAAATGTAATTTTGTTTAATTTCAATAAAGTTAATAAAAGGAAAATATGAACAATGCGACCGGCACCGCCCCCAATGCAGTGCACGCCAGTGGTATAACATAGCCACTGGTGTTATTGAGCCCTAAACGGCCCTCATATAGAGGCACCTCTACCTTTGTGCTGATTGGGTGTGCTAAAAATAAAAACATACCTCATGTAGCTGACTAATACAGGTAACAAGACCTGGCAATGCCTGCATATGTTCTTTGTTGGCACAGGAATGCATAAACATAAATACATGTACAAACACACTGCCAAACTATGGAATCTACAGGAGTCTGACTAGGTGTTAAAATTAAATTACAGTTTCTCCAATTTTACTCCAGCCTCCTATCTTGTATAACTCAGGTTAACACATAACTCTATTGAGCCTTCTCCTTGGGCAACCCCGCGCAGAGGTGACGAGCAGTACTGAATATCCCACTGTACTGTGCCTGCATTCCCATGCTTGTAATTCCTCAACTAGCCCTGGTATCGGGTCAGCTGGCTGAGAAGTACATGGTATAGGTTTCTGGAGCGCACATAATGAAGACATGGAAAATGCCTGTTGCTGAATGCCAAGCACGTGCAGCTGCCAAGCCTGCAAGAGTTAACATGGCATAACGACGGGAGGCTGTGTACAGATCTAATCTAAAGCAATGCATATGCTAAGGGCTGTTTTTATGAACACAGTGCAACGAGTCACAATGTGCCTTAGGTGGCTCATACACACACAGATCAAACTCCTGAAGTCTTGTTGCTGGCTATGGGTAGCCCAATATGGTATAGATGCCCACGGTTGTGTCAAAAATACAGACAGATAATATAGGTGCTGGTTGCTCATATTATTTGTATGACGATGAAAGCAACTGTACGAGAACCATCGATATATACAGATGCAACCCTCGTGATTGATATCTGTTGACCTTCGACGTTTACATCACATGCAAGAACCATTTATCAGTTGCAAAGATTAAAAACCTTTGCTGATGATAGGTGCGTGTATGCCCAACTTAAACATTCAATCTCATATTGAGAGCTGTTGGTTCCTTACTGGAATTTACATTCTGTTATAAGGAAAGGCTCATTATTTGAAAGCTGGCTTTCCCTGCTTCCTTGGCACAGTCCCTGGCTTTGTCCCCAGAAAGGCTTCCAATCATACCAACAACACAATGACATCTCTCATCTGTCTGGTATTGCTCAACTATATATTTATTTATTTGTTGTAAGCAGTAAAAACCTAAGATGATTTCAATATCAAATAAAATTATACTTTGAAATATTGGGTACAAAGACAAGAAGAAATTTAAAAAGATTGTTAAGGAGTTGAAGTCTCTCTGAATTGACCATAGACTGAAGGTGACAATCATACACTTAGGTATGATAGGATCCACCAGTCATAAATAATTATTTTTGGCCAAGTAACCCATGTATTCCGATGAAAGGAGAAGAGGACAGCACCGGATAGTCTCATGGAGAACATTTGTTTTAGAACCTGTTTGTTCAATTGCTCCCCCATGAACACTGGCAGTATCTACTCTTGCTGCAGGCATGAGACTGCTTTCCAACCTGGATATAAATGACTAGCGACGCTCATCTCAAGTCTATGGCCAACCAGTTAGGTTCTATCTTTCATCACTCACTCGGAAAGTGAAACCAATATTCTGATTGGTTGACATGTGCAGCTACTTCTACTGTTACTCCAAATTTCTTTGTCATAAGTTTTACACAGCAGGTCATGATGTCCTGCCGTTCTCTAAGCCTGTACTGTACAAGGTAAGCTCTTGCACATGGGTCAAGCAGCAGAGCATCCCTGGAACTGATTTTACAATGCTAGTAGCTATGTCTGAAACCATATAAATAAGATCACACTTAGCCAGAAAATGATGTGAAAAATATAAAGCCTTCCCCAACCTTTGAAACCCTTGAAAATAACTTTCAGATCTCAAGGAACCCTAAAAATTCCTATATCTACAACTCATGATACATTAGTGTAAAGGTCAGTGGGACGAATGTGCCTTCCACTTGTGGTAATTGGGAAGAATTACCTCCTACAGATAGCTAAAAAGATCAATGGTGTCAGTGGGAACTTATGGGAGCTCATGGTTCAAGGAACACCTAGCAAGCTCTGGAGGAACCCTAGCATTCCATGAAGCCCTGGTTGAGAAACCCAGATTTAATCTATCCTACCATCATTACAAGCCATATGCTGTCAATGGCAGCCCTGGTTTATGCCCTGGATGATAAGGGTTAAAGGTTACTTAACCAAAAAATCCTAACATATGCTAAAGTAACCAAGATATCTTCAGAGCACGTAAAAGCATTGTTCGGATAAATTTCTGCAGAACTTAGTGGCAAAGACTTGCAAGCAAGCTGGAAATTATTTTTAACTGGCTATATCTACAACTCATGATACATTAGTGTAATGATCAGTGGGACGATTTTGCCTTCCACTTGTTGTAATTGAGAAGAATTACCCCCTACAGATAAGTAAAAAGATCAATGGTGTCAGTGGGAACTTATCTGAGAGGCAGAAGTTGCTCATGACTCAAACAACACCTAGCACGCTCTGGAGGAAACCTAGCATTCCATGAAGCCCTGGTTGAGAAACCCTAATTTAATCTATCCAACCATCATTACAAGCCATAGGCTGTCAACTGCAGCACTGGTTTATGCCCTGGATGATAAGGGTTAAGAGTTACTTAACCAAAAAATCCTAACATATGCTAAAGTAACCCAGATATCTTCAGAGCACGTAAGAGCATTGATTGGATAAAAGTCTGAAGAACTTAGTGGCAAAGACTTGCACGCAAGCTGGAAATTCTTTTTAACTGACTGTTCCCCATGCCTTTACTGCACGGATAAAAATAAGTGTACTGGGGGGGGGGGGGGGGAGTTGAGTCGTCTTTAGATGTACACAAATCAGTTAAGGATCTACTTTAATGTCCTCAGCCCTAAATGATCAATACGTTTTTGGCACAATCATCCATTTCTTCCAGTTTATGTATGATTAAACTTGAGAACAGCATCTGCGCCACTTGCAATCAGTTATATATTTACAATCAATTGACCTATGCTGATTAAGCAGAGATTAGCAGAGTTGCTTCCAATTGCTCATAGAGAACAGGAAGATAGTCTGACATGGACGCAACAATGGGAATACATGTGGGGTAAAGAGATAATAGAATGAGGATCTTAACAGATCAGATCCTTCTGTGTATGGCCAGATAAGATACCCTCTGTTTATAATAATCAGTCAGCCTGCAATCATTCAGATTACACAGAGTCCTGTAAAGTGATTTTAGTTGGCTCTCTTTACAAATTCCTTTTCCTATCTTATCTGCTTAACTTAGTTCCCACTTTTTTTTACATTCTAGCTACAGAAATTGGAATGGATTGGCCGTTTGGGAATGACACAATTTTATATCCACACACAGCTTTCTCTATAATAAAGTTTGTCTTCTAAGTACAGCTTCTGTCAGTGGAGCTCCGATAAGACATATCAGGATGCCACAGGCAATTACAGCAATTATACACTCTCTTCAACCCACAGCCTGCTTAACAGTAATTTATAGCCCTTTCACTGTACAGGGTACCTTTATGACAGTCACAAATCTGCAAAGAGTTTTAAAGTTGTTCTACTAGACATTGTTAGCACAGCTAATGTGTGAGAAAAGATAAGAGAAGTGTTAGGATTTACTGCTTCTCACAAATTCTATTGCAGCTGCAGGGGAAAAAAAAGAAAAAGAAGATCTATCATTACAGGACAGGGGAATTTGATATCTCATTGACATGTCTGTCTGTTAATGAGACCAGTCTATGAACTTGTTCTCCGCATTCGCAGCTCACTTACCTCTTTCTTTATTCTGAATGGAGTGCACAATGTCCTCCAGATCCACATGCTTTGTCTCGTGAAAGTTATAGACAGACATGTGATAACCTTCTTCCTTAAAGGCAGTGTGGACCCCTTCCAAGGTGAAAAAGCAGTTCCGCTCTAGGTTGTCGTCACTATACAGCAGCATCGCCTTGCTCCACTTGTGGTAGCGAAACATGGCTAAGAACACCTCGGCCATCTTGGTGTAGGCAGGTGCCACTCGGATAAGGTGGGAGTACTCTTCGGACTTCTGCATGAACCCCGTGGCCAGCGCCCCGGCCGAGATCATGGGGATGTTCCAGTGGGAGGCTAGCCTCGCCACCGGCGCTGCGGCGTACTCGCAAACTGGACCCAGGATGGCGTCCGGCTTCTCCTGCTTTAGCACCGTGTCCACCAGGCTAAAAAGCGCCTGGTTGCCGCAGTCTGAGTCCTGATACGTGACGTTGAACGTAAAACCTGGCAGGAGACTGGTATTCTTCTCTACGGACCTCATGGCATAGTCAATAGCAGGCTTCACCCTATTTATCGAGAACATATAGTTATCATCCTTGGGCAAAAGGACTAACATATTCATTTTTTTATCATCCGCCACATTGCTCTTTACAACAATCACCAAAGTCACCATTAAGATGTTGGACAATAAAAAAGATGACATCTTTAAAAATGTAAAAAAAAAAAAAATTACAGCCTAATCCTTGAGAAAATCTTAAACTCTGCAACTGCAACCTGAAAACTGAAAATTAAAAATAAGAAAATTGCTAAAAAAAAGTAACAGCTCTTTTTCCTTTGTGTTAAGGGTTCTCTAAGGTGACACAGCCTGTCCTCCCTTCTCATTGATGGTGGGGCATCTCCTGTTTGATCTCATTGATACTCCTTGTTCCTTAGTATATCCTCTGTTTAAATAGTGTGGCAGCCAAGCCTATTACCACACATGGTGCAGTGAGGAAGATTTTTTTTTCTTCTTGAAGAGTTACTCATTAACATTCCTACGTCATTTCTCAGACAGACGCCTCTTTCTTAAAGCTGTACACACCCCAGGCAGCAACAGGGTATTGTTTAAAAGTAAAAAAAAAAAAAAAAAGATATACACACTCACACCACTTACACCCAAAGCAAAATCCCAAGCAACTATGGATTTGCCAGCTGCCCTAAGTGTTGCAAGACAATCTGCTTTGCATTTGCAGAATTTAAGATGCATTTTATATTTTATTTTAAAGATAAAAGTGCACAGGGCTGTTTATATAGGAGAGAAGAAAAAAAAGAAATATATAAAAAAAAAAAAAAAAGACGCACGTGTTATCACCGTGGTTTGGAATGCAGGCAATCTGCACAATAATATAAAAATATGCAGGGAATTTAAAACACTTCGCACAAGCATTTTTTTTCCCTGCTGCTTATTTGCTCAGCGATTCATTGGCTCGGCGAGAGTTATTAAGCATGAACTTTGAGATGTCACTTTCCTGCGAAGAATATGCTGTTCGCTAGGTTCAGAGTGCTTCGTACATTCCTGCAGAAATGTGACACCACAACAAATAGATTTAAGACAAAAAAAAAAAAAGAAAAAAGGTTCCAGATCTCCGCACAGACCTTATTTATTCATCTGTAGGATCAAAACTGGACCCCTGAAGCTTAGAAAACAAGCATGCATGGCTTTTCCAACAGGTAGCATACTCTATCAATGTTTTAGCTTTCCCTTGAAATCAATCCATTTTATATTGCTTTTTTAGTTAAAAAATAAATGAGGGACTTTACTCACTGGGGCTGAATCAGATTCCCTGTGGATCCTGGTATGTTTCAGTTTGCTGAGTGGAAATACAGCGTGGAGTTCATAACAGCAGCCTATTAGAGTGGAACATTCTTTGGGGGTAAACTGTTTTCACTCTCTTATCTAATAAAGAAGGAATGAAGAGACACAGTGCCACTTGAGACATCACTACGTAAGATGGGGCATAAAAAAAAAAAAAAGCTGGAAAATAAAAAAAAACCAAGGGAGAAATTGGAAGCAATGACAAGAAAAACATGTAAAAAAAATAAAAAAATTATAATTAAAAAAATTGGAAGAAATGACAAGAAAAACATGTAAAAAATAATAAAAAAAATTATAATAATAAAAACAAATTGAAGCAATAACAACAAAAACGTGTAAAAAATAATAATAAAATATAATAATAATAAAAAAAATCTATAAAAATAGTTGGCTTTGTTTCCAGTGGAAGGTAAAGGTTAGCAGGGTATGAATAGTCACAGAAGGGGCTGCAGTGGAGCTGACTGAAGGGCTTGTTTCTCTGTGAATTTCACTAGCAGGTCAGAGGAGGAGCTGGGATTACAGTGTGTGCAGTCATTCCATAATTCGGGCTTCATCTCACAGGCACACTGCAGAGATCTATGGAAATCTCCATGCTCAGACGGTAGAAGGAGACGTTTTCGGGGGCAATGACCTCATGAAACGTGTATGTCATGTACAGTGAGTATAGTAGCTGGTTTATGTTGTGTTTAACTGTTTACAGTGAAAAACAAGTACATCAGTCAAGTAAAGACATAAAATACACAGGGGATAGTACTACCTGTCCCCGTCAGTGGTTAGAAATGTGTACCGCGTGTAGTCAAGCCCATACATTAGGGTGTCCATCACATGGATATCTGCAGAAGTTGGCAGGATCTGGTAATGAATGAGAGATATTCTTGGGGAATTAAAAATCTTAGCAGTCATGCAGGCTGCTGGAACGAGGGGGGGAAGCCGAAGCTGAAGCAGATCTTTAGACCATTGGTCTATTGCTGTGTCACCCAAACTTTACAGAACTTTAACCCTCTGCAGTTTTTAGCAACACCTGCGAGAACGCTGGACATGTGCATTCGTTTTCTGAATTTCAGGGATTTTCACGTTCGTTTTAACAAACGATAACGAACGTGCAGAATCAGAAATCCAAAAGATCCGAAATTAAAAATGCTTTGTTTTCGTTTAGTAGCGACAACAGTTCGATATAAATAGAAGATTCGACTTGACGGTGACAATAACGATCTGTGTCTATCGAACCTGTGGTCGAATGTGCCTAACCTAACTCTGTTAGTCGAAGACTATTCGACATAGAGAGAAAAGATCCGACATAGAGAGAAAAGATCCGACATTATAGAGACATGAAGATTCGACGAAGCAGCTAAAAACATACGATCGCGAGTGGACATTTATGGTTAAATGCTCTGCCCATAGGCTATAGAAGAATTCTAATGTTGGTTGACTAGTAATAATAAAATTATTACTAGTCAACCAACATTAGAATTCTACTATAGCTTGTGGGCTTCGTCCGGAAATGTATTGTGGCATATGATGTATGATTGTATGATTGTGGCTTCGTATACAGTTTAGCTGCTTCATCGAATCTTCTCAGAACATTCGACGGACACCATAAGCCTTTAATGACAGATTCAACCTTAATTAATTCGGATTTTTGGACGAATGCATTTTTTAACGAAACAAAACAAATACAAATGAATTTTGGGAGTAGCTAAATAAATGTATTTTTCGGACGAAAACAAAATTCAGAAACAAAATATTTCAGTGTGCACATGTCTAGAGAACGCATCTTACCTGCCAATGCTGTGATGTTCAGGAATGTTTTCTATTGCACCAGAAAGCAAATCTGTCAATACAAACTCCTAAACCATGTTCCCGGGGGTATCACTGAAAGGAGACCCTACAGTACACATATTTCACCACAGGGCAGTTCTGCAACCAAGAGTCCTGCAGAAACAGCGAATGGCCACCAGTGGTCCACATACTGTACTACAGGCAGTCCTCGAGTTACAAACATCTGACTTACAAATGACTCATACTTGAGGCCCATACACAGGATCAGATTTTTTGACAACAATTGTCAGACGGACGTGTTTGATCGGACAATCCGACCGTCTGTATGCTCCATCAGACAATTGTTTTCGGTTTGCTGTGCGTGCTCTCAAACTTTCCAGCAACAAATGTTCGATGGAGGATAATCCTATCGTGTGTAAACAAGTCCAAAATACAAACACGCATGCTCATGACCAATGCTAAAACATCAGACAACAAGCAGAAGTTGCCCAAAAGGCTGGCGGTAAAGAGCTGAAATACCAAGTGATTTGGTGAAAGTTGGCTGAAAATGTTCTGCCGTGTGTATGCAGAACAAGTTCGCGGCCTACGCCCATTCGCACAAAAATCCACGGAAAAGTCAGATAGAAGTCCGATCGTGTGTATGAGGCTTTACAAAGGGAGGGAGACAAACGGAAGTGAGAGTCATCATGGGAAAAAGGTGTCTCCACTGATGCTTTATCACCAATCCTTCTTTTCACAACTATACAAAACGTTCAAAATCCGATTTTCACAGGGACAGAAAGTGAGATGAAATCTTCTGAACAGGGGCACAGACAACAAAACAATTGTTACAGGGGTGATAACCCTTCCCTATGCTATCCAAAAACTTAAAATATATTTTTTTGGCTGGATCTTCACTTAAAAATTGTACCTGTTCTGACCTATATACAAATTCAACTTAAGAAAAAACCTACAGTCCCTATCTTGGTTGTAACTCGGGGACTTAAGCCTCATACACACGACCAGTTTTCCCAACAGGAAAACTGCCAGGAGAGCTTTTGGCCGTGAAAACCGGATGTGTGTATGCTTCCTCGCAGTTTTCCCAACAGGAAAACAGCCGGGAATCCCAGCGGGAAAATAGAGAACCTGCTCTCTTTATTCCCGTCCGGATTCCTAGCATTTTTTCCCAGCCAGATCTACTACTTACCTATGAGAAACACTGCAAGGCAGTGCCGATGGAGCATACACATGGCCAGGATTCCCCTCCAAAGCTCCATGGCAGTTTTTACCGCCAAAAAAAACAAGCGTGTGTACAGGGCTTGACTGTATAGGAAAAAATATTCTATTGTTTTTCTCAGGTAAGATCGGTACATGATACATACACACACAAATGTATTTGTATACCTTTATTAGCTTGTTGGACATTCCATTCCACCCCACCACCACTTTGGTGCCTATAACAGCTTCCACTCTCCTATGAAGACTTTCCACAAAATTTGGAAAACTCCTAGTGGGAATTTGTGCCTATCAAGCCGAAAGAACATTTGTATGGT
This sequence comes from Rana kukunoris, assembly GCA_029574335.1. NCBI lineage: Eukaryota > Metazoa > Chordata > Amphibia > Anura > Ranidae > Rana > Rana kukunoris. The sequence continues at coordinate 53,595,793 of CM056049.1, forward strand.
CAGGTACTGATGTTAGACCAGATGACCTAGCTCCCAATTGGTAATCTAGTAGGGTTTGAGCTTAGGGTTTTGTGCACTCCTCTCTGGCTGCTCCACATTAAACTTGTCACCCCATGTCTTTATGGAGCTGGCTTGGTACACAGGGGCACCACCATGCTGGAATAGAAAAAGGCATTTACATTAACAGTACCCCTCATTTGAAACACATGCACTTAATAATATGGAGGGTGTCCACATACTTAAGCAGAACTTCGCTGTAACTGAGCACCACAAACCCAAAAAAATGCTTAAAGTGTTTGTTAATCCCAAAAAATAAAAATAAACATTCTGTTCCTTTAAAGCATTATATACAGCACAGTGCTTGTGCCGTGTAATTTGGTCCCCCGTATATCACCTGAAATACCTGGCTGATCCTGCCAGTTTCTGCCCTCTCCTATGTACTTTAACCCTGATATCAGGGCTGCTGAGCCCTGACACCGTTGTCATCTCACGTGCCTCCATAGCCCTACTTTGTGTCTCCTCTGCCCCCCCCTGTCTGTGAGCTCCATGTCTGCGCCGCCCCTCCCATTCTGCTACTGAAATTAGTGTTAACCTTACATTATCCTCTTTGTTGATTCATCTAATGTCCCCCATGACTGTGCTTTATTACAAATGCAGCTATATATCTTGTTTACTGAGCGCAGATCGGCGATCACATCATATGCCACCTCTCTTCCCTCTTCCCCCCCTGAATGACATCAGCGGAGGATCCTCGGCCCCACCCACTGCAGCTGTTGGACCGAGAGAAGAGAGAGGCGGCATGTCATATGATCGCTTATCTGTGCTCAGTAAATGAGGTATATAGCTGCATTTTAAAAAAAAGCATAGACACAGGGGGACATTAGATAAATCAACAAAGAGAACACTTTAATTAATTTCATTAAATCACGTTGAAAAACAGCCCCCTAGCATTCCTGGTAATGGCCATCTTGAGAAAGGGCAGACGATTCATGTATCATTTACTTCCTGGTATTTGTCTACCCTTAGCTCAGGCATGCAGAAGGATGTGCTTAGCTACAAAAAAAAAAAACTCCTCCCCTCCTGAAGACTTCTAGTATGCCTGACATCATTTGCCTCGGCATGTAAACCAGGAAGCAACTGAAGGAATGTAAAAAAAAAGTTGTAAACAAGTAAATATGATTTACTTTCCTACCTATTTACTAATGCTAGCAGCATAAGGATCAAAAATAGTCAATGTTGACTGAGAGGAGGAAAGGTTCAGAAACACTTGGGAACAGAGTATTTCCGGGTGATTCCGATTATTTCCAAATGGCTCGGAACGGCTCCGAACCGTTCCGAGTGTCACCGTCGCCCCCTCACCTCTGGCCAAATACGGTACTGCACACCCCACTAGCTTAAATTTTGCGAGACAACAGTCAGGATTTAAAAAAAAAAAAGTTGCTCGGTATTCAAAACGGTCATTAACCGCCTTACTCATAAACCAAGGTTCCACTGTACCGCTTTAGACCTAAACTGTCGACAATCAGCCTCTATGTTAGGTCCAAATAAATATGGCAATGTATTTACATTATGAGCTTGTAGGGTATGAATTCTGGTTGAAGGCTGGTTACATTCAATGGGTGACCTCACATGGACTGATAAAACCAATATAACAGATTCAAGTATTACTTGAAAATTTAAGAGCTTAAGACTGGCCATGCATTATACAATTTTCTTGTACACTTTTCCTTTAGATTTACCAAAACCATATGATTTGGGATCAAACCTAAACACATTCAATGTGTATTCAATCAGGCAAGGCCCTTGCATTACATAGTTAAAGGTAACTCTAAGGCCGCGTACACACGATCAGTCCATCCAATGAGAACAGTCTGAAGGACCGTTGTCGTCGGTTAACCGATGAAGCTGACTGATGGACTGATGTGCCTACACACCATCAGTTAAAAAAACGATCGTATCAGAACGCGGTGACGTTTACGTGTTTTAACACGACGTGCTGAAAAAAACGAAGTTCAATGCTTCCAAGCATGCGTCGACTTGATTCTGAGCATGCGCGGCCTTTTAACTGATGCTTTTTCACACCAACGATCGGTTTTGACCCATCTGTCAGGTTTCCATCAGTCAAATTTTAAAGCAAGTTCTCTTTTTTTTTGACCGAAGGATAACTGACCGATGGGGCCCACACATGATCGGTTTGGACCTTCAGTCCGTTTTCATCGGTTTTGACTGATCGTGTGTACGAGGCCTAAAGGAAACTGAATAAGAAAATTGTATAAAATCTCAAACGATATGAAGCACTTGTGCTCGGGGCTTTCAGAAATTTCCCAGCATATTGGAAAGCCTCCGTTATCACTCTCCAATTGCTCCTGTTTCTCCATAAAAGGGGAGAGGACTCTGCCCCATCTGAGGAATTTTAGCAGAGCTGGAGAGAAAAAGGCAATATGTTCCTATGGTGCTTCGTGATATCAAAAAGCAAAGGGGTGTCTCTTACCAGTCCCACTAATATATATTTTATTCAAAGTGATGTGAGGACAAAGTGGTGAACAGAAAAGGAGATTGATAAACAAGGAAGACAGCCCTTCCCACAGTGTGAGAGTTCATTTCCAAGAAATTGAAGAATAGTGCCTATTAACAAATAAAAAACAAGTTAGTCTGCTTCCATTTTTCTTCAAAAGCCATTGTTTTGTTTTTTTAAAGCTGGTGTGACGATTTGAAATCTGTCTTCATATCGAGTTGCCACACAAGTTAAAATTGGGCAGTCAATTGGAGCACCTGCACTAAAAAGCTGGCCATAGACTCAACAAATGTCACCCATTTGCTTATAAATCAGTTAAAATGTGTTCAGTGGATGTGCCTGCCAGCCCCACTCTGTTAGACAAAAGTAGGTTGTTCGATCAACTTTTGTGGAAGGAGCTTGCTGGAATTTTTTGGCCATACATCGGCTGCATCCAATCAGATGCAACTGCTGTTTGGTTGTCCATCAGTGTTCTTTAGCATGGATGGAGCAACATGTTAGGCTGCATGAAAGAAAGAAATTAACCACTTGACGACCGCCGCACAACGATATACATCGACAGAATGGCACGGCTGGGCATATGGGCGTACAGGTACGTCCCCTTTAAAATCCCAGCTGTGGGTGGGGCGCTAGCAACCGGTCGGAAACTCAGTGATCGTGCCCGCGGGACCCGCGGACCCAATCGCCGTCGGTGTCCCGCGATCTGGTCACAGACCTAAAGAACTGGGAGAGGTAAGTGTAAACAAGCCCTTCCCCGTTCTTCCTAGTGGCATGTCAGTGATCGTCTGTTCCCTGTCATCGGGAACAGCGATAATAAAAAAAATGTTTTAATAGAAATGCCATAAAACTTTCCCCTATTTTGTAGACGCTATAACTTTTGCGCAAACCAATCAATAAACGCTTATTGCTATTTTTTTTACTAAAAATATGTAGAAGAATACGTATCGGCCTAAACTGAGGAAAAAAATAAAATTATATATTTTTTGGGGATATTTATTATAGCAAAAAGTAAAAAAATATTGATTTTTTTTCAAAATTGTCGCTCCATTTTTGTTTATAGTGCAAAAAATAAAAACCGCAGAGGTGATCAAATACCACCAAAAGAAAGCTCTATTTGTGGGAAAAAAAGGATGCCAATTTTGCTTGGGAGCCACGTCGCACGACCGCGCAATTGTCAGTTAAAGCGAAACAGTGCCGAATCACAAAAAGTGGCCTAGTCTTTGACCAGCGAAATGGTCCGGGGCTGAAGTGGTTAAAGAAATCTGAATGGCCAACAAAAAAAAAAGAGCGACAATTTTTTAAAAATAAAATCAATATTTTTTGCTTTCTGCTTTTAAACACAGCCAATAAAAACATTTAAAAAAAAATAATTCATCAATTTAGGCCAATCTGTATTCTGCTACATATTTTTGGGGGAAAAAAATCGCAATAAGTGTATATTGATTGGCTTGCACAAAAGTTATAGCTTCTACAATGTGATATTTTTATACATTTTTTATTTATTTTTACTAGTAATGGCGGCGATCAGCGATTTTTAGTGGGACTGTGACATTGCAGCAGACAAATCATACATCTAACTGAATTCTTTTGGGGGGACCAGTGACACTAATACAGTGGTTAGGGCTAAAAAAAAAGTGCACTGCCACTGTACTGCTGACACTGGCAGGGAAGGAGTTAACGTCAGGGTCGATCAAAGGGTTAAGTGTGTCCCTAGGGGGTGCTTTCTAATTGTGGGGGAATTGCACTAACTGGGGGAATACAAGATCTGCATCTTGCCCCCTTGTAGAATGGTGATCTGCCTTGTTAACATATCGTTCTGCCTCTCCCGCGGATGATCATGGGTGGCCAGCGGACATTGGACAGGTAGATGGTTTTGCACAAAAGGCCCAACTTTGCTGCAGTAAATACACAGCGGCTGGTCAGCAAATGGTTAAAGTAGAACTTTTTTTTTCATTTTGGATTGAGTAAGGGAGGATTATAACTCCTGACAGTTTATTTTTTGCAATCAGTGTCCCATTGGGAAGAATTCCCTTCACTTCCTGTCCCATACCTGGAAGCGAGAGGAAATCCCTGCAAATTAAGGGAAATCCTTGGGGACCCCCAGGTCTTCAGGACTAGTGTCCCCATCGGAAGATTTACCCCTATTACTTTTCTGGGGATTTTCTTTTAGTTTTACTTTCAATGATAAACAGGACAAATAGAGAGATTGAATCTCCCTAACAAGGGGACAGACAGCAATAAAAACTGACAGGTGTTCTCATCCCTCTCCACTATGCAAAAGTGAAGAAAGTTTTGCCTTTAGTGTAACTCCAAAAAAAAACATTCCCCTCTGGGAGACCTATGTACATTGCAAGGAATTTAACAAACATTGTTGCAGATTCCTACCTTTTCTTATTCTACAGAAATCCCTGTGTGTTTTTCTGTGCTCATGTTCACAGTAAGTCTAATGGGAGTGTTTTCATAATTTTCAACCAGCTGCTGCACCTGCAGGGCTCAAATGGGGAAATCTGCTTGGCATGCATCCCTTTATACATGTTCCTATTGGGAATATCTCACCAAAAATTACATTTTTGTTGCAGGAGATGCCTGAAATCTGACTTGTATCTTAGTACAGACTTCGGGGAAAATCAGTGAGCCAATCACACAGGCAGGAAATGATGTTTCTGGGGGGCGTTCTGTATACATTCTGCATACAGAACGCCTCCATGTAACTATATTGCATTTCACTTTACAGAAAATTGCAGAGCTTCAGATTGGAAAGGAAAGGTAATTTTTAAGAACATTCAATTACAATATGACTAGTGTCGCCTTTGTATACGCTATATTATTTTTTCTTTATTTGCAATTTTTTTTCCCCCACAAAAGTGGAGTTACCCTTTAAACTTACGAGGAGGAAAAACAGGTATTTAACCACTTAAGGACCCCCGCACGCACATATACGGCCACAGAATGGCTCGTACAGGCACAAGGGTGTAAATTTACGTCCCCGCCTTCGTGCGGTTCGGGGGTCCCATCGGGACCCCCTCTGCGGCGTGCGGGGGTCCCCCTGCCTCTGGGAGCGATCGCCGACGAGCGGGCGGATGTCCGTGATTTCCGCCCCCCCGCGATCGCTCCCAGCCAATGGGAGCGCGCTCCCATCGTGTCAGTTCCTCCTCCTGTGTTTACACAGGAAGGAGGAAATGATGTCACCTCTCATCGCAGCGCTGTTTCCCAGCGCTGCTGATGAGAGAAGACATCACAAGTAAGTGTGCACCAACACAACACTGACACACACTCACATAGGCACATTAACCCTTTGTGATCGCCCCCCCCACCCCCCTGTCACAGTGTCACTGAATGCAGTGATTTAATCACTGCATTTAGTGTCAGTGTGACAGGCACTGTAAAAAACAGTTAGTGTTAGGTTCAGGATAGCCCCCCCACCCCCCCTAATAAAGTTTTAACCCCCTGATCACCGCCCTAGTTAACCCTTTCACTCCCTATTGCCAGCGTCAGTAAGCGATCATTTTTTTGATCGCAGTATTAGTGTCGCTGTTCCCGCTAGGTAGCTATTTTTTTTTATTGCGATTTTTTTTTTTACTAAAGACATGTGGCTGAATTAATTTTGGCCTAAATGTTTTACTAAAATTTAGTTTATTTGATTTTTTTTATAACAAAAAGTAAAAAAATAGTGGTTTTTTTCAAAATTGTGGCTCTATTTTAGTTTATAGCGCAAAAAATAAAAATCGCAGAGGCGATCAAATACCACTGAAAGAAAGCTCTATTTGTGGGAAGAAAAGGACGCAAATTTTGTTTGGGAGCCACGTCGCACGACCGCGCAATTGTCTGTTAAAGCGACGCAGCGCTGAATTGTAAAAACACCTTGGGTCATTTAGCAGCGTATTTGTCCGGGTCTTAAGTGGTTAAAGAAACAGATTCTGCAATTTGCTTCGGTGGAGGAGTTTCCTATAATAAAGACCAGTCACTGCTCTCTCTCCTTGTGCACTGGTCTTGTATCCGCCCCCCTCCTGTATTTTTCTGAAAACAACCTGTTGTAGGGGGACTAGTTAGGCCCCTCCCACAGCTCTGCTTTCCACATAGGCTATGATTATGTTACCGCTACTTTCTTTTGCAAGGTAATATCTTACATACATAGTTATATAGTCGGTAAGGTTGAAAAAACACACCAGTCCATCTAGTTCAACCTGTGGTGTGTGAGTGCTCATTAGTGTTGAGCAGAATATGCCATATTCGATTTCGCGATATATCTCGAATATATAGTCGAATATTCGAGATATATTCGTTAAATGCGAATATTCGCGATATTTTTTGTAAATGAAATTATTGCGAAATTTCGCTATTGCGAATGCGAATTGCGAATGCGAATGAAATTTCGAGAAATGCGGAAGGAGCACTCTGATTGGCTCAGAATATTCGTGATATTTTATAATACAAAATAATTGCGAAATTTCGAGAAATGCGGAATGGAGCACTCTGATTGGCTTAGAATATTCGTGATATATTACAATACAAAATAATTGCGAATATTCGGCAAATGCGGAAGGAGCACTCTGATTGGCTCAGAATATTCGTGATATTTTATAATACAAAATAATTGCGAAATTTCGAGAAATGCGGAAGGAGCACTCTGATTGGCTCATAATATTCGTGATATTTTATAATACAAAATAATTGCGAAATTTCGAGAAATGCGGAATGGAGCACTCTGATTGGCTCAGAATATTCGTGATATTTTATAATACAAAATAATTGCGAAATTTCGAGAAATGCGGAATGGAGCACTCTGATTGGCTCAGAATATTCGTGATATATTACAATACAAAATAATTGCGAATATTCGGCAAATGCGGAAGGAGCACTCTGATTGGCTCAGAATATTCTTGATATTTTATCGTAATTTCGCAAAAATGCGAATGAGAAATTGATTGCGGAATTTCGACAGTAACACTCTGAAATCTAATATATGTGTTATTTTAGCTAAAAACAATATTGTGAATTTCTCGAAAATAATCGCGCGATATCGCTATTGCCAAATAATTGATTTTTTGGCAATATAAAATGATCGCTGCAGCTACTCGGCCCAAGGTCTCTAATCATACCAGCAATGCTTTTAGACGTCGATGGGGATCTCTAGGATGTGATCTGTTCTAAAAAAAAATTGAAAAAATACGAATATTCGAAATAGCGAATATTCACCGCGAAATTCGGAATATATCGCGAATACTCGAATATGCCATATTCGAGCCGAATATTCGCAATACGAATATTCGTGAGCAACACTAGTGCTCATGTGTTTATGTAAATAGTAAATTGTATATCCCTGTATGTTGCAATTGTTAAGGTGCCCATCTAATCGTTTTTTTTTTTTTTTTAACTATTAGCATATCAACTGATGCACACAATTTGAATGCATATTCTTTTTAGATATTGGAGAATATATTTCAATTTAAAGTATCTGTACTCAAGAGTTCATCTTTAAACACTTGCCAACCAGCCGCTGTCGTTATACGTCGGCAGGTCGGCACGTTCCAGCAAATCGACGTAGGCGTACGCCATCTCCTGTTAGAGCCGTAGCGGGTGTGCGTGTGCCCGCTTTACGATGGGGGACCTGGTGAGCGTGGTAGGCAGCCGCGTTGTCCGCCTACTACCTGCGATTGTGGGAACGAGAGCCAGAACGGTGATTTGTCAATGTAAACAGACAGATCCCTGTTCTGACAGGGGAGTTAGAAAGAGATCTGCTGTTCCTAGTGATTAGGAACAGCGATCTCTCTCCTCTTTCAGTCGGTCCCCTCCCCCCACAGTTAGAAACACCTCCCAGGGAACTCTTAACCCCTTGATTGCCCCCTAGTGTTAAACCTTTGCCGGTCAGTGACATTTCTATAGTAATCAGTGGCTATTTTTAGCTCTGATCGCTGTAAAAATTTACACTAGTCCCAAAAAAGTGTCAAAAGTATCCGATTTGTATCCGATTTGTCCACTACAATGTCGCAGTCCCACTAAAAATCGCAGATAACTTCTATTACTAGTAAAAATAATAATAAAAAAATGCCACAAATATATCCCTTATTGACGCTATAACTTTTGCGCAAACCAATCAATATACACTTATTGCAGGTTTTTTTTTTTTTTTTTACCAAAAATGTGTAGAAGAATACATATTGGCCTAAACCAATGAAGAATAATTTTTTTAGATATATTTTAGGATATTTATTAAAGCAAAAAAAAAAAATATATCTATCTTTCTATCTATCTATCTATCTATATATATATAATTGTCGTTTTTTTGTTTATAGTGCAAAATATAGTGATCAAATATCATCAAAAGAAAGCTATTTGCGGGGAAAAAAAGAATGTCAATTTTGTTGTGGTGCAACATCGCACGACCGCGCAATTGTCAGTTACGTAAAGCAATGCAGTGCCGTATCGCAAAAATTGGCCCAGTTATTAAAGGGTAAAATCTTCAGGTCTGTAAGTGGTTAAAAGGGTTTCAAGATGGGCATCACCAGTGTTGGCATAGTCATTACTACCCCAAGGGGCAGGCAGGAGCCAGTGTATGGGAACTGCATGCTCTGAAGATTTGTCATACTTGGGTTACGTACTCATATTACAGAGCGGATGGGTGGATCACAAGAGGTCAGACTTTTACAAATCGTCTAGCAGGTAATACATTCCTGTATAGGTGTCTCACCTGTTCATTTACCTGTCTGCCCGGAGGTGCTGCCCTTTATGAATAAGGAATGTCCTTTTGAATAAGAATGCTTCAGAAATATGTTCACCGACCGCCGCAGACATTATCAAATTACCAGTAAATCTGTAGGAACAAATTGCTTCTGTCTCCCTCCACTGTGATCCAGAATTTTAATCTGTCAAATGTGGAACATGCATGGCCCAACGTCTACCGCATAGGATGTGGTGCCTCAAGTCAGGACTGCCAGCAACCCTACCAGGAAAGATGTGACCATCATGGTGTGTAAAGGAGCCATAGGACAGCTTTGGGAGGTCAGAACCACTAGAAAAACCAAATGATGGTGAGCTGGAATGTTTTAAATATTCCCCATTATTACTATACATGGGTAGAAATAGAACTGACATTATGTGACGGCAACCCAAAGGGCAGTCAACAATGAATATGAACAAACTGGGCAAAAACAAAGAAGCAAATGGAACAAGAGTTCCTTGCGTATTGTCACAGACATGGAAAATTAGTTAAAGTGTTTAGCACTTATTATTACACTGTAAAAAAAGAAAAAAAGAAGAATCCAGCAATAGATAAGAAGATCCAATAACTGGCAATAAGTAACAAAATGAGGGTACGTATTCTGTTACATTTCTCCTCCATATTTTCTATGATACGTTCTACTGCCACCTAATGGAAATGAAAAACCACTCTTTCAGATTTAATGTTGACAAAGTGGTAATGCTGTGGATGGGTACAAGGGCTGCCCACAAAAACAATGGAGGGTGCATAAATATCATCAATTATGTTCTAGCTGGGTAGGGAAGTCGTGTGAGTGTCAGTCTAAAGCCGGCCATAGACTGATTAATATTCAGCAGTAACCAGCAGATTTTTGATCCTTCTATGGGCAGGTTGATTGTACTACAGTCAATCTATTGATTGACCTCAGTATAACCAGCCTTTTGGGTATTTTGGTAATAATACTGCCACTGGCTATAGACGGTGGCAGTACTCATTGTATTCTGACAGCTCTGCAGCCTCCCGCTGTCAGAACACAGTAGGGCAGCAGGAGGTATTCCCTTGTCAACACTGAGGCCTCGTACACACAACCGTTTTCCTCAAAAAAATCCATCAAGAAACTTGGTAGCAGAGCTTTTTTGTCGAGGAAAACGGTTGTGTGTATGTTTTTCGTCGAGAAAACTGTCATGAATCTTGACGAGAAAAAAGGAGGACAAGTTCTCTTTTTTCTCGTCGGGAGTCTCAATTTCATCGCCGTGTTTCTCGTCGGGCTGGTTTACGATGAGAAACACGTTTGTGTGTATGCTTAGAAACCCACGCATGCTCAGAATTAAGTATGAGACAGGAGCGCACCTTCAGTAAAAGTAGCGTTCGTAATGGAGATAGCACATTCGTCACACTGTAACAGACTGAAAAGCGTGAATTGTCTCTCACCAAACTTTTACTAACACGCGGTAACATGAGATTAGCAAAAGCAGCCCCAAGGGTTGTGCCAGTGGAATCAAACTTTCCCTTTATAGTGCCGTCGTGTTGTATGTCACCGCGTTTGAGAACAAGGAGATTTTGTCTTGACAGTGTGTACGCAAGGAAAGCTTGACAAGATTCTCGACAAGCCTGACAAGGAACTCGTCGAGGAAATCGATTGTTCTTTTACGACGAGTTTCGGTCGTGTGTACGAGGCCTGACTGTGTTGATGGGGGGAATCTAGCAATTATGGTTGAAGCAAAGGAAATTGCATAATCTATAGCCAGCCTAAAGCCTTGTACACACGATATGATTGTTGGGAGGGGATTGTCTGTTGATAGACTGTTGTCCTAAAATCTTACCGTTATGCCTTTTACACACGATTGGAATTTTCCGATGGAAAAAATCAGATGGAATTTTTTCATTGGATATACCAACAGACTTAGAAAGAGAACATGTTCTCTTTTTTCCAATGAAATTCCGTTCAACTGTATGGAACACAAATAGAGAAAAAAACATGCATGCTCATAATCAAGTCGACGCATGCTCGGAAGCATTGAACTTAATTTTTCTCGGCTGGTCGTAGTGTTTTGGACGGTCGGAATTTGGTGTGACAGTGTGTATGAAAGACAGCTTGAATGGAATCCCCTCAGAAAAAACGGTCAGAGTTTATTCCGACAGAAATTCCGATCGTGTGTACGGGGCATTAGTACACTCCTTTTGACAATTTTCCAACTTTCGGCGGACAATGGTTTGACGTCAGATTTTCTGATGGTCAGTACACAAATTCATCACACAAAAGTCGAAAGTACAAACACGCATTCTCTGAATCAATGCTCACCAAACATGAAATTAGCAGACGGGGCCCCAAGGGTGGCGCCCAAGAGCTGAAATTTCTCGTAGTACGTCACTACGCTTGTGTTTGTGGCACGACAATTTGTGTACCGTTAGTATAGTATGCAAGACAAGATCCTGACACATGCCCATTTGACAAAAATCAGACGCTTAGTTGGCCAACAATTGTACCGTGTACAAGGCTTTAGTCTCTATGGAAGAAATCTACTAAAAGTGGTGCAGCTGTGCGTAGTAACCAATCAGCTTCTGGGTTTTCTTGTTAAAATCTGATCGGTTACTATGTACAGTTGAACCAAATTTTGAGTGGCTTTGGCAAATCAAAACACTTCACACACATAGAGAAGGAAGGAGAATGAGGCAGATGTAAAAATATAGGGGAGAGCAGGGTAAAAGGTGGTTGGGTGAGTGAAAGTGGGAGAGAATGACAGCGAGAGCTGGATAGCAAAGAGAGAGGAAATAAAGAAGGGTTGTGGTGTTAGGTTGGGGGGGGGGGGGTTAGGCTAAAGAAAAGAGGGGGAGGGTAAAGAGAGAAAAAGTGAGGAGGGAGAGCAGTGGCAGCTGGTGCTGTATATTTTGTGGAGGGCGGCAAGCAAGACAACGGTTGCCCCCCCCCCCCCCCCCCGTCGGTCGGTCAATCGATTAAACCCCCAACCCCCCCTCCTGATTGTTTGCTCGTCTGGCCCCACACTTACGCCATCTAACAGCTTTGGCTCCTTCCCGCATCTCCTCCCCCTCCATGGCGGTGGCTTCCTCCTGCATCTCTGGCTTCACGGCAGCTTCCTACTCAGCAGATTCCCTCTTTCCCTCGGCATCAAATCTGGTCACTTCTTCTTTTGGCCAATCGAGTCTTAAGACCTGCTTCCTGATTGGCTGGGAGGAGAAACAGGAAGACAATAGCGAATATTAAAGGGTCACTAAAGGAAAACATTTTTTTTGCTGAAATTACTGTTTACAGGGTATAGAGACATAAAAGTTAACTGATTCCTTTTTAAAATGATTAAAAATAGATAAAAATCAATCATATAATGTGCCTGCAGGTTAGTTTCACTTTTGAACTGGCTTCATGTTTCTGTGAAATAGAAATAAACACACAGAACAAAAACAAACAAATCCAGGGCAGTGTTTTGTTTTTAAAATGAATCTGATTAGTAATGGGAAGTTTTAGACACACAGTAATGACAGCTTAAACCACCGTGAGAAAGCTCCCAGTACTGTGGTTATAAGGAAACAGACAAGCAGGAAGTGTGGAGAACAGAGCAGGATTACAGCAACTTCAAAGCAAAAACGAACAATAAGGACATGAAACCAGTACTGCAGTAAGGTAAAGGAAGCTATTTAGCTAAAAATAAAATTTCCTTTAGTGATCCTTTAATTTGCTATTGTCACTTAACTGGGTGGGCTAAGGGGGCAGTGCTCTGCACCCTGAGCCCACTTTTTTTTATAAGCCTCTGGCTCTAATCATGTGCTTAAAAACAAAACAAAAAAAACACTGGAATCCATGCGCTCTGCATGTAGATTAGGGGCCGGGTACATGGATTAAGGGGAACGGCACCCTGTGCCCCCTAATGGACGGGTTGCCACTGGGTAAGACAAAGTGTGTGGTAATAGAGAAAGACAGTAATGGGGGGAAGGGAGGAAAAAGAGAGGTGGAAAGAAAGGAGGGGGGTTAACAAGTTTGAGGGTAAGAGAAAAAGAAAGGGGGGGAGATAGAGATACGGACAGAGATAGAAAGAGAGAGGGAATGTGGGGGGTGGAATCAGATTGAGAGGGGGAGAGAGAAAAAGTGAGAGAGAGAAAAAGAGGGAGGGGTGATGAGAGAGAGAGAAGTTGGGAGAAGGAGCGAGAGGGGCCGGATGATTAAACGCGGGAGAAGGAGAAGGGGGAGGGGGAGAAGGCGGAGGGGGAGAAGGAGTGAGGGAGGAGAAGGAGAGAGGTGGGAGGAGAGAGGGAGAGAGGGGGAGAAGTAGAGAGCGGGAGAAGGAGAGAGGGGGAGAGGAGGAGGAGAGAGGGGGGAGGAGAGAGGGAGAAGGAGAAAGGGGGGGAGAAGTAGCGAGGGGGAGAAGTAGAGAGGGGCAATGTGTAATTAGGGCCATTGCACTGCAATAAAATGCAGCATGTCTGTGCTTTATCGCCGCAGGCTGCATTGCAGCACTAGATTGCATTACAATGGGAATGGGACACATAGGAGACTATTGTTTCTCGCGTCACTCGGGAGCCGATGCGTGTGCTTGGCGGCCGCAATGTCCACCGGGCACCCACGGTTGCCGGTAACAGAGCAGGACTGTGGATCTGTGTGTGTAAAGGTGAGGTGAGAGGAGACCGATGGTGTGTTCCCAGTACAGAGGAACACAGATCAATCTCCTACCCTTATGAGTCTCCCCCCCTACAGTTAGAATCACTCCCTAGGTAACACACTTAACCCCCTAGTGTTAACCCCATTCCCTGCCAGTATACAGCGATTAGTGCTATAAAAATGCACTGACATTTACACAGTAATCATTGCATTTTTATAGCACTGATCGCTGTATAAATGTGAATGGTCCCAAAATAGTGTCAAAAGTGTTTTATATGTCCACCATAATGTCACAGTCACAAGAAAAATCTCAGATCACCGCCATTACTAGTAAAAAAATAAAAATGCCATAAATCTATCCCCTATTTTGTAAACGTTATAACTTTTGCGCAAACCAATCAATATACGCTTATTGCAAATTTTTGTTACCAAAAATATGTAGAAGAATACATATCGGCCTAGACTGAGGAAAAAATATATAATTTTTTTTTAAATTGGGATATTTATTAAAAAAAAAATGTTGTGTTATTGTCAAACTTGACGCTTTTCTTTTGTTTATAACAAAAAAAAAAACGCAGAGGTGATTTAATACCGCCAAAAGAAAGCTCTTATTGTGGGGGAAAAAATGGGTACAGCGTCGTATGATTGCGCAATTGTCATTCAAAGTGCGACAGTGCTGAAAACTGAAAATTGGCCTGGGCAGGAAGGGGGTATTGAAGTGGTTAAATGACCTATATGACCGTATATCAGACCGGTGAAGTATACATTTTACTTGGATGCTACGGGATATGGTTTGTCTTATGTCTAGGCCAATGTGTGAATAAAGGTTATGGGAGCTGTGGTGGCTCAACGTGATTGGCACTGCGCTGACAAGCCATTCACCTCTGCAGCCAAGGGTTCGGATCCCGGTCTCGGCTACATGTGAATTGAGTTTGGTGGTCTCAGCCCGGCTCCCGGTGGGTGTGCTATGCAAGATACGCCTGTGCTTAGTACGCCCACCCCCCCCCCCCACAAAAACCACCACACTTGCACGCACACGAAATTGGTTTAAAAACACATGCACTTTGGCCATGCGGTCTCTTAAAATAAAGAGAGGCGAAGGACATACGGGGCTGGCTGGGTGGGCTAGGCCCCCTCACTCCCTCATAGGGGGAGTCCCTCTGCCCCATTGGGGTCCCGTTGGGCCCCAGTTGGGCTCCCAAGAGGAGCAGGTAGGGCGGGGTGAGTGGGAGGCCCCCCTTCACACCCGCCATTGCCACCAGGGGCATGGAGAAGGATGGCGATTGCCTCCGGGGGGAGGGTCTGCCTACTCCCAACTCCTGCAGTCCGGCTCCTCTCTCTCGAGTTCACGCACAAAATACACTTTAAAAAAAAATAAAAAAAAATAAATAAAGGTTATTCCCAAAGCCTTTTAGTGAGATCATAAATTAATTTACGAGAAGCTCACTCTATTTATTAGAACATGGTTAAATGTATCCTTAGCTTTATAAGAACATGGTTAAATGTATCCTTAGCTTTATAAGAACATGGGTAAATGAATCCTAAGCTTTATTAGAACATGGTTAAATGTATCCTAAGCTTGGGAAAGTGTTTGTGGCCTTTTACATGTTATATAAAATTAGCAATGAATCTGAAGTGGGATATTAGGATGTATTTCAGGTTAGCCATGATAGAGCGCCATTATGTCTACATGTAAACACACTGCCATCTTGTGGACAACATTTGCACTGACGTCACACAACTCCCAAATCCTCAGTTAACTTTTTAATGTTTCTGCTATAATAAAAATAATATTCATGAGTTACATTTACCTTCATGGACAAGATCCTCGGATGTAGAAGATCTGGCATTCCACCAAAGGTAACAACAGATCCGCATAATGGAAAAAGCCATCCATTGTCCTGTACATGTAAGATGGAATGAATGATTAGCAAGCATTGAATAACAATATATCGCCTTGCAGGGTTCCTGCACTTCTGCATTATATAATAATGATTACCGCTAAATTCCCATAAAGGAGTTATTATGTTTTAAGAGACTTATATTTTTTCATAAATTTGCTTAACCACTTCAGCCCCAGAAGGTTTTACCCCCTTCCTGCCCAGGCGAAATTTCAGCTTCCGGCACTGCGTCGCTTTACCTGACAATTGCGCGGTCGTGCACCGTGGCTCCCAAACAAAATTGGCATCCTTTTTTTCCCACAAATGGAGCTTTCTTTTGGTGGTATTTGATCACCTCTGCGGTTTTTATTTTTTTGCGCTATAAACGACAATAGAGCGACAATTTTGAAAAAAAAAATGCAATATTTTTTGCTTTTTACTATAATAAATATTCCCCAAAATATATATAAAAAAATGTTTTTCTCAGTTTAGGCCGATACGTATTCTTCTACTTATTTTTGGAAGAAAAAAAATGCAATAAGCGTTTATCGATTGGTTTGCGCAAAATTTATAGCGTTTACAAAATAGGGGATAGTTTATTGGCATTTTTATTATTATTATTTTTTTTACTAGTAATGGCGGCGATCTGCAATTTTTTATTGGGACTACGACATTTTGGCGGACACATCGGACACTTTTGACACATTTTTGGGACCAATCACATTCATACAGTGAACAATGCTATAAATATGCACTGATAACTGTATAAATGTGACTGGCAGGGAAGGTGTTAACCACGCGCCCCCTAGCAGCTTCAGAACAATGGAGTCTTTTTGACGGCGGGCGGTAGACAAGTGGTTAAAGTGTATGCATAGAAAAAATTTCAAAGCAAGCAATGTAAAATGTTATGTAATGCTGCTTTAAGTAAAAAAATAAAAATAAAATGTATATACTGTATATATACACATATACACAATGGGGGTTATTTACTAAAGGCAAATCCACTTTGTACTACAAGTGCACTTGAAATTGCACTAAAAGTGAACTTAAAAGTGCAGTCGCTGTAAAAGTATGATTGATTGGTGCAGCGGCGTCAGTTGAGATCAGACGTTGTGTAGTAACAGGAACTGGCTTCTTTATTGGAACATCATCACACACAGACAAAGATGTCTCTGTACATGGTAAGTAGAACACACACCAAGCTCACAGGCAGGAAAAAGAAACCAACAAGTGCATCACTATGGATAGGAAATACATCATAGTGCATACATAGCATAGCATATCATTGAGCATTAGCGACATCTTTTTCTAAACTGCATTCCATACGATAGGCTAAGCTGAAGTTTTGTTGTATCTCCAACAATACCTCCCAACTTTTTGAGATGGGAATGAGGGACACCTATCAGCAAAAGTATGCAGGCATAAGACACACCCCTTGCCATGCCCCTTAAAGGAGAACTGTACAAAAAACAAGATTGGTTAAACCCACAAGTGCTTTTTTTTACCACTACTATTCCTTAATATTGACTTTTGGATTTTAAAAATGCAGCAATTTAGAAATCAGATGAAAGGTTTAGCACTGAAAACACTTTTTGAAAGATAAAAATTGCATTTTATATACAACTCTATAGATCATACCAAAATGAGGGACAATTGAGGAGGAATGACGGACAGAGGGACATTGCTCCAAATCAGGGACAGTCCCTCAAAATCAGGGACAGTTGGGAGCTATGCATCCTACTGCCTTTTGAATGTCTAGATCAGCCTTTTTCAACTTTTTCAACATAGAGGAACCCTAGAAGTAACTTTCTGGTCTCAGGGAAACCCTACTAAAAATTCCAATACCCTTGAACTCGTGATACATTAGTGTGATGGTCAGTGGGAAGAAAGCTCCTTACACTTGTGGTCATTGCGAAGAAAACCCCCCTACAGGTGGCAAAAAAGATCAATGGTGTCAGTGGGAACTTGAGGGGCAGAATTTGCTCATTGCTCCAGGAACCCCGAGCAACCTCTGGGAAAACCCTGGTGTAGAGACTAGCAGGAATCAGAGGTTACATGCTAGAGCAGGAAGAGCTAGTGCAAAGCTCTCTGGGAGATGTACCAGCAAATGAGAGGGAGGAAGGGAGAGGAAGTGGTCATGTGTCCACAAATGTGTACAAAAATCACCCTGCCTCAAATAAAAGATACCATTTTTATTATTGAGTTTTGCTGACTGAATTTTTTGGGGACCATTGTTGGATGTTGGCACAGAACGATAAAACCTCATGTTGTGTTATCTGCCTTGATGCTGGCTGGAAAAAAAAAATACAAAAGAAGAGGTATGTACAATATATATATATATATATATATATATATATATATATATATATATATATATATTAGTGCATATTGGCCTGGAGTGTTTCTTTAACCGGTTAAAGACCTGCTCCTGTAGATTTACGTCGGCAGAATGGCACGGCTGGGCAGAGTGACGTATAATTAGGTTACTTTGAAATGCCCGCCGTGCCGGGCACGCGTGTGGCCCTTCTGCGAGCCCCGTGACCGTGCCCGCGGGACTCGATGTCCGCCGGTGTCCCGCGATCGGGTCACACAGAGCTGCAAAATGGGGAGAGACCAATGTAAACAAGCATCTCCCCGTTCTTCCTAGTGACGCTGTCACTGATCGTCTGCTCCCTCTCATCAAGAGCAGCGATCAGTGACATGTCACTCGTAGCCACGCCCCCTAACAGTTAGAATCACTCCCTAGGACATACTTAACCCCTTCAACGCCACCTAGTGGTTAACCCCTGGAAGTGTTATTTTCACAGTAATCAGTGCATTTTTTAGCACTGACGCTGTAAAAATGACAATGGTCCCAAAAATGTGTCAAAAGTGTCCGATGTGTCTGCCATAAAGTCGCAGTCACGATAAAAATCGTAGATCACTACCATTACTAGT
Organism: Rana kukunoris; assembly: GCA_029574335.1. Lineage (NCBI taxonomy): Eukaryota > Metazoa > Chordata > Amphibia > Anura > Ranidae > Rana > Rana kukunoris. Next base: position 53,614,431 of record CM056049.1, read on the forward strand.
AAAAAAAAAATAATATTAAAAAATGCCATAAACTATCCCTTATTTTGTAGACGCTATAACTTTTGCGCAAACCAATCAATATATGCTTATTGCGATTTTTACGTATACGTATCGGCTTAAACTGAGGAAAAATTTTGCTTTTTTATATATTTTTGGGGGATATTTATTATAGCAAAAGTTAAAAAATATAGTTTTTTATTTCAAAAATGTCGCTCTATTTTTGTTTATAGTGCAAAAAATAAAAAACGCAGAGGTGATCAAATACCACCAAAAGAAACCTCTATTTGTAGGAAAAAAAGGATGTCAATTTTTTAGCAGAATAATGATCAAATGCACTCTGCTTTGGCAAGTTGTTGGCGTAAAGAGTTCTGTACATTAGTAAGGAGCACCCTCTACTGTTACTTGATGATACTACAGCCATGTACTGTATACAGACTTTAAAGTATAACTAAAGGCAAAACCGTTTTTTTTTTGTTTTTTTTTACGTTTTGGATAGAGTTGGGAGGGATTAGAACACATGTCAAGTTTTTATTACTGTCTGTAAAAGAACATTCATCATTTTACAATAGGGGGGAAATCTTCCAACCAAGAACTCTCTCACTTTTGTAAGGAATTTACTCTTCCTGTTTTGGTTATGGAACAGGAAGTGGAAGGAAATTTTACTCAATGGGACACAGTTGGCAAAAAACTGGCAAGAGCCCTTTACTTTATCCAAAATACAAGGGCCCAGATTCATAAAGCAATTATGCCTGTCTAACTGGTGTTAGACAGGAGTAATTTCAAATTTCGCGCGCGGTATCACTAGTTTGAATCCTCAAACCATGATACGGCGGCTTCGGGCTTCGATCCGAGAGGCTTACGTCTTCGTAAGCCTTCGGATCTACGCTGCGATATTTTTGCGGCCGCTGGGAGGAGTTCGCGTCGCTACTCAAACAACTAATGACGTAACGACGTGATTTCGCGCAATGCACGGCGGGAAATTTGCGAACGGAGCATGCGCAGTTCGATCGCCGCGGGAACGCGCCTATTTTAAATCCTTCACGCCCCCTACTCGTGTAGATGGATTGCGACGGGAGAAATACACTACGCCGCCGTCGTTTACTGGACAAAATCTACCTGGATTCCACGTAGAGCCAGGTAAAAAACGGCGGCGTAGTGTATTTCTGATACGCTACGAGAATCCAATTCTCTCTGAATCTGGGCCAAGGTTTTGTCTTTACTATGTATCATTAGTATCACTGATGTATCATTTCTGAACTGCTTAGCAGGTTTTGGACTCTGAACAGAGATTCTGTAGGTTTGCTACACATTGTAGTCCATAGGAGGCACCGGAAATGCAGAGGACAGCCAGAATATTGAAAATGCCAGTTATGGATTACCACCTAAAGAGGTAAAGTTAGTGCAATAAAAATAAAAAAATGTAAATGTCATTTTAAAAAATAAAAAAAGTTGCTTTAACCACTTAAGGACCGCCTCCTGCACACATACGTCGCCAGAATGGCACGGCTGGGCACATGCACGTACAGGTAGGTCCTGTGCTAGTGCCCAGCCGTGGGTCGTAGGGCGCGCTCCCATGACCCGGTCCGAAGCTCTGGGACCGCGGGTCTCGCGGACCCGATCCCAGCTGGAGTCCGGCGATCGGTCCCCGGAGCTGAAGAACGGGGAGAGCCGTGTGTAAACACGGCTTCCTCATTCTTCACTGTGGCGGCGTCATCGATCGTGTAATCCCTTTTATAGGGATACACAATCGATGACGTCACACCTACAGCCACACCCCCTACAGTTGTAAACACACATTAGGTCACACATAACCCCTTCAGCGCCCCCTTGTGGTTAACTCCCAAACTGCAAATGTAATTTTCACAATAAACAATGCATTGTAAATGCATTTTTTGCTGTGAAAATGACAATGGTCCCAAAAATGTGTCAAAATTGTCCGAAGTATCCGCCATAATGTCGCAGTTACTAAAAAAATCGCTGATCGCCGCCATTAGTAGTAAAAAAAAAATTAATAAAAATGCAATAAAACTATCCCCTATTTTGTAAACGCTATAAATGTTGCGCAAACCAAGCGATAAATGCTTATTGCGATTTTTTTTACCAAAAATAGGTAGAAGAATACGTAACGGCCTAAACTGAGGAAACATTTTTTTTTATATATATATTTTTGGGGGATATTTATTATAGCAAAAAGTAAAAAATGTTGCATTTTTTTCAAAATTTACGCTTTATTTTTGTTTATAGCGCAAAAAATAAAAACCGCAGAGGTGATCAAATACCACCAAAAGAAAGCTCTATTTGTGGGAAAAAAAAGGACGCCAATTTTGTTTGGAAGCCACGTCGCACGACTGCGCAATTGTCTGTTAAAACGACGTAGTGCCGAATCGCACAACCTGGCCGGGTCCTTTAGCTGCCTAAAGGTCCGGGTCTTAAGTGGTTAAAATCCCTGGCGGTATGATTCTTTCAGATTTTAGGTGCTGAATGCGGTACCATTATTTTGCATGGAAATTTGGTGTTTTACATTGTAGGCCTGTAATTCTTGGGAATAACTCACTTACCGGTAAATCTGTCCAAACAAGAATCTAGTAGACATCCCGGGTATGATAAAGTTTGAAACACAAAATCATAAATTATAATATAATAAATAACTATAAATAATTATAACATAGCAATTATTCAATAATGTAATCAAATCAAAAACACAGAAATTTGCTCATTTGCAGAATTGTCGCTGTCATTACTTTCAGTGTTTGATGACGAATTTCCCCACAAATCGCTATCGCTTAATTCTGCAAGTGATTCTAATTTATTATCGCTGTTTTCTAGCTGCTCTAAAACCACTTTTGACATAAAGGGACACTTTTTGATTGCTTTGGACAATATCATGTTTCCAGGCAGAAAAAACAGTATTTATAATATAAAAGTGCATGGAGGACACTGGACAGACCACTAGGGACAAAGGGGGGTGTATAATTATTTTATACAGTGCTGTAATCTGTAAGATTACTGTATCTATACTGTGTTTTTACTTTTTTTTTTATTTGGTGCCGATATCTGCCCCCGTGCGTCACAGCGTTGAAGGGAACAGAGCTCGACGGCACTCGAGCAAGGAGACAGCTCGCTCACATAGAGGGGAGGCATTGCAGGATCCAGGGGACAGGGTAAGTAACTTTGCCTGGATACTGCCATGCAATCCCGAGTCTGGCTCAGGGTTTCCGCTAATAGTACTGAAATTTCACCCCGAGCCTCACTCGGGAACACCGCTCAGGAGGTTAAGAGCTATGGGCGGAAGTGATGTTTTGACGTTGTTTCTGCCCCGCAATAGTAGGGAGACGGTTGGGAGCCATCTTCCCCCACTCATCTCCATACCAAGCTTGGGAGAGGACCCGATCACCTCCGCCGGCGGCTCTGGTAAGTGGTGGAGGGCACTGGAGAGTGGCGGGAAGGCCCTCTCCTGCCGTGGCTACAAATGATCTTGTGGCGCGTCTGCCACAGAGACCACTTTTATCTGAAAGCGGACCGCCCGCTGAAGAAGCAGATACCAAGGTTATGGTAGCTAGCTGCTGCCATAACAATGATATCCCTCTTCAAAGTGCTGACTAGGGATGAGCTTCGCGTTGGATACGTCTCGAACATTGTCTGTTCGTACGTTCGACGAAATTCGAACAAAAGCGGTCGTTCGCGCCAAATTCGAGTGACGCAAAACGGCCCATAGTTCACGGCGGCATTGCGCGCTGATGATTGGCAAAGCATGCTGTATGTCCCGCATGCTTGGCCAATCACAGAGCGCAAAAAACGAAGAGCCATAATTGGCCAAAGCCTGGGTGGCTTTGGCCAATTATGGCTCAGGGTTTTAGCACACGCCCCACACTATATAAGGCTGCCTGCTGGGCGGCCTTGTGTAGTGTGTTGCGGTTGTTAATGAGAGCAGTCAGAGAGACAGAGAGATTGTCTTTTTATATAGCTAGATAGAGCAGGCAGGCTACACAGTTTAGCTTAATTTACAGTGTGTAGAGAATATATATACATCCCTAGGAGTTGTACATATATTTATACACTGTATAGCTTAGCTAGTTCAGCTATTCCTAATTTACTGGCAGGCAGGTGATTGTGCTATTTAAAGACGTTATCACACATATAGACACCCAGCAGGTACAATATTTAAAGGAATTTCGTTTTAATTTTTTTAATTTAAGCATCATTAAAATCACTGCTCCTGGAGCAGTGATTTTAATAATGTTTAAATAAAAAAATGAAAGATTCCTTTAAATATTGTACCTGCTGGGTGTCTATAGTTTGCCTGTGAAAACGTCTTTGAGAACCCGGGTCTTGCCCGAGGGAACATGTATCAATGGAAAAAAGTTTTAAAAACGGTCACTTTCTCTGGAGTCCTCTGCTCCTGAAAAAACGACCGTTTTTTAAACTTTTTTCCATTGATACATGTTCCCTGGGGCAAGACCAGGTTCTTAAAGACGTTTTCCAACAATAACTTGAATATTGGTCTTTAAAATTAGCGTTTTTGAATTCGAATGTTCGAGTCCCATAGACTTCAATGGGGTTCTAAATGTTCGCGAGAACGGTCGGTCTGTTCGACGGTTCTGGTGCGAACCGACCACGGGTATGTTTGGCTCATCCCTAGTGCTGACGTATAACGATGGCGGGCGGTCCAGAAGTGATTAATGGACGGGCAGCCCCTGATTGCTTTCCATATATCTGCAGTAAATAGAGAGGATCCTGTTTAGTATACTTAAGCCCTGTACACACGCTCGGTTTTCTGCCATGGAGCTTTGGCCGGGAATCCCGGCCGTGTGTATGCTCCATCGGCACTGCCTCAAAGTGTTCCCATAGGTTAGTAGTAGATCTGGCGGGGAAAAAAAACGCTGGGAATCCACACAGGAAAATAGGGAACAAGTTCTCTATTTTCCCGCTGGGATTCAAGGCTGTTTTCGTGATGGGAAAACTGCGAGGAAGCATACACACGTCCGTTTTTCCCGGCCAAAAGCTCTCCTGCCAGTTTTCCTGCTGGGAAAACCGGTCGTGTGTACGAGGCTTCCGAAACATTATCACTCCTCCAGTCCATTCTATGTTGTTAACATGTGTGAGATGGCCTCAGCCTTATACCACTCTACAAACCACACCCTCCGACATGTTTCTCCCCACCCACCAAGGCTTAATCATAGTCCTCAACATACGTAAGTGGAGATTCCAACAGGTGTGGCATGAGCTGTAAACAATTCCTTTTACTCTCTTTTAACCAATTACTATGACATTATCGATCTTTATGGCTAGAAGCCTCTTTAAAAACAAAAAGCCACCTGTCACTATTTTATTACTGTTATGTCTAGTGCAGTGGCGGCTGGTGCTCAAAATTTTTGGGGGGGCGCAAACGAAAAAAAAAATATTGCAGCCTCACTGTGCCCATCACATGCAGCCACTGTGCCATGCCACCAAATGTAGCCACTGTGCCATGCCACCAAATGCAGCCACTGTGCCATCAATTGTCACCACTGTGCCATGCCATCAAATGCAGCCACTGTGCCATCAATTGTCACCACTGTGCCATGCCATCAAATGCAGCCACTGTGCCATCAATTGTCACCACTGTGCCATGCCATCAAATGCAGCTACTGTGCCCATCAATTGTCACCAATGTGCCATGCCATCATATGCAGTCACTGTGCCATCAATTGTCACCAATGTGCTATGCCATCATTTGCAGTCACTGTGCCATCAATTGTCACCACTTGTGTCACTAATTGTGCCATGCCATCAAACGCCACCACTGTGCCATCAATTGTCACCAATGTGCCATGCCATCAAAAGCAGCTACTGTGCCCATCAATTGTCACCACTGTGCCATGCCATCAAATGCAGTCACTGTGCAATCAATTGTCACCACTGTGCCATGCCATCAAACGCCACCACTGTGCCATCAATTGTCACCACTGTGCCATGCCATCAAACGCAGTCACTGTGCCATCAATTGTCACCTCTCTGCCATGCCATCAAATGCAGTCACTGTGCCATCAATTGTCACCTCTCTGCCATGCCATCATATTCAGTCACTGTGCCATCAATTGTCACCACTGTGCCCGGCCTGTGCTCATTGTTGCCTCTGTGCCCCATGATGCCACTGTGCCCCATGCTTCTACTGTGCCCCATGCTGCCACTGTGCCCCATGCTGCCACTGTGCCCCATGCTGCCCCTTTCCCTGTAAAAAAATCACTTACCTGACGCTTCCATGTCCTCCCTCGATGTCTTCTGCCGCCCTGGAGAAGCTTCAGCCAATCAGGTTCCTGAAAACCAGAATCCGGGAACCTGATTGGCTGAAACGGCTGTCAGTCTAATGCAAGGACCGCAGATTGTCTGCGCTCCGAGCATAGACTTCCGAGAGCCGGAGGGCGGGACTGGAAAAGCCTATCAGAGCCACTGGCTTTGATAGGCAGTTCCCCTCAGCCAACCAGCTGTCGCTATTCGGGTAACCGGCGTCCCATGTCCGGTTATACGAATAGACCAGGCAGCTGGCAACAGTAACACACGTCCAATGCATAGCATTGAACGTGTGTTACTTGTGAGAGGGGGTGGCGCTGCAGCGCCCTCTATAGACGGCCGCCAGAACTTCGGCTAAAATGTCAAAATGACATTTTAGCCGAATAAAAGTTCTTAAAGGGCCCGTTTTTTTTTTTTTTTTAATTCTTTTTTTTTTTTGTGACTGCGGGAGGGGGGGCGGCGCCCGTGCGCCCATATGGGCGGGCCGCCACTGGTCTAGTGTATTTTATGTGTGACGTCCTCTGGCCAAAATAATTATTTTGACTGGGAGAAGATCTTTAAATACAGAAATATGCAGCAAAAATGTAGCTGAAAAACTTGTCTTGTGTGTCATTATGGTCAGAAGCCCGGCTAGGTGTCCCTTAGCAAGTCATCTGGACATTGCACTGTGCTGATTGGCCCTTAAATTGTAAATGATCACCTTGTAAAACCATTCAGTTTAAAATATAAATGAAAGGCAAAACCTTTGTGTATAGATATAAAAAAACATTATAAATCCCTCCTTTCCCTTTTTTATAAGTGATCCCATTCCCTCTGTTCTTAGCTGCATAAGAGCTGGGGGGAGGGGAAGGAGAAGCAGCAGGACACCGAGAGTGCCAGTGAATGTCTGTGGGGTGTCAGGACAAGTCTGTTCATTAGAGGAGAGTACACTGTTTTCCCAGAATAGCTAGAGAACTGATCACAAGACATGTGCGATTTGTATTATTCCAAAAAAAAAAATGTAACACATTTTTACAAATTTTGACAAATTCGTTAATTTGAATATTTGAAAAATTCAGAAATACGAATATTAACCACTTAAGGATTCCTTCACGCTGATATACGTCGGCAGAATGGCACGGCTGGGCACATCCACGTACCTGTACGTGGCTCTTTAACCTCCCTGGCGGTATGATTCTTTCAGATTTTAGGTGCTAAAAGCGGTACCATTATTTGCAAGAGAATTTGGCGTTTTATACTGTAGGCTTGTAATTCTTAGGAATAACTCACTGAAATCTATCCAAACAAGAGTCTAATAGGCATCCTGGGTATGATTTTTTTTTTTTTTCTTATTAAAAATTATAATATAATAAATAATTATAAAAAATTATAACAAATAATAATATAATTATAGTAAAAATTATTCAATAATGTAATCAAATCAAAATCACTGAAATTTGCTCAGTTGCAGAAGTTTTGCTGTCATTATTTTTTTTTTTTTATGACGAATTTCCCCACAAATCGCTATCGCTAAATTCTGCAAGTGATTCTGATTTATTATCGCTGTTTTTTAGCTGCTCTAAAACAATTTTTGCCATAAAGGGACACTTTTGGTTGCTATGGGCAATCTACAGTTTGCAGGGAGAAAGAACAGTTTTTATTATATAAAAGGACATGTAGTGTACAGGGCAGACCACTAGGGACATGGGGGGTGTGTATTTTTTCCATACAGTACTGTAATCTATAAGATTACAGTGTACTGTATGTATAGTGTTTGTTTATATTTTTAAATTTGGCGCCGTTCCCCCCCCTACGTCGCGACGCTCGCAGGGAAGGGAATCGGCGGAACACACAGCATCAGGCGGACATCCGCCCGCCGTGTACTGCGGGGATTCATCGCTGGATCGCAGAGAAAAGGTAAGTAAACTTTTTTCTGCATCCAGCGAGGTAAGCGTGTGTGTGGCACGGGGTTACCGATCGTAGCTTTAAAATCTCACCCCGTGCCACACACGGGAAGACTGCCAGGGAGGTTAAGCCCAGTCGTGGGGTCGCGCACGCCGCCGGCGCATGCACGCGACCCGGTCCAAAGCTCCGTGACCGTGGCCGCGGGACCTGATCGCTGCTGGAGTCCCACAATCGGTCCCCGGAGCTGAAGAACGGGGAGAGCTGTGTGTAAACACAGCTTCCCCGTTCTTCACTGTGGTGCCACCATTGATCGTGTGTTCCCTTATATAGGGAAACACAATCAATGGCGTCACACCTACAGCCACACCCCCCTACAGTTAGAAACACAGATGAGGTCACACTTAACCCCTTCAGCGCCCCCTTGTGGTTAACTCCCAAACTGCAATTGTAATTTTCACAGTAAACAATGCATTTTTAATGCATTTTTTTGCCGTGAAAATGACAATGGTCCTAAAAAATGTGTCAAAATTGTCCGATGTGTCCGCCATAATGTCACAGACATTAGTAGTAGTCGTCGTCATTAGTAGTAAATAAAAAATAATAATAATAAAAATGCAATAAAACTATCCCCTATTTTGTAAACGCTATAAATTTTGCGCAAACCAATCGATAAACGCTTATTGCGATTTTTTTTACCAAAAATAGGTAGAAGAATACGTATCGGCCTAAACTGAGGAAAAAAATAATAATATATTTTTGGGGGATATTTATTATAGCAAAAAGTAAAAAATATAGAATTTTTTCAAAATTGTCGCTCTATTTTTGTTTATAGCGCAAAAAATAAAAACCGCAGAGGTGATCAAATACCACCAAAAGAAAGCTCTATTTGTGAGAAAAAAAGGACGCCAATTTTGTTTGGGAGCCACGTCGCAATTGTCAGTTAAAGCGATGCAGTGCCGAATCGCAAAAACTGGCCAGGTCTTTAGCTGCCTAAAGGTCTGGGTCTTAAGTGGTTAATAAATTCTGTAGCTGTCGCTTCAGTCGTAATTGTAGTTTCAATTGTAGTTGTTGTATTCTATATATAGTATATAGTCAATTTTGTTTGGGAGCCACGTCGCACGACCGCGCAATTGTCAGTTAAAGCGACGCAGTGCTGAATCGCAAAAAGTGGCCCGATCTTTGGCCAGCGAAATGGTCCAGGACTGAAGTGGTTAAAGCTCAGTTTTCTTTTAAATAGAGAAGGGTTAGAACCTCTGTCAGGCCTTTTTCTGTCTGTGTTCCTATTTAACCACTTAAGACCCGGACCAAAATGCAGGTAAAGGACCTTGCCCCTTTTTGCGATTCGGCACTGCTTCGTTTTAACTGACAATTGCGCGGTCATGCGACGTGGCTCCCAAACAAAATTGGCGTCCTTTTTTCCCCACAAATAGAGCTTTCTTTTGGTGGTATTTGATCACCTCTGCGGTTTTTATTTTTTGCGCTATTAACAAAAATAGAGCGACAATTTAAAAAGAAATGCAATATTTTTTACTTTTTGCTATAATAAATATCTCCCAAAAATATATAAAAAAATATTTTTTTTCCTCAGTTTAGGCCGATACGTATTCTTCTACGTATTTTTGGTAAAAAAAATCGCAATAAACGTTTATCGGTTGGTTTTCGCAAAATTTATAGCGTTGACAAAATAAGGGATAGTTTTATTGCATTATTATTAATTTTTTTTTTTTTACTACTAATAGCGGCGATCAGCGATTTTTTTCGTGACTGCGACAATATGGCGGACACTTCGGACAATTTTGACACATTTTTGGGACAATTGTAATTTTCACAGCAAAAAATGCATTTAAATTGCATTGTTTACTGTGGAAATGACAGTTGCAGTTTGGGAGTTAACCACAGGTGGCGCTGTAGGGGATGTGTGACCTAATGTGTGTGTTTACAACTGTAGGGGGTGTGGCTGTAGGTGTGACATCATCGATCGCGTCCCCCTATTACAGGGATGACGCGATCGATGCTGCGGACACAGAGAAGCACGGGGAAGCCGTGTGTACACACGGCTCTCCCCGTTCTTCCGCTCCAGGGACGGATCGCTGCACTCCAGCGGCGATCGGGTCCGCGAATCCCGCGGTCCCGGAGCTTCGGACCGGGTCGCGGGCGTATATATACGTTGATGTGCCCAGCCGTGCCATTCTGCCGATGTAAATGTGCAGTAGGCGGTCCTTAAGTGGTTAACCACTTACTGACGGCCGTACGAATTTGTACGGCCGCAGTGTGGATCTAAATTTCCGGGAGGCCATCTATATACGGCCTCCGGCCTCCAGCCGGCGGCGCGCGCATTCACGTCGCATCACTGAGATGCCGATGTTCCATTGTCCGCCAGGCACCCGCAATCGGCGGTTACAGAGACAAGGACGTGGATCTGTGTGTGTAAACACACAGATCCACGTCCTGTCAGGGAGAGAGGAGACGGGTCTTTGGCCCTTGTACATAGAGACACAGATCGGTCACCCGCCCCAGTCAACCCCCTTCCCCCACAGTTAGAACACTATGCAGGGTACACATTTAACCCCTTCCTCACCCCCTAGTGTTAACCCCTTTAATGCCAGTCACATTTATACAGTAATAGTGCATATTTATAGCACTGATCGCAGTATAAATGTGAATGGGGCCAAAAATGTGTCAAAAGTGTCCAATGTGTCCGCCATAATGTCGCAGTCCCAATAAAAATCGCAGATCGCTGCCATTACTAGTAAAAAAAGGCAGGTGTCACAAAGTTAGGGGGAAATCCCTTTAATGGGGGTCACAGACAGCAGAAAAACAATATACGGTGTGCTAATTGTTTCCAGAAATACCCCAAATAAAAGGAAAGTTTTTCCCGGAGTTGGGCTTTTTACTAACATGGATGACGCAGAGAATGTTAGCTTTCCACTAGTTTACATTGTTCACATACATGTCGGCTTATGTGAAATCTCCTGCTATTAAATAAATGGAAAATGTGCAGCATACACCCTCTTGTTTGACGTAGAGAACCCCTAAATTTTATTATACATCAAATACCTCAATAAATAAGGGTGTTGTGTCAGGGATGAGCAGGTATGTTTTATCATCTACAATCAAAACCAGATTTGTTTAGGGCACCCTAACCTTTCACTTTTATAGGATTTCGATATTTCTGACGAAAATGTGTTAAAATGTTAAATTCTTTACATTGCGATGTCAGAATCGAATACAAGCATTCACCGCATAATTCGCCACTCGTACGATCAGAAATAAACGCTAAAACACACACTACAAATCAGTTTCTGACTCTTTCACGTAGTGCGATGCCAGACATCACATGTGATTCGCACCGCATTCACATGGATAGTCCGGGTTTTAAATCATGTGTCCGGGTTTCAGTCCACCTGTCCAATAATCAGACAGGAATGTGGCTCAGAAGAGGGACAGACAAGAGAGTGAGGGGGCACTATGTGCGCCACATTAATTTTCTCTTTTTAAGCGCCCAAAAGTGCCCCAGATCTTCCACAATCCTATAGAGCAGGGGTCTCCCATCGAGTTTTTTGCTGGATTCTGTCGAGAAAACCGGTCGTGTGTACGCGGCCTCAGATCTAAAGCAACTCCACTTGCAGTGCACAGTATATTTGCTTTTAGTAAATCAACCTCCCCGTGTTTATAACATAACATATAATTATCCTGAGTTCTCCCCTCTCTGAGGCTCTGTTCCAATTTGTGTGATGCAGGAACGCAAGCAAAATTGCATGCACTGCTGCAAAGCACAATATCCTGCATCCTTTTTTGCAGGTGTGCTGTGATGCTATAAGGCTGGATTCACACCTACGCAATTTTAGTGCCTTTTACATTTTGTAGATTTACACTACAGAACGCGTTCCATAAGAAACCATATAAAATGGACTGTAGTGCAAATCTGCAAAATGCAAAAAGCACTAAAAATGCCTAGGTGTGAATCCAGCCTTAACCACTTAATGACCGCCTAACGCCGATATACGTCGGCAGAATGGCACGGCTGGGCACAATCACGTACAGGTACGTCGCCTTTAAGAGTCCAGTTGTGGTTCGCGCGTGCACGCGACCTGGTCTGATGCACTGCAACCGCGCCCGTGGGCCCGATCGGAGAGGTGAGTGTAAACACACCTTCCCCGTTCCCTGATATAGGGAATGACAATCAGTGACATCACGCCTACAGCCACGCCCCCCTACATTAAGAATCACTCCCTTAGGGAACACTTAACCCCTTAGCGCCCCCTAGTGGTAAACCTATTCACTGCCATTGTCATTTTCACAGTAATCAGTGCATTTTTATAGCACTTTTCGCTGTGAAAATGACAATGGTCCCAAAAATGTGTCAAAAGTGTCCGATGTGGCCGGCATTATATCGCAGTCACGAAAAAAAACGCTGATCGCTGCCATTACTAGTAAAAAAATATATATATATTTATAAAAATGCCATAAAACTATCCCCTATTTTGTAAACGCTATAACTTTTGCGCAAACCAATCAATAAACGCTTATTGTGATTTTTTTTTACCAAAACTATGTACGATACATAACGTTTTTTTTATCTTTTTTTTGGGGATATTTATTATAGCAAAAAGTAAAAAATATTGAATTTTTTTCAAAATTGTTGCTCTATTTTTGTTTATAGCGAAAAAAATAAAAACTGCAGAGGTGATCAAATACCACCAAAAGAAAGCTCTATATGTGGGAAGAAAAGGACGCCAATTTTGTTTGGGAGCCACGTGCAATTGTCAGTTAAAGCGACGCAGTGCCGGATTGCAAAAAGGGGCAAGGTCCTTAACCTGCATATTGGTCCAGGTCTTAAGTGGTTAAGATATCATTTTAAAAGTAGTAAAAGTTCTGCCTTACAGGGGCCATTTACACTTGGATTTTTAGGCAACCATGTTTTAATAATGAAAATGACCAAATTGATCCACACAGCCTACTACTGACCTATTAAAGGTCTCTCACACACATTTAGTGGTACGGAGCGAACAGTGAGCAATAAAAGTTACAGTATATCAAACCGAGTTACTCAGTCTTGAAGGCTTTTCTTTTTGTGCGTGCGATTGGTTGCAATAACTGAAAATGGTTATGGGACAGCAAGTATTTATGAGGATCCTTTGGAATCATTTGTCTTGCCTGACAGTTTGGCTTTGATGACTTCTCAGAGACGGGGTTGTTGGACGAGCCGCCTTCTCTAGGAAATTCGGCAATGGGAAGCTGAGTTCTCCTCCGCTGTGCATTCCTTTGGAACACCAGAGTCCTCTGTGGTTACTGAGAGATGTCTGGAGAAGGAATAGGTGTTTGCTGGGACAACCCTCACTTCTGGAATGGTTTTCCTATAAGAGTATGGGTTATTGAGGACACAGTGGAAACCAACTGCTACAAAATTAGAAAATAGTGTAAATGTGTCATTTTTTTAGAGTGATAAAATATGAAGCCCCGTACACACGGCCGAGGTTCTCGGCAGAAACCAGCGAGAACCTCGCTGGGAACCGCATTCTGCCGAGAACCTCGGCCGTGTGTACGCTCTCGGCGAGCCCCGCCCGTCGGGAAACCCGTCGAGCAAATAGAGAACAGGTTCTCTATTTGCTCGACGGCCCGTCGGGATGAATGGCTGGTTGCCTTTCCCAACGGGCGGGTCGCCGATTCTGACGGCCGGCAGAGAACCTCGACGGGTGGAACGATGTGTTCTGCCCGTCAAGGTTCTCTGCCGTGTGTACGGGGCCTTAGAGATACATGGAACACCTTTACTTATAATATACCGTATTTTTCGCCGTATAAGACGCTCCGGCATATAAGACGCACCCAATTTTAAAGGAGGAAAATCTTGAAAAAAAAGATTCTGAACCAAATACTATAGTAAAATATTTCCCCCCCCCCACTCGTCATCACCATCACACCACCCCCACATTAGTAATAGCCAGTAACATTGCCCCCACATTAGTAATAGCCAATAACATTGCCCCCACATTAGTAATAGCCAATAACATTGCACCCACATTAGTAATAGCCAGTAACATTGCCCCCACATAGTAAAAATATCCAGTAACATTGCCCCCACATAGTACTAATAGCCAGTAACATTGCCCCCCCCCCTAGTAATAATAGCCAGTAACATTGCCCCCACATAGTAATAATAGCCAGTAACATTCCCCCCACATTAGTAATAGCAGCCAGTAACATTGCCCCCACATAGTAATAACAGCCAGTAACATTGCCCCCACATTAGTAATAGCAGCCAGTAACATTGCCCCCACATAGTAATTATAGCCAGTAACATTGCCCCCACATTAGTAATAGCAGCCAGTAACATTGCCCCCACATAGTAATTATAGCCAGTAACATTGCCCCCCATATTAGTAATAGCAAGTAACATTGCCCCCACATTAGTAATAGCAGCCAGTAACAGTGCCCCCACATAGTAATAACAGCCAGTAACATTGCCCCCACATTAGTAATAGCAGCCAGTAACATTGCCCCCACATAGTAATTATAGCCAATAACATTGCCCCTATATTAGTAATAGCAGCCAGTAACATTACCCCCACATAGTAATAACAGCCAGTAACATTGCCCCCACATTAGTAATAGCAGCCAGTAACATTGCCCCCACATTAGTAATAGCAGCCAGTACCATTGCCCCCACATTAGTAATAGCAGCCAGTAACATTGCCCCCACATAGTAATTATAACCAGTAACATTGCCCCCACATAGTAATTATAACCAGTAACATTGCCCCCACAAATCACTGTTGTTGCAGATGCATGGCAAGATCGCGGCGCGCGCTCTGCTTGGAATAAACAGATCCACGAGCAGTGCAGTGATGACGTCAGCCCGCCGGGTGTACCAAGATGGCCGACCGCTCTGGAGCTAGGCCAAAGACGCGGTCTTGCCTAAGGCCGCGGCGGCGGAGCGCTCCGGAACGCGGATCGGTCAGGCGAAACCATGTATTCGCCGTATAAGACGCACCAACTTCCCCCCCCCCCCCCCGTTTTGGGGAAGAAAAAGTGCGTCTTATACGGCGAAAAATACAGTAATAGGCATTCAAGAGAACCTGCAAACAAAGAATAAGTGTAGCGCTAAAAAAAAAGAGGGAGACTACTATTTATATAGTCCTTTTACAAAATAAAATGTCCATAATGTGAAAAAAGTTCATATTGACAATCCAAAACTTTTATTCACCACAAATAGTGACTCAATAAGTAACGAAGTGAGTGTTAGAGGATCGGCCACCAGTGTAATGAAACCTTTGAGGCTTACCAGAAAATAAAGATCTGAATAAGCATATACTCATCAGATCAGTAAAGCTTCAAACGATATCCGGGGTCCGAATATGTTTATAGATGTTGAATATTCAGTAGAACTCCTAGGATATCCTCATAGGTGATACGATGAATCCACGGAAACCATTTGATTGGTTACAGATGTGTGAACTCGAGTGAAGTGATTACCATGTGTGGTAATAATTTAAATAGCCAAAGGAAAAAAATATAAAGTGCACATAGCGTGATTCTGTATTACCAAATAAATCAATTTTAATAAAAAATGAATGCACTTACATTTAAGTAGGATACAACAATATCGCAGTAAAGTAGAGCAGTGGGGTCTCCCGACGCGTTTCGTTCCCTTAGAACGTCATTTGGGGCAGAGTGCCCCAGATGACGTTCTAAGGGAACGAAACGCGTCGGGAGATCCCACTGACCTACTTTACTATTAAGCGCTTGTTGTATCCTACTTAAATGTAAGTGCAATAATTTTTTATTAAAATTGATTTACGCAAACGACGTAAAATTAAAAAAAAATTGACGCGGTCCCAACGTCCATACTTAACATTTACTGCGCCATCTTTTTGTTGGAATATCTTTACGCCTGAAAGCGCCTTACGTAAACGGCATATCTGTACTGCGACGGCCGGGCGTACGTACGTGAATAGCGGCGTAGATACGAGCGGTGTAATTGTATTACGCCGTCGTATCTTAGTTGCATATGTACGCTGGCCGCTAGGTGGCGCTTTCGTCGATTTACACGTCGAAGATGTAAATTAGCTAGATACGCCGATTCACAAACGTACGCCCGGCCGTCGCAGTAAGATACTCCATTTACGTAAGGCCTTTTTCAGGCGTAAAGTTATTCCAACAAAAAGATGGCACAGCCAATGTTAAGTATTGACGTCGGGACAGCGCCAAATTTTTTAAATTTTACGTCGTTTGCGTAAGCTGATTCAGAATGGGGCTGGGCGTAAGTTGCGTTCACGTTGTTTTCATTGACTATTCGCGACGTGATTTGGAGCATGCGCACTGGGATATGTCCACGGCCGGCGCATTCGCAGTTCATTCGGTGCGTCATTTACGTCGGGTCACCGTTCATTTCAATACAACACGCCCCCTACCTGCTAATTTGAATTGCACGCGGATACGCCGGCCCATTCACGATACGCCGACGCAACTTACGGAGCAAGTGCTTTGTGAATACAGCACTTGCCTGTAAAAGTTGCAGAGGCGTAACGTAAATAGGATACGTTGCGCCCACACAAAGATACGCGCTCCTACGTGAATCTGGCCCTAAATCTACATGAATCTGGCCCTCTGTGTTTTAAATGTGTTCTTAAATTATCCAGACAGAGCTGGTCTTGACTTCTTATGCATAAGCTATTCCTATGGGAGAACTGGACTGTCTAATGTCCGGTACACACGATCCGATTATTCACTTAAGCAAACCTCTGGAAGGAAGTTGTCACTGACTGTGGGTTGCAGGAAAACAATTGCCTGGAGAACTCTGGGCCAGATTCATGTAGAGCGGTGTAAAGTTGTGCGGGCGTAGCATATCTCAGATACGCTACGCTGCCGTAAATTAGAGAGGCAAGTGCTGTATTCACAAAGAACTTGCTCTTTAAGTTACGGCGGCGTAGCGTAAATGGGCCGGCGTAAGCCCGCTTAATTCAAATGTGTTCATGTGGGCGTGTTTTTTTTAAAATGAAGTGTGACCCCATGTTTTTTTAAACTGCGCATGCGCCGGCCGTGAACGTATCCCAGTGCGCATGTTCCAAATGACGTCGTAAAGAGTCATTGAAAACGACATGAACGTAATTTACATCCAGCCCCATTCACGGACAAATTACGCAAACGACGTAAAAAAAGATACACCCACAAAGATACGCGCTCCTACGTGAATCTGGCCCTAAATCTACATGAATCTGGCCCTCTGTGTTTTAATGTGTTCTTAACCACTTCAGCCCCGGAAGGATTTACCCCCTTCCTGAACAGAGCACTTTTTGTGATTCGGCACTGTGTTGCTTTAACTGACAATTGCGCGGTCGTGCGATGTGGCTCCCAAACAAAATTGGCGTCCTTTTTTTTCCCACAAATAGAGCTTTCTTTTGGTGGTATTTGATCATCTCTGCGGTTTTTATTTTTTGCGCTATAAACAAAAATAGACCCACTATTTTGAAAAAAATGCAATATTTTTTACATTTTGCTATAATAAATATCCCCCAAAAATATCTAAAAAAACATTTTTTTCCTCAGTTTAGGCCGATACGTATTCTTCTACATATTTTTCGTAAAAAAAATCGCAATTATCGTTTATTGATTGGTTTGCGCAAAATTTATAGCGTTTACAAAAAATGGGGTAGTTTTATGGCATTTTTATTAATATTTTTTTTTTACTAGTAATGGCGGCGATCAGCGTTATTTTTCAGTACTGCGATATTAAGGCGGACACTTCGGACAATTTTGACACATTTTTGGGACCATTGGCATTTTTATAGCGATCAATGCTATAAAAATGCATTGGATTACTATAAAAATTCCATTGGCAGTGAAGGGGTTAACACTAGGGGGCAGGGAAGGGGTTAAGTGTGTTCCTGGGTGTGTTCTAACTGTAGGGGGGGTGGACTCACTAGGGGAAATCACTGATCTTCTGTTCATACATTGTATGAACAGAAGATCAGCGTTTCCCCCGCTGACAGGAACGAGAGGTATGTGTTTACACACATACCTCCCGTTCCCCGCTCTGTAACGAATGAGCGCGCGTGCCCGGCAGCGATCGCACCCGCGGGACTCGGGGGGCGCGCTTAGGGCCACCGGCGGCGCGCGCCCCCTAGCGGCCGCAAAAGATAGGACGTAGAGCTACGTGCTCTCGCCTAGCAGTGCCGACCTGCCGCCGTATAACTGCGGTGGGCGGTCGGCAAGCAGTTAAGTTATCCATACAGAGCTGGTCTTGACTTCTTATGCATAAGCCATTCCTATGGGAGAACTGGACTGTCTAATGCCCGGTACACACGATCCGACTATTCACTTAAGCAAACCTCTGGAAGAAAGTTGTCACTGACTGTGGGCTGCAGGAAAACAATTGCCTGGAGAACTCTGGGCCAGATTCATGTAGAGCGGTGTAAAGTTGTGCGGGCGTAGCATATCTCAGATACGCTACGCCGCCGTAAATTAACAAAAAGATACGCGCTCCTACGTGAATCTGGCCCCAAATCTACATGAATCTGGCCCGCTGTGTTTTAATGTGTTCTTAAGTTATCCAGACAGAGCTGGTCTTGACTTCTTATGCATAAGCTATTCCTATGGGAGAACTGGACTGTCTAATGCCAGGAAACACGATCCGATTATCGGACGAATGATCGTCCGTTTTTTTTTGTATGCTAATCTCATGTCGAATCTGATGAGTTTACTAAAGTCACGAAAATTCTCGTACGCCAGAATAAAAAAATCGGAAGTGATGTCATGTGTTGTAATGCATTTTTTTGCATTTTCGAACGACAGCTGTACTGATTAAACGAAAATCATACGATCTGGCATGAACTGTCCTGATCCGCATCTAGGAAGCTCTGTACTAACGATTCGATTATCGTACGATCGTTTCGAAAGTGGCATTTTCCGTACGATTTTTGGATCGTGTGTACGGGGCTTAAGGTGGTCATTGTCATGATAATAGGATTAGCTCTACGTCTAAGGTGACCTTTGTCTGAGATAATGGCGAGTAGCCCTTATCTGATGGTTTTCCATGTAAATTCAGTGTGTTTCTAAAAATACGAAATTTGATTTGATTTCTGGAGTGACAGTTGGGAGCCAAATCACTTTATAATATACCGCCTGCTGAACTAATGGGGCCCAGGGAACTTTACTGTAAGTTTTGGGAGCTGCTCATGGTAATGCTCAGCCTGAGCCCCATGCAAAATAAAAAGTCTTCTCTCTGTCCTCGACCCCCCCCCCCAACTAAAGGAGTCTGAGCTTGATACAGAAGGGTTGGCTCTACCCCCGTATTAGTGGTCCTGCTTGTTATGGCGAATCATAACTCTTAGGCGCCGTACACACGGCAGAGAACCTCGACGGGCAGAACACATCGTTCCGCCCGTCGAGGTTCTCTCCCGGCCGTCGAATTCGGCGACCCGCCCGTCGGGAATGGCAACCAGCCATTCTTCCAGGCGGGCCGTCGAGGAAATAGAGAGCGTGCTCTCTATTTCGGCTCGACGGGCTTCCCGACGGGAAGCTCGCCGAGACCGTACACTCGGCCGAGGTCCTCGCTGGAATGTGCATTCCAGCGAGGTTCTCGCTGATTTTCAGCGAGAACCTCGGCCGTGTGTACGCCGCCTTAGATTTTAGAGACGTACCACAAACAAAATATGAAAAAAAATAAATGTAGGGTCCCCATCCATGTCAGACCCTTTTTCCAAGCATGCAGCCTGGTTGGCCAAGAGGGAAGGGGAGACCAGCGAGCATGCACAATTTCTTCCCCCCTTCAACCTGAACCATACCAGGCCACCTGCCCAGGAAAAACACCTTACCCCAGGGTCACCTTCACCATATTCCCGACTGGGTGGATGTGGTGGTCTACGGAGGAAGGGGGATCATGTCAGAAACTGGAAGCACTATTTTAAAATAAAGGTACCCTTCCCATATTGAGGGCCTGGTGTGATTTACAAGATAGGAGCTCACACTTGTTCCTTTTTAATTTTAATATAACTGTGGGGGATCCATTTATTTGACTTTCCCATAGTCTGTATTTGCATACCAAATAAGGGCAAACCACACCCCATTCCCCTCCCTGGACATAACAACTGCAGGGTCTGCTGATAGCTGCTTAGGTACTGAACATTGCATTGTAAGAATGGGGCGAGGAATGTGCTTATTCTACATAATGAAGAAGTTGAGACACAGCAGGAGGGCTGCAAGCAGCAGTGGACAAACAAGAGCTAATAGCTTTAGCTATTACAAAGCGCTTTGGCAGTGGCGCTTTTTGGGCACACTTAACCCTTTCTTTGGCTACTAAGGGGGTAAAAGCACCCAGATAGCGCCTGAAAAGCGTAGCTAAAACTAGCAGCGCTTTACCCCTAATGCAGCCACGCTGTGAGTGTAAAAGTGGTCTTAAGGATACCTCCAGTTAAAAGGGTAGTAAAGCCAGCTTTTACAGGTAAGCCTATAATAGGGACGGACCTTCAGAGGTTTTTGCCAGAACCTAGGGTTCCTGCGTGCATGCGTAGGAGTGACGTCATCATGACTCCAGACACTCAGCGCCAGAGCCCGCAAACTTGGAAGAAACGCTGGGGGAGGATGTCAGCTCTCTCTGCTGTGAATGCACGCCTCTGGAAGGGCTTTGTTCTAAGGTATTTTTCATAATGTGCTAGTACATTTTGCCATTGTCTTACAGATTTGTTATGTATTTTTTATATATGCTGCAGCGTTTTACTACCCTTGGCTTCTGTTGTTATGCCTAAGGACCTGTGTCCACGTGCTTCGATGGGTGGATGCAGCATGCGTTTAACATCAATTTAACCACTTGCTTACTGGGCACATATACCCCCCTCCTGCCCAGGTGAAATTTCAGCTTCCGGCACTGAGTCACTTTAACTGACAATTGCGCGATCGTGCGACGTGGCTCCCAAACAAAATTGACGTCCTTTTTTCCCCACAAGTAGAGCTTTCTTTTGGTGGTATTTGATCGCCTGTGCGGTTTTTATTTTTTGCGCTATAAACAAAAAAGAGCGACAATTTTGAAAAAAAATACAATGGCCCAGATTCACGTACATCTGCGCATTATTGGACCGGCGTAGCGCACCGCCTTTACGTTAGATTTGCGCAATTTTTCAGTTTTTTCAGAGGCGTAAGGCGGAGTAATACAAATTGGGAAGGACGTGGGCGTGTTACATTGAAATGAGCCGTGACCCCATGCAAATGAAGGGCCGGCCGGCTCGCGCATGCGCGCTTGAAGGAGACCATGGTCAGCTCCGCTGTGCACATGCTCACAACTCGGGAGCGGCGCAATCAGTGAAATTGGAAATGGACTAGGGCAACGTTGTGAACTACGCAAACAGCATAAATAGACAGACACAAACGCACTTGCATTGCAAAAGTACATCCCTTTGTCCCTTCCCATTTAACCAAGTGCTTTTGTCCTGTTGTTCGTTGCGTTGTGTTTTATAGTTGTCAGATTAGTGTTCTGTGTGATCAAGTGTTTGTTAGTAGATCTTTGAAAGTGTTTTTTGATAAGTGTTTGAGTGACTGTTTGTTTGATATATTTCTGTTCGTTTGTTTCCTTGCTGTTTTTTTGCTGTTTGTTTTTGTTACTGTTTCTTGCTGAGTGCTTGTGTGATTTTTTGGGTGTTAGTTTTCTCTTTGTGTGTGTTCTTGCTTGATTGGTTGTGCTTGTTTTTGTGAGTGATTTTTGTTGACTGGGAGTGAGTTTTTTGGAAGTATGACAAAGAGAAAGCGAAAGCTCAATTTTACTGTGGGGGAAAAAAGAATTCTTGCCCGGGCCATTAGCGATTATGGGTGTTTCCTCCACGGCCCAGACAGTGCCAACACCACCCCGGCCAGGAGGAGGGAGATTTTGGATATGATCACTGAGCAGGTCAATTCAGCGGGGGAGGGGGAGACACGGACCCGGTCTGGGATTGACAAAAAAATTAATGACCTCCGGCATCTGGTCAAACAGAAGCTGGCCAGAATGCATGCCCATGCCAGGGGCACAGGAGGGGGCCCACCATGCCGTATTAGGCTGGTGCCAGGTAAGTATTTTTTTTAATATCAGGTGTGTAGCATGTGTGGGGGAGGGGGTGAAAGGGAATATGTGGCAAGTGTGTGGATCCTCCAACCTGTGAATGTTTTGTGTCATCCACAGATGTGCAGGAGGGTGCAGGGCCATCTAGCCTGACCGCACCACCCCCAGGACAGCAGCCTAATGAGGCCCCCCCAACAAGGCCGGAGTCCGCAGAGGAGGTTCAAAAGGAGGAGGAGAATCATGAGGAGGAGAAGAATCATGAGGAGGAGGAGTCCATGTCAGGCACAGGACGTTTGGTTTTTGAGGACTCTTCCCCTCTGGCTGGCAGCAGGCAGCCTTCCCTAAGGGGGAGCCCCCCCCTCCTCCCCCAACATGGCTCCCCTCCCAAGGGCCTCCCCTTCTCCCCGGCCACAAGCATCAGCTGGAGGCAGGATTTCATCCCAAAACACCAGGGGGTTGGCCGATCTCCTGCCCGCCACTCTGAGAAGGGACCAGTTCCTCCAGACCTGCCATCTGGGACAGGTCAGCCAGACATTGGTGCGGATGGAGGAGAGCCTGTCCTCCATCAAGGATACGCTGGGGAACCTGGACTCCCACTCCCAGGCTTTCACAACCTGCCTAAACGAACTGCAGACGACATCAGCAGGCGTTGGGCAGGATGTGAGGGCCCTCACCCAGGCTATCCAGGCCAACACGGCAACACTTGGTGCTGCCCTGGACAGAATAGCCGTGGCCTTGGAGGGCAGGCCGCCAGGTGGGCAGAGATCAGGGGCTGCTCCTCCTTCCCCGGTTTTCCCCCTCCCCATGAGTCTCCCCTGAGGAGCCGGGGCCGTGGCCGGGGGCGCCCCAGGTGTGGCTCACGTCAAGGGCAATAAAAAAATTTCCCCTCTTTTTTTTTTTTTGCTGGAATTTTTTTTATTTTGCTGGTAATTTTTTTTTTTTTTTTGGGTTGTGAATGCTGTTTGAATGTGGGGGTGACATTCCTGCCGGAAAAGGGGTGTCACCCTCAATTTTGGTGGAGAAGGGTTCCCCAGGACCAGGGAGAAGTGATCCCCAGATCCGTGTGAATGGTGTATGAATGTACAGTGACATAATTGGAGCCTTGGCGTGGCGTTGCTGCTCACAAGTCCAGCATGGTGGACTGGTGCCAATCCAATTTGATGTGGATGTGGGGTGTGTGTGCTAGGGACCACAGTGGTGTGCATGCATGCATTCTCATTGTGCCATGATTAATGTGTGTGTTTAACGTGCAAAGATGCCCAATGTGAGCTGTCTCCTGGCTGCTCTTCCCTCAGAAGACGGGGGACCCTCGGTTAGGGGGGGATTGTCTGGTTCAGGGGTCAGGTCATCACGTAGGTCAATCTGCAGGCCCTTTCTTTCTGCGAAGTTGTGCAGCATGCAACATGCATCGATGATCTGGCACACGAAGTTTGGGGAATACAAGAGGGTACCCCCAGACTTATCCAGGCATCGGAAACGTGACTTTAGGAGGCCAAAGGTGCGCTCCACCACTGCTCGTGTTTGGGCATGTGCTTGATTGTATCTTTCCTCTCCTGGGGTTTGGGGGTTCCAGATAGGAGTCATGAGATGGGGTCCCAGTGGATATGCAGAGTCACCTGTAAGGGAAAAGACAGGAGGATAATAGTCATGCATGTGCCCATTGTGATGTGTGCATCATGGGAGGGGATAGTCATGCCTGCCACCCATGTCACTCACCAACCAGCCAGCTGTCCCCATACACGTTCTGATCGAATTCCATTCGGATGTGGCATTGATTGTATATGTAGCTGTCATGGCTGGACCCTGGGTGTTTGGCACGGACGTGCCATATGAGGCCTTGGGCATCGACTATCACCTGTACGTTGATGGAGTGCCAATGCTTCCGATTGCGGTACATGTGCTCTGTCTCATGGGGGGGCTGGAGTGCCACATGTGTGCAATAGGCATGTGCAAAAGTGAAAAATTCGTTTCGTTTCGTTTCGTTTCAATTCGTCATTTAATAAATTTCGTTAAGTTAGGTTCGTTACATGTGTTGAATTCGTTTTCGGAATTCGTTCGTTTTCGACCGAATTTCGAAAAATACGGTCGAAATCGAAAATATTTCGACCGTTTTTCGAATTCGTTCGTTTTCGACCGAATTTCGAAAAAAATCGGTCGAAATCGAAAATATTTCAACCAGATTAGAAAACAAATAGTCTCTTTTCTAATAGAATTTTTTTCGAATTAAATTCGAATTTTTTTTTTTTTTTTTTTTTCGAATTCCGATCGAATTTAGTCCGCGGGTATTCGATTCGGAATTCGAAAAAAAAAATTCGATTTCGACTTTTTTTTTTTCGAAATTCGGTCGAAAATGAACGAATTCGGAAAACGGTCGAAATTTTTCGTTATTATAGCAATTCGGAAATTCGTATGCATCCGAATGTCCGAATAATGGAAAATTCGTCCGAATTTCGATTCAAAACGAAACGAAATGCACATGCCTAGTGTGCAATCAATGGCCCCGATGGTGCGTGGGAATCTGGCAATTCTGTAGAAATCTGTCATTGCCTTCAGCCGCAGCTCCTCAGTGGTGGGTTTGATGATTTGGTTGGCCATGCGTCTGTGGATTGCAGGGACAACCTGGTGCACACATCTGCTCATGGAGGATTGTGACATCCCAGCCACCACTCCACTTGTACGCTGAAAAGAGCCACTGGCAAGGAAATGGAGTGTTGCCATGACCTTGACCAGTGGCTGCACTGCATGTGAGCGATTTGTTCGGCTGGTGATGTCCTCATTCAGGGTTGTGGTTAATTCCAGGATGACATGAGGGGTGAATCTGAAGATGCGATACACCTCAGAATCACTCATGCCAAACAGGTCTATGCGTGTGCGGTATATCCTCTCCCGTGCCATCCTCCGTGCCCTCATCCTTCTTTGTTCATCTAAAGTCAGTAGTATAGCTATGTGCGACGATGCCCCTGGCATGTTGGCATACAGATTGTTGTGCAACACGTGTGACTGCTGAGCTCCTCACTAACAGTGTTGCTTTATCTAACAAGTAGACTTTTTTTCTCTTTTTAGACCAGCTTTTATATGGTCTAATTTTAGACAGGACATTTTGCTGTTCCGCACACTGCGTCGCCTGCGCTGCCCCAACGTTCTTTTGTGGATCCCTGTAAGTCCCTCATTAGCATATTTGACTAGCAAATCAATGGTCTGTCTAGCGCACTTTTGCGCAGACGGATGCGCCAGTCTAACGAAATTACGCGGGACAAAAAAAAGTAGATTTTTTGCGTATCTCGTTCTGGGGATACCGTGCATCGAAACGCACGCGCACATTTCGACTTACGCACGCGCATCTCCTGTTGCGCAGGCGTAATTGCTCTGTGAATCTGGGCCAATATTTTTTACTTGTTGCTATAATAAATATCCCAATTAAAAAAAAAAAAATTCTCAGTCTAGGCCGATACGTATTCTTCTAAATATTTTTGGTAAAAATAAGCGCAAATAAGCGACTGGTTTGCGCAAAAGTTATAGCGCTTACAAAATAGGGGACAGAATTTCTATTTTTTTTTGCACTAGAAATGGCGGCGATCTGCGATTTTTATTGGGACTGCAACGTTACGGCGGACACATCGGACACTTTTGACACGTTTTTGGCGCCATTCACATTTATACTGCGATCAGTGCTATAAATATGCACTAATTACTATATAAATGTGACTGGCATTGAAGGGGTTAACACTAGGGGGTGAGGAAGGGGTTAAATGTATTCCCTACATAGTGTTCTAACTGTGGGGGGAGGGGGGGTGACCGATCTGTGTCCCTATGTTAAAGGAAAACAGATCGGTCTCCTCTCCAGAGACAGGACGCTGTCTCTGTGTAAAACGGCAATGAGAGATGATCTATATGAGATCATCTCTCATTCGCCGCACAGATCGCATCGCAAATGGCCACGATCTGTGATTGGCTGTGTCCAAGGGACACAGCCAACACAGAGCTTCCCCGCTGCGCGCTCTGGAGCGCGCGCTGGGAACGCCCAAAGGGGCAGCCGTCAAAAGACGGCGTGTTGGATATTCAGACCCGCGCTGTAGCCGTCATTCGGCTATAGCGCGGGTCTGAAGTGGTTAAGATGCTTCTTAGATCATTGCAAATACAGAGCAGGTTCATTTGACCTGCTTTATCTACTTTTACGTTTCTATACACTTGTATAGGGAGAGAAGTGCTAGTGAACCACAACCTACCTACACAGGCCGTGAAACTGTTATGCCGCATACACAGGATCGGGGGCTTTTGCCTGGCCAAATCACATCAGAATTCCGACTGAATTCCATCGGAAAAAAATAGAACATGTTCTATATCTAAACTCTGTTGGAATTCATCTGAATTTCCGATGAAAAAACTCAGGCGGGGCTACACACAATCGGAAAATCTGACGGAAAAGGTCCAACAAACCATTTGCATCGGAAATTCTGATCGTGTGTACGGGGCATTTGTGTATTAGTTTTAATATTTCTGCAGGTCTATTTAGTACATGATTCCAGTTCAAAGTATGAGCCAGCTCCCTCCATATGTCAGGGATGCATGCTGAGCACCTCTACTAGATGCTTGTCCTGACTCCCCACCACTTGTTATATGGACCTGTGACTCTCCACCACTTGTTATATGGATCAGTGACTCCCCACCACTTGTTATATGGATCAGTGACTCTCCACCACTTGTTATATGGATCAGTGACTCCCCACCACTTGTTATATGGATCAGTGACTCCCCACCACTTGTTATATGGATCAGTGACTCCCCACCACTTGTTATATGGACCTGTGACTCCCCACCACTTGTTATATGGACCTGTGACTCCCCACCACTTGTTATATGGACCTGTGACTCCCCACCACTTGTTATATGGACCTGTGACTCCCCACCACTTGTTATATGGACCTGTGACTCCCCACCACTTGTTATATGGACCTGTGACTCCCCCCCCCACTTGTTATATGGACCTGTGACTCCCCATCACTTGATATATGGACCTGTCACTCTCGAATTGTCCAAGTTTGGGGATCTCTGCCCCACAGTAAAAGACTTGGAAATATTTTTATTTTTTTTGCAGGTTTTCTACAGTCAGCAAGAAAAAAAAAGGAAGCTCTGGCCCAGACAAAATGTACAGTAGAGTGCGGAAAATGTGCCTTCATAGGTGGTCTGTTTTATGTGACTATGGTCTAGACAAGCTTATCATATATTTATTGTATTATACCAAAAATTTGCAGTTCAGTGCTCATTCCAGCCCTGGAAACATTTGTGTCTGTATGTGGACAGCAGAAAATATGTCAGAACACTTTCACAGACAGAAACGCTGCCATAGGAAATACAGCTTACAATGGCAAATAACTGCAGCCAATTTGTGGGAAATAACCAATTAAATAATGCGCAATGAAAAAGTAAAGTCAAAATTTAACCTTAACAGACACCTGTACTGGGAGAAACAGAGCTGGTTGTTGCTAATACAATATATCTGTACATAGCAGTATAGTAGTGTATGGGACCATTTACACACACCTGACAGCATAATGTTGCACTTTGTCACAAAACAAAACAAAAAAAGCGTGCAAAAAAAAAAGAGCAAAACTGCATCAACGATTATAATTTGTGCATTATATACAGTTGTAGTCATGTAAATATCTGTGCTAAAATGTACATACATCCAGCATACTGTACATCAGGGGTGCCCAGCCAGTGGCCCAAGGGACACATGTGGCCCGCGGAGCCCTCTGATGTGGCCCAGGACCTCCTGCTCTGGGATGGAATAGAATAGAATACCAATATTAAAGGTCAGTTTATTACTAAAATCACAGTGTGTGTATATGTGGGCATATCTGTTCTGCAGTGGTTACTGGGCTGCTTTTAAACTGATCCGCCGGTACAGAGCAGTACACCTGTGGGTTACCTGCACTGAGCCATATGCCGCGTACACACGATAATTTTTCGGCATAAAAAAAAGCGTTGTTTTTCAGCATGTCCAAAAAACAATGTTTTTCCAACTTCATCATTAAAAAAAGATGTTGCCCACACACTATCGTTTTTGAAAAATGATGAACAAAGCGCGGTTACGTACAACACGTACGACGGCACTCTAAAGGGGAAGTTCTATTTGCCTTTGTGCTGCTTTAGCTGATTCCTTGTTAGTAAAAGACGATTCGCGCTTTTCTGTCTGTTACAGCGTGATGAATGTGCTTACTCACATTATGAATGGTAGTTTTACCAGAACGAGCGCTCCCAACTCATAACTTGCTTCTGAGCAATGCGCGGGTTTAAAACGTCGTTTTAGCCCACACACGATCATTTTTTACAACGACGTGAAAAAATGCAGCATGCTCAAATTTTTTTTGGTCATTTTTCAGAAGATGAAAAACGATGTGTGTAAGGCGAATTTCACACGCAATCATTTTAAATGACGTTTTTAAAAAAGTAGTTTTTTTTCATGCCGAAAAAAGGTTAATGTGTACGTGGCAATATTATATGTTATTACCTGCGAGTTTGGTGAACTTTTTGAAAATGCACCACACCTACGGGATTTAATAGATGTCTATGGCAAAGTGCAGCTAACCTGCAGAAAAGCCACAGGTGAACTGTGCTGCACTCGCGGTGTCGGTAAACAACAGTGCATCAGAGTGAAAGCAGCCTTAGACCTCTTTCACACAGTCAGTCCGACCCAATTGGACCCTCTGTTCACCTCTAAAGCCGCGTACACACGATCAAATGTATCTGCTGGAAGCGGTCCGACGGACCGTTTCAGCAGACAAATTCGATCGTGTGTACGGACGGACAGACAGGTTTTTTCAGCAGACAAATTTTAAAGCATGCTGTAAAATCTGTCTGCTGAAACCCGTCTGTCCGACATGTCCGCTGGTTAGTACACTAACCAGCGGACATATCTGCCCGCGCATGCGTCGAATGGATTTGACGCATGCGTGGAAGTTTTTTACTTCCTAGTGCGGTGACGTGGCGGCATCAACGTCACCGCCACGCCAGCACGCTGTCTGCCGGCGGGGATTTTGGTTTAATCGTGTGTACACGATCAAACCAATATACCCCAGCAGACAAATCTGATCAAATCGGTCTGTCAGACCGATTTGATCGGATTTATTTACTGGTGTGTACACGGCCTAAGGAGTGGCAGATGTAAATGGACATGTGTCCGTTTACAAACGCCTACCTCCAATCCGATCCGCAAAAAAAAAGTAAAGTGGGTTCTATAGAGTAGAGTGAGCTGCCATCCACCCGCTCAGCTCATTGTGGCCCACGACCAGTTACCAAGTCGTTTAAGTGGCCCTTGCTCTTCAAAAGGTTGGGCACCCCTGTTGTACATAATTCCTATTGGCTGCTGCTTGTGGCCAACATGTAAACATCAACAATGTGTTGGCAGTGCCACTGCTGCTGCTGTCACACAACTGATGTTTACATTTCGGGTTCTTGCTGCGGTGGCGCATGCCTAGAATGACCTCGCCCTTCAGTATTGGCGGAAGGTCATTTTGTTCATCCGCCACAGCCACATGAATGACTCCTTTGGGGCTAACATGCAAACATCAATAGCAGGTAATAAGCACTGGGGCCAATAGCTTCCCATTGTCAATATTTATATTGCAGCTTTAGCACAAATGTTAAATTATTACAGGTATTCATATAATGCCAACCATTTCTGCAGCACTATATGTAGTGGATGGTTGCTACTAGTTACTGTCATCCACAATGTTCACCCTGCTGCCAGACCTCCATACCTCACTCTCCAGTAGACAATGAAGCCCCGTACACACGGCCGAGGTTCTCGGCAGAAACCAGCGAGAACCTCGCTGGCATCCTGATTCTGCCGAGAACCTCAGCCGTGTGTACGGATTCGGCGAGCATCCCGTCGGGAATGCCGTCGAGCCGAAATAGAGAGCAGGTTCTCTATTTGCTCGACGGCCCGTCGGGATGAATGGCTGGTCGCCTTTCCCGACGGGCTGGTCGCCGAATCTGACGGCCGGCCGAGAACCTTGACGGGCGGAACGATGTGTTCCGCCCGTCGAGGTTCTCTGCCGTGTGTACGGGGCCTGACAGTCATTTGCCTTTGTTTTGTTTTTGTTTATTTGGGGGATATAACTTTGTTGGGGAAAGAGTATGAGATGCCCAAAGAACAGATCACATTTGCCATCTTTACTTTAAGGATTGTTATATCTTTTACGCTTTGCACAACTTAGAGTCAGCACTTAGAAAAATGATGGACTCCAACATTGACAGTCTCAACTTCACTCATCTGCACAACTGCTGCAACATTGTTACTCCCAGGACTCTTCTCCTCCTGCACAAACTTCACTGTCACCTTGTCAGTCTTTCCGCCCCATCATCTTAGACTGCACCAGGGATCACTCTGAATAATCCCTGGCTGTTGCTAGGCTTGCTGAGTTTTGAGAGACCAGGGGCCTGCAGTACCCCTTCTTGATGGCCTAGTTGATTAGCAGCATTAGCATACCTCCCAACATTTAAAAATTTCCCTGCAGGACATTTTTGTTGAGCAGCGGGGGGGGGGGCGTGGTGACGCGGATCAGAGTTGTTGAGCGGGGGGGGAGGGGTTCCACGGGTCGGGGAGTTGTTGTTGAGCGGGGGGGGGGGGTTACGCCGGTCGGAGTTGTTGAGCGGGGGGGTTCCTTACCAATCAGAGTTGTTAAGCAGGGGGGGTGACGCCGACCCGAGATTCCAGCCCTGAACGCGGGACCGTGGGATTTACCGCCAATCACGGTAATTGTGGACAGTCCCGCGAAATTGGACGGTTGGTAGGTATGGCATTATATAGTTGATGTACTACTGATCCCAGGCAGTTTCACTTGCAAACTCTGTGCCCTCAGGCCACAGCAATTTGACACAATACCCCACAGTGTCTCCTCTGGCATGCCTCCTCCAGATATCAACTGTGCCTCACTCACCAAACTTCTCCTGTCCTGAGTCCTTGATGAAGAATTTACATGGGCATGCATAACGACTGCTTCTCCAGCTCCTCTGTTCCAGGACACCTCCTCCATGATCGTGTAAGGAGAGGTTCTCTCCCAGCTCCAGAAGATCGTCCGCCGAGGCCTGCACCCCCCCCCCCCCCCACCCACTAGATGGGGACGAGCCTCCTGCTGCAGTCTTACACTCCATTCTTCACTTCACCCAGCTGACAACTCCCCCTCCAGTGGGCTGGACCTGAATTTATGTAGGAGGCCTGCCCCCTGCCAATTCCAGTTGGGGATTGGTCAGGGCTCCTCACATGAACTCCCTGTCACTCAAGTCCCCAGCCCTACCCCTCTTCCAGAACATTCTCTTTGAAAGCAGGGGAGGCGTCCAAGAATTAAACGACAGGTGGTCACACTTACTGCTAAACTAAGCACTCCCTGCCCCCCCAGATCAAAACAAGCAGGCTTAGCATGCAGAATAGGCCTGCCTAAATGTACCTGCCTGGCAGCTACCACAAAAAAAACTTATCTCTATTACCTACCTATAGTAGAGGGTGCTATGTATGTATATATATATGTGGCGTGCGGCGGGGAAAAACAGTTCCGACGCATCACCGAGGATCCGATGCGTGTACCCGGCGGCCGCGATGTCCATCAGGTACACGCGATCGTCGGTGAGAGAGCAAGGACGTGGAGCTCTGAGTGTAAACACAGAGCTTCACGTCCTGTCAGTGAGAGGCGACTGATGCTGTTTCTCTTGTACATAGGGAGACAGCATCGGTCACCTCCCCCAGTCACCCCCCTCCCCCCACACAGTTAGAACACACCCAGGCAATACATTTAACCCCTTCCTCACCCCCTAGTGTTAACCCCTTCAATGCCAGTCACATTTATACAGTAATTAGTGCATTTTTATAGCACTGGTCGCTGTATAAATGTGAATGGCGCCAAAAATGCGTCAAAAGTGTCCGATGTGTCCGTCGCAATATCGCAGTCCCAATAAAAATCGCAGATCGCCGCCATTACTAGTAAAAAAAAAATATAAAAAAAAAAAAATCATAATTATGTCCCCTATTTTGTAGGTGCTATAACTTTTGCGCAAAGCAGTCACTTATTGTGATTTTTTTTTTTTTTTTTTTTACAAAAATACGTAGAAGAATACGTATCGACCTTAAGTGAGAAAAAAAATATAAAAAAAATAAAAAAAAATGGGATATTTATTATAGCAACAAGTAAAACATATATATATATATTTTTAAATTGTCGCTCTTTTTTTCATTATAACGCAAAAAATAAAAACCGCACGGGCGATCAAATACCACCAAAAGAAAGCTCTATTTGTGGGGAAAAAAAGAACGCCAATTTTGTTTGGGTGCCACGTCGCACGACCGCGCAATTGTCAGTTAAAGCGACGCAGTGCCGGAAGCTGAAATTTCGCCTGGGCACGAAGGGGGTTTATGTGCACAGTAAGCAAGTGGTTAAATGTTGTCCTTATGTTGCAGTGCACAGAATCTTTCTGCTAGTAAAATCCTGAGTAAAAATCCTGAGTCATTTGAATGAGGACTTATTAGTGAGGTCTAGTTAACAGGTAAAACATAGACCCAGGACTGGAGACTTTATCACAGACAAACTCTACTGTTCTGCGCTCACTATAGGTGGCTGAGGTATAATTAGACAGACAACTAACTCTCCTCCCTAAACAACTCATTGAGGCAGGCGCAAAGTCCTTTTTTCAACTTTTATTGCAGGGAGTTAGAGTAAAACTAAAATAAAAGAAATAACATACAATCAGTATACACAATATACAGTTCTAACACACAAGTCTAAATAGGGAAAGGGGTTATAAACATACCAGCGATGTTTCCATTAGGCTGACATTAGGCTGACATTAGAATTGCAGCTGAATAGGTGTGGATTCCTCTGAAGCGGATGCATGGTGGTGAAAAAGGAAGATAGATACTGGGGGCCGACTCTCACACCTCATGGTATATAGACCACAGGAATTATGGGAAGCTATGGTGGCTTTTAAGCAACAATCTCTACCTCTTTACCTTCAGTAAATTATTCACAGATACTAAATATGTAAAAAAGAGTCACTAGATGGCGATATTACAATTTACTTTACATACTATTAGCATATTCAACAATTAAACAAATGCACATAAGAAACACTTGCTGAAGACATGACATCTACAATAAGGTGACCAGTTTTTTAAAATTAAATCCAGGGACATATTTTTTCTTTACTAGTAATGGCAACAATCAGCGACTCTCTGCCCGTCGCCGTCCGCCTCACAGCCTCTCAGGTCTTACTCTCCGAGCCCCGGCTAATACTGGATGGGGAGCGGAGGAAGATCACTCCGTCAGGGAAGGCACGGAGATAGGCAGGTGGCTGGCCAGGATTTGAGCCAGAAGAACATGCGAGTGGAGCTGAATGGGCATGCACCCAAAACTGAAGAAATATTCCCTCCGCTCCGACCAGCACATGATCATCAGAAAGAGCCACAGATAATAGGAAAAATACAACCCTCTTGTGCTAGTAGGCACGGCGGAGCGGGGGTGTGTAATTCTATTTTTTTTTTATTTTAATTCTGCACTGACTGTCTTTGAAATTGCCCCTGCCCCCTATTAAATCCAATCTAGGGACAAAACCAGCGACAGACTTGGTCCGCGGACAGTGTCCTCAATCAGGGGACTGTCCCCTGAATTTGGGGATGTCTGGTCACCCTAATCTACAAAGGCTCCATGTTCCAGGACCCAGACCAAAACGTGTTAAAGGTACATTTTTTTCCCCTAAATAGCTTCCTTTACCTTAGTGCAGTCCTCCTTCACTTACCTCATCCTCCCATTTTGCTTTTAAATGTCCTTATTTCTTCTGAGAAATCCTCACTTCCTGTTCTTCTGTCTGTAACTCCACACAGTAATGCAAGGCTTTCTCCCTGGTGTGAAGAAAGCCTCTTGAGGGGGTGAGCAGAAGTGTCAGGACACTCTCTACTTTGCAGATAGAGAAAGGAGCTGTGTGTTAGTGGGTGTCCTGACTCTCCTGCTCGCCCCCTCCCCCTCGAGAGGCTTTCTCCACACCAGGGAGAAAGCCTCCAATTACTGTGTGGAGTTACAGACAGAAGAACAGGAAGTGAGAATTTCTCAGAAGAAATAAGGACATTTAAAAGCAAAATGGAAGGACGAGGTAAGTGAAGTAGGACTGCACTAAGGTAATGGAAGCTATTTAGGGGAAACATTTGTAGCGCCCCCTTTCTGTCAGAAAAGGCGCTAAACAACAGTATTTTAAATGGATTTAAAGCATTACTAAACTCAAAAGCAAAAATTTAATATATTGCAGCTTATTCATTTTTATATGTGGCGGCTGCATTTGTTTTCTTTTTTTAAAGGCATATTAACCTCCCTGGCGGTATGATTCTGTCTGGAATTTCGTACCAAAAGCGGTACAATTATTTGCAAGCAAATTTTGCGTTTTACACTGTAGGCCTGCAATTCTTAGGAATAACTAATTTAAATCTGACCAAACAAGAGTCTAATAGGCATCCTGGGTATGATTTGTTTTTTAAAAACAAAATTATAAACTATAATATAATAAATAACTATAAATAATTATAACAAATAATAATATAGTTATAATAAAAATGATTCAATAATGTAATCAACTCAAAATCACTGAAATTTGCTCAGTTGCAGAATTGTCGCTGTCATTACTTTTATTTTTTTATGACGAATTTCCCCACAAATCGCTATCGCTCAATTCTGCAAGTGATTATAATTTATTATCTCTGTTTTCTAGCTGATCTAAAACCATTTTTGACATAAAGGGACACTTTTGGTTGCTATGGACAATTTACAGTTTGCAGGGAGAAAGAACCATTTTTATTTTATAAAAGATCATATAGTGCACTGGGCAGACCACTAGGGACAAGGGGGGTGTGTATTTTTTACATACAGTACTGTAATCTATAAGATTACAGTATGCTGTATGTAATGTGTTTGTTTACTTTTTTGAATTTGGCGCCGATCTCCGCCCCCGTGCGTCGTAACGTCGCAGGGAACGGAGATCGGCGGCACGCGGGGACACTGTGAATCGAGCGAGCACCCGCTCGCTCACACAGCGGGGATGCATCGCTGTATCCAGGGACAAGGTAAGTAAACCAAGCCTGTGGATTCAGCAAGAAAGTAAGCCGCGCCGCTGCACGCTCTGCACATCTACCCCGAGCGTGACGCGGGGATACCGATCCTAGCATGGAAAACCCACCCCGAATCACGCTCGGGGATACCGACAAGGAGGTTAAAACTTAATTCTTTTAAAAACAAACATATTATACTTGCCTGCTCTGTGTAATGGTATTGTACAGAGCATCCTCGGTCCTCCTCTTCTTGGGTCCCTTGTCAGCTCTCCTAGCTCCTCCCCCTTTGACTAGTGCCACCAATAGCAAGCCACTTGCTATGGGGGCACTGTTGCATGCTCACTCCTGAGCCCCACTCTATGCATCCATAAGACACAGAGCCGCAGCTAGTCCCTGCCCCCCCTTCTCATTGGCTCTCTGACTGATTGACAGCAGTGGAAGCCAATGAGTAGGGAGAGATCTGGGACAGACAAGGCTCCTTTGCCCATCACTGGATCAAGAGGGAGCTCAGGTGGATATTAGGGGGGTTGTGGGGCAACACACAGAATGCATGAAGACCTTCAGGCCGCGTACACACGCCCAAGGAACTCGTCGGGCGAAACTGTCGTTTTTCTTGTCGAGTTCCTTGTTCGGCTGTCGAGGAACTCGACAAGCCAATTTTCTCCATTCCCGTCGAGGAAAAAGAGAACATGCTCTCTTTTTGGTTTCCTCTGCAAAACACGGCTCCCAACAAGTTTCTTGCTGGATTCTGCCGAGGAAACCGCTCGTGTGTACGAGGCCTCAGTCTTTACAGCCACTTTAGGCTTTTTCCCCTTTATTTTCACATATTTTTCAAATTCCTTCAATAGAACAAACTGTTCTGCAATAAACTTTTCTGGTTATAAATTATCTGGAATTTGACTTGTTCGTCACGTACATCTAAACTTGCATCCAACATTATCCTCCCCCCAAAATGACTGCTTTCCAAAGGTATCTCTGTTGCTCCTCCATCCAGTGGAGTGGAGACACCTTAAAGGGGTTGTAAAGACAAAAATATTTTCCTCTTAAATTAAAGTCTGACAGTAGCTGATAAAGTAAAAAGTAATGTTTTGCATTATAACTAGTTTGATGCCTGTTGAAATTGAGCTGTTTATTCACCTCTGTCACTCCTGAATTGTTATTCTCACTGACTTCCTGGTTTGCGGTGCGCATTCATTCTTGCTACATCTCGGCCTAATGGGAACTACAGTTCCCATTACAGTTCCCATTAGGCTTAGCCTCCATGCCTGTGAGGGATAAGAGAGCATCTTCACGCAGGGCTGTAGTCATAGGGAGGGGGTGAGCACATTCTGCTTTCCACCATGCCAAACAGCTCAGGTGCTGGTGGAAAGCAAAAAGAGGAGAGACAGGAAATGGCATTTTCAAACCTGGATTACTGTATTTTGGAGGTCAAAAGGAAAAACGAGGTAAGTGATATTTAAATGCTCTAGCTTATAGCAATGAATTGATCTAATAAAAACGAACCTTTAGTGTTCCTTTAAAGTAGAACTTCATTCTCTCAATCAATATTGACTACATTGAATCCTTATTCTGCTAACATTAGTAAATAAATAGGAAAGAATACCATATTTACTTGTTTTAAACTTTTTTTTTTTTTTTTACACTTCTTCAGTTACTTCCTGGTTTCTGGCATAAGCTAATGATGTCATACATTTCAAGAGTATTCAGGAGGGGAGGAGGGGTTTTCTTAGCTAAGCACACTCTCCTGCCTGCATGCCTGAGCTAAGGGCAAATGGATTCCAGGAAGTAAATGCTACATGAATCGTCTTGTTCTTTACTGTAAGAGCGGCAAGGATGTAGAATTCCCTTCCACAGGTGGTGATCTCAGCAGGGAGCATCGAGAGTTTCAAAAAACTAGATAAGCATCTGAACGACCACAACATACAGGGATATACAATGTAATACTGACATAAAATCACACACATAGGTTGGACTTGATGGCCCGGATTCACGTAGCACTTACGCCGACGTATCTTGAGATGGCTGACTTCTTCCAGGGTGTTTCCTCCAGGCTTGTGGGCTCCAGCGTTGTGATTGGCCGGAGTCGCAATGACATCACTCCCATGCATGCACATGGGAGCCGTCGGTCACGGCACAGGGCCCTGAAGAAATGGCACGGTGGCCTTTTCTTCAGAGCGCATGCAGAATGACATTTGTGGTGGCCTAAATAGTAAATATCTTTAGGAGATAGATACCTACAAGTGAGGCCGCGTACACGTGTACGAGAACCTCGACGGGCGGAACACATCGTTCCGCCCGTCGAGGTTCTCGCCCGGCCGTCAGATTCGGCGACCAGCCCGTCGGGGAAGGCGACAAGCCATTAATCCCAATGGGCCGTCAAGAAAATAGAGAACCTGCTCTCTATTTTCTCTCGACGGCTTTCCCGACGGGATGCTCGCCGAAACCGTACACACGGCAGAGGTTCTCGGCAGAATGAGGATCCCAGCGAGCTTCTCGCTGGTTTCTGCCG
This sequence comes from Rana kukunoris, assembly GCA_029574335.1. Classification (NCBI taxonomy): domain Eukaryota; kingdom Metazoa; phylum Chordata; class Amphibia; order Anura; family Ranidae; genus Rana; species Rana kukunoris. The sequence continues at coordinate 53,652,204 of CM056049.1, forward strand.
AGAATCTCGGCCGTGTGTACGGGGCCTAAGCCTTACCATATATAAGCATATCTGTAGGTACAATTAAAAAGGAAGACTTTACTTCCTCTTTAAGTGGTTAAAAATAAACTAAATAGCGTTTTTAGTTTGTGGTGCTTAGATGCAGTGTAGTTCCTGCTGGAAACAGGAAGTGTGTTACTGATCGAATCACCAGATGAAAATAAAGAAAAAAAAAAAAAAAGCCTAAAAAACAAAACAAATAGAACCTCTGGCAAATTGCACTAATTCAACATCAATAATAGACACCAACTGTAATTGGATTTTTTGGCTTAACTGTAGGTACAAAAAATATTGTTTAAACAAGCACTGCAATGTGGTTCTTTTGCGCAAAACTACATACCTGTACGTCGTTTTATTCAATAGCACTGATCACTATATTGGTGTCACTGGTCCCCAAAAAGTGTCTGATTCGTCTGCCGCAATGTCGCAGTCCCACTAAAAATTGCTGATCTCTGTCATTACTAGTAAAAAATAAATAAAAATTTCATAAAAGTATCCCATAGTTTGTAGATGCTATAACATTTGCGTAAACCAATCAATAAACGCTTATTGGGATTTTTACCAAAAATATGTAGAAGAATACATATTGGCCTGAAAAAAAATAGATTTTTAAAAAAATTATTATTTGCTATGTTTAATAGCAAAAAGTAAAATATATATTTTTTTAAATTGTCACTCTTTTTTTGTTTACAGTGCAAACAATTAGAAAACAGTAAAAGGTCATCAAATACCACTAACAGAAAGCTCTATTTGTGGGGGAAAAAAAGACATAAAGTGTATTTGGGTACAACGTTGCACGACTGCGCAATTGTCACTTAAAGCAACACAGTGTCGTATGACAAAAAATGGCCTGTTCAGGAAGGGGGTAAAATCTTCCACCCAAAAGTGGTTAAGCAGCGCCGGTGATGTCATCGGCGCTTGTGCACTGCGCTCTCAATGGACGGTGTGCCGACCTTTGAGAGAGCTGTGCCGCGGCCGTGACTCTCGTGCGCATGAGCGGGGGTGACGACATCAGGGCTCAGCCAATCAGATGGCCACAGTCTATGAACCCGGGTGAAGATGGAATCCCTGTCAGTGATATTAGTGTCCCAGGTTTCTTTTATCCATGTGTTATAAACAGGGCTGTCTTAATGAGAGGGCACTCCTGGGCACTGCCCAGGGGCCCCAGCTACATGGGGGCCCCTGCACTTTCCCCAAAGCAGCTGGTCCTTGAGCCGTCCTACCTACTTGATGTCTGTTAACCTGCACTGTCTTCATTGTAGGGGCCCCAGAGCATTACTTTGCCCAGGGGCCCATAATGCTATTAAGATGGCCCTGGTTATAAAAGCAGTTGTTTATTTTGGGCAGCAGAATAGCCTACAGGTTAGCACTACTGTCTTGCAGCACCGAGGTCCCTAGTTGATTTTCCGGCCAGGACAAGGCCTGCATAGAGTTTGCATGTTCTCGCTGTGTTGGGTTTCCTCTGGGTACTTCAGTTTCTTCCCACACTCCAAAGACATGCTGCTAGTTTAATTAAAGCGGAGTTCCACCCAGGAAAACCACATTTGCCCATCTAGGTTAAAAAAATAAAAATAAAAAAAAAAACGTGAAAAAAAAAAAAAAATACTCACCCGAAATACCTGTTGCTATGCGGAAGTCCGTAATCTGCCTCCTCCACACCGCGGTGTCTTTTCTTCTGCTTCTTCTGCTTGTGAATGGGGCGCGCTGCTTTCTGGGAACTGTGTGTGTTCTCAGAGAGCAGCGCGCCCATTCACAAGCCGGCGTGAGACTCACGCAGGCGCAGTAGGAAATGGGCAGTGAAGCCGTACGGCTTCACTGCCTGTTTCCCATAGTGTGAATGGCGGCGCGGGACCTGGATCGATCGTGGGACCGGCATCGGGGGGGCCATCAGCGCGGGCAAGTAGGACAAGGTAAGTGTCCTTATTTAAAGTCAGCAGCTACACTGTTAGTAGCTGCTGACTTTAAAATTGCGGCTGGAACACCCCTTTAACTCCTGTCTACATTGGACCGAGTATGTGTATGTATTATGTATGTATGTATGTATGTGAGCCTCATTTCAGCCTCAAGCCCAATCGTTCAGAAAAGTTTGTAGAATTCACCTCCGTAACACCTCTAAAATGTGCCCCTTTTTAACAAATTAAACCACCAAGCTCCTCATTCACTCCCTTGTTATCTCTCGCCTTGACTATTGCAACTCCCTTCTCATTGGCCTAGCTCTCCATGAGCTATCCTCTCTTCAGTCTATCATAAATGCTGCTGCTACAACTTATCCACTTTACCAACCCCTCAGTGTCTGCCAACCCACTCCTCCAATCCCTACACTGGCTCCCGATCGCCCAGCAAATTAAATTCAATACTAACCACATTATACAAAGCCATTAAATACTAACCACATTATACAAAACCATCCACAACTCTGCCCCGATCTACATCACCAATCTTGTCTCCAAACATCACCCAAACCAGTCTCTCTAGGGTTGTCCCGATCGGGACCGATACTGAGCATTTGCAAGAGGACTTGTACCCCGATGTCAGATCTGATACTACCCCCCCCCCCCCGCCACCAACGCATAGCCGCCGCATACTGCAACGCCGCCGCCTAGTTAATCAGCATGCGGGGAATATTACAGCTTTCATTTGAATAGCTGTGTGTTCCCCGCCGCGCCGCATATAGACACTCCCCCTTGCTCGGGATTGGACGGGTGATCTGTCAATCAAAATGCCCAAACAAGGGGGAGTGTCTATACGCGGCGCGGCAGGGAACACACAGCTATTCAAATGAAAGCTGTAATGTTCCCCGCATGCTGATTAACTAGGTGGCGGCATTTGCATCTAGGTATGGGGGGACATGGCTGCATATATGGGGGACATGGCTGCATATGTGGGGGACATGGCTGCATCTGTGGGGGACATGGCTGCATCTGTGGGGGACATGGCTGCATCTGTGGGGGACATGGCTGCATATGTGGGGGACATGGCTGCATCTGTGGGGGACATGGCTGCATCTGTGGGGGACATGGCTGCATCTGTGGGGGACACGAATGCATATGTGGGGGACATGGCTGCATCTGTTGGGGACATGGCTGCATCTGTTGAGGGACATGGCTGCATTTGGGGACACATTTAAAAAAAGGTATCGGTATTCAGTATCGGCGAGTACTTTAAAAAAAGTATCGGTACTTGTACTCGGTCCTAAAAAAGTTGTATCGCGACAACCCTAGTTCTCTCCGCTCTTCTCATGACCTCCTACCGTCAAGCTCTCTCGTCTCATCCTCCAATGCTCATCTCCAGGATCTCTCCAGAGCCTGTCCCATCCTCTGAAACTCGCAACCTCAACCTGTCCGACTATCCCCTACTCTTGCTACCGTCAGACGATCTCTGAAAACTCATCTCTTCAGGGAAGCCCACCACGTGTCCAACTAATCTTTTACCACTTCCATCAGCTCATTCCCCAGAGTTACAATCTTTTGTACCACCTGCCCCACCCTATAAGATTGTAAGCTCTTCTGAGCAGGGCCCTCTTAATCCTCTTGTATTTTATTGTATTATAACTGTATTGTATCCCTTTTATATTGTAGAGATCTACGTAAACTATTGGCGCTATATAAATCCTGTATAATAATAATAATGTGAGATAAGGAGCATAGATTGTAAGCTCTATGAGGGCAGGGAATATTGTGAATAATTTATGGAATCTTTCTTTTTTCATATTCCATATTTATATATTTAATCGCATATTGCGATAAAGCGCATCTCATTCAAAGTCCCAATCTTACATTTTTAGGGAATATTGTGAATGTCCAATATATAAAGCACATATATAAATACATGTAATAAATAATTACATTTCCCACGGTGGATCCTGAAGTGCTGGTTCAGCAGGGCTTATGTACCAAATGACGATATTAAAGTCAATAACATTTAAGCTGATCAAACAAAGTAAAACTCGTTAAATTGAACATAAAGTGAATTTAATTGTGAAAAATTCTTCGACATCAAGGCAGAAATGCCTGGATCAGTTATATATAAAAACTCAAAAAAGATGAAGAGTGCAGATAGTTGGACAGAGAAATGTTATTTCCAGATCACTGCACATTCTGGTTTCAGCAGCTTTCATGCAGTTCTGTTCAGTTGGCCCTGGCTCCTCTACCCTTTTACGCAGAAAAATCTGGACTTTATAAAAAAAAAAAGTAAAACTTCAGATCAAGCTATTATTAGTAGATCAGTAATATTTTAGATTAAAGGGAACCTGTTAACCATTTTACAGTTTCCCTTTTCCTTAGCCCATGCACTAACCTCCCAAGCAGCACATATACCCACTTTAATTACATTTATCGGGGAACTGGAGAAAGTGCAGAGAAGAGCAACCAAACTGATAAGTGGCATGGAGGAGCTTTTTTAACATTGCATTTAGGCTAGTTATTTTAATGAGAATCGGCAGTTTTTTAATAAAAATACTTGCGGTACATACCTTTTTACATACGTATGTTCACCGCGGCTTCCGGGTATGGTCGTATGGACTGGCCGTTCCTAATTGATTGACAGCATCCTGACCGACACATACATCGCGTCACGAGTAGCCGAAAGAAGCCGAACGTCGGTGCGGCTCTATACGGCGCCTGCGCACCGACGTTCGGCTTCTTTCGGCTACTCGTGACGCGATGTATGCGTCGGTCAGGATGCTGTCAATCAATTAGGAATGCCCAGCCCCGATGATCATACCCGGAAGCCGCGGTGAACATACGTATGGAAAAGGGTATGTACCGCAAGGATTTTTTTTTTTTAAAACTGCCGATTCTCATTAAAATAACTAGCCTAAATGCAATGTTAAAAACATTTTTTTAGCTGAACCTCCACTTTAAGGAAGGGTGACCCGACATCCAGGGTTTCCAGGGACAGTACCCAGATTGTGGACACTGTCCCTGGACCAAGTCTGTCCCCAGTTTTGTCCCCGGATTGGATTTGAACAGGGGCCTGAGCAATTTCAAAGACAGTCAGTGCAGAATAAAAAAAAATTACACACCCCTGCTCCTACTAGCTAGGAGGGGGGGGGGGGGTATATGTGTTTGCTGTATTTTTCCCATTATCTGTGCCCCTTCCTGAAGATCATGTGCTAGTTGGTGCAGAGAGACTATTTCTTCAGTTTCAACTGCATTTTCTTCCACTGTCAAAATACCAACCCAGCCATAGATGGGGGCGGTGGATACGTTTTGTTTCACCTGTGGTGTTTATATTGGTCCAGCAGTGCACCAAACACCTTTGCAGCCATTGTGCTATATGCTGGGTGTTTGGCATGCTCCTGTACCTTTAAGGAGGGGTGGCTCCCCTTCAGTCCACCTGCCCCTATCTATCTATTAAAATGCATGTGCCTCCATTGTGGGGACACTCATTGTTTAGTGTTAGGGCCACAGATTATAAGGTGCATTGGCGCGGCTCTGTGGCTCACGCATGCGTTTGCAAATGCCTGTGGACAAAACCCCTGTTTTTAACGCATACTGTTAGACAGGTTAATTGGTTGTTCTGCAAGCTGGTCGGTAAGTAGGCTTGGTTATTCCCTGGGCATTCCCCAGGTTTTTGTTGTTCAAGAGATAAAGCAAACCAATCAAACAAAACACAGGGAGGATGGGTGGAAAACTGCCTGCTTGCCACCTGTCCCTTCTCTGCTGTCCAGGAGACCCCCCCTATACCATAACCTCTTGCCGACTGCAGTTTTACGGCGGCAGGTCGGCTCGGCTGCGCAAAATCACGTAATATAATGTGATTTTGCATTGTAGCCACTAGGGGCGCACGTGCACCCCCTGCTCACCCCTTGCGCCGATGGAAGTGCCCGGCAGGCGTGAGCACTGCCGGGCACCTGCGATCGCTTGTTACAGAGCGAAAACCCGGGAGCTGTGTGTGTAAACACACAGCTCCTGGTTCTTTTCAGGGGGAGAAATGACTGATAACATGTTCATACAATGTATGAACAGCGATCTGTCATTTCCCCAAGTGAGTCCCACCCCCTTCAGTTAGAACACACCCAGGGAACATGATTAACCCCTTCCTCGCCTCCTAGTGTTAACCCTTTTCCTACCAGTGACATTTTTACAGTAATCAATGCATTTTTATAGCACTGATCGCTTTAAAAATGCCAATGGTCCCAAAAATGTGTCAAAAGTGTCCGAAGTGTCTGCCATAATGTCGCAGTACAGATAAAAATCGCAGATCGCCGCTATTACTAGTAAAAAAAAAAAATATTAATAAAAATGCCATAAATCTATCCCCTATTTTGCAGACGCTATAACTTTTGCACAAACCAATCAATAAACGCTTATTGCGTTTTTCTTTACGAAAAATATGTAGAAGAATACACATTGGCCTAAATTGAGGGAAAAAAACGTTTTTTTATACATTTTTGGGGATATTTATTACAGCAAAAAGTAAAAAATATTTTTTTTTCCCAAAATTGTCGCTCTATTTTTGTTTATAGCGCAAAAAATAAAAACCGCAGAGGTGATCAAATACCACCAAAATAAAGCTCTATTTGTGGGAAAAAAAGGACGCCAATTTTGTTTGGGAGCCACGTCGCACGACCGTGCAATTGTCAGTTAAAGCGACGCAGTGCCGAATTCCAAAAAGTGGCCCGGTCATTGACCAGCAGAATGGTCCGGGGCTGAAGTGGTTAATTAACTACAACAAACCCCTCCTCGTCCTGTTTCTCCAATCAATCCACCTCTCCCCCATTCTTCACCTACAATCCTTAACCCCATAGTGTCTTCCCCTCCCCACACTGTCATGCCAGCCCTGCGCTATCTTTCATTTTTTTCTCTCTTGCTCAGGGTCTTACTTTTGTGTTCTCCCAACTTGACTACTGCAATCAGACAGATTTCTCACCGCTCCAGGTGAGCCCCGTGTGCAATCAAGGGTTGTTGAACCACCAAGGTGCTGGCAATGCTAATGATAGCAAATGGAAGGACGAAGACTGGACAGCCGCACTCCAAAATTACTTAAAATAAGTTGTCTTTTATTTTCAGCTGTACACACAGTCACTGCAACCAACAAAATACAGTATGGCCGACGCGTTTCGCACTTACAGTCAGTGCTTAGTCATGACTAAGCACTGACTGTAAGTGCGAAACGCGTCGGCCATACTGTATTTTGTTGGTTGCAGTGACTGTGTGTACAGCTGAAAATAAAAGACAACTTATTTTAAGTAATTTTGGAGTGCGGCTGTCCAGTCTTTGTCCTTCCATTTGCTTGACTACTGCAATGCTCTACTCGCTGGTGTACCTAAATCCACTATTAATCGACTACAATATGTACAAAATTCTGCAGCCAGAGTCCTGACTAGATCTGGTACAAGTGATCCAATTACCCCTATCCTGGAGTTCTTGCACTGGCTACCTGTCAGGTTTCACATAGTCTTTAGGATCCCCTCCCCACCTATAAGGCTCTTCATGGCTTTGAACCCCATTATCTCTCTGAACTTTTATCAACTTACTCCCCCCTCCCCATGTAACCTCCGCTCCCCAAATTCTGGTTTGCTGTGTGCCCCCCCTTACCAGGGGCAGACTGAGCATTGGGACTCTCGGGCACTGCCCGAGGGCCCCATGCCACTAGGGGGCCCCATCAGGGTTGCCAGGCTCAATAATACCAGGGACAGTATGTAAAAATGTGTGTTTTTCTTACATCTGTCCCTGATATGTCCAAAACCGACATGCTTTTGATGTAAAAATCCTGAGATTTTAGCTGCCCCGCCTTTGCACTGCCTCCTGGCGTGGTGGCCATCTGTAAGCCCAGGGGCCCCATATTCTTCTATTGCCCGTGGCCCCATGAGTTGTCAGCCCTGCCCCTTATCCTCCAAAACTCTGGAATTCACTTCCAAAGAACATCAGAAAGTCATCTTCTCTATATACATTCAAATCAAATCTAAAAAACATTTTTCTTTAGACAAGCTTTCACTTAATTGTCTTTTTCCTTTATGTTATCCTGTGAATTCCTTGTTAAGTGCTTTGAGAAGCCACCTTAACCCCTTGCCGCTGAGCGTTCGCATATATGCGGCCTCGGCTATCATTTTTTTAGAGCAGGTGATCGACTTTCCAGGGATAACAATGGATGCGGCTAAAAGCCGCTCGGTTGTTATCCCGGAGGAGCGGGAGGGGACATCCCCCCTCCCGCCAACTCCGCCACTCTTACCGGGCCTCCCGTCCTACCGGGAGACCCGTTCTACGATCTGCTAACCTCCAGCAACTAGCCACAGACTAGAACAAAGCCCTAAACGGCTTTTCCGGTTTACTCAGCTGCCAATGGCGCAGTATTTAAAAAAATATACAGTATTCAGAATCGCTGTTTTTTCGGCGATCTGAATACTTTGAAGACCCCCGATCCCTTCATAAAGAGTACCTGTCACCACCTATTACTGTCACAAGGGATGTTTACATTCCTTGTGACAGCAATAAAAGTGATCAAACATTTTTTTTTAAAACACAATTTAATATTATAAAAATAAATACGATTTTTTTTTTAAAGTGCCCCCGTGCTGGCGAGCTTGCACAGCAAAGAAAACGCATATGGAAGTCGCTCCCGCATATGTACACAGAGCGAGAGCAATAATTCCAGCACTAGACCTCCTTTGTAACTCTAACCCAGGGGTGGCCGACCAGTGGCCCGGGGGCCACATATGGCCCTCGGAGCCCTCTGATGTGGCCCGCGACCTCCTGCTGTGGAATGGTGGGTTGGCAAGCCCAGATTGCAGGTTGCCCACCCACCATACCACAGCATCCGTGTTGTGAATGAAGCTGGTGGTAGAGGAAGGAAGCGGCTGTGGAGCAGAGCCCCATAAGCCGATGCTTCCTCTACAGTGCTGGCTTTTGCCACAGGCAGAGTCTATGGTAAAGTTCAGCTAACCCGCAGGATAGACACAGGTGTCCTACGCTGCACCTATGATGTGGGTAAACCACAGCACATCAGTCTTAGGCCTTTTTGACACGATCAGCCTGACCAAATGGGACCCTCAATTCACCCCTATAGAGCGACAGATGTCCATTTACGCCCGCCTACCTCCAATCCTAAAAAACAGAAGGGAATTCGTCCCCTTCCATCTGAGAAGATCTGAGGGCCTATAGAGTAGTTACCAAGTTGCTTAAGTGGCCCTCGCTCTTCAAAAGGTTGGGCACCCCTACTCTAACCTTTTACCCGTAAAAAAAAATGAAAGCGTCGCCTATTTTTAGGTACCGTAGTTTGTCGCCATTCCACGAGTAAGTGCAAAATTTAAAAGCATGACATGTTTATTATCTATTTACTCGGCGTAACATCATCTCTCATATTCTACAAAAAAATTGACAAACTTTACTTTTTCATTTTTTTTGGATTCATGAAAGTGTATTTTTCCCAAAAAGTTGCGTTTAAAACACAACTGCACAAATACCGCGTGACATAAAATATTGCAACAATCGCCATTTTATTCTCTAGATTCTCTGCTAAAATATATATAATATACAAGTAATTTTCTAGCAAAAAATACAGATTTTAAGTTGTAAACAACAAATGTCAGAAATAGACTTAGGGCCAGATTCACGAACACTTGCGCTGGAGTATTTGGATATGCGCCGCGTAACTGTGATGATGCGCCGTTGTTTCTATGTGCCCGTACCCAGAAAACTAGATGCGCCCAATAACGGGTCATTTGCGACCGGCGGAACGTTCCGACGCCAGAGTATCGTCAGCGCTTATTTTCGCTGGGCGCATCAGTCGCGCCCATTGATTTCCCCTGCAAATATGCAAATGAGGTATTTTTCCCAATTCACGAACGGATTAGCACCATACGCTGGCTACATGCGCCGCGCGTATCTGGTCCGTCCGGCGCAAAGTTATTTCTACAAAAGGCTGCTTTATCTTTACTCCAGACGGTCACAGGTCAGCAGGAGAGCAGCTACAGCAGCGTTACCGACGATAGGAGCTTGCTGAGCACCCCCACTTGCAAGGACAACACCTCTGTGTGCCAACATGCCAGGGGCAATTGTGGTCCTAGAACTACTGATGGGTCCCCCGGAACCAAGAAGGCGGGCACGTGAGAGGATATACCGCACTCGTATGAACCTCTTTGGCATGGGGGAGGAGGAGGTGTATCGCCTCTTCAGATTCAGCCCTGTTGCAATACTTGAACTAACCACAACCCTGCAGGGTGACATCACCAGCAAGACATACCGCTCACAAGCAGTGCAGCCACTGGTGAAGGTCCTGGCAACACTTCATTTCCTTGCCAGTGGATCATTCCAGCGTACAAGTGGAGTGGTGGCTGGGATGTCACAATCCTCCATAAGCAGATGTGTGCACCAGGTTGTCCCTGCAATCCTCAGACGCATGTCCAACCAGTTCATCAGACCCACCACTGAGGAGCTGCGGCTGAAGGCTATGACAGATTTCTACAGCATTGCCAGATTCCCACGCATTGTGGGGGCCATTGATTGCACACATGTGGCCCTACAGCCCCCCCAGTGCCACAGAGCACATATACCGCAATCGGAAGCATTGGCATTCCATCAACGTACAGGTGATAGCTGATGCCCAACGCCTCATATGGCACGTCCGTGCCAAACACCCCGGGTCCAGCCATGACAGCTACATATACAATCAGAGCCCCATCCCAGCAGAATTTAACCAGAACATGTATGGGGACAGCTGGCTGGTTGGTGAGTGACATGGGTGGCAGGCATGACTATCCCCTCCCGTGATGCACAACAGAAATCGCACATGCATGACTAACATTCTCCTGTCTTTTACCTTACAGGTGACTCTGCATATGCACTGGGACCCCATCTAATGACTCCTTTCCGGAACCCCCAAACCAGAGGAGAGAGAAAATACAATGAAGCACACATCAAAACCCGTGCAGTGGTGGAGCAAACATTTGGGCTCCTGAAGTCCCGTTTCCGCTGCCTGGATAAGTCCGGGGGGACCCTATTGTATTCCCCTACCTTTGTGTGTCAGATCATCGCTGCATGTTGCATACTACATAACTTTGCTATGAAAAAAGGCCTGCATATTGACATACGTGATGACCTGACCCCCGACCCACACAGCCCCCCCCTGCCAGAGGACACCCAGTCTGCTGATGGAAGAGCAGTCAGGAGGGTCCTCGCCGTAGGCATCTTTGGACACTAAACCAAAACATTAATCACACAGACAGTGCACGCGTGTACACCACTGGATCACACACACCACATGCACATCGCATTGGATTAGCCCAAGTCCAGCATGTAGGAGTTGGGAGCAGTAACGCCAGCGTCAAGGCCCCAATGATGTCACTGTCCATTCACACACCTTTCACACGTCATTCATTCAGCCGTGGGGTTCACTTCACCACCACGGCCGAGGGTGACACCCCTTACTTTCAGGAGTGCCACCCCCTCACATTCACACACCATTCACACTGTCCCCTGCACTCCTGACCGTGTGCAGTACAAAAATAAATTAATAATATCATATCCTGATAATTAAAAGAAACAAAATCTCATAACCTGAGAAAAAGAAAAAATAAACTCATGACCTGAGTATGTCCAAATCAAAAATATAAAACAACAAAAAAAAAAGGCCTCATCGGGGATGCCGGGGGCTTCTTCTGGGGGCCCCTCTCTGGCTCCTCAGCTGCCTGGATGGAGTGGGTGGGGGTGGGGGGGCATCTGGAGGTGGCTGATCCCCAGGTGGGCCACTCCTGGCAGGTGTGGCCTGCGTGCCCTCCAAGGCCCTGGCTATCCGTCCAAGGTAGGAGTTGGTCTGGGCCTGCATCCGGAGCTGACGGGTGACCTGGTAGTGCTGGGCCCGCCGACTCAGCCTCCCCTGGTCCCGTATGGCAGCACTGTTGGCCTGGACGGCTGCAGTAAGGTGCCGAATATCCCCCTGCACCTCCCTCAAAGTGGTGACCACTGCAGCGCAATTACAGCTGACATCCTGCACTGCGTTGCTGAGGTTGGCAACGGAGCCCAGGCTGTCAGACACTTTCTCCAAGTGCACCGCTATGGCCCCCATCTGTTCCGTCTGCCTGGCGTGATCCCTCGCCAACTGGTCCTGTATACCATCAGACACCCCCCTGGTCTTCTGGGTCGCCTTCCTGGGGCCAGAAGATGGATGTCCTCGGGTGGAAGGAGTCGCCCTTGAGGGGCTTCCAAGGATGGGGGAGGGGACGACAGACGGCCCAGGAGAAGGGGAGGAGACAGACAACACTAATGAAAAGTCCTGCTCTGCCACAGCAGGATCCTCCACAACCACCTCGGCAGGTGTGGTGTGGCCACTCTCCTCCTCCACAACCTCTTCACCACCCAGTGGCTCAGGCACACGATGGCGTGGGGGGGATGGGGTGGAATGCACGCTGACAGATGATGGCCCAGCTCCGTCATCTGTGGATGACACAAAGCAGACACATGTTGGTGGTCCCACACACTTGGCACATGTACCCCCCCCCCCCAAATGCTAAACAACAAATAGGGGATTATAAAACACTTACCTGTCCTTGTGCCTTCCTCCACGGAGTCATAGCCTGCGACCCCCTCCACCTGCTCCCTCTCCAGGCAGCGAGCAACCACCTCCTCCTCTGCGGTCAGGGTGACAGGACATGGGGGACCACCACCTGTGCCCCTCTCATACCTCCTGATGGAGGCCACCTTGTCCCTCACCTTGCGCCGCAGGTCATTTATTTTTTTTTGTATGTCCCCAGCAGTCCGGGTGGAGTAGCCCAGGACATTGACCCTGGCAGCAATCGACTCCAGGATGCCCTGCTTCCTTTCCCGGCTGGTCTTCCGGCTTTTTTTGCCATGGAGAAATTCATTATCCCTCTCCATTGCCGAAATGATCACTGAGACCTCCTGGGCATTAAAATTCAGGTTCCTCCTCTCTCTGGGGGTAGCGGGAGCAGCCATCACAGCACAAAAGTATCTTCCCTGGGGTGGGGGGAAGCGGAACTACTTTTGCGCCGGAATGGCGTTTCCGCCAGCGCTTTTAAGCGCCCAGCGGAACGCATTGCGCTGACGTTTCCCAGGAAGTGGTGCCGACGGAAGTTGTGAGCATGCGCACAAGGGGGGCGAGTGGAGCCGCACTCACTGCGCATGCTCCGTGGATGATGCGCTGAACGTAAGCCTCTGCGCTGGGCTCCGCCCATCATTTACATATGATCACACCCACTTCCACTTGCGTCGGGTTACGCCAGCGCATTATCGTTACTCTGGCGCAAGTTTACGCGCAACTGCTATGTGAATTACAGGACTTGCGCTGAAAGGGTCTTCAGAGTAACGTAAATGAGAAGCGTTACTCCAGAGGAAAGATACTCTCATCTACCTGAATCTGGCCCTTAGTCATGAAAGGGTTAAAGGCACTATATAAAATAAGGTTTATTATTATTATAGATTATTTTTGTAACTGTAGCCGACGTATAGTTTTGGAGGATATTTTCTCTGTTTTTATTTCTGTTTTGTTACTCTGTATCAATCTATTGTAGTTTTGAGAGTTGTATAAGTGATTTGTGTCATTAACAGCATATTATAGTATATTAGTTACCTGTAATTTTATTTAGCGCACAAGATAGAAAAATTGAACTTGGTTTGTTAGTATTCCATCTAGTGTTCATTGTTAGTATTGCCACAGCAAAGAGAAGATGCTTTTCTTTTTTTTATTCCATGAAAATACCTTTGCAAAGGTTTCAAAAAGAGGACCAATTATAGAGAACTAGTACTGAAATCTGAGTGCCTTTTCCTTGTATGTCACTTTTTTCTCTATATTTACAATCAATAAACTGGCTAACTGTAGTGGAAATAAGAATACAAATAATGTATTGATTTATTAATGATGAAGGAAATTTAAAGGAGTTGTAAAGGAAAATGTTTTTTCACCTTAATGCAATCTATGCATTAAGGTGAAAAAACATCTGATGCTAAAGACGTTATACTTACCTGACCCCTCGAAAGTCCCGTGCGGTCCCAATATCCTCTTCGCCGCTCATTCTGGCCACTGATTGGCTAGAGCGGATGGATTGAGAGCAGCGCAGCCATTGGCTGGCGCTGCTGTCAATCACATCCAGTGACACGGCGCGCCGAGGGGCGGGGCCGAGTGATACAGCGAGCGGCTATGGCTGTATCACGGTAGCGCGCCCGCAATTACTCACCACTATGCAAGCTCTCGCAAGCAGGAAGTGAACAGAACAGAGAAGAAATAGAGCAACTTCTGAGCAAAAACGAACAATGAGGAAGTGAAAAGAGGAATGTCTGCAGGTAAAAGATGCTTATTAGTAGGGTTTTCCCGATACCACTTTTTTAGGACCGAGTACAAGTACCGATACTTTTTTTCATGTACTCGCCGATACCGATTACCGATACTTTTTTTTAAATGCAGCCAGCAGGGCACTCATAGGCAGCACTAATGAGCACTCATAGGCGGCACTAATGAGCACTCATAGGCGGCACTAATGGGCACTCATGGATGGCACAGATGGGCACTCATGGATGGCACAGATGGGCACTGGTGGACACTGATGGGTGGCACTGATGATGGCATTGCTGGGCATCACTTGCACGCGCCGGCATGTTATCCTGCTGGACGTCAATAGACGTCCAGTCAGGATAACAGAACCACTTCCCGGACGACAAATTACTATTGACCGGGTGGGAAGTGGTTAATCTTGAAAATCTTCCAGCACAAGAGTGATTTGTGTATTTTATAGATTCAGTCCATATATCACATGCAGAAGTGTATACTCTTGACAAAAACACCACTAAAAAATGTGCACCTCCAACACATTAATAGCTAGATTCAGGTACCTTTACGGCGGCGTATCTCCAGATACACCGCCGTAATTTCAAATGTGCGCCGTCGTATCTTTACGCCGATTCACAAAGTGAGATACGTAGAAAAACAGGCTTCCTCCGCCCGACATAACTTGCCTACGCCGGCCTATCTTGGGAGCATAGTTACGCTGGACGCATTCGGCGTTCCCATGTTAAATATGCAAATGAGCAAGATACGCCAATTCACGAACGTACGTACGCCCGACGCAGTAATGCCGTTTACGTAAGGCGTTTTTCCGGCGTAAAGATAAACCACCAAAAAGATGGCTCAGCCAATGTTAGGTATGGACATCGGAACAGCCGTCGAATTTCACGTAGTTTACGTCGTTTGCGTAAGTCACGTTCACGTCGAAAGCATTGAGTATTTGCGACGTGATTCGGAGCATGCGCACTGGGATACGTCCACGGACAGCGCATGCGCCATTCGTTAGGCGCGTCATTTACATGGGGTCACGATTCGTTTCCATACAACACGCCAACTACCAGCCTACTTTGAATTACTCAGGCTTACGCCGGCACATTTACGCTACGCCACCGTAACTTAGGACGCAAGTGCTTTGTGAATACAGCACTTGCCTCTCTAAGTTGTGGCAGCGTAGCGTAAATAGGATACGCTACGCCCGCACAAAGTTACGCCGATCTTTCTAAAAAAGTGTGTGCTGACGAGAAGGCAAGCTCTCGTAAGCCTGCAGCTATTAACCTAGCCAGGGCCTTTATCCAGAAGATAATGGAATGGCAGCTCACAAATACTGGATATCGAATAGCAGACAACCAGGGAGACTCGATCATCGGACAGTCAAGGATGAATGCCAAGTGTTACCCAAAATGAAAGGAACTCGCCATAGTGTGAATCGTACTATACAGAGTTTATTTACCGTATTTACCAGGGTATTGCGCGCTCCCGCGTATAGCGCGCACCCCTAATGTCGACCCAAAATTCCTGTAAAAAAACATTTTAGTACTTACAGTTTTGGTGTCTTGCGCGGCGTCCATCGGCGGCCTTGTCCGGCATCCGTCTTCAGTCCTTGTCCGGTCCGGTGTCTGTCTTCGGTGTCCTCCCGGCTTCTCCAGCGCTGTCTCAAGTCGAATCCCCACTTCCCGCGCTCAGTTTGAACGCCTCCGCCGACATATACCGAGTGCATATACCGAGTGCAGTACACTCGGGTACATTCGGCAAGGCTCGGCTTCACTCGTGCTCACGCTCTGTGACGTTTATGCGTGAGCACGAGCGAAGCCGAGCCTTGCCGAATGTACCTGAGTGTACTGCACTCGGTATATGTCGTGGCTCAGTTCAAACTGAGTGCGGGAAGTGGGTATCGGCGTATATTGCGCATCCACGATTTTCCCCTTATTTTAAGGGGGAAAAAGTGCGCGGTATACGCCGATAAATACTGTAACCACTTTGTACCTGGGTCATTGTAGTTTGATGGCCACAAGATGGCTCTACAAGGCGGACACCTCGGATCCTCCAGCCACTGGGGTGCCGATGCACATGCCTGGCGGCAGCGATGTCTTCCAGGTACCTGCGATCGGCCATTACACAGCCAAGGACATGGATCTCTGTGTGTAAACACAGAGATCCACATCCTGTCAGGGAGAGGAGACCGATGGTGTGTCCCTTGTATATAGGGACACAGATCGGTCACCTCCCACTGTCAGTCCCCTCCCCCCACAGTAAGGCCACGTACACACGATCAGACCGGTCCAATGAAACTAGTCTGAAGACCAGTTTCATCGGACCAAATCGATCGTGTGTACGGCCCATCGGACCGTTGTCCGTCAGACCAAAGTTTTAAAACTTGCTTTAAAATCTGTCCATCGGACCAAAACGATAGTTAGTACACAAAAGCATCGGACCAAAAACCCACGCATGCTCAGAATCAAGTCGACGCATGCTTGGAAGCATTGAACTTTGTTTTTTCAGCATGTCGTTCTGGCCCGATGGGATTTTGGACTGATGGTGTGTACGCACATCAGACCTCGTACACACGATCAAATCTGTCTGCTGGAAACGGTCTGCTAGACCGTTTCAGCAGACAGATTCGATCGTGTGTACGGGCAAACAGACGGATTTGGCCACCCGACAGATTTCAAAGCATGCTTTGAAATCTGTCGGCTGGGAACCCGTTCGCCCGACATGTCTGCTGGTTAGTATGCTAACCAGCAGACATGTCTTCTCGCACACGCGCCAAATGATTTCTGGTGCGGTGACGTGGCGGCGTCAACGTCACCGCCACGTCACTGACACGTCAGCGCGCTGTCTGCTGGCGGGGATTTTGGTTTGCTCGTGTGTACATGCGAGCAAACCAAAATCCCAGCAGACAGATCTGTTCAAATCGGTCGGTCTGACCGATTTGAACAGACTCATTTAATCGTGTGTACAAGGCCTCAGACCACTTGTCCGATGGTCCGATGAAAACGGTCCGTCGGACCAGTCTCATCAGACCGGTCTGATCGTGTGTATGTGGCCTTGGTATCACATTTAACCCCTTCCTCGCCCCCTAGTAGGGGTGCAACGGATCAAAAAACTCACGGATCGGATCGATCCTCGGATCGGGAGTTACGGATCGGATCATTTTCGGATCAGCAAAAAAAATAAAAAATCTCCCCCACTGTAATATCCACATCTCTCCCCCTGTAGTACAGGCAGACAGTGACCCCCCCCCCCCTTAGTACAGCACAGTGACCCCCCCCCCTAGTACAGGCACAGTGACCCCCCCCCTAGTATAGCACAGTGACCCCCCCTAGTACAGCACAGTGACCCCCCCCTAGTACGGTACAGTGACCCCCATAGTACGGCACAGTGACTCCCATAGTACAGCACAGTGACCCCCCCCTAGTACAGCACAGTGACCCCCCCCTAGTACAGCACAGTGACCCCCCCAAGTAAAGCACAGTGACCCCCATAGTACAGCACAGTGACCCCCATAGTACAGCACAGTGACCCCCATAGTACAGCGCAGTGACCCCCATAGTACAGCACAGTCAGCCCCATAGTACTTGCAGTTCCCCGTTAGCGGCGTGTGTGTGCGCCTCGAGCGCGGGCTCCTCCTCTGTTTACACCAACAGAGGAGGAGCCCGCGCTCGAGGCGCACACACGCCGCCGAAGCCGCGGCCTTTCCTAATTCTATGCCCGCGGCAGTGACATTTATACACAGTCACATTTATACAGTAATCAGTGCATATTTATAGCACTGTTCGCTGTATAAATGTGAATGGTCCCAAAAATGTGTCAAAAGTGTCTCATGTGTCCGCCATAATAGCGCAGTCCCAATAAAAATAACAGATCGCTGCCATTACTAATAAAAAAAATTATAAAAAAAATGTCATAATTCTTTCCCCTATTTTGTAGGCGCTATAACTTTTGAGCAAACCAATCACTATATCAGTATTCTCCCCCTACCGGGGACGGTAAAGTATCAGGAAACTTCAACAGGTATTAAGCCAGGAATCCAGCCAGCGGAGGTGACGCTTGCAAAGCATTCTTGTGTGTCAAGCCAGAGACTGAGCATCTACCACTTGGTTTGGAAAGCTGCGACATATTAAAATTTGTGGCTTTGGCTTTGTATGGACTGTCAGCGGAGTGTTCACTCCTGACTTCATTTATGTACAATCCCAAGGTGCCAGATAGCCTCACCCATCAAATGTCGCATCCGTGGACCTCACGGAACCTATTTCATTTTGGGAACCTGGTGGATCCCCTGTCACGGAAACTCCTGCCCTTTTCTACCCTCCGGACTAAATTTGACCTCCCTAAGACAGTATTCTACAGTTACTTGCAAATTCGCCACTACGCCCTATCTATAACACCAAATCTGCAATTCTCCCCTCCGACCCCTTTTGAACGATTGGTCCTGGCCGGATCGACCCAGAAAGGTCTAATCTCTGATATATATAAAATACTAAATGCCTTTCCCCTGGAATCCCTAGGCAAACATTCCTACATGTTAAGGTGGGAAAAAGCCCTTAACGAGGAAATACCCCTGGAGCAATGGCGGACTATTTGGTCCCAAGCAGCTAAGAGCTCCCTTTGTACCTTATACAAAGAGAACACATATAAAATCCTTCTCTTCTGGTATATAACCCCGGATGTGCTCCATGCCATATACCCCGATAGTTCGGATCGCTGCTGGAGATGCCAAGGAGACAGGGGCTCCCTCTTTCACATCTATTGGAGCTGCCCGCTGATTACCCCCTACTGGTCCGAGGTCCAGCAATTACTGAGCCGCCTCCTAGACACTCCAGTCCCAATTTCTCCCAAATTCTTCCTTTTGGGCCTATCACCTTTGAAGATTCCCACACCTTACAAAAAGTTGCTACGCCTCGTCCTCACGGCTGCCCGTTGTCTGGTTGCCCAGAACTAGAAAAAACGCTCTCCCCTACCCCTGAGGCCCTACATGCCAGGATCAAGGATGCGGAGCTGATGGAGAGAATGACCGCCAGGATGCAGGACAGACTGGAGGCCCACGACACTGTCTGGGAACCTTGGCGCCTTCGGGAGGATTCACCTTGACCAGGTACCTGAACTAATCCGATGATCTTCTCCCCCTTTCCCTCTTTCTCTTTTCTTTTCCTTCTCTTACTATCTTCACCCATTTTTTCTTTCCCTCTCCCTCTACTGGGATTACCTTGCTGATCCTTCTGTGTTTAAAATTTTGCAACATGATAACATATGTCGGTGTGCTGCGACATTCTCAACCTCAGTTATGAGCCTGTTATAGTATAGGACCGTGCAAACAGTCCATATCTGTTACTATCTGCACTAATGTAGTAGGAAACCAAAAAAACTGCAGACCTGTGCCTTGTCTCTTTATATGCGCTTATGCTGTATCATGTGGCTCTGTGTTCAGTAAGAATTGTACTCCTTTTTCTTATCTTCAATAAAAAGTTATTTGATAAAAAAAAAATGTGGCTTTGGGTTTAATGCCACTTTAAAACCAGTTCACGCAAGATCAGTTTTATCAGTGGCGGGAGAGGTGACACCCCCCTCCTGCCACACTCCGGTCATCTCCGCCGCTTCCCGGACCCACCGGTAGAGGCGGAGACGATCACGTCCTTTACCGTGGATGCCTGGCTGTCGACTGAAGGGAAGATGGCCCCAGCGCTCGGCTCCATAGCATGGGAGGGTGGAAGCGACTTCAAACGTCACTTCCGCCCATAGCTCTTAAAGGAGATTTTTTTTTTCTTTCAAGTGCCATTTTTTTTATTTTGATGCATTTTAGTGTAAATATGAAATCTGAGGTCTTTTTGACCCCAGATCATATATTTAAGAGGTCCTATAATGCTTTTTGTAAAAGGAATACAAGGGAACCAAAAGACAGTGTCAAAATAAAGTGCCCCGTCCTGACAAACTTGAGCGCAGAAGCGAACACATACGTGAGCAGCGCCCGCATATGAAACCGGTGTTCAAACCACACATGTGAGGTATCGCCACGATCGTTAGAGCGAAAACGATAATTCTAGCCCTAGACCTCCTCTGTAACGCAAAACTGGTAACCTGTAGAATATTTTTTTGATTTTTTTTTTAGGTAAAAGTTTGTCACCATTTCACAAGCAGGCTCAATTTTGAAGCGTCACATGTTGGGTATCAATTTACTCTGCCTTATTTACTGTGGTCTTATTTTTTAACTGCTTCAGCCCCGGAAGATTTCACCCCCTTTCTGACCAGAGCACGTTTTAAAATTCAGCACTTCATCGCTTTAACTGACAATTGCGTGGTCGTGCGACACTGTACCCAAACAAAATTTGCGTCCTTTTTTTTACCACAAATAGAAATTTGTTTTGGCGGTATTTGATCACCTCTGCGGATTTCATTTTTTGTGCTATAAACAAAAGAACAGCGACAATTTTGAAAAAAAAAAACCACAATATCTTTGACTTTTTGCTGTAATAAATAGAATTAGCAGAGCTTCCCCTCATTTCAGATCTACCCCTCATATTTACAGCAACTGCACTCCCAAGTGCACTTTCAGTGCAATTTCTTTCTTTTTTTTTCAAATATGTTTATTGGGTTTTAAAAAGACAATTATAATCACATAGTCAACATTAACTGAACATATTCTAATTACTAAAGGAAAGGACATCTTCAGTGTAGACAGAAGCATATAACAATGTGTATGTCAGAAGAATAGCATCATGTATACATATCATGAGGATGTTAAACTTATATCAAATCAATTAAAAAGGGGAGAAGGAAACGATAAGGGAAGGTATTGGTAATGAAATGGTATAGTTTAACTCAAAACGACATTGGAGATATCACAACTTATAGTCAATAAGAAAGGTGACGTAGGCAACATAGTAAATCTGGGTTGTGTTATGTAAGTATCAATGTTTGGTATTCTGAAGATTTAGTAAAATGAATCCAACACGCCCATTTATCCTGGAACTCCTTTGAAGAGTCGTGAGATTGGGAAATCAGGTCTTCCATATTGGCGATGTGATTCACCTTGCGTAACCAGTCTGAGATTTTAGGAGGGGAAGTCTGGGACCATTTAATGGGGATACACAATTTGGCCGCATTGATGAGATGTATAATAATAGAGTTTTTGTACACAGAGTTGGGTAGCGAAGATAGATGCAGCAGGTATTGTCCGGCTGAAAAGTCTGGGGTGTAGGTGGTGATGGATGTTATAAGATTGTAGATAGTTTTCCAGAAGGGCGTGATGAGGTAGCATTCCCACCAGATATGAAGAAGCGTACCCAATTCAGTATTACAGCGCCAACACAAGGGGGATAAATTTGGACTGTATTTGTGGACAATGTAAGGGGTCTTATACCATCTGGAGTAAACCTTATAGCTATTTTCCTGCGTAAGGACATTCAATGAACCCTTATGGAGGCGGCAAACCACTGAAAACCATTGGTCATTTGAGATTGACATTTTTAGATCTTGTTCCCATTTTCTATTAGTCTTGTCTAATTGTGGATCAACTGATGAGTTCAAGATATTATATATAAGGGAAATTAAGTGGTCTTGAGGCTCTGATTTTAAACATAGTATCTCAAAAGAAGTCTTAGGCCTGTGCCAATTGTTAGTGGAGCCAAATTTAGTCAAGAATTCTACGATCAAGTTAAAGTCACGTGATCAGTGCAATTTCAAGGGCACTTTTCACTTGTAGTTTGCATTTGTAGTGCAAAGTGGATTTGCCTTTAGTAAATAACCCCCATTGAGTAATAGCGTCTACAAAATAGGGGATAGAATTATGGTATTTTTATTAATATATTTTTTTTTACTAGTAATGGCGGACACATTGGACACTTTTGATTTTTTTTTGAGACCATTGGCATTTATACAGCGATCAGTGCTCTAAAAATGCACTGATTACGGTAAACATGTCACTGTCAGGGAAGGGGGTTAACACTAAGGGGCGATCAAGGGGTTAACTGTGTTCCCTCACTGTGTTTTAACTGAAGGGGGGGGGGTGGGACTTACTAGGGGGAATTACAGATCGCTCTTCATACTTTTTATGAACACACAATCAGTAATTCCTCCCCTGAAAGAACCAGGATCTGTGTGTTTACACACACAGATCCCGCTTCTCGCTCTGCGGGCGAGCAGAGGGCGCGTGCCTCCGGCGGCACACATGCACCCCTGGTGTCCACAGGGCGAAGCAACGTAACATAACGTCACTTAACCCAGCCGAGCCATGCTGTCGCAGTAAAACTGCGGAGGCTTGTGGGCAAGTGGTAAATTAAAAAAAGTGTATTTTTTTTCCCATAAAAGTGCACCTGTAAGACCGCTGTGCAAATACGGTGTGACAAGAAGTATTGCAATGACCGCCATTTTAATCTCTAGGGTGTTAGAAAAAAATATATAGGGCCAGATTCAGAGAAGGGGGCCTATTTTTCTGTGGGCTTAGCGTATGCTCTTTACGCTATGCCTCCGCAACTGTTATGGGCAAGTGCCTTATTCAGAAAGCACTTGCTCCATAAGTTGCGGCGGCGTAGCGTGAAGTGGCCGTCGTAAAGGTGCTTAATTCAAATTAGTAATGTGGGGGCGCGATTCATGTAAATGAATCATGACCCCACGCAATTTACGTACTTTCTGAACGGCGCATGCGCCGTCCGTGGACGTATCCCAGTGCGCATGCGTGAAATCACGTCGCAACTAGTCAATGTAAATGACGTGAACGTAAATTATGTCCAGCCCCATTCCCGAACGATTTACGCAAACGACGTACAATTCGACGCTGTCCCAACGTCCATACTTAACATTGGCTGCGTCTCATATAGCAGGGGTAACTTTACGCCGGACTAACGCTTACGCAAACGACGTAAACTACGACGCCCGGCCACAAGTACGTTCGTAAATCGGCGTATCTAGCTCATTTGCATATTTTACGCGTAAAACGACTGAAGCGCCACCTAGCGGCAGCGTAAATATGCAACTAAGATACGACGGTGTAAGTGACTTACACCGCTCGTATCTTAGCAGAAATCCAGAGTATCTTGTTTTATGAATACAGAAAAAAGATACGCTGGCTCAGAATAGACTTTACGCGGCGTATCTATAGATACGCCGACGTAAAGGCTATCTGAATCTGGCCCATAATGTTTGGGGGTTCTAAGTAATTTTCTAGCAAAAAAAAATCAGATTTTAACTTGTAAATAACAAGTGTCAAAAAGAGGTTCGGGGCTGAAGTGGTTAAAGTGGATGTCCGCTGAAAAAAAAAAAATTAAAAGCCAGCAGCTACAAATACTGGAGCTGCTGACTTTTAATAGTAGGACACTTACCTGTCCTGGAGTCCAGCGCCGTCCACAGCAGAGGACGGGCGATCGCTCGTCACTCTGCTGCCCCCACCGCCATCCTCGGTGAGGAAACCAGCTTCACCGGCTTCACTTCCTGGTCGCGAGTCGCACTGTGCACTGGGAGCCGAGTGGTCCCAGAACACAACGGGGGGGCGAGAGGTGACGTCATGCCTGCAGTCTGCCCGAGACTGTTGTGGCCGGAAGTGGGTGCAAATACCTGTCTTTAGACAGGTATCTGCACCCCCTCCCCCCTGAAAGGTGTAAAATGTGACACCAGAGGGGGGGGGTTCCGATCAACGGGAGTTCCACTTTAGGGTGGAGCTCCGCTTTAACATCCAAGAAACTTTTTGGAGAGGATATTACATTGATATGTTATCTTAAATGCCCTTTGTTAAAAATAGATAAAGCGGCGTACACACGACCGAGATTCTCGCTGGAAACCAGCGAGAACCTCGCTGGAAGCTGCATTCCAGCGAGGACCTCGGCCGTGTGTACACAGAGCGCTCGCCCCGCCCGTCGGGAATCCCGTCGAGCGAAAAGAGAGCACGCTCTCTTTTTGCTCGACGGCCCGCCTGGATGAATGGCTGGTTGCCATTCCCGACGGGCGGGTCGCCGATTTCGACGGCCGGCAGAGAACCTCGACGGGCGGAAAGATGTGTTCTGCCCGTCGAGGTTCTCTGCCGTGAGTACGTGGCTTAACAGATACAATTATGAAAACTTTCTGAAAAAGTAGATGATGATAAGCAGAGGAATGTTCATCGCTCATTTACTAACTAGTTGCAGGCATTCTACATTTAAGGCAGTATTATGGGAATGAAACATTGTAAGCGCTGCCGGTGGACTGTTCCAACATGTGGAAATAATATTGAATGTCCATAAGAATTTTAATGGTTTTTCGATGTTGAATCATTACAGCAGAAGTTTCTGACTTTAAAAATTGGGTACTAAAGCTGTGGGATTGTGGCTGAATTTGCTTCTAAAGAGACCACTTAGGGTGCCGACTGCCACATTCCCTACTTCTTACAAGAAATGTCTGTGCTTTAGTTACAATGACTAAATTCTAGGGCTGTGGAAATTAAAGATGAATTCCTTGATTAATCGTACATTTTTGTAATCGATCAAAATTCTTTTAATTGGGTACTAGTGGTACAACGGATTGTAAATGATCCGTGATCCGAACGGGTCACCATATGCGGCACACCACATGATCCGCGGAGCTCCTGTGGCTCAGGGCTCCATCTGTTCAGCTGGAGCAGGAACATTACTAGCATTTCAGGCACAGGTTCTTATGCTAATACTGCAGTTCGAACAATTTAATCAGTCCCGACGCGGCTTCTATATTACCTGCTGGTGGAATGTATTTGAACCAGGGCCAATCCTAGGCAGGGTGCTTCGCGCCCAGGCGCCGCAGAGGTGGGGGCGCCGAAGCTCCAAAGTGCTCCCCTCCCTCCTCCTCGTCTGTGTCCAGAGGCAGAGCGCATGTATCGGGTGCTGCGGTTCCCCACCCCCTTGCTCTCTCCGCTGGCAACTGACAAGAGCACATACCTCCCGCTGTCCCCGGAATCCGGGCTGGGTACCACAGCGGGGCTTAGTACCGGAACATGTTCCAGTACTAGACTCCACTAATTTATTCTGTCCAGTGTGCATGGAGCAGTCTCCTGTCTGCCCCGCCCCCTCTGCGTGTGTCAGCTCTTCTCCCATTGGCGGTGTGATGAGAAATGCTCTCCGAGTGCCACACTCCAAGTAACCAAAGATGCCACACGTGCCCTGCCCCCTGCAAAGTGCTTCTGCTCCCAGCGCGCCCAAGCTACAGCAATCTAATGGACAAGAACTGATCTATGGGGACACCTGATGTGGGGGGTTCTGATGGGAGACACCTGCTGTGGGGGGGCTCTGATGAGGGACACCCGCTGGGGGGGGGGGGGGGGGGACACTAATGAAGACTTCTTGGGGAGCATCTCTGTGTTTGAGTTCTACCCATAGAAACATGTGTAAAGGGGAGGAGTTAGTAAGATGACTATACCCATGTGGGGGCGCCAGGAATATTTCTGCACCCAGGCGTCCGTGACCCTAGAATTGGCCCTGTCCTTACAGACTGTAGGTTATGACACAGGAAGGAGTTGACCAGCTGACCTCATTAGCACACACCCTGCATCATCCACCCACCCACTCCCAGCTGCACGTTTTTTTAAATGAAATGCAATCTATCAGTAAACACCCGTCTCAATAAATACACAATCAGACTGCATAGTGTATGGTCATATTTATATAAGTACATAGGGGCGAGTGGACAGAAACACTTAGCTTACCCTGCTCACAACTCTGCATAGCGGGAACTTGCCCACATGCGTTGTTTTGGCAGGGGGTGTTGGTGGCAGAGGGGGATGGAGGCAGGGGGTGATGTGACTAAATAATTTGCCATTATTATATCGAAAATAACAAAAATATCATATATGTTTAAGGTAAATATGTTTTTTACCTTAAAGCGGAGGTTCACCCAAAAATCAACTTTCTGACATTAGATCCAGCATACTGCTGACATCTGCAGTATGCTGGGGTTTTTAAAAACATTTTTTGTACTTATCGTTTTATGAGCCGTTGTTATCCGACTCCAAGCGGGGAATCCTGCGGGGAATGGGCGTTCCTAGACCAAGAGGAGTTGATTGACGGGCTGCTAAGGTGAGTCACGCCTTCCGAAAATACCCGAGTGTCACTTCGGGTGTTTTCAGAAGGCGTGACGTGCCTTAGCAGCCCGTCAATCAACTCCTCTTGGTCTAGGAACGCCCATTCCCAGCAGGATTCCCCGCTCTGAGTCGGATAACAACGGCTCATAAAACGATAAGTACAAAAAAAAACCCCAGCATACTGCAGATGTTAGCAGTATGCTGGATCTAATGTCAGAAAGTTGATTTTTGGGTTAACCTCCGCTTTAATATCTACCTTAAATCACATTGCTATTTGCCTAGCGTACTTGTAGCCTAAATACTGAAATTTGCACCTACAAATTAGTAACTTTGTGAAATGCCAGTAAAAACGTGGCTGTGCCAGTAAATTTCAGGTGTCCTGCCCCGTAAATTTCAATCTGGTAGGTTGGCAACACTGATGGGTACTGCTAAGCGGCACTGAAGGACATCACTGATTATCACTGAAAGGCAGCACTGATAAGTGGCACTTATGGGTAATGATAGACACTAATAGGCATCACGGCTGGGCACTGCCAAGCAGCACTTATTGGCAATGATATGTGGCACTGATAGGCAGCACTGTTGGACACTGGCAGGCATCACTGATTGGCACTGGCAGGCATCCCTGAATGGGGCTGCACTGATTATAAGTGAAGATGCCCTCACTGAGGAATGCCACTTATAGCCTTTCCTTGCATGAAGAAAGGAATGCCAGTAACTGGCACCTCCGGTTTACACTGTGCTCAGCTCGTGGTCATAGGCTCTTTACCGTGATTGGTGGTGTGTAACAGTGACACACCTTGCCACAGAACGCTGTGCACCCCGTTCTGAATGACATCCACCCAGAATGGGAAAGCCACGGCACTGGGCGTCAATCTAATAGACCGGACGGTAAGGTGTTAAAAGTGTATTTTTCACAGAACCACTGCACAAATACCACGTGACACACAAAAAATTGCAACAGTCGCCATTATATTCCCTAGGGTCTCTGCTATATATATATATGTATATATATATATATATATTGGTTGGGGTTAAAAGTAACTTTCTAGCAAAAGAAATACATTTAAACTTGTAAACAAAGAATAGAAGAAAAGGCTTGGTCTTCAAGCTGTTGAAGCAACCCACATATACTGTGTGTATTGTTATTGCAGTGCTATTAGGTTGTCACCTCTCCCTGGGACGTTGAAGCTGCTAAGAAACCAGGAGCACCTATATAGATATACATAGAAAACAACCTGCAGCCAGAAACTCATCCAAAAACTAAATGAGTAAACCGGAAGTAAGCTGCGCAGGCGCAAACCCAAAACACCGCCACCCAGCTATTCCTCAGACGCCTCCGCTTGATCATGTGTCCCACGCTGGGATGACGTCGCGCGTCCACGTCGCTGGCACACGACACTGAGAAGGCGTGCAGTACTCATCACTGAATCGCACAGGGCAGACAAACTTATCTTACACTTTTGCTGTGATTGGCTCGCTGGGAACAAGCCTCTCTGTTTGTGGGCGGGGGGTAGTGCGCAGCTTTCCGCGATTGGTTCTTTTCCTCGATCTGGGCGTGTCTCGGGGTTAGGTTGTCACCGTCGTGTTGCCGGTTGCATCAGCTGCTGCAGTTGCCGGGTGCGGAAGAGGTCGGAGTGATCAGGATGTCAGAAAACGTGGTGGCACAGATGGAGAAGATGAGTGTCAGCAAGGTGGGTGATGGGGGGAAGATGTGGGGTGTCACATGGCTCAGATCCCCCCACTCATAGTAAAATGTCCGGTGTGTGTCCCCCCAATACTGACACATGTCTCAGACCCCCCCCATTCACAGTACAATGGGTGGTGTGTGTCCCCAATACACCCCCCCAATACTAACACATGGCTCGGACCCCCCCCCCCCATTCATAGTACAATGGGCGGTGTGTGCCCCCCAATTCTGACACATGGCTCAGATCCCCCCATTCATAGTACAATGGGCGGTGTGTGTCCCCCAATACTGACACATGGCCCAGATCCCCCCATTCATAGTACAATGGGCGATGTGTGTCCCCCCAATACTGACACATGGCTCAGATCCCCCCCCCGTTCATAGTACAATGGGCGATGTGTGTCCCCCAATACTGACACATGGCTCGGACCCCCCCCATTCATAGTACAATGGGCGGTGTGTGCCCCCCAATACTGACACATGGCTCAGACCCCCCATTCATAGTACAATGGGTGGTGTGTGTCCCCCAATACTGACACATGTCTCAGACCCCCCATTCATAGTACAATGGGTGGTGTGTGTCCCCAATACACCCCCCCAATACTAACACATGGCTCGGACCCCCCCCCCCATTCATAGTACAATGGGCGGTGTGTGCCCCCCAATTCTGACACATGGCTCAGATCCCCCCATTCATAGTACAATGGGCGGTGTGTGTCCCCCAATACTGACACATGGCCCAGATCCCCCCATTCATAGTACAATGGGCGATGTGTGTCCCCCCAATACTGACACATGGCTCAGATCCCCCCCCCCGTTCATAGTACAATGGGCGATGTGTGTCCCCCAATACTGACACATGGCTCGGACCCCCCCCATTCATAGTACAATGGGCGGTGTGTGCCCCCCAATACTGACACATGGCTCAGACCCCCCATTCATAGTACAATGGGTGGTGTGTGTCCCCCAATACTGACACATGGCTCAGACCCCCCATTCATAGTACAATGGGTGGTGTGTGTCCCCCAATACTGACACATGGCCCAGATCCCCCCATTCATAGTACAATGGGCGATGTGTGTCCCCCCAATACTGACACATGGCTCAGATCCCCCCCCCCCGTTCATAGTACAATGGGCGGTGTGTGTCCCTCAATACTGACACATGGCTCAGACCCCCCCATTCATAGTACAATGGGTGGTGTTTGTCCCCCATTACTGACACATGGCTCAGATCCCCCCCATTCATAGTACAATGGGCGGTGTGTGTCCCCCAATACTGACACATGGCTCAGACCCCCCATTCATAGTACAATGGGTGGTGTTTGTCCCCCATTACTGACACATGGCTCAGATCCCCCCCATTCATAGTACAATGGGCGGTGTGTGTCCCCCAATACTGACACATGGCACAGATCCCCCCATTCATAGTACAATGGGCGATGTGTGTCCCCCAATACTGACACATGGCTCAGACCCCCCATTCATAGTACAATGGGTGGTGTTTGTTCCCCAATACTGACACATGGCTCAGACCCCCCATGCATAGTACAATGGGCGGTGTGTGACCCCCAATACTGACACATGGCTCAGACCCCCCATTCATAGTACAATGGGTGGTGTGTGTGTCCCCCAATACTGACACATGGCTCAGACTCCCCATTCATAGTACAATGGGTGGTGTTTGTTCCCCAATACTGACACATGGCTCAGACCCCCCATGCATAGTACAATGGGCGGTGTGTGTCCCCCAATACTGACACATAGCTCAGATCCCCCCATTCATAGTACAATGGGTGGTGGTTGTCCCCCAATACTGACACATGGCTCAGACCCCCCATGCATAGTAGAATGGGTGGTGTTTGTCCCCCAATACTGACACATGGCTCAGATCCCCCCCCCCCATTCATAGTACAATGGGCAGTGTGTGTCCCCAATACTGACTCCTGCTAATACTCCAGTAGAAGTCGCATCAGTGTTGTCTGATTATAGATCGGTGCTGATCCCATTTACATGAGTGGCCAGGGGGGTGGTATAAGCAGGGGGTTGAGCCACAGTATTACCACCAACTTGACCACCATCCAAACAGAGGTATGCAGCTGCCCATGCCAAGAAATGTGTGCTGTCTAAACGAAGCCCATGCAAGTGAGTAGGGCCACGCCACGAATACGTGCAGCTCACACGGTTCAACAAGTGCAAAAATATAAAAAAGTAAATGTTCAGCCAGAAATCTTGTAAGGTGATAACTTCCTCTACTCTCTGCCTTCCACTGTTAGCATTGTTCCCCGCTATCTCCATGGACTATAAAACGCCTCCCCTTTTATGAATTAAAAGGGGAGGTGTTATGTAGTTCTAACACACTCCGTGTGCTGGGGTGACAACACTGCTCAGTACGGTGTGAAAAGAAATCTAATGCAGCCACCACATCTAAGGACCTGTAATCTGCAACTATATTAATTTAGATTTGCTTTGTTCCCTTTACTGTTGACTGACTCAGGTCTGTCCTGTGTCCTGGTTTTGTGTCACACCCTTAATACAGAATGGGTGTAACATGAAACCAAACATACAAGGTGGAGTAAGCTTTTAACATATTTAATAGTGTCACTATATGTGTACTCACCGCAAATGTAATGTCCCTGTCATTTATTTTTATGAAATGGTCTTTTACTTTGTTTTTCTCTACTTGTAATGTCCTTTGTGAGCTTCCAAACCTATCTGTCCCCCCCCCCCTCCTTAATTCCGTTTGTTTGGAAGGAGTAGTGCATGTTCGTTGTGGTGATGTGCACTGCTCTATGTACACTACCAAGTCCATTGTCCCATAGTCCATCTCAGAACCAAGCAAGGGAGGGTGGCTTTGTTCCTACATTCAATGGGACCATGAAGAACGAACGTAGCCATCCTCTAACAGGAAGTCCGATCACAGCAACAAAGAGAAGGAATTTGGAGAAGGCTGAGAGCAATAGACGTGTAACCGAGATAATGACAGGAAAGACGTGTAACCCATATGTGGATAAGGTCCCCAGGATTGACGCGTAGCTCAGATGACGACGCGGTCCCCAGGAATGACGGGTAGCTTGGATGACGACATGGTCCCCAGGAATGACCGGTAGCTTGGATGATGGCATGGTCCTCAGGAATGACGGGTAGCTTGGATGATGGCATGGTCCTCAGGAATGACGGGTAGCTTGGATGATGGCATGGTCCCCAGGAATGACGGGTAGCTTGGATGATGACATGGTCCTCAGGAATGACGGGTAGCTTGGATGATGACATGGTCCTCAGGAATGACGGGTAGCTTGGATGATGACATGGTCCTCAGGAATGACGGGTAGCTTGGATGATGGCATGGTCCTCAGGAATGAAAGGAAGCTTGGATGATGACATGGTCCTCAGGAATGATGGGTAGCCCAGATGACGACATGGTCCCCAGGAATGACCGGTAGCTTGGATGATGGCATGGTCCCCAGGAATGACGGGTAGCTTGGATGATGGCATGGTCCCCAGGAATGACGGGTAGCTTGGATGATGGCATGGTCCCCAGGAATGACGGGTAGCTTGGATGATGGCATGGTCCTCAGGAATGACGGGTAGCTTGGATGATGGCATGGTCCTCAGGAATGACGGGTAGCTTGGATGATGGCATGGTCCTCAGGAATGACGGGTAGCTTGGATGATGGCATGGTCCTCAGGAATGACGGGTAGCTTGGATGATGACATGGTCCTCAGGAATGATGGGTAGCTTGGATAATTACATGGTCCTCAGGAATGACGGGTAGCTTGGATGATGACATGGTCCTCAGAAATGACGGGTAGCTTGGATGATGGCATGGTCCTCAGGAATGATGGGTAGCTTGGATGATGACATGGTCCTCAGGAATGATGGGTAGCTTGGATAATTACATGGTCCTCAGGAATGACGGGTAGCTTGGATGATGACATGGTCCTCAGAAATGACGGGTAGCTTGGATGATGACATGGTCCCCAGAAATGACAAGTAGATGACGACGTGGTCCCCAGGAATGGCGGGTAGATGACGACGTGGTCCCCAGGAATGGCGGGTAGATGACGACGTGGTCCCCAGGAATGGCGGGTAGATGACGACGTGGTCCCCAGGAATGGCGGGTAGATGACGACGCGGTCCCCAGGAATGGCGGGTAGATGACGACGCGGTCCCCAGGAATGGCGGGTAGCCCAGATGACGACGCGGTCCCCAGGAATGGCGGGTAGATGACGACATTGGTCCCCAGGAATGACGTGTAGCCCAGATGACGACATGGTCCCCAGGAGTGACATGCAACCCAGATGACGACATGGTCCCCAGGCAGCGCTGTATCCCAGGCCTAGGGCAGCACTTTGCAGGGGGGCAGCACAAAAAGAGTCCCCGCCGGCTTGCACTACACTGTTAGTGTTGTTCTGCTGCACCATTGGCATGGTTAAATCTTCTTAATCCTCTCCATAAAATTATCAGAAATTTGTGCTTAAAGTAGAACTATAGGCACTTAACTTTATTTTTCATTTTGGATAGAGTAAGGGGGGTTTATAGCCCCTGTCAGTTTATTTTTTTTAAACTATTCCTGTCCCATTGCAGAGATTTCCCTTCACTTCCTACCCCATAGCCAAAGAGGAAGTAAGAGGAAATGTATACACATTAGGGGAATCCAGGGCGGGTCTTAAATAGAAAGGGGCGTGACCTTGTCAGGAAGGGGGGTGTCATATTTAAATTAGGGGCTGCGCGAGTTTAGTCAGGCCTAGGGCAGCACAAAACCTAAATACACCACTTTCCCCAGAATGACGTGTAGCTCAGATGACGACGTAATCAAAACATTTGTGCATTTGATGGAGAAGCTGCAGAAAGGCATGTCGTGTGTTTTTTGCCATAATTTACATTCTGCATAAAAAAATGCAAAACGCATCAATAAACGTTTGTGCAAAAAACACACTACAGAAATGGATCAAAAGCAAACTGCATAGCCTAGGCTAAAGATAATGACCTACTGGGGGGCAACACTGTTGTGCCCACCTGGATCAGATGGCTACCTTGTCCCACGCATCTTTACAACAACCGCCCCATGCACACTTACATCGCAGATTAGTAAAAAGTTGAACTGAGGTCATTCTCTTGCTGTTGCTTCCGTGAGGTTCTTGTTGGTGCTTGTTAGTTTTGTGTCACTATTTACCTTTTCGTCATTTGTTATTTCTGCTGTTTAGTTTTCCCATTCACTTCTAACCTTTTTGTATGGAAGAATCTCACGTCAGATTTTCATTGCACACAGGTGTTTACTTCTGTGCCGGGTTCAAAATGTCATTCTCCCTATGTAACTTTTTCAGTACTGTGGTTTCTTTGTACCCACTTTGTGACTAGGGCACGACACAGACAATTGTTTTTAGATGTGCTTGAACCTGTCGGTCTTTGTAATCAATTACCCCTTCCCGTCTAAGGATAAAACAAATGTTAATGCCTAAGCACAATTTTGCAAATTTGAAATGTTAGTGAAACTGTACATATCATCACAACTACTTTGTGCATCCAGGTAAATTATACCGCATTTTTTCCAGGGAAAATTGGGCTTTCTTTTGGT
This sequence comes from Rana kukunoris, assembly GCA_029574335.1. NCBI lineage: Eukaryota > Metazoa > Chordata > Amphibia > Anura > Ranidae > Rana > Rana kukunoris. The sequence goes on from CM056049.1 coordinate 53,685,756, forward strand.
GGTAAATGGTAATGAATATCTCCAGATTTTTATTTTTTATTCTCATAGGAAAACTTTCCCCAAAAAAACTCTTTAAATTTAGCTGTATATTTCTGTAACAGAATGGCCCATGACAACCAGAGACTTTGGAAAAAGGAGAGGTACTCCTGGGTCAGCGTCACTAAGAACTCTTGGGTCTAAGTCCACCCTGTGCCCTTTGGGCATAGGGTGGCTATTAAATCATACTTCATGTATTACATGAGATGGGACATTACGGATAGTTCATATTCCAGGTGATTTAATGTGGACTCACAACCAGTCAATAAGAATGACTGTTTCAATGCTTAGAACAGACTATTGAAATGCTAAGTGAGGTTGGCTCCTGTAAAGCCCCATACACACTATCAGTTTTCCTGACGGTTTTCTCATCAGGTTTACCAAAACCATGTAGTACAAGGGCCTGCCTGATTGCATACAAATTGAAACTCTTGAGGTTTGACCTCATATTAGATGGTTTTGGTAAACCTGAAGAAAAAACCGTCAGGAAAACTGATAGTGTGTATGGGACTTACGACCTTTTCATTGTGTGATAGCCTATTGATGCTCAGGTGTTAAGACCTTTCTGCCGGAGACAGTACGTCTGTCTAAAGATGTCGATTGCGGTCAACTCATTGTGTGAGGGTGTTTTGGTGGAATGTCATTATCTAAAGCAGTGTTTTTCAACTCCAGTCCTCAAGGCACACCAACAGGTCAAGTTTTCAGGATTTCCCTCAGATGAAATGGCTGTGGTGATTACTAAGGCAGTGAAACTGATCAAATCACCTGTGCAAAACAATGGAAAGCCTGAAAACATGACCTGTTGGTGTGCCTTGAGGACTGGAGTTGAAAAACACTGATCTAAAGGAATGTGTCTCGTCAAGATCGGTGCCGAAATGTCTGGACACTAATTAGTAATTAGCCTTAGTGTGTGATTAAAGGGGTGGAGATTTCATTGTCCCTTTGATTACTGTCACATGCTTGTAACTGCATAAAAAGCTGAGAAGAAACCATTAAAGCATTCATTCATTTTGAAACCAGAAGATAGAGCTGTCAGTCTCATTTTCTGGGGAATTGATATGGATTGTGTATGCAGGATTGTCGGAGTGTGTCGGATAAGCTTGTCGTGGGTGGATGGAAGGTGTAAACGGTGGTGACCGTTACAATTTCTTACTATTATGATAATTTACCACCAAAGAACACCTAAAATAAATTATCCTGCCCCTGACAATCGCAAAGATACCACAGATGTGGTCTCATACACTAGACAAAAATCGTTGGAACGTGTTTTTCAAACAAATAACACACCGGCGTGAGCCAACGATTTTGCCATCATGTAATAACCACTTTTTCGAACAATAAATCGTTTATGTACATTTAATTTTTTTTGTGCATTTTTGCATATAAAAAAGGAAGTGACAAAATATATTTGACATTTCCCTCCACCTGGAGCCACAAGTATTTTTATATTTTGCAAAAAACAACATTGCAATTTAGGGCCCTTTCACATGGACTGATCGGACCTTGCAGTGTCCCCTATGGAGCGGTGGATATTGGCTGACACCCGTCGCCATCCAATCCGATCCTACGCACAAAAAAAACAGTCGGATAGTGGTCCTATTTATCATCTGTCCATCAGGTCAGATGGAAACGGACAGTCGGACCGTTTCCATCCGTATTCCCCATAGAGGCGAGTGGCACTGTGTCCGTGTCCGCACTGCACAGTGGTGCAGACAAGGACCTTTCATCCCCCTGCTCAGTGGGGATCAGTGGAGTGATCCCCCGCTGGGCAAGCCAAATCTGCTACACGGAGGCCCCAGTGTGAAAGGGGCCAAAGTGTTTAAAGGATCACTAAAGGAAATTTTATTTTTAGCTAAATAGCTTCCTTTACCTTACTGCAGTACTGGTTTCATGTCCTTATAGTTTGTTTTTGCTTTGAAGTTGCTGTAATCCTGCTCTGTTCTCCACACTTCCTACTTGTCTGTTTCCTTATAACCACAGTGCTGGGAGCTTTCTCACGGTGGTCTGAGCTGTCATTACTGTGTGTCTAAAACTTCCCAGAACCAGATTCATTTTAAAAACAAACAAAAACACTGCCCTGGATCTGTTTGTTTTTGTTCTGTGTGTCTCTTTCTACTTCACAGAAACATGAAACCAGTTTAAAAGTGAAACTAACCTGCAGGCACATTATATGATTGATTTGTATCTATTTTGAATCATTTGAAAAGGAATCAGTTAACTTTTATGTCTCTATACCCTGTAAACAGTCATTTCAGCAAAAAAAAATGTTTTCCTTTAGTGACCCTTTTATTATTGCATTATTTTGGTCCCTATTTTTCTTAATTTTTTGGGGGAACATTTAAAGAAACAAAAAGGCATATAAAAATTACCTATCTTGATGATTATCGATTTTGTGTCCATTGACGAAAAACTATCAAATTGTCCAAATTACAGATTTTCAAACAATTTTTTTATCTTTGTGTATGGGCACCATTAGTTGTTGTTTGTAGCTGTAGTAGGGTCCAGAAACTATTTATTTATTAAAATTCTTAAAAGTACAAACGCAGTCAGTTACCCGTAGGCCTCGATGCGCCAAGAAAACAATACAGCAACAACCAAAAAGGTGCGCATTTTTACACGCACACTCGTCTTTAGCCTCTGTCTGATCCTTCTACAGTGACATGACCCCTCCCTACACATACACCGATGACATCACATCTCCATAACACACATTGGACTTTCCCTCCTCTAGCACACAGACAGAGAGAGTGAGAGACTGGTCTTTCCCCTGTATCCCTCCTCCCCACACCCACACACACACACACACACACACACTGGCTTTCCCTTGTATCCCTCCTCCAGCAATTTTTGCTGTGTCCATTGAGATTGTATCCCTCCTCCAGCACACACACATTGATCTTTCTCTTGTGTCCCTCCTCCGGCACGTGCACACACACACACGCACACATTTGGCCTTTCCCTTATATCCCTCCTCCGACACACACTGGTATTGCCCTTGTACCCCTCCTCTGGCGCACACACAAGTCTCTCCCTTGTACCCCCCCCCCCCCCCCCAGGGAACCTACTTACCAGAAATGACGTGTGTCCTGTGTGCTGGTGGCTGCTGTTTACAGTACAAATGCTCAGTCCTCTGCCCTGAGATCAGCGATCTTCTGGTGCTGTGGAGGGTTCATATTAATGACTGTGTCTGTGGCGGGCACTATGTCTCCATGCTGTCTCCATGCTTTATTTATAACATCTGGACTATAGGTTCCCACTGCAAAGACTCTGTGATTGGAGGAGATACACCTTTTGTTTATAAACCTCCCCTCCAATCATAGAACACCCATTTTAGGAGTTATCAGCTCTGTATATGGATACGGAGGTTCTCTCGCTCTTTTTTTTGTACTGGTTAGGTGCTTGGCTCACCCACAGTACAGCAGGTACCACTTCTTCCTCCTGGTAGACATTTTGGTTAATCTTTGTGTAGAGTTAATTCGCTGTTAAAAGTCCAGAGTTGGCACACTTTATAAAGTAGTTTAGGTTTTCTTGGAATATACATATCCAAGTCAGCTTTAGCATTAATAACTTTTTATTCTTCTTTTTTATTTTAGCCAAACCCAGAAGGAGGGAAACAGAAAGAAGGAGGCAAGAAGAAAGGCAAGGACGGTTCTGGTGATGGAAGCCGGGCAGAGGTAAGATGTCCTGTTTTAATTCTTTTTCACAAATATATTCTAGGTTTCTCCAGCTCGGTTTTAACATCCAGAGAACAATCTCTCTGGGTGAACTGTCAGGATTTTATGTTAAAGCCCCCAGTCTGGGCCGTAACTATTTGTTCTTCCCACCCCTCTCTCCTACCATGTCTAACATGTTCTAATAGGCTTTTTTGGCCTCACCTAGTGAAGCCAGATATACTCCCCTAAATACCCTCTCCAAGTCCCTTGTCACTACCAGTTTGTGGTGTGGGAGACCATAAGTCCCAAGATTGCTGGTTCCCTCTAGTCCCCCTGGTATGACGTCGGTCCTCTTCTCAATCCTGAGGGGACCCTGATGCTGGACATCCAGTAGGAACCAAGGAAAGACCCAAGCAGGAAGTAAACAGGAAAAGGAGCTGCGCTTAAGGAAATTTAAAAATGGCATTTCGTAGGGATTTTTTTTTTTTTAATCCAGCAGTCGGAGGGGGAGAGCAAGAAGGGTTGGGTTGGGAATAGAGCTGCACAATTAATTATCAACAATCATTTAAATCAGGATCACCTATAGAACAAAATAGTCCAAAATGATAAACAGCGCTATAGCTGTTGGTTTAAATGTCCAACATCATCACAAGCATTCAAAAAGTGACGGATTTTCTTGCCAGTGTAGTGAAAACGGGTAGTGGTTGATCCTACACCTCTTCCCTTCGGGGTACTCACTCACCAGATGGTTAGTAAATGGAGGCAATAAAAGATACCTTTTATTGCCTCCATTTACTAACCATCTGGTGAGTGAGTACCCACGAAGGGGAGTGTGCCCCACTTGTGGTGTAATCTTTCCTGGGAAGAGGTGTAGGATCAACCACTACCGTTTTCACTACACTGGCAAGAAAATCTGTCACTTTTTGAATGCTTGTGATGATGTTGGACATTTAAACCAACAGCTATAGCGCTGTTTATCATTTTGGACTATTTTGTTCTATAGGTGATCCTGATTTATTTGTGCATCTTCAGTTTTATGACTGTTAGATTTTAAATAGCTGCTACAATCTTTACTACTATACATTTCTGCAATATGAAATTATAGTTTTGACTACATATTTTCTCTCTAAAATTCTGTCACTTGTCAACTTGTGTATAAGTGATTCCACTGTGAAATATTATGCATTAAGGCGCTGAGATGTGTCACTAGGCCTGGTGTTACACTACCCTTTCCATCAACAATCATCGTTTTTTTTTTTTTTATTGCAATCTTGACAAAGGGTTTCCCGATTTTCCTGGTATTTGGTATGCAGAGAATTTTCTCTCTGTTCTCAGCCATCAAAAGTCAAAGTCTGGGCAGTCTGCCAAGTTTTAAAATATTCTATCAGTGGAATGTTAAAGGGGTGTTCCAGCCAAATTTTATGTTTATTAAAAGTCAGCAGCTACAAAAAGTGTAGCTGCTGGCTTTTAATAAACACTCGCTTACCTGCTCCTGCGTTCCAGCGACGCGCCGACCGGGGCTCCGCTCCTCTCCACCCCTCCCCAGCCGGTGTCTCCATCCCGACTGTGGCCACCCAGCCGTGACCGCCTTCGGCTTCACGGCCGGGCACCCACTGCGCATGTGCGAGCTGCGCATGCGCGCGTGGCGCGGCTCGCCGCTGATTGGAGAGGCGATCGCATGGGACCTGTCAGTGTCCCATGTGATCGCCTACAGGGAGGGGCTGGTGTATGCGATTAAGGCTTAATCGCCTAACCAGCCCCTCGGCGGAAGCAGGAAGTCCCCCCCCCCCCCCCAAAAAAAAATTACATTTTGCCATGTAAGGGGGAGGGGATTAAGCAAAAGTTGTTTTTTTGGGTGGAACTCCTCTTTAAGTCTAAACAACGTATCAATTTGTCTTTTACATCAAAGGAATACACTTCTGTATGTAAATTAGGAACGTTTAACCACTAAGGCTGCATTCACACCCAAGCGTAGTGTTTTCGTCATTTTTTTCCGCCGTTATGTCGCGCGTATTCACAAGTTTGCATACAGTGTTGTCCAACGTTTTTGAACTTCGACGTTTTTTATTTTAGCCAATAGGAAAAATTATCATCTCTTTCATCATTTGTTGCTATGTTTGTAGATTTTTTTTATCTTCTGCCTGGGTGACGCTTGAATCGAGCGTTTTTCATTACTTTCTATTGGAATACAAACGTTCTAAAATGCCCATATTCGCGCGACAAAAAGGGTCCGGAACTTGTTTGAGCTTCAGGTGTTCGGCTTCAGGCATTTTTGTTGTGGAGATGTGAACCATCTACATAGAGAATAATGTATTTTTTCCCCTCTAGCGTTTTGGAGCGTTTTGGAGCTTCAGGCGACAAAACGCTCAAGTGTGAATGCGGCCTTAAAGCGGAGGTTCCCGGCGATATGATTTATTTAAAAAAAAAAAAACAGCAGTTACAAATACTGCAGCTGCTGACTTTTAAAATATGGACACCTACCTGTCCTGCGTGCCCGCGATATAGACAGCCGAGGCCGAGCAATCGCTCGTCCCTCGGCTGCACCCGCCGCCATCCTCGGTGAAGGAATCGGGGAGTGAAGGGTTGCGGCTTCACTGCCCGGTTCTCTACTGCGCATACGCGAGTAGCGCGGCACACCGTCACTGGTCCCCGCTGTTTCCTTGGAACGGTGTGTAGGGGCATGACTGCCGCAGGAGTGTATTCCCGGAACTGGGTACAAATACCTGAATGAAAGGTGCCAAATGTGACACCAGAGGGGGGGAGGGTTCCGAAAAGCAGAAGTTAAATTTTTGGGTTTTTCAGTTGTTTTCAAGTTTAAAATATTTTTTTTTGCTAGAAAACGACTTAGAATCCCCAAACATATATAATTTTTTTAGTAGACAGTGGTTTTCAACCTGGGGGTCGGGATGATGATTTTCCAGGGGTCACCGAATCCTGGGCTGTTCCTGAAGCCCGCATCGCTCTGCCCGCCTTTTTGCTGTCGCCCAGTAGGGCTGTTCCTGGAGCCCACAGCCACCCATTCAGTTCATGGCATATTTGGGGGGCAGAGACTACAGGTCAGCTGACTGGTGAGGAATGTGAAGTGGGAGGGGCTGGAGGAGACACTATATCATGATTTCGACAAAGGTCAGAGACAGTGAGTAACACTACCTGTAATTAGAGTTGCCATTAAAAGTCTCCACTACAGTTCTCAGATCAGCAGATGACCTTGATCAAGAGCACCAAAGTTGGCTGATCAGAACTCCCCCCAGCACTGCCATTCATCCCATTTCCCCCCCACCCACCAAGGAGTAAGAGAAGAAAAAAAATAGAGAATATATAGAAGGGAGAGGAAAAGAGGGGGAGGAACAAAGAAAAAGGGAGAGAAAGAACAAGATGTCTAGAGAGGGATGGGGGACAAGAAATTAGGATAGAGAGAGATAAAAGGGAAAGAAAGGAGAACAAAGAGATACGAGTAGTACATCCTAAAATGTACCATAAGGGGTTTTAATATTGTACGAGTGGAGGGGGCGCTAAATGTCTGCCGGTTAGGGGCGCAAATTACTTGTTTTGCCTTGGGTGTTGACAACCCAATGCTACCGAAGTAATTTTACTGTTAGGGGTCCCCACAACTTGGGAAATTTTTTCAAAGGGTCACGGCCCTAGAAAGGTTGAGAACCACTACCCTAGAGAATAAAATGGTGGTTGTTGCAATATTTTATGTCGCACTGTATTTGTGCAGCAGTCTTTCAAATGCAATGTTTTGGGGTAAAAAAAATTAATTAACCAGTAAAGTTAGCCCAAATTTTTTTTTGTATAATGTCAAAGATTTTACACCGCAAGAATCATCAGAGAATCGTGATCTTTATTCTAAGCAAAAAAATTGTGATTGTCATTTTGGCCAGAATCCCGTAGGTCAGGACTTCTGCGTTTCCTGGTCCTGCATACTCGGTCTGGGGTCAGTGATATGATCAGCATTAAAGCCAGTGGGCCACCATAGATCTCCTTTTTTAGGTCTTGGCGTGATGAGTAGGATGACCTCACCAGAACCTGCAGACAGTAGTAACCGCTCCTGTATTTCTGTCCTAACAGGTTCTCCCCTATCACAGACAAACAACCTGGTCCGCTTCAAAGTCTGATTAATTCTATGGTTTATGTTAACTGCCAGGCTAATCTGTCGCTTGTGGGCATTTGTCTTTTATTATGCATTAAGCAAACTATTATTATTCATCGTTATAAATGTCTTTTTGCTGCTCATTAGTCTTGAGCCTTTCTGCTGCTGTTTGTTTCATTATCAGGACTGACAATCCCACTGATTATTTTACAGCTGACAGAACAAATAATTTTGTACTAGTCCGGTAAATATTGGCATAGACTTATCTACACGTGGAGCCGTGTCTTGCTGGTTAATCAGCTGTCATGGACTTATCTAGATCTCCATAGAAACATTACTTCCACATACAGTTGCACCCTAGGTGTAAACGTGTCCCACAGAGGAACCGATTCACTTGCACGCAAAAAAAGACGTGTCTCCACGGCTGATAATTAAAGGGGTGTTCCAGCCAATTTTAGTGTTTATTAAAAGTCAGCAGCTACAAAAAGTGTAGCTGCTGGCTTTTAATAAACACACACTCCCCTGCTCCACGTTGCAGCGACACGCCGGCTGGGGCTACGCTCTCCTCCCCCCCCCCCTCCTCGTCGTCTTCATCCTAAGTGTGGTCACCCGACCGTGACAGCTTTCGGCTTCACGGCCGGGCACCCACTGCACATGCACAAGCGGCGCTGCGCTCCCTCATTGGACAGGCGATCGCATGGGACCTGTCATGTGTCCCAGGCGATCGCCTACAGGGAGGAGCTGCAGTAAGGCGATTAAGCTTAATCGCCTTACCAACCCCTCGGCGGAAGGAGGAAGTGGGACAGGATGCACGTAAGGGGGCGAGGAGTGGGTTAAGCAGAAGTTCCAATTTTGGGTGTAACTCCGCTTCAAAGCGGCAGCAAAGGTGGCATTTCCGTCTTTCGTTTTTCGAGTGGAAACTTTTCTTTATCGTACATCACGGGACACAGAGCGCATAGCCATTACACTTGGGTTATATGGGTACCTTCAGGTGTGGACACTGGTGTAATCAATTTCACAGGAAGTTTCCTCCCTATATAACCCCCTCCCACTGGGAGTGCTTCAGTTTTTTCGCCAGTGTCTTAGGTGTTGGTCACGTCTAGCTGTCCCTCGGAGGTCTTGGGACCCAGGATAGCTAGCCGGATCCGTCCGAAGTGCTTCAAAGCCAAGGTGTACGGTACCCGGGCCCTGCTGGAGTGGGGTTTTGCCTATAATGCCTCTCCTTGGAGGGCTGGATTCTGGGCTCCAGTGCCTTAGTCTCTTCCAAGAACTAAACGCTACTGATGCCAGGATGCTATATAGGTCCAGGGGTGTGGGTTCCTTAACACAGGACCCCTGTCCCTGAAGGTCCAAGACAATACCCACGGAGATGGGGGAAGGCTGGGCCTCTTGCATTTTGCAATACCCTGCGGCGTGGAGCAGGTAAGAGGGAACCTGCGGGACTTGGTTCGACAGTAGGTATCCCCCTGGGGGTTCTGGGTTGGCTAATGGTATGCTTGTGCATCAGCCACTATCTCCACTATGTCTTTTGAGGCAGGATGGGATGTACTAATGTTTACCCAGATAACATGTAGATATATATATGCTTTTAAAGATATGTATTTTGCTACTCCCCCCCAGACTTGCCTGTTAGCATGATACTGCAGCCCCACGTGTTATAGGGAGGAAATGCTGACAAAACTCCTGTTTCCTAGGAAGCCTATGGGGACAGCGTCCTCTATGTGTGCAATACAATAAAGATTAGTGACTTACCTGGTGTCTGTTGGGTTGCTAGCGCTGGTCCAGACTTCTCCTCTGCTCTCTGCTTCCTCCATGTTGGTTTCAGCGTGGGGGGGCGGGGGCGCGCGTGCGCGCCGCCTTTTACAGTGTCAGCGTGCGTGGGGGGGGGCGGGCCAGCAGAGTCAGGTCTCAAATAAAGCAACAAAGCATTTCCTGGCTGGTCATTCCCTCCTGAGAGCAGTGGAGGCTGAGGACATAGAGTGCGCAGCTGAGCCAGTTCTGGCTAACAGTGACACCCAGTGGTGGTTTGTGGATCTTCAGGTCTGGACTTAGTCCACACTGACCAGAAAAAAAAAAAAAGTTTTTTTCTTAAAGGGACTCAGCCTTAGATCTGGCAGTATCTGAGTCGGTGCAACCTTGGGCTCCAGCTAACAGGCATTGGTGTGGCAATACTCACAGGACTTTCCTCGGTATTGCCGCCTTCTCAGGCGTATGAAAATTTAGATTTTTTTTTACCATAGCCTGTTCCTATTAATGGTTCACTTCTAGCTACAACAGTTGGGTGTTGGCTGTAGGGGTGTCTCAAGGTTGTGCAATGGCTCCCAAGGGATCAGGACCAGCTAAGGCTGCAAAAGGTACCAAAAAAGTAAAGGGGTCTCCATCGGGGTCAGAGGATTTGGGCCAGGCTCCAGTGGTCCCACCCTCACCAGATAGACCACCGAACAGCATGTTGCAGGAGCCATTGAGGGTGCTAGGGGCAGAGGCGGCCCCCAATCAACCCATTCCCGTTTATGTTACGGAAGAAATGCTAGAGACCACCCTGGGTGGACTAGAGAAAAGGTTAACTGCTTTAATTGCCCGCTCTTTGCCGGGTGGCAAACGGGCTAGATCCCCATCACCTAGAGCGGTGTGTTCGGATGCAGAGGTCCTCTCTTCGGAGGAATTGGACCCACAGGGGGATCAAGCGGACCTGAGTCCCGACGGGTCAGACATTGAAGATTCCACTATAGATGAAATTTTTTCGGCTTCTCAAGCAGAGAGTCTGTGGATCCAGTCTCTGACGGATATGGTTCGCACTGCTTTTAAACTTCCAGTGTCAGAACAATTAGCCCCCGCGGTATCCTCTTTAGGTTCCTTGAAGGCACCGTTGAGTGGTGCGTCTTTCCCGGTTCACCCCCTTCTGGAGAGCGTGATTTTTCAGGATTGGGCTCGACCTGATAGGATTTTTATCCCTCCTAAAAGGTTCACCATTCTCTATCCTATGGAAGAAGAATTTGCAAAGAAATGGGCACTCCCTACCGTGGACGCAGCCATTTCCTGCGTAAATAAATCCCTGACCTGTCCGGTGGAAAATGTCCAGATGTTTAAAGATCCAGTCGACAAAAAATTGGAGACCCTACTGAAGGCTTCTTTTACCACAGTAGGTGCCGTGGTTCAGCCAGCGGTGGCAGCCATTGGCGTTTGTCAGGCTTTAAAGGATCAGACTAAACAGATATTAAGGGACATACCGGCTCAGCAAGCTCGTGAATTGGCTGACCTCCCAAGGGCTCCCTGCTTTGCATTAGATGCTATTAAGGACTCCGTTCAACAGGCGTCCCGTTTATCCCTGCTGTTGGTTCATATGCGTCGCCTTTTGTGGCTGAAAAACTGGTCAGCAGAGGCACCCTGCAAAAGGCTTTTAGCAGGATTTCCCTTTCATGGTGGGAGACTATTCGGTGAAGACCTAGATAAATATATCCAGACCATATCAAGTGGTAAAAGTTCTTTCTTGCCTGTCAAGAAAAGATCGCGTGGGCCCGCGTTTAAGCGACAGGCCTTCGCAGGCTCGGCCCCTTCAACTTCCCGTCAGTATCGACGGCCTCCCGGGCGTTCAGCATTTAATAGCCGCCCACAAGGACAAGCCACGGCAGGCAAGAGGCCATGGTCTCGCAAGCCGGTTAAACCAGTCCTCAAGTCAGATTCATGAAGGGGCGCCCCCACTCTCTTGGGTGGGGGGAAGGTTTCGGTTTTTCTCCGAAGTGTGGAAGGCCAGAATTCCCGACTCTTGGGTAATGTCCGTGGTAGCCACGGGCTACAAGCTAGAGTTTCGGGAAGTCCCCCCTCCTCATTTTCAGGGGTCAAGTCTTCCAAGCGACCCATTAAAGAGGGCCTCTCTTGTAAAAGCATTGGATCGTCTCTTGCTCCAAGGAGTAATTGTAGAAGTACCAATGTGGTCTGGGATTCTACTCCAACCTTTTCATAATACCAAAGCCCAATGGCGACGTCAGGCCTATCTTAGACCTCAAACGCCTAAATCGCTTTCTAAACATTCAGACCTTTCGTATGGATTCCATACGTTCGGTGGCAGCCAGCCTACATCAAGACGACTTTCTAGCATCTATAGACATAAAAGATGCGTATCTGCACGTGCCGATCTACCCGGCACATCACAGGTTTCTTCGTTTTATGATAGATCACCGCCATTACCAGTTCGTAGCCCTCCCTTTCGGGTTGGCAACAGCTCCGCGGGTACTCACAAAGGTGTTAGCCCCGGTGCTACCCGTCCTAAGGACAGAAGGCATTTTGGTCTTGGCATACTTGGACGATCTTCTGGTTATCGACAGCTCAGCTTCCAGCCTCAATCAGGCAGTAGGTCGCACAGTTCAGCATCTAGAGGAATTCGGGTGGATCGTGAACCTAGAAAAATCGATATTGAAACCCACAAAGCAGTTGGAATATCTAGGCCTTCGGCTAGATACAGACTGCCAGAGGATAATTTTACCTCAAGCAAAGATCAGATCAATAGCTCAAGCAGTTCAAGTGATCTTAGGCAAGAAGAGGCCGACTATTCGCCTATGTATGCGACTGCTGGGGAAGATGGTGGCCGCCTTCGAGGTAGTACCCTACACCCAGATCCATACCAGATATCTTCAGGCAGCCATTCTCTCTGCTTGGAACAAGTCCATTCAGGCGTTGGATCGTCCGTTAGTGCTCTCCCCGAAGGTCCGGCGCAGCCTGTTTTGGTGGCTGGTCCCTCAAAATTTGTCAAAGGGGAAATCCTTTTGCCCTATCACGTGGAAGATAGTATCCACGGATGCCAGCCTGTCAGGTTGGGGGGCAGTTCTAGAAGGACAGACCCAGCAAGGGCAGTGGTCGGAGGCAGAAAAACTGCTTCCCATCAATATCCTAGAGATCAGAGCTGCTCGGCTGGCCCTGATCGCCTGGACTCTCCCCCTTCAGGGTCTGCCAGTAAGGATACAGTCCGACAACGCCACGGCGGTGGCATACATAAACCACCAGGGGGGCACGAGGAGCCCAGCAGCCCAAAGAGAAGTAAACCTGATTTTCTCATGGGCCGAAGCCCATGTACCCTGCATCTCGGCGGTGTTCATCCCAGGGATAGACCATTCTCAAGCAGATTTTTTGAGTTGTCAACAGTTGCTCCCGGGGGAGTGGTCTCTTCACCCCCAGGTATTCCAAGAGATTTGCCAAAGATTCGGAGTCCCAGATGTGGACATTATGGCAACGAGATCCAACAAAAAGTTGGACAAATTCATATCCCGAGCCAGGGATCCCTCGGCCTACGGGACCGATGCGTTGGTTTGCCCTTGGCACCAGTTTTCTCTTCTGTATGCGTTCCCTCCACTGCAGATGATTCCCCGCCTTCTACGGAGGATCCGGGTGGAGCGCAGGCCTGTGATCCTGGTGGCCCCAGCCTGGCCCAGGAGGGCTTGGTACGCACTCATCGTGAAGATGTCAGTCGGGGCGCCGTGGCCGCTCCCCCTGCGCCCAGATCTGCTGTCTCGGGGCCCAATCTGCCACCCTGCTTCACAGCAGCTAAATTTGACGGCTTGGCGGCTGAATCCCTAATTCTTAAGGGCAGAGGCCTCTCAGATCAGGTCATATCTACGTTGATTCAGGCTAGGAAACCGGTCTCCAGAAATATTTATTACAGAGTCTGGAGAACCTATGTGGAGTGGTGCGAGTCTCAAAAATGGCATCCTCGAAAGTTTTTTGACAGGATCTTGCGATTCCTCCAGGTTGGCGTTGACAAAGGGTTGGCTCTTAGTACTCTAAAGGGGCAGGTGTCGGCTTTATCAATATGGTTTCAAAGACCCTTGGCCACCCATTCGCTTATGAAAACCTTCTTGCAGGGGGTCTTGCATGTGAATCCCCCTATTAGAGCTCCCCTCTGCCCCTGGAATTTAAATCTGGTCTTGTCAGCTTTACAAAGGCAGCCGTTTGAACCTCTGACAGAAATCCCTCTTGTGCTACTAACCCGAAAGTTGGTTTTCTTGGTGGCTATGGCTTCGGCCAGAAGGGTTACCGAGCTGGCAGCCTTGTCATGCAGGGAGCCATACCTTATTCTGCATAAGGACAGAGTGGTTCTGCGGCCTCAACCTTCTTTCCTTCCTAAGGTCATATCCAGTTTTTACTTGAATCAGGACCTAGTCCTACCATCCTTCTTTCCTACTCCCCAGTCCAGAGAGGAAAGACTGCTTCATACTTTGGACGTGGTTCGAGCCATGAGGGTCTATCTCAAAGCTACAGAGAAGATTCGGAAAACAGATGTGCTTTTTGTTCTTCCGGATGGCCCCAAGAAGGGTCAGCCGGCTTCCAAGTCTTCCTTGGCTAGGTGGATTAAGCAGCTGATTTTTCAGGCCTATGGTCTGAAGCGCGTTCCACCTCCCTTATCAGTTAAAGCCCATTCTACGAGGGCCATGAGTGCCTCCTGGGCGGCACACCATCAGATCTCTATGGCACAGGTTTGCAAGGCGGCAACCTGGTCTTCCGTACATACGTTTACTAAATTTTATAAGTTGGACGTTGCAAAGGGTACGGACGCAGCATTTGGGCAGGCGGTCCTACGGGCAGCAGTATAGAATCCTCTGGTCCGGGTCACGCCCCTTTTTTTCTGTTGGTGGAGTTACTTTACTTCCTGATAATGTTTTATTTGGCTATTCTTGGCCTTACGGTCTCCCTCCCTTCATAGAGCATTGCTTTAGGACATCCCAAGTGTTATGGCTATGCGCTCTGTGTCCCGTGATGTACGATAAAGAAAAAAGGATTTTTAATAAACGGCTTACCTGTAAAATCCTTTTCTTGGAGTACATCACGGGACACAGAGCTCCCACCCCTCTTTTGGGGAACATTGTGTAACCTCAGAGGATTGCTTGCTACAAAACTGAAGCACTCCCAGTGGGAGGGGGTTATATAGGGAGGAAACTTCCTGTGAAATTGATTACACCAGTGTCCACACCTGAAGGTACCCATATAACCCAAGTGTAATGGCTATGCGCTCTGTGTCCCGTGATGTACTCCAAGAAAAGGATTTTACAGGTAAGCTGTTTATTAAAAATCCTTTTTTTTCTGCAGACAACGCCTCTGGTTTTACTGTCGTCTTAATAACTCTCCCCCAATTGGTTGTTACATTTCAATGTGCAATTTGTGATCATGTGTGTCAAGCACTGTACACACGATCGGTTTGTCCGATGGACTGTCTTCATTGGACAAACCGATCGTGTGTGGGCCCCATCGGTTTGTTTTCCATCGGTGAAAAAAAATAGAACATGTTACAGTTTTCCTATGGATAAAAAAACGATCGTCTGTGGGGAAGTCCATCGGTTAAAAATCCACGCATGCTCAGAAACAAGTCGACGCATGCTCGGAAGCATTGAACTTCATTTTTCTCACCAACACATGTAGCATGAAAAACGTGTAAAAAATAAAAGTGCTATGTTGTACAACAAAGTTGCACTGAAAATTGGATCATGTCGCAGCTACACTAGTGTGAACCCAGCCTTAAAGTTGTGGTAGTGTTGTGTAAAAATGGACTCTATGGTGTTGTAGAATGTGAAATGGTGGATGAAGATTGTTTATTTTGAATGATCCTTTTCCCATTAGATGAATCCATGGCCCCAGTACATCAACCAGAGACTTGAATTATACAACAAACTAAAAGCAGAGCATGATGCCCTTATGGCAGAGAGGGCTGCAAAGGACAGCAAGCCCATCAAGGTGACCTTACCGGATGGGAAGCAAGTGGATGCGGAGTCTTGGAAGACCACCCCATACCAAGTAGCTGCTGGCATCAGGTAAGATGTAATGCACCATTTTGTTTTTTTTATTGACTAAAAGAACTTTCTCTGATTTTAAGAACTGTTTGACATAAGACTAGAGTTGTAATATCCATATACAGCTGTGCTCATAATTTATGACTTCTTGGCCATCTTTCAGAGAATATGAATGATGGCACAAAAACTTTTCTTTCACTCATGGTTAGTGTTTGGCTGAAGCCATTTTATTATCATTTAACTGTGTTTATTCTTTTTAAATAATGACAACAGAAACTACCCAAATGACCCTGATCAAAAGTTTACATACCCTGGGAATTTTGGCCTGATGACATGCACACAAGTTCACACAAAGGAGTTAAAATGTCTATTAAAGGTAACCATGCTCCTAACCCCATCATCTACTACGCTAGCTTACAGCCTTAAACCAAAATGAGAAAGGGAGGATGAGGAGTGGAGTGAAGCACTTGACGCATGCAAGACTGTATCCCCCAAGCTCTCCGACAGGTTGACCCAGTTGTACGTGGTGCACCGGGCATATCTCACCCCCCTAAGAATCGCCCGCTTTCGACAGCAGTCTTCTACTTCGTGCACAATGTGTAATCAAGCGACGGGCACATTCTTCCATCTACTTTGGGCGTGCCCGGTCCTCCAGGGTCTGTGGAAGCAGATTGTGGACTTTCTCCATGATGACATAGGATCCCTATTGTCCCTGGATCCCAAACAATGCATACTGGAGATATTCCCCGATGCAGAAATAGACAAATTCACTAAAACATTTTTGCATGAAACATTGTTTTCTGCTAGGAAAATTCTAGCCAGACAGTAGATGAGACCCACTCCCCCCAGCTTCAACGACTGGAAACTAGATATAAATAACACACTTCCCTACAAAAAGTTCATATATATTAATAGAGGTTGTCCAGATAAGTACAACAAAATCTGGGACAGATGGCTTGAGTCTACTGACGCATGCACTGAGGGTCCATAAACCTATATATTCTTCTAGCGTTCAATCCCATGAATAGAGTAGGCACAAGGTTTTCCATTCATAAATAGCTTCTGAGTCCATTGTTCGATCTAAAATACGTTTTTTTTTTTTTTGATCTACTGTGCCTATATGTGTATAAGCCATATTTCTTTATTTTATGCATTTCTCCAGTATTGCCTTGTAACTTCCAAATGTAAATTGTTCAATAAAAACTTTATTTAAAAAAAAAGGTAACCATCCTCACCTGGGATCGGCTTGCTTGTAATTAGAGTTTGTGTCTGTGCATGTGTATAAAAGGTCAATGAGTTTCTGGACTCCTGACAGACCCTTGCATCCTTCATCCAGTGCTTCACTGACCTTTCTAGATTCTGAGTCATGGGGAAAGCAAAAGACTTGTCAAAGGATCTGCGGGAAAAGGTAGTTGAACTGTATAAAACAGGAAAGGGATATAAAAAGATATCAAAGGAATTGAGAATGCCAATCAGCAGTGTTCAAACTCTAATAAAGAAGTGGAAAATGAGGGGTTCTGTTGAAACCAAACCATGGTCAGGTAGACCAGCTAAAATTTCAGCCAGAATTGCCAGGAATTTTTTTTGGGATGCAAAAAAAAAATCCCACAAATAACAGGTGAAATACAGGACTCTCTGAAAACATGTGGTGTGGCTGTTTCAAGATGCACAATAAGAAGGCACTTGAAGAAAGATGGGCTGCATAGTCAAGCCACCAGAAGAAAGTCATTACCATGGGTGTCCATTCCATAGGGCCAGGGGGGGCAATTGACCCCCCCCAGAAGATCAAGAAGGTGAAGAGTTAACACTCTTCTGCGACTGAAGCAGTGACAGCGCCGCGGTGACAGGCAGGTTAGAACAGGGAGAGAGAGAGGTGAGCTGCTGGTTGTGGCGTTGCAAGGGGGGGCTGGGGGTGACACCACTGCACCTGACCAACCATCCCCTTCTCGAGCGGCCGCGGGCTGTCTGAGCGGTTCTGGGCAGGATGTCACACAGGCACAGCGAGCAGAGTGAAGCGCTCAGTGAGTGCCAAACGCGTTGTCAAGGCAACACCCCCCCCCCTTCCCCCCTATCTATTTTAGACTTTACTTTTATATTTGGTCCATGAGGATTTTATGCTACATTTGTTTTCGCTTATTTCTACCGGAGCATATGAAGGCTTTAAGATTTGGCGGTTTATTCCACCTTTTCCACTAGAGTGCAGCAGCACACCTCTGTGCCAACTTCAGACCTACAGCACTGTTGATTCACATCGCTGCTGATCCCCTCGGACGGCAGCTGGCGTCGCAGACGTGTGACGTCACCCACACAGAGGAATTGTGTGGTCCTCTCCCGGTTTCAGCCGTGCTATGGCTCAAGCCAGCGCTGTCTGCGTTTGAGGACTTTTTCTTTCCATCTTCCTCCCCGAGAGCCACAAGCGATACTACTAGTCCCAGGTACCGTGATTCTCATTTGAGGAACCGGTCACCTTCCTCTTCACCGCTGATAGCATACAGCCAGCCCCAAGATACTGTTTGTTTCTCTTCCATCTGTGAAGCTGCTCTCTGGGTGCTGGAAACTTTAACTTTTTGTGCTCTATGGTAGCCAATTGCTGACTGTACATTGTTGAACATTTCTACATGTACCTCATTTATACACATGGACTATGAATATTATTTTAAATATATTTCTATGTTTGAATTGGATCCACCAATAAATGGACTTATTGACTACACTTTTTTTGCACATAGTGAATGTTTTGAGAGCCATGAGTGCTGATTTTAGTGTTTTCTTATGTTTTGGGGATGTGTGAGCCAAAAAGGCACAGGAAATTTGGTCAAAATTGATGGTAAGATCAATGCAGTATGTTATCAAAAAATACTGGAGGAACATTTGCATTCATCAGCCAGGGAGCTGCGCATGGCCAAGCACAAGGCCAAGTGGACCTGTCATTGGCTACAGCAGAATAGAGTGAAGGGTTTGGAGTGGCCATCTCAGTCTCCTGACCTCAATATCATTGAGCCCCTCTGGGGAGATCTCAAATGTGCAGTTCATGCGAGACAGCACAAGAATTTCCAGGAACTGGAGGCTTTTTGCCAAGAGGAACGGGCAGCTTTACCATCTGAGAAGATAAAGAGCCTCATCCACAAATACCACAAAAGATTTCAAGCTGTCATTGATCTTAAAGGGGGGAATCCACTGTATTAAGAACTGGGGTATGTAAACTTTTGATCAGGGTCTTTTGGGTCGTTTCTGTTGCCATTGTGATTTTAAAAAGAATAAACACAGTTGATTGATAATAAATGGCTTAAGTGAAAGACGTGTCTGTGTGTTAGTTTTCATATTTTCACAAAAATTGGCAATAAATCATAAATTCTGGCAGGGTATGTAAACTTATGAGCACAACTGTATAGCATTCGACTTTAACCACTTAAGGACCAGGCCTATTTTTGACACCTGTTTACAAATTAAAATATTTTCTTTGTTTGAAAATTTAGAACCCCAAAACGTGTGTGTGATATATAATCTATTCTATATTGTGTGTGTGTGTGTGTGTATATGTGTGTGTGTGTGTATGTGTATATGTATATATATATAATATATATATATATATATCTCTATCATTTTCACTTCCCCGCCCCTTACATCACTCTCCCCACCCCCTCCTATAGGAGTCCCCTGCGAAAGTCCCCGGCTTACACTGAGATCGCCCGTTACAAGGGGGTTTCCCCGGTTAGGGTCCCACCCCTTACACCAGGGCTTCCCAGGCAGTGTAAATATCTTACACAGGGGTTTCCTGGTCAGGGTCCCCCTAACACAGGGGGAGTTCTTCACACATTACACTGGGGTTTCACCCTTTCACTGGGGTCCCCCCCCCCTACATGGGGGTTTCTCAGGTCAGGGTTCCCCCCTTACACGGGTGTTTCTCCGGTCAGGGTTCCCCCCTTACACGGGGGTTTCTCAGGGTCCCCCCCCCCCTTACACAGTGAGGATTTGTGGGTTTGAGGATCCATCACTGACCCTAGCTGTGGGCTGCATAAAATCTTGTAGTGGGCTGGATATGACCCACTCGCCGTAGTTTGGAGATCTCTGCTTTAAAAGATAGGAGAGATTAGTTCCGCTTTAAGTCTGAGGCTCTTTGGTGAGTGGGCCTCCTCATTAGAGTTTCCAGGTCCGCACATCCATTATATCTATTACAAGGGGGTCCTGAGTTTTATTATGTTGAAAATATTAATATGGAGATACCCTGTAACAGTAGGTGTTAGATGAGAACAGTGTTGGGAACCTATATGCTGGAATCCCCAATAGAGAAATGAAGCCAGTTGGTAACTGGGACCAGCAGAATCCAGTTAAAAATTGAAATATCACTTTTTATTGGACAAACCTTTTTAATGGATGATAAATCTGCATATTTGAAAAGCCGCAGCGAGAGCCTTTTGCTGATTTCATGGTGATGTTTGTATTTCAGTCAAGGTCTTGCTGATAACACGGTTGTCGCAAAGGTGAATAAAGTGGTTTGGGACCTCGATCGCCCTCTGGAAGAGGACTGCACATTGGAACTGCTGAAATTTGACGATGAAGAGGCCCAGGCGGTAAATATTTATTGATTTCTGCTAAATGATTAGGCAAATTGTTTCTGGTACATAAAAATATTGCTAAACTCCTAGGGAGAGCGCCAAGAAAATCAGAAGTTTGGTCATATATGCTGCCGATTATGCGGCCGATATATGATGCCGATTTTTGCGTCCGATATTTTAGGCCGTTTTTTTTTTTTTTGGGGTGGCACTGGCTCGTGGCACTGGATGGCACTAGCAGAATTGGCAGGTGGCACGTATTGGCACTGGCATGTGGCACTGATTGGCAGGTGGCACTAACAGGTGACACTGGTTGGCACTGACTGGCAGGTGGCACTGGATGGCAATAGTTAGCACTGGCAGATGGCACTGGTTGGCATTGGCAGGTGGCACTGATGGCTTTAGTTGGCACTGGTAGGTGGCACTGGATGGAAGGTGGCACAAATTAGCACTGGATGGTGGCACTGGTATTGGCACTGGATGGTGGCACTGGTATTTGCAGATGGCACTGGATGGAAAGTGGCACTAATTGGCACTGGATGGTGGCACTGGCAGATGGCACTGGATGGCAAGTGGCACTAATTGGCACTGGCAGGTGACACTGGTGCAAAAAAATAGTGTCAGACCTCCTCCTTCCTCCAGTATAGACACCCCCCCTGCCCCACATAGTACAGACACCAGAGAGCGGTGTGTCCCACAAGCGCGGGCCCCTCCTCTGTGGGTGTAAACGGAGAGGAGGGCTGCCGCGCTGGGTGTACAAAGATGGCCGCGGCTCCGGAGCTAGGCCGAAGCTGCGGCCTTTCCTGATGCTGTGACCGCGGCGGCAATCCCCGGAGCCGTGGCACAGCTAGCGGCCATGTAAAATATCAGCCTAATTGGGAGAAAATTTGGAGATTTCTCCAAAACGGCCAAATATCGGCCGATATATCGGCCTGCCTATATATCGGTCGACCTCCTAGTTTTTAGTTTTTCGTCACTTGTCGCTGGTGAAAATTATGATGAACATCTACGAAATTTCCACTGCCTGAACACCTATGAAATTAGTATATGCGTCTGTACAGCCGCTGTGTCCCCACAGACTTTCAGTACATGCTGTCTATACATTGCACCAGGGAGAGGCCAAGTTATGGAGTACAGGCCCCAGCGCCTGAGTAAATAATGCCTAAATAACCCCTCTAGTTACATTGTTGCATAATTCTTTTCATATAATAATAATAATAATAATCTTTCTTTGGGCAGGTATACTGGCATTCCAGCGCACACATTATGGGAGAAGCTATGGAGCGGGTGTATGGTGGATGCTTATGCTATGGCCCTCCTATTGAAAGTGGATTTTATTATGACATGTTTCTGGATGAAGGGTAAGAGCTCTCTTATATTTTTTCTATGTACCTCAGGAGGAAAGAACCCGTTTACTCCGTGAATTGGCCATCTATGGTTAGCATTTGTCTGCATAGCATATTACACCCTCCTTTGCCTGCCTATAGGATTTAGCAATGTTTTCGGCATTTGCATTGACCACTTTCCTACCGCGCCAATTCTGACATTTCTGTCATACATATACAAATCTGCAGTTTTTTTTTTTTTTTTTTGCTAGAAAATTACATAGAACCCCCAAATACTGCATATACTCAAAAATAAGCCGACCTGAATATAAGCCGAGGCACCTAATTTTAACACAAAAGACTGGGAAAATGTATTGGCTCGAGTATAAGCCTAGGGTGTGCCTAACTGTGCCTCACTGTGTCCATGTGCATGCCTCACTGTGCCCATGCCTCATTGTGCCCATGACTAGACTTACTTTTAACATAGGAGTATATAGAAGGGGTGACCGACTTTGAAAAATCGGTGCTCCCCAGCCGTAAGTCCCCCAGACAGCAAAGTAGAGAGAAAAATTACCGCTCAGTAGTCTTCAAGGAACCTCCTCGCTGAAACCAAACCATGGGTGCTGGCAATGCAATGGTGATGCAAAAACTTGGACAGCCGCACTCCAAAAATGTTCTTTTAATTAAAATCGATCACAAAAATAAACATGCCACAGCAAGGAACAACATCCGTGTCTCTCACTGTGTCCCAGTAACCAGACATCGCCGGTCACAACCTTACTTGGCTCCCTGACTATTCAGAAGAGCCCGGTGAAAGTAGCAGTGGAAGGGAGATGCACCCCCTTCCGCCGCCTGTAAAAGTAATCCATCGGCTGTCTGATTGGTATGAGCTGCAGGCACCCAGAAGGTGATTGCACATTCCTGCAGCAGCTTTCAGCCCCTCCTGCTTTGCCCAATTGTAGAGCCATTCTGACAGACAATGCTCCAACAATTCTAAAGTTTGCCTGCTTCTTCTTGCCTCCTGCACACTCCTATTGGCCAGTGAGGTAGCCCATGGTGGCAGACGGGCAATAGGAATGTGGGTACCCTGACTACCTGGAAACATCAGAGCTTTGCCTGCCAGAACTGCCTAGCACTCTGATGAAGCCAGGGGGGTACTGAAAGCTGCCGCAGGGATGTGCAGTCATCTCTGTACATCTTGAATTGATACCAGCAAGCAGTTTTTTTATTTTCTTAAATCCCATCTCCAGGGAAAGTAAAAATCCTCTCTTGCAGTGGTGCTGTCCACACTCTTGTAGGGACTAATTACCCAGTCCTGTGCTTCCCCGGCAGCCATAAGTTCTGACTGTGGACTGTCCCATGGCGTCCTCACATTCACTGCAGGACTATGGGCTTGATGATGTCTGAGGATGTGTGACAGCTGAGGCATAGGGAAGAATAGGGTGCAGCAGGGTTTGACAAATTTGCTTGGAATCTAGGAGCCAGCTAAAAAAGTTAGGAGCCAGAAAACGCACCCCGTCCCGCCGAGCTCTCACGTAGAAGTGAACACATACGTGAGTAGCGCCCGCATATGTAAACGGTATTCAAACCACACAAGTAAGGTATCGCCGTGATCATTGGAGCGAGAGCAATAATTCTAGCTCTAGACCTCCTCTGTAACTCAAAACATGCAACAGGTAGAATTTTTAAAGGGTAAAAGTTTGTCGGCATTCCACGAGCGGACGCAATTTTGAAGCGTGAGATGTTGGGTATCAATTTACTCGGTGTAACATTATCTTTCACAATATAAAAAAAAAATGGGATAACTTTACTGTTGTCTTATTTTTTTAATTAAAAAAAGTGTATTTTTCCCCAAAAAAGTGCGCTTGTAAGACCGCTGCGCAAATACGGCATGACAGAAAGTATTGCAGCGATCGCCATTTTATTCTCTAGGGTGTTAGAAAAAAAAAAAAAGTTTGGGGGTTCTAATTAGAGGGAAGGATATGGCAGTGAAAACAGTGAAAAATTACACATTAGAACTGGTGTTTTACTTGTAATGCCAATGGCACAGAAGGAAGCTTGGCACTTCACAAGGCCGCAATGCCGCGGCCTCAATTACCGGCCATCGCGGGCCCCGGGAAAAGGCGCGGCCTCAATTACCGGAGGGCACAGGTGCCAGGTCACAATTTGCGACCTGGCACCGGGATTGTGTCGAGCACTGGGGTGCAGGGACTAGCTTTGCAGCCTGAAGGGAACCTACAGGAGATTGGGTAAGTAAAATGTGTAATGCACCCTCGACCAAAGCAAGCACTTAAAGGAGAAAAACAGCCAAAGCGTGTTTGGCTGTGCCTCTGTGGATAGCGGCTTGCTATGGTGGGCACTTGGGCGGGGAGGAGCCAGAAGCGCCGACCAGGGACCCAAGAAGAGGAGGATCAGGGCTTCTCTGTGCAAAACCATCACACAGGGCAGGTATATATATAGCGCCATTATATATATATATAGCCAGATTCAGGTAGAGTTACTCCGGAGTATCAGTGATTCGGGCCCGACGCAGTGAGTTACCGTAAGAGATACGCGGCGTAAAGATAAAGCAGCCCCCTAGTGGAGTATCCTATGTTAAGTATGGCCGTCGTCATCGCGTCGAAAAAAAAAAAATTGGAGTTGTTTGCGTAAAACGTCCGTGAATGGGGATTGACGTCATTGACGTTCACTGACAGAATTTGGAGCATGCGCACTGACAGTCGCCGCATGCGCAGTACGTTCGACGCGGGATCGCGCCTAGTTATAATAATACACGCCCCCTACCCGCCCAATTTGAATTCCGCCGGCTCATTTTCGCTACGCCGCCGCAACTTTAGGAGCAAGTGCTTTGTGAATACAGTACTTGCTCCTAAAGTTTCGGCGGAGTAACGTAAATGAGAAAAGTTACTCCAAAATAAAGATTCGCCCATCTACCTGAATCTGGCCCATATTTTTTATTTATTTTTATCGCGGTTTACAATCACTTTAAGGATGCAAAATCTTCTTCCTGATGGTCAATCTCTTCCTATCTATATGTAGTTGTATACACCTTCTGTTTAACAACTTGTCCTGTGTTTCTATCAGAGGGGTTTCCAGCAACGACTTCACCAGCTTGGAAAATCTGTGTAAAAAGATTATGAAGGAGAAGCAGCAGTTTGAGAGGTTGGAGGTCTCCAAAGAAACTCTTCTAGAGATGTTTAAGGTAATACTGGAGCTCTAAGGGAAATTGTGTATCATTAAAGTGTTTCTAAAGGAAAGATTAAGGAAAAAGAAATGCCAAACATGTCATACTTGCCTGCTCTGTGTAATGGTTTTGGGTCCCCCACCAGCGGTCCTTGCCTGCCCCCTCCCCCCAACAAGGGCCCCCATAGCAAGCCTCTTCCTACGGGGGAACTCAAGCATGCCCTGTTTTTTTGTTGTTTTTTTATCGCACAGGGAGCACGGCTCAGCCGTATCCCTCTCCCCCCGCTCTCTCCTCATTGGCTCACTGGATGTGATTGATATCTGCAGGAGCCAATGGCTTCCGCCGCTGTGAAAGCCAATGAGGAGAGAGAGAGACCTTGGAGATCCGCTGCTCTCGTGCACATCACTGGATAGAGATGGGGCTTAGGTAAGTATAAGGGAGCTGCAGCACCCCTATTGCCACACAGGTTGGCGCAGATTTTTTCCTATTATATTCAAGTATAAGGGGGGCCGGGGGGTTTCTAGTCTTCACTCTATCCAACACAAAAGAAACAGTTTGTCCTTTAGTTATACTTTAAAGCAGGTGGTGGGGAGGCAGTACATGCCTCCTTACTGCCTATGAAATGCTCTCTAAAGGAGCGATCTGAATGTGGATCACTCTTCAGAGAGTAACACTAAAGCCTGTTATACACGTAGCAAAAGTTAGCTGGTTCAGAAGGAAATGGGCATCTGTTGGTACATGTGTACTGCTGTCTGTTCAACAGAAACCGGTCTAATGGTCATGCTGGAAAACCAGCATTCGATCAGTGCTTGCAATCAATGGGTGCCAGCATTGATCAGTGAATTCTGGTGGGGGGCGAGTCCCTCTGTCAGAATACAATAGGACAGCGGGAGAGATCCCCCCCCCCCCCCCCCCCCACATCACACATCAGTGTGTTTGATGCATGAATCTGTCCAGTTTTATTTTTTAGCAACGATGTGTGATGACGGGTTCAAAAACGCAATGTGCTTTCCCAGATTTATTCTGGGAAGGTAGAAGAATGTGATTCTCTGCAGGCCTCTGATTCAGTAATATGGAAAGAATTTAAGGGATTTGTGCTAAAAAGTAACTGCATCCTGTTCAGGATATAGATGAGTAAGATGGACTGCTTGGTATGGATTACATAAGGCAGTTCTGTGGATTTTAACCACTAGGCAGCTAAAGGACCCGGCCAGGTTTTGCGATTCGGCACTGCGGCGCTTTAACAGACAATTGCGCGGTCGTGCGACGTGGCTCCCAAACAAAATTGGCATCCTTTTTTTTTTTCCCCACAAATAAAGCTTTATTTTGGTGGTATTTGATCATCTCTGCGGTTTTTATTCTTCTACCTATTTTTGGTAAAAAAAAAATCGCATTTATCGGTTGGTTTGCGCAAAATTTATAGTGTTTACAAAATAGGGGATAGTTTTATTGCATTTTTTTTTTTTTTTTTTTTTACTACTAATGGCGGAGATCAGCGATTTTTTTTTTTTTTTTTTTTTTTTTTGGTGACTGAGACATTATGGCGGACACATCGGACAATTTTGACACATTTTTGGGACAATTGTCATTTTCACAGCAAAAAATGCATTTAAATTGCATTGTTTATTGAGAAAATGACAATTGCAGTTTGGGAGTTAACCACAAGGGGGCGCTATGTGTGACCTAATGTGTGTTTACAACTGTAGGGGGGTGTGGCTGTAGGTGTGACGTCATCGATTGTGTATCCCTATAAAAGGGATCACGCGATCGATGACGCCGCCACAGTTAAAAACGAGGAAGCCGTGTTTACACACAGCTCTCCCAGTACTTCAGCTCCGGGGACCGATCGCTGCACTCCAGCAGCGATCAGGTCCGCGGTTCCAGTCACGGAGCTTGGGACCGGGTCGCGGGTGCACACCCGCGACCCATGGCTGGGCACTAGCACAGGACGTACCTGTACATGCCCAGCCGTGCCATTCTGCCGATGTAAATGTGCAGGAGGCGGTCCTTAAGTGGTTAAAGGGTGCCGTAACATTGTGAACAAACCATGTAATGGAGATCTGATACTTAAAGTCCTAAGTATTGAACAGAAATTACATTTATAATGAGGGGAGCAAGAAGGAAAAAAATCCCGGAAAGATACCTTCTGATAAGAAAAGAGGACCCAGCAGATGGGAATGCTGAGGGGACCAGCGAGGACAGAGAAATAATTTGCACAGCCCCTCCACATCCTACAATGGGAAATAAACCCGCTACTCTACTAATTTAACTATAGACAATTTAGGATTTACACATTCATTATAGGAAGTGAACTTGTATTGTATCCCTTATGGAGGAACTACACTGCATCTGAGCACCACAAACGCCATTTAATTCATTTTTAATGTTTATAACAAACCCCCCCCATCCATCCAGGTCTCCATGCTTTTAATCACTTTGAAATACACACCCCTAGCATTTCTAGTCGTGGCCATGTTGAGTAGCGGCAGATGATTTCATGTAGAATTTACCTGGAATCCATCTGCTCTTGGCTCAGGCATGCAGGCGAGAGGGTGTGCTTAGCTGAGAAAACTCCTCCCCATTAAGCTTCGTACACACGATCGGATATCTGATGGAATCTAATCCGATGGATTTTTTTTTGCATATCCGATGAAGCTGACTTTCATCAGTCTTGCCTACACACCATCGGTCAAAAATCCGACCGTGCCAAATCGCAGTGATGTAAAACACAACGACGTGCTGAGAAAAATGAAGTTCAATGCTTCCGAGCATGCGTCAACTTGATTCTGAGCATGCAAGGATTTTTGACCGATGGACTTCCACACAGACGATCGTTTTTTTTTTTATCCATAGGAAAAAATTAAGACATGTTCTATTTTTTTTTTTCACCAATGGGAAGACAAACCGATGGGGCCCACGGTTCGTCCGATGAAAACGGTCCATCGGTTTGTTTTCATTGGACAATCCGATCGTGTGTACAGGGCTTTAGACTCCTGTAATGTATGACATTGTTTGCCTAGGCATGGAAAGTGAAAAAAGTGTTTAAAGCAATATACTCTCCTATGTATTTCTTAATGCTGGCAGCAGGAGGATTACAAATAGTCAATGTTAATTGAGAGAGTGAAGTTCCACTTTAAGGCAGCCATACATGAAATAGAAATTTCTCCGGTCCCTGCTGAACCAGGGAAATTTTGATTCATGTATGGGCAGGTTGGTTGTACGGAATTTAATTTACTGATCGACTTGTGTCCAACCAGCCTGTTGGGTTTTTCCTAAATGATCAGTGCCACGGCTATAGCCGACAACACTAATCACTGTGTTCTGATGGTGAGGAAGGCTCTCTGGGCTCCTCAGTTCACCAGGGAGGAATTCGATAGATTTTGTCTACTTTCATGATTTTTTTTTTTTTATATATATATATTTATTTTTTTCTTTGCTCTTTCAGTACAACAAGTTCAAGTGCAGAATCTTAAATGAGAAAGTGGACACTCCAACCACCACAGTATACAGGTATGCAGTTTTTGACTTTGTTGATCTTGTTAGTTGAGCCTTCTTTAACCGCTTCCATACCTGGCATTTTCACCCCCTTCCTGCCCAGACCAATTTTTAGTTTTCAGCCCTGTTGCACTTTGAATGACCGTTACGCGGTCATGCAACACTGTACCCAAATTAAATCTTTGTTTTTTTTCCCTCCACAAATAGAGCTTTCTATTGGTGGTATTTGATCACCTCTGTGGTTTTTATTTTTTGTGCTATAAACAAAAGAAGAGCAAATTTTAAAGAAGAAAAAACACAATATTTTTTACTTTTTGATTTAATAAATATCACAATTAAAAAAAAAAAAAAAAAAAAAATTTCCCTCAGTTTAGACCGCTGCGTATTCTTCTACATATGTTTGGTAAAAAAAATATCCGCATAAGCGTATATTGATTGGTTTTTGCAAAAGTTATAGGGCCAGATTCTTAAAAAAACGCGTATTTCCCGCGTAGCGTATCCGGTTTACGCTGCGCCTACGCAGTTTTTACGGGCAAGTGCTGTATTCTCAAAGCACTTGCTCCTTAGGCCGCGTAATTCAAATAGGGAAGGAGGGGGGCGTGCTGTATTTAAATTAAGCGTGCCCCCGTGCCGAACGAACTTTGCATGCGCCGGCCTTAAACATAGGCCACTGCGCATGCTCCGTTGTACACCGCAAATACAGCGATTACGACGGCAACGTAATTAGCGTAAAGGCCTATTCGCGACGAGTTACGTAAACGACGTAAAAACCCGATGCTGTCCCGACGTCCATACTTAACATGGCGTGCGTAAAGTTGATCCACCTTATAGCAGGGGGTAACCTTACGCGTACGCAAACTACGTCGACGGCGCACAACTTCGTTGGGGAATCGGCGTATCACGCTAATTTGCATATTCTACGCAGAAATCGACGGGAACGCCACCTAGCGGCCGGCGTAGTATTGCACTTAGGATCCGACGGTGTAAGTGCCTTACGCCAGTAGGATCCTAGCGTAATTCCGGCGTATCTTGTTTTGTGAATACAAAACAATGATACGCCGGCGGGATATTCTAATTACGCCGGTGTATCTGTAGATACACCGCGTAATTCTTTTGAGAATCTGGCCCATAGAGTCTACAGAATAGAGGATAGATTTATAGCTTTTTTTTTTTTTTTATTGTGACTGTGACATTGCGGCGGACACTTTTGACACGTTTTTGGGACCATTCACATTTATTCAGCGATTAGTGCTATAAAACTGCACTGATTACTGTGTAAATGTGACTGGCAGGGAAGGGGTTAAGACTAGGGGGGCGCTGAAGGGGTTAATATGTTCCCTGGGAGTGATTCTTGCTGCAGGGGGAGGGGACTGACTCACAAGGGCAGGAGACCGATGTGTGTTCCCCTGTACTGGGAACACACATCGGTCGCCTCACCTGACAGGACTGTGGATCTGCAATAACCCCCCCCCCCCCCACCCAATTTATTTTTTATTTTTATGCCAACACAAAGAGCAAGAGTTTTATTCTTTAACAATCATTTATATATGTACATACATCTTGTAAAAAAAAAAAAAATCCTTTTTTTTTATTTATTTTGTTCTCAGATGTGGCCCCTTAATCGATCTTTGCAGAGGACCCCATGTGAGGCATACTGGAAAGATTAAAGCTTTCAAGATACACAAGGTACCAGACATTTATAATCAGCCACAACCTTACCTACAGATTTAGTTATATAATATTCCTATTTTAACCACTTCAATACCCGGCCATAGACAATTGACGGCCTGAGATGGGATCTCCCATCCTAAGTGGCTGTCAATTGACGGCCTGGACTTTGCGGGTGGATATCTGAATGATGCCTGCAGCCAGAGGCATCAGCCAGATATCCTTGTCTTCAGCCGGCGATTCTGCACGACATAAGAACGATCGTTCTTACAGGCCGCGGGAGGGGACAACCCACCCCCCCTCCCGCCGCAATCCGGTGCTTCTCCGGGCTTACCTGTGCCTTCGGGGGCCCGGAGAACGAATCGTCCAGCGTCGGCAGGAAGCATAGAGATGACTGGTGACCAGGTGGTCACCAGTCATCTCTATGACCGTCGGAGGACCCGGGCGTGATGTGATGACATCACGCCCGGGTCTCCGTAAGTAAACAAGGCCGCGATTGCGGCTGTAAGCAACCATTCATGAGATCGGTGATTTTTTTTTTTTCACCGATCTCATGGTTTCCAGCCTGGAGGAGAGATGTAAGGTCTTATTGACCCTGCATCTCTCCTTAAAGAGGACCTGTCACACACATTTCCTATTACAAGGGATGTTTTCATTCCTTGTAATAGGAATAAACGTGGAAAAAAAAAATTGAAAAAAAGTGTAAAAATAAAGAATAAAAGATAAAAAAAAAATTAAAACGCCCCTGTCCCCAGTAGCTCGCGTGCAGAAGCGAACGCACACGTAAGTCCCGCCGACATATGTAAACGCCGTTTAACCACTTCAGGCGCGGGCCTGAATATCCAACATGCCGTCATTTGACGGCATGTCATTCTGGCGTTCCCAGCACGCGCTGTAGAGCGCGCTGCGAGGAAGCCCTGTGTTGTCCGTGTCCCTTGGACACGGCCAATCACAGATCGCGGCGAACGGCCAATCAGAGTGGCCGTTTGCGATGCGATCTGTGGGCCAATGAGAGATGATCTCTCATAGATCATCTCTCATTGCCATGTTACACAGAGACAGCGTCCTGTCTCTGGAGAGGAGGAGCCCGATCTGTGTTCCTTCTTACATAGGGACACACATCGGTCACCCCCCCCCTCCACAGTTAGAACACACCTAGCATACACATTTAACCCCTTCCTCACCCCCTAGTGTTAACCCCTTCAATGCCAGTCACATTTATACTGTAATTAGTGCATATTTATAGCACTGATTGCACTATAAATGTGAATGGTGCCAAAAATGTGTCAAAAGTGTCCGATGTGTCCGCCATAACGTCGCAGTACCAATAAAAATCGCAGATCGCCGCCATTTCTAGTAAAAAAAAAATAATAAATAATAATTCTCTCCCCTATTTTGTAAGCGCTATAACTTTTGTGCAAACCAGTCGCTTATTGCGATTTTTTTTTTTTTTTTTTTTTTTTTTTACCAAAAATATGTAGAAGAATACGTATCGCCCTAAACTGAGAAAAAAAAATGTTTTTTTTTTTTAATTGGGATATTTTATTATAGCAACAAGTAAAAAATATTGTATTTTTCTTCAAAATTGACGCTCTTTTTTGTTTATAGCGCAAAAAATAAAAATCGCACAGGCGATCAAATACCACCAAAAGAAAGCTCTACTTGTGGAGAAAAAAGGACGTAAATTTTGTTTGGGAGCCACGCCGCACGACCGCGCAATTGTCAGTTAAAGCGACGCAGTGCCGCAAGCTGAAATTTTACCTGGGCAGGAGGGGGGTGTAAGTGCCCAGTATGCAAGTGGTTAAACCACATAAGTGAGGTATCGCCGCGTGCGTTAGAGTGCCAGCAATGAATCTAGCACTAGATCTCCTCTGTAAATCTAAACTGGTAACCTGTAAAAAATAAATAAAGCGTTGCCTATGGAGATTTTTAAGTATCGAAGTTTGGCGCCATTCCATGAATGTGCGCATAATTAAAGCGTGACATGTTGGGTATCTATTTACTCGGTGTAACATAATCTTTCACATAATACAAAAAAATGGGGCTAACTTTACTGTTTTGTTATTTTTTTAATTCATGAAACAATTTTTTTACAAAAAAAAGGCGTTTGAAAAATGATTGCGTAAATACCGTGCGAGATTAAAACGTTGCAATGGCCGTCGTTTTATTCCCTAGGGTGTCTGCTAAAAAAAACATATATAATGTTTGGGGGTTCTGCGTCATTTTCTTGCAAAAGAATGATGAATATTACATGTAGGAGAAAAGTGTCAGAATAGGCCCGGTATGGAGGTGGTATAAAAGCCCGGTATTGAAGTGGTTAAAGAACAACTTCAGGAGGCCATGCTGCTTAGCATAGTACTCAGAAGCCAACAGTGATGCAATAGTGGTGCCTACTACTGTGATTTTTTTGGGTTATAATACACCTGGTTGGGGGGGGGGGTATCGTGGCGTTCTGTCTATCCCTGACAGAGCTCCACGTGCTGTCAGGGAGAGAGGAGACCGATCTGTGTCCCTTGTACATAGGGACACAGCATCGGTCACCCCCCTCCCCCCACACAGTTAGAACACACCCAGGGAATACATTTAACCCCTTCCTCACCCCCTAGTGTTAACCCCTTCCCTGCCAGTCACATTTATACAGTAAATAGTGCATTTTTATAGCACTGATCGCTGTATAAAT
This sequence comes from Rana kukunoris, assembly GCA_029574335.1. Lineage (NCBI taxonomy): Eukaryota > Metazoa > Chordata > Amphibia > Anura > Ranidae > Rana > Rana kukunoris. The sequence goes on from CM056049.1 coordinate 53,718,215, forward strand.
GTGAATGGTCCCAAATTTGTGTCAAAAGTGTCCGATATGTCCACCGCAATATCGCAGGCCGCCATTACTAGTAAAAAATTTTTTTTAAATAAATCATAAATCTATTCCCTATTTTGTAGGCGCTATAACTTTTGCACAAACCAATCAAACACTTATTGCGATTTTTTTTTTTTAAACAAAAATATGTAGAAGAATACGTATCAGCCTAAACTGAGGGAATTTTTTTTTTTTTTTTAAATTGGGATATTATTATAACAAAAAGTTAAAAATATTGTGTGTTTTTTTTTTTTTGCACTTAAGCGATTGCGCATCACAGATCACGATAAATTGCCGCTGATGGCGGCCGTTTACCACGTGATCGCGCCGTCAAATGACGGCGCGATCACTTGTAAACAAACCGGCGTCATTTGATGACGTCGGTTCCTCCCTCTCCTCTCTGTACCGTTCGGAGAGAGGGGGGGGGGGGGGGAGCGGGTGGCAGCAGCAGCGCTGTGGCTGGATCTGTGACAAATGCAGTCACAGATCCAGCCATCCATCCCAGTACTCTGCAATACCCCAGTACCCTGCACAATACTCTGCAATACCCCAGTACCCTGCACAATACTCTGCAATACCCCAGTACCCTGCGCAATGCTCTGCAATACCCCAGTACCCTGCGCAATGCTCTGCAATACCCCAGTACCCTGCACAATACTCTGCAATACCCCAGTACTCTGCAATACCCCAGTACCCTGCACAATACTCTGCAATACCCCAGTACCCTGCACAATACTCTGCAATACCCCAGTACCCTGCACAATACTCTGCAATACCCCAGTACCCTGCGCAATGCTCTGCAATACCCCAGTACCCTGCGCAATGCTCTGCAATACCCCAGTACCCTGCACAATACTCTGCAATACCCCAGTACTCTGCAATACCCCAGTACCCTGCACAATACTCTGCAATACCCCAGTACTCTGCAATACCCTGCGCAATACTCTGCAATACCCCAATACCCTGCGCAATACTCTACAATACCCCAATACTCTGCAATACCCTAATACTCTGCAATACCCTGCGTGATACTCTGCAATACCCCAATACTCTGCAATAGTAGTAAAAGCGTATCATGCCGCGCACCATTTTTCATGACGTGAAAAATTAAAAAAATGTAAATGGTCATTAAAAACGATCAATTGTAGGCTCCAGAGCATTTTTCTCTACGTGAAAAATAGGCATTGGAAATTTAGAACTAGCTCCAAATACTCTGCAATACCCATTTTTTAAAGCACCCCTGTCCCCGTGTGCTCGCATGCAGAAGCGAACGCATACGTAAGTCCCGCCCACATATGAAAACGGTGTTCAGGCTACACATGTGAGGTATCTCTGCGAACGTTAGACCGAGAGCAATCATTTTGGCCCTAGACCTCCTCCGTAACTAAAAACATGTAACCAATTAAAGTAATTAAAGCGTCGCCTATGGGGATTTTTAAGTAGCGAAGTTTGGCGCCATTCCATGAGTGTTCGCAATTTTGAAATGTGACATGTTGGGTATCTATTTACTCAGCGTAACTTCATCTTTCACATTATGAAAAAAAATTGGGCTAACTTTACTGTTTTTTTTTTTTAAGCACAAAACTGTTTTTTTTTTAAAACACGCGTTCAAAAAATGTCAGCGAAAATACCATGCAAGATAAAAAGTTGTAACGGCCGCCATTGTATTCTCTAGGGTCTTTGCTAAAAAAGCATATATAATGTTTTGGGGTTCTATGTAATTTTCTAGCAAATAAATGACGATTTCTACATGTAGGAGAGGAGTGTCAGAATTGGTGTGGGTGTTCCAGAATGCCTGGTGGCGTTCCCTGCATGTTGGGCCTCTGTATGTGGCCACGCTGTGTAAAAGTCTCACACATGGGGTATCGCTATACTCGGGAGGAATAGCAGAATGTGTTTTGGGGTGTAATTTGTGGTATGCATATGCTGTGTGTGAGAAATAACCTGCTAATATGACAGAAACAAGATTTTTTTTTTTTTTTTTTTTACAGAATTTTCAGTCGTTTTTTCTGTTATAGCGCAAAAAATTAAAAACCCAGAGGTGATCAAATACCACCAAAAGAAAGCTCTATTTGTGTGAAAAAAAGGTCAAACATTTCAAATGGGTACAATGTTGTATGACTGAGTAATTGTCATTCAAATTGTGAGAGCACCGAAAGCTGAAAATTGGTCTGGTCAGGAAGGGGGTTTAAGTGCCCAGTGGTCAAGTGGTTAAACTAAAGACCGATTTTAATAATAAAAATAAAAGTAAAAAATCAAATTTCTTCATCAATTTAGGCCAATGTGTATTCTGCTACATGTTTTTGGTTAAAAAAAATGTCCAAATAAGCTTATATTGATTTGATTGCTTTGCATGAAAGTTATAGTGTCTTCAAACTATGCTGTATATACTGGAATGTATTTATTATATACCAATAAAGGTGGCGATACGCGAGTACTAGCGGATTTTGTACTTCTTTTAACAAAGAACTACAAAATACAAAAAACAAAACGATCATACTCCCTTAGATGGCTGCCTCACCTATGAGAGCTGCATCTGTCCCCTGCTGACTCTGCACCGAGAGCTGAGCGATCAAAGACCACTGATTGCTCGAGCACTGGGCTGTGGAATAATTGGCTGGCCTGGCTCCAGCTCTCAGCCGTGCACTGTGAGGCTGAGCTGGTTGCCAGTCAGGCATGTGGAGGGGCGCTGTGCGGACATTGTCACTTTGCCCTGAATGTCCTGATTGGAAAACCTTCATACAAATTAGCACGTCATAGATTTTATAATCTTGAGTGAGATTGTTAAATTAATTTTTTTCTTTTTTTGTTGTTATAATACGTTTTTATTATCTTTGTATTGTTTGTAGAACTCCTCCACTTACTGGGAAGGGAAGGCTGATATGGAAACCCTGCAGAGAATTTATGGAATTTCATTCCCTGACCCAAAAATGCTGAAAGAATGGGAGAAGTTCCAGGAGGAGGCCAAGAACCGAGACCACCGGAAGATTGGCAGGGTAAGTTCTGATGGGGAAAGTCGGGTGTAGGGTATGAGAAGACTTATCTGGTGCTTCTAGTGTTCCTTTCCCGGCTCTGTGATGAAAGCGGAGTGTTCAAACTGAGGAAGAAACACATGAAGCTGAGTTGAGCTTGATTGGGGTGCTTCTTTTATAAAAGCTGGTTCAGGTTTGGTAAGGCAATAGGTGTAATGTTGGGCAAAATCAGCCATTACAGTAGAACCCAGCCGACTTTCAGCCCGTGTGTACAGCTGCTTGTCCGAAAGAAGCCAATCTCACGTCCAGCCTCTGTTGAATGACCATGCTAGAAAACCAGCAGCCAATCGGCATCTGATCAGTGCTTGCAGCAGTAGCGGCAGGTGCTCAACATTTTTGGGGGGCGCAAACAAACTGAAAAAAAAAAAGCCATCAATTGCAGCCACTGTGCCCTATCAATTGCTGCCCCTGTGCCCTATCAATTGCTGCCCCTGTGCCCTATCAATTGCTGCCCCTGTGCCCTATCAATTGCTGCCCCTGTGCCCTATCAATTGCTGCCCCTGTGCCCCATCAATTGCTGCCCCTGTGCCCCATCAATTGCTGCCCCTGTGCCCCATCAATTGCTGCCCCTGTGCCCCATCAATTGCTGCCCCTGTGCCCCATCAATTGCTGCCCCTGTGCCCCATCAATTGCTGCCCCTGTGCCCCATCAATTGCTGGCGCCCCTGTGCCCCATCAATTGCTGGCGCCCCTGTGCCCCATCAATTGCTGGCGCCCCTGTGCCCCATCAATTGCTGGCGCCCCTGTGCCCCATCAATTGCTGGCGCCCCTGTGCCCCATCAATTGCTGGCGCCCCTGTGCCCCATCAATTGCTGGCGCCCCTGTGCCCCATCAATTGGTGCCCCATCAATTGGCGCTAATGTGCCCCATCAATTGGTGCCCCATCAATTGGCGCTAATGTGCCCCATCAATTGGTGCCCCATCAATTGGCGCTAATGTGCCCCATCAATTGGTGCCCCATCAATTGGCGCTAATGTGCCCCATCAATTGGCGCTAATGTGCCCCATCAATTGGCGCTAATGTGCCCCATCAATTGGCGCTAATGTGCCCCATCAATTGGCGCTAATGTGCCCCATCAATTGCCGCTCCGGGTTCTCAATGTCTTCTCCCATCCTCTGCTATGATTGGACGCCTGATAGGCATCCAATCACAGCGCCTGTCGCTTCAGCCAATCGGGTGACAGGTAACCAGACCCGAGCACCTAATTGACTGAGAGGCGAGTCAGAGTTATGGAAGGGATTTATTTGCTTTCCTTACACAACACTAGGTAAACAGCGAACGCACAGCATTGCGCCCACTGTTTATCATTTTGGAAGCCTATTGGAGCCTATGGCTCTAATCAGGACGCCTATTGGAGCCAACGGCTCTAATCAGGCGCTTCCAAAAAACACCCCCGCCGCTGTAATTCAGGTGCCCCGAAGCCTGACAAGGGGCAGGACACCTGAATTGGGGCAGCAGCGGTGACCATAGATTAGGGGTGTCAAACTCAATTTCATTGTGGGCCGCTTCAGCATTATGATTGCCTTTAAAAGGGCCGGTTGTATACCCTTTACATTAGATCATAAATGGAAGTGAGAATGTATGGACAGCCGCACTCCGATAAATGAAAAAAACAATAAAAGCTTTTAATCCAGTAAAAAAAACACTGCACAAACAGAAAAACAGCAAACGGTGGGATGATATAGCTGACGCGTTTCACATTGTTGTACAATGCTTAGTCATTTATGCTTCGTGCGTTGCCTGCACCCATTGGATTTTTCTGAGTCCACACTCGCCACCGAGGTGCACTCATCTGGAGCGGCGGTCTCTTTTTCTCCCCCTTTTACATTAGATGTCAAGAGCCACCCCACCATCAGAAGTCGAGTCCCCCACTCTCCCTTACATCACAGTGCACCCCTTTCCTTATGCTACTGCTGGGAAGAAGCTGAATGCATTGCTTGAAAGCAGAAAGTAAGGGTCTGGAGTAGGAATGGAGGAGGGCTGGAGCTCTCCTGCAGCTGCAGGAGAGGTGCGAGGGCCACATGAAATGGCCTGGAGGGCCTGATTCAGCCTGTGAGCCTTGTGTTTGACACCTGTGCCATAGATGGATTCATGCACTGCATCTATGGTGATAGACAGGTGCAGGAGCGAGGGGGCGGCGCTCCAGCGCCCTTTATGGACGCACAGCCAATGGCAGTGAGCACTGACTGGTGTGTTCTGGCTGGCAGGGGGGTCAGTCACCTCATCAGAACACAATAACACAGTGGGGGAGATCGTTGTACTAACAGGTAGACGGGCATCCAGGTTCTCTGGGTTACAATGAAAATGCATTCTCAGTTGCAGACACTCCTGAATTGCTGCTCTGCTTAGAACTTACACTTGTGTTTCCTTGAATACAGGACCAGGAGCTGTTTTTCTTTCATGAGCTGAGTCCCGGAAGTTGTTTCTTCCTCCCCAAGGGAGCGTTCATCTATAACCAGCTGATTAACTTCATCAGGGTGAGTACTTGAAGGGCATTCATCACCTCTGCCCATTGGCATAAACATTGTATATTAATTCTGCGTTTACAAGACCATATTATCGTATTTGCCGTCGTATAAGGTGGCTGGGCATATAAGATGCCCCCCTAATTTTCAATTTAAAACTGGTACTCCCCATATAAGACGACCCTCATGCCAGATGGATATCAGCCCACCGGGTGCTCTGTATGTATTCAGTGCCGGGTATATGCGCCTCCTTGCAAGATTCCTCATGCAGACTTGTGGTACAGAAGAAGACTGGGGGGTGTTGGTGCCTGACTTTGTCTGTTGGTTTTTATATGGGTGAAGAGGCCGCGAGGTGGATGTCAGCCCGCCGGGTGCTCGATAACACTGTGTACAAACAGTATGCACCGCTCAGCCAATCCCGGGGGCTGATGCTCTCCCTTGATGAATACAGAGCCAATGTTTGTGAATGTTTTACAAGGATTTCAGATGGGTAGATATTTTTATACATGTCCTGATCTGCGCACTCTGCTTAATCCACTAAGCTCATCCATTTTGTCAATTCTCATCTGTTCTGATGCCACGCACACACGATCATTTTTCGGCATGAAATAAAAAACAAAGTGTTTTAAAAATGTCATTTAAAATGATTGTGTGGGCGCTTCACATCGTTTTTCAGGTTCTGAAAAACGCCAAAAAAAAAATGTAATTCTATTTTTTTAACGTTGTTTTAAACAATGTCGTTTTTCGGGTTGTATAAAATGATCGTGTGTGGGCTAAAACAACGTTTTTAAACCCGAAGCAAGTTATGAGTTGGGAGCGCTCGTTCTGGTAAAACTACCGTTCATAATGGAGTAAGCACATTCATCACACTGCAACAGACAGAAAAGCGCAAATCGTCTTTTACTAACAAGGGAATCAGCTAAAGCAGCCCAAAGGCGAATGGAACTTCCCCTTTAGAGTGCTGGTGTACGGGTTGTACGTCGCCACGCTTTGTTCATCATTTTTCAAAAACGATGGTGTGTGGGCATCTATTTTTAATGATGAAGTTGGAAAAACGTTGTTTTTTGGACATGCCGAAAAACTATCGTGTATGCGGCATGACACCTTCTTCTTCTCCTTTTTATTTTCTTCTTTTTTTTTTTTCTTCTCAAATTTTCACATGATCACATTGAAATTGTTCATATTGCTTTAGAGTAGGGATCCTCAAACTACGGCCCTCCAGCTGTTGCAGAAATACACATCCCATGAGGCATTGTAAAACTCTGACACTCAGACATGACTAGGCATTATGGGAATTGTAGTTCCTGAACAACTGGAGGGCCGTAGTTTGAGGACCCCTGCTTTAGAGTGTATGGCGTAGCATACGGTTACCATAAAGAAGAACACACATGAGCAGGCATTTAGAATCCAAGCGTGCAGCCTTCACTTATTCACCACCACTGACCACACTGGGATGGATGGGCTCTCATGCCTAGTGTGGTCAGTTTGAGATAGGAAAGCAGAGGGACTGGCAGGATCACCAGGTATTTCACACAAAGGAAGCAATACAAAGAGAAAAGGAGAATTTTTAACACACGTACATGGTACAGCAGGCACTTATCAGGAGTATGCGATGTCCGGGTAGCATTTTTCTTTAAAGTGGAAGTTCACTTCCATCACTGATTTTCACCTATAAGTAAGCCTATAATAAGGCTTACCTAGAGGTAGTGTAAATATCTCCTAGACGTGCACTATTTAGGAGGTATTTACTGTACATGCAGCCAGTGATATATCACTGGCGCATACGCTCTGAAGGAACGGCCACCCATGGTGTTCCTTCAAAGCCCTGAGTCGTAAACTGCGGCTCCCGCTTGCATGCGCAGGAGTGACGTCATCGTGGCTCCGGCCTGTTATTCTGCAGATAATAAAGGAGAAGACCTGCGCTTAGGACGGTGAAATAGGGGTATGGAAGTATGCAACTGCAGCCCCCCCTAAATATAGCTCCCCTAGGGGAGTATAAAGGAAAATGAACAAGGTGTTGGGGGTCGTGGCGCTGTTGTTGGTAAGTTGTATTATTGGGCCGGTAGTTACCCTACTAGGTAAAAATGATAGGCTGTATTAGGGCAACTATCCCTTATTGTGTGATGTAAAGGTGACCACCTTATGCAGGGTAGATCTATGTATGCAAGAGTGTTGGTGATACCCTCTAGAGACCACTAGAGGCGGTGGTGCTCCTGGTACTAAGTGTCATATTGTTATTCTGCAGAGTACTGTCTGGATCTCTCCCGTATCAACTGTATGATCATTTTTACTGTTTGAAAATACAATAAAATCGCATATATGGAGTGAATTTGCATGGTTTGTCCAAGGACACCTTGACTCACAAAAGTTGTATCTCGGGGCCTAATTTTACGTTAAACATACATAGAAGGACGTTTGGTATTTTACAATGTACAAAGGGCGATAAGCAGACATTCTATTGCAGCTAAGACTGTGACTGATTTATTAAATTATATTTTTCAAAAATGTTTAGATTAGGGGAGAGGTAAAACCTCAGTCAGTTTTGTTTTTGTCCTTGCCAACATTTCCCTTTACTTCCTGTCCTGTAGACTCGACAGGAAGTGAAAGTGAATGGATATCTTTCCAATGTGACAAATATCCTCTCTTGGCTTCCAAGGAACAATTGTCCTCATTAGATTTCCTCTCTATTCTTGATGGCAACTCAAATTGTTGGAATTACCCTCACATTCATTCCCAGTGACATTTGTGACCAGAACACTTAAAGCGGAGTTCCGCCAATTTTTTTTCTCAAGTCAGCAAATACAAATACTGCAGCTGCTGACTTTTAAAATAAGGACACACACCTGTCCAGGGCGCCCGCGATGTCGGCACTCAAAGCCTATCTATCGCTCGCGCCATCTTGGGCCTTCGGCTTTACTTCCTAGTTTCCTGCTGCGCGATCTCCCACTGGTCCCTGCTGTCTTCTTGGACCTGTGTGGGTAGGTACCCGTGGGTGGCTCTGGTATCTATGCCCAGAAGTATTGCACAGGTATCTGCTCCCCACCGAAAGGTGCCAAATATGACACCGGAGGGGGCACGGTTATGAAAAGCGGAAGTTTCATTTTTGGGTAGAACTCCACTTTAAGGAGACTGTATCATCCTAACGGGGGGTTACAGACATCAACAAAAACCTGACAGAGGGTCTAACCCCTCACCACTCTATTCAAATGAAAAAATTGCCTTTAAATTATACTGTAAAAGTAAACAACTGGGGTGCTCATACCGGCCAATCAGATTCTAGCTGTCACTTTCCTCACAAACAGCAGACAAATAAGAGTAGGAATTCTAGGGAGACGCAGGTCCATCTTTACAGCTCAGCCTTCTGTATATAGATGGTCACTTCTATGGGATAGAAGGTTTCAATGTGCTGGAGTCTGGTCTTCCCACCAGGAATGCTATCTAGGTGGGGTTTCTGCCTTTGTGTGTGTGTATAAGGGGAATATTCTATATATACTGGTCGGATGATCGTCTTCTGATCAATGATCGTCTTTTGTTTTGATCACCTACTTTTCTTGTATTATCAGGAAGAGTATAGGAAGAGGGGCTTCCAAGAGGTGGTCACCCCCAACGTGTATAACAGCAAGCTATGGCAGACATCCGGACACTGGCAACATTACAGTGAAAACATGTTCTCATTTGAAGTGGAGAAGGAAATCTTTGCACTGAAGCCCATGAACTGCCCAGGACATTGGTAAGATATGCATAGTTTCCAAGTGTAACATATATTATTGGTTATCTTGTATGTCTGCATGTAATGCAGAGCTCCCAGCTATACAAAATAAATAAAAATAAACATGATGGTTAGTAGAAAAAAATTAAAAAAGGCAGCCTTGGCTGCTATATTTACTTTTAGTCCAGAGCTGCCTGCAGTAATTCAATTCATCCACTAGATGTCACCAGTCTTCCAGGTTGCATGGAGACCAGCGTCAATTAGTGGTAGTAAAGGCTTCTTATTGACTTGTAACTACAGCTAAGCCTATAATAAAGCTCACCTGTAGGTACAGTGACTGTCTCCTGAACTTGCACTGTTTAGGAGATTTTCACACTGCATGCATCTGGTGATGTCACCAGCGCATGCGTCTCTTCAGAGTTCTGTGACGCCATCGTCAATCAGACGGCTGGAGCACTCAAACTCAAAAGGAAGACCTTGTGAAGATGGAATCGGTGACAGCGCGCCCCTGGAGGGCTTCATTCTAAGTTACGTTTTTTCATAATGTGCTAGTATGGGGTTTAAAAAATAAATAAAAGAAAGTGCGGTTTACTACCGCTTTAACCCACTTACTCTGAATTCAATGGGCCTGGCCACTGGGGATGCCCTATGATGGCAGCCTGGACTGCACTACTGTGTGAAAATGATTGTAAAGCTTTATTTATGTTTTTTTTAAATAAAATAATAAACATATTTACTTGCTCTGTGTAATGGTTTTGCATAGAGCATCCCCAATCCTCTTCTTATGGGGTTCCCTGCTGGTGTTCCTGGCTGCTCTTTGGCCAGTCCCTCTACAGAAACCTTAAGATTTGGAAGCACTTTAAAGTGGAACTTCAGTAATTTTCTTTTTTTTTTTTTTTTTTTTTTTTTTCATTTTTTTTTTTTTCATTTTTCATCTATTAAATCTTCTGCACTTTTTTAACTTTTTGGATAGCAAAACATTTTTTCTTCTGCCAATAAATACCTTATACAGCCCTATTCCTGTTTCTTGTCTGGTAAAAATCCTAGGCTAATGACATCATACACAGCTCTCTCTCTCACTCTTGTAATAGTTTGCCAGGAAGGGAGGAGGGATGAGTCCTAAGAGGGCCAATGAGAGCTGTAGAGTTGGACTTGTCCCTCTGTGTGTCTGTGTAAGTCCAGGAAGTGAACAGGCAGCAGCTTCAGCTGCCCACAGCTAGAATGGATGCAGCCAGACTCGGTGGAGGGAGAAAACGGTCTGTGTAACCGCTTGAGTGCTTCCGTCATATACCGCTTCCTATCCGTCTGGATATAGATATCAGAAATTCCAGCTGCTCTCAGGCACACAACGAGACGAGACTTGTTTGTCTGCTGAATATGGAGTATTTAAAAGAACCAAGAATACAAAATAATACAGTTTAAGGCTTCATTTCCATGGACGTTTTTACAGCCCGGAGCTGAAGAACGGGGAGAGCCGTATGTAAACACGGCTTCCCTGTGCTTCACTGTGGCGGCTGCATCGATCGAGTGATCCTTTTTATAGGGAGACTCGATCGATGACATCAGACCTACAACCACACCCCCCTACAGTTGTAAACACACACTATGTGAACCCTAAATCCTACAGCGCCCCCTGTGGTTAACTTCCAAACTTACCCAGACTAGGCGACTCATCAATATGACCTTTAATAGTAGACGTCACGACTCCTCGCTCACCTGCTATACAATACAAATTATCATAAGTGTAAACACAGGCCATCTTCACACAATAGAAGGTCAATTAGCACAGAGAACAGACAGATGGCTGGAGATGAGGGCATTGGCATGTACTTACACTGTATGTCCCAACAGTATGAATCAGTCACTCTAATATGGCATATACAGGGTCCCCAGGCATACAGCTCACAAAGAGCACCGTTCCCCCCAGATGCCAAGGCCCATGATCACAAGGCAAGAGGCTAGCTTTCTGTCCCCTCCAAAAGCCTCTGTCACATTGTGCAAAGTGTTTTTTCCACTCAATGTATGGGATGCAGTCAGACTCAGTGCAAGGTGAAAACACACGTAGGTTTACAACCCCTTTTAAGATTTAGAGATTTCCCAAACTATGTTAATAATGGTTTTTGAGCAGCTAAAACCTTATTCTTTCCATTGGTGAATGGTAGCCATTGGGTCATGATGATGAGAGATCCTCTATTCTCTGTTTTCAGTTTGATGTTTGACCACCGGCCTCGTTCCTGGAGGGAGCTACCACTGAGGATGGCAGACTTTGGAGTTCTTCACCGCAATGAACTGTCTGGTGCTCTCACAGGACTGACTAGAGTCAGGCGCTTCCAGCAAGACGATGCCCACATTTTCTGTGCCATGGAGCAGGTATGGCTTGGTTTTTGCACACTTGTTCTATGCACCCAATTTTATAGGTGCAGCTCCCCAGTACCCATATAGTTCCCATATAGGGATGCACATGGTCAGCAATGGTGGCAATCCGATACTTCTTAGTTGGTATTAAGGGAATAAATTCAGGTGGCCATACATGGCTCAAATGTTGGCTTATTCCTGCAGAATTGTATAAAAATTAAACCATGGATTTCATCACCTGGTTGATTTAAGAATTGACTGAGCCAGATGCAAAAGTGATCACTGCACCCATTAGTATTTTTGTGTGTTCATGACGCCGTGGGTTCTGCTACTGGCTGTGGAGATTCCTCCATCCATACTGTTAAAGTGATTCTAAAGCCCCGCCCCCTGCTCCCTCGTCACACCAAGGGATGACCGCATTGGGAACCAATGGCTTCTGCTGCTCTCAGCTAAGCCTGTGAGAGCGAGGAGAGAAGAGAGCCACTGCAGATGGGCACTGCGATGGATTGAGGGCTCAGATAAGTATAAAGGGGGTCTGAGGGGGCTATACTTTAACCACTTAAGACCCGGACCAAAATGCAGGTAAAGGACCTTGCCCTTTTTGCGATTCGGCACTGTGTCGTTTTAACTGACAATTGCGCGGTCGTGCGACGTGGCTCCCAAACAAAATTGGTGTCCCTTTTTCCCCACAAATAGAGCTTTCTTTTGGTGGTAGTTGGTCACCTCTGCGGTTTTTATTTTTTGCGCTACATACAAAAATAGAGCAACAATTTTGAAAAAAATTCAATATTTTTTACTTTTTGTTATAATAAATATCCCCCCAAATATATATATATTAAAAAAAAAATTTCCTCCGCTTAGGCCGATACGTATTCTTCTATCTATTTTTGGTAAAAAAAATCGCAATAAGCGTTTATCGGTTGGTTTTCGCAAAATTTATAGCGTTTACAAAATAAGGGATAGTTTTATTGCATTTTTATTAATTTTTTTTTTTTTTTACTACTAATGGCGGCCATCAGGGATTTTTTTTTCATGACTGCGACATTATGGCGAACACTTCGGACAATTTTGACACATTTTTGGGACCGCTGTCATTTTCACAGCAAAAAATGCATTTAAATTGCATTGTTTACTGTGAAAATGACAGTTGCAGTTTGGGAGTTAACCACAAGGGCGCGCTGTAGGGGTTATGTGTTCCCTGTGTGTGTTTACAACTGTAGGGGGGTGTGGCTGTAGGTGTGACATCGATCACATCCCCCTATAACAGGGATGACGCAATCGATGCTGCGGCCACAGTGAAGCACGGGGAAGCCATGTTTACACACGGCTCTCCCCGTTCTTCCGCTCCGGGGACCGATCGCCGCACTGCAGCGCCGATCGGGTCCACGAGTCCCGTGGTCCCGGAGCTTCGAACCGGGTCACGGGAGCGCGCCGCGGACACGCGCCCGTGACCCGCGGCTGGGTACTGGAACCGACGTAAATATACGTGGATGTGCCATTCTGCCGACGTATATGTGCAGGGGGCGGTACTTAAGGAGTTAACCTAAACATTTTTTTACCTTTAAAACAGAGGTCCACCCAAAAATAGAGCTTCTGCTTTTCGGAACCCTCCGGTGTCACATTTGGCACCTTTCAGGGGGAGGGAGTGCAGATACCTGTCTAAGACAGGTATTTGCACCCATTTCTGGGTATACGCGACTGCGGCAAACAGGCCTCTACCTACAGCCCCTGCTGTCTTCTGGGAAACACACTGTTCCCAGGAGAGGGCAGGGACCAGTGATGGCGTGGCGTGCTACTCGTGCATGTGCATTAGGTAATCGGGCAGCGAACGCGCAGCGCTTCACTTCCCGATTGCCTAACCGAGGATGGCGGCGGGTGCATCCTAGGGACGAGCGATTGCTCGTCCTCGGCTGACGTCATTGCGGGCGCGTTGGACAGGTAAGTGTCCATTTTTTAAAAGTCAGCAGCTGCAGTATTTGTAACTGCTGACTTTAAAAAAAAAAAAAAAAATCTGCAGAACCTCTGCTTTTAATGCATAGAATGCATTAAGGCAAAGAATGTTTAGGCTTTAGAACCACAACCACCTTAACAACTTTAGTACTGCGATATAGCCAAATTACGGCTACAGAACGGCACTATTGTTCTGGGAGGGCATCGGGCACGCTCAGTGCCGCTGTGTGCTTTGGACACAGCTGATAACAGATTAAGGTAAAGGGTCAATCACAGCAGCACTTTACCATGTGATCAGCTGTGTCCAATCACAGCTGGTCACGTTAACAGACTTGCTGGATATCGGCAGTCCTTGTGCGCTGCGTCTGTGTAAGGAAAGGAATGCCAATAACTGGCAAGCCTGTCGGCACACAGTTTACACTGATAATCAGGGCACTGAATAACAGTGCAGCCCCATCAGTGCCTCTTCAGCAGTGCCCACCAGTGAACATGAAAAATGACTTATGCAGTTCAGTTTTGGGCTCCAGTTCTCAAGAAGGATATCGGGAACTGGAGAAAGTGCAGAGAAGGGCAACCAAACTGATAAGAGGCATGGAGGAGCTCAGCTATGGGGAAAGATTAGAGGAACTGAATTTATTCACTCTTGAGAAGAGGAGAATAAGGGGGGTATGATCAACATGTACAAATATATAAGAGGTCCATATAGTGAACTTGGTGTTGAGTTATTCACTTTAAGGTCAACACTGAGGACAAGGGGGCACTCTTTACGTCTGGAGGAAAAGAGATTTCACCTCCAAATACGGAAAGGTTTCTTTACAGTAAGAGCTGTGAAAATGTGGAACAGACTCCCTCCAGAGGTGGTTCTGGCCAGCTCAGTAGATTGCTTTAAGAAGGGCCTGGATTCTTTCCTAAATGCACATAATATAACTGAGTACTAAGTTTTGTAGGTAAAGTTGGATCATGCTTTGCTGGGGTTTTTCTCCTTCCTCCTGGATCAACTGTGGGTTTAGGATTGTGTATATGGGATTGTAAGATATCATTTTTTTTATTATTATTATTTATTTTTATGGTTAAACTAGATGGACTTGTGTCTTTTATTTTTATTTTTTATAAACCTGACTAACTGGTGTTTATTTATTTTTTTACAATTTTTATTTTTTTGTCTTTTTTTTTCATTTGTTTAACCACTTAAGTACCGCCTGACACCGATATACATCGGCAGAATGGGCACAATGACGTATAGGTACGTCGCTTTTGGGTGCCCAGCTGTGGGTCGCACGCGACCCGGTCCGAAGCTCCATGACCACGCCCGCAGGACCCGATCGCCGCCGGTGTCCCGCGATCGGTCGCAGGAGCTGAAGAACGGGGAGGGGTGTGTGTAAACAAAACTTCCCCAATGTCTGTGATCGTCTGTTCCCTGATATAAGGAACAATGATCACTGGCGTCATATGTCCAGCCCTGCCCCCTACAGTTAGAAACACACATGAGGTCACACTTAACCCCTTCAGCGCCCCCTAGTGGTTAACTCCTAAACTGCAATTGTCATTTTCACAGTAATCGGTGCATTTTTATAGCACTTTTCGCTGTGAAAATGACAATGGTCCCAAAAATTGGTCAAAATTGTCCAATGTGTCCGCCATAATGTCGCAGTCACGAAAAAAAATTGCTGATCACCGCTATTAGTAGTAAAAAAAAAAAATTGATAAAAATGCCATAAAACTATCCCCTATTTTGTAAACACTATACATTTTGTGCAAACCAATCGATAAACGCTTATTGCGATTTTTTTTTTTTTTCTATTCCCAGAAATATGTAGAAGAATACTTATTGGCCTAAACTGAGAAAAAAACAAAAATGTATATCTTTTTTGGGGATATTTATTATAGCAAAAGGTAAAAAATATTGAATTTTTTTTTGCAAAATTGTCGCTTTATTTTTGTTTATAGTGCAAAAAAAAAAAAAACCCTGAGGTGATCAAATACCACCAAAAGAAAAAATTTGTGGAAAAGAAAGGACGCCAATTTTGTTTGGGAGCTACGTCGCAAGACCGCGCAATTTTAAGTTAAAGTGACGCAGTGCCAAATCACAAAAACTGTCCAGGTCCTTTACCTGCATAATGGTCCGGGTCTTAAGTGGTTAACAAAAAGGAAAGAACCTAGTGGTGATAAAATAGCTCTGTCTGTCTCTAAGGCTTGGTTCACACCTATGCAGTTGATGCATATTCCAGGTGAATTTTGAATTTTTCAATACACAATTTCAATCCATTGAAGTCTACGGCAGTCCTCAAAGCGCCCCAACAGGTCAGGTTTTCAGAATTTCCATTATTTTGCACAGGTGATTTGATCAGTTTCACTGCCTTAGTAATCACCACAGCCATTTCATCTGAGGGAAATCCTGAACACATGACCTGTTGAGGTGCCTTGAGGACTGGAGCTGAGAAACGCTGGTCTACGGAACCAAAAACCAGAAAAAAGTCCCCGACACTTTCCATAAAATGCACAGATGTGAACTACATCCATAGGAAACCATGTTATATGGACTGTATTGTGTTTCTGCAAAACTGAAACCGCACAAAAAAATGCATTGGTGTGAACCAGGCCTAAAAAATGATAAAAATGTAATATGGCTACAGTGTTTTATGACCGCACAATTGTCGTTTAAAGCGTGACCGTGCTAAAAGCTGAAAACTGGCCTGGGCAGGAAGGGGGTAAAAGTGCCCAGTAACTTAAGTTGAACAAGAGAAAATTAGATGTGTATGGCTAGCAAATCAAAGAGTGAGTTTAGGACTCCTGATATGCATCTTTGTTGGATGTCAGGCATATAGAAACTACTGAGCATCTGTATTAACCACTTGCTTACTGGGCAACTATACCCCCTTCCTGCCCAGGCGAACTTCAGCTTTTAGCACTGTCACGATTTGAATGACAATTGCTCAGTCGTGCGACGTGGCTCCCAAACAAAATTTACGTCCTTTTCTTCCCACAAATAGAGCTTTCTTTTGGTGGTATTTGATCACCTCTGCGGTTTTTATTTTTTGCACTATAAACAAAAATAGAGCGACAATTTTGAAAAAACACAATATTTTTTTACTTTTTGATATAACAAATATCCCTTTTTTTTTTTTTAAACAAATATATATATTTTTTATTTTTTTATTTTTTTGGTTTAAAAGATTTTATTGGTATTTCGGAGTAAATAACATATCACATATGTAAACAAATGAAAATACAATGGAGCAATATTTATGAACAGAATCATATCATTACATATGAGAAAAGAACATTGACAATATAAATACTCATAGTATAAAGCCAAGGTAAACATAAAATGTAAAGTTGGTTACTGAATTATTAATTTGTAAACGTTGTGAAGTAAAATTCAGAATATATGAAATAAAAGTATAATTGTCATATTTAAAATTATGAGAAATAGAGGGAGGGAAGAGAATGGTGGAGAGGAGAGGAAGATAAAGGGGGGGGGGGGAGAGATAAATAGTGAAAGAAGCAGGAGATCATCCAACAAATAGATATTTTATTCCTCAGTTTTGGCCAATACGTATTCTTCTACATATTTTTGGTAAAAAAAATCGCAATAAGCGTATAGTAATTGGTTTGCGCAAACGTTATAGCGTCTACAAAATAGGGGATAGAATTATGTTTTTTTTTTTTCTTTTACTAGTATTGGCGGCGATCTGCGATTTTCGTCAGGCCTGCGATATTACATCGGACACCTTTGACACTATTTTGGGACCATTCACATTTATACAGCGAACAGTGCTATAAATATGCACTGTTTACTGTATAAATGTGACTGGCAGGGAAATGGTTAACACTAGGGGGTGAGGAAGGGGTTAAATGTGTTCCCTGCTAGGTGATTCTTACTGTGGGGGAGGGACTGACTGGGGGAGGCGCGCGCATCGGCACCTGAGTGACACGGCGGGCGCGTCCGCCCGCCCCCCAGCGACGGGAGGCCAGAGGCCGTATAGTGACATCCTCCCGGCATTGTGGTCATCAATAGTCGATGGGCGGATGGGAAGTGGTTAATGTCAGACTATTAGCATTTTAATAAGAAGGTGGCCATCTTTTTCCCCTCCTGACCTGCCATTGTAGATGTGTATCAGCTTTGGTGTCACAACTCAAATCACAAATAACATTATTCCATCCCATACCGGTGCCCCCGAAGGCAGGAAGTAAATGAAGTCGGTCTTTTAGCTTAACGAGATCACAGCGGCAGATTGTATTCTGTTGGATTCATTGACTTATCTGATCCCAAGGGGAGGGAGAACCTATGCGATAATTAATATTCAGGGATTTGACAAAGATCCATGCTTCTAATTACAGATTGAAGAAGAGATAAAGAGCTGTCTGGATTTCCTGCGGTCCGTCTACAATACCTTTGGTTTTACCTTCAAATTAAACCTTTCCACTCGCCCAGAGAAGTTCCTCGGTGACATTGAAGTTTGGAATCAGGCTGAGAAGGTATGATTGGGTAGCTGAATATGCTTTATAAACTAAAGCAAGAAAATTGCAGAAAGGCAATGCTATTGGCTACCTAATAACGTGTATACAGTGAAACCTCGGATTACGAGCATAATCCTTTTTAGCAGTATGCTCATAATCCAAAGTACTCGCATATCAAAGCGAGTTTCCCCATTGACATCAATGGAAAATAAATGTTTCGCATTGACTTCAATGGCATGCAATACCGCATGCGGCCAGAGGTGCGGGGGCTTCAGAGAGCCTCGGGAAAGGCTGGAACAGTTCGGCAAACCCTGGGAACGTAGTATTTCTGACATTCGGCTCCTACCCCAGCCCCCCCCCACCTCAGGCCAAACGCGAGGCGCTTGTTAACTGCGTTACTCGCAATCCGAGGTTCCACTGTAAAAGACCTCAGATCTCATATTTAGACTAAAATGCAATATATATAAAAAATGACAACAGAAAAATGTCTCTTTAAGAAGCATGGGCGGAAGTGACGTTTTGACATCGCTTCTGCCCTGCTATGCTATGGAGGTGGGTGGGGGCCATCTTGCCCTCACTTGTATCCACTTGTATCCACTCACAGCAGAGTGAAGGACCCAAATGCCTCCGCCCCTGCTGGCGGCTCCAGTAAGTGGCGGAGGGTGCGGGAGAGGGGGCCCTCTCCCGCCGCTGATAACAGTGATTTTGTGGCGAATCCGCCAATGAGACCACCGTTATCGTTTAAAGGCCCGCTCAAAGAAAAGATGGATACCTCGGTTGTGGCTGCTGCCGTTACCGAGATATCCATCTGTAGGCTGCATTCACACCTGAGCGTAGCGTTTTGCCCCGATGTTGCAGCGTTTTTTACCGCGATTTTGGACAGGTCTAGGGTCACCAATGTTAAAAGCAGAAAAACAACCAAATCCGCCTAAAAAAAAAAAGTCCCAGAACTTGTTTGAGCTTCATGCGTTTTTGAACTTCTGGCTTCAGGCGTTTTGGAGCGTAGATGCGAACCATCTTCATAGAGAATAATTGATTTTTTTTCCCCTCCAGCGTTTTGTAGCTTCAGGCTTCGAGCTACAAAATGCTCAGGTGTACCGACGTATATGTACATGAGCGGGTCCTTAAGTGGCAAACTAGCTTATACTTACCGGCTCTGTGCAATGCTATTGCTCAGAGCTGCCCCCGAATCTCCTCTTCTGGAGTTCTCTGCTGGTGCTCTGGGCTCAGCAATCTTTTGTGTGTGCCAACAGAGCAGGCCACTTGGTATGGGGGCACATGGCTAGGCTCTCTCCCCAGCCGGCCTGTGTTCATCTATAGACCCACACAGCCCGGCTTGACCCCACCCCCACTCTCTGCTCACTGGATTTGACTGACGAAAACAGGAGCCTATTGGCTCCCACTGTGTCAACAACGCGTGCGAGGCTAGGAGGAGAGAAGAACTGACTGAGGGTTGTGTTCAGAGGGTTCGATTTAGGGTTTATATTTTGGTGAAGGTTAGGTTGGATAAGGAGAAATAAAACCAGCGGCTATACCATGCAACACATTCAAAAACTCCTTTTCTTAACCCCTTCATGCCGACAGTATGCAAATATGCGATCCCATTCGACTGGACTTTTTTCCAGCACAGAGATCAGGGTCACACCGAGATGCCTGGGCCCCGTTCTAGCGATAGGGACCAGGAACGGCTGGTTCCTGGTCACCTGATCTCTGTGATAGCATCCGATTGGCTATCGGAGTGATCAGTCAATGTGAAGCCCGTCCCTGTGTTTTCTGTCTCTGTGAATGGACGAGAGAGATGCAATGTATCATTATCTGTCCTTGCAGAGATAGGAAAAAGAATAATAATAATAAAAAAAAAAAATAGATTGAGGTTTGATTTAGGTCAGATCTCACATTAAAGCGGTTCTGTCATGCTTTTTTTTTTTTTTTGTTAAAAGGAATAGGAATAAAAGTGACACCACATATGTGTATGTTAGTTGTTCTTTGTACCTGTAGTACAGCCCAAAATCAATAGTGCGCATTTTACTACTTTTTTTTTTATACTCTACCTAAAACACACCTAACCATTTAAGACCCGGACGATTAGGCAGCTAAAGGACCTTGCCCCTTTTTGCGATTTGGCACTGCGTCGATTTAACTGACAATTGCGCGGTCGTGCAAAGTGGCTCCTAATCAAAATTGGCGTCCTTTTTTTTCCCACAAATAGAGCTTTCTTTTGGTGGTATTTGATCACCTCTGCGGTTTTTATTTTTTGCGCTATAAACAAAAATAGAGCGACAATTGTGAAAAGAATGCAATATTTTTTTGCTATAATAAATATCCCCAAAAAAGATAAACAATTTTTTTTTTTCCCCTCAGTTTAGGCCGATACGTATTCTTCTACATATTTTTGGTAAAAAAAATCAAAACGCAATAAGCGTTTATCGATGGGTTTGCGCAAAATTGATAGCGTTTACAAAATAGGGGATAGTTTTATGGCATTTTTATTAATAATTTTTTTTTTACTAATGGCGGCGATCAGCGTTTTTTTTTTCGTGATTGCGACATTATGGCGGACGCATCGGACAATTTTGACACATATTTTTGGGACCATTGTCCTTTTCACAGCGAAAAGTGCTATAAAAATGCACTGATTACTGTGAAAATGACAATTGCAGTTTAGGAGTTAACCACTAAGGGGGCGCTGTAGGGGTTAAGTGTGACCTCATATGTTTCTAACTGTAGTGGGGCAGGGCTGGACGTGTGACATCAGTCATCGTCGTTCCCTATATCAGGGAACAGACGATCACTGACACTGCCACAATGAAGAACGGAGAAGGTGTGTTTACACTCACCTCTCCCCATTCTTCAGCTCCTGTGACCGATCGCGGGACACCGGCAGCGACCGGGTTGCAGGTGCGCCCGAGTCACCGTTGGGCACTTAAAGGGGACGTACCCTAACGTGCCCAGCCATGCTATTCTGCTGACGTATATCGGCGTTAGGCGGCCCTTAAGTGGTTAAGGACCAGGCCTATTTTTCAACCAAAAAAATTTGGAAAAAAAATAAACCTTTTTAGGAGATATCTATTTCCATTTACCACCAAATGAAAGCCCAATTTGTCCTGAAAAAAATGTGGTATATTCCACCTGGATACACAAAGTAGTTGTGTTGATGTGTGCGGTTTTACAAACGTGTCAAAATTAAAAAATTTACAAAATTGGGCTTAGGCATTTACATTTGTTTTACTCTTAGGCATGAAGGTTTAAAATAGTACCTCGAGGTAGTTAAGAAGCAATTTATAACACCATACATTACATTCATGGCCACATGTATAATGAGTCTTTGTTCAGCCCCAAGATGGTGTCTGTAATCTCTGCATCCATCCCATTAAGCTCTGATTAGTGCTTTATGACAATGTGATTGCTGCTCATTGATTTGGGCTCATGATGAGTGATCTGTAAGACGAGAGTAAACACAAGGAATTAGAAGGCTGTACATAATTGCTGGGCATTATACAGTCTGAATGTAGGCAGGCAGCTCTAAAGTATACGTGATTTCTGCAAAGCGGAGAATTGACGCTATGGCAGCTATAGATAAGCAAGCTGAAGTGTCTTACCACTGAAAGCTGATGCACTATATAGCCAAAGGTCTGTAGAGTTGGCCATCACACCTTTATGTGCCCATAAATTGCCGCCACTGTGCCCATAAATTGCCGCCACTGTGCCCATAAATTGCCGCCACTGTGCCCATAAATTGCCCCCTCTGTGCCCCCTCAGTTGCCGCCACTGTTCCCCCTCGGTTGCCGCCACTGTTCCCCCTCGGTTGCCGCCACTGTTCCCCCTCGGTTGCCGCCACTGTTCCCCCTCGGTTGCCGCCACTGTGCGCCCTCGGTTGCCGCCACTGTGCGCCCTCGGTTGCCGCCACTGTGCGCCCTCGGTTGCCGCCACTGTGCGCCCTCGGTTGCCGCCACTGTGCGCCCTCGGTTGCCGCCACTGTGCGCCCTCGGTTGCCGCCACTGTGCGCCCTCGGTTGCCGCCACTGTGCGCCCTCGGTTGCCGCCACTGTGCGCCCTCGGTTGCCGCCACTGTGCGCCCTCGGTTGCCGCCACTTACCTGTCTCGGCGCAGTCCTCATGTCTTCTTCTGTCCTCTTCCAGTCCTCTGCTATGATTGGACGTCCAATCGCAGCACCTGTCGCTTCAGCCAATCTGGTGACAGGGTAACCAGACCTAAGCACCTGATTGGCTGACAGGTGTGTCATGGAAGCGATTTATTAGTTTGGCCCACTGTTTTACCAATTTGGAAGCCTATGGCTCTAATCAGGACGCCTATTAGAGCCGACAGCTCTAATCGGGCACTTCCAAAGAAAGAAATGCTGCTGTAATTCGGATGCCTGGCACCCGACAAGGGGCCGGACACCTGAATAGGGAGCGGCAGCATGAATCTATTGGTGATGGACGGGTGCAGGAGAGAGGGGGCGGCGCTCCTGCGCCTTTTATGGACTCGCCGCCACTGTTGACATTGCATTCCAAAACCATGGGCATCGATATGGAGTTGGCTATCCTTTGTAGCTATAACAGCTTACACTCTTCTGGGAAGGCTTGCCCCATATTTCGGAGTTTGTCTCGGGTAATGTTTTGCCCCTTCAGACAGAAGAGCTATTGTGGGGTGAAGTACTGATATTTGATGAGACAATCTGGCCCCCAATTACAATTCCTACGATACAGTGCTGCAATATTTTATACATATACACCTAGAATAATAACCATCAATGTTTGTTCATCTTCTTTAGGCCCCTTTTACACTGCCGCGATTTGAAAGTCGCACAATTTTGCAAACGTGATTTTGATGCGATTTCAGGGAATGCCTGTGTAAACTTGAGGTCTATGGACCTTAACTCGCATCAAAGTTGAACCAAAGTAATACAGGGAATACTATGAAGTCTGTGCGACTTGAAGTCACACAGATATGAATGGTACTCATTGGAAATCATGGGGTACAACTTGTCATGTGACTTTGCAGTCCCAAGTCGCAGAACAAGTCGCACAAGTGTGAAAGGGGCCTTGGTAATTTATAATAGTCCCTTTTGTTTCCAATCCTGTGCTCCACACCAATCTTCTACTGTTAGTTACCACTAGTTCTACACACCTTCACCACTATCTGCTCACTTGGTGTTTTGACCTATACAGATTTACAAATAGATCCTTATACTTGCTTCATTAACCCCTGCTCTTTATAATGATTTTAAAAATATGCAATTACAAAAAGCACTATGATATTATAATCTTCTTTTGACCAAGAGAGTATGTGTGTGTGTGTGTGTGTGTGTATATGTATTTATATATATATATATATATATATATAAAAACACACAGTGCCTTGCGAAAGTATTCGGCCACATTTTAGGCTTTAAACATAAAGATATAAAACTGTAATTTTTTGTGAAGAATCAACAAGTGGGACACAATCATGAAGCGGAACGAAATGTATTGGATATTTCAAACTTTGTTAACAAATAAAAAAACTGAAAAATTGGGCGTGCAAAATTATTCAGCCCCTTTACTTTCAGTGCAGCAAACTCTCTCCAGAAGTTCAGTGAGGATCTCTGAATGATTCAATGTTGACCTAAATGACTAATGATGATAAATAGAATCCACCCGTGTGTAATCAAGTCTCTGTAAAAATGCACCTGCACTGTGATAGTCTCAGAGGTCCATTTAAAGCGCAGAGAGCATCATGAAGAACAAGGAACACACCAGGCAGGTCCGAGATACTGTTGCAGAGAAGTTTAAAGCCGCATTTGGATACAAAAAGATTTCCCAAGCTTTAAACATCCCAAGGAGCACTGTGCAAGCGATAATATTGAAATGGAAGGAGTATCAGACCACTGCAAATCTACGAAGACCTGGCCGTCCCTCTAAACTTTCAGCTCATACAAGGAGAAGACTGATCAGAGATGCAGCCAAGAGGCCCATGATCACTCTGGATGAACTGCAGAGATCTACAGCTGAGGTGGGAGACTCTGTCCATAGGACAACAATCAGTCGTATACTGCACAAATCTGGCCTTTATGGAAGAGTGCCAAGAAGAAAGCCATTTCTTAAAGATTTCCATAAAAAGTTTAGTTTAAAGTTTGCCACAAGCCACATGGAAGACACACCAAACATGTGGAAGAAGGTGCTCTGGTCAGATAAAATCAAACTTTTTGGCAACAATGCAAAACGTTATGTTTGGCGTAAAAGCAACACAGCTCATTACCCTGAACACACCATCCCCACTGTGAAACATGGTGGTGGCAGCATCATGGTTTGGGCCTGCTTTTCTTCAGCAGGGACAGGGAAGATGGTTAAAATTGATGGGAAGGTGGATGGAGCCAAATAGAGGACCACTCTGGAAGAAAACCTGATGGAGTCTGCAAAAGACCTGAGACTGGGATGGAGATTTGTCTTCCAACAAGACAATTATCCAAAACATAAAGCAAAATCTAAAATGGAATGGTTCACAAATAAACATATCCAGGTGTTAGAATGGCCAAGTCAAAGTCCAGACCTGAATCCAATCGAGAATCTGTGGAAAGAACTGAAAACTGCTGTTCACAAACGCTCTCCATCCAACCTCACTGAGCTCGAGCTGTTTTGCAAGGAGGAATGGGCAAAAATGTCAGTCTCTCGATGTGCAAAACTGATAGAGACATACCCCAAGCGACTTACAGCTGTAATCGCAGCAAAAGGTGGCGCTACAAAGTATTAACTTAAGGGGGCTGAATAATTTTGCACGCCCAATTTTTCAGTTTTTTATTTGTTAAAAAAGTTTGAAATATCCAATAAATTTCGTTCAACTTCATGATTGTGTC
This sequence comes from Rana kukunoris, assembly GCA_029574335.1. NCBI lineage: Eukaryota > Metazoa > Chordata > Amphibia > Anura > Ranidae > Rana > Rana kukunoris. The sequence continues at coordinate 53,743,056 of CM056049.1, forward strand.
CCACTTGTTGTTGATTCTTTACAAAAAATTACAGTTTTATATCTTTATGTTTTGAAGCCTGAAATGTGGCAAAAGGTCGCAAAGTTCAAGGGGGCCGAATACTTTCGCGAGGCACTATATATATATATATATAGGCCGTCTGAATTCCTCCACACCAAACCCTCATACTACATCTTTATGGAGATATTTATCCTAGACCAGAGAGGGGCCTTGCGCAAATCCTTACCTGAAGGTTGTAAGAGTGCAAATTTCTAAAATGTCTTTTTATGCGTTAACAATATCCTTCACTGGAAGCAAAATTTCATAATTTGTAGGAGAGTTCGGAGGGCTTGTTTTATATATAGTATATTTAAAGCGGATGACCAATTAAAAATGTTTTTTTTAAAAGCCAGCAGCTACAAATACTGCAGCTGCTGACTTTTAATATTAGGACACTTACCTGTCCTGGAGTCCAGCTCCGTCCGCAGCAGAGGACGAGCGTTCGCTTGTCTCTCTGCTGCTCCCCCCCTCCATCCACAGTGAGGGAACCAGGAAGTGAAGCGCTGCGGCTTCACTGCCCGGTTCCCTACGGCCCATGCGCGAGTCGCGCTGTGCCTGCCGATTGGCTCCCGCTGTGTGCTGGGAGCCGAGAGTTCCCAGCACACAACGGGAAAAACCCGTCTTTTGCCCGAGACTGCGGGCCGGAAGTGGGTGCAAATACCTGTCTTTAGACAGGTATCTGCACCCCCCTCCCCCTGAAAGGTGTCAAATGTGACACCGGAGGGGGGAGGGTTCCGATCAGCGGATCTTCACTTTAGGGTGGAGATCCGCTTTAATCGTTCTGTAATGCCAGTATTGAAAAGACCCCAATTCTTTAGTTTTTAGTAATTGAAGGAAAATATTAATTAACAAAAAATAAATAAAAAAAAAAGGGAAACACTGCAATAAACCAAAAAAAAAAGTTGAAAGATAAAGAAACGAAAATGCTGCCAGTACCAAAAATTGTAGATACAAATTTAAAAAACGTGTAAAAGATACAGATACGTGTAAAACTTAAAAGATACAGCGCAAAAACAATATAAGTAAAAAGATTTGGATATGACACCAAACTATAAAGTGAGTAAATGGTGCCACTTCTTTATAAATAAGTAAACTAATATGTGAAAAATGTGCACAATAATATAAATACTTAATATCATATGAGTGCAAAAGCTGTAATCATAAAAAAGGGGACTGAATATATGATTAATCCAAAAAAAAACCATAATATATCCTAATGGATGCATATACATTTTGCGTTTGTGGTCTTACCATCTGGTAAGGAGACTATGGCCCAGATTCACAGAGATAGGCGCATATTTACGCTGGCGTAGCGCACACATAGTACGCTACGCCGGCGCAGCGTGGAGAGGCATGCACTGAATTCAGTAAGCTATTGCTCCCAACTCTGCGCCGGCGTAGCGTACATTTCAAAGGCGCAGGCTGGCGTAAGTGGAAGTGGGCTGGAAGTGTACATGATCCATGCTAATGAAGCGTGACCCCATGCAAATGATGGGCCGGGCGCCAGACAAGTACTTAAAACGAACTGCGCATGTGTCGAGATGTGGGTGTATCCCTATGGGTATCCCTCATCTATGGGGAATAACTTTACGCCGGAAGTAAAACTTACGCAAACATCATGCGCCGGGCGCAAGTACGTTTGTGTTTCGCCGTATTTACCTCATTTGCATATGTGAATGCCTAATCAATGGGAGAAGCAACATACGTTCAGACCATATCTGCGCCCACGCCACGCCGGCGTAAGTAAGATACGTCGGGGTAGGATGGCCTATTTTTAGGTGTATCTTGGTTTGTGACTGGCGCACACATACGCCGGGCGCATATTTACGCTACGCCGGGAAAAGGTGAGTTACGTCGGCGTAAGTGCTTTGTGAATCTGGGCCTATATCTCTATTGCCGCGTACACACGGTCGTTTTTTGCGATGAAAAAAAACGAAGTTTTCTGTGAAGTAAAAAAACGACGTTTTTGAAACGTCACTTTTCAAAGACAATTTTGCATACACACCATCGCTTTTTCACAAAAAGCGAGGTTACGTTCACCACTCTTTTCCATTGAAGCTCGCTTCATAACTAGCTTCTGGGCATGCGCGGGTTGAAAAACGTCGTTTTGAACGATGTTTTTGCTACACACGGTGACTTTTTGTGAAACAAAAAACGACGTTTTGAAAAACGACACAAAAAATTCAAACATGTTGGAATTTTTTTTGGTCGTTTTTTTTAAGACAAAAAACGACGTTTTGCCCACACACGATCAATTTAAATGACGTTTTAAAAAACGTCGTTTTTTTTCATCGCAAAAAACGACCGTGTGTACGCGGCATATCACTTGGGTGCACACTCGGTGGAAGGAAGTGTATTTCTCTGATGCCATATCACTTATGTTAAGAAGATTTTTGGATATTCCTATATTCACTTGGGACTCTTTCTGTGATTTTTTTTCACTTCATATTTACCTATTCAATAATGGGGTATATGGATTTATTCTGGACTTATCACATAAATATTTACTTTCACTTTTGGATTTAACCACTTAAGGACCGAGGGTGTTTTTCAGATTTCGTGTTTACGAGACTAAAACATTTTTTTTTTTTTTTGCTAGAAAATTACTTAAAACCCCCAAACATTATATATTTATTTTTTCTAACACCCTAGAGAATAAAATGGCGGTCATTGCAATACTTTTTGTTACACCGTATTTGCACAGCGGTCTTGCAAGCGCACTTTTTTTTTGAAAAAAAAAAACACTTTTTCTTTATCGTACATCACGGGACACAGAGAAGCATAGTAATTACTATGTGGGTTATAGAGTCTACCTTCAGGTGTGGACACTGGTGTAATCAATTAGACAGGAAGTTCCCTCCGTATATAACCCCTCCCATACTGGGAGTACCTCAGTTTTTTCATCAGTGTCTAAGGTGTTGGTCACGAGTGAACATGTGCTCTTAGGAGCTCCACTGGAGGGTTCCATGCTGGATGTAAAAAGCCTCCATAAATCCGGATCTGTCCAAGGTGCTTCATAGCCAAAGTGGACGGTAACCGGGCCCCGGTTGAGAAGAACAGGGTTTTGCCTGTAATGCTCCTCTTTTGAGGGCTGGATCCTGATTACTCAGTACTTTGGTCAATTTCCTAATAAGTTTACTGACAGGGTGCGATATGGGTCCAGGTGGTGTGGTGTTCCTGTCCATGGACCCCGGTCCCTGAAGGTCTGCAGACTTTGCTCTCCGTGATGGGCGAAGATTGGACTGTCTGTGTGTGCAGAGTCCTGCGGCGTTGGATCAGGTAAGTGAAGGTGCTTTAGGACTTGGTCCTGAAAGTATCCTTCTTTTTTTGAGCCATTATGCTTGCCTAAGCTATCTGTCTGTGCCTCTCTAACATTGTCCTGAATGCTGTGGGGAGGAGGGGTGTCTATGCTCAGTCACTTAGCCCCTCCTGTACAGGTTTAGCAGAGTAAGGTTGTCCACAAGTTTTGGTCACAGTTTGTCTTACCTGGTCCTCACATGGTAGCTGCGGTAGCTCCAACCTTGTGCACAGGCGCGCTTGCGTCTCGTGCGCGCGCGACATAGTATGTGTCATAGGCGCACGCGCGCGCAATTACGCATAATTTATTGCTGCAGCGGTGCGCACACGCACATCGGTGCTGCATCGTGTGCGCGACGTGCATGGGGGCTGTAGATGCGCGTGCGGCAACATGTGCGCGCGTGAGGCTACGTATGCGCGCGCGCAGCCTCGTGATGCACGCCTGGCGGCAGCGCGTGCGCGCAAGGGGTTCCATCTCAGCTATTCTCTACGAGGCTTGAGATTCCAGGACAGAGCAGGTCAGGTGACTTGCACCTAGTCCATAAAAGCTCAAGTCCACTTCACCCATCCGGCTGACAGTGGACACAGAGAATACTTGTGCACAAGTTTCAGTATTATTGCTGGTTGTTGGACAGTGACACTTGCTTAAGGCGCATAGTGGGCTCTGCACCTTGCCGACCATCAAATAGCAGCGTCAGTGCTGGTCTATAGGTCCGCAAGTGGTTGCACCTGTTGTGAGTACCTCGGCTTTATTATGGCTAAAGGCTCAGGGACTAGAAGTACAAAGAGATCTAAGGGATCGCCATCAGGCTCGGAGGATCTTGGGCATGCTCCTGTGGCTAGTTCCTCTCCTAATAAATTGGAGGAGGCCCAGGGTGAACCATCAGGGCTGTCAGGTGCCTCATCTGCCCTTGTCCCGCCTGCTCCAGTTTTTGTGACACAGGAGACTTTGGCCTCAGCCATGGGTGGTCTGGAGCAGAGATTAGCGACCTTGATTGCATCCTCTCTCTCAAGAGAAAAATGCACAAGGTCTCCCTCTCCCTCTGCAGAGTTCCTCCGCACGGAACAACTATCCTCAGAAGAGGTTGATTTACCCTCTGGGGACCAGGCAGAGGGTCATTCAGAGGTCTCGGACTCTGAGGATTCCACCCTGGGGGAACCATTTTCGGCGTCAGTCCGAGAAATTGTGGGTCCAGTCCCTCACGGAGATGGTCCGTTTGGCCTTCAAGTTGCCCCTTTCAGAGCCAGCATCAAGTTCAGTCTCTTCTTTAGGCTCTTTAAAAGCTTCTCAAGCTAACTTTTCCTTCCCGGTTCATCCCCTACTGGAAGGACTTATCTACAAGGTTTGGGAACATCCGGATAGATTTTTTCTTCCTCCTAAAAAGTTTTCGGTTTTATACCCAATGGGGGAACAATTCACTAAAAGTGGGGTATCCCCACATTGGACGCAGCCGTGTCCTGCGTAAACAAGACCTTGACCTGTCCAGTAGACAACGTTCAGGTGTTTAAAGACCCGACAGACAAGAGATTAGAGATGCTGTTAAAGGCCTCGTTTCCTACAGCTTAACCCAGCCTGCAATTGCAGCTATTGGTGTTTGCCAAGCCTTAAAAGACCAGTTGAAAGGGGTCTTGAAGGATATCCCGGCTCAACAGGCTCAGGAATTGGCTGACTTTCCTAAAGCATTATGCTTTGCCATAGATGCTATCAAGGACTCTATACAACAGTCCTCCCGTCTCACTCTCTCTTTGGTTCATATGCGCAGATTACTCTGGTTAAAGAACTGGTCGGTTGAAACCCTGTATAAAAAGTTAACTGGCAGGGTTTCCCTTTCATGGAGAGCGTTTATTTGGGGAAGATCTGGATGCATACATTCAGAAAATTTCCAGTGGCAAGAGCACACTGTTACCAGTAAAGAAAAGGTTTAGAGGTCCTCCCTCCTTTTAAAAAATCTTCCTCTCCTAGCCCTGGTACTTCCGCTACCAGGCAGTTCAGATGGCCTCCCGGACAGTTTAATACAGGGAAGCCGCAGGGCCAGCCTCAGGCTTCCAAGAAGCTTTGGAACCATAAGCCGGTCAAGCCAGCATCTAAGTCGGCATTATGAAGGTTCACCCCCACTCAGCAGGGTGGGGGGGAGGACTTCAGCTGTTTGCGAAGGCTTGACAAGGGAGGATCCAAGACAGTTGGATTCTCTCTACGGTTTCCGAGGGCTACAAGCTGGAGCGAATTTCCTCCACCTCGCTTCTTGGCCTCAAGCGTCCCGAAAGATCCGGGAAAAAGAAGGTCCCTGGCATTGGCCTTGGATCATCTATTATCCCAAGGGGTAATCGAGGAACTGCCACTGGAAGAACAAGGTTTGGGGGTTTTATTCAAATCTTTTCACCGTCCCTAAACCAAACGGAGGTGTAAGGCCCATTCTGGACCTCTGGGCCTTAAACAAGTTCCTAAAGGTCCAGCCTTTCCGGATGGAATCAATCCGGTCAGTGGTTGCGTCCTTACAAGGGGGGGAGCTTCTGGCGTCCATCGATATAAAGGACGCATACTTACACATTCCCATCTTCCTCAACCATCAGAAGCTGTTGCGCTTCACGGTAAATCAGCGCCACTTTCAATTCGTGGCCTTACCTTTTGGTCTGGCCACCGCACCTCGTGTATTCACGAAAGTACTGGCCCCACTATTAGCTAATCTAAGGTCTCAAGGCATTTCTATAATAGCCTACCTAGACGATCTGTTGTTGGTAGACCGTTCAGTTGCCGATCTAAGCTCAGCAGTGCACAGAACCGTGGAATTCCTAGAATCCATGGGTTGGGTTCTCAACCTACACAAGTAGGCCTTAGTGCCGGTGCAAGGGCTCGAGTATTTGGGTCTACTTGTAGACACAGACCAAAGAAAGATCTTTCTTCCCCAGAGAAAGGTCGATGCTTTAAGGGAACTAGTTCAGCTAGTCAAGTCAAGGCGTCTGTCTTCTATTCGCCTTTGTATGCGGCTACTGGGGAAGATGGTAGCCTCTTTCGAGGCTGTCCCATTCGCTCAGTTCCACTCAAGGGGACTTCAACACGCCATCCTGTCTGCCTGGAACAAAAAGGTTCAGGCCTTAGACCTCCCCTTGTCCCTCTCCCGGACAGTCCGGCAGAGCCTTTGTTGGTGGCTGGTTCCCCAGAACTTACTAAGAGGGAAGTCCTTTGTGACCACAGATGCCAGTCTTCTGGGTTGGGGTGCAGTCCTGGAGGGCCTGTCTCTCCAAGGAAGATGGTCAATTACCGAGAGGTCGTTACCTATCAACCTGCTAGAGATTCGGGCAGTCCATCTAGCCCTGTCGGCGTGGACGGACAGGTTGAGGGGTCTCCCAGTCAGGATTCAGTCCGACAATGCCACGGCTGTGGCGTACATAAATCACCAGGGGCGCACAAGGGTGCAGCCCAAAGAGAGGTGAATCGAATTCTGACCTGGGCGGAAAAGTATGTCCCCTGCATATCTGCGGTTTTTATTCCGGGGATAGTCAATTGGCAGGCAGACTACCTAAGCCGCCAACAATTGCTCCCAGGGGAGTGGACTCTTCACCCCGACATCTTCCAGGCCATTTGTCAGAGATGGGGAACACCAGATGTGGATCTCTTTGCATCGAGGTTCAATGCGAGGGTGAACAACTTTCTGTCCCGGACAAGGGATCCACTCACTTGCGGCACAAATGCGCTGGTGTTTCCATGGGACCAATTCTCCCTAATGTATGCGTCCTCCACTGCAATTGGTACCCTGCCTCCTTCGCAGGATAAGGTCGGAAGAGAAACCAGTGATTCTGGTCGCCCCCCGGCGTGGCCCAGAAGGGCCTGGTACACAGAAATTGTAAGGATGTCCGTGGGGCATCCGGGGACCCTTCCGATTCGTCCAGACCTACTGTCTCAGGGATCAATATTCCATCCTTCCTTACCGTCTCTAAGTTTAACGGTTTGGCTGAGCCCCATATCCTAAATGGAGGGGTCTCTCTTATTCAGTAGTGTCTACTTTGATTAATACCAGAAAGCCAGCATCCAGGCTTATTTATTACAGAGTTTGGAAATCTTATATGGCCTGGTGCGAAACCAGGGGGTGGCATCCCCGGAGGTTTCTCAGTAGCAGAATTCTGGATTTTCTGCGGATGGGGGCAGACTTGAAGTTGGCTCTAGAACACCATTAAGGGCCAGAGCTCGGCCTTATCAATTTTGTTTCGAAGGCCACGGGCTACACATTCTCTGCTCAAAACCTTTTTTTACAAGGTGTGATCCCGATTAATCCTCCAGTCAGGACCCCCTTGTATCCGTGGGATCTGAATCTGGTCCCGTCTGCCTGGCAGAAGCAACCTTTTGAGCCTTTGGCTCACATTCCATTGGTCCTTCTGCCCAGGAGGTAGTTTTCTTGATGGCCATAACCTCTGCTAGGAGGGTATCGGAGTTGGCCCTATCTTGTAAGGAACCATACCTTTATTCTCCATAAGGTCAGAGTGGTTCTATGGCCTCACCCGGTTTTCCTCCCTAAGGTATTTTCTAACTTTTTATCAAGGTCTAGTTCTCCCTTCTTTTTTCTCAGAACCTAGTTCTGCAAGGGAGAAGCCATTGCATACCCTAAACGTACTTAGAACAGTTCTGCCTTAGGGCTGCTGCTCAGATCTGGAAAACGGGTATGTCGTTTATCCTGCCAGAATGTCCCAGATGTGGGCAGGCAGCGTCGAAATCCACTATCTCCAAATGGATTCGACAGGTCATTACTCAAGCCGATGGCTTAAGGGGAGAGGTTCCCCCGTTTAAGGTTAAAGCACATTCCACTACAGCGGTGGGTACTTCCTGGGCAGTGCATCACCAAGCCTACTTGGCTCAGGTCTCCATGGCAGCGACGTGGTCGTCTGTCCATACTTTCACAAAATTTTACCAATTGGACATAAGGAAGGTGAGGAAAGCGCCTTTGGGCGCAGTGTGCTGCAGGCTGCAGTTTTGATTCCTCACGTCTGATGGCGGCCTGCGTTGTTTGTGTCTCCCTCCCCTCAGTAAGCATTGCTTTGGGACGTCCCACATAGTAATTACTATGCTTCTCTGTGTCCCGTGATGTACGATAAAGAAAATAGGATTTTTTATAACAGCTTACCTGTAAAAACCTTTTCTTGGAGTACATCACGGGACACAGAGCTCCCACCCCTCTTGTTTGGGGATATTGGGACACTTATTGCTTGGCTACAAAAACTGAGGTACTCCCAGTATGGGAGGGGTTATATAGGGAGGGAACTTCCTGTCTAATTGATTACACCAGTGTCCACACCTGAAGGTAGACTCTATAACCCACATAGTAAATACTATGCTTCTCTGTGTCCCGTGATGTACTCCAAGAAAAGGATTTTACAGGTAAGCTGTTATAAAAAATCCTATTTTTTTTAATTAAAAAATAAGACAACAATAAATTTGGCCCAATTTGTTTACATATTGTGAAAGATAATGTTACGCCGAGTAAAATGATACCCATGTCATGCTTAAAAATTGCGCCCGCATGGCGTCAAACTTTTACCCTTAAAAATTTCAATAGGCGACGTTTAATAAATTCTATAGGTTGCATTTTTTGAGATACAGAGAAGGTCTAGGGCTAGAATTATTGCTCTCGCTCTAACGATCGCGGCGATACCTCACTTGTGTGGTTTGAACGCTGTTTTCATATGCAGGTGCTACTTGCGTATGCGTTCGCTTCTGCGCGCGAGCTCGACGGGACTTTTTAAAAAAAAATTTTTTTTGGTTTCGGATTTATTTTTATTTATTTTATCATTTTTAACACTGAAATAAAAAATAAAAAAATAATTATCACTTTTATTCCCATTACAATGAATGTAAACATCCCTTGTAATAGAAAAAAGCATGACAGGTCCTCTTAAATATGAGATCTGGGGTCAAAAAGACCTCAGATCCCATATTTAGGCTTAAATGAAAAAGAAAAAGAAAAAAAGGTAAACAAAGAAATTGTCTCTTTAAGACGCTGGGCGGGACTGACGTTTTGACGTCACTTCTGCCCAGCAGAGCTATGGGGACGGGTGAGGGACATTTTTTCCCTCACTCGCATCCCCGGACAGCAGACGAGCAAACCCGATCGCCTCCGCCGCTGCCGACGGCTATGGTAAGCAGCGGGAGGTGGGGCCCCTCTCCTGCCACCGATAACGGCGATCTCACGGCGAATGCGCTACGGAGACCGCCGTTATCGTGTGCAGGCCCGCCCACTGTAAAGATGGATATCTCGGTTGTGGCAGCAGCTGCTGCCGTTACCGACATATCCATCTTTAAAAATAGGACGTATATATACAGTGGGCGGGCGTTAAGTGGTTAATCAAGGTTGTAGTATTTTTGTTCACTTGTTTCACATTCATTTTTTATCTGTATATGCATCCATTAGGATATATTATGGATTATTTGGATTAATCATATATTCAGTCCCCTTTTTAATGATTACAGCTTTTGCACTCATATGATATTAAAGCGGATTTCCACCCAAAAATGGAACTTCCGCTTATCCCACTCCTCACCCCCTTACATGCAACATTTGGCATGTAATTTTCTTTGGGGGGGAGTGGGGGCTTCAGGAGGAGTGGGACTTCCTGTCTCACTTCCTCCTTCCGCCGAGGGGCTGGTTAGGCGATTAAGCTTAATCGCCTACAGCAGCCCCTCCCTGTAGGCGATCACCTGGGACACATGACAGGTCCCATGCGATCGCCTGTCCAATCAGCGGCGTGCCGTTCGCGCATGCGCAGTGGGTGCCCGACCGTGAAGCCGAAGGCTGTCACGGCCGGGTGCCCACAGTTATGATGAGGACGCTGGTCGGGGAGGGGGGGAGATGAGCGTAGCCCCGGCCGGTTGCTTTGCTGGAGCAGGTAAGTGATTGTTTATTAAAAGCCAGCAGCTACACTTTTTGTAGCTGCTGACTTTTAATAAACATAAAAATAGGCCGGAACACCCCTTTAAGTATTTATATTTCTGTGCACTTTTTTCACATATTAGTTTACTTATTTATAAATAAGTGGCACTATTTACTGTTTTTATACTTTGGTGTCATATCCAAATCCTTTCACTTATGTTTTTGCGCTGTATCTTTTACTATAACACAAATAATAATAAACGCCTTTTTTTTTTTTTCTTTTTTTTTTCAGCAACTTGAAAACAGTTTGAATGAATTTGGAGAGAAGTGGGTGTTAAATCCTGGCGATGGAGCTTTCTATGGACCAAAGGTTGGTTTCTTTATAAAAACACAAAGCAGCAGCAGAGTTTTGTAGTACGTTGGGCATCAAAAAAAAAAAAAAAAAATTCCATTTATTGGCTATATAGATTGTAGTGATAGTTTTCAAGGCATGGTGCACTTGAAAGCTTGAACTACATTCTAATTATTAAGCCAATAAATAAGCCAAACTTCTACAAAAAATACAGAAGAAATCAAGAGTAAGTAGGTAAACCATTTGATTTGCAAGTATGGTACAAGTATGGTACCTTTGTATTGCTGTCACCAAATGATTGAGCATCTGTAATGATATGAACCCACCCAAAAGCGGACATTCTGCTTTAAGGACTCGTCCCCCCGCTCATCTTGAAAAATTGGCACTTTTGAGGAGTGACAGGTTTTGACAAGGTAATACATAAAACCTGGCCTGTTAGTGGGCCCTGAGGACAGGGTTGATGACCACTGGTCTAGAGAGTATGTCAAGTTTCAGACTTGAGATCAGCCGGTAGACCGGTTAAAGTGATTGTAAAGTCTGTTGTTTTTTCCTATAAAAATAAACATATACTTACCTGCTCTGTTGCAGTAGATTTGCACAGAACAGCCCAGATCCTCCCCTTTTTGGGTCCCTCTTTTGTGATCCTGGTTCTTCCCTCCTGTTCAGTGCTCCCACAGCAAGCAGCTTGCTATGGGGGCACCCAAGCTGAGTCACAGCCCCCTGTGTCCATTCAGACACGGAGCCCTGACCCGGCCCCACCCTCTTTCCCCTGATTGGCCAGCTGACTTTGATTGAGATCAGTGGGAGCCAATGGCGCTACTACTGTGTCTTAGCCAATCAGGAAAGAGAATCTCGGACGGCTTACACACTGGAGTACATCGCTGGGCAGAGAGGGACCTCAGGTAAGTGTTAGGGGGGCAGCTGCACAGAGAAGGCTTTTTATCCTAATGCATAGAATGCATTAGGATAAACCTTCTGCCTTTACAACCCCTTTAACCTTTATGTGTGCTTTACAGTCTGACCCCTATGAAGGGGAGTATACAAGTGCCTAACGGCATGAGCACAGAGAGGTATAGCTGCAATATAAAAACACAAGATATGTATCAGATTCCCATATCCATAGAAAGATTAGGAAAAAAAACGATAGTTCCCCTTTAAATGTGACATTAATTTTTTGTTTATGTTGCTTACTAGATCGATATCCAGATTAAAGATGCCATCGGGCGTTACCATCAATGTGCCACAATTCAGTTGGATTTCCAGCTCCCCATTAGGTTCGATCTGACCTATGTCAGGTGTGTGGAGCGCTCGTGTGTGAGTGTGTGAGAGTGTGTGAGTGTGAGTCAAAGGTTTTCCTGTCTTCTCATACCTTCACCTCTTTCCTCTCCTTAGCCCCGATTGCGATGATAAGAAGAGGCCGGTTATCATTCACCGCGCTATTCTTGGATCTGTGGAACGCATGATTGCTATTCTGACAGAGAACTACGGAGGAAAATGGTAATTGTTTTAATAGATTTAGCTTTATATTGTATATTTCAAATGACCAGTAAAGATGGATCACAAATTTGAAAATCTAGACACTTCTTAACCGCTTGACCACTGGGCACTTAAACCCCCTTCCTGACCAGACCAATTTTCAGCTTTCGGTGCTCTCACAATTTGAATGACAATTACTCCGTCATACAACATTGTACCCATTTGAAATTTTTGTCCTTTTTTTCACACAAATAGAGCTTTCTTTTGGTGGTATTTGATCACCTCTGGGTTTTTTATTTTTTGCGCTATAAAAGAAAAACGACTAAAAATTTTGTAAAAAAAAAAAAAAATCTTGTTTCTGTCATATTAGCAGGTTATTTCTCACACACAGCATATGCATACCACAAATTACACCCCAAAACACATTATGCTATTCCTCCCGAGTATGGCGATACCCCATGTGTGGGACTTTTACACAGCGTGGCCACATACAGAGGCCCAACATGCAGGGAACGCCACCAGGCATTCTGGAACACCCACACCAATTCTGACATTTCTCTCCTACATGGAAAAATCATCATTTATTTGCTAGAAAATTACATAGAACCCCAAAACATTATATATGCTTTTTTAGCAAAGACCCTAGAGAATACAATGGCGGCCGTTACAACTTTTTATCTCGCACGGTATTTTCGCAGAAATTTTTTGAACGCGTGTTTTTTAAAAAAAAAATGTTTTGTGCCTAAAACAAAACAGTAAAGTTAGCCCAATTTTTTTTCATAATGTGAAAGATGAAGTTACGCCGAGTAAATAGATACCCAACATGTCACACTTCAAAATTGCGCACACTCGTGGAATGGCGCCAAACTTCACTACTTAAAAATCCCTATAGGCGGTATTGCAGAGTATTGGGGTATTGCAAAGCATCATGCAGGGTATTGGGGTATTGCCGGGTACTGGGGTATTGCCGGGTATTGGGGTATTGTCGGGTACTGGGGTATTGCTGGGTACTGGGGGATTGCTGGGTACTGGGGGATTGCTGGGTACTGGGGATTGCAGAGCTGGGATGGATTGAGGGATGGCTGGATCTGTGACTGCATTTGTCACAGATCCAGCCACAGCTCAGCTGCTGACACCCCTTTCCCCCCCCCCCTCTCCTCGCACACTGTACCGAACGGTACAGAGAGGAGACGCAGGAGAGGGAGGAACCGGCGTCATCAAATGACGCCGGTTTGTTTACAAGTGATCGCGCCGTCATTCGACGGCGCGATCACGTGGTGAACGGCCGCTATCAGCGGCAATTTACCGTGATCCGTGATGCGCCGGGTCTTCTAGACCCGGCGAGCACGGACACTTTCGCGAGCGCGTCCCAGGGGACGCGCAATCGCGGAAGTGAAGGACGACGTCCCAGGGATGTCGTCCCAAGATAACTCCACCGCGCCGTAGCAGTAAAATGCTTATGGCGCGGTGGGAAAGTGGTTAAAGCGTAGTTCCACCCTGGAAAAAAAATTTCTTCCAAAAATCTAAAAAAAAATGAAATGGGGGGGAAATTTTTTTTTTTTTTTTTTACTTACCCTAAATAGCTGTTGCTATGCGGAAGTCCCGAATCTGCCTCTTCATCTTCCGTGGTTGATTCTCTTCCTCCTCCTACACTCGGTGTGTTCTTGTGAATGGGGCGCGCTGCATTCTGGGAACTGTGTGTCCCAGAAAGCAGCCATACCATTCACAAAGCGCTGCGCTGCTCGCACATGCGCAGTAGGAAACGGGCAGTGAAGCCGCAGGACTGCCTGTTTCCCTTACTGTGGATGGCTACAGTGTTAGCAGCTGCTGACTTTTAATATATTTTTTTTTTTTACCAGACCTCCTCTTTAAGCTGCCTATAGAAGGATAGAATCTCAACGGGTGTAGCAGGGAGCAGCCTAGATTCAATCCATCTATGGGCAGGCTGTACTCAAGTCGATCCATCGATTGACTTCAGTACAACCAGAATGTCTAAATTTTTGTTCAAGCGATCACTGCTGGTGGTTGTAGCCGCCAGCAATGACCATTATGTTCTGCTGGCAGGGATGGCTCCCCATCCCAACAGAATACAATAGCGGTAGGGAATTCCCCATCATCACTGACTCTGTTGATGGGAGACTCAAGCTATTTTCTTTCCATCCACCTGTGTTGGAGGGCACTATACCTCCCACTGACTCCAATGATGGGGCACTATACCTCCCACTGACTCCAAAGATGAGGCACTATACCACCCACTGACACCAACAACGCCATATTATTCCTCCAATAATACAGAAGATGAGGTATTTTCGCTCCCACTAGCCACAGCCCATCTCGCTTAATGTCAAAAGGACAGTAAATGGACCCTTTGTTTAGTATGTTTTTGAGGCCCCTGGTCTAGGGGGGGTAGAGGAAAATACTTATTCACCTTATTCCTTGCTTGGGTGTGCTTCCTCCACTCTGTGCAACCAGTTCCCCAAAGCCTAATTTCTATGTTACTTTGGCCAGCGGTTGCACTATGACATCATCACCTACAATGCAGGACCAATAGCCATCCGTTTTATGTATGCAAGGAAAGCCCTGGAAAGACGGGGAGGAGAGTGCCAGTAACTGGGAGAGCAAGATATAAGGGAAGTTTAAGGTTGGCCTTGTATTATACAATGTTCCCATTCAATTTCCTTTAGATTTCCTTTCAACTATGTAGTTCAGGGGCCTGGCTGATTGCATACACATTGAAAGTGTTTAGGTATGACCTCCATATTATATGGTTTTGATAAATATAAAGGAACATTGTGCAAGAAAATTGTATAATGTATGGCCAACCTTTACAGTGTATTTCTCTACCCCTAGGCTTAATGAATGTTTAACCCTTGCAGGGGGAGGGGGTGGTTGTGTGATTCCAGGGGTTCAGCCTTGAAAGAGTTGTAAAGGTAAAACATGTTTTCCCCCTAAATAGATTCCTTTACCTTAGTGCAGTCCTCCTTCACTTATCTCATCCTTCCATTTTGCTTTTAAATGTCATTATTTCTTCTGAGAAATCCTCACTTCCTGTTCTTCTGTCTGTAACTACACACAGTAATGCAAGGCTTTCTCCCTGGTGTGGAGAAAGCCTCTTGAGGGGGGAGGGGGCAGGCAGGAGTGTCAGAGAAAGGAGCTGTGTGTTAATGAGCGTCCTGACATTCCTGCTCGCCCCCTCCCCCCTCAACTGGCTTTCCCCACACCAGGAAGAAAGCCTCGCATTACTGTGGTGAGTTACAGACAGAAGAACAGGAAGTGAGGATTTCTCAGAAGAAAAAAGGACATTTAAAAGCAAAATGGAAGGATGAGGTAAGTGAAGTAGGACTGCACTAAGATAAAGGAAGCTATTTAGGGAAACAAAATACCTTTACAACCCCTTTTTAATCCACACTGAAATTTACTATTAAATACATTTCAGATCCATTTAAATATACAGTGGGCCCTCGAATTGTGAGTAACCCGGTTTACGATCGTTTCGCAATACAAGCTATTTAATTTTTTTTAATCCTGACTCTCTTTGCAAGCGTTGTCTTGCAAGACGCGCAGGATTCAAGCCACTGGAGTGTGCAGTACCGCATTTGGCCAGAGGTGTGGGGGCGCTGGTGTATGCAGTACCACATGTGGCCAGAGGTGTGGGGGCACCGGGGTATGCATTTCCGTATGTGGCCAGAGGTGCGAGGGCACCGGTGACGCTCAGACACTCAGACACTATGTTCCCGAGTGACTCTGAACATCTCTGAGTGTCTCCCGCCCCTCTGGCCATATGTGCTACTGCATACACCAGCACCCCCCGCACCTCTGGCCGTTTGTGGTACTGCATACACCTACTCCCCCGCACCTCTGACCACATGCGGTACTGCATACACCAGCGCCCCCGCACCTCTGGCCATATGTGGTACTGCATACACCAGCACCCCCCGCACCTCTGGCCGTTTGTGGTACTGCATACACCAGCGCCCCCGCACCTCTGGCCATATGCGGTACTGCATACACCAGCGCCCCCGCACCTCTGGCCATATGTGGTACTGCATACACCAGCGCCCCCGCACCTCTGGCCGTTTGTGGTACTGCATACACCTGCTCCCCCGCACCTCTGGCCACATGCGGTACTGCATACACCTGCTCCCCCGTACCTCTGGCCACATGCGGTACTGCATACACCGGTGCCCCCGCACCTCTGGCCACAGGCGGTACTGCATAGATAAGCAGTGGCTGTGGAACAGATAATCTGAGTTAATATTTCCTATAGGGAAACTCGCTTTGATATTTGAGTGCTTTGGATTACAAGCATTCTTTTGGAACGGATTATGCTCGTAATTCAAGGTACCACTGTACTTCCATTCTGATTTTCCTGACTACTGACAACTGTTGTGATCTCTTCCCACAGGCCTCTGTGGCTTTCTCCGCAGCAAGTGATGGTGGTGCCCGTGGGGCCGACATGTGACGAATACGCACAACAGGTAATTTCATTGCATTTTTTTCTTTTGCTTCTTTTAGTTGAATAGACTGCTTATATTTTAATTCCCATTTCTTTTTATTGCAAAATCAGAATGACCTTATGAATGTTTTCTGTGATTCTACATATATGTTATCGGAGATTCAATGTCCCTCCGGTCTCCAGGCAGCTATCTGTTTTTTTTAAGCATGAGGGAGTTTAATAGGCAGGAAACCTAAGGTGACCTATCTGCGCTTTTATTGTCCGACATTAACCGCGGTAGTGACAGCAGCTGTTTTGTACGGCGTTATCTGCCTTTACCAGCCACTGGAATGCAAATTGCCGGGGAATATGTCAATACGTTTCCAAAGGAACCGCATTATAGAGAAATTGTGAAATGTCCAGGCATGACCCAAATTTATCCCCAGACCCCCCCCCCCCCCCCCCCCTGTAAAGCACGTCCAGCATTATGTTATTTTTCTTCTTTTTTTTTTTTTTTACCTTGATCCTCCAGCCAGAAACCTTTTATTACTCTTTGTGACGTCCTCTCCAGGCTTGTATAGTTCTGTCTGGGAGATCCATTCTATTCCCCTACTCATTGGGGTTGGTTTATTAAAGGCAAATCGACTGTGTACATTAAAGTGCAATTGCTCCAAAGCTTAGTAAATGAGGTAAAGCTTCACATTACAAAGATTACCCAATCACATGCAAGGGAAATAAAATAAAAAACAGCATTTTTTGCATGCACATGATTGGACGATGGAAGTCTGCAGAACTTCTGCTCACTTACTAAGCTCAGGAGAAACTGTTCTTGCAGTGCAACTGCCCTATTTGCCTTTAATAAATCAACCCCTTTGTGTCTGCAGGCTTTTGGGAATCCAAGCAGCGGTATGGTCCTTCTATACGGGGACAGAGAGAGGTAGGGATAGGCAAAGTTTTGTGGTCCAGTAGACGGGCCTGACAACGCCGGTTGAGATTTCAGTACAGCAAAGCCACTGTGTTGTCGGCCCAAACAGCTAGCTAGGGGTACACTGGATTTCTAACAGGACTGCAGTAATTTATCATATATATTTATGTATATAGGAGAGAGAGAGATCTAGAGAGAGAGAGATCTAGAGAGAGAGAGATCTAGAGAGAGAGAGATCTATAGAGAGAGAGATCTAGAGAGAGAGAGATCTAGAGAGAGAGAGATCTAGAGAGAGAGAGATCTAGAGAGAGAGAGATCTAGAGAGAGAGAGATCTAGAGAGAGAGAGATCTAGAGAGAGAGATCGATCTAGAGAGAGAGATCGATCTAGAGAGAGATCGATCTAGAGAGAGAGATCGATCTAGAGAGAGAGATCGATCTAGAGAGAGAGATCGATCTAGAGAGAGAGATCGATCTAGAGAGAGAGATCGATCTAGAGAGAGAGATCGATCTAGAGAGAGAGAGAGATCGATCTAGAGAGAGAGAGAGATCGATCTAGAGAGAGAGAGAGATCGATCTAGAGAGAGAGAGAGATCGATCTAGAGAGAGAGAGAGATCGATCTAGAGAGAGAGAGATCGATCTAGAGAGAGAGAGATCGATCTAGAGAGAGAGAGATCGATCTAGAGAGAGAGAGATCGATCTAGAGAGAGAGAGATCGATCTAGAGAGAGAGAGATCGATCTAGAGAGAGAGAGATCGATCTAGAGAGAGAGATCGATCTAGAGAGAGAGCGAGATCTAAAAAGAGAGAGAGGGAGAGATCGCGAGATCTAAAAAGAGAGAGAGGGAGAGATCTAAAAAGAGAGAGAGGGAGAGATCTAAAAAGAGAGAGAGGGAGAGATCTAAAAAGAGAGAGAGGGAGAGATCTAAAAAGAGAGAGAGGGAGAGATCTAAAAAGAGAGAGAGGGAGAGATCTAAAAAGAGAGAGAGGGAGAGATCTAAAAAGAGAGAGAGGGAGAGATCTAAAAAGAGAGAGAGGGAGAGATCTAAAAAGAGAGAGAGGGAGAGATCTAAAAAGAGAGAGAGGGAGAGATCTAAAAAGAGAGAGAGGGAGAGATCTAAAAAGAGAGAGAGGGAGAGATCTAAAAAGAGAGAGAGGGAGAGATCTAAAAAGAGAGAGAGGGAGAGATCTAGAGAGGGAGAGATCTAGAGAGGGAGAGATCTAGAGAGGGAGAGATCTAGAGAGGGAGAGAGAGGGAGAGAGATCTAGAGAGGGAGAGAGATCTAGAGAGGGAGAGAGAGGGAGAGAGATCTAGAGAGGGAGAGAGATCTAGAGAGGGAGAGAGATCTAGAGAGGGAGAGAGATCTAGAGAGGGAGAGAGATCTAGAGAGGGAGAGAGAGATCTAGAGTGAGAGGGAGGGAGAGATCTAGAGTGAGAGGGAGAGATCGCGAGATCTAAAAAGAGAGAGGGAGAGAGATCTAAAAAGAGAGAGGGAGAGAGATCTAAAAAGAGAGAGGGAGAGAGATCTAAAAAGAGAGAGGGAGAGAGATCTAAAAAGAGAGAGGGAGAGAGATCTAAAAAGAGAGAGGGAGAGAGATCTAAAAAGAGAGAGGGAGAGAGATCTAAAAAGAGAGAGGGAGAGAGATCTAAAAAGAGAGAGGGAGAGAGATCTAAAAAGAGAGAGGGAGAGAGATCTAAAAAGAGAGAGGGAGAGAGATCTAGAGAGGGGGAGAGAGATCTAGAGAGGGAGAGAGATCTAGAGAGGGAGAGAGATCTAGAGAGGGAGAGAGATCTAGAGAGGGAGAGAGATCTAGAGAGGGAGAGAGATCTAGAGAGGGAGAGAGATCTAGAGAGGGAGAGAGAGAGATCTAGAGTGAGTGAGAGGGAGGGAGGGAGAGATCTAGAGTGAGAGGGAGGGAGAGAGAGATCTAGAGTGAGAGGGAGGGAGAGAGAGATCTAGAGTGAGAGGGAGGGAGAGAGAGATCTAGAGAGGGAGGGAGAGAGAGATCTAGAGAGGGAGGGAGAGAGAGATCTAGGGAGGGAGAGAGAGATCTAGGGAGGGAGGGAGAGATCTAGAGAGGGAGGGAGGGAGAGATCTAGAGAGGGAGGGAGGGAGAGATCTAGAGAGGGAGGGAGAGAGAGATCTAGAGAGGGAGGGAGAGATTTAGAGAGAGAGGGAGGGAGAGATTTAGAGAGAGAGGGAGGGAGAGATTTAGAGAGAGAGGGAGATATCTAGAGAGCAGTGTCGTATCTAGGGTATGGCAGCCATGGGGAGGGGGGCGGCAAAAAGCTACCCCCCGCACGAAAAAAAAACCAACCCTTGTCCTGCGGCCACCTCCCGCACTAATGTAGCTCCCGGCATCGCGGCCAGCCTGCTGAAGCGTGGCGCCGGCACAGCAATTGGTAATATTGCTACTTAGCCTAGGGAGGGGAATGACAGGTGCCCCTATGATGGCCGATAAGTGGCTGCTTTTGATGGGCACAGTGGCTGCAATTGATTTTTTATTTTTTTTCAGGGTTTTTTTGCGCCCTCCCACTGTGGGACAGTGAAAGTAATATTTTTAGTAACGATTTGCTTTTTTGTACTATAAAGGGCTAATTTTATATATATATATATATTTTTAACCCCATTATGTTACTGCCCGATTAATCAATTATGAAAATTGTAATCGATTAATTTCATAATCGTTTAGTTGTCGATTAATCGATTAGTTGTTTCGGCCCTAAAATGCATTGCACTTTGAAATATTGATCAATTGCACATTGGTGTCTTTTAGATGGTATAGGCAAGCAGCTTAACTACTTCCCGACCGCCCGCCGCCGTTATACGTCATGACTTTAAAGATGGATATCTCGGTAACGGCAGCAGCTGCTGCCACAACCGAGATATCCATCTCTTCTGTGGGCGGTGGGTCAAACGATAATGGCGGTCTCCGCAGCGGATTTGCCGCGAGATCGCCGTTATCGATGGCGGGCGAGGGCCTCCCGCTGCGTTCTCGCGCCCTCCGCCGCTTACTGGAGTCTTCGGTAGCGGCGGAGGCGACAGGGTCCTCTCCCGTGCTCAGTGGGGATGCGAGTGAGGGAAAAATTTCCCTCATCCATCCCCGTAGCTCTGCTGGGCGGAAGTGACGTCAAAACGTCGGTCCCGCCCAGCGTCTTAAAGAGACATTTTTTTTTTTTAAAGTTATTTAAAAAATGACATTTTACATTTTTTTTTTTTTTTTTTTGCATTCAAGCCTAAATATGAGATCGGAGGTCTTTTTGACCCCAGATCTCCTATTTAGGAGGACCTGTCATGCTTTTTTCTATTACAAGGGATGTTTACATTCCTTGTAATAGGAATACAAGTGATATTTTTTTTATTTTAGTGTTAAAAGTTGGTAAAATAAATAAAAATACGAAAACAAATTTTTTTTTTTTTTTAAATCGCCCCGTCCCGACGAGCTCGCACGCAGAAGCGCCCGCATACGCGAGTAGCGCCCGCATATGAAAACTGTGTTCAAACCACACAAGTGAGGTATCGCCGCGATCGTTGGAGCGAGAGCAATAATTCTAGCCCTAGACCTCCTCGGTATCTAAAAAAATGCAACCTGTAGAATTTTTTAAACGTCGCCTATCGAGATTTTTAAGGGTAAAAGTTTGACGCCATGCCACGAGCGGGCGCAATTTTTAAGCGTGACATGTTGGGTATCATTTTACTCGGCGTAACATTATCTTTCACAATATGTAAAAAAATTGGGCCAAATGTATTGTCTTATTTTTTAATTTAAAAAAGTGAATTTTTTCCAAAAAAGTGCGCTTTTAAGACCGCTGCGCAAATACGGTGTGACAAAAAGTATTGCAATGACTGCCATTTTTTATTCTCTAGGGTGTTAGAAAAAATATATATAATGTTTGGGGGTTTTAAGTAATTTTATAGCAAAAAAAAATGTTTTAGTCTCATAAACACCGAGTCTGAAAAACAGGCTCGGGGCTAAAGTGGTTAACGTTTTTTTTTTTTTTGCTGTTAGTTTTTTACCAGTTGTGTTTATATTTTCATCTACCAAACATTCACTGCAGGGGTATCTTCCCGGGGCATTATAGCAGGGGTTAAATTACAGCCATGAACTGACTGTAAGTGAATGTCCTATCCACTGCAATATCATTTTTTAACTTTATTTTTTATAGTGCCACTAGGTGGCACTGCAGTCATTTAGTTTTTTTATTCTTTTTTTGCCTTGAACTAGCTATTGCTGAAGTAACATAACAGATCATTTTCCCTTTTTAACATAATTGGAAAAGTAGCATGAAATTATAGAGATGGAGATGTTGAGGCTGCGAATACCTGTAGAATAATGACAGGTTTCACCTCCCGGTTGTTGTGGTTTTTTTTTTTCTACTCTTCCGGTGACCCCATGTTTATCAATTTAGAGTACTCAAAGAGGAACTTCATCCTGTAAGCAAAACATGTAATACAAAATGAATACAAAAACTATAGCTGCTGACTTTTAAAAAACACACCTACCTGTCCCGGGGTCCAGCGATGTTCTCACCTGACCCGACTCTTTGCTGGTCTTCGGGGCTGTGGGGGAAGGAGGAGAGGGGCTGGACATCTAGTCGGATTGTCACACAATCTGACCGAAAGTGGGAGCTGGTACCTGTCAAAATCAGGTACATGCTGCCCTCCTCCCCCCAACGTGTTTGAACATAAATTGGAACTACTACCAATTTAATCTACAGGGCCTTTGCTTTTCAGGACTTATTTCCAGGACTTTTTCAGAGCCTCTCCAAGCCTATGGAACTCCTTACCCCCAATGTCTCCATCTATCTCCTTCTCTAGTCGCTTTTAGAGGATCCCTGAAAACCCTCCTCTTCAGAGAACCCTACCCTTCCCACACCTAACAACTGTATATTCATTTGAGTCCATCTGATCATCCCCCACAGCTAACTACCCTTTGTTCCACTTGACCCTCCCTTCTAGATTGTAAGCTCTAATAAGCAGGGCCCTCTGATTCCTCTTGTATTGATTTGTATTGTGACTGTACTGTCTTCCTTGATGTAAAGCGCTGCGCAAACTGTTGGCGCTATATAAATCCTGTATAATAATTGTTTGGGGGTTGTAAGTTCTTAGCTAGCAAAAATAATGCAGATTTTAAAGCAGAACTAAACTCTGTCCGCCAGCGTTAAATATTTGTAATCCTTTACTGTTAGGGCTGCATTCTCACCTGAGCATTTTGTCGCCTGAAGCATGAAGCTCCAAAACGCTAGAGGGGAAAAAATACATTATTCTCTATAGAGATGGTTCACATTTCCACTCCAATACGCCGAACGCCTGAAGCGCAAACAAGTTCTGGACCCTTTTTTGTCGCTCGAATTGAGCGTATCTGGGCGTTTTCTGTTTTTACATTGGTGACCCTAGACCTGTCCAAAATTGCGGTAAAAAACGCTGCAACAAGTCACCCCCCTAAAGTCAATACTTTATAGAGCCCCCTTTCGCGGCTATCACAGCTCCAAGTAGTTTTGTATAAGTCTCTCTAAGCGCTTGTCACATCTTACCACTGAAATTTTTGCTCATTCCTCCTTGCAAAACTGTTCCAGCTCCTTCAAGTTGGATGGTTTGCGCTTGTGTACAGCAATCTTTAAGGCGGCGTACACACGATCGGATATATCCGATGAAAACGGTCCGCGGACCATTTCCATCGGATATGTCCGATCGGGAGTTTGATCCGATGGCGTGTACACACCATCGGATCAAATTCCCCGCCGCCGGACGGCGCGGTGACGTAGTGGTGACGCGGCGGTGACGTTGACGCCGCCGCGTCACCGCCACGTCACCGCACCAGGAAGTAAAACACTTCCGCGCATGCGCCGAATCCATTCGGCAGCGGCGCGGCGGCGGTGGGGGCCGACATGTCTGCTGGTAAGTGTACTAACCAGCAGACATGTCGGGCGGACAGATTCCCACCGGATAGATTTCAAAGCATGCTTTGAAATCTGTCGGGTGGAGAAATCTGTCCGCTAGCCCATACACACGAGCGGAGATGTCTGCTGAAACGGTCCATCGGACCGTTTTCAGCGGACATATCCCCTCGTGTGTACGCGGCCTCAGTCTGACCACAGATTTTCTATTGGATTGATGTCTGGGCTGTGACTAGGCGATTCCAACACATTTACATGTTTCCCCTTAACTGGTTAAGGACTGCCGCATGACTATTTACGTCGGCAGAATGGCACGGCTGGGCACATGGACGTACAGGTACGTCCCCTTTAAGATGCCCAGCTGTGATGCTCGCAACCCGGTCATGTCCTCCATGACCGTGCCCGCGGGACCCGTGGACCCGATCGCCGCTGGTGTCCCGCGATCGTGTCACAGAGGGGAAGAACGGGGTAAGTGTAAACAAACCTTCCCCGTTCTTCCTAATGTGGCTGTCAGTGACCATCTGTTCCCTGTGTTGAGGAACGACAATCTGTGACGTCACACGCACAGCCACTCCGCCCCACAGTAAGTACACTCCCTTAGTACACATTTAACCCCTACAGCGCCCCCTCCTGGTTGACCCCTTCACTGCTAGTGTAATTTTCACAGTTATCAGTGCATTTTTGTTAGTTGGTGCTAACTGTATTTTAAAATTCTGCTTTTAAGGCTAAAGGAGAGATTTTTTTAGACCCCCAGATCTCTCTATAAAGAGGACCTGTCATGCTGTATTATCACAAGGGATGTTTACATTCCTCGTAATAGCAATAAAAGTGATCAAGAATTTAATTTAAAGGGACAGTGTAAAAATGTAATAAAATCCAAAATATATATTTTTTAAAGTGACCTCATGTCTGCGTGCTCGTGCGCAGTAGTGAACGCATAAATAGGTCACACCCACATATGTAAACCGTGTTTGCACCACACATGTGAGGTATCGCCAAAAATGTCTGAGCGAGAGCAATAATTTTAGCACCAGACCTCCTCTGTAAGGCCACGTACACACAATCAGACCGGTCTAAATGAAACTGTTCCGACGGACTGTTTTCATCGGACCAGGCTGAAGTGGTCTGATGTGTGTGTACACACCATCGGACCAAAAATCCGATCAGACCAGAACGCGGTGACGTAGAACACAACGACGTGCTAAAAAAACGAAGTTCAATGCGAACAAGCATGCGTCGACTTGATTCTGAGCATGCACAGGTTTTTGGTCCGATGCTTTTGCGTACAAACCATCGAACCTGTCCATCGGATGGATTTTGAAGCAGGTTTTAAAACTTTGGTCCGACGGACAACGGTCCGATAGGCCGTACACACCATCGAACTGGGCCGATGAAACCGGTCCGCAGACCAGTTTCATCGGACCGGTCTGATCGTGTGTACACGGCCTAAGGCTGCATTCACACCTGAGCGTATCGTTTTGCAGCGTTTTTACCGCAATTTGGCGCAACGTTTTTTACCGCGATTTTTGGACAGGTCTAGGGTCACCAATATAAAAACACCCAAATACACTCAATTCGAGCGACAAAAAAGGGTCCAGAACTTGTTTGAGCTTCAGGCGTTTTGGAGTGGAGATGTGAACCATCTCCATTAAGAATAATGTATTTTTTCCCCTCTAGCGTTTTGGAGCGTCATGCTTCAGGCGACAAAATGCTCAGATGTGAATGCAGCCTAAACTGGTTATCTGTAGAAATGTTTAAAGCGTCGCCTATGGAGACTTTTAAGTACCCTAGTTTGGCACCATGCCATGATCATGCAGAATTTTAAAACATGACATGTTGGATATCTATTTACTTGGTGTAACATCAACTTTCATATGATACAAAAAATTGAGGTATATATTATGTTTTTTTTTTTTTTTTTCAAAAATTGCTTTTGAAGAACCGATGCGCAAAAACAGCGTGACATGAACTGACATTTTATTCTCTATGGTCTCTGCTAAAAAAATAATTTTCCAGCAACAAAATACAGATTTTTTTTTTACTTGTAAATGAGAATGGGCTCAGGTGTGATTGGGATTCCACGTGCCCAATCCCGCCAAGAAGCCGACACTGCACACGGCTAATCACAGGCAGTGACACATTTTCTGGTCCGCAGCTCCATGGATCGGGAAATGTCTCACTGCCTGTGATTAGTATCCTGGCGGGATCAGGCAGGTGTGATCCAGAATAGGGATGAGCTTCGGCGTGTTCGCATGGAACACGTGCAGAGCCCGCCAGGAAGACAGCGCGGCGCTGCGCTAATCACAGCCGGGGAGACATTGTCCCGATGCTCGGCTACAGAGATCGGGAAATGTCTCCCTGGCTGTGATTAGCGCAGCGCCGTGCACACTTCCTGGCGGGCTCTGCACGTGTTCCATGCTTACACGCTGGAGCTCATGCTTATTCCCGAATATGCAGGATCCCATCTCTACAACAAATGTCAGAAAAAGGCTTTGGTCCTAAAGTGGTTAGGTAGGAGTGAGCTTCCTCCAGGCTCACCTGCCCTCAGGTCTATCCATTATTATGCATGCGCTTCCACTATGGAGGCTCTTATAAATGTATAGCATTAGGACTGCAGATAATACTGGGGTGCCGTAATGAGGCTGTGCAGCTTACGCATGTATGTGCAAACTAAAACCCTGTTTTTAACATAAACTGTTAGGAGATTTTTTTTTTCTTTTTTTCCAGGCTGGTTGGGAATATTCTTTGGTTTTGACCCTGTTGATTTACCCTGCATGGGTATAGCTCCGGGTTGCTTTATATGTAATGAGAATCGTAGCGCAGTGAGTGACCCATAAAAGTTTATGATGACATGACGGAATACCATATAGTGCTGATTACACCATTATGTTAAAATGTGACTTGGCCCCAGGCCTGATGTACTTGCAGCCATTAGCAGAGCAGTCTGATTTCCCCAGTTAGTGACATAATGTGAACTTCCAGTGGTGAATTGCAGGAGGTCAGACTGCGGATCACAGCTTCTCATGACAATCTTGCTCTCTGTAGCAGTCTTTATAACTATAAGCCCGTCTCTTAACTACTGTATACCATCATCTTCCTTCTCACTGTGGCTTTCATCTGTCCACTTTATATCTCATTGTGAGTCTTCTTCTGTTCCTCTCTCTGCAGGTCAAGGAGCAGTTCCACCATGCTGGGTTGATGGCAGACGTAGACCTTGATCCAGGCTCCACTCTCAATAAGAAGATCCGCAACGGACAGCTTGCGCAGTATAATTTTATTCTCGGTGAGAGAAATGAATTTGTTCTTTTACCAGGATTGCATTTGTCTGTATGCTTTATTCAGAAACCGAATCGAATATGTTTTGTGTGTCTAACTGGTTATTGCATATAGTTAAAAGGTAGACAACGTAGTGAACATATCATAATATATGGCATATAGCATGGAAGGACACTTATGTGAGAGTCGACAAAGATGCACACCCCAAAAATATACAGAAAATTGAATAGTTTCCCCAAAGGTTTTTTTTTAGCAGCAAAATATTTATAAAAAGGCACCACTAGAACAAAAAATCCCCCTGAAGAAGACCAGAAATGAAAGGGTCGAAATGCATTGGGGGATTCATGTGGATAGCAATGTTGTAATGTAATTGGCAAACCATGGTCTCCTTGGTGAATTGTTTGCCATGACTGACGGCTCATCATGTTGTTTGTGTCACTAACCAGAGCTTATATCTTAAATTAATTGTACAGTAAAATCTTGGATTGCGAGCATAATTCCTTCCAGAAACATGCTTGTAATCCAAAGCACTTGTATGTCAAAGCATTTTTTTTTTTACAGGGTATAAAAGAGAAGAGGCACCTCTAAGTGTAGCAATAAGTTGCTAAATGTTGTACCTTCATTAACCACTTAAGGACCGGACCAATATGCTGCTAAATGACCCAAGGGGTTTTTACAATTCGGCACTGCGTTGCTTTAACAGACAATTGCGCGGTCGTGCGACGTGGCTCCCAAACAAAATTTGCGTCCTTTTCTTCCCACAAATACAGCTTTCTTTTGGTGGTATTTGATCGCCTCTGCGATTTTGAATTTTTTGCGCTATATACAAAAATAGAGCGACATTTTTGAAAAAAAATCAATATGTTTTACTTTTTGTTATAAGAAAAATCAAACGAAATGTTAGTCAAACATTTAGGCCAAAATGTTTTTAGCCACATGTCTTTAGTAAAAAAAAAAATCGCAATAAAAAAAAAAATAGCTACCTAGCGGGAACAGCGACACTAATACAGCGATCAGAAAAATGATCGCTTAGTGACGCTGGCAATAGGGAGTGAAAGGGTTAACTAGGGCGGTGATCAAGGGGTTAAAACTTTATTGGGGGGGTACGGGGGCTACCCTGAACCTAACACTCACTGACTGTCACACTGACACTAAATACAGTAATCATACATATTATGATTACTGTATTCAGTGACATTGTGACAGGGGGAGGGGGTGATCGCAAGGGGTTAAGTGTACCTGCGTGTCCTGGTGTCAGTGTAGTGTTGTGCAGTCTTACTGTGTAATCTGATCTCTCCTCAGCGACGATTAAAAAAAACGCCGAGAGCAGAGATCACATCACTTTCCCTCTTCCTGTGTTTACACAGGAGGAGGAAGTGCACTGCAGGGGAGCACACGGATTTGCTGGGAGCGATCCGGAGGGGGCGGACAAAAACGAACCGCCGCCCCCTCAGCACGGATCACTTCTTCAGCAATCCGGACCGCCGCATGTACCGGGGGGGTCCCGATCGGACCCCCGACCCATGTAAAGGCAGCAACGTATATATACGTTGATGTGGCTGTCCGTGCCATTCTGCCGACGTAAATGTACATGCGGTTGTCCTTAAGGGGTTAACCTTGGTTTGCGAGCATAATTCCTTCCAGAAACATGCTTGTAATCCAAAGCACTTGTATATCAAAGCATTTTTTTTACAGGGTATAAAAGAGAAGAGAGGCACCTCTGGGTAGCAATATGTTGCTAAATGTTGTACCTTCATTAAATGTAACCATACTGCTACACAAAGGGGCTCCTCTCTCTTCTTTTTTATACTCTGTGACACGACTCTTGTATCAAGACATCGCTTGTATACCAAGGCAAAATGTATTAAAACATTTTGCTTGTCTTGCAAAACGCTCTCAAACCAAGTTACTCTCAAATCAAGGTTTTACTGTATTCACTTTTTGACAGAAAAAAAGATTTTTATTCAATTACCTTTTTATAAATATTTTGCTGCTAAAAAAAACCTTGGGAAACTTCCATTTTTTATAATATATGGCCTTGCATTCTATGGTGAAACGCACCATCACAGCTCCTGTAGGCTAAATTGATTAAAGCACATTTGTGATGCGCTAACGAGCTGTAAAACGGGTGCATGCTGAGGTGTCATTCATTTTAAATAGCACCACTGTGCATCAGCACTGCATGCATTGTGGTGAACTGTGCGGCAAAAAAATAAGATGCAGCGTGCGCTTTATTTCATGTGTTGAGGAGCTTTGCAGCTAATTCATTTTTTAGAATTTTTTTTATTATAGATGTATTGCTTCTGGTGGTCTGATTATGCCAAAAAGAGTTGAGGGGAGGTCACTTTTCTGTAAAAAAAAAAAAAAAAATCAAAAAGCCGAACTAACACGCTACATCTGCCCCCGTGTCCTTATTGTACTTTCCTCCATGGATGAAGAGCTGTCAATGCCCTTGCAGCTGGTTTAGCGGTCCAGGGATTTGAAATCCCCATTTATCTCCTCCTCTTATCTGCAGTGCTACTGGGACAGATCAGAGTGATGATCTGTGCTGGTGCTGACCAATCAGAATTACTCTGATCCATCTCAGGCCCCTTCAGAAAGAAAAGGGAGAAGAGAGGGAGATTTGATATCCTCGGACTGGTACATCGCCTGCATGTATACTTACAGCTCGTCACCCATGAAGGTAATAACAACCGGGACCAGGGGTTGGTTTAGGGCAGGGGTGGCCAACCAGTGGCCCGCGGAGCCCTCTAATGTGGCCTGCGACCTCCTGCTCTGAAATGGTGGGTTGGCAAGCCCAGATCGCAGGTTGTCGACCAGCCATGTGAATGAAGCTGGTGGTAGAGGAAGAAAGCGGCTGTGGAGCAGAGCCCCATAACCTGATGCTTTCTGTACAGCACCGGCTTTTGCCACAGGCGGAGTCTATGGCAAAGTTCAGCTAACCGTTAAGATAGACACAGGTGCACTACGCTGAACCTGCACATTGTGTGAAAAGGGCTTAAGACTGCTTTCACACTGATCAGCCGGACCCAATCAGACCCTCAATTCACCCCTATAGAGCAGCAGATGTAAACAGACTTTTGTCCGCTTACACCCTTCTACCTCCAATCCGATCTGCTAAAAAAAAAAAAATGAAGGAAATTTGTCCCCTTCCATCTGGGCGGATCGAATCGGGGGGGCTATAGAATAGCAGTGAATTGTCATCCGCCTGCTCCACTCATTGTGGCCCACGACTGGTTACCATGTTGATTAAGTGGCCCTCGCTCTTCAAAAGGTTGGGCACCCCTGGTGTAGGGTGTTCAGCTCCCCCCCCCCCCCCCCTCAAAAGATGAACTTGCACTTAGAGGATAAGTTCACCATTAAATAAATAAATGCACATTTTTTGCCGGTAAAACATTTTTTTTTTCTTAGGAGCCTATAGTAGAGAATTTCACCCGGGTGCAATGCCAGGCTCCTACATACCCTCCGTACACTGTCTGCTCGTACCCCTGATGCAAGCAGTTACAGAAGTCCAGGAAGATCATTGAACTACATTGGCGCTCACCAGCCTCTTTGTAGTTTATTGAGAACTATAAGCCATCAGCCACAATGGCCGACAGAAGTTGTAGTTCATTCACAGAACTGAATGAATGACATGTCCAGGTTGGTGGAGCCCTGCATGGTCTGCCTGTTTTTGAATTGTGACAGCGGGTGTTGGGAGAGGATCCTTTACCCGCTGTCACAATTGGGGATTGGGTCGGATTGATGGCGATTTAGTAGCATGTTACATGTCGTACCCTAAATATAGGTGTAACATGTTACAAAAGGTAAACTTGGCCTTTAAGAAAAAAAAAATATATATGTTTAGCTACAGGATAGTAAAGTCACTGTTGCCTGATGAAGTCATTGGTATATAGACTCTGAAACGTCTCGTGTTTGTGACTATTAAAAGGCTCTGAGCATACAATGTGCCGTTATCCAATATCTGCCTGTGCCCCGTCTATGCTTTGCTATTCATAAAATGCATGGTCGCATTGTCATCGCTGGCTGCATATTGTGAATGACCAAGGCAAGCAAAGACTTGAAATTAGTAGACAGCAGAGGTAAAGCAAGATCTTTTATACAAATGATGGTGCCCAGAGTTGGGCTGCTCAGCACAGGATGCAGAATGCCAATCTCTAAAGCTGGAGTCTCTTCTACAGGGATTTCCAGCTCCTATGGGTATTGGCCAGGTGTGGCACATGCATACTTACATTGCTTCAACGTGGCCCAATATAACTATGCAAAAATATCTACAGCCCTGGCCAAAAGTTTGAGAATTACAAAAATTATTAATTTTCACAAAGTCTGCTGCTTCAGTTTTTTTCGATCATTTTGTCAGATGTTACTATAATATACTGAAGTACAATTACAAGCATTTCATAAGTGTCAAAGGCTTTTATTGACAATGACATGAAGTTTATGCAAAGAGTCAATATTTTCAGAGTTGACCCTTCTTTTTCAAGACCTCTGTCATTCACCCTGGCATGCTTCCAATCAACTTCTGGGCCACCCTGACTGATGGCAACTCATTCTTGCATAATTAATGCTTGGAGTTTGTCAACATTTTTGTGGGGGTTTTTTTTCACCCGCCTCTTAAAGGGGAGTTCCACCCACAATTTCACTTTTTAAATATAAATACCCCTGTAATACACAAGCTTAATGTATTCTAGTAAAGTTAGTCTGTAAACTAAGGTCCATTTTGTTAGGTTGTTACAGCATTTAGTTTATAATCTAGAAATAGACCGTGGCCATCTTAAGTGTGGGCATCATGAAGCCAGACTGTATGACTTCTTGGATTTCAGCTTGGCATATCTTGCACATGCTGCACAAGCAATGTAATAGGTTTCAGTCAGGTTTGCAAAGACTACTGGGAAACATGATGCCTATCCCAGAAACCCTTGCAAATAGCCATGTGACTTAATAGTTTAGGCTAATAAGGAGGAGGAAGTAATGAAGGACTACAAAATAAAGGTATTTACAAGCAACAAAATAAATAAAAATTGTCCATACTGAACACTATGAGATTAGGGCATGCAGCACAGACAAACATAAAAAAAATGGGTGGAACTCCACTTTAAGGATTGACCACAATATCTCAATGGGATTAAGGTCTGGGGGGTTTCCTAGTCATGAACCCAAAATCTTGATGTTTTGTTCCCCAAGCCACTTAGTTATCACTTTTGCCTTATGGCAAGGTGCTCCATCATGCTGGAAAAGGAATTGTTCCTCACCAAACTGTTCTTTGATGATTTGGAGAAGTTGCCCTCGGAAGAGGTTTTTGTACCATTCTTTATTCATGGTTGTGTTCTTAGGCAGAATTGTGAGTAAGCCCCCCACTCCCTTGGCTGAGAAGCAACCTCACACATGAATGGTCTCAGGATGCTTTACTGTTGGCATGACATATGACTGATAGGCTTACCTTGTTTTCTCCGGACAAAAGTATTTTTTTACAGATGCCCCAAACATTCGGAAACCAGGAAATGACTTTACCCCAGTCCTCAGCAGTCCAATCGCTGTACCTTTTGGAGAATATCAGTCTGTTTTTGAAGAGAAGTGGCTTCTTTGTTGCCCTTCTTGACACCAGGACATCCTCCAAAAGTCTTCTCCTCACTGTACTGGTGGTGCCCCATCCCACAGCTGAATCAACATGCAGTGGAAATGTTTTTTTGAGATTGGGTTCATTTAAATGGAAAAGAGAAACTTTTTAATTGCAATTCATCTGATCTCTCTTCATAACATTCTGGAGTATATGCAAATTGCCATCATAAAAACTGAGGCAGCAGACTTTGTGAGAATGTATTATTTGTGTCATTCTCAAATTTTTTGGCCATGGCTGTATACCCAAATTTCAGCTTTAAGGTAAAAACTAGCACAGGTACACTATAAACTATTTTTTTAACCTGCCTTTTACTGCCAAATACATACCTTTGGTCAAGTACATGCCGATACAGAGTATAGATACCTTTTGCGGGGTGATTTGCAGTCACTGACAAGCAACCATACTTTAAGCACTTCCCGCCCGGCCTATAGCAGAATGACGGCCAGACGGTGGTTGCGTTATCCTGACTGGGCGTCATATGACGTCCAGCGGGATAACAGCCGCCGCACACCAGTGGGGGGGGCGCATCCCGGCGATCCGTGGTCCGGTGTGTCGGTCTGACAAACATCGCTACACCAATCTTGGTGAAGAGCCTCAGACGGAGGCTCTTTACCACATGATCAGCCGTGTCCAATCATGGCTGATCATGATGTACACAGGAAGAGCCGTTGATCGGCTTTTCCTCACTCGCATCTGACAGACGCGAGTAGACAGCCGATCGACTGCTCTACTGACAGGGGGGCCTGTGCTGATTGTTTATGATTGATGCCCGCCCAGGACCACCAGGATGCCGGAATGGACCACCAGGTATGCCACCTAGACCACCAGGGAAATGCCAATCTGTGCCCAGGCAACTGCCCATCACAATGACTGCCGGTGCCACAAGGGATGCCTATCAGTACCATCTATCAGTGCCACCTCATTGGTGCCCATCGGTGAAGGAGAAAACATACTTGTTTACAAAATTTTATAACAGAAAAAAAAAAGTTTTTTTTTTTTTTTTTTCCAACATTTTTATGCTTTTTTCATTTGTTTAGCAAAAAATAAAAACCGCAGAGGTGATCAAATACCACCAAAATAAATCTCTAATATTGGGAACAAAATTGTAAAAATTCTGTTTGGGTACAGGGTAGCATGACCACGCAATTTTCATTTAAACGGCGCTGAAAATTGGCTTGGTCAGGAAGGGGGGTAAGTGCCTGGTATTCAAGTGGTTAAACTAAAAAAAATTATCAACCTAGCGATATTTTAGCATATTGCTTTTTTCGTTTTCATTTAACGTGTACAAACACATAACTGCTGTGCAAACCATATGCCTTGTGCCATCTAACTGTCTTTGCCCTCTGGAAGCCCCTAGACGCCTGGTCCGACTTTCTAGGAATTTCACATAATCGGACAGAAATATTTTTCCTGCACTTACAGTCAGGACACACTAGGGGTCGCTCTTCCTACACCACTACAGCTGTTTTCTTCTTGTATTTCAGTGGTCGGAGAGAAGGAGAAAACCAGCGGGACAGTAAACATCCGCACACGAGATAACAAGGTGCACGGCGAGCGCACAGTCGCAGAATCCATCCAGAGGCTCCTCCAGCTGAAAGAATCCAGATGTAAAAACGCAGAAGAGGAGTTTTAACCTTCCTTCCTTCCTGCCTTCCTTCCTCAGCTAGACCTTCGCAAGGAGGATGACCGCTATCATATGAAGTACTAGAAGATGAGCCAAACAAAACAAAGACCTCCATTCACATATGTCTCGTGCTCATTGGGGATTTATCTCTCAAGGGACAGTTCTATTTTTATGCTCTGGATTTATGTAACTTTTTCACCTTCTAGATCTTAAATTTTCTTTTTTTTTTTATATGGAATAATGTAAGATTTGTCATCCTTTTCGTTGTCTTCTTGATCTGGATACCTGACCTTCTTGGGTTCTTTCTGAGTGATTGTCCGGGCAAATGCTTCCCAGTAGGATCGGTCTTAATGAAGAGATTCAGAAGCTCGGCGAACAATGATTTGATAATGTTACAGCGGTTAGAACAAATTCTCAATGGGAGATGTGTCTAGGCTCCAAATGTACTGCACACCTTTAATAAACAGGAGAAATGTCTAAGGATTGTGTCCGTCTTGTACTGTCCCTGACTGCTTTGTAAATTGCTCCTTCCTGAGAACCACCCCGCGTAAAAAAAAAAAATTGTGTAAGTATGGTATGTGTTGTATTTGTTTTAAAGTGGTATTAACCACTTCAGCCCCGGACCATTTGGGTGGTCAAAGACCAGGCCACTTTTTGCGATTCTGCACTGCGTCGCTTTAACTGACAATTGCACGGTGGTGCAACGTGGCTCCCAAACAAAATTGGCGTCCTTTTTTCCCCCACAAATAGAGATTTCTTTTGGTGGTATTTGATCACCTCTGCGGTTTTTATTTTTTGTGCTATAAACAAAAATAGAGCGACAATTTTGAAAAAACAAACCAATATTTTCTACTTTTTGCTATAATAAATATCCCCAAAAATGATATAACATTTTTTTCCCCTCAGTTTAGGCCGATACGTATTCTACATATTTTTGGTAAAAAAAATTGCAAAAATCGTTTATTGATTGGTTTGCGCAAAAGTTTTAGCATTTACAAAATAGGGGATAGTTATATGGCATTTTTATAAAACTAGTAATAGCGACGATCTGTGTTTTTTTCGTGACTGCGACATTATGGCAGACACATCGGACACTTTTGACACATTTTTGGGACCATTGTCATTTTTACAGAGATCAGTGCTATACAAATGCACTGATTACTGTGAAAATGACACTGGCAGTGAGGGTTAACCACTAGGTGGCGCTGTAGGGGTTAAGTGTGCCTATGCCAGTGATTCTTACTGTAGGGGAGATGGGCTCTGTGTCACGTGACACTTATCTCTGCCTCGAGTACACGGAGCCGAGATCCGAGATCAGTGTCATTTTCACTAGGCAGAGAGTGAGACTATACCTCCGTGAGATGATCGCGGGGATACCTGAAGCGATCTAGTCCGACTCACGGGAAATGCAGGGTCGCCTCTGTTTTTACCTTGTGATCTGGCCAGTAACACACCTCCTGTAGGCTCAATACACATCTATGTATGTTGCTTTTGAGTGTTTCTGCAGTGATTTTTCCTGTGCTTTCCGCATTCTTTTACTACGATTTTACCGCGGTTCGCATTTTTCCCTTTTTTGTAACCACTTCCAATACTGCACACCGTCATATGACGTCCACAAAGGCGATCTCCTATCCTGGGTGGACGTCATATGACGCGGTTATATCTAAATGATGCCTGCACCTAGAGGCATCATTCAGATATCATTGTGTTCCGGCGGCGATCCTGCGCACCATAAAAATGATCACAGCTTTCTTATAGGTGGCTGGAGGGGACATCCTGCCGCCATCCGGTGCTTCTCCATGCCCCCCCCCGTTCCATCGGGGGCCCGGAGAAAGGATCGCCCTGCGCCGGATAGGAAGCATAGAGATGACTAGTAACCAGATGGTCACCAGTCATCTCTATGACTGTCGGAGGCCTGTGCGCGATGTGATGACGTCACGCCCGGGTACCCGTAAGTAAACAAAGCCGCAATTGCGGCTAGTAAGCATTAGATCTGTGATTTTTTTTTCATGATCTTATGCTTTCCAGCCTGGAGGAGAGATATGGGGTCTTATTGACCCCGCATCTCTCCTTAAAGAGGACCTGTCACACACTATTCCTATTACAAGGGATGTTTACATTCCTTGTAATAGGAATAAAAGAGATCAAAACATTTTTTTTTTTTAAAGTGTAAAAAAAAAATAAGTAAAAAAATAAATAAAAAATTAACCACTTCCCAACGGCCGTACGACTTTGTACGGCTGAAGGGACATCCTGAATCTCTAACAGACTGTGTTTTTACGGCCTGTTCTTAGCCAGGCCACTGGGGGGCGCTGACATGCCGATGCGCGGTCACCTCCCCCAGTCACCCCCCCCCCCCCACAGTTAGAACACAATTTAGGGTACACATTAACCCCTTCCTCACCCCCTAGTGTTAACCCCTTCAATGACAGTCACATTTATACAGTAATTAGTGCATATTTATAGCACTGATTACTGTATAAATGTGAATGGCGCCAAAAATGTGTCAAAAGTGTCCGATGTCTCCGCCATAATGTCGCAGTCACGAAAAAAATGCTGATCGCTGCCATTAGTAGTAAAAAAATACAATAATAAAAAAATAATAATAATTCTGTCCCCTATTTTGTAAGCGCAATAACTTTTGCGCAAACCAGACGCTTATTGCGATTTTTTTTTTTTTTTTTTTTTTTTTTTTTACCAAAAATATGTAGAAGAATACGTATCGCCTAGACTGAGAAAAAAAGTGTTTTTTTAAAAAAAAATTGGGCTATTTATTACAGCAACAAGTAACAAATATAGTTTTTTTTTTCAAAATTGTCGCTCTATTTTTGTTTATAGCGCAAAAAATAAACGCAGAGGCGATCAAATACCACCAAAAGAAAGCTCTATCTGTGGGGGAAAAAAGGACGCCAATTTTGTTTGGGAGCCACGTCGCAAATTGTCAGTTAAAGTGATGCAGTGCCACAAGCTGAAATTTCACCTGGCCAGGAAGGGGTATATGTGCCCACTAAGGAAGTGGTTAAAACGCCCCTGTCCCCGGTAGCTTGCTCTCAGGAGCAAACGCACGCGTAAGTTCTGCCCACGTATGTAAACGTCGTTCAAACCACACGTGAGATGTCCCTGCATGCATTAGAGCGTGTGCAACAATTCTAGCACAAGACCTTCTCTGTAACTCTAAACTGGTATCCTGTAAAAAAAATTCAAAGCGTCGCCTATGGAGATTTTTAAGTAACAAAGTTTGGCGCCATTCAATGAGTGTGCACAATTTTAAAGCATGACATGTTGGGTATCTATTTACTCGGCGTAAACATCATCTTTCATATTTTCCCAAAAAAAAGGCATTTGAAAAATGATTGCGCAAATACCATGCAAGATAAAAAGTTGCAATGACCGCCATTTTTTTCCTAGGGTGTCTGCTAAAAAAAACATATATAATATTTGGGGGTTCTGAGTAATTTTATAGCAAAAGAATGATGATTTGTGCGTGTAGGAGAGAAGTGCCAGAATAGGCCCGGTATGGAGGTGGGTATAAAAGCCCGGTATTGAAGTGGTTAATGTTTTTTTTTTTTTTGGCAGATTTAACCAGCCAAAAGACGTCGTATAACGTCCTGGACTTTGAGTGGGGATATCATTTTTTTCGGACAGCAATTCCCTGCACCGTAAGAACAATCTTAGCGGCAGTTCAGCCACTTGATCGTTCTTATAGGAGGCGGGAGGGAACATCCTCCCCCTCCAGCCGCTTCTACCGGCCCGTCTGTGCGATTGGCGAGCCTGAGAATGAATTTGTCCCCGCTAGAAGTTTAGCATAGTGATTTCTGGTGACCACATGGTCCCCTGTCATCTCTAAGACCCTCGGAGGCCCGGCGCAACATTATGATGTCACGTCCGGGCCGACGAAAGTAAACATTGCCAGGGACTCGGCTGGAAAGGCCGAGCCCGAGACAGTTTATTTATTGGATCTTGGTCTTTCCAGCCTAAAAGGAGAGATGTGGGGTCTTATAGACCCCCACATCTCTCCATAAAGAGGACCTGTCACACAATTCCTATTACAAGGGATGTTTTTTAAAGAGAAAGTGTAAAAATAAAAGGAAAATTTGTCACCAAGAAAACAATTGGTAACACTCTACACCGTGAAGCACTAAAAGTGGCGCCAAGGTCCCCCTGCTCAAGAAAGCACATGTACAGACCCGTCTGAAGTTTGATGATGAACATCTAAATGATTCAGAGGAGAACTGGGTAAAAGTGTTATGGTCAGATGAAACTAAAATCAAACTCAACTCAACAGTCAGTGATGTGTACAGATCACGACTCTCCATTCAGAAAAGGCTTCATCCTGACACATTCCTCGCTGTGTTCGGAGGAATGCTGCCTATGACCTCCAAGAACACCATCCCCACCAACAAACGTGGAGGTGGAAACATTATGCTTTTGGGGGTGTTTTTCTGCTAAGGGGACAGGACAATGTGACCTCATCAAAGGGACAATGTACCGTCAAATCTTAGGCGCGAACCTCCTTCCCTCATGGATGGGTATTCCAGCATGACAATGACCCAAAACACACAGCCAAGGCAACAAAGGAGTGGCTCAAAAGCACATTAAGGTCCTGGAGCGGCCTAGCCAGTCTCCAGACCTTAATCCCATAGAAAATCTGTAGAGGGAGCTGAAGGTTCAAGTTGACAAAAAAACGTCAACCTCGAAACCTTAATGACTCGGAGAGGATCTGCAAAGAGGAGTGGGTCAAAATTCATCCTGAGATGTGTGCAAACCTGGTGGCCAACTACAACAAATGTCTGACCTCTGTGATTGCCAACAAGGGTTTTGCCACCAAGTACTAAGTTGTTTTTTTGCGAAGGGGTCAAATACTTATTTCACTCATTAAGATGCAAATCAATTCATAACTTTTTTTGTAATGTATTTTTCTAGATATTTTTGTAGTTTTTCTGTCTCTCACTGTTAAAATAAACCTACCAATAAAATTATAGACTGATCATTTCTTTGTCAGTGGGCAAATGTACAAAATCAGCAGAGGATCAAATACTTTTCCCCCTCACTGTGTGTATGTATGTGTATATAAAACACACACATATAGATAGCCTTTTAAAAAATGACAGTTATGTACCTTTAAAGTGGAGTTCCCCAAAAAGTGAAAGCTCCACTCATCTGCTTCCCCCCCTTCCTCCCAGTGCTTAATTTTGCACCTTTCAGAGGGGAGGGGGGAACGGGTACCTGTTTTTGACATCCCTCGGAAGTTCGGCCCCCTCCTCCTTCCTCCACTGCCAGACCAGTTAGAAAGTGTAGCATGCTTCAAGGGAACCAGCTGTGAAGCCGTAAATACCTCACTACCGGTTTCCCTTAACATAAATGGTGGCGACAGCACTTGAGAGCCAATCCGAAAAACGTCTGGGGTGCCGACATCTGGGGCTCCCTGGACAGGTAAGTATCCTTATATTACAAGTCAGCAGCTACAGTATTGGTAGCTGCTGACTTTAAAAAAAAATTCCCCCAAAACACCTCTTTAATGATTCTTGCTGGGTACTGCACTGTAGGGGGAGGCAGAGAGCACAGCACACACTGTGCTTTTACTTTAGGTGTAAACAGTGTTACCAGCTCCCACAGTGCTGATTTACAGTTCTGCTGAGGATCGGGGAGCTCTGACTCCGCTGCTCTTCCTATCCAGCCATACAGGGGGCCCGCAGCCATGATGGTGACTCCTGTAGGCCCTGGCAGGAGGAAAATGGAGAGATTGATTCCTTTATATGTTGCCACCCCCACAGCTCCTCCTATACAGCTTCTTTCTGCTTCCCCCTGTGTGCTCTCCAGCCCCTCCTGTGCTTTTTCCTGCCCCCTTCGTCCCTACAGCTCTGTAGGGTTCTTCCCTCTCCCTCCGGCTCCTGCCGGGGATCTATCAGGATGAAGCCTTTTCTAAATGGAGAGTCAGTGATCCGTACCCATCACTGACTGTCTATTCATAACTGAAACATAGTAAACTGTGTTTACTATGCTTCTGTTTATGAATAAACGGGAAGCTCTATACAGATCTATTCCTGTCCATTCATTCTGTGTAATTAGATATCCCACCAAAGGCCTCAACAGAGCTCCTAAAAAATTGTCAAAAATATAAAAATAAATATTGTAAAATAAAAAAATGGAACAGAACAAATGGTAGGGAAAAAAAACGTCTGACACTAGTGGCAGAAATACCACACAACCATCGCACTTGCGGCCCTGGCACTCCCCCTCCGGGCTTAAAACAAAGGGCCCCAACCGGGAGTCAGGGTGGCCCTTCGTGGTTTCTTGCATCAGGGCCCTGAAGGTTCTAGTTACGCCACTGACAGTTGGTATACAATATTGTGTTGTTCATGATCGTAGTCCTTTATGTTACATTTAGTATTATTTTATATTGAAATGCTATCAAGTGATGATAATTTATTGAATTACCTGGACTTTGTGTGTGGGGGAGTCTCACTGAGGCGTACAGGTGGAACATTGAATAAAGTGTTCATGTATTTTCTGGATTTACATATCTGCGGCCCAGCGCGTTGAGACTCCCAGTACTAGATCATTTGCTCTGGTGCCCTTGGGTGATTCCAGTTCGATGTTGAAAGAAAACACGTCTACATGCTTCACAGGAATCTGATTCTTTTCTCAGCATGTGGCTATTGTGTTCTGTGTCAGCCAAGAAGTTCTGCATCATTGCTGTAAATCTTCACATTTTGACTCTAGTGGGTCACATCTGGGTGACTCTTCTAAATTCTCTGAACTTCCTATTTTTTTGGTTATTCTCTTTCAATATAATGACAGTGGAATTTTTGGGCAAAAGGTTAAATAAACAGTTCAAAATGCATATGTTTACAGTTTTACCTGCCAAGAAATTTGACAAGCCAATGAGTTTTGTGGTCTGACGTATTCCCCCTTCTTTAGGCATGATTTTGCGGTAATTGCAATCTGACAAATTGCAGGACTGCTTTTGGAAAACAGGCCTCCCATGATTTTGTTTGTGCGATTTGTCAGGTGACTGGGGTGCATTTGAAAGTAACAGGATCACAAACGTGTCACGTGTTTTGGGAATCGCAGTAATTCTGCCCGTGATCCGGAATGCCTAGGTGTGATCGCACCCTAAGCGTCTTCTATCAGTTGCTGAGTTCTCCTTCTATAGATTCTGGGGGAACATTTTCTTCCTCAAACATTCCACATATTCTCTTCATTCTTTATTACACTGCTAATATATACTCCGCATTGACCTTGTATAGCACTTTTCTCTTTGAGGAGTACTCCAAGTATTGGAGATGGTGTTGGCCGGGAATCGAACCCGGTTCAGCTGCTTGGAAAGCAACTATGCTCACCACTGCACCACCAACGCAAGGTAACATGTCTTTGTAGTGTTGGAGGAAACCCACACAAGCACAGGGAGAACATGCAAATTCCATGCAGATAGTGTCCTGGTCAGGATTTGAACCAAGGACCCCAGTGCTGCAAGGCTAACCCCTAAGCCTTTGTGCTGCCCATATGCGACCTCTGTTATCTAAGGTCCGTCTCTGCTGAGAGGTGTACATCAGTTATGTCCACTCAAAACTCCTCCAGAAGAAAACCAAACTTAACCTAAACTACAATCATATATATATATATATCACTCCAAAACACACCCAAAGAATAACACATACATATACAAACTTATTCTAATCTACATTGTATAACACACTTATTACAGTTTTTCTCCATTGTTTTGGCTCATTTCTTGAAACAGAAATGATATTCTCAAAACAACATGGACAAATCGCCAAACCACTTGGCAATTGTTCACAACTGAATTGCATTTCTCATTCATTTCATCAAATTGCAAATGTCTCAGTACATGTCTGAATGTCTTAGTACATTTTTCAAATTATTAAGTACAAGTAATAAAAGTGTAAAAATATTGCGCTAACTGGAATTAAATAAATAGAATCAGGCAGCCAGCATAACAAAATGGAAGTATTGTGAAAGTGAATAGATATAAGATGTAGCGCCAATAGGGAGCTCTAATCAAAGGACTCTCCTGTAGGTTCGGTGACCACACAAAAGTTTAAAATTAAATGTGAATCTACCCTGTAAAGTGACCTATAGCTGCAATCAAGCAAAGCTCAAGACAGAAGGACTCTCCTGTAGGTTTAGGGATTGAACACCGTGAACCTTAAATGTGAATCTATAAATAAAATTAGCCAAATATATACAATCAAGTAAATAATAACGTGATGGGAGGCCTCAATCAAAGGGTTGGACTCCACAAGACCCAAGTATGGATCCACGGATGAGAATCACCTACTTTTGTGTCCAACAGATGGGATTCATAAACTAAGTAAAGAAGTGCCAGTGTAATAACTTATAGTGTAGGACCTAATTTATATAGGTGTTTCAAGTCTATTGGAGAGAGGCACCTAATCAAAAATCAATATCAATAAAGGTGAATATACAATCAGTGGTGAATAGTGAAAAAAGTATAACCATATATATCCTAATATCCACTGTGATTGAAACATATATATGAAAACATATATATCCTAATGTCCACTGTGATTGACTAAGAGCAATCAATTAAGTGAATAGCAGTCCATACACTCAAACAGTGTGACGAATGTATTCTTCTTCTGGAATGCTCGGATAGCACAAGGGATCCAAAATGCAATCTTCAGACAGTGAAAGTATAAATGGGTACCCTTACCGGATCAGGTGGACCCTCAACTCACCATACGGTGGGGGGTCTTCAAGGCTTGTAAAGGCCGATTGCCTAATCCTGTGTCCAAACAGATGGAGATGGTATCCGGAGAATAACTTTTGATGTTGAAATGTCTCCGTGGTGGTATATATTCACTCCCGAGCATAGGAGGAAAAAAGAGAAGAAAAACGACTCCTCATAGTGTAAAACCACCAATTTAATAAGATAAAAAATATGTAAAATTCCACTGCATCACACAGGTGACAGGGATCACTTAAAACATAAAAGTAAAACCACACGTGAAAAGAAAAGAAAATATTTGTATCCAGTAGCAACAACTCCCCCCCTCTGATGGGTGGACAGAGGTATTCCCAAAGGGGAAAAAAATGCAGTAAAGACTTAGCAAGTCAGTAACCCGACCGGTTTCGTCTCATGTAGACTTCAACTGGGGTATCTAACTATGACGTGCATCTTACCTGCATTTATAGGTCCGTAGTATCTACATCCATGAGACCTCAATTGGAACTGGCGTGCGTGTCAAATCTAACACGTGAATAGTGTTTGCATTCCAAATCCCGGAAGTGTATGGGCGGGGATTCATAGTCCGTGGCCCAATCATTCACCTGGAGGTGTGATTATTGGCCCGGACTTATCTCTCATAGGTGGGAGACAGCTAAAGCTCTTGGAATGTAAAGTATGTGGGCGGAACTGTCGAGTACGCATCCAATCATTGGTGCAATCGTGTTGTCACGTCCCCTTCACTCACTCTCGTGGATTAGAGAGGGAATGGGGCGCGACGTACTCAGGTGGGCCGAACTCCGCCTGTATGCATGTGACCGTCGCGACGCGCTCTCGTCTGCGTACCGGTGCGCTCCACGCTCGCGTCATCGGTCTGCGTCCCGGTGCGCTCCACGTACCAGCACATCCGGCTCCCATGACGTGGGCATCACATGGTGCGGAAGCGCACTGGCGTCATGCGTTCCAAGCACCCGCACATCCGGCTCCCATCGCATGGACATCACGTGGTGCGGAAGCGCGCCGGCATCATGCGTTCCACCCTCGAGAAACATGCGCTCCACGGGATTCAAAGATCATTCCGGGTATAACGACAAATCCGCCCAACGGGTCGTGACAAGGCACCCATCTCGGTCTCATGGAGGGATAAAACGGGAAATATAAAATAAATGAAATACCATCTAAACCCAATGTAATATATATCACAGAGATATTAAAAAACTGTATATATACATAATATCAGCATATAATCTTAGTCCATGTTACATCTGTGTCTTAATCTAAACCATGGTCCATTGGTGTCGAGAAAAAACTCACTAAGTGATTGCAAAAAATTCCTTTGCTGACATTATAATCATAAATGCATATGAGGCCTAATATTAGAAATATTTGGCCAGCTAAATGTTGTTGGTACATCCCTCCCTGGTGTCACAAGTGATCGTCTAATTAAACGAAAATCAAAAAGGCGAACCCTGGCACCAAAAAGTATGCACCATCTATAGTCCAATGTTACAGAGATAAAGGGTAATGGGTGTGATCATTGGTAAAAATGCCTCCTCAGGACTGATTGATAAAAGCATTCACATCCCATTCCACGTTTAAGCCATAGGGTACATAACTTTTGAGTTGGAAGATCCAATATACTTCCAATTTGGACACTCCTCTTACACTAGGCTCTCCTCTCCAGTGAGGTACAAATTTGTCTATTATTTGGAAACTGGTTCCCTCCAATTTTTTGTTATGTTTCTCCAGAAAATGTCTAGGTACAGTGTGTTTTGCGTACCCCTTCTTGATTTTCGCAATATGTTCACCTACCCTTGTGGAAAAGCTCCGTATGGTACGACCAACGTACTGTTTCCCACAAGGGCAGGTGATAAGGTACACAATATGTGTCGTGGCGCATGTGGAGAAGTGCTTCATTGGAAACTCCATCCCCGTATGGGTGGATCTAAAGCTGTTCGTTTTCCTTCTCCCATTTATGTTGTTGACACACACCTTACATCTCCTGCAGGGATGGAAACCCTTTGAGAGGGGAAAGAAGGAGGGCTTAACAGGGGGATCCGGAATGTTAGGTGCCACTTGGTTTTTGAGAGATGTGGCTCCTCTATATATTACCGTTGCATTAGTGGGAAGTGTTGGTCCCAAAATGCAATCTTCCTTTAAGATCCTCCAATGCTTATTAATGATATTCTTAATTTGTCTATACTGAACAGAAAAAGT
Source organism: Rana kukunoris (assembly GCA_029574335.1). NCBI lineage: Eukaryota > Metazoa > Chordata > Amphibia > Anura > Ranidae > Rana > Rana kukunoris. The sequence continues at coordinate 53,787,781 of CM056049.1, forward strand.
AGTAAAAAAAGAGTTCCTAAATCTCGGTTCCTGAATCGTTTTTTGTCTTTCCATTGTTAATGTAGTGCGATCAATCCTCCCAATCCTATCAACTTCCCTGTCCACCTCATAGCTGGAATAGCCTTTATCCAAGAATCTATCTTTCAGAATTTGCGCCTGGATATGGAAATCTTGGATGCTAGAGCAATTGCGTCTTATCCGTAACAGTTGACTTCGTGGTACGGATTTGAGCCACGCTGGATGGTGACAGCTGTCCGTTGGAATATATCCATTGCGATCTGTACTTTTAAAAAAAGTCTTTGTTGTCAACTGATTATCCTGGACTCGGATCTCTAAATCCAGGAAATGGATATTTGAGAAACTTGCCTCATATGAGAGGCTAATTCCGACTTCATTGCAATTCAGGGTAGACATGAATTCATCTAAGGATTGGCGATCACCTCTCCATAGGAGGAGGATGTCGTCTATGTACCGAGCCCAGAGAACTATCATACCATACAGGGAAGACTATCCACGTAGACCATTTAACCAACAATATGGCTACATGGAAAGGGAAGATAATTATTATGAAAGATCTCCATATTCATATAATCAGAATCAACCCAGGTCTACCAACCAAGGGGATTTTCCTCGGGATCAGGAGGACTACCCCAGAGGGGGAGAACAAAGCGGGGGTCGAGAGGGGGACGACGTGCCCGGTCGAAAAAGAAGACGGGTATAGCAGGAGCGGGTATCTTCAATCTTAGTTCAGTCCAACTTACAGAAACAGAAAAAGTAGTTTTAGACAAGGGTTTGAAATTTGTCCCTCCCAGAACTCTGAACAAGTTCAACACCTTTATTGATGTGCAAAAGTATGTTCGGAAGCTTAATATCCAAAGATATTTTATTAGTAATCCCAGTAGACCGAACCTCCCAGAGATATCCTCACAGATGGTACACACTGGACTTTCCAACCCATCTTTATTCAATCCTCAGTGCCCCATGGCACCAAATGTCAGAGTTTTCAGGGATCTGGTCTTAAAAGACCTAGATGAACTGCCCCTTAAAAGGACCTACTCTGACCCAAGAATTAAACTGGGCCTTAAAAGTCTATGCGAACGCAAAGACCTGGTCATTCGTCCAGCGGACAAAGGGGGGGGGATAGTCGTTCTAGACAAATCTGCATATCATGGAGAAATGTCTCATATTCTGGGAGATGCTGAAACTTATGTTAAGTTGTCCTCTAATCCCACCTCTAAAATTAAAGCTTCACTAACCAAACTTATTGAAACTGGATCACGTAAGGGTATTTTGGATAAAAAGGAACGAAGTTATCTCATTCCCAGAGTTCCACGAATTCCGGTTATGTACTACCTGCCCAAGATCCATAAGGATGGTGTATGCCCCCCCGGCAGGCCCATCATAAGTGGCATCAACTCTATCACTTCCCGGTTAGGGAAATACATTGACTTCCATTTACAGCCGGTTGTCAAACACATTCCCTCATATCTTAAAGATACGAGACACACAATTGCAAAACTCCAAGAGGTTACGTACAGCAAGGACATCATGCTGGTTACAGCAGATGTAGCCTCCCTGTACACTAGTATTGCCCATGATTTGGGGTTTGAAGCGGTCAAGTGTTTTTTAGGGAGGGTTGACCATCTGCCCACCATCCAAAAAGAATTTATATTGGATCTTTTGAAATTTGCCACCTCCAATAATTATTTTTGGTATGGTGGCGAATTCTACCTGCAACAAAAGGGGGTAGCAATGGGGGCCAAATTTGCCCCCAGTCTGGCCAACATTTTCATGGCCAAGTGGGAGGAGGATGTCGTCTATGCCTTTAACCGACCAGAGATAGTTCTCTGGGCTCGGTACATAGACGACATCCTCCTCCTATGGAGAGGTGATCGCCAATCCTTAGATGAATTCATGTCTACCCTGAATTGCAATGAAGTCGGAATTAGCCTCTCATATGAGGCAAGTTTCTCAAATATCCATTTCCTGGATTTAGAGATCCGAGTCCAGGATAATCAGTTGACAACAAAGACTTTTTTTAAAAGTACAGATCGCAATGGATATATTCCAACGGACAGCTGTCACCATCCAGCGTGGCTCAAATCCGTACCACGAAGTCAACTGTTACGGATAAGACGCAATTGCTCTAGCATCCAAGATTTCCATATCCAGGCGCAAATTCTGAAAGATAGATTCTTGGATAAAGGCTATTCCAGCTATGAGGTGGACAGGGAAGTTGATAGGATTGGGAGGATTGATCGCACTACATTAACAATGGAAAGACAAAAAACGATTCAGGAACCGAGATTTAGGAACTCTTTTTTTACTACTTTTTCTGTTCAGTATAGACAAATTAAGAATATCATTAATAAGCATTGGAGGATCTTAAAGGAAGATTGCATTTTGGGACCAACACTTCCCACTAATGCAACGGTAATATATAGAGGAGCCACATCTCTCAAAAACCAAGTGGCACCTAACATTCCGGATCCCCCTGTTAAGCCCTCCTTCTTTCCCCTCTCAAAGGGTTTCCATCCCTGCAGGAGATGTAAGGTGTGTGTCAACAACATAAATGGGAGAAGGAAAACGAACAGCTTTAGATCCACCCATACGGGGATGGAGTTTCCAATGAAGCACTTCTCCACATGCGCCACGACACATATTGTGTACCTTATCACCTGCCCTTGTGGGAAACAGTACGTTGGTCGTACCATACGGAGCTTTTCCACAAGGGTAGGTGAACATATTGCGAAAATCAAGAAGGGGTACGCAAAACACACTGTACCTAGACATTTTCTGGAGAAACATAACAAAAAATTGGAGGGAACCAGTTTCCAAATAATAGACAAATTTGTACCTCACTGGAGAGGAGAGCCTAGTGTAAGAGGAGTGTCCAAATTGGAAGTATATTGGATCTTCCAACTCAAAAGTTATGTACCCTATGGCTTAAACGTGGAATGGGATGTGAATGCTTTTATCAATCAGTCCTGAGGAGGCATTTTTACCAATGATCACACCCATTACCCTTTATCTCTGTAACATTGGACTATAGATGGTGCATACTTTTTGGTGCCAGGGTTCGCCTTTTTGATTTTCGTTTAATTAGACGATCACTTGTGACACCAGGGAGGGATGTACCAACAACATTTAGCTGGCCAAATATTTCTAATATTAGGCCTCATATGCATTTATGATTATAATGTCAGCAAAGGAATTTTTTGCAATCACTTAGTGAGTTTTTTCTCGACACCAATGGACCATGGTTTAGATTAAGACACAGATGTAACATGGACTAAGATTATATGCTGATATTATGTATATATACAGTTTTTCAATATCTCTGTGATATATATTACATTGGGTTTAGATGGTATTTCATTTATTTTATATTTCCCGTTTTATCCCTCCATGAGACCGAGATGGGTGCCTTGTCACGACCCGTTGGGCGGATTTGTCGTTATACCCGGAATGATCTTTGAATCCCGTGGAGCGCACGTTTCTCGAGGGTGGAACGCATGATGCCGGCGCGCTTCCGCACCACGTGATGTCCATGCGATGGGAGCCGGATGTGCGGGTGCTTGGAACGCATGACGCCAGTGCGCTTCCGCACCATGTGATGCCCACGTCATGGGAGCCGGATGTGCTGGTACGTGGAGCGCACCGGGACGCAGACCGATGACGCGAGCGTGGAGCGCACCGGTACGCAGACGAGAGCGCGTCGCGACGGTCACATGCATACAGGCGGAGTTCGGCCCACCTGAGTACGTCGCGCCCCATTCCCTCTCTAATCCACGAGAGTGAGTGAAGGGGACGTGACAACACGATTGCACCAATGATTGGATGCGTACTCGACAGTTCCGCCCACATACTTTACATTCCAAGAGCTTTAGCTGTCTCCCACCTATGAGAGATAAGTCCGGGCCAATAATCACACCTCCAGGTGAATGATTGGGCCACGGACTATGAATCCCCGCCCATACACTTCCGGGATTTGGAATGCAAACACTATTCACGTGTTAGATTTGACACGCACGCCAGTTCCAATTGAGGTCTCATGGATGTAGATACTACGGACCTATAAATGCAGGTAAGATGCACGTCATAGTTAGATACCCCAGTTGAAGTCTACATGAGACGAAACCGGTCGGGTTACTGACTTGCTAAGTCTTTACTGCATTTTTTTCCCCTTTGGGAATACCTCTGTCCACCCATCAGAGGGGGGGAGTTGTTGCTACTGGATACAAATATTTTCTTTTCTTTTCACGTGTGGTTTTACTTTTATGTTTTAAGTGATCCCTGTCACCTGTGTGATGCAGTGGAATTTTACATATTTTTTATCTTATTAAATTGGTGGTTTTACACTATGAGGAGTCGTTTTTCTTCTCTTTTTTCCTCCTATGCTCGGGAGTGAATATATACCACCACGGAGACATTTCAACATCAAAAGTTATTCTCCGGATACCATCTCCATCTGTTTGGACACAGGATTAGGCAATCGGCCTTTACAAGCCTTGAAGACCCCCCACCGTATGGTGAGTTGAGGGTCCACCTGATCCGGTAAGGGTACCCATTTATACTTTCACTGTCTGAAGATTGCATTTTGGATCCCTTGTGCTATCCGAGCATTCCAGAAGAAGAATACATTCGTCACACTGTTTGAGTGTATGGACTGCTATTCACTTAATTGATTGCTCTTAGTCAATCACAGTGGACATTAGGATATATATGTTTTCATATATATGTTTCAATCACAGTGGATATTAGGATATATATGGTTATACTTTTTTCACTATTCACCACTGATTGTATATTCACCTTTATTGATATTGATTTTTGATTAGGTGCCTCTCTCCAATAGACTTGAAACACCTATATAAATTAGGTCCTACACTATAAGTTATTACACTGGCACTTCTTTACTTAGTTTATGAATCCCATCTGTTGGACACAAAAGTAGGTGATTCTCATCCGTGGATCCATACTTGGGTCTTGTGGAGTCCAACCCTTTGATTGAGGCCTCCCATCACGTTATTATTTACTTGATTGTATATATTTGGCTAATTTTATTTATAGATTCACATTTAAGGTTCACGGTGTTCAATCCCTAAACCTACAGGAGAGTCCTTCTGTCTTGAGCTTTGCTTGATTGCAGCTATAGGTCACTTTACAGGGTAGATTCACATTTAATTTTAAACTTTTGTGTGGTCACCGAACCTACAGGAGAGTCCTTTGATTAGAGCTCCCTATTGGCGCTACATCTTATATCTATTAAGTACAAGTAGCCTACATTTAGCACAATTTTCAATTGAATAAATCTTGTTGATCTAAACTGATTTGTCAATTCTCAGTCTAATGGTCGTTCTCTCCAAAATGTGTCAGCGTCATTTCATTGTTTAAGTCATCACATGCACAATAGTCTGTTCAATTGTCAAAATTATTCGGAAACATAATACCATAATTACCATATGTGAATCTCTTACAAAATTTGATAAAATGATTACAGCAATTGACAGTCAAGTACAACTAGAACTTGACTAACGAAGGAGGAGTTGGAGTTGGTCTCAGGTGACCAATCAAACAGTAAGTTTAGTTTAGTTACCTGAGAGGTGCTGTCCACGATTGTGAATGCTGCCAAACATGAATATATACATATATATATATACAGGGAGTGCAGAATTATTAGGCAAATTAGTATTTTGACCACATCATCCTCTTTATGCATGTTGTCTTAGGCCGCGTACACACGAGGGGATATGTCCGCTGAAAACGGTCCGATGGACCGTTTCAGCAGACATCTCCGCTCGTGTGTATGGGCTAGCGAACAGATTTCTCCACCCGACAGATTTCAAAGCAAGCTTTGAAATCTATCCGGTGGGGATCTGTCCGCCCGACATGTCTGCTGGTTAGTACACTTACCAGCAGACATGTCGTCCCCCACCGCCGCCGCGCCGCTGCCGAATGGATTCGGCGCATGCGCGGAAGTGTTTAACTTCCTGGTGCGGTGACGTGGCGGGGACGCGGCGGCGTCAACGTCACCGCCGCGTCACCGCGCCGTCCGGCGGCGGGGAATTTGATCCGATGGTGTGTACACGCCATCGGATCAAACTCCCGATCGGACATATCCGATGGAAATGGTCCGCGGACCGTTTTCATCGGATATGTCCGATCGTGTGTATGGGGCCTTACTCCAAGCTGTATAGGCTCGAAAGCCTACTACCAATTAAGCATATTAGGTGATGTGCATCTCTGTAATGAGAAGGGGTGTGGTCTAATGACATCAACACCCTATATCAGGTGTGCATAATTATTAGGCAACTTCCTTTCCTTTGGCAAAATGGGTCAAAAGAAGGACTTGACAGGCTCAGAAAAGTCAAAAATAGTGAGATATCTTGCAGAGGGATGCAGCACTCTTAAAATTGAAGCGTGATCATCGGACAATCAAGCGCTTCATTCAAAATAGTCAACAGGGTCACAAGAAGCGTGTGGAAAAACCAAGGCGCAAAATAACTGCCCATGAACTGAGAAAAGTCAAGCGTGCAGCTGCCAGTTTTTTGGGTTCATTGAGAACATGGTTGTTGTTCAATAATAAAATTAATCCTCAAAAATACAACTTGCCTAATAATTCTGCACTCCCTGTATATATATATATATATATATATATATATATAGAGAGAGAGAGAGAGAAAAAAAAAAAAAAAAAAAAAGCCTGTGCAGGACCAGTAGAATTTCTGAACATGGAGGCACCTGGCCAAGTGAATGAAGAGGAGGAGGAGGAGGAAGAGTAAGGGTGCGTGGTGGTGGAATAGGGGGAAGAGGCCAAGGAGCACGAAGACACCATGCTGTCCCCAATGAAATTCGGGCCACAATTATAGACCATGTCATCAACCATGGCCTCACAATCAATGATGGAATTATATAATGTATAGGACAGGACACTGTGCATAGAGCAACAGATATGTTTATTTACTCATTTACGTATTCATTTAGTGTGTGTGATAGGCCTACAGTATTACAGTATCTTACTTCAGTGGGATGTTACGTATGATACTAACCATGACAAGAAAAATATTGTAGAAAATAAACTATGGAATAGTTTATTTTCTACAATATTGATGATACAGTTTACAGTAGTATTCCAGTATTACAGTAAAAACTGCAGCTTACTGTATGATGCAATTATCATTATAATCCTTATTTTGAAGAATATAACATACAATACAGTACGTAAAAGGGTCAAAGAGCTGCAATTACAGTAGTGCCTCCCATGTAAATCTATCTAATAATGTTACTGTAACATTTCAGTAAGTCTAGTCATTGATAATTTTTCCCCTCCCCTTTCTGTCAAATACTCCCTGTAGTACCTCTGCATAGGGTACATGTACCCCAGGTTTGGATCCACTGGAATACTGGCCAGTAGTATATTGAACTTGTGCAGAACATAGAACATTCCTATGTATCTGTCTGTAACTGTAGTGTATGACTCTTCTGTATGACTGATTTGATGTTTTCTTTATTTAGAATGGCATTGGAAGGAAACGAGACCTCTCACATACTCGTGTATGGGGATGAGGCTGGCTTCAACCTGGCCATGGGCCGAAGACGTGGCCGTAATTTTATTGGCCACTGGGCCACGGTGGATGTCCCAGGCCAGCGAGGGGGCAATATAACTATGTGTGCTGCCATTTCTGAGAATGGTGTGGCCACTCACATGCCCAGTCTTGGCCCATACAATACACAGAAGCTCCTTATCTTCTTGGACCGCTTTCATTTGGATTTGATCCCAGAAAATGAGAGAGGTCTCATAGGGCCTCACCTACCACAATATATAATTGTATGGGACAATGTGAATTTCCACCGTGGCCCGCTTATCAGGGCCTGGTTCACTGCTCATCCAAGGATGGATATTGTGTTCCTACCACCTTACTCTCCTTTCCTCAATCCTATTGAGGAGTTTTTCTGCGCTTGGAGGTGGAGAGTGAATGAGCATCAGGCTCAAGATCAGGGGTCCCTGCTCCATGCAATAGACGCTGCCTGTGAGAATATTACAGGAGATCAGTGTAGGCGATGAATGCGACATCTCCCTTGTTTCTTCCCTTGTTGCATCGCAAGGGAGGATATACGCTGCAATGTTGATGGGAATCGGTGGCCAGACAGACAGCAGCATGTGGATGGGCAGGAGGGTGAGGGCAGTACTCAGGAGAGGGAGGGTGAGGACACCGCCTGCCAGTTTTTTAGGTGGACCTGAATGGGCGCCCTGTGCTCCTCTATGGAGCCGCAGATGTCAGCGGTGACATGCCCGCTGACATCCGACCCGCTCCGATCCGCCAAAGTGTTACGGAGGAAAAACCTACTTTTCCATCCGTCGATCGGATCGGGTGAACACGGACAGACGGTCCGTGTTCATCTGATCCCCCCCATAGGGGAGAGCGGAGAGCTGACAGGGCAGTCCCTGCACAGTGTGCGAGGACCTCCCTGTCATCCGCCGGCTCAGCGGGGATCAACGGAGCGATCCCCGCTGAGCAAGTGGAGGTTCACGGGGGGGATCAGTCCGCCGCATGTGAAATGAGCCTTACAGTAGTTGTGAAACTCAAGCTTAATTTACAGCATTGTACTCTAAATTTAATTGTCCTTGTTTTTTGTTTGTGTGTTTATATTTCCGTATATTATGCTGTATACGTTTTCTTTTTAGTCTCATGTATGGAAGTTTCTTTGTGTGTGAATGATAATAGTTACAATACTGTAAAGTAATTTTTCCTTGGCAGTATGAGTGCATTGTGTGATGTCAAACCTTGGAGGCTACTCTTATCCTAAAATCTTTTCTTTTTTTTCAGTTTTATACACAATTGTATTCAGTTAGCTGGACAAAAACGGTACAGTAACCATTGTCAATGAAGGACTGGGCTAAGACTGAAAGGTGGACATGAGGGATATTTCAATGGTCCTCTGCCATAGAGATAAAACATCTAAACATTTTGACTTGCAGTGCTTGCACAATGCCAAAGGGATGATGCATTTTGGGGGCACTGACTATTTGAATGAAAAAGAAATTTAGTTTTGACACGAGTGAACTGTTTTGGGAAAGGTATGAACTTTTGAAGGTGAACCATGGTGTTGTGCCGAACCATCCAGGTTATTTTGGCAGAAGCACCAAGAGAGCTGAGAAAGTCTGGTCTGTTTCAAGAAATGAGCCAAAGCAATTGAGAAGAATCTTTGACATTTTGGAGGCACTGACTCTTTATATGGGAAAGGAATATGGTTTTGAAGCATGAGTGAACAGTTTTGGGAAAGATATGAGCTTTTGCAAGTGAGTTATAGTGTTGTGCTGAACTGTAAGACTGTTTTGCCAAATGATCTTAGAGTTTTGAGAATGTAATTTTGGTTTCAAGAAATGAGCCAAAACAATAGAGCAAAACTGTAACACGCCTCAAAAACATACCGACCTCCAACCTCCCCTCATAGCTGATCCAATACACGTGTCAAAAACATACCGGCCTCCAACCGCCCCACATAGCCGGTCCAACATACGCCTCAAAAACATACTGGCTTCTAAACTTCACAGCATAATCAATTACTCAATGTCGATCGACAATACATCGATCAAACATCACCTGTAAAAAAAGTGACTGAGATGTTGGTGGTAAACAACCTTCTAGGTTCGAGGGAACCAAACCAAGTCCTCCAAAAGCTGCCTCATATCCAAGAGTTACCAAGAGTGTAAATGTAGACATTAAGCTTTAAGGTTAATCAAAAATATCACATTCGAAAGGGAAGGGTAGAACAAGGGGGAGGGGGAGTATGTTCTACCTTTCCCTTTAGAATGTGATATTTTTGACTAACCTTTAAAGCTTAATGTCTACATTTACACTCTTGGCAACTTTTGTAAATGAGGCATCTTTTGGAGGACTCGGTTCGGTTCCCCCCGGGCCTAGCAGACTGTTTACCACCAACATTTCAGGCACTTTTTTACAGGTGATTATGTTTGAGCGATGCATTGTCGAGCTTCTGAAATAGAGGGCTGATGGGAAGACCCTCCAGTTACTGGAGTGGCAGCAGCCACCAGTGTAGGGACCTGTGTTGGTACAGCCGTACCTGGTCCCTAGGAGGGTTCCTCAGACTTTTTGTTGAGTCTTCTTCTAGGAACAGACAATTGTCTTGTTTGTCCAACTGCATTGATAGTTTGTGATTCAGAAGCTGCTCATAAGAATCTTTCAAGAGATTGATGACGTAGTGGATTCTGGTCATGATGGCTTGAATTGAAGATCCTCTGCCTCAAATTCACTAGCAAATCGTCCTCGAATACCTCCTCCTCACCACTTAGTTTAAAATGTCTTCCAACATTTTGGCCATCTTCAATCCTAAGAAAGCTGCACCCCTCCCATTTAAGTGCAATCCTTCACTACTATAAAGATGGTAACTGCCTGAAAAGTCAGCCCAGTTCGCCATGAAGCCAAACCCCCTCCTCCCTGCACCAGTTCCTCAGCCACTTGTTAAGTACCCTAAGCTTCTGCTGTCTCTCTGGTGTGGCTCCAGGTACAGGCAGTATTTCTGAAAATATTGCCTTGAGGGACCTCTTCTTCAATATAGCCCCTAAATCCCTGAAATCATTTTGTAGAGGGCTCCATCTTTCTCTAACTTTGTCATTGGTACCAATATATACCATGACAGCTGGATCCTCTCCAGCGCCATCCAACAATCTGTCCATACAATCTGCAATATTCCGAACCCGAGCGCCCGTAAACAACATACTGTTTGGCGATAACAGTCTTTGTGACAGATTGCCCTCTGTATCCCCTACCACTAGTATGTGCCTATCCTTTCTTGTAACCTTGCCCCACCTTCGTCACATGGCGGTGGAATCTCGGTGTAAACATCACATGCTGATGGAGTCTCTGTGTGAACTTCACATGCTGGTGAATTCCTTATGTGAATGTCACATTCTGGAAGAGTTACATTATGAATGTCACATTCTGGAGGAGACTCATTGTGATCGTGAAATTCTGGAGTAGTCTCTTTGTGATTGTCACATTCTGGAGGAGTCTCATTGTGAACATCACATTTTGTATAGGTCTCATTATGAACATCACATTCTGGAGGAGACTTGTTGTGAAAATCGCATTCTGGAGGTGACTCACTGTAAAAGTCACATTTTGGAGATGACTCATTGTGAAAGTCACATTCTGGAGGTGTCAGGAAAGGTTCCATCCGCTGGTAATATTTATTATTATTTGGCTTGCAGTACTGTGGTCCACCAGCAGGTGTCTCCTGGCAGTTTGGAACTTCTCCCTGCTGGTGTTATATCATCTTTGGGACACAGTACTGGTCTCCTGGCAGTGTGGAGTGTACTGCTCTTTCTGCGATCAGGTGTGACTTGAAGCCAATTACTGACATTCCTATTTTTACCCGGCGAGTGTAAGCACACCTCGCCTTGGTATCTCTCTTCCTGACCTTAAGCCTGTGATCCTGACATTGAGCCTGCATCTTCCTGACCCAATCCGACCTGATCCCAGTTTACCCAGCTTCCTACCAAATATTATTACCCAGTCTCTACTGGTTGCACCTACCCCGCCTTCAATCCACCTGCTTCTTCCCTTCCACCTGTAACAAGTCCACAAGAACCTCCTCCAGCCACTGTTCCTATGTCTCTGCTGAATTCCAGTCCTTCCTCTTACTCAATTTCATCCTTTTCATACATCCCTCCCATTATTTACAAATCTGCAGTGACTAAGCCTAAAAAGAAGCAGAAGTACTTTCCGACACACACCATCTTGCCAGTAACCCAACCTGCCTCCACATCGACTAACCTGCTCCAGCCGGCGTTAATGCCAGTTGAACCTTATGACCCACCTAAATCTACCAACTTTGCGCCTGTTACCCAGCCTGACGTCCCAGTGCCTGTTACCCAGCCTGACGTCCCAGTGCCTGTTACCCAGCCCGATGTCCCAGTGCCAGCTACCCAGTCTGAAACTCCAGTGTTCCAGCCTGAGGTGCCAGTGTTCCAGCCTGATGAGCCCCTGTCTGCTGCCCAGCCTGATGAGCCCCTGTCTGCTGCCCAGCCAGATGAGCCCCTGCCTACTGCCCAGCCTGATGAGCCACTGTCTGCCTCTATTTTTGGAAAGAAAATTATAAAAATGTAGTTTGGGTACAATGTTGCATGATTGCATAATTGTCATTCAAAATGTGACAGCTCTGAAAGCTGAAAATTGTCCTGGGCAAGAAGGGGTGGGGGAGTGCCCGGTATTGAAGTAGTTAATCTTCAACTGCCATAATTCTGCACATGTGATCCGTTATGACACCGGCCATCAGATGGTTTGACAATTTGGTTGAGAGCACAACCAATGTGACAGTTGGCATTCCCGGCATGCCAGGAATAGAAATGTTTTTTCAAACTGTTAAATCGATGGGTTTCCTTCTGCTTTATACAGAAAGAAACCAATTTTTTTTTTTTTAATAACACAATAGGATGCAGCTTTTTATCTAACAGATGGGATGATATAAAGATCAGTTAGTGGCTTAACAACCACTTTAATATCTTCTTCTGTTCTAAAATTATTTGAAAACAAATAATTTTGGGGTGAAGGTGCCTTTGATCCATGAGTGTAGGTGACTTATCCAGAGTACTTTTTGTATCTATCACTATCCATAGTACTTGCCAATCTTGGTGTCTGTATCCCGGTGATGTTCTTTTGGCTTTACAGCCGAAACCAAAACATCCAGCAACGGCTCTGAAACAGCTGCGTACAAATGCTCGTGTCCTCTTTATTTTGGGCTTTTTGGTTGGGGTATCTGCAGGCTGGTAACTGATACCTCCTACCATACCTTTTGGCCGTGGCTCCATGCATGTCACATTTATTTATTCTAGATTCCATGTGAGTACCCTAGGTTGACATTTCCATCTCATACTGGTTATTATATAATACTCAATAATCTTTACCCATCAATTATATCTCATCTCAATTTTTATACTCCATTTTTATACGTTCTTTAGATAAGTCAAGCGTCTGCCCCTGAGGAGTGTGCTATACACACGAAACGCGTCGGGCTAGTATGGATGCTACGTATACCCCATGATGATATTTATTGATGAATTATACTTTTGGTTTTTCACCAGTTTTCCAATTTTAATCATTTCCTTAAATACTGTTAATAAGACATCTGTACATATGAATATTCATTTTATGCATTCATCTATCCATGCGGATGACCATGTGGCACCTGGTTAGGCACTGCTGTACCCTTGTTGCTTCTACCACATATGCACATATTTATGTGTCCCAATATGTAGTAATGTCATTTATTTGAAATGTATGTCTTCATTTACATGCTCTCTGTTATGTTGATACATGTTTTGCATTTGTATGATTAATAAATTTGTACTTCCTTCTATTACCCGCACCTTGCTTGCAGCCTCATTCAAAGTCCCAAACATGTCCCCCCAAGTATTTTTTCTAAAAATATTTTTTTCTTGTTATGTACCTCCTACCATAGCTGCCCTTCCTTTGCTGGGTTTCTCTTTGGTGTTTTTTAGAGAAAAAAGCTGATTACATTTAAATCGGTTTATTATTAAGAATAAAGAAACACACTTTAAATGTACAACAATGAAATCGCAATGAAATTTAATCAAATGAAATCAAATTTGATACAATTTTTATCCCGCCCCCTTATGTCGTCACCACCTGGAGCATGATGGGACTGTGGCGTCATATAAGGCCTATATAAATCGTTGCACACCACACACCCAGCATTACAGTGGGAGGGAGCGTCGAGTCAACATCAAAAAAGAGAAGAGGGAAGAAGGCAACGCAGAAGAACGGGCCCCCGCTAGTAAAATAACTGGAAGAAGATAGCGGAGGTGCCCGGCAGAATGCAGAAAGAACCGGACAGCAGGAAAAGAGAGCGGAGAAGTCAGAAGACCCCCAAAGTCGGAAGAAGACCCCCGGAGCTGCCTAATAAATTACTTTAAAAACCTGTCTTGTGTGTTTTTTTCTTGACACTTTTGACCCCAGGTGAATGGGTAGGGGTACGATGTACCCCATACTTATTCACATAGGGTGGGGGGCCGGGATCTGGCTGCCCCCTTATTAAAGCGGGCTCCAAGTTTCCGATAAGCCCCCTGCTAGCAGACCCCGACAACAAACGGCCAGGGTTGTCAGGGAGAGGCCCTTGTCCCTATTAACATGGGGACAAGGTGCTTTGGGGTGGGGGGGCCGCATAGCGTCCCCCTGCTCCAAAACACCTACCCCCCCATGTTGAGGGCATGCGGCCTGGTACGGTTCCGGAGGGGGGCGCTCGTTCGTCAACACCCCCTATCCTGACCGGCCGGGCAGCGTGCTCGAAAAAGGGTCTGGTATGGATTTTGGGGGAACCCCCACGCCAAATTTTTGGCGTAGGGGTTCCCCTTAAAATCCATTTTAGACCCAAGGGCCTGGTATGTTCCTGGAGGAGAAACCCATGCCAGTTTTTTATTTAAAATTTGGAGTGGAGTTCCCCCTTCTGGAGGCAACTTCAAGTTGTGTTTGAAGTTGCACTGTGATTCATACTCAAGTCGTGACCCCAGACAGTGATAAAGATCTAAACCACTCCCCCCATTTATTATCTATTATGATTGTATCTTTTCCATTGAAATCCACTTCCCAAAATGTGACATATTGATTGAATGGGTTGTCATCTATCGATCGATTATTTCTATTGAAGAAGATCAATCAGAAAATAAATGAATAATTTATCAAAGTGATTATTGCCACCATTAGAGTTTAACCTCTTCAGCTCTGGAAGATTCACCCCCTTCATGACCAGGCCATTTATTGCGATACGGTACTGCGTTACTTTAACGGACAATTGCGCGGTTGTACGACGCTTTACACAAATAAAATTGATGTCATTTTTTCCCACAAATAGAACTTTCTTTTGGTGGGATTTGATCACCTATATAAAAAAAAAAAAAAAATCTATATTTTTCCTTTTTTGCTATAAAACATTGCAACAAAAAAATATTCTTCATCAATTGAGGTTAAAATGAATTCTGCTCCATGTTTTTGGTAAAAAAAAGTTCCCAATAAGTGAATATTGATTTTGGTTCACAAAAGTTATACATCTACAAATATGGGATATTGTTTTTTTTTTCTTCTAGTAATGTCACTGATCAGAGACTTATAGCGTGACTGCAACATTGCGGCGGACAAATAGGACACTAAGGCCTCGTACACACGAGGGAATTTATCCGCTGAAAATAGTCCGACGGACCATTTCAGTCGATAAATCCGCTCGTCTGTAGGGGCCGGCGGACAGTTTTGGACGGATTTCTCCAGTGGAAAAGTTTCAAAGCATGCTTTGAAACTTTTCCGCCGGAGAGCTGCCCGTCGGATATGTCCGCTGGTTAGTACGCCTAACCTGCGGACATATCTGCCCGCACATGCGTAGGATCCTGTGAATGGATCCGACGCATGCGTGCGTAAGTGTTTTACTTCCTGGTGCGGTGACGTGGCGGCGTCAACGTCACCGCAGCGTCACTGTGCTGTCCGCCGACGTGGAATTTGATCCGATGGTGTGTACAGCCATCGGATCAAACAGCCCGGCGGACAGCATCGGATACATCCAATCATGTGTACAAGGCCTAAGTGACACTTTTGACTATTTTTGAGCATGTGCATACATTTGACATAAAAAATGAATCTGATGCTTGCTCCACTTTGAAGTACTAAAGGCTTTCCGATCTATCTACTTGACCTTCCCCTCTAATAGCACAGTCCAGGAGGGTTGTCTCTTTTACCTTACCTTTTACTCTATCTACCGTATTTACTGTATCTGCCTATTACATGAAATTCCTGAAAAAAAATGTTTTATTACTAACAGTTTTGGTGTCTTGACCGGCGTCCATCGGCGGCCCTGTCCGGTCCGGCGTCCGACTTGCCTCTCTGCGGCCATCATAGTGTCCTCCACCACTGTGTTTCTCAGCCGACCCCCGCTTCCCGCGCTGTGTTTGAAGCACTCCACCGACATATACCAAGCGCAGTACACTCGGGCACGCTCGGCCACGCTCGTGTCCTCTCGTGTAAAGGACGCACAGGACGTGACCGCGAGGGGAGCCGAGCCTTGCCGAGTGTACCCGAGTGTACTGCGCTCGGTATATGTCGGCCGCTTAGTTCAAACACATTGCGGGAAGCGAGTATCGGCGTATATCGCGCACCTACGATTTTGCACTGATTTTAAGGGCATAAAAGTGCGCGGTATACGCCGATAAATAGGGTATCTATCTATCTATCTATCTATCTGTCTATCTATCTCAGCTTTTCTTAGCCAAGGTTCCCCAGGGTTCCTCCACAGGTTGCTAGGGGTTCCTTGAACCATGGATTATTGACCTTCCATCTGTTGGTGCCTGCAAGGATCCAGGACCAATGCCACTTGGCAAAGCCAACAGCACTCTACCCGTCTGAAGTTTGCCTTCTTTCCACTAACCATCAATGTAAAGTGCAATTTTTTCCCTTGGCCTCATGTGAATTGAGGAGACCTAAAAATCATTTTGTGGTTCCTCAGGGGCAAAAATGTTGAGAAAGCCTGATCTATATCATATCTATGAACTGTATGTGATTGTACTTTACTTGTAATGTGCTTTTGTCTAGACTGTTCTCTTGCATAGTAATATAACATTTCATACTATTTATGAGCTGCTAATTTATTCATTTCCACCCCGTGATAGACAAGAGATTGCTTTTGTGCTCACAAGGCTTCTTATGACATTATGGAGCACATCTTGGGCAATATTATACTTCTACTTTTTTACAATATTTTTAATGAGTCTTTTAATAAATCGGTGGAAGTCACCAGTGACAAGTGACACTGCATCTGATTATAATGTTCATTTCATATCAAGAAAATGTATTCTGTGGGTTTATTCAAGTATTTTTTTTATCAGTTTAACAAAAGTCATAATACAATAATGAGGCTGATTGCTATCAATTATTACAAGAGCATAGAGCAGTTGTGATTAATTATTGATGGTAACTTGAAGAAAATGATACTTTTGTGTTATGGATGTTCAGTTCAGTTAGATGGATTTGACATGGAAGACAGTATAAAGGATGAGTTAAACACATAAGCCTTGTTGATAACACTAAAAACAAAACACAGTGCAAAAGAAAATGTAAAGGGTGTATCAAGGCAAAGCCATATTGTATGCAGTGCATCTCTGCAATACATGCGCCTTTCCCTGTGCTTTATACCATTGAAGTCCCTGCAAGTACAGAAAATACCTATTGATTGGCCAGAAACGCCCTGTTGTGGACTGACAAAATAGTCCACTGCACTTGTTCAATTCTTCAACTAGGAGTTCCCAGTGTTCTGGGATGAATGCCACCCAGTTTTCTATCCTTATATCTATTTTTTATGTGTTTGTACTGAACTGCATCAGGTTATATTGTTTAGTACTATGCTGACACCTGTTGGAGGTTTTGGGCCACTACAATGTGTTCACTATGTGATTTTGTTTTTTCCTTTTTGACTTCATTTCTTGTTTAGTGCTAGTTAGTTCAGTCCTTGCTAGATTCTCTCTACTTCTTCCATGTTTCAGCATAAGTACAGTATAAGTACTTTTGCAGAGGCAGGACTTAGGAAAGTCTTAGGCCCAGATTCTCAAAGAAGTTACGTCGGCGCATCTCGAGATACGCCGCGTAACTTCTAGGATGCGCCGGCGTATCTTTTTTCTGTATTCAGAAAGCAAGATACGCCGGAATTTTGCTAAGATCCGACCGGCGTAAGTCTCTTACGCCTTCGTATCTTAGTTGCATATTTACGCTGGCTGCTAGGTGGTGCTTCCGTCGATTTACGCGTCAAATATGCAAATGAGCTAGATACGCCGAATAACGAACGTATTTTCCCGGTCGCATTTTTTTACGTCGTTTGCCTAAGCGTATGTCTGGCGTAAAGTTACCCCTTCTATATGAGGCGTACGCAATGTTAAGTATGGACGTCGGGACAGCGTAGAATTTTCCATCGTTTACGTCGTTCGCGTAAAACGTTCGCGAATAGGGCTTTGCATAAGTTACGTTCACTTCGAATCCAATGAGTATTTGTGGCGTAATTTTGAGCATGCGCACTGGGATAGGTCCACCCAGAGAAAATAGTAAGCAGGCTGTCGGGTGATGTAGCAGGCTAGCAGTGAGTGAGCAGCTAGCAGACGAGCGGGAAGGCGCTGCAGGTCAGTGAGCAGGCTGGCGGGTGAGAGAATAGGCTGCTAAGTGAGCGGATGGGCAGGCGAGCAGAGAGCTATTATCATCTCTCACCGCCCCCCTGCATCACCACATGTGTGCATCTAAAAGAAGATTGCCATTAATGTGCAGGCACGGGCAGCATAGAGATTACATCATCTCTCACTGCCTGCACTCAATCTGGGACAACAGGAACACTGTCACTGGCAAGTGACAATCTTTATCTGATGACAGGTGACAATGGCAAGTGACAACCCCTATCTGGTGGCAGACAACGGTGGCAAGTGACAGGCTGCATCTGGTGGTAAGTGACAGTGGCAAGTGACACGCTTAGGGCTCCCACTGATTATGGTGAGTTGAACTATTTTATTATACAATTATTATACTTATCTATATTATACTTATACATTATCTATTATACAATGTAATAATAGAAATAATGTGCTTCAATCATCCCGACACCATACAACCATAATTCCGTGACGATTGAAGCGCCAACACCAGCCCCAACATATTGCCGTGGAAATTTAGGCAGTGCCTCTCCCAAGATTAGACGCTGGATCTGCCCTGTCCAATAGGGGGTTATATTAAACAGTGGGAGGAAACCTGACAAATAAGAATATAGGCATAGTTGCAGCCCTGGTGATTGGCCGAGGAAAGTGTCTCAGTGCATGCTAGGTGACTGTATATGTGTTTTCGGCTGGAGAGCAGGGTCCTGGAGGGAGGGGGCGGCTGCCGCTCCTCTGTAGAAGCTGCCATGCAGCCTTAGGTGGCTGACCTGAGGGTCTGAGTTTGAGAATAGCTGCAATCCAGATATCCTGCAGATCTGACTGGAAGAGAGGCATGCCGGGAAGGATCTGTTTCGGCCTACAGTGAGTACAGATCTGTGTCTTGGAGCCTGTCCTGTGGGGGCCACCCCTTCAGCTAGTAGAGTCAGTGGCTGGGTGTCAGTCAACGGGGGATGTCCTGAAGATAAATAGCTTCACCAAGTTTGCTGCCAGAACAAGCAAAGGACTTATTCTTCCTATACAAGTGCTGTATGGTATAACAGAGAGACTGTTACCACAATTAACCTGGTGAGGCCGACTGAGAGTTGTCTTCCTCTGTATTTAGTTCCAGGTAACGTATCCCACTATTCCCTTTGCCAATCCAAGTTCCAACTATAAATACCAAAAAAAAAAAAACTGGTTGCTGCAAGATAAGATGAGGAAAACCCCAGGGAAATCTACACACAGCAATCCCTATGGGGGACAGTGCTACAATTACATTTGCAGAGTCCAGAAAATCAAAACAGCTTTTTTTTTTGCAAATTAATACAAAATCGTCCGTAACTCCGATACGGATAGAAAATAAGAGAATGACTCACCACCAATATTCCAGTCCCACACTGGGGTTTTGGGTTTCACATCCGCTTCAGGGCTCCTAAAGAGGTTCTCACCGCCATTCAGCATCTGTGGCCCAATCCCAAGCTTAGTCCACTCTTCTCTCCTGATGTTTCTCTCACAGCCAGGTGCCAACCCATTCCTCTTACTTTGTGGACTCTCACACAATCAGGTTAACCCCTTCAGGGCCCAATTCCCTGTAGTTAGGGTTTGGAAGTTCTCCCCACCCAAATCTCTTTGAACCTCTGAAATACTGGGTCCCTAAAAAAAAGTACTTAGCAATCTAGAGAGTATTGGTCCCTAATAAGGATTTAGCAATCCACAAAGCACTAAAAAAAAATCAGTCCTCTCCTCATCAAGCAGTAGACCTGGAACCCCTCATCTTGCATGGATGACAACCCCTGAATACTTAACATTGATTTCAAACCGGCCCCCATAAAAAGACCACATATACCTTCCAGCCATGACCCATCCCTACATCCTGTACAGTTTATTATTCACTTATTATTTTACTTCACTAGAAAGATTTACTCCTCGAACATGTAGAGCCCCCTGCAGGAAACCTCCCACTAAGTAAAACAAAAAGCTATGATCCCTCTCCAGAGGTCTCTGCTACATCTATATGATGTGTATCTTCTACATCACTGCTGGCAGAATAAAAACTAGGCTTACTATGGCCTTTTATACCGCAGACACAGACCTAAATGTAATCATAAAACAAAGATGTTTTTCTGAAATAAATACCACAGCTAGTGCTAAATAAGCTACATTAAATACATTGCAAGGTGCCCCAGTTGTTTTTTCTTGATCGTACATCACGGGACACAGAGCGCATAGTCATTACATATGGGTTATATGGAGTACCTTCAGGTGTGGACACTGGTGTAATCAACTTCACAGGAAGTTCCTCCCTATATAACCCCCTCCCACTGAGAGTGCTTTAGTTTTTCCGCCAGTGTCTTAGGTGTTGGTCACGTCTAGCTGTCCCTCGGAGGTCTCGGGACCCAGGATAGCTAGCCGGATCCGTCCGAAGTGCTTCAGAGCCAAGATGTACGGTACCCGGGCCCTGCTGGAGTGGGGTTTTGCCTATAATGCCTCTCCTTGGAGGGCTGGATTCTGGGCTCCAGTGCCTTAGTCTCTTCCAAGAACTAAAAGCTACTGATGCCAGGATGCTATATAGGTCCAGGGGTGTGGGTTCCTTAACACAGGACTCCGGTCCCTGAAGGTCCAAGACAATACCCACGGAGATGGGGGAAGGCTGGGCCTCTTGCATTTTGCAATACCCTGCGGCGTGGAGCAGGTAAGAGGGAACCTGCGGGACTTGGTTCGACAGTAGGTATCCCCCTGGGGGTTCTGGGTTGGCTAACAGTATGCTGGTGCATCAGCCACTATCTCCACTATGTCTGTTGAGGCAGGATGGGATTCTAATGTTTACCCAGATAACATGTAGATATATGTATACTTGTGTAAGTTATATATTTGCTACTCACCCCAGGTCTGCCTGTTAACACTGATACTGCAACCCCACATGTTTTAAAGAGGAAATTGCTGGTTAAAACTCCTGTTTCTTAGGAAGCCCATGGGGACAGCTTCCTCGCTGTGTGTGCACTACAATAAGATTAGTGCTTACCTGGTGTCTGTTGGTGCTGCATAACGCTGGTCCATGTTGTTCCTCTGCTCTGCTTCCTCCATGTGGGTTCAGCGTGGTGCGCGCGATCGTGCGCGCGTGTGTACGCGCGTGTGTGCGCGCGCATACGCGCGCGCGTGCACGCCGCCTTTTATAGCGTCGGCGTGCGTCGGGGGGGCGGGCCAGCAGCGTCAGGGTCTGTATAAAGGAAAAAACTTTTCTCTGGCTGGTCTTTACCTCCTGGAGGCAGAGGAAGAAAGGATACAGAGCGTGCAGCTGGGTCTTTTGGCCACACAGGGACACCTAGTGGCGGTTTTGTGGATCTTCAGGTCTAGGACTTAGGTCCACTATTGACCAGAAAAAAAAAAAAAAAAAAAAAAAAAAAAAAAAAAAAGTTTTTTGCTTAAAGGGACTCAGCCTTAGATCCAGCAGTATCTGAGTCTACCTTGGACTCCGGCTAATGGGCATTGGTGTGTCAATACTCACAGGCTTCCTCGGTATTGCCACCTCCCAGGCGGGTAAAAAAAAAAAAAAATTTTGAAAAAAATAAATAAAAGAAAAAGAGAGAAATTAGTTCTTTTTCATTTTTCTCATACCTGCCCTCACATTGGTTATTCCTAGCTGCAACAGTCAGGTGTTGGCTATAGGGGTGACCCAAGGTTGTACAATGGCTCCAAAGGGATCTGGACCAGCCAAGGCTGCTAAAGGTGCCAAAAAGCAAAAGGGGTCTCCATCGGGGTCAGAGGATTTGGGCCAGGCTTCTACGGCCCCACCCTCGCCAGTCAGGACACCGAGTGGCATAGTACAAGAGCCATTGGGGGTGCTGGGGGCAGAGGCGGCCCCCGATCCACCCATTCCCGTTTACGTGACGGAAGAAATGCTAGCAGCCACCATGAGTGGGCTAGAGAAAAGGTTAACTGCGTTACTTTCCCGTCCTTGCCCAAGTAGCAAGCGGGCTAGATCCCCCTCACCCAGTGTGGGGTTTTCAGATGCGGAGGTCTCCTCTTCAGAGGAACGGGACCCACAAGGGGATCACGCAGACCCAAGTCCCGACGGTTCAGACAGGGAAAATTCCACTATAGATGAATACTTTTCGGCCTCTCAAGCGGAGGGCCTGTGGATCCAGTCTTTGACAGATATGGTTCGCACTGCCTTTAAACTTCCAGTGCCAGAACTAGTAGCCCCGGAGGTATCCTCATTGGGTTCTTTAAAGGCCCCATTAACTGGTGCATCTTTTCCAATGCACCCCCTTCTGCGGAACGTGATTTACCAAGATTGGGCTCGACCTGATAGAATCTTTGTCCCTCCTAAAAGATTCTCTATTCTCTACCCTATGGAAGAGGAATATGTAAAGAAATGGGCTCTTCCTACAGTGGACGCAGCCATTTCCTGCGTGAATAAATCCCTGACTTGTCCGGTTGAAAATGTCCATATGTTCAAGGATCCGGTCGACAAGAAATTCGAGACCCTACTGAAAGCAACTTTCACCTCAGTAGGTGCCATGGTTCAGCCAGCAGTAGCAGCCATTGGTGTTTGTCAGGCCTTGAAGGATCAGGCAAAACATATATTGAAGGACATGCCGGCTCAGCATACTCATGAATTAGCAGAATTCCCTAGGGCTCTCTGCTTTGCAGTAGATGCTATTAAGGACTCCATCCAACAGGCATCCCGTTCATCTCTACTGGTGGTTCACATGCGTCGTCTTTTGTGGCTAAAGAACTGGTCAGCAGAGGCACCCTGCAAAAAGCTTCTAGCAGGGTTTCCCTTTCATGGGGGAAGACTATTCGGGGAAGACCTAGATAAATATATCCACACCATATCAAGTGGAAAAAGTACTTCCTTACCAGTCAAGAAAAGACCGCGTGGGCCCACGTTTAAACGACAGGCCATGGTAGGCTCGGCCCCTTCGACTTCCCGTCAGTATCGACGGCCTCCCGGGCGGTCAACAGCTAATAGCCGCCCACAGGGACAAGCTGCGGCAAACAAGAGGCCCTGGTCTCGCAAGCCGGCTAAATCAGTCATCAAATCAGATTCATGAAGGGGCGCCCCCACTCTCTTGGGTGGGGGGAAGACTTCAGTTTTTCTCCGAAGTCTGGAAGGCCAGAATTCCCGACTCTTGGGTTCGGTCCGTAGTAGCCTCAGGCTACAAACTAGAGTTTCGAGAAATCCCCCCTCCTCATTTTCAGGGGTCAAGTCTTCCAAGCGACCCATTAAAGAGGGCCTCTCTCGTAAAGGCGTTGGATCGCCTCTTGCTCCAAGGAGTAATTGTAGAAGTACCAACCCAAGAAAGGGGTCTGGGATTCTACTCCAACCTTTTTGTTATACCAAAACCCAATGGCGACGTCAGGCCTATATTAGACCTCAAACGCCTAAATCGCTTTCTAAGGATTCAGACCTTCCGCATGGACTCCATACGTTCAGTGACAACCAGCCTGCATCAGGGCGACTTCCTAGCATCTATAGACATAAAGGATGCATATCTGCATGTGCCGATTTACCCAGCACATCACAAGTTTCTTCGTTTTACGATAAACCAAAGTCATTACCAGTTCGTAGCCCTCCCTTTCGGGTTGGCAACAGCTCCACGGGTATTCACAAAGGTGTTAGCCCCGGTACTAGCCGTCCTAAGGACAGAAGGCATCTTGGTCCTAGCATACCTGGACGATCTCCTGGTTATCGACAGTTCAGCCTCCAACCTCAATCATGCAGTAGTCCGCACAGTGCGGCATCTAGAAGAGTTCGGGTGGATTGTGAACCAAGAAAAATCAAGGTTACAACCCACAAGACAGTTGGAATATCTAGGCTTTCGGTTAGATACAGAATGCCAGAGGGTATTTTTACCTCAAAAGAAGATCAGGTCGTTGATTCAAACGATTCAAATAGTCTTAGGCAAAAAGAAGCCGACTATTCGCCTATGCATGCGACTGCTGGGAAAGATGGTGGCCGCCTTCGAAGCAGCGCCCTATGCCCAGATCCATACCAGAATTCTGCAAGCAGCTATTCTCTCTGCTTGGAACAAGTCCATACAGGCATTAGACCGTCCATTAGTTCTTTCCCCAGGAGTCAGGCACAGCCTGTACTGGTGGCTGATCCCTCAAAAAGTATCAAAAGGGAAAACCTTTTGCCCCATCTCGTGGAAAATAGTAACCACAGATGCCAGCCTAACAGGTTGGGGGGCAATCTTAGGAAAACGGACCCAGCAGGGACAGTGGTCAGAGGCAGAAAGTCTGCTTCCCATCAATGTCCTAGAGATCAGAGCTGCTCGGTTGGCCCTGGTCGCCTGGACTCTTCCCCTGCAGGGTCTGCCAGTAAGGATACAGTCCGACAATGCCACGGCGGTGGCATACATAAACCACCAGGGGGGCACAAGGAGCCTAGCGGCTCAAAGGGAAGTAAACCTGATTTTTTCATGGGCCGAAGCCCATGTACCCTGCATCTCAGCAGTGTTCATCCCAGGGATAGACAATTCTCAAGCAGATTTTTTGAGTCGTCAACAGTTACTCCCGGGAGAGTGGTCTCTTCACCCCCAGGTATTCCAAGAGATTTGCCAAAGATTCGGAGTTCCCGATGTGGACATCATGGCAACAAGATTCAACAAGAAATTGGACAAATTCGTATCCCGAGCCAGGGACCCCTCGGCCTACGGGACCGATGCGTTGGTTTGCCCCTGGCACCAGTTTTCTCTCCTGTATGCGTTCCCTCCACTACAGATGATTCCCCGCCTTCTACGAAGGATCAGGGTGGAGCGCAGGCCGGTGATCCTGGTGGCCCCAGCCTGGCCCAGAAGGGCTTGGTACGCACTCATCGTGAGGATGTCAGTAAGGGCACCGTGGCCACTCCCCCTGCGCCCAGATCTGCTGTCTCAGGGCCCGATCTACCACCCTGCTTCACAGCAGCTAAATTTGATGGCTTGGCGGCTGAATCCCTAATTCTTAAGGGCAGAGGCCTCTCAGCCCAGGTCATATCTACGCTAATTCAAGCTAGGAAACCAGTTTCTAGAAATATCTATTACAGAGTCTGGAAGAACTATGTAGAGTGGTGCGAGTCTCAAGGAGGGCATCCTCGCAAGTTTTTTATTGACAGGATCTTGCGATTCCTACAGGTTGGCGTTGACAAGGGGTTAGCTCTTAGTACTCTAAAGGGGCAGGTGTCTGCCTTAGCGATATGGTTTCAAAGGCCTTTGGCCACACATTCGCTTGTGAAAACTTTTTTGCAGGGGGTCTTGCATGTAAATCCCCCTATTAGAGCTCCCCTCTGCCCCTGGAATTTAAATCTGGTCTTGTCAGCTTTACAAAGGCAGCCGTTTGAACCTCTGACAGAAATCCCTCTTGTGCTGCTAACCCGAAAATTGGTTTTCTTGGTGGCTATGGCTTCGGCCAGAAGGGTCTCCGAGCTGGCAGCCTTGTCTTGCAGGGAACCGTACCTGATTCTGCATAAGGACAGAGTGGTTCTGCGGCCACAGCCTTCTTTCCTTCCTAAGGTCATATCCAGTTTTCACTTGAATCAGGACCTAGTCCTACCATCCTTCTTTCCTACTCCCCAGTCCAGAGAGGAAAGATTGCTTCATACTTTGGACGTGGTCCGAGCCATGAGGGTCTATCTCAAGGCTACAGAAAAGATTAGGAAAACAGATGTGCTTTTCATTCTTCCGGAGGGCCCCAAGAAGGGTCAGCCGGCTGCCAAGTCTTCCTTGGCTAGGTGGATTAGGCAGCTGATTTTTCAGGCCTATGGTCTGAAGCGCGTTCCACCGCCCTTATCAGTTAAGGCCCATTCTACGAGGGCCATGAGTGCCTCTTGGGCGGCACACCATCAGATCTCTATGGCACAGGTTTGCAAAGCAGCAACCTGGTCTTCCGTACATACGTTTACTAAATTCTATAAGTTGGACGTCACAAAGGCTGCGGACGCAGCCTTTGGGCAGGCGGTCCTACGGGCAGCAGTATAGAATCCTCTGGCCCGGTTCACGCCCCCTTTTTTCTGTTGGTGGAGCTATTTTACCTCCTGATATAGTTTCTGTTTGGCTATTTTTGGCCTTACGGTCTCCCTCCCTTCATGGAGCATTGCTTTGGGACATCCCATATGTAATGACTATGCGCTCTGTGTCCCGTGATGTACGATCAAGAAAAAGGGATTTTTAATAACAGCTTACCTGTAAAATCCTTTTCTTGGAGTACATCACGGGACACAGAGCTCCCACCCCTCTTTGTGGGAACATTGTGTAACCTCAGAGAAATTGCTTGCTACAAAACTAAAGCACTCTCAGTGGGAGGGGGTTATATAGGGAGGAACTTCCTGTGAAGTTGATTACACCAGTGTCCACACCTGAAGGTACTCCATATAACCCATATGTAATGACTATGCGCTCTGTGTCCCGTGATGTACTCCAAGAAAAGGATTTTACAGGTAAGCTGTTATTAAAAATCCCTTTTTCTATCTGTCTTATCTCTAGCATAGAGCATGGATCATGTAATTGTTTATGTAATTTTTCAATTTATTTATTCAATTTATTTGTTGTGCTGGAGTGCTGAGTGGGATAAAAGTGGATGAGAATAAGTAGAATAATCAAAATGCTTCTCTCTGCAAAGCTCTTCTGGTCTTTTATGCACATTATAGATGGCCATTTTTTTTGTCAGCACCAAGATTCGCCCTTCATTCTAAACAGAAGTCAGTATACAGTTATGTCATTACTATTTGTGACATCACCACGTACATCAGCCGCCGGCGAGGCCTGGATTTCCCACAAGGCCACCAAGGCCAGGCCTCGGGGAGGCAAGCCACCGAGTCCCCCGACGCCCGGAACATACAGTTAATGCGGTAAGTTGCTTTCTAGCAGGACTAAATGTAGTGTGGGGGAATCTGCTTGTTCGTTAACAAGTGATTGTCGCCAAAATCACTTGTAAAATGTGTGCTGCCATCCGTCCCCCCTCCCCCCCACATACCTCTCTCTGCTGGCTCTGTCTTCAGGACTCTGTCCTCCCCCGGCCACCGAGTCTGTCTCCTGTCTCTGCCGCTGATGTACACATTGAGAGGGGTGAGCTGTGCTCTTCCCATCTCAGCTGTCACAGGAGTTCTAGCACAGTGCTAGGACTCCTGTTTTGGAGGTGACAGGGTCAACAAAGAGAACCTGTCACCTCCAATTGCTATCACACAGGGAATTGTTTTCTCCTGTCTGATAGTAATAAAGTTAAGTAAAATAATAATAATAATAATAATAATAATAATAATTTAATTAATAAAATAAAAAAGTAATTAAAAAGTAAAGAATAAGAAAAATAATATTAAAAAATAATAACAAAATTATACAAAAATACATAAAAAAGTAGACAAAAAGCTACAAAAAAAGTAATAAAAAAGTAAAAGTAAAAGAAACAAAGAATATTTGAACTAACCGTGCCGCCCCTGCCATCCGGTTGTCATTCTTCGTTGATTGAGGGGGGGGGGGGGGCTGGTGGTTTCGGTTGGCGGGGAGGGGATGTATTGAGGAACCTGGCCTTGGGGCGGCAGGGATAGCAAATCCGGCCCTGCCGCCGGCCAGAAAGACTGTATTGCAGAGGATTTAGCTACAACATTGAACTACAAATAGGGGAGTGCAATATTTTTTGATTTTATAATAAATCTGGTAGATATTACACTATTTCCGCATACAGACGATCGGACATTGACAACAAAACCGTTGATTTTTTTCCGACGCAAGGTTCGCTCAAACTTGTCTTACATACACCCACAGCGTGGCTCTTCTGCTTGATTCCGAGCATGCATTGAATTTTGTGCGTCAGAACTGTGTACACACGCTCGGAATTTCCAACAACAAGTTTTGTTGTTGGAAAATTTGAGAACCAGCTCTTAAACTTTTGTTGTCGGAAACTCCGACAGCAAATGTCCGATGGAGCCTACACACGGTCAGATTTTCCGTCAACAAGCTCACATCGAACATTTGTTGACGGAAATTCCGACAACATAAGAGTTTTTTAAAGTGATATTAAAGTCTTGTTTTATTTTTTCTTCTTTAAAAAAATAACAAACATGATGCCTGAAAATGTTTGCTGCCCTGTAGGAGAAGGCTCAGCTTCCTTCTCGGGAATCCTTCCATTACCTCCAGATCTCTCATTTTGTTCAGACGATCATACGTTCACACTCATCCCTCGCCAGTCTCTCTCTTTACAGAGGTATATGCAACTCTGATCCGAATGCCCCAGGTGTTTTATCTCGTTTCTATAATCATTTCACGTCCCCTTCAGCCAGCATGCCCTCCTACACTGCACAATGATCTAGAGACCTGGAGATTGACTTGGAGGCGGAGGATTGGGAAGATATCTGGGCGACTACCAAATCTCCCTCCCAAAACATTGTGACACTTGAGACCAATTATAAAGTTATGATGCAATGGTATTTGGTCCCAGTAAGGATCTCTAAATTTCAACCAGGATACCCTCCCCTATGTTTTTGTGCCTGCAGCCAGGAAGACACGCATGCCCATATCTGGTGGACCTGTCCTGTTGTACAACAATTTTGGGCAAAAATTTTCGGCCTTCACTCTGATTAACACTACTCTTGACCCAGACCCATCTCTTGCTGAGCCATGATACTATGGACTGTACCAGAACCCAGTTCTGTCTTATCTTGCAGGTCATGACAGCAGCCAAACAAACCATAGCACGAGTCTGGAAGACCCCTGCACTATGCAATACTGAAACCAAACATAAAATAACCCAGGCCATGATTCATAGTAAAATTTAAGCTACTATCCAAGACAAAATATAAAAAATACAGCATCTCAAAATCTGGATTTTTTTGCTGACAAAATGTTGGCTTAAACTTGTGTTGCATACACACGGTCACACAAATCTCGTCGGAAATTCCGAACGTCAAGAACGTAGTGACATACAACATGACGACGGGCCGAGAAAAATTAAAGGGTCACTAAAGGATTTTTTTTTTTAGCTAAATAGCTTCCTTTACCTTACTGCAGTACTGTTTTCATGTCCTCATTGTTCATTTTTTGTTTTTTTTGCTTTGATGTTGTTGTAATTCTGCTCTGATGTCCATACTTCCTGGTTGTCTGTTTCCTTATAACCACAGTGCTGGGAGCTTTCTCACTGTGGTCACTAATCAAGGAGGTGTGATTACTGTGTGCAAACTGAAACTGGGTTGGTGCTGAGGGGTTTAACACAAACCATCACTGCCCTATTGGCTCTCTGGCTCTGTACATCAGAGAGACAGAAAATAACAGCAAAAACGAAACTAGAACTGTAGGTAGATTCAGTGGCGTAACTAGAGTCTTCAGGGCCCCGGTGCAAGAAATCATGAAGCCCCCCCCACAGTGAAATGACAGTCAGGTGGACCCCTCACACTGGCGGGCGGCGGGCGGGCACCTCACACAAGCGCGTGAAGGCCCCCCCAGACTTGGCTGAATTACAGGGCCCAGTCGAAATGACGACTGCTGCGACACTGATAATTCCGCCACTGGTTAAAGGTGTGCTACGTGCAGAGTCCGGGGTGTGCTACGTACAGAGTCTGGGGTGTGCTATGTACAGAGTCCGGGGTGTGTTTAACAATCAGCAGATAAAGATACTCCAAAATTCTAGTGTTGGCACCTCAATCATCCCGTCACCATGGTTGTTATGGTGTCAGGATGATTGAAGCGCATTATTTCTATTATCACATTGTAATATAGAATGAAATTATTCAACTCACCATAATGCAGAATCAGAGCCCTGATGTCACTGTCCCCAGCGGAGTGCCTCCTTACATCTCAGGTGTCCCCAGCGGAGTGCTTCCTTACATCTCAGGTGTCCCCAGCAAAGTGCCTCCTTACATCTCAGGTGTCCCCAGCGGAGTGCTTCCTTATATCTCAGGCAGGCCCAGACTGGGACAAAAAATAGGCCCGGCCATTTTGGAATGAGCAGCCCATGACTTCTTAACCCGGCCCCTTCTCCACTCTCCATGCTGACGGATCCCCCGGGAGAGGGGAGGGGGAAACCCTGCAAGGGTGCATGGGGCGAGGGGACAGGGAAAGAGCAGGGGCAGCAGAGAGCACAGGGAAGAACCTTTAGAACATGGGGTGGTGTGAGAGCACGGGGGAGGCAGAGAACACAGGGTGGGACAGAGAGCATGGGGGCAGAGAACACAGGTGGGAGGCGGAGATCATGGGGGGCTGTAGAGCACTGGGGGAGGTGGAGATCACTGAGGGGTGGCGAAGGGCAAGGGGGTGGCAGCAGAGAGCATGGGAGGAGGTGGAGAGCACAGGGGGTAGGTGAAGATCAATGGGGGGGCTGGAGAGTACTGGGGAGAGGCGTAGAGCATAGGGGGTGGTGGAGAGCACGGGGGGGGGCTAGAGAGCACTGGGGGGCCTAGAGAGCACTGAGGGAGAGGCAAAGGGCACAGGGGGGCAGCATAGAGCATGGGGGAGGTGGAGAGCACAGAAGGGAGGTGGAGTGAAGAGGGGGGCTGGAGAGCGCTGGGGCGAATAGAGAGCATTGGGGGAATAGAGAGCACTGGGGGGCTGGAGAGAATTAGGGGGAATTGAAAAGAGCACAGGGGGAGAGGCAGAGGGCACAGGGGGGCAGCGTGGAGCATGGGGGAGGTTGAGAGCACAGGGGGAGAGGCGGAGGGCACAGGGGGAGACCGTAGAGCATGTAGGGAGGCGGAGAGCACAGGGGGACGTAAAAAGCACAAGGGAAGAGGTAGAGGGCACTGGGGGGCAGCCTAGAGCATGGGGGGAGGTGGAGAGCACAGGGGGGGGGGGGGGGGGGGGCTGGATAGCACTGGGGGAGAAGAGGAGGGCACAGGGGGCAGCAGAGAGCATGGGGGAAGTGGAGAGCACTGGGGGGGGGGGGCTAGATAGCACTGTGTTTAGAAAGCACTGTGGGGGCAGCAGAGATAAGCAGATTAGGAGGAGCGGTGGGATGGCTGCATCTAGAAGAATCATTCTCTCCATCTTTTTCCCGCAGTACCTGAATGCCTGCGAGAGGGAGAGGAGCAGAAGCAGGCATTCAGAGACCATGGGAGGACGATGGAGAGAATGAGTCTTCTATAATGCAGCCACCCCACCGCTCCTCCTATTCAGGTTACAGGGGGCCCGCACTTACTTTCTCCCTGATCTCCCATCGGCTGCCCAGGCGACGCAGCTGTATCAGAGCAGGCAGGGCTGGTCTTCAGGAAAATGGCCGCCGGCGGAGACATTATCTCCGCCGGCCGCGGACCTCTAGCGGCGGCGCGGGGCCCCAAGTGAGTATTAGCAGCCTGAGTCTGTGTAGTTGATCGGAACGAACAGCACCTCACACGGTCGGGTGGCGGGCCCCCCCGTACTTGGCGGAATTACAGGGCCCAGTCGCAACGGCGACTGCCGCGACACTGATAATTCCGCCACTGGGTAGATTATATGATTGATTTTTATCTATTTTTAATCATTTTTAAAAGGAATCAGTTAACTTTTATGTCTCTATACCCTGTAAACAGTCATTTCAGCCCAATTTTTTTTTCCTTTTGTGACCCTTTAAGTTCAATGATTTCGAGCATGCGCTGAATTGATTTCGAGCATGTGTAGTATTTTTGTGCTTCGGAATTGGCTACAGACGATCGGAATTTGCAACAAGAACTTTTGTTGTCTGAAAAATGGAGAACCAGCTCTCAAACATTTGTTGGAAATTCCAACAGCAAATGTCTGATGGAGCTTACGCACGGTCGGATTTTCCGACAACAAGCTCACATCGAACATTTGTTGTCAGAAATTCCGGCCGTGTGTACGCGGCATTACAATGCAAATATTTGTGTGATAACAGACAAAGGCAAATGTTCAATTTCAAAAGTAATGTATCTCTTTTACACTCTTTTTGGTTTGTGGGAAAGAGGGGAGGGAGGGGAACCAAACCGTATTGGTCCTGTTTTACCTTTGTAATGTGATAAATGTTCAATAAAAACTTCATTCAAAATGAAATTGTCAAATTTATCAGCTTCCAAAATATATTGTATTATAGAACTGCCCTCATTTTTATAAATCTGCATACATTCATGACTTTCCACTGACATCCAGAGCTTTTTTTCTCAGAAAATAGGTGCAGGAACTCAACCACGACGCATTCAGATTTCACAAACAGTAGAAGGGTCTTAAACGGGCATTAAATACCATAATTGCATTACATACAGTGCAGAGTTCAGGGGGATACAAAGCTGTCACTTGTAAACACAGAAACCAGACTTCTGTGCTTACAAGTGATTGTGGTGAGCAGGCACCAAAGGGTCTGAGCCAGAGGTGGTGGAACTGAGTTCCCCCAAGTTCCCCCAAGTTCCCCCTGAAAAAAAGCCCTACAAGTCCCGGCATTGTGTGCTTCATTATGTTGCCAACTTGTTGAGAACAAGCCATTTTTCTTATTGTGTGCA
This sequence comes from Rana kukunoris, assembly GCA_029574335.1. Lineage (NCBI taxonomy): Eukaryota > Metazoa > Chordata > Amphibia > Anura > Ranidae > Rana > Rana kukunoris. The sequence continues at coordinate 53,820,369 of CM056049.1, forward strand.
GCCAGGTATTAGAATTGTCATGTACATTAATACAGTGTATACAATAATTATATGTATGGGAGTACAGATATGTCAGTATGAAATAGAAATGTTTTTTTTCAGTGTTACAACTGCTCAGCAGGATTGCAAAATGTTTCTCATTACACCAAAATGTATTGAGCCAATTTTAATGAACATTTATAATCTCGCAAAGCAGGCTTTTGTGTATTTACGACCCACTGGGCCTGCATCTTGTATAGCCAACTGAGACAATGTTGCACAGGTCAGTGATAGAAGTTCCCACTGTAGATTAAGAATATTTTCACTCAAATCCCACAAGGTTGGCCCAGGTTTTATATTGTTACTGGTCAGTGGGAAGAATAACATTGTGGCGTTCTATCACCCGGCATGGTTCCGTAGTCCTCCATGTGGTCACGCCCAATTTGTAGGGTTGCCAGATGTGCCTTATTTTTATGGACATTCTTTGTAAGTAAACCATATCCCATATTATACCTAAATTATATTAAACCCTCAATCTCAAGCACTTTCAGCAGCTTATTTGTTATTTGTTGAGTGTGCAGCTTCTTATCTTGTAATCCTTCTCTATTAGGCTGGTGTAAAGATTGTTGCTTCAGGTTTACTGTTTCAGGGTGGCTCCTTTCTCTTGCTCCTATGGAGCCACCCTTGCATGCACAGGCTACAGCCGTGTCTCCCTACACTGTGTGCATTAATAGAAACAAACAGCCACACACTCCTCCCTCCTCCTGCCCCCGCCCCTCTCCATGCTAACAGACTAACTCCAGACTGCACTGTTCACTGTTAGATTTTGTCCAGTGAAGACCATGGCCGGGATTCAGATACATCGGCACATATTTATGCCGCCGTAGCGTATCTTCTTTAAGCTACGCCGGCGCAATGCAGAGAGGCAAGCATGGAATTCACAAAGCAAATGCTCCCAACGTTGCGCCGGCGTAGCGTATAGTCGTAGGCGTAAGTCAGCGTAAGTCAAAGTAGGTGGAAGTGGGCTGGAAGTGGGCGTGATATATTAAAATTAGGGCTGTTACTGATCAAAATTTTTGTGTTCGATTAATCATTTTTTTTTTTTAATCGATTAATCGACTAATTTCGATTAATTATAACGCACATACAGATCCAACTACTTTTAGCTGATCTCCTTGCAGGCTGATTCCCAGTGCAGCTACCAACCACTGGAAAAATGGATAGCAGGATACAAAAAAACACACAAAGGCAGCGCTCGATGGGAATAGCATTAAAACTTTTATAGTCTTCAAGTAGGTAACAAAATAAATATTGCACTGGAGATAAAATCGATGTAGCTACATAAACTGTAAAAATGGTGCGAGTAATACCAAAAGGTACCAAAAGCAGTCATAAAAACATGTAGCTAAGTATGATACTGGTATAAAAATGTGAACAACGATACTACTGCTGAATCCAGATGAGGAGGGGTTAACATCAGTCCGTCAGCATGTAGATGTCCCGTGAAGGGAACTATCACAACTCCCAGTGGATGGTTGTAGAATCCCAGGTTGATAGAGGGAAGTGTAACAGCCCTTGCGTGTGGCAGATAGTAAGGTCCCCCCGGCATGCAGATATGAAAGCACAGCAAAGGAGCCCTTCAGATGGATACGGCAAGCCCCGCCGGTGTCCCGTGACATCACCTGATCTTTGACGGAACTTCCTGAAGGGCCAGATGCCGGCGGAGAGGTGAGTACCAATCAAAAGAATTTTAATCGATCAAAAAGATTTTGATCGATCAAAACAATTTAAGATTAATCGATCAATTAAAAGTTATTTTGCACAGCCCTAATTTAAATGAAGCGTGACCCCATGCAAATGATGGGCTGAGCTTCAAAAAACAAACTGCGCATGCATGCGAATCACGTCAGGACAAACGCCTAAGATAAGTCGAATCACTGAACGTAACCTACGCACAGCCCTATTCACGTAGTACTACGTAAAAATGGTTGTGTGTAGGCTTTAACGACAGGAAAAAAACGGGCATGCTCAGAAGCAAGTTATGAGATGGGAACGCTCGTTCTGGTAAAACTAGCGTTTGTAATGGAGATAGCACATTCGTCATGTTGTAACAGACTGAAGACCGAAAAGCGCGAATCATCTCTCACCAGATTTTTACTAACACAAAATCAGCAAAAGCAGCCCAAAGGGTGGCGCCATGCGAATGGAACTTCCCCTTTTTTAGTGCCGTATATATTGTACGTCACCGCGCTTTGCTCGAGCATTTTTTTCACGATCGTGTGTATGCAAGGCAGGCTTGACAAGAATCACGTTGAATAAAAAAACGTTGTTTTTTTCCATGACATTAAAAACGGTCGTGTGTACGCGGCATCACTCTTTTGGCTCAATGGACCGTCTAGGGCAGTGGCGACTGGTGCTCCATCTGTCAGGGGGTGGCAGACAGACGGCTTCCCCCTCTGTCTCTTCTGTTTCCCGGCCGTCACTTCTCCTCCCGGCCAATCGGTTTCTTTAGACTCCCGGCCATTGAAGTCTTAGGAAACAGGAAAATATTAGCGGATAATAATTCGCTAATGTCACACAACAGGGTGGGCTCAGGGCGCAGTGCTCTGTGCCCAGATCCCATCCTTTTTTTAATCCAATTAGTGCCTCAGGCTCTAATCATATGTTTCTAAAAAAAACAAAAAAAACAATTGAAATCTATGTGTCTGGCGCCTTGCATGTAGATTAGGGTCCGGATACATGAATTAGAGGGGGTGGCACCCATGCGCCCCTAATGAGTGGCTGCCACTGGTCTAGGGGTGTGCTTTTCTGAAGCTTTATTGCAGAACGTGAACTTGGATAGGAATAGGTTATCTGAGGGATACCCCTTAAAACTCTAGTAGCAACTTGACACTAATCTTCATCCTATTATTGTGAGCAGAGTCCTTCTATAAGCAGTTAGTGGACGGAGCTATACCGGGATAGCAGGCGCAACATCCCCTTTTTTGAGCAATGTTGACTCTAGCACAAGAGGGATAGCAGCAGTATACAGTGCCAGGAATCTCTCACACCGGTCTGTACTCACTAATGTCCTTAGTTGTATGCCTCCTTTCAATATCTTCCAGATACCTTTTTCCAGTGATACCAGACCAGATCCACAAAAGAAAGTCTCTTCTGTCAGGTCCAGCAGAATAAGCCCTACAGCTAGCCTAGATGGGACTTTGATGAACAGAACATGGCAGCCTGTCCAGGAGGGCAGCAGCCCCGGGATTTCCCCCTCCTGCAGTCTCGGAGTATTTATGCTTCTTTCCATCCACCATCTGGGCACTTCTCCCCAGAGATTGTCTATGGCTGCATAAATATTCAGATTCTACCAGCAAACTATCTTGCAGAACCATTCCATACAGACAGGACGAAGCAGGCAAACCCTGCAACCAGCGAAATACATTACAGACCAAAACAATAACATGCAGCTCAACTGATTACAGTGAGCCAGTAACTAAATGTACCTAACCTAGGGCCAGATTCAGAAAGTATTTACGTTGGCGTATCAAGAGATACGCCGCATAAATACTAAGAATAGCCGGCGTATCTTTTTTTGGTATTCAGGAATGAAGATACGCCAGAATTCTGCTAATATACGAGCGGTGTAAGTCTGTTACACCGTCGTATATTAGTTGCAGTTTTACACAGGCCGCTAGGTGGCGCTTCTGTCGTTTTACGCGCCGAATATGTAAATTAGGGAGTTACGCCGATTCCCGAACGTACTTGCGGTCGGCCGTCGTAGTTTACGTCGTTTGCGTAAGCGTTATTCTGGCGTAAGGTTACCCCTGCTATAGGAGGCGCAGCCAATGTTAAGTATGGACGTCGGGACAGCGTCGAATTGTACGTTGTTTGCGTTAATCGTTCGGGAATGGGGCTGGACATCATTTACATAAACGTCGTTTACATTGACTAGTTGCGACGTGTTTCACTGGGATACATCCACGGACGGCGCATGTGCCGTTCAGAAAATACGTAAATAGCGGGGGGTCATGATTCATTTACATGAATCACGCCCCCACATTACTCATTTGAATTAGGCGCCCTTACGCCGGACACTTTACACTACGCCGCCGCAACTTATGGAGCAAGTGCTTTCTGAATAAGGCACTTGCCCATAACAGTTGTGGAGGCGTAGTGTAAAGAGCATACGCTACGCCGCCGGATAGATACATTTTTGTATCTGAATCTGGCCCCTAGTGTCTATCTATGAGGCTGCTACACTACAATACATGCATCAGTGTGCTTACACAGAGCTTCTCCCAATTCTGCCCAATTATTCTTTAAAAATAATAAATATACTCCACCCCATGTTGGTAGAAAATCCATTGTGTTGCCATCATTATACCATTTGTTATAACAATTAAAATTATCTTCATTAAATATATAAAATGTCAGTTGAATGAAGTGTACACATCCGATGCTGGTGTCACTGTTTGGTCCACACATGGTTTGCACTGTATAAAAAGACCCCAAGATGAAGTTTTATTTTTATTTTCAGGCTGCATAGAGAAAGTGAACCTGCACTTTGGCCATGCAAGGCAAAACAACAGTGGAACTTAATCGCACCCCCCCCCCCTTTGCTTTAAAGCCATCTCCAGCCAAGCTGGCTCCTTATGCTCAGGGATGAGATAGTGTGTGCACACTTCTGTAAGTGAAATACTCTGCCCCCTTAGTTACTGACACTCTCCAGGTCTGAGGCCCACCTACAATTTGATATGATGTGACAGAAACACAGCAAAAATGTTATGTACATTACAACCTTATAGCTTCAGGTCATACATCAATACTTCACTGCAGCATAAATGCACATTAAACAAATTATATCCAGCCATCTCTTCCATACTCCTCAATACAGGTCCCTCATAGGTGATTTATCCTCCAGAGTATATATACAGGTCTTCTGAGGAGGCTTCTTTTACTCAGGCTACAGGGATACATGTTACATACAAGTAGCCTATTCTCATCACTCCTCTGCCCAGACTCATCCCTTTCCAGAATATCCAGGGATGCACAACTCTGACCACCAGGTCAATCCAAGAAACAGACCTCACTATAAGGGGTTGTGTCCCTGGCCAGCTTGGCTGGAGATGGTGGTGAATCAGTGCTGCTAATTTATGTTATATAATAATGTACATATATGTACCAAGGCACCTGTCATTCAAAAATGTGAAGTCCCGAAGAAGCGGCAATTGCTGCGAAACCCGTCGATAGTTATGACAATTGCCATTGACATCTTATACATAATTATCTGTATATGGTGATATCACTTTGGGGTTATGCCCCGTGTAGATACTTTTAAATAATTTTTGTAAAAAAACGAAATGCTTTTTAAAATTCTGGTGTGATATATAGTTTAAAGAGAAAGTAAACCCTCTAAAACATTTGCAAAAAAACAAAAACCTGCAAGAGAGAGGCATAATGAGCTCATATGCATAGCATACAAGCTCATTAAGAGTTACTTACCTGAGATCGAAGCCCCTGCAGCGACCGTTGTTCCTCTCCTTCCATGATACTCGGAGTGACTTCCGGGTATCGCATGCGCGCGAGAGCCGCTAGTGAAGACACGATCGCCTTCACCAACTGCACGCTCAGTGCACCTGCTGCGTAGACATCGGTGCAGTCTTTTCTGCAAATATCTCCTTAAAGGGGTTGCAAAGACAAAAATATTTCCCTCTTAAATTAAAGTCTGACAGTAGCTAATAAAGTAAAAAGTAATGTTTTGCATTAAAACTAGTTTGATACCTGTTGAAATCGAGTTGTTTTATTCACCTCCGTCAGTCCTAAATCGTTATTCTCACTGACTTCCTGGTTTGCAGTGCGCATTCATTCTTGCTACATCACGGCCTAATGGGAACTACAGTTCCCATTAGGCTTAACCTCCATGCCTGTGAGGGATAAGAGAGCATCTTCACGCAGGGCTGTAGTCATAGGGAGGGGGTGAGCACATTCTGCTTTCCACCATGCAAAACAGCTCAGGTGCTGGTGGAAAGCAAGAAGAGGAGAGACAGGAATCGGCATTTTCAAACCTGGATTACTGTTTTTTGAAGGTCAAAAGGAAAAATGAGGTAAGTGATATTTAAATGCTCTAGCTTACAGAAATCAATTGATCTAATAAAAAACAAACCTTTAGTGTTCATTTAACTGTGTAGGTTAACCACTTGTTACCCGCCCACTGTCATATGACGGCGGGCGGGTAACTCCCTTGTCCTGACTGCACGTCATATGACGTGCAGTCATAGAAAGCTGCTAGGGGCGTGCACGATGGCCGCCAGGCACACGTGATTGCCGAGTAACTGAGCTGGGACGTGCAGCTCTGTGTGTAAACACAGAGCTGAATGTCCCTGTCAGGGAGAGAGGAGACCGATTGTGTCCCTTGTACATAGGGACACAATCGGTCACCTCCCCCAGTCACCCCCCCTCCCCCCACAGTTAGAACACACCTAGGATATACATTTAACCCCTTCCCCACCCCCTAGTGGTTAACCCCTTCCCTGCCAGTTACATTTATACAGTTATCAATGCATATTTATAGCATTGTTCACTGTATAAAGGTAAATGGTCCCAAAAATGTGTCAAAAGTGTCCGATGTGTCCGCTATAATGTCCCAGTCCCGAAAAAAATCGCAGATCGCTGCCATTCCTAGTAAAAAAAATAATAAAAAAGAATCATAATTATGTCCCGTATTTTGTAGGCAATATAACTTTTGCGCAAACCAGTCACTATACGGTTATTGCGATTTTATTTTTTACATTTTTTTACCAAAAATATGTAGAAGAATACATATCGGCCTAAACTGAGATAAAACATGTTTTTGTTTTTAAATGGGATATTTATTATAGCAAAAAGCAAAAAATATTGGCCCAGATTCACAGAGCGATTACGCCTGCGCAACTGCTGTTGCGCGTGCGTAAGTCTAAATGTGCGCGTGCGTATAGTTGGACGCGATTCACAAAACAATATACGCCAGAAATCTACGTTTTTTGGTCCGGCGTAATTAAATTAGACCTTCGCTTGCCTTCGCGCAAAACTGCGCTAGACACACCATTGATTTGCTAGTCAAATATGCTAATGAGGGAGTTACGGGGATTCACAAAAAAACGCAGTTGCTGCGCAGGCTACGCGATGTGCGCAACTGCAAAATGTTCTGTCTAAAGTTAGAGGACCTAAAAGCTGGTCTAAATTTTGAAAAAAAGTCTAATTGTCAGATAAAGCAACACTGTTAGTGAGGAGTTCAGCAGTCACACGTGTTGCCCAACAATCTGTATGCCAACATGCCAGGGGCATCGTCGCGCATAGCTATACTACTGACTTTAGATGAACAAAGAAGGATGAGGGCACGGAGGATGGCACTAAGGAGGGCACGGGAGATGGTTTTTTTTTTTTTTTTTTGGCTTATATCAAATTTACAATTTAATCTAATCTAATACAATATTCTTATCTGATACAAGCCCCTCACTCTTCACTTGATATATCACACACGCATAGACATCTTTGGCATGAGAGATTCTGAGGTGTCTCGCATCTTCAGATTCACCCCTCATGCCATCGTGGAATTACCACAACCTTGCAGGAGGACATCAGCAGCCCAACACATGGCACTACCCATGACACCCATGACAGCTACATATACAATCAGAGCCCCATCCCCACAGATTGCGAACAGAACATGTATGGGGACAGCTGGCTGGTTGGTGAGTGACATGGGAGTCAGGCATGACTATCCCCTCCCGTGATGCACACCTCACAAGTGGCACATGCATGACTAACATCCACCTGTCTTTTCCCTTCAAGGTGACTCTGCATATGAACTGGAACCCCATCTCATGACCCCATCTCATGCCAGCTCACATTATGCATCTTTGCACGTTAAACACACACATTAATCATGGCACAATGAGAATGCATGCATGCACACCACTATGGTCCCTAGCACACACACCCCACATCCTCATCAAATTGGATTGGCACCAGTCCACCATGCAAGACTGGTGAGCAGTAACGCCACGTCAAGGCTCCAATTATGTCACTGTACATTCATACACCATTCACACGGACCTGGGAATCACTTCTCCCTGGTCCTGGGGAACCCTTCTCCACCAAAATTGAGGGTGACACCCCTTTTCCAGCAGGAATGTCACCCCCACATTCAAACATCATTCACAACCCAAAATATGCCAAAAAAGTCAAACAAACAAAAATGCATAGAAACAAAAAATGCATAGGAAAAAAAAAATGCTTAGAAAAAACAAAAAAAAGCAGAGAACAAAAATAAAAAAGCTTTCAAAACAAACAAAAGGGGGAAAAAAAAATTATTGCCCTCTGCCTGAGCCACGCCTGGGGCGCCCCCGGCCACGGCCCCGGACCCTCAGGGGAGACGCATGGGGGAGGGGAAAAGCCGGGGAAGGAGGAGCAGCCCCTGAGATCTGCCCACCTGGCGGCCTGCCCTCCAAGGCCACGGCTATTCTGTCCAGGGCAGCACCAAGTGTTGCCGTGTTGCCCTGGATAGCCTGGGTAAGGGCCCTCACATCCTGCCCAACGCCTGCTGCTGTAGTTTGCAGGTCATTTAGGCAGGTTGTGGAGGCCCGGGAGTGGGAGTCCAGGTTACCCAGGCTATCATTAATGGAGGACAGGCTCTGATCCACCCGCCCCATAGTCTGGCAGAGCTGTCTCAGAAGGCGGGTCTGGGTGGCCAGGTTCCTTCTCAGACAGGCGGGCATGAGATTGGGCGCCCCCCTGGTGCTTGGGGATGACCTCCTGGCTCCAGCTGATGGTTGTGGCCGGGGAGAAGGGGAGGCCCTTGTGAGGGGAGCCATGTTGGGGGAGGAGGGGGGGGGGGCTGACCCTTAGGGAGGGCAGGCTTCTTGCAGCCAGAGGGGAAGAGTCCGCAGAAAACCAAAGGGCCAGTGCCTTCCATGGACTCCTCCTCCTCATGATTCTGCTCCTCCTCATGATCGTCCTCCGCATGATCCTCCCCCTCCTCTTGTTCCTCCTCTGCGGACTCTGGCCTTGTTGGGGGGGCCTCATTAGGCTGCTGTCCTGGGGTTGGAGCGGTCAGTCCAGATGGCCCTGCACCCTCCTGCACAGCTGTGGATGACACAAAACATTCACAGGTTGGAGGATCCACACACTTGCCACATATTCCCTTTCACCCCCTCCCCCACACATGCTACACACCTGAGAGAAATAAAAACCTTACCTGGCACCGCGGGGACCGGACTTGTGTCAAAGCCTGGCAGGCCCTCCACTTCATGCCGGTGAAAGGTCAGGGCCACCACACGCTCCGTCTCTGAAAATCTAACCCGGCATGGTGGGCCCCCTCCTGTGCCCCTGGCATGGGCATTTATTGCGGCCAGTTTTTTTTTCACCTCACGCCGGAGGTCATTTATTTTCTTTTCTATCCCAGAGCGGGTCCGTGTCTCCCCCTCCCCCGATGAATTCACCTGCTCCGTGATCCTATCCAAGATCTCCCTCCTCCTGGCCGGGGTGGTGGTGGCACTCTGCGGGCCGTGGAGAAAACGCCCATAGTCGGTAATGGCCCGGGCAAGAATTCTTTTTTCCCCCACAGTAAAATTGAGCTTTCTTTTTCTCTCAGTCATACTTCCAAACAAACTCACTAGCAGTCACCAAAAATCTGTCACAAATACAAGCACAACCAATCAGACAAGAACACACACAAAGAGAAAAAGAACAGCCAAAAATCACACTAGCACTCAGCAAGAAACACACACAAAAAAATCAGATGAAAAAAAAAAGCAAGAAAACAAACGCTCAGAAATCTATCAATCAAACAAACAGTCTCAAACACTTATCAAAATACACTTTCACAAAACTACCAACAAGCACAAGATCACACAGAACACTAATCTGACAACTACAAAACACACTCTAACGAACAACAGAGCAAAAGCACTTGATTCAATGGGAAGGGACACAAAGGGATGTACTTTTGCAATGGAAGGGCGTTTGTGTGTGTCTATTTATGCTGTCTGCGTAGTTCACAACATTGCCCTAGTCCATTTCCAATTTCAATGATTGCGCCGCTCCCGAGTTGTGAGCATGCGCACAACGGAGCTGACATGGTTTCCTTCACGCGCGCATGCGCGAGTCGGCCGGCCCTTCATTTGCATGGGGTCACGGCTCATTTCAATGTAACACGCCCACGTCCCTCCCAATTTGTATTACTCCTCCTTACGCCTACGGAAAAAACCTTACGTTTGCGCAAGCTCTTGCGTAAAAGCTACGTGAATCGCCGGATTACGCGGCTAGATTGCGCAAGTCTAACGGAAAAGTGGTGCGCTACGCCGGAATGATAATGCGCCGATCTACGTGAATCTGCCCCATTGTGTCTTTTTTCAAAATTGTCGCTCTTTTTTTGTTTATAGCGCAAAAAATAAAAAATGCACAGGCGATTGAAAGAAAGCTCTATTTGTGGGGAAAAAAAGGACGTCAATTTTGTTTGGGAGCCACGTCGCACAACCGCGCAATTGTCAGTTAAAGCAACGCAGTGCCGGAAGCTAAAATTTTGTCTGGGCAGGAAGGGGGTGTAGGAGATATTTCTTGCACCTACATCTAGGTCTGTAAGGTCTAGATCTGTGGTCTCTAAGGGTTTACAACCACTTAAAATACCAGTCGGTCTTCCTTGAGTGCCCATTTTCTTTTTCTCTTATTTTCTTTCAATTGCCAGTTAAAGTAGCACAGTGCTGAATAGCAAAAAATGCCCTGGTTATGAAGGTGGTAAAACCTTTCCAGAGGTGAAGGGGGTAATATAGGATAAAGGAAGTAAAAATTGTTAAACAAGAAGGTAAACATTTATATTTGACATCAATTTATTGTTAAAAGAATCTGAAAGCAGAATATATCTAATTGTTGCATCTGTTCAGCTGGTTTGTGTAAGCCACTTAAAAATGTACTCTGGCAATTTGCTTGAGATGTCTCATTTAGCACAACCATACCCGTCTCTTACAAATTTTATTTTTTTTTGTTCACTAAGCTTTTGCAAATGCCATTATGTAATCATCTCCTGGTCATTTTAGATAATACATTTGTGCTGTAACAAGGTGGGTGGTTTTCTGTAAGCCATCAGAACCATTGGGATGATTGGCTGTTTTCTTCTTCGCAGCGAACAGGCATAAAGCAGCCCGCCATTGTCCTTTCCACGTTAATTTTATCTAACTACCTCATTATCTACAGCAGAGCATCTCCAAAGTTGTGGCATGTTTCGTGTTTCCTAATGTGATTATTATATGGAGGAATTGTGAATGTAAATGAATTCCCAAGTGAAATGCTGGCTGTGGAGTCCTGCTACCCATCATTCATGAGTCTCATCCAGTAAAGGTCACATATTCCCATGTCATGCTGCTACAAAGGCAACAGGTAACAAGAAGTATAATGCATACAAAAATATAAATTACTTAGTAGTTTGGTATGTTGTTAACTAGCCAAAGATCTAAATAAAGTTGGATTTGTTTTCTTACACACACGATTTTTAAAGTAATGCATATACCCTTGTGGCCCTCTCACCCCTGCTGTACATAGAATAAGAAGCCTGAAAACACAATTTATTGCCTGCATCAATCACCTTGCAGGTGCGTCTTGCGCATATTGGGAGACTTCCACTTTCCGGGGGGAGTATCCTAAGCATGGCGGAGTGAGGACGCTGGAGAGGAGAGCTTAGCAGTACCGTGGTGCACCCTCTCAGCAGATCGCCAGTATTGGAAGCCTCATACAGCCTCACACAGCTCATGTTGCGTCGGGGAAAGAGCACAGGAAGGAGTACAGGGGTACAAGCAGAGGAGGCAGAAAATAGGATTAGAAGGAACAATATTCGTATTAAGGGGGTACCAGAGAACTTTGAGGGACCCGTCCTAAGAGAGACAGTCATGGCTATGGTGTTGAAAAATCCTTTGGATACTCTACTTGAATTAGATCGGGTGCATAAGGTACCCACTACTCGGAACCCGGCCCAGATTAACCCTTGTGATGTCCTGTGTAGGGTAAAAAAAAAAAAATTAAATAGGACATACTTAGGGCTGCATGGAAGGAGGGAGCCTTGAACTGGGAGGGAGTGAAAATACAGATATAGGAATATGTATATGTGTAGCGCTCTAAATGACTAAGTGAAAGTCAAGTTACCATGCATTGATGAAAATTGTAATGCATCCAACAAAAAATACATAAAGGTACATAAATCATATGTAAGTCCCTCTAGTGGGAGGAACAGAAAGTGTGCCTAGCTGGCACGTGATACAAGTGGTCTAATGCCCCTACTAATAGATGACAAAACGTAATAACTCAATAAATATAAAGTTCATCAAAGTCAAAAAAAGTCAATCAAGTGAATGAGTAAACAAACATAAATGCGTGACTTCTTCAGCATGACGATCCCACCACCAAGAAATTTGCCACTAAGGTCAAACAAGGCTTTAAATCACAGATGTCATAAACGATCCTTGGCAGGAATCATGCGCCCAACCGATCAGAGTATCTTTCAGTGGAGTGGATGTTTAGAAACTGGCCAAAAAGCTGTACTTGAATTGGAATCCCCAAACTGATTGGCTCAGTGTATTAGTGGTGCATATAAAGAAGAGCAGAGGGTGGCCACATAGCGTAATACCATTTTATAAATGAAATCACTTTCATTCGCAGCTATCAAACTTACATTTGGCTGGAGTTAAAAGAGCTCTTGCATGCAAAATAGGGCGACAGTGGAGTCCTCCCGACACGTTTCGTGGTCAAAGCACATCGTCTGGGCTCCATTGGCAGTTTCTGTTAAAAGGGAGGGATGGAGTTTCAACCTAAGGGACCCCGCCTAACTCCCAGAATTTTTTCATTTTCTAGGTGCAGACACCATGGAAGTCCCTAATTGGTTAGAACTACCAGTAGTAATGGACAGAAGTCCACAATAACAGCCCTTCAGGCTAACGGGGTGGAAGCAGATACAGCCTGGAAATCACAACAGTACATACCAGAAAATTATCTCAGGAGTGAGAAATTATTGATTCTAAGTTAACAGAGACTTAAAGGAAGTCCCATGGAGAAAACTAATGTTCTAAACATTTTTTTGGTGTGAGCGCTTCTTCTTTTTTTTGGGGGGGGGGGTTAAGGGGGGGGGGGTTACGTGTTTCCCCCAGCCCCCCCCCCCCCGCGCTTTTCAGTGAATCTGAAAATAGGAGAAATCCAGATGGAGCTTTTTTTTTTCTTCTTCTCCCTTCCTGGGTGCACGGAAAAAAACACTTGAGAGGAACCTGAAGTGGGAATGACTATATCTGACTATATTTGAGACAATATGTTGACTAAATAACAGGGTTTGAATACACAGAGCAACTGGAGGGAGTATTTATTTTCATTCTTTTGTTGTCTTTTTTTGTAACTATGGATGGTAAAAGGGGAAGGGTAGAGGTTTATTGTATAAGTAGTGTCCATATAAATCTTGGTATGGGTTTCATAGGAGCCACAGGAGCCATATCTTGGGCTCACTCCCGGTAGGGTTTATTGTTTTGTCTTTTTGGGGGAGGGGGATGAGGGGTGGGGAGATATGGTTGAGATTGTGGATGTGGGGGAAGGAGGGAAAGGGCGGGGAAGGGAGGGGGGGCACAGTTTAGTAGGTGAGAAACACTATAGGGGGGTGGGAAGGGGAGTAATATAGAATATATATGTATGTTTTAACTCTTTTGGAAGGATATAGGTTAAATAACCCTGCTATAAAAATTCACTTTTTTTTTTTTTTTAGGGTAGATGCCCACTTACACAAGAGAAATGGGGCCTTTTTGTGTTTTGTTTCTGGCCCTTGAGATAGATTGGGAAGTTTTGAATAATATTGCACAATATAGTACAATATAGCACAATATAGCACTAATATGAAATGTATAGGATATGGGGGGGGGGGGGGCGCTTGGGTAGAGAGGAGTAAGGCCTTGTATGAGGAAATCAGGAACAGGTGGATTGGGAACCCTTCCTGTTTTTTTTTTTGTTTTTTTAGGGTTATCTTTCATGGGTTGGATGGGTTATTCCAAGATGGTACAATAAGAGATATTATTGTATGATAGATACAGTATGGCAGCAAAATATCATTATGCAATAGGGAGAGTCAATGAATAAGGGTTATTGGGTGTGTCTGGGTTCTTCCTCTTTTTCCTTTTCATGTTCCTGGGATCCTTCCCCCCTTCCCCCTCTCTCGCCCTCTGTGGAGTTGCTAAGAGACACGTACAAAGGGGTGATGGACGAGGGGGGGAGAGAGGGGGGATGGGATCTATGGAGGGGAATTTTGTTTAATTATAGGGTGCACATGGACAGATACCACAGTGGAGCTCTGCACACTGCTTATACACTCGCCCCATCAATACATTTTTTTTCTTTTTTCTTTTCTTCCGTTTCTATTGGGCAAATAGCAGGCTGTCTCGTGAACAACTGGGTGCCTGTGATCGTGGAATTTATTAATTACTTAGGGATTTGGACGAGTGACCAGACCCTAAGATACAGGGGCTGTTTATTTTCTCTCCCAGCCTCCCCCTCCCTCCCTTAACCCCACCCTAGCCTACCTGCTCCCTATACCTCATAGGATACCTGGATTGAGGGATAGTCAAAAGATAGGCGTTAAAATGACTAGGATAAAATATAACCTCCTATAATGTAAAGGGGCTAAGGAGCCCAGAGAAACGTTCTAAACTGCTAGCTGAACTGGGGAGACTTAAATCACAAATTATTTTCTTGCAAGAGACACACTTTAGAAATGACAGAATTCCAAAACTGGGGAATCAAAGATTTTCTACAGTGTATCATGGTGTCTCGCAGACCTCAAAGGCAAATGAAGTAGCAATCATGTTTGCGAAACAGATATTATGGAAAGAGTCTAAGGTAATAACAGATGACGCAGGGCGTCTTCTCATAGTAAAGCGATTTCTGATTGCGCAAAAGGTTACATTGGTGAACCTTTACCTACCAAATGAGGACCCTTGGAAAGGTATCTGGACTTGGTACACCAAAGAAGGGATTCTGATGCTGGGAGGCGATCTGAATATGGCATTAGACCCCACTTTAGATACCTCAAAGGGTGTTTCCCACTTATCTAGTGCAAAACTACGCAAAGCAAAGAAACTTCTGCAGGACCTGCAGCTAAATGGACAGCTGGAGGACCGTACATGTACACGACAGAGATTATATATTTTTTTATACAAAACACAAGACATATACGAGAATGAACTAAATTTTTCTAGCTCAAAATGTATTGTTGTGCTTACGGGAAGCCTCCATAGGTTCATTTACAGTGACAGGTCACGCACCAACTAATTGTATCATAAAATGGGGGAGACAGGCCCTCGGGAATGGAATTGGAAGATTAATGAGACACTTTTGAAAGACCCAGAATATGGGAATCGGATAGCTCAGGAATTAGAATCCTTCTTTATAATTAATGATTCAGATGAAACAACTCCACTATGCAGATGGGAGGCACATAAATGCTATATGAGAGGAATTCTCATATCTTTAGGAGCACATAGAAAATGCTCTCTGAACGCTAAGTTAGACTGCCTGCTGGGAGAGATTTGCACCCTTGAGACTGCGCATAAGAAATCACAGACGCAGCAGATTGAGGAAAAGCTGTTGTGTCTGCGAGACAAACTAAATGTATTATTATTGGACAGCAAAAGCCAAATTAAGTCGATGTAGGCGGGCTTACTATGAATATGTAAATAAGCCTAGCAGTATGCTGTCAAACGCGCTCAGAGAGACATGAGCACGGAATCATATTGAAAGAATAAAAAAGGAGACATTCTAGTCAGCTCTTCACAGCTAATTGCAAAGGCATTTAGAGATTACTACAGTAGCCTATATCAGTTAGAGAGTCAATCATTAATAGTGTTGCTCACGAATATTCGCATTGCGAATATTCGCTACGAATATTGCATATTCGAGTATTCGCGAATAACTCGAATATCGTGGCGAATATTCGCTATTTCGAATATTCGTATTTTTCAAATTTCGCAATAAATTTTGCAATAAAGTTCGCAATCAATTTCGCATTCGCGAAATTTCGCAATAGCGAAATTTCGCAAATTTTCTTTTTTATAAAATATAGCGAATATTCGTAAATATCGAATATTCGTGATATTTTATCAAAAAAAAATAGCGAAATTTCGCAATCATTTTCGCTTTCGCATATGCGAAATTTCGCTTTTTTTTTTATAAAATATAGCGAATATTCGTAAATATCGAATATTCGTGATATTTTATAAAAAAAATATTTAATAATTAAATTCGCAATTTTTTTTTTTTATAAAATATCATGAATATTCGATATTAACGAATATTCGTGAATATTCTTCGAAATATTCGCGAAATAGAATATGGCGTATTCCGCTCATCACTAATCATTAACGTCAGAGACCCCTAGTAGAAGAGAGAGGGCAAAGGAATATATACTGGCCTCAGGAATTCCCAGGATGTCTGAAGAAAGCACAGGGAGCATAGATGGCCCAATTACAACAGAGGAATTCTTAGAGGCCCTTAAATCATTGAAACCGGGTAAATCCCCCGGACCTGATGGATACACACTACTCTACTATAAGACCTTCTCTAAAAAATTGGCACCAAAATTTCTGGCGGCCTTTAATTCAATACGAGAAGGACAAATGATGCCCGCGGAAACATTAATGGTCCATATAGCAGTTATTCCTAAGGAGGGAAAAGATCCTGCTCAATGTGCTAGTTACCGCCCAATCTCATTGTTAAACGTAGATCTAAAGATTCTTACGAAAATACTTGCTAATAGATTACTGATTTATATCCCCTCCTTAATACATCTGGATCAAGTAGGGTTTACCCCAGGCAGAGAGGGTAGAGAAAATACACAAAGGGTCCTAAGCGCCATATATTTATCCCAATTTCATCAAAACCCATTAGTCCTTATATCGACAGATGCAGAGAAAGCTTTCGACAGGGTAGACAGGGGATTCCTGAGAGCCACACTACAACATATAGGACTGGAAAGGGGGATGCAGAATTGGATCACAAGCTTATACTCTTGTCCTACGGCAAGGGTGAAGATAAATAAGGAGCCCGGAGGGTATTTAAGCAGCCCACTCACACATGCTCTTTGTCGGTTCAGTGTGCAGTACTACACGTCACTGGGCCGACTCTTCCCAGCTCACCTCATGTCCGTGAGTCTGCGCATTCAATCGCATTCGACACCCTCCCGCCCTTCCCTTTTTCAGGGCACTTCTCAGCATATCCTTCTTCAAATAACTACCCATTACTTACTTTGGGTATGCCCCCTTTTCTTGGCATACTGACCAGACCACCAAGGCACACTTCAGGTCTATTTATGTTGTAAGTCTTGTCGCGTGTTTATGTGATCCACATCACTCTCAGTCAGAGGGCCACGACCATAAACGATATAATGTCTGAACCCTTCTCGATATGGAACCGAACACGGCAGGGATGCCCACTTTCCCTGATAATTTTCATCCTTACTCTCAAACCGTTTTTGAGATCCATACGGGCTAACCCAGATATTAGAGGTATCTTAATAAAGGAAGATGAATATAAAGTAGCCGCATATGCAGATGATCTGTTATTTTCGATAACGTCTCCAGTGATATCTCTGCCATCCGTTCTATCGGAACTAAGAGTATGGGGACCTGTCCAACTTCAAGGTGAATTACAGTAAGTCAGAGGCGATGGGCGTGGAGGTGAATGCCCCCATGCAGCATCAATTAGCGGCACATTTTTCTTTTAAGTGGACAGGCTCCCATGTATGCTACTTGGGGACCAAGATACCGAACAATTTAAATAGAGTTTTCGAACTGAATTTTGCACCATTAATAAGACAGATCAAATCAGACTTTCAACAGTGGGACAAGGAGATCTTTACATGGTTTGGTAGAATCAATATTATCAAAATGAACGTAATGCCAAGATTGCTTTACTTATTTCAGACCTTACCTATAAAACTTCCCTTAGGGTTTTTGAGAGATCTGAGATCTAGATTTGCTAAGTTTATCTGGTCAGGAAAATCGACGAGAGTACGTAGGAACATATTGACCCTACCGAAAGAGAGAGGAGGAGTAGGATTCCCAGATCCAATTACGGTGCGTCACATTTAGCACGGGTAGTGGACTGGTGTGCACATCAGAGGGATAAGCCTTGGATGCATTTGGAACAAATAATGATGAATATTCCCCTGGAAGGAATGGCTTGGCTTTCTGATGTAGACATACCACATGGTGTGAAGAAGCACCCCACAATGGGTGCAACGCTCCGAACGATTAAAAGGATATTTAGGAAAACTAAGATGTCGATACATCCTAGCCCAATGATCCCTGTCTTGGGCAACCCAAGGTTCGAACCAGGCCTAACAGATTAGTATTTGAATAACCTAAGACAACAGGGAATTAGTAGGCTAATACATTTCTCGTTAGACAACCATGTGATGACTAATGGGGAGATTGAATATGCGTTTGGGAGAGATCTAGACCCATTGAGACAAATTAGAAAACTAAGATCTTCATGTTTACACATAAGGCGTCTTTGGCCACTAGATATCAGAAAGGGGGATACAAAGTTTTGACTAGGTGGTACAGAACTCCAGTATTATTAAAGCGGATATTTCCACAAGTGTCAAATCTGTAGACATGTGCAGACTGGAATATTTTGTTTCGTTTTTTCATTTTCGTTTGGAAAATAATAGGGCTGTGCAAATTAACTTTTAATTGATCGATTAATCTTTAATTTTTTTGATCGATCAAAATCTTTTTGATCGATTAAAATTCTTTTGATTGGTACTCACCTGTCCGCCGGCTTCTGGGCCTTCAGGGAGTTCCGTAGGAGATCCGGTAATCCATCTGAATGGCTCCTTTGCTGTGCCTTCATATCTGCATGCCGGGGGGACCTTAATATCTGCCACACACAAGGGCTGTTACACTTCCCTCTATCAACCTGGGATTCTACAGCCATCCACTGAGATATGTGTAAGTTCCCTTCACGGGATATCTACATGCCGACGGACTGATGTTAACCTCTCCTCATCTGGATTCAGCAGTAGTATCGTTGTACACATTTTTATACTAGTATCATACTTAGCTACATGTTATTATGACTGTTTTTCGTACCGTTTGGTATTACTCGCACCATTTTTACAGTTTATGTAGCTACATCGATTTTATCTCCAGTGCAATATTTATTTTGTTACCTACTTGAAGACTATAAAAGTTTTAATGCTATCCCCATTGAGCACTGCCTTTGTGTGTTTTTTGTATCCTACTATCCATTTTTCCAGTTGTTGGTAGCTGCAATGGGAATCTGTATGTGCGTTGTAATTGATCGAAATTAGTCGATTAATCGATTAAAAAAAAAAAAAAACGATTAATCGAACACAAAACTTTTGATCAGTAACAGCCCTAGAAAATAAATTTATTTAGTTAATCCCGAAAATCGTTTTGATTTATTTCGTTTTTCGTTTGGGAATAGCTTTCGCTCGAAAATCCAATAATACTTTTTTCTGTCGAATGGTCAAAAGAATATTCGACGGAACGTCGAATCTTTACGTTGAATCGTACATTTCCGTTCGAATATTCCCCCTACAAGAATTCTAATGTTGTATGACTAGTAATAATGTCGAATCTATTTTCTCATAAATCGAAATCTAATCTCTGTAATGTCGAATCAATTATTTCTATAGTGTCGAATCTTTTCCCTATAATGTCGAATATTTTCCCTATACTGTCGAATCTTTTCCCTATAATGTCAAATCTTTTCCCTATAATGTCGAATCTCTCTATATCAAATTTTTACCGCAACAAAAACGAAAATAAAGCATTTTTTATGTCGGATCTTTCGGTTTTCGTTTCTTGCGCTTTCGAAAAAAACAGATTTTTGGACGAAAATGCATTCTAACGAAAACAAATGCACATGTCTACAAATATGTGCTGGCGTTGCCAGGGGGCAGAGGGCACCATGATACACATATTCTGGGGATGTCCAAAACTGAAAGAATTTTGGAAGATGGTATCTGAGATAGTCAAAGAAATTACTGCAGTGACTCTTGGAGAAAAAGAATTCTTGCTGCATGACATTCCACTATCTACTGAAAAATACAAAAACTCCCTGCTAAGGCATTTGCTTATGGCAGCAAGGGCCTGTATCCCAGTCCTTTGGAAGAGCACGGCATCTCCAACAAGACTACAATGGCTAGGTAGAGTAACAGAGATTCACCAGATGGAAAATCTTACTATGGGGCTGAGAGAACAGGAGGAGAAATATCGGAGGGTGTGGACCCCATGTATTAGGTACAGGGAACAAAATCCCTAGTAAGTAATAACAATAATTCTTTGGTAGGGGGTATGGGGGAGGGGCTGGGAATTATTTTTTTCTCTTTCTTTTTCTCTCCTTTTCTATATTGTTTTCTTACGTTCTCTTCTCTGTTCTTGATTTGAACTATTTGGGGTAGGTGGGAGGATAACCAGGACTTTTTCTTTGTTAAGGTAAAGGTGAGGGTAGAAATGGGATGGCTATATTAGGATACACAGGAAATGTAACAAAACACATGACATGGGGTCCCCTGGATGTGGATAACAAATGTGTAGGTTAAGTAGAGATTGTTAGTAAAGTAGAGGATGCGGTATATGGATGTACCTGTATATAATGCTGTATCCATTTCATTGTGGAAACAAAAAAACATAAAATAAAGAATTTATTAAAAAAAAATCACCTTGCAGGTGGACAAAGACAGGGAGAAAGCAATAGCCAATACCCGGATGCTGGAATAGGGAGCAGGAGCACTAAGTGCTCCTGACACCCTGCCTACATGAAAATCAGAACACTGGTGACACCCACACAGACCTTTTTGCATCTTAAAAGCTACCTCTCTCCCCTCATTAATTGATGCAGTAGACACACCCACCATAAGCCTGATTTTTAGACGTCAACCTAGTGTAAAATCAGATCGTTAAGGAGCTATGCTAGCAATATTAAAGTGGTTGTAAACCCTCTGTGGGAAGTTACTGTACACCTACAGGTAAGCCTAGATTAAGGTTTACCTGTAAGTGTTTGCAATATCTCCTAATCCTACATGGTTTAGGAGATATTTGTCCAAAGGAATACACCGTTGTCTACGACGCATGCACACTGAGAATGCCGGCAAATGCCGGCTTTGCCGACTCCCGTGCACATGCACGGAGTGATGTCTTTGGCGCTCTGGCCAATCACAGCGACAGAGCGGTGATACCCGGAAGTAACCTTCCGGAGAGGGAGACGAGGACGGCTTCAATCTAAGGTAAGTAATTCATAATGAGCTAGTATGTTAGTCATACTAGCTCATTATGCTTTTGTCTTACAGGTTTTTTTTTGTGGGGGGGGGGGGGGGGGTTTACAACCGCTTTAAAAGGTCATTTTATATTTAATTAATATTAATTATAGAATGAATTTAAAGATTTGTATGATGTTCTTTAAAGTGGAACTTTATTAGAAAATTAAGTCCTGCTAGAAAATCTCAGGCTGGCCCCTTTTGCAGGTATAGCTATTGTAAGATTGGGGAATTAAACTCAAGTAGCAGGTGCATTCACAATGAGCAGCGCCAATAGTTTTAGGGCATGGCAGCCCACTTTTATTGAGTAAAATAAAAGTTCACTTATACAGTTGACCACACAGGGGTTTCTTCCACAAAACAACAATTAACGAAAATACCAAGCCATCTGGCTTACGTTTTGGCAGCATTACTGCTCTTCTTACCAGTCTTTTGACTGTGTCACTCAGTCCTTTCGCACATTTGGCTCTCTAGTCTTCAGTTGCAACACCCTACTACATGGCCCACCTCTAGCCTAGGAATTGGGGTTCTCTTGACACTCCTGATGGGAGCCTGACTCCTGGGATCCGCTGCCTTGGGGCTGGGTGCTCTGACCCCTTGATGAGACCTCTGTCTCCTGGCTTGTGGCTGGGTCCTCTGATTTCTCGATGGGACCTCTGTCTCGTGGCTGGGTCCTCTGACCCCTTAATGAGACCTCTGTCTTCCACACTGGGAGCGGTCTCCAAATTGGAAGCTTTGTCCTAAATGAGAGCCCTGAGCAATTTTCAGACCTGACTATATACACCTGTGTAGTGAGCCAGGTTGCAGGGATCTGACAAAACCTGGACTCAGGATTGAATGCTCAAAATATGTCCGCTAGACTTGTGACTGGGAAAAAAACATGGGAATCAATCTCATCTTCTCTGAGATCCCTTCATTGGTTGCCTGTAAAAGACAGAACCACTTTCAAGGCTCTCTGCCTAACCCATAAGTGTATTCAAGGAAATGCCCCCCAATATCTATGTGAAAAGCTAAAAGCTCACAACCCCAATCGCGTTCTGCAATCCACCAACCAGAATCTACTCCAGATACCCAAAGCCAGATACAAATCCAAAGAAGAACGTAGATTTGCAGTCCAAGGACCTAGATTGTGGAACGCTCTACCAACCACCATCTGATTGGAGGTGAACCACTTGGCCTTCACTATAAACTTATAGTGACAGAGCCTCACTCTGTCACACTATGTAAGACATTAAAAATAAGTGCCTATACTGCTTAAAATTCAGTAATACCCTGCTCTGCAAATGCTCATTTACTATCCATTTTTAGGCACTGATGAATTTGTAGATGCCGATCTTCTGTCAGCCTTAAAAGCTAAGTTCACCTTTTTTTCCCCCTAAATTCCAGCTCCTCTATGTACCAATATAGCATTAATGTACTTTTTTTGCAAAAATAAAACAGCTTTCAATTAATTCTACACCGGATTACTCGATTACTTCTGCTTTACTTCCTGGTCAGACTTTAGGTCATGACACAGAAAGGAGATGAAAGGCCATGGTGGGAGGGGGCAGGCGACCCATTTCTACCACCTGTAAAAGTATTTCAGCAGCTGCCCAGCTGCTTAGATTACTTTTACATAAAAAAAAAAGAATCACTGGCTGGAAAAAATTATACTGGGATCATGGAAAAGAAGGGTGAATGGGACTTTAAATGAGGGAGCGCCATGTCAAGGGGAATAAAACCATAAATCAGATATACAGTACATGATATATTTATTACATTATTAAATACATTTCAGATATTTCGTATCAGGTAGATAGTCACAAGACTTATACTAACTGTGCTGCTCTTAGCATGCAATACAAAAAGGAGACATGGCAGATATATATAATAAAATGAATCAATTAGACAACATATATGAGGTATGAACAGGTGATTAGTAGCATCTGGTGGCACTCTACGCGTTTCCTGGCATTTCAGCCAATCATCAGGAGTGTTTTAAAGCAGTATACTGAAAAAATATAAAATAAAAAATAAAAAATGAACAAAAATTCATGATAATGCATTGAAAGTAGGGAGGTGCAGGGACTAAGTCCCAGCAAAGTGGAAACAGTAAGGGGACTTACTATTAACCTCAGTACCAATCCGGTATCTGCCAGGGAGAAAAGAGGGGGGTCCCGGGCATGATGTCTCCTCCGGGCTTGAGATGGGGCATCCACCAAGGGCGAGGAAAAGCAGCTGGAGCGTAGACCGGTGGTCACAGCCTGATCCAAAATGCTATGTGTGCACATAAAGCGCATAGTGTTCCTAAAACAGGTGTGGCAAAAATACATAAATAAATAATTAAAGAAAAATGATGAAATGGGGATATCAATGTGTTCCCATAAGGGGAATGTGTGGGGAAGTGTATAAGCAACAAAGCCAAACAAGGGAGGAAAAGCATACCAAAAAGTGGTGACTAAGCTCCCAGCAGTGAGGATGACCTGTGTGTAAGATCAAGTGTGGTTCCTTGTGATTGAATCAGGCAAATTAACAAATGGCTGCTCCAAGGCTGCTATAAAGCCCATCCTTGGGAGGAGCCCCATCAACGTCATGTGTGATTGGCCAATTGCACAGGGGAAGGGGAAACCCAGCTGCGCATTGTGGAGCCATCAGCAGTGGGCTCTCCGCCCAGTCTGTGCATGGTCAGAAATGGAAAAGGGGACTTTGTTCCTTATACACTTCCCCACACATTCCCCTTATGGGAACACATTGATATCCCCATTTCATCATTTTTCTTTAATTATTTATTTATGTATTTTTGCCACACCTGTTTTAGGAACACTATGCGCTTTATGTGCACACATAGCATTTTGGATCAGGCTGTGACCACCGGTCTACGCTCCAGCTGCTTTTCCTCGCCCTTGGTGGATGCCCCATCTCAAGCCCGGAGGAGACATCATGCCCGGGACCCCCCTCTTTTCTCCCTGGCAGATACCGGATTGGTACTGAGGTTAATAGTAAGTCCCCTTACTGTTTCCACTTTGCTGGGACTTAGTCCCTGCACCTCCCTACTTTCAATGCATTATCATGAATTTTTGTTCATTTTTTATTTTTTATTTTATATTTTTTCAGTATACTGCTTTAAAACACTCCTGATGATTGGCTGAAATGCCAGGAAACGCGTAGAGTGCCACCAGATGCTACTAATCACCTGTTCATACCTCATATATGTTGTCTAATTGATTCATTTTATTATATATATCTGCCATGTCTCCTTTTTGTATTTTTTGTATTGCATGCTAAGAGCAGCACAGTTAGTATAAGTCTTGTGACTATCTACCTGATACGAAATATCTGAAATGTATTTAATAATGTAATAAATATATCATATACTGTATATCTGATTTATGGTTTTATTCCCCTTGACATGGCGCTCCCTCATTTAAAGTCCCATTCACCCTTCTTTTCCATATACCAAATTAGGGATGGAGGCCGCCATGTGTTTTATTTTGTGTGACAGATCACATCCATTCACTATACTGGGATCATGGTTGTAGTCTTAACTATGATCCTGGTATAACCGCTTCCCTACCACAATGTATATATACTGTGGCTGTTAGGGAAGCAAAAAAAATATGCATTTTTTATTTACTCAAGTTATCTTTGTATAATATTAAAATAAAATAATAATAATAATAAAAAATAAATCAGAAATGGGAGAAAATACTTTTTTACAGCATTCCCGCCGAGCGATCGGGAAGCCCAGTAACGATGCGGCCAGCAGCATCCAGCTCCGGCCTCACAGTGAGAGGATCTGAAGCTGTTCTTCCCACTGTGTGACGTCAGGACCTGGAAGCGATAATTATTTTATCACTTCTGGTTGTGACTTTGTTTACTGGCCGGATAGCAGCCGATCGGACTGATCTTTGTCTGAATGGCTGCTTTGGAGCCCAAAGGAGAGATGGGAGGTCTAATAGACCCCCATTTCTCCATAAACAGTACCTGTCCCTACTATTGCTGTCAAAATGGATGTTTACATTGCTCTTAACAGCAATAACAAATATATATATATATATATATATATATTTTATGAAACAGTGTAAAAATTTTAATAAATAATAATAATTATAATAAAAAAATGATGAGCCTCCGTCACCCCATGCTCAGATGCAGTGGGGAAACACACGTCGGTCCTGCATGCATATGTAAACAGTGATCGCACCACACATGTGAGATATCACCACGAATGTCAGAGCCAGAGCAATAATTCTAGCACCAGACCTCCTGTGTAAATCTAAACTGGTGATCTTCAAAGGCTTTTAAAGCGTCACCTATAGATAATTTAATTCCATGAGCGTGCAATTTTTTTCTGTATAAAAAAAATCTTTATGTGTAAGTTATCTTAATAAAAACGATATATTTTTATATATCTGTTTAACTTGAATATATTGTTCCTAGCACTGATCTTAGAAAGTATGATTTTACCAAAAGTGTTGTTGATGCTTGGAATAGACTTCCAGTAGGCGTAGTGAGCCCGCCATAAATAATTTAATGCCCCCCCCCCAAAAAAAACGAATGGCCGTGGGAGATCTGCTTTAAACATGCTTGGGACAAACATAGATAAACATAGATATATACTCAGATAATGAAAGTTAAATAAAATGGAGCAAACTTGATGGACTTTTTAGTCTTATGCCCCTTATACACGATTGAATTTTTCGTCGGAAAAACCTTGGGTGGTTTTTCAGATGGAATTCCGTTCAAGCTTGGCTTGCATACACACGGTCACACAAAAGAACGCGGTGACGTACAACACTATGACGAGCCGAGAAAATGAAGTCCAATGCTTCCGAACATGCTTGAATTGTTTCAGAGCATGCGTCGGAATTTTGCACTTTGCAATTGCTACAGACCATCGGATTTTCCATCAGAAAATTTGAGAACCAGCTCTCAATCTTTTGCTGGAGGAAATTCTGACAGCAAAAGTCGGATGGAGCATATACACGGTCGGAATTTCCATTCAAAAGCTCACATCGGACTTTTGCTGGAGGAATTTCCAATCTTGTGTACGGGGCAATAAGTATTTTTCTGCCTTCGCTCATATATCTGTCTATCTGCTCTCAGGAGGACAAGAATAGAACTGCCAGAAACCACAGGTTTACTTTCATTTCCAATTCTGACTGCATTGCACCTTTACATTAATATTCAAAACAATAACATTTAATTATCTCAAACCCCTCTTCTCTGTCAAGAATAGCTTATTCATGCTAGGATTGTTCCTAGGCTTATCACATAAAAGATCAGTGCATTGTATTAGCATAACTTCATTAATGCTGTAAAATTACATAAGTCTAAGCATACTAAAACATGTGGTCATAGAACATTCAGCATTTGGAGGAAAGATTTCAAACAGAATGCATACATGTAAGGCTGTCATGGGATCGTTATCGTCCATTAACAGACTATGCAGCTAGTGTTGTTTCATAGTGATATGTAATAAGATAATAACAGAAAGCAAATCAAAAAAATCCTAAAGGGGCACCATTACAACTCACATATGAAAACTGTTCCTCCACCCCAAACCCACTCAGCCATGTCTTTATGGATCTTGCTTAGTATACTGGAGCATAAAATTGTCCAAAACGTCCAGGTATGCTGACACCTTAAGATTTCTCTTCACTGGAACTAAGAAACCAAGTCCAACCCCTGAAAAACAACCCCACACCATAATCCCCCACCAAATGATTTGGACCATAAGGTCCATAAAGACATGGATGAGCGAGTTTGGGGTGAAAGAACTTGACTGGCCAGCACAGAGTCCTGACCTCAACCCGATATCCGAACACCTTTGGGATGAATTAAAGAGGACACTTCCTGCCTGACCTCATAAATGCGCTTCTGGAAGAATGGTCAAACGTTCCCATAAAGAAAAATGATGAAATGGGGATATCAATGTGTTCCCATAAGGGGAATGTGTGGGGAAGTGTATAAGCAACAAAGCCAAACAAGGGAGGAAAAGCATACCAAAAAGTGGTGACTAAGCTCCCAGCAGTGAGGATGACCTGTGTGTAAGATCAAGTGTGGTTCCTTGTGATTGAATCAGGCAAATTAACAAATGGCTGCTCCAAGGCTGCTATAAAGCCCATCCTTGGGAGGAGCCCCATCAACGTCATGTGTGATTGGCCAATTGCACAGGGGAAGGGGAAACCCAGCTGCGCATTGTGGAGCCATCAGCAGTGGGCTCTCCGCCCAGTCTGTGCATGGTCAGAAATGGAAAAGGGGACTTTGTTCCTTATACACTTCCCCACACATTCCCCTTATGGGAACACATTGATATCCCCATTTCATCATTTTTCTTTAATTATTTATTTATGTATTTTTGCCACACCTGTTTTAGGAACACTATGCGCTTTATGTGCACACATAGCATTTTGGATCAGGCTGTGACCACCGGTCTACGCTCCAGCTGCTTTTCCTCGCCCTTGGTGGATGCCCCATCTCAAGCCCGGAGGAGACATCATGCCCGGGACCCCCCTCTTTTCTCCCTGGCAGATACCGGATTGGTACTGAGGTTAATAGTAAGTCCCCTTACTGTTTCCACTTTGCTGGGACTTAGTCCCTGCACCTCCCTACTTTCAATGCATTATCATGAATTTTTGTTCATTTTTTATTTTTTATTTTATATTTTTTCAGTATACTGCTTTAAAACACTCCTGATGATTGGCTGAAATGCCAGGAAACGCGTAGAGTGCCACCAGATGCTACTAATCACCTGTTCATACCTCATATATGTTGTCTAATTGATTCATTTTATTATATATATCTGCCATGTCTCCTTTTTGTATTTTTTGTATTGCATGCTAAGAGCAGCACAGTTAGTATAAGTCTTGTGACTATCTACCTGATACGAAATATCTGAAATGTATTTAATAATGTAATAAATATATCATATACTGTATATCTGATTTATGGTTTTATTCCCCTTGACATGGCGCTCCCTCATTTAAAGTCCCATTCACCCTTCTTTTCCATATACCAAATTAGGGATGGAGGCCGCCATGTGTTTTATTTTGTGTGACAGATCACATCCATTCACTATACTGGGATCATGGTTGTAGTCTTAACTATGATCCTGGTATAACCGCTTCCCTACCACAATGTATATATACTGTGGCTGTTAGGGAAGCAAAAAAAATATGCATTTTTTATTTACTCAAGTTATCTTTGTATAATATTAAAATAAAATAATAATAATAATAAAAAATAAATCAGAAATGGGAGAAAATACTTTTTTACAGCATTCCCGCCGAGCGATCGGGAAGCCCAGTAACGATGCGGCCAGCAGCATCCAGCTCCGGCCTCACAGTGAGAGGATCTGAAGCTGTTCTTCCCACTGTGTGACGTCAGGACCTGGAAGCGATAATTATTTTATCACTTCTGGTTGTGACTTTGTTTACTGGCCGGATAGCAGCCGATCGGACTGATCTTTGTCTGAATGGCTGCTTTGGAGCCCAAAGGAGAGATGGGAGGTCTAATAGACCCCCATTTCTCCATAAACAGTACCTGTCCCTACTATTGCTGTCAAAATGGATGTTTACATTGCTCTTAACAGCAATAACAAATATATATATATATATATATATATATTTTATGAAACAGTGTAAAAATTTTAATAAATAATAATAATTATAATAAAAAAATGATGAGCCTCCGTCACCCCATGCTCAGATGCAGTGGGGAAACACACGTCGGTCCTGCATGCATATGTAAACAGTGATCGCACCACACATGTGAGATATCACCACGAATGTCAGAGCCAGAGCAATAATTCTAGCACCAGACCTCCTGTGTAAATCTAAACTGGTGATCTTCAAAGGCTTTTAAAGCGTCACCTATAGATAATTTAATTCCATGAGCGTGCAATTTTTTTCTGTATAAAAAAAATCTTTATGTGTAAGTTATCTTAATAAAAACGATATATTTTTATATATCTGTTTAACTTGAATATATTGTTCCTAGCACTGATCTTAGAAAGTATGATTTTACCAAAAGTGTTGTTGATGCTTGGAATAGACTTCCAGTAGGCGTAGTGAGCCCGCCATAAATAATTTAATGCCCCCCCCCCAAAAAAAACGAATGGCCGTGGGAGATCTGCTTTAAACATGCTTGGGACAAACATAGATAAACATAGATATATACTCAGATAATGAAAGTTAAATAAAATGGAGCAAACTTGATGGACTTTTTAGTCTTATGCCCCTTATACACGATTGAATTTTTCGTCGGAAAAACCTTGGGTGGTTTTTCAGATGGAATTCCGTTCAAGCTTGGCTTGCATACACACGGTCACACAAAAGAACGCGGTGACGTACAACACTATGACGAGCCGAGAAAATGAAGTCCAATGCTTCCGAACATGCTTGAATTGTTTCAGAGCATGCGTCGGAATTTTGCACTTTGCAATTGCTACAGACCATCGGATTTTCCATCAGAAAATTTGAGAACCAGCTCTCAATCTTTTGCTGGAGGAAATTCTGACAGCAAAAGTCGGATGGAGCATATACACGGTCGGAATTTCCATTCAAAAGCTCACATCGGACTTTTGCTGGAGGAATTTCCAATCTTGTGTACGGGGCAATAAGTATTTTTCTGCCTTCGCTCATATATCTGTCTATCTGCTCTCAGGAGGACAAGAATAGAACTGCCAGAAACCACAGGTTTACTTTCATTTCCAATTCTGACTGCATTGCACCTTTACATTAATATTCAAAACAATAACATTTAATTATCTCAAACCCCTCTTCTCTGTCAAGAATAGCTTATTCATGCTAGGATTGTTCCTAGGCTTATCACATAAAAGATCAGTGCATTGTATTAGCATAACTTCATTAATGCTGTAAAATTACATAAGTCTAAGCATACTAAAACATGTGGTCATAGAACATTCAGCATTTGGAGGAAAGATTTCAAACAGAATGCATACATGTAAGGCTGTCATGGGATCGTTATCGTCCATTAACAGACTATGCAGCTAGTGTTGTTTCATAGTGATATGTAATAAGATAATAACAGAAAGCAAATCAAAAAAATCCTAAAGGGGCACCATTACAACTCACATATGAAAACTGTTCCTCCACCCCAAACCCACTCAGCCATGTCTTTATGGATCTTGCTTAGTATACTGGAGCATAAAATTGTCCAAAACGTCCAGGTATGCTGACACCTTAAGATTTCTCTTCACTGGAACTAAGAAACCAAGTCCAACCCCTGAAAAACAACCCCACACCATAATCCCCCACCAAATGATTTGGACCATAAGGTCCATAAAGACATGGATGAGCGAGTTTGGGGTGAAAGAACTTGACTGGCCAGCACAGAGTCCTGACCTCAACCCGATATCCGAACACCTTTGGGATGAATTAAAGAGGACACTTCCTGCCTGACCTCATAAATGCGCTTCTGGAAGAATGGTCAAACGTTCCCATAGACACACTCCTAAACCTTGTGGACAGACTTCCCAGAAGAGTTGAAGCTATTATAGCTGCAAAGGGTGGGCAAAGCACCTACAAAGGGCATGTGAGCATTGGAACTGAACCAAGGAGCAATGGAAGAAGGTGTCTTTAAGGTGTTGACTTTTCCTCCAAATTCTCCAGATCTCAATCCAATTGAGCATCTGTGGGATGTGCTGGTAAAACAGTTCCAAAAAAATGGAGGCTCCATCAGGACTTAAA
Organism: Rana kukunoris; assembly: GCA_029574335.1. NCBI lineage: Eukaryota > Metazoa > Chordata > Amphibia > Anura > Ranidae > Rana > Rana kukunoris. Next base: position 53,851,362 of record CM056049.1, read on the forward strand.
GATCTGCTAATGATGAGTTGGTTCCAGATACCACAGCATAACTTCAGAGGTCTAGTTGGAGTCAATTCCCCAACAGTGGACCTATTCAGTATTGGGTGGGTGGTCAAGTTATGCTGGGTGGTAATAATGTTATGGCTGATTGGTATAATATATTCAGTTGGCCCACACTTTGCAGCTATAACAGCTTCAACTCTTCTGGGAAGGCTGTCCGCAAGCTTTAGGAGTGTGTCTATGGGAATTTTTGACTATTCTTCCAGAAGCACATTTGTGAGGTCAGGCACTGATGTTGGTCGAGAAAGCCAAACTCTGATTTGTGTCCTGGTTTGCATTTGCGTTTGCATTTGAACCAAGGACCGGTGTGTAACGGTCACCACCGTTTACGATATCCATTCCATCGCCCCAACC